>QYRS01000001.1:3937029-5249372 GCA_006503535.1 Arthrinium phaeospermum | reverse complement strand
GGAGTTCCGTAAGTAATAACGTAAGAAAGTCGATAAATATTCCCTCCAAATCACAATCCTTTGCCGTACGAATCATCCGACCGCCGTCCCCGTCCCGTTCCTCCCACGCCGTACACCACCCCGGGGAAGTAACACCGCGAACACCCGCCGTGAGCCTCGTACGGTATACCCCGTACGGCCCGTTCAATCTTCCCGGTTGTTCGCCAGCGTTACCGGCCCCGGTTCATCCGCAATCAAGCAGGTCGTGCCGTCGTGTACAATCAACGCCCGTTGCTGGGACGTGCAATATATACACCACCCCACGGACCCGTCGTACGGTAGACCGGAATCGCTCCACCTGCTCCTGATCGTCTCGTCTCCCTTGCCGTACCACGGCCTGTTGCCAGGCTACCCCTTGATGCCGTGCCCGGAGATGGTAGTCCGTTCCGTTTCGTCGTCGGGTCCGGCCGTTTTCCTCTTTCCTACCCGGTCCTCTTCGTACGGCAGAGGTCACACGCCGTCTCTTCCGGGCCGCATCGGATCCGTGTTAATCGCCGTCCATCACCCGATCTAAGCAAACACGGCGGCAACCCCCGACCCCGTCCATATAATCCTGGATATTTTCATATCCGGCAGGAACAATCCGTGGAGGCTGGCTCGTACGACCATTGAAACGCGCCGCAATAATACGGGACTCGGACCGTTCCCCGTCACGACCGGCCCGGCCGCTCTCCTGAACAAAGTCACGGAGTGTCCGGGGCATACCCACATGGAACACGTATCGTACGTCGGCAAGATCCAAACCTAACGCGAGGGCACCAGTAGCAACAATCACCCTCCGTCCTCGGTCCACCGGTGCCGTACGCCGGACTTCTCCTCCTTCGTCCCGGTAGCGGCATGGTAAGCCGGACATCCGATCGCCTTCGCCACGGCCTCCGTCCCGGACGGGTGAGACAATATACGATAACACGCGGCGGGGACAGAGTATTGACCACGGTAAGGACCTGTCGTACGGCTTCGGTAACCACGTATTCTTCCTTCTCGACCCAGGTAACGGAATAGTAAGGTTCGCCCGGACGGTACTACTCCGGAATATCTGAGTTCGCCGGAGGTCGATACCGATATTTCGGATAAAGGCCGGCATATCCTGAACGGCGAGGGTCGCGGTAAGGAAAGAAGGGGAACCCCGAATTCAACCATCGTACGACCAATCTCCTGCAACTGTGGCCGGAACCGGTATGACCCATCTAATACCACATGGGCTTCATCGAGGACGACCCTGTCCAGTTGCCGGAACATAACGAGCCGTTGTACGTACTGTTGAAAGGCCTTAGTGGTAGTCGATTCAGGGTAACAAATACGACCTGAGCCTCTCGTATCTCGCCGTACGAGTATATCCACGAAGTAATACCGTATATCTTACACCGTCGGTGGAGGTCCTCCTCGAGAGATACCAGCGGTACGATAACGATAGTAATACCCTCGGCCGAGCAGAAGGCGGGGAGTAAAAAGGTAATACTCTTTCCACTCCCCGTCCCGGCGACATACAATACCGGACTTTGCCCTCGTACGAGACCTTGAATCACGGCTTCTTGCTGGCCACGGAAGCCGGCATCGGGTTGCTGGAGCATGAACCGGAGCATGGCGAGCATATTGATCCGGCGAAGGGTCTGGATCCGCTGTACCGCAATATCGTCCTGGAGCTCCTCGTACGGCCCCTTTATGGAATAACCATGGTCAACGGCAGAGGGGAACGTCAGCCACCGGTGCCAGTCACTGATCGTCCGTTCCTGCTCCTGATGAGACCTCGTGGTCCGGAAAGGGTATCATTCGTACGAGCATATACCATGCCGTCCGTCTGGAGAGTGGGCGGCCTGGCGGGCATATACCGCGGCAAAGTTATCCTCTCCTGATCAGAGTCCGGAGATGAGTCATCGTACGGTACCGTCGGTCCTTTAAATGCCCCCTGAAGGAATTCCCGAGATATCGCAATAACGATATGCCGGTAATCGTGGATATTCAGCTTCACCCCCATCCACCGGAGAGAGGCGGCCTCGAGGCTCCGGCGCATCCGGTCCCCGGTCCAGAGTGGTTCTCCGCCCTCCTCCCGTACGGCGGCCTTATCTCGTACCAGCTCCTTCCCGAATAGGAAGTCACTCCGGAAAGAACCCCGGCCGGCAAGTCCGAGACACGTTTCCCAAAAGGGAAGTACTAACCAGAGGTATCGTACGAGGCCGTCCCAACCTCGTCCGGCAGGTACCGATGGATAATCTTGACAGTCTGCTTCGATTGGGCCCCTTTATGGTAAAGGGTCATAAAACAGACAAGGCCCCTGGAAATAAAGATATTCCGGCAACCGCCGTACGACGTGTTCCGGTGCCTTATACTGAGAACCTCCGAAGCCCGGCCCGGCTGCCCTCCGGTAAAATGCATCAACAAAAGGAGCAATTCTCGGAACCGGTCGACGAGGTCCTTATATCGCTCCAATTCCCGGGGTTGAATAGTACTCCTATTAAACCACGCCGTACGTAAGTCCTTTTGTTGCTGGATACGTTGAGCGAGCCAATCTGGTCCCGTACAGCTGGTAAAGCAGGTATTCGAATCGACCAAAAAGTTGTATTCCGGCCGGAAGTCGGTCAGGTCGTCCTGGACCCCGGCGAGAGATAAAGGGGGAGGTCGGATTCGTCCTCGGCAAAGAGGAGGGATAGTATCGTACGACGGAGCTCACCCGTTATATTCTGGACGAACTGGATGAACTGACTCATAGTAAACGATACCTTGCCGTACGTCACCTGTTGCCCGTCCCACTGGATATCTGCCGACGACGGCGTTTTGGACGCTATACCCATACCGTAAGACCGGGCTTCGAATATCCAATCTGCCGGCGAAGGGTCCGATTCGGCCGAAACGACGGTGAAATACCGGAATACCTTAGTTCGGACGACGGAGTATAAGGACGGGGACTTCTTATCCTCCGTAGACTCCTTATCCTCCGCGGTACACTCGTCGTACGACTGTAAAAGGAGAAAGAGACGACCAATCTTGAGAACGGCGGAATATATATAGGTATATTCGTAAGGGGGCAGCCAGTTCACAGTCTCCCCGGTAGTCCGGAGACCGAGAATACTCAACGCACTGAGTAGAACACTGTCGTACGGCGATCTGCTAAGTATATGGTCGAAAAGAGAGAGAGAGGGTTAAACAGAGTATATCGAGGTCGGAATACGCCGTACTCGGTACCGGTGCCGGATCCGACTCGAAAAAGGCCTCGACGTCGTCGAGAGCGACTTGTTGGGCAGGGTAAGCGAAAATGGAGGTATAGCCTCCTCCCCATACCTGCGTACGAAAGAGGTAACCGATAACCTGTTTCCATACGTTGGTATAAGAGTTTCGGGTAGCATCCTCCATCAGGCCGGAAAAGGGGGTATTTGGCTTCTGGTCCCGGCTGCGTTGATGGAGGAACAGTACGGCCGATGGGACGGAGCTCGGGGTTGATATACCCTGGGCTCGTTGTACGATACGGTCGATACTCCGATATACATCCTGTAACTCCCGGCCATCAAGGGGTCGGAATCGGGAAGCCACCCCTCGGCCGGCTTTAGGCTGACTCCCGTACGGAGGCGGATATGGTCATACCCCCGGAGATGTACAGCCCAGCCGGTTCGGACCAGCCACGGATTCGGCTCGTGTTTGTGCCCTGTATCGATAACAGACCCCGTCGTACGCGTGAACTCGGCAGCCTGGGCTCGGAAGGTCTCGAGGACGGTATTCCGTACCGGAACCGGAGCCGGAGCGGCCGGGTTACCTCGAAGTAGAAGCTCCCGGACCGGCCGGGAAAGAAGCGTTGGCAATGGACTCCGGTCCGCCACGGCCGGTATTGCGTACGGTCCCGCTCGGCTGCCTGGAGTCGGACGTTACCCCCCCTTTCCCAATGATTCTCCCAGCTATGTTCCGTACGGCAGTGTTTCTGAATCGATTTGATATGGGTATAAACACAGGGGCATTCGGTACAGGCATAGCCGTCGGTCCGAGGGGGGCCGAGAACGGAAAAGGGGGGGGAGGTAAAGGGGGGCCGGGGAGAGCAGAGAGGTCGGATTGACGGGTAAACGCTGTTGGGACTTGGCGTACGGCGTGTTCAATATCTTTTCTAATAGAAACAGGTATTGATCGATGTTTCGTACGCAAATGAACTGTTATTTCGTCCACGAGACAGGCGTGTTGACATGTCGTGCAGACGAAGACGTGGTATTCCTCTAGGAAGGTGAATGGATCCATAATAGAACAGGTAAAAGAGATAATAAGAGGAAGAAGAGAGAGAAAGGAATAGGCGTCGTACGGCGGTATTTATAATACTGGATCACGATCCATCGCAGAAAATGCCTCATGGAATCCTAGTCCACTTCTATGGAGTACATGGAGTCCTAGTCCACTTCTATGGAGTACATGGAATCCTAATCCACTTCTATGGGGCCGTACGAACATGGAATCCTAGTCCGATTCCACTTTGAATTCTCAGGTCCCATAATATCTCTTGGAATGCTAGTCAGGTTCCATACCATCGTACGACTCATGAACTTACATATATCGTCGCCGTCCCGAGCAATACCGGCGGTCTATCAAGACCAGCGCCAGGTCCGACCTTTTTATACCGGAACCGAACCTCCGACGTCACGGAGATCACGATCAACCGGCCGGCTCTCTTTTTAATACACGATGCACCTTATCGTACGGTGACTCATCCACGATATCCAACATGTTTCTAGTGCCGCCGCCATCTCCAGAAAACACCGGCGGTGCCGCGAGGCTTAACCCGTCCCAAACCGCCGGCGCCGCGAGGGTCACGATCGGCCGACCGGATATACCGCCAAATATTTGCTCCTCGCCGTACGGTGACTCATCCACGATATCCAATATGTTTGCTAGTGCCGCCGCCATCTCCAGAAAACACCGGCGGTGCCGCGAGGCTTGACCCGTCCCAAACCGCCGGCACCGCCGGTGTCACGATCGGCCGGCCGGATATACCGCCAGATATGTTTGCTCTCCTCGCCGTACGATATATCCAATTGACTCACCTCCTTCATCTAATCCATCAATTGGTGCTCCACCAGGCGGGGTGACCCCTCGTACGGCGACCTTTTAATGATACGGCAGGTACGCCACATCAACGGAGATACATCACCGGAAGTCCATCCGACCCACGCGCTCCTTCCCTCGATACGGCAGGTACGTCAATTTTGATGCTCTTTCCAGCCGATTCGGCAGGCACCAGAAATCAACTTTCGCGTCACTGCAACAGCCCAGCTGGCCAGTTGCCTACGTACGCCAATTGCCAATCGGTCCACCCTCCACCATCAACTTCCTTTCCGCACCAATTCCTTTCCGCATCAACCATCCCTCGTACGCCAGCTCCAAGTTCTCAACCTTTCAACTTCTCTCATTGCCATCATCACCATCATCACCAAGGTACGTACGATTCCCCATCATCACATTTGATGTTTCCGATTCCACATTCCCATTATCACCTTGGCTCCCTCGTCGGATCCCTCGTCGGATCCCTCGTCGGACCTGGCCAATACCGCCTTCCAATTGATCCTCTCATCCGATTGCTCGTACGGCGGCCAATTGCCCGAGAGATATACCATCTGCCTTTCCCGCTGTCACATCCGATCCGGTTACCTGCCCACCAGGTCTGCCACCATCACATCTCACCGAATTGCTCGATTGCAATACCCTCGCCTGCCTTCTCTGTTACTGTACCTTATCCATCTCTCGTACGGCGATTGCTTGCCTTGCATTTCTGCTACCTACCTTCCGCACCTACCTTCTGCCACCATTCCCTCTCCCGACTACCTGGTCTCGAGATCTACTTCCTGCCATCACCGACGGATGGATGGAGCGACGCCGTCGATGCAGCCGTACGGCAATCACGATGGCTCGATGCTGACGGGTCGCCTGACATGTCGGCCAACCAGAACCAGCCAGCCAACCAGAACCATGGTGCCGACCCGAACGCCATCCCCGCGGCGCCGGCCAATTGATCGTGAGTATCCCATCCTGTCTCTGGTATCATCTGACCTGCCGTACGACTAACACTTGGTGTATCTAGCTTGCACCTCCGCCTCCCGCCAACAATGGCTGGGCCCATCCCGATGTCGCGATTGCCCCCCTCGAAGACCAGAGTCCCTTCGTGATCCTCCCCGTCGGACAGCAGCAACTGGGGCGTTTCTCTGCCACAACAACCTCCAGCGTGCGGTCCTCGCCCTGCCCGGCTTCAATGTGTTGGTCGTACGACGGTTCATGTCGGCGGACCAGATCCTGTCCACCCGCCCGAGCTACATCAACGGCCTGCTGATCGCCAGCCGTGGCCAGCTTCAATCCGCCCTGCGCGAAGTGCCAGCGACAGATACCCTCAACGGCGGTTTCGCGAACCCGTTCCCACGCTGCGTACGACTGCCAGGCCACTTCGGCGGGTGCTGTGCCAACTGTAAATGGGTCGACCATGCTGCGAAGTGTACGAAGACGGATGCCAACGTGGATGGGCAGAACAACGGTGGTCGTGGTGGTGGTCGTGGTGGTGCTGCTCGAGCGGCTCCGGCGCTGCTGGGAAGTGCTGAAACCCGATCAATCTGGACTAATGGATTGGAATCGTACGATGGGCCTGTATAATAGAGTAGTTGCGATGGTTTCGACAGTGGCCGATGAGCCGTACCCAGATGAATGATACCCATTTTGGTTCCCCTTACCTATTCTCTTCCGGTGATGTCGTCGTACGATGAGTGTTATGAAGTGGATGTGTGATACGTGACTAGCTTGGAGAGTGGCTTGGCATTCGGACGTCAAAAGCTTATTTTGACTGCACCCGATATCCCTCCCCTGTAGATCTGGCTGCAACGGAGATCCTGCAGGTACCCGAGATCCTATGCCTGTAGATCTCCGATTTTAGCGTCGTACGACAGAGATCGAATCTATAGAACCTTAGTCAAATTCCATATTCACCTTATATCAACCTTATTATCTCATACCTTTTCATCCAAAGATGCAAGACCCACGAGGCTTATATGGTATAGTGGTAATACGCCCTTCGAAAGAAGGGAGACCTGGTTCAAGTGTGAGCGTTTTTCTTTTTAAATACCTTAAATCTCCGATTCCAGCGTCGTACGGCAGGTATCGAATTCATAGAACCCTAGTCAGATTCTATGAATATCATGGAATCGTACTACTATTCCGGCATGGAATCCTACTCCTATTCCGGCATGGAATCCTACCCCTACTTTTCCGGCTGCCCCACGCCGCACGGATAAAATTCATGGAATCGTACAACGACTCTGAGTATACTATATGGTAGTGCCACCGCTCGCTCGCCCACAATAGGGGGTGGTGTGTCGCAGCAGGCTCAGGCGAGGGGTTGGGCAGCGATGGCAAGGACTTGTCGCAATTTCGGCTGCTGACGTGGTGGGTGTCGCAGGTCAGGGTTGCTGCATTTCCGAGATGAGCTCGGAGTGAGGGAGCGGCCAATCAGCTGGTCGCGATTGGTGGCTGCGCCTACGAAACCCCCTTTCTCACACGAATGGCGTGTTCCCGCTGCACAATGAGCGAGAGAGCGACCGTTGGAGACCAGGCCAGCAAACCGTTCCCAGGCCATGCCTTCAGCCGTCGGTGTGTGTGGCGCGCGCAGGTGCAATCGTTTCGGTTTAACCATGGCGCGCAACTCCAATTGCCTCGCGTTCCTCCTCACACCGGTCGTCCCCGAAACGCATGCAACGAATTGATTGTCGGGTGGGCGCAAACACACTGATGCAACTACACGGTGAAAATGGCTGCCTGGTTTCACCGGGGCAGGAGTTCTGGTCAGGGGATACTCCTGTCCTGCTGGCGACTCAGACCATTTACGGGTTCTCGTCTCCCGCTGCTGTGGCCAGCCATATAAAGTGAGCACCTCTCTCGCAGTCTCCTCAAACCGCCAGCCTATTTGCAAATCACAACCATCGAATTCATCCCCGCACATCCGCCTCCTCCATTGCCATGTTTTTCCCGAACGGCCCCTCGTTCTCCACCCCATCACCTTCTTCAGGCACGACTGTGGCCAGATCTCCGGTCGCCGGCGGCTTGATCGTCACCGTCCTCGCCAACGTCAACTCGGTCGATCCGGCCAATGGGAGATCCTGATGGGACTCGGTCGCCGGTCTTGGCCGGGTTCCGCCGCAGTCACTGCTCCATCAATTCGTCGAGGGGATGTCGTGTTGGCATGACCTCCGTTTCGTCGAGCCCCAGGAACAGCCTGTCCCAGTTGCTGGTCGTATCCTAGCCCGAGGATCCTGGTGTCCGTGGGGCATTTCCTTGCCAAACAGCCCGACTCAGGGGTTGGCCGACCCTCTGATGGCTTGGGTTACCCATGCTGGCTTGGGGTTACCCAATGCTGGCTCGCCCCTTGGATGTCCACGTGTGAGGATGCCCATCTGTTTGACCTTCGCCAAAGCATGCTAATCTCTCCGACTGCAGGTTGACGCCCACCTTCTCGCGCCACTCCGAGCAGAGCGATGGTCTCCATTGCCACTTCGAAGCCGTCGTCGAACAGCTACCGACCGTGGTTCTCGAAAACGCATCCGAAATCGACACCCTTCTCGCGGTCACCCTCTGGGCCAAAGTGGACTTCCACATGCCTCGTCACGGGTTGCATCCGGCCACCTACAGCTTCAACGTGCTGGTATACCTGGGCCATCGCACGCAACACCCACCGGGCAGCCGGATCTCGGTCGAGGGCTATATCGTGGGTCGGCTGATGGACAGCTATGTCCGATGCTCGGGCTTCCAGGCCGGAACTCCAGTGGACGTGGCGCCAATTCTCGTGGTCGTGCCGTCTCGGACATTGTCCTTGTTCCGTAGGTCGCTGTGGTCTGGCCGATCGTGGCGAGGCAAGAGACCGAGACGTGCTGGAAGGAGGATCATAGTCAAGGACGTGAATGCAACAACTGATCACCGTCATCAGAGTCGGGTCGTCATCTACTGTGCTAATACATGTTTCTGACTTGACCACTCAGCTTCCGCATTGATTCGTTTCTCGCTTTCTGTGTCTGCTTCTCTGTTTTCGCATTTGTCGAATGGATCGCCCGGGGTGGTCGTGTCCATCCACCTGCAGCATCGCCAGTCAAGTTGTCCATCAACAGGCAATAGGAAAGCGTACAACGCAAGTACAACCAGCCCGCCCATGCCCAACACTTTGGTCGGGAACTGAACGTCGGCTCCGACTTTTTCCAGTGGCACATTGACCGCACCATGTTCGAGTACGTCATCCGGCACCGCCCGTTTCCAGTGAGTGCACCAGAGCGCCAGTCAGCAACAGTCCGAGCGAGATCATACATGCAAGTGACAGAACTGGTGTAAGGGGGTTTTCAGCTAATACGCAACCACGAGATTGGGACTACGGAGAGACTTGTATGGCAGAGAAAGCAATGGAGTGGCATCCAGAGAGGACGGCAAGTGTGTAGAAGTCTCTGACCCCTTCATGTTCAACATTCCTAACGATGAGCTAGATACACAGTTGGGGTTCTTCGAGTCTTCCCAGCAACGGTTCAAGAGGGAGTTTCGACAACTTCCGAGAATGCGAATGGGTGTCCTCCATTGGCTATTGCCGGAGTGAAGTTAGTAAAGCCAAAGAGTGTGGGCATCTTTACCAACTATCAAGAGATGCGGGCAAGATGCAATTAGGTCTCGACCTCTAGATCAAGTATTTGGTTTTCTGCAGCTCGCAGAGTTTGGAAGGCCAATGGGTAGGAAGACAGGAGCACGATTGGGAGTTGGTAATGGAAGCTTGGTGTCGAGAAGAAGTCGAAGCAGAGACAGACTTCTACACCACGACACCAGGATGCACCTCACCAGCAAATGTAAATGGATACATTCTTGGCCATCCGGAAACCTGCAAGTCTTGATTCTCCAATTAGCAATTGATCTTCTGATGCGATCGCAGGCCAATTGGTGTTATGCGATTGGCTGGTCTGCCTGACCAAGTCTGTGAACGTCAATTAGGTGTGTGCTCGAGTCTGTGCACCACCAAAATCTGTACACCACCGACCCCAGAGTCTGTGCACGTCAATTGGGTGATGGCTTCGAGTCTGTGAACCACCAAGTGAATGCGCATCCAGACCTCATGCCGACACACTTCGAGCGCACAATTCCCGTCGGAAATAGATGCAATTTGATTCAGACCATTCGCCAATCATCCGCAATTGAAATACAATTCATTTAACATGTTCTCCCTATATAATGCCTCTTTGAATGCCAGAATGTGTGCACCCTGTGCACCAGGATTTGGTGTCGGAGGCTACTCTGTGAACCACCAAATCCGGTGCACCACCAAATGAATCGCACATCCAAACATCCAGCCGGACAGACACATTTCGAGCGCGCAATTCCAGTTGAGATTGATGCAATCATTCAAACTGCTTCCCAATCATCTGCCTTTGAAATGCAATCTGTTCTTTATCTTGAAATGCCAGAATTGGCTGTCGCCAGAGCCGATGCAGGCTGTGCACCTGAATTTGGTGTCGCGGGCTACTCTGTGCACCACCAATTGGCTGGGTAATTGGCGTGCACCTGTTTTTGGTGGTGCACCTAGAGTTTGTGCACCACTGTAGCTGGGGCAGCAATTCTGTGCACCACCAATTGGGCTGCGGCTAGTCTGTGCACCTCCGTTGGCGGGTGCCCGGCGAGTCTGTGAACCACCAAAAGTCTGTGAACCACCAAAAGTCGTACACCACCAAAGGCGTGTAAGTGGTGCCGTATTCCCTGCGAATCTGCAATTGCAGCCCTCGCGACACTGGAAATGCGCATGAAATCTAACAAATCTCCTCTTCAATTGAATCAGAATGTCTCTGATTGCCTTTTCCAATTGAATTGGAATGGTTTTGCCTCTCGCATCAAGCGCACCTTTGGTTGTCGGGCGCAAGGCGAGGCTGTGAACCACCTAAAGGCGTGTAAGTGGTACTGCATTCTGTGCATCACTGCCAAACCGCAATTGCAGCCCTCGCGACACTGGAAATGCGCATGAAATCTGGCAAAAAGCCTCTTCAACTGAATCCGAATGTCTCCAATTGCTTTTACCAATTGAATTGAAAGAATTCCGCCTGTCGCATCCCTCTGTGCATCACCAATTGCCACCACAGAATGCTGTGAACCTCATATGGCGGTGCAAGCCCAGTCTGTGAACCACCTATTTTGGGCGGGGTGCGGGCAGCAAGTCTGTGAACCTATTTTTGGTAGCGCACCCGAGTCTGTGAACCACCAAATAAGCTTGGTGCAATAAGTCTGTACACCTGTTTTTGGTGGTGACCTCGAGTCTGTGCACCACCAAAATTGGGCGGCAAGTCTGTACACCTATTTTTGGTGGCAATCCCCAGTCTGTGCACCACCAATTGAGCTGGGCACCGCATCTGGCAGTCTGCCACCACGAAACCCAAGACTTCATCCTCGATCCTTTGGCGATGGTCGCTGATGCCACCAGAAAGAGCCATCAATCCGGTTCCAATCTCCCTACTGCAAGGCGCCAATAGATGAGGGCATCGTCTTCCCCGACTTGAGGTAGTAGCCTAGACTATCGCAGGCGTAGACAGCTCAAGCAATGCGAAAAGGCCAACACAATGACACATGGCTTTGTCGTTCATCAGTCAACACTTGGTTCATCGCTCACATTGTCTCCAAGGCCCCAAGAAGCCTCTCCCGCAACGCGCTATGGACTTGGTCGGAGATCCCATCTCAATGCTATCACACTTGTCGTCCATCCTGCCCTGCCGGTCCTCCAGCTCGGCTTGCCGCTCTTCGAGACCGTCCACGCGAGTGTCCAGCTCCGCGCCCTCGGCCTCCAGATCCTGCGTCCGCTTGTCGTGCCGCCGGACCATCTCCTCCAACCGGTCTTGCCTCTGTCGCATGGCAGCCAGCTCGGCCCGCAACGACCGGTTCTCCTCCTCGGTAGCCTGTGCCTGCTTGAGCACTTGCTCCAGCTTCGAAAGAACCAGAGCGACCGGGTTGGACTCGAGCTTCTCTGATGCTCCATCCACGGGCGGACTGACCAAGCGCCGGCGATAGAGACGGATGTCGGGGTCTGGGCTGTCCCGCAGTCGTTTCCCTGGTTGCTTGCCTGGCAGAATGTCAATATCCCAGTTGAACCAAAGCAAGAGAAGCAACATACCTTTCCTGTCTGTTGAAACGCCACCAGCCTCCGACTCCAGTTTGATCGTACGGTGGCGGACTATCTGCATCTCCGGTGACATTGCCGGTTCGCCAGCGGCAACATCCCCATCCGGCGCTGACCTGTATCTGGCGGGGTGGCCGTGGCAATCGTAGACTCGCCCGACTCGGAGGCTGTGCTGTCGTCGTCTTGGACTGGCGTTTCCTTGACCAACCTGCCGCCAACTCCGCCGTACAATGCGCCCAGCCACCAGTCATGCTCTTTGTGCTGCAGCTGTAGATCGTGGCGGGAGACGGGCGACGCGACGGCTTCCTCGAGACATCGAAATTGCTCTTTCGACAAGGTCGTGTGCGGCATCAACACACAAACTCGGACGGAAGCCAGCAAGGTCATGGACGCGAGTTCGCTGCGAGGCCGGCTTGAGAGCGAGATCTCGGACGGGCTGGACGAGATGGCCGGGGCGCTGGAGTAGGAACCGAAGCCTTGTAACGCCGCCCGAGAACTGTTGCAGGTCATCATCAAGCTCGGCCGTGTCGACGTGGTGGGTCTGTTCGAGCGACGAGATGTGGTGCGGCGGCACGTCAAAGTAGAGCGTCGTCTTCTCTCTTCTTCCCGCTCTCGTCGTGGCCGAAGACGTTGACGCTGAAACGAAAGGTCACGATGGGCTTGTAGGAGGCCTTGAAGCTCATGCGCAATTTGTGTCGGGTATCTTCGTCGGCGTCGGCATCGCGGTCGCATTCATCATCATGGTCGCGTTCTTGATCTCGTCCATCCACCTTGAATGCGACGACGACACTTGTCGCCTCCTCGCAGAAAGACTGCCCAGATTCTACACTGCCATCGTCAGTGGGCATCATGATTGACTCACCTAGACACACAGAAGCAGTTGGCCTTCAAAACTAGCTTGCCCCCCTAAACCAAACAAGCGACACAGGCTCGCGACCGGTAGCCGGGTCAGGCTCCTTGCCCAAGATCCTGGTCCTTTCGACGAGGGCGCTGGTCCGCACGCTCGACGAGTAGGAGCCAGTGTCGACAATGATCGAGGGTGCGAGTGCTGGTCGGCTTGTTGGTACAGGTAGAAGGCGTTGAAACAAGTACGCCCGAATGCAAAAAGTAAAATCACTGCCAGAACCACTAATCACTGCCAACGACCCAGGCTCGCGACCGGCCGCCGGGTCAGGCGCCTTGCCCAAGATCCCGATCCTTTCAGCGAGGCGCTAGCTGGTCTGCGCGCGTGCTCGCTGAGTAGGAGTCGGTCAATAGATGATCGAGGTGCGAGTGCTAGTCGGTTGGAGCGACGGACAGTGATGCTGGATGGGGGCAATTGAATGGACGTCGTTGGGTTGATGCGTGATGGTGGAGATGATGGAGAGAATGATGGATGGATGGAGATGCGGCTGAGAAACGCCCAAGGCTGGAATTCGGGTGGCTGGGAGCTGGTACGTGCGCTGATTGCGATGACCTCCAGGTGGGGCAGCTCAAGCTTGTTGCAACCTCCAACGTGCTGCGAAAAGAACTGCAACTCCGAGAAACAAGACGGCAATTGAATGCAGGAATCAAACTGCCTTGAGTTGCGACGCTGGAAGAGTTTGCTGCTGGTGCATCTGAATGCGCTCCAGTCAGTGTCGTTGCTGTAGATGGCAGTCCCAAAGCTGCGGCACATATGCCGGGAACGGGACCCACTTGCTAGCTCCCGCTGGGCCCGTCCGTGTAAGCCTATCCGCAATCAACTCTTGAAATCTTGACTGCCGCCGGCGAACAAGTTGTCTGTGAGATCAATCAGAGCAAACCATGACTACGCGCGCTGGGTACTGTCGCTGAAATTGGTTGCGCTGCTCGGTACCTTCTGCCATGCATTTACTTCGGCCCGAGTTCAGACAGCGCCAATTGAGCCACCAACACCCATGATGTCTCAAAACAAGCGTCCCGGCCATCTGAGCACCTCAGCAATTGAACGAGCTGATTGAATGCGAGGTCGGTAGGAGGTTTCCAAGAATCATCTCGCCACTGCTGGTTGGTATAGGGTGATCCCGAGTCTTCGACGACAATGCACCGCTTGAAGTGGCAATCGCCATGTGAGTGATTGTTTGTATTATGGCTCTCGAAAGTCCTCTCCGACTGTCGTTCGAGGTCCCCACCAACACTCCGCAGCATAGTAGCTTGCAGCTCTTAGGAAGCGATGGTATCACGTCTGGCAAGGCCGGCGTTCCTTTCCTATGTTCTTGTGTCCTGTTCAGTGCAGGAAACCACCAGTACTTGGCAATTGAAGTCAAGCATCAAGAGTCAGTCCACTAGCGGTACGTCCAGAGGGGATGCTTCTAGTATGCTCAAACAGGGTACTGTCTCAAACCAAACTGCGCTGCTAGGGATGCGGCTACAACTGCAACACCAGGTGAAGAGAACCCGAAGACCTGTCCAGAAGGCTAAGATTTTGAGCCTCACATGTATGGCCCATTGGATAGGGGTGACTCAATGTCAAGAGGCAAACTGAGAACTCACCATCTTGTCGGTATGAAGCCAAAGGAGCAGCTGACGCTCCAGCTTTGCGAACGGGATATCCGATTATGTGACGCTCCCCATAAACGTCGTCATTCTTGAAACTGCATGGCTGACGAGGCGCCGATGGTCGCTCATGACACTACTATCCACGTGAGACGATGGAATGGCGACCGAGAATGCCGCGTAAACTCATGTACCTCGCTCTCTTATCGCATGCATCCGCTTTGGAGTTCACCACCACCCACCCTCTAGAATATCGCCGGAATCATCCCCGACAGACAGCCCCACGAGAGGGTCTATCCTGTTCTGAGAAGGTGACATCGGCACACCCTTACAGTCAGCTACACAGTTAACCACACCAGCACCGGCACGACAAGAGCCTGTGCAATGCACGTCGCACCGACAGCCCCGGATCTCAGATTCCAATGAGGCCAACATGCAAAATCTCTTCGATTTAGGTCTAGCAAAGCAGCCAATGTGACTTTCAACTTGAGCGGACACATACGTGGGACTTCCTGTATACCTCGACCTCATGCTAGAACACTCCTCTGCAAATGGGCAGCAATCAGTACCAGCCGTCGCGAGTCACGAGACTTGACAAGCCGGGCCTCCAACATGTGGTCAAGGCCGAAACAAGACAGTCACAAACTACAGAAACAACTGATGACATGCGCCAATCGCCAGCATCTACATTCTATTTCTATCGCTTTAAAAGGGACTCGTAAAGTCGGTCAACCCGTCGATGGCCTCCCGCATGGCCTTGATCTTCTTCCGTCTCTCCACACCCCCGGCACGGCGGCATCCGTCGAGGTGTCAGTAGGCAGGATCTTTTCGACCTTGGGGATCCACTCCTCCAGGTGCACTTTGAGCCTCTTGACGCCGACGTCGGTGCTGGTCTTGATGAATCGCAGCCACTTGCCCTTGAGGTCTCGCTTCGTCCACGTGGAAGCCTTGTTTCTGGTCGAACCACTCGTCGGCCACCTCCATCCGGTCGCCGACACGATCGGCCTGCGTCTTGAGGACTCTCTTGACGGCAGGGTCGTTGAGGTACTTCCATGTCAGGAGCGTGATCTTCATGGACAAGAGGGCCGAGTCGAGATCGCCCTCCTTCTTCATCTTCTTGAGGTACTTGAGCCCCATGGGCTCGTTACCCAGGAACACGTTCTCCTTGGCGAGGTTGATGGGCTCGATGATGGAGTAGAACTCGTTCTCGTGGGAGTTGCGGAACGGATAGGCCCGGCCGA
The DNA here is from genome assembly GCA_006503535.1 of Arthrinium phaeospermum. Taxonomy (NCBI): domain Eukaryota; kingdom Fungi; phylum Ascomycota; class Sordariomycetes; order Amphisphaeriales; family Apiosporaceae; genus Arthrinium; species Arthrinium phaeospermum. Next base: position 5,233,469 of record QYRS01000001.1, on the reverse strand, counting down.
TGTACTCCCACGGCAGCTCGGGTTTCCGCGTCGTGTCGATCACGGCGTCGTCCTTGAACCAGCCGCCGTCCTTCATGGGCAGGCAGAGGTCGCTGTTGGCGACCATGAAGAGGTCCAGCTGGTTGCCTTCGAGGATGTGCTCCACCCGATATCCGAGAAACGGTTTCGTGTTGGGCCCGGCTGCTTTCGTCCCGTACCTTGGATTCTTGACGTTTTGCTTCTGAGGTTGTACGCCAAAGTTGACTGTTCTTGTTAGCAAATAGAAACACGGAGTCAGTCCGAGACTTACAGTTGTTGCAGGTGCCCCAGTCCTCGTTGTCCAGGAACGTGTAGTCCTTGATTGTCCAGTCCTCTAGGAAGAACTTGTGTCCCTCTTCCTTCCTCTTCCCTTTTACCTTGTAGCAAATTTGGATCTCCTTGCCCTTGACGTCGACACGGCGCTCCAGCTCGGACACGTGCCCCGCGGTATCGTTCTCGCGGCGTAGGTAGTCAAAGTACTGTTCATTGAGGTCCACGTCGTCGTCAATCGACCGCTTGCCGAAAGGAAGATCCTCCTCGGGGTCGTCGTAGAACTCGTCGGGGGCGGCAATGTCCGGACAGGGCGTGTCCTCCACCTCGGATGCCTTGGTCGGGCAGAACTGCTCGAAGGAGGGAAGCTTGATCACGGCAGGATATGGGGTCACGCGTTTGCGCAGAGCCGAGCCGCCGTGGAGCAGCGACACATCGGATGCGTTGCGGGGGTAAGCGTCAATGGTGTCGCGTCGGGCGCCGCCGGTGAGACACTGCCACTCCTGGTCTTTGGCGCTGGGGATCAGCTTCTTGTTCAGCTGGCCAAAGTGATACGGGGAGGGGTGCCAGTCGAAAATGTCGGGCACGTCGGCCGACGCCGTAGGCTACACCCGGCCTCGACTCGATACCCAAAAGCGCAGTCGCCGCCGACGATATCCGAGTGGACTCGCACGCGGGCCCAGCCGTCGGCCTCCAGCGACGGTGGCGCTGTCGATGCCGTAGTCCTTGTGGAAGTCGATGCCGAAGACGAGCGTGGGCAGCAGGTGCGCCTCGAGATAGCCGTCGGCCTCGAGCGAGGCGTCGAAGCTGGGCGTCGCCAGGTTCTGTACGTCGATGCCGCTCCTGGGCTTCTTGTCGTCCTCGATCTGGGGGTTGTAGCCGTCAATCTGCGGGTAGGTCTGGCGGATTTCCCACTCGGCGATGCTGACGCGGGCTTCGACGCGGCCGCTGATCGACACGCCGGCCTTGAACTGCCCCCATGAGCTTCAGCTGGGGCCCGAGCGTGAGGATGCCGGGGATGGAGAAGCTGCCGCCGGAAAGGGTAGCTTCGCAATCTCAAACGCCTTGGGCTCCCAGTCGACGCGGGCCACGGCGTCGAGCGTGAAGATGGCCTCGATCTTGCCCTCGTTTGTTGAAGTGCAGAACGAGTTGTCGAGATTCATGTCGGGGCCGAGCGTGGTGATCAGAGTAAAGCCGAATGACGTCGACATGCTGATGCCGGCGGTGGCGATGGCGTCGATCTTGCCCTTGAAGTTGCCGCAGTCCCACTCCTCTTCCAGGATGGTCACCGAGACGTCCTCGTCGTAGTCGTGGCGCTTTTCCTTCTTGATCTCGATGTTCAGGAGGCCTTTGAGCCAGTCGAGGGCATCTTGGCCGAACCAGCGCTTGTGCAGCTCGCTCCGGCTCAGGCCGCCAAAGTGCATGTCGTCGCGCCATTCCTCCTCGAGCCACCTCTTGTGGTTGCCCCCCACGGACGCCAGCGATCTCTTCTTGGCTTTGCGCGCCGGCGCGTCGACGACACGGTCCCAGTACCCCTCTTGGTTGCTGAAGTCGACGCGGAGCTGCGTCTCGCCAAAGTCTCGGGGCACGCGCCGGAAGTCGTAGTCAAAGGTCAAGTCGTAGACTCGGGGCTTGGAGCTGCGCTTGAGCGACGCCCGTTTCTCCAGGCGCTTCGGCATGGTCTGGTTCTGGGCCACCTCGAGACTCTTGACCACGGCGTACTTGCCCGGGCCGCACCCGTAGCCTTGCGGCATCTGGACGATGGTGCCGACGGCCCCCAGGCCTTGGAAGATGTGGTGGCAGTTGCTCGTGTCCGAGTCGTCGGTGCAGACCATCTGCACCGTCTGGGCCTCCTCGCTCGTGGCGTCGTGGCAGTTGAAGAGCTCCCAGTCGGACCCGTCGCGCTTGTCCAAGCTGGTCTGGATCTCGTCGGGGGCGGCGAGCACGTAGAACTGGAAGGTCCCGTCGTTGGGCTCGTCGCCGGAACCGCCCGACTCGGCCCCGCCCCAGGTGTCGTCCACCTTGAGGTCGAAGTTGGTCTTGATGTCGTCGCCCTTGGGAGGACTGGGAAGAGCCGGTCCAGCCCGACGGGCAAGAACAGGTTTTCTCCCTCGGGCGCATCGCAGCAGAAGACACGCGTCCGGTCGAAGCGGCCGCCACAGTACTCGGCCCCGCCGGCCCGGCTCCAGGTGAGCTGAACCTGGCTGTTGCGTCGCAGTGGGCGTCGAAACAGCTGCCGGGCTGTCCATGCCACGAGCAGCTGTTCCAGCGCTTGAGGTCGGGGTCGGGGCAGCAGTAGAGGGAATGCCCTGCAGCTCCTCCTTCTTCAGGGCCGTCATGAGCGAGCTGCCCTTGAGTTTGTTGAGCGCGTCCTTGTCGGGGTCGCCCTTGCCGTAGAAGCTGCCCTCAAAGGTCAGGGGCAGGTCCTTGTTCTTGCAGAGCTTGCCTTCGCCGGACCAGTAGCACTCGTTCTTCTTCTCGAGGGCCGAGTTGCAGCAGTAGGCCTTCTGGCCGTCCTCGCAGTACTTGCCGTCGCCCCACTTCATCTGCAGCATCACCTCGCCGTCGTCGCAGCGGCCCTCGCACGTGGGAGCGTCGCTGCGCCAGCCGCACTGCGACTTGTCCGGCATGGCATCGAGAGGGCAGCAGCTGTCCTTTTCGGTCGAGTGGCGGGTGAGAAAGGTGGCGTCGCCGCACGGCTGCGTCTCCAGCGACTGGAAACCCGGCTTGCAGGAGCCGCCGCAGCCGGTGACGTAGCAGTTCTGGGCGCCCACGTCCTTCCAGTAGGCCGCGTCCTGGGCAGCCAGGTTCTTTTTGGCCAGTTTGAGGGTCTGGGCCCCGACGACCGCCCCCAACGCGCTGAGGTCGTCCGTGTCCTGGTCGACGGACCATATCAACAGGCCGCCCAGGCCCTGCTCGCTGGCAAACTTGACCTTGGCCGCAATGGTCTCCTCGTCGTCGTAGCTGATCCACTGGTCGTTGTTCCAGACGATCCATTTGACCTGGTTCTTCTTGTCGTAGTAGGGCTTGAGCTTGTGCTTCTCCACAATGTCGACAATCTCGCGGTACGCCAGGGTGCCGGAGTTCTTTGTACACTGTAACAGATGGGGTGTCAGTCTGGTTCGCTTGGAGCTGATCTCGGAACACGTACGGATCCGGGGCTGGCGCCACCGAGAAACTTGCATCCAGGCTCGTGGCAGCTGGGATCCGCCAGCTGGAAGGAACGGCCGTAGAAGCCGATGCCCAGGTTCAGCTTCTCTGCCGGGACGTCGTTTCGCCAGTAAAGGTCTAGTGCCAGCTTGATTTCGGTGAGATTGGTATGGGCAAGGACGTTGGATCCGATGGGGTTATCAGCATCCCACACGCCATGAAGACTGTTCGGGTTAGTCACAGACAACGGGGTGAATGAGTCTAAGGGAGGACCTACTCATAACCTGTTCGGGTCTGTTAGCGATGCCTTAGGGGGAGTGTGACTTCAGAAGGCGACTTACTCATGACATTGACGAAATCTACGGCGGCCGCTGGCTTTGATGTCAAAGTGCCGGAGATACCAGTAACTGGTGGGCGTCGTGAAGGAGACCTGATACTCGATAGGCTGCGATTTGATCGCTTCCTTGAGTTCCTTCAGGAGGCGTGAAGTTCTCGCCGTCGCCTTCCGCACCGCCGCGGTCTGTTGCTCCGGGGTATTCCTAAAGCTAGTCAGCATACCGTAAGTGGGACGGGATATCTCCGAGGTACCTACCCAGTCAAAGTCGACACCATCGTAGGCATACTGGCGAAGGAAGCTCAAGAGGTTTCCAATGAACTTGGCTCGGTTGGCGCGGGTGCTGGCGACGTCGTGGAAGACGCGCTGCGTGGCGCCGGGGTTGAAGGTCCAGCCGCCGAGGGCACCATGACCTTGAGCGCCTTGTTCTGCTTCTTCAAGGCCGACATCTTGGAGAAGAGCTTGGTGTCGAGGTCGTCCATGGGGACAATCTGGAAATCGCCCGGGGTAATGTAGGCAAAGGAGAACATCAGATGCGTGAGAGCTCCCACGGGGATCTGGTCGATGGACTGTGGCGGGTTAGCTAGGTGATCATAGGCCGAAGGGAGACAACTTACCATGCCGTTGCACTTTCGATCGTGGACCCAAGCCTCGTAGTAACCTGCAACAAGTTAGTGCGTCCGCCCAAGACTAGATGGAAAGGAGTCCACCTACCGACTACTCGGTCCCGAGCGTTGGAGCCGGATGCACCCGACTTGGGCTGGTCACAATTGCTCTGACGAAGTCTCCTTGTCGTCGGTGACTTTGCAGAAGTCTTCTGTCATGCCGCAGAACCCAAAGGCCGAGCAACAGCTGTTTCAGTGTGAGTAAACAGGCATAAGATCTGCTCCAAACGGGACATACACGTTGAGCGGGCACTTCTTGCCCGGTGTGGCGGCATAGCGACCGCATTCTGCCTTGGCGTCGCAGTTGCTCCAGCAGACGTCGTTGGGGGATATGTTGTTGGTGCCGCACGCCTTGGGGCCGTAGTTGCACCAGCCTGTCTCTTTGGGACAACAAGCCCCTGCCGTTTCGCTCGAGTCAGCTTGGTATTCACGATCGAAAGAAGAGGAAAGCGAGGGCCACTTACCGTTGCTGCACGGCTTGGTTTCCGAGCAGCTGTAGTCTTCTTGTTGCGTCACCTGGCGGTTAAGGAGCACGTCCCTGGCGTAAGCGGCAGCCAGCTCCGAGTGTTTGGGGCACACTGGGCTGGTTGTGACGCGCCGGTTTGACCGAGTAGTCAAAGGACTGCCTCTCGTGTCAGTACTACGAAGGGCAACCAGACCACCCAGGGCCTCATGGACGGACTCACTCATAGGCCTCGTTCAGGCATGTGTCGCGGAGCGTGTGAGCTCGGCCATGTAGTGACTTATGACGATAACTTGAGTGCTGCTGAGCTGGAAAGCCCAGCGCGGAAAGAGCGAATAGGAGAAGAACTAAAAGAGTGACGAGTTGGCAGCGAGGAAGGCCCAGACGGAACTCCTTGATGCCGGCCATGTTGCTCGACTGCACATGTCCAACAGGATGTATAGTCCCGTCTGGAGCGTCCGGCTCGAGGTGAATATATGATATGTCCATGTCAAAGTGAGCGAGTGGATATCCAAAGTAGACGCCGCATTCTGGTACGGCTAATTTGGGAGTGTCGGCCATGGCCCGTGGATCGGTTCATCACATTTGGGAGGACGCCTACGACGGGGCTGTGAGAGAGACTCTAGGGTCCATGTAGTCTATTTCGGCTTAGCTACCACCACAGCCCGATCTAGCCTTCGTGTGAACAGGCTATTGAACCATGCGCGAGACCCTGTGAAGATTCTTCGTGCCGTCGACTCTTCTTTGAGCCCGGCCCCGATGCACTGCTGCGGCGCAGTTCATAGGTGCCTGTCAGTTGAATTTGTTCAGAGGCAGTCAGCAATTAGACGCGGAGGTAAACACTTGGCAGTCTTGTTTCAAGGCTTCTGGCCGACGCTATTTCTCTTGGGCTTGGGCTGGCCCTAGCGGCCGCCGGGATCGATGCTAATCTTACCTAAGCACTAGGGCTGATGGTACCTGCATTCCCTGACAGGGGCCTTTCCGCTTTGGGCTTGACGGGACTTATGGCAGTAAGCTTACTGGTCCCACCCCACGTGGATAGGCTTACTTCAATCTCAACAACGGTTGTTGCCGCACTCTAACATGCGCGCAACAGGCCATGCTAATCACCGACATTCTCGCCGCTGGAGATGCAGCCAAGCGGCACATGCCCGAACTCTCGCGTGGTCACATATATTGGTACGAAAATAGATCTAGACCGGGCAAGACTATCGTGGAACTCCATCAGCAATGGGACGTTTTCTTTCCTCCGAGCCTTCCCACCTAGTCCCGGGCGGCGCACTTAATGCCTGTCCGACTCAACAGGTCAGTTGACTTGATCATGACTCGCCCCTCCCAGCGAAACCATATGAGCCGCGCAGTTTTGCGAGTGTCTCGAGGTTCACTGTTCACCCGGCTCACGTCTCTCTACATCTCCATCATGGCATTCGGTTGGGGCTACCTGCGGGCTGCCCAGACACTCGCGGTCCTCGGTCTACTTGCCTTGGACGTCCATGCAGATAGACTTTTGCCCGTGAGCTACCTCCCTGAAGGCATCAGCTCGCCCTGTGCTACTGCCCTCTCCGCCGACATGCTTGCCCAAGGCATGTTGCCACCCTACAATCCGGGGTTTACTACCCCACAGACAAACCTCCGGGATCTATGCACCACCGACTGCGCAGCAGCACTCTCGTCGTATCACAGCCAGGTGGTTGCGAGCTGTGCCTCGGACACTTGGCTGGGGCCCGGCGACGAGCAGCCTGTAGCCATGATCAGCGAGACCATCCGCTACATTACAACTTCACCTGCCTCACCGACAACGGCAGGTTCTGCAACAACGTGGCGGCCGCCTTCGCCGCCGCCGCCAACTCAAAGCCGGGGTGACTCGTATGACCTCCCCGCCGGAGGAGACTTCGGCGAGCACGACACCAGCAACAAGTGCGATGCCTGTCTGCTCAAGAACCTGGCCTTTCAAGCTGGCTCTCCGTACTATGACGGACCAAGTTGCGGTCCATGTCGCTTTACGAAAGCCGCACGTCGAGCTGCGGGATTGCCACAGCCCCTTTGACCACGACGCCCAACACTCTTCTGCCGTACGCCCTCCTCGCTACCCCATCCCGCATCCAAGTTTCTGTACTGACAGTGGGCGTTGCAGATCCGACCGGCGCCCCTCCTCCCGCTCCCACGTGTGCCGGAACGACATACACCATCAAGGCGGGAGACGATTGTCACTCGATTCCCTCGCCCAGGTGTCGGGACTGTCGGGACTGCCTGGTTGCTCAATGACAACCACCTCTTGACCGAGTGCGCAGACTTCCCCACGGAGGGGTGAGCTATGCCTGGTCAACAAATGCACTGTCCACACACTCAAGGAGTCCGACTTGTTCCTCCCTCACGAAACAGTATGGGATGAGTGACGCCCAACTCCGGGCGTGGAACCCCGTGATAGATGCCGGGTGCTACAACCTCAAGCAGATGGAGGGCGACCAGCTGTGCGTCGACAAGCCTGGTGACGCTCCCTATGTCACTCCGGGCCCGACGGCTGAACCCGGCCGTCAACGAGAACTGCACCAACCTGTACGCCGACGAGTCGTACTGCGTGCAGCCCGTGGGACAGAGTAAGTGCATGCCACCATGGCTTGTGATGTTTTCGTTTGTCACTGACAACTGCCAGTCAAACGTACTCCGGTAAGCCGGGGGCTACTTCCCATGTGCTCACCATGACGGCCGGCCCCGTGGAGGATGCCGCGACGACGCTGGCCGACAACACCTGGACGGTCCCGGCGCCCACCAGCACGCCGCTCCCTCTCGCCAACGACACCCGCGATGGCTGTGCGTACTATTTGCTGGGAGATGACTGGCAGCAGGATATTTCCGGGACTACCTTCCTGAGCAACTGCCACTTCGCGGCCCAAGTCCTGGGCGTGGAGCTGGTGGATTTGCAGGTCTGGAATCCCAGTCTTGGCGATTCCACAGGGTCGGACTGCAGGATACAAAGCGGTATGCGTTATTGTGGGCGATACCAGGATGCCATTGGCGAGCCCAAAGTCCCTCCACCACCGCCCGGATTGGGTTCGTTCGATCCTCGGGTAAGCTTCCTTCTGTCGATATGTTCGGGGAGAGAATGCAATACTGACGGCCGAACAGGAAGGGATGGTGGAGAACTGCAACTACACGGTGGCGGTGATGGCACCGGACGCGCCCTCGTGCGCCCGTATCCTGGAGGACTACCACCTCACCATTGCGCAGTTCTACGAGATGAACCCGAGTGTTGGCGCCGACTGCTCGGGCCTTTGGGCTGGTAAGACGGTCATACCTGAGGCTGAGGCTGAGGATATCTGACTAACACCTGGCAGGATATAGTTACTGTGTCCGGGCCCCGGGCATCGAGCCTTCGCGGCCGGGGACAAGTGAGGTGCCCTCGTCGACGACCTCGGCCCCGACCACCTCGTCCGCCCCGACGGCTCCGGCACAGACTCAAGACGGCCAGACTGCAGACTGCAACAAATGGCACGTCGTGAAAGGTACACTTTGATCTCCTTCGTCCATGACTCCCAACTATATGTGAGACAATGACTAACAACCGCCCCTTGACAGATGGCGACGACTGCGGTGTGCTCGAAAAGCAGTACAGCCTCACGCATGCCCAGCTCCTCGCCTGGAACCCGGCCATTTCGCAAGACTGCGTAAACGGCTTTTGGGGCGGCTATGCGTACTGCGTCGGTGTGAGCTCGAGCGGGAGTAGCAGCACCGTCACGAGCAAGCCGCCGGTGGAGACCAATGGTCCCGTCGCGGCGCCCGAGCCCAACCAGGCGGGCAACGCGGTGGCGTCGTGCAACCAGTACGGCCAGGCCCAGGACGGCGACTGGTGCACCGCCTTTGCCGACCGGCACAAGGTGCCGTACGACAAGTTCTACGCCTGGAACACGGTCTTGGGGGCGAATGGGCAGAACTGCGGTGGTTCTTTCTGGGGCAAGTATTGGTACTGCATTGGGGTGGTGTAAGTGGTGGTGTACCATGATGTCGTTTTGGTGTGGTGTAAGTGTAGACCCGAAGTGTTCTAGCGTAGGTGGCCCCTGGCAGCGTGATGGCCGGGGTGGATGGACACACTGGTGGGCAGGGGGCGCATGTCTCAGTGGGTCCCTGCGCGGGGCCATGTCACCCCATAGTAATTGTACTTATAGGAGCGTGCTCCCAACCCGCTTCCAATGACTTCCTGCCTCTACTTGCCCATTCTCTCAACCACCCAACATGGAGAACCCCACCGACTCGTCTATCCGCATCGAGAGCAGCGAGGAAGGCTTCGCTCGGTTCGATGCCGCCTTTTCAGACCCTGCCCAACAGGCTCGGATCCAGAAGATCCACTTGGAGGTCCTGTTCCCCGCCACCAGCGTCAAGCGGCTCAAGAAAATGCAGAGCAACGCCGAGACGGCCGCCAACAACGCCGCCTTCACTTCCGCTACGGCGTCCCTTTTCGAAAGGCTGGCCACTTGGGGGCCCCGCAGCCCGGGCGGCGGCATCAAGTTGACCGTGTCGACTCGGTCGCTCAACCTCGGCCTGATCCGGGAGCTGGTAGCCAGCGGCGAGCTGGACCAGGTGCACAACGAGTTCGGCCCGCCCATCTGGGACCTCCGAGATGGCTACCGCTACATCCAATTCACGCCCGACGCCCCGCCTCTGCCCAAGGTGGCCTGCGTGTCCGAGTTGGACGTGGATTCGGAGTACCACTTCCACCCCAGCGTGCTGCTCGCCTTCTCGTCCAGCCTCGGTCGACTCGAGAGGCTAGAGTGGAAGCTCCGCCTCCCCGGGAGACGACAAGCCGCGGAACGCCGCGAGATCCGGTCGGCCCTCGCGCACGCCCTTCAACATGCCGAGTTCCCGCCGACGCTGGCCACCTTGGAGATCTACTTGGGCGATCAAGACCCCGGCAACGAGCATTTCGACCCCGGCAGCTTTGGCGAGAATGCCGACGACGCGGATGACCTCAGTCTGGCGGTGCGGCGCCTCTGCCAGCTACCCAGCATCCGCACTCTGCGCCTGACCGAACATTGGATCCTGTCGCCCGTCGCACTCGGTAGCCACGCGAGCCTCTCGGAACTCCACTGTCCTTCCCTCCAACACTTGCACATTGACTGCGCGAGAACGACACCGGGCGGCCAGTGGATGATGTCGGGGGATCCCGAAGCGGGCGTGGAGGAGGACGGCTATTGGGATTCCGATGCCGAAGAAGAGGAACCCGCCGCCTTTGACTCGGACGACTCGGACACGTCGGATTACGCGCCCGAGTTCGCGTGGGACAAGGAAGACGGCGACGTGCCGGGGATGTGGTTTCGCTTCCATCCGGAGCCGCCCTACTCGGCGCTCCTGCAGTCTCTGGTCGACGGCGTCATGCACGGCATGCCCAGCCTGCGCAGCTTCACCGTCAAGATCGGAAGGGACAGTAGAGCACCGCTGGGGTTGAAATACTCCCCGCAAGCGGACAGCGAGGGCAATGGAGCTTGTTGGGATATAAGCGCCCGGAGAGACTTTGACACGTCGTGGGAGATGCCGCCGGAACTGAGACGGAGCCTCCAGGGGCCCGACGGGAATGTGGGGCTGAAAGGCGATCTCGTCAATCAGCCTACCAACGGGGTTGGCCTGTAACCTAGAGTGATTTGAGCAATAATACTAGATGCCTGTTGCTGGTTTGTCTTCTGCCGATGGGATAGGGAGTTCTTTTTTCTTTTTTGCAGTAGCCTCTGAGGCATTGCAACACCGCGTTCCTTGGTCTGACCTAAGATTAGGTCGTAGTTGTGGTGCCAAGAGCCAGCCACTGTGCCGGTTAGGGAACACGCTGCAGTAGCCATTCTGGGCTCTGCGCCCTTTACCGCTTCTTGGGGTGCATAAAACCCGCGTATTGGCTTTCGCCTATTTCCCAGTCGCTGACTTGCATCAACCTCGCATAACTAATGGGGCAAGAGCAAATGGAAGGCTTGGTAGCCCGGGCACAGCGGCTGGCTGGCATCAGTTCGCGGAGGCCCGTCAGCATAATGGAGCAACGTAATTCAGCCTGTTAGGCGACTGTCAGCCCACGCTACCTGCACTTATCATAACAGCCATCTATGTCGCAGATTTATCTCGTAACACTCAAGGTTGATACACAGTGAGACCCCTCGGGATACTGTTAGTATTCAAACCGTTTTGCTGTCCTGACGAGTCACAACATCAGTGTCTTTCTCTGAAGGTGCGGACCACACAAAATTGAAAGCCCATTGGTGCTTCTCCAAATGGTCGTGCCATGGCCGACCCCCTCTCCATCGCCGCCAGCATAGCGGGGGTTGTTACGCTGGCGGATCTGGTTTTCGGACGGCTATACAAATACGCCAAAGCCGCCAAGGACGCGCCCGCTGAGGTCAAAGAGTTGACTGCCCTGGTCAACGACCTGGGGGGCCTACTCAACAGCTTGGCCCGGCTCGCCAGGGCTCTCGAAGGCGAATCATTTGATGCGTCTCTGCGCATACAGCATGTCGACGCCTGTCACTTCGTCCTTTCCAAGCTCGACAAGATGCTGCAAAAGGCGGACAAGGATCTAGGCAAACCCGGGCAGCTCGATAAACTTCAGCGAAAACTGAAATGGCCATTCACCGCCACCCAGATCAAGGAGTACCTGGAGGAACTCTCCACCCATAAGGAGCGCATTTCCCTTGCGCTGTCGGCGGACTCAATGAATGGACTTCTTCAGTGTCTCTCGTTCGAACGGAAAATCCTCGACGCGACCGAGGAGATACGCCAAGACGTCCGAGAAACACGCAAGATCACCGCGCGGATCGAAGAGACCTCCGAGAGAACCAAGGTCCTCGGCTCCTTCCTCAAGCACAATCCCCAAGAAAGCTACGAGATGAGCTTGAGCCTCCGCCATCCCCGAACTGGACTGTGGCTCTCGCGTATGCCAGTTTTCCAGACATGGCTAGATACACCGGGTTCCAAGATGTGGCTCAGCGGGATTCCGGGAGCCGGGAAGACAGTGCTCGCTGCATCGATAATCGAAGCAGCCCTGGCAAAAAGCAGTGACAACGTCGCCGTCGCCTTTTATTTCTGTGACTATAAGACGGAAGCTACGTGGAACCCAAACACAATTTTGAGTGTCATTGCCGCCCAACTGGCCCTGCAGAGCGAGGAGGCATATGAGGAGCTTGCGGTCTTCTATGACCAACTGCGTCCCCCAAACGCTCTTCCTAGAAAGCCGAGGCTCATGGAGCTCGAGGCGGCACTTTCTACCATGACTAGCAGGTTTGACCAAGTCTTCATCATCGTGGACGCCCTGGACGAATGTGGTGAGCACACAGCTTCCGTGGTGGAGACCTTGGTGGCGTACGTCAACGAGCATGATACCGTCTGCGCAGCGCTGCTGAGTCGAGACGAAGACGAGATTCGGTTTGGGCTGGGCGACGGCTTCGAGATGATGGAGATAGCTGCCCATAGCGAGGACGTAGCCGAGTATGTCTCTTCCGAGATACAGGAGCGAGTCCGGACGGGAAGACTGCGCGTGGGCGACAACGACCTGCTTGCAGATATCCAGCGAACGTTGGTTGACAAAGCCCACGGAATGTAAGTTCGTGAAAAAAGCCACCCATTCGGCACGACGCTGACCTAAGCAGGTTCCGATGGGTTACCTGCCAGCTTGACCACCTTGGGGAATGCCACAGTGACCGTTCCCGCCGTGAAGCATTGGCCACCCTGCCGCCTGACCTCGAAGCGACGTACATTCGACTGTTGCAGCGCATTAAACCAGGCCACGAGTCGCTGGTGTCCATGACCTTAAACTTTATTGGCTATCTCAGCAATATTCTGTCAGTCCCAGAACTTCAGCACGCGATATCAGTTCGTCCTGGTCAGCAGTCGATTTCCCCAGAAGATGTGACATACGAGGATGCCATCTCGCGATCATGTAGCAGTCTGATTCGCAAGACGAATGATGGCAAACACTTTGAGTTTGCGCATTTCTCGGTCAGAGAGTTTCTAGAAAGCGACAGACTCAATCAAATCGGCCTGGGCCATTTCCAAATTTCTCGATCACGCTGCTCCGGAATGTTCGCTTGCCAGTGTCTTCGATACCTCCAGCTGGATAACTTCAGATACGACATAGCCTCAGCTGATTTCAACTATTCCTTCGACAAGATAAAATCCTTCCGTTTTACTTCTCCACTATACCATGGTGCGTCTTTATATTGGCTGAGGCATGCACGAACTGAATGGTTGTGCAATGACGAGGTGCGAATCCTGGCGGAGATACTGTTTGACCGTCGAAAGACCCCCAGTTTCATTAGCTGGGCAGCCCACCTACTCCACGGAATACACTGTGATGTTAAAAGAAGTGTCCCGGGAGCCCCACTGTCGCCGCGAGACCAAAGCCGAGATTTGAACATGCTCGAGGTTGTGCTCGACGAAAGATTTACACCGTTGCACCTTGCTGCAATTTTGGGGCTCCCGGAGATTTGTCAAAAGTTGATCAGTGAGGGTGTTGACCCAAACCTATCAAGTCAGCTCGGAACGCCACTCAGCTTTGCAGTATCAAGCATCGCTGTTCTGCGTCCTAGTATAGGTGGCCACTCGTCACCATACGTTTCAAATCTGACGCGACGAATCCATCGAGAGGATGGGCAGACGGCGCTTCATGACATTTCCCATACCGTTAGCTGTATCGTGGATGCACAAAAGTCTACATCGCCCAACTGTGCTCTTACCGCTGGCTCTACGCTAATGCGGGATGCAATCATTACTTGTTCTGTCATTGCGGACTTTTCGATGATCGCCACGCTCCTGCAATGTGGTGTCGTACCAGTAGAAGCGGATTATCAGGCCTTTGATGAAAAGATATCGATACTCTGCGAAGATATTGCCGATGAATACTCTATTCAAACAGGCTATATCACGGAGAGATCCATGAAGTCAGTCCTGGAAACACGCTTGGAAACATTCATCAAATCTCTCAACAACATGATAGACAGTTCTGAAAGTGCTTTTAGCCTTTGCTGCATCGCCTGGAAAGCGGCTGTCGAATGCGACCTCTCATTCACGTCGGATATAAATTTAGTCAACAGTCGAATATCGCTGGACGACGCAGCGTTGGAACAACTCGGATTCGCAGGTGCAGTAGGAGGAGATATGAACAAACTGAACGTCTATTTGGACGATCCTCGCACGTCAGCTGAGTCAATTGCTCGGAGTACGACGGGTCCGAACAATGACACACTGCTGCACTGTGCTTTAGGTCCCTCCAATGCCGGCCATAGGGGGTTCGAAAGTCGGCTTGCAGTGACACGCCGGCTGCTGGATGCTGGATGTTTGCCGACCAGTGTGAACAACGAGGGTCAGACCCCGCTGCATCTCTGGACTTGGGGAGAGGAGGCCGACGAAAGACAACAGCAGGACCTTGAGAAACTGCTGCGGATTCTTCTCGAAAAAGGGGCATCTATTCTGGCAAAGGACATGAAGAGTGGTGCAAACGCCTTGCATTGGTGGGCTTTCCGCGGGCTCGCTCGGACAATGAGAGCTGTCCTCAACGTGGTCAATCTAGACGAGGCTGAAAAAGCACTAACGATGACTGACGATGAAGGTGTGACACCTTTCATGGCTGCTCTCAGTCGCAACCATGCCAACGTTGCCGAGTTGCTGCTTCAGTATCGAAGCTACCAATGGCATGATTTCGAGGCGCTTGATGAATCAAAGCTGCTTTCCATGGCGGGCGGAATCGAGTCCGTGCCACTCTTGCAAAGTCTGATAGCTGTTGGGTTCCCAATTACATCAGACAATGGAGATAGCGCCCTCCACCATGTTAGAGAAACGACACCCGCAGCCTGTATTAAAACACTCAAAGAGCATCTCCCCCACCTTTGCAGCAAGCGAGTCAACGGGCGGTTGCCAGTGGAAGCTTATCTACAACAGTGGTTCTCAACCCCAACTCAATTCATCGATCCACGTAATAGTAGCGACCAAGACCAGCATTTCCAGGTGATTGAACAGCTTACAAACCTCGATACTCTCACAGCTCGCGACAAGAGCGGCTTGTCCGTCTGGAAGTTTGCGGTCAAGTCCGCGCGCCAGAGCAAGCCATTGACTCCTCATAGACGGTCTACGATTCGTAACGGTATGGGCTACCTCTTACAACTGGGTTATATGAGGTCACACGAAAGGAGCAACAACGAATGTGGGCTAGTTCCACTTCTAGATTTGCTCGACCTTCCTGCTCGACAATCCTGCGAATCCTGGCCTGTCAGCTCCGAGTTCCTGGTGGATGTAATCGATGCTACGGACTACTGGCCACAGTTCCGGGAATCTCCTATGGCTTTGGAATTGCTGCGGGCGTCCTATTGTCCGACGTTTAACACACCCTTCATTAGGTTCCTCTTAGAGAGAGAGGTTTTCCCGGGGAACAGAGAGCCATGTGCCGCGCTACGGTCGTTGGAAATACTTGAAAGAACTAGCCTTGAAGCCGAAGCATGGAAGGAGACTATGCTACTGACTATCAATCATGTCCCAAACCAAGCCCTCAACAAGGTCGATCCCACTGAGGCTGAAAGTGGACTTATCCATTCCGCTGTCCCGGTATGGGTGATAGAAGAATTCATACGTCGAGGCGCTGATCCAAATCTGCGAACATCTCCCCGCCACGGGAATGTCCCAGCCCTCGTACACCACATCTTAGACGGCCGACCGGAAGTTGCTCTGTGCTTGTTAGCGAATGGTGCTAAAGCAGACGAAGCAGACGCTAGGGGAGTCAACGCAATGCATGCTGCCGTAATCACCGGCAATGTTGACATCCTTCAGTCGATCCTCCCCCATCTCGGCTTCTCTGAAGGCTCATCTTGGTACTCCTTATGCAAGTATGAATGCTGGGGAATAGACTTGACAGCCAACATCCTCCATTTGAGTGCACTCAAGGGCGAGTTAGCTTGCATGAAGTTCCTTCTTCAGCATGATGAGACCCAGAAGTTAAGAAACGAACCAAATCGCCCGTGGCAAACGTTGCATCTCGCAGTAATCGGCGGTGACGACAGCGTCATCCGCTATCTGCACCAGCAATGTTTCGATATCAATTCCCGGGATCCCACCAACGGTCACACGCCGCTGCACGTTGCTGTGGCTACTAACAACTCCTCGGCAGCCAAGACGCTCATTGAACTCGGTGCAGTGTCTGTAGAGGACGACAAGGGACTGACACCCTTAGCTTTAGCATTGCTTGAGGGGTTTCACAAGATAGCTGAGATGCTCGATCAAACGGTATGCGAAGCAATCACTGGGCCGGGTTCATGTTGTGGTCACCCATCATCTCCAGCCCCTCTAGGCCAGAGGTTGATGCCCACATTCGAAATGGCTATCACCAATGGAAATCTCGACCTCTGCAAACGTTTGCACAAGTCCGGATGCCCACTTGAGGAATCTTTATCATGCGGGGGTTGTTCTCCGCTTATCCTAGCCTTATCGCTTCATTCGGGTCCTATAGCGTCATGGCTCATCGGAGAAGGGGCGTCCGTGGCAACAAATGGGTGCCTGAAACATGGAAACGCCTCAGCCCTTGAATTGTGCATGGGGTACAAGACGTTGGATATCGAGTCTACCGAGAAGGCTTTGGCAAAGTATGTCGAAGAAGGGGGAAACATCATTGACGCAGAAATTATACGCTCTGCTGCGAAGTCGAATATCCCTGAGAAGATGCGTGTACTTGTGGAAGCTATAAAGAAAGCAATGAGTTTGAGGTGAGTAATCTTTCCGTTCCGTATAGCACTACACTCTGACCATCATTGTAGAAACAGTGATGGGGCCTGTATGGAGCCAACATCGAAAGTCACCTGGGATGCAGGAATGATAATTGATGCACTCGTTGACGCTTATTACGACACGGAGAATACGGAAATTGAGGACATCCTAGCCGACTATATTGCGGATGCACTCCCGGACGGCGAACCTTGTCCACCCTCAGCCATCCGCCCTTTGTTCAGCAACGGCTGGGAGGCTCGAACAGCACGTGCAAAGTTCTGCTCTACTTCAATGTGGAAGTCTTTGGACAGTTATGGAGATACGCCATCAATTATTGGTTGTCGCCGCTTACCTCTGGAAGCCATATCATTTTTGGTCAGTAAGGGCGCTGATTATCAGAAGACGAATATGGCGGGTCGATCCGTTCTGCATGTTGCAGCGAACCATGGATATCGAGAGGAATTTTCCTTCTTTGTCCGGCTCGGTGTCGATCCGCATCTGCCAGATGTCCGTGGCAGATCGGCAATACATGTCGCCATGACTTGGGGGAAGTTCACTGCTACCCTTGCCAATCAAGATATAGGGCTAAGCAACACTGGTCCTATCCCTTGGCATATTTTTGCAATGGATGAGGCTTATCCTTTATTCCACGATGATTTCCGTTTATACCAACGGAAGCTCGATAAGACTGATCTCTTGAGGATAGCCAACTTGCAGCCCAGTGCAGGTTGGAGCCCCCTCTGCCTCATGACATTGGATAAGAACATGGGGGCAATGGGTCGTATCTTGGACTTGGGGGCCGTGATTGATCACGAAGGCTCCCCTGAGGGTTCGGCTCTCATGTTGGCGTGCACTGCAGGTGCTTTTTCAGCGGCCAAGTTACTTGCCCACCGAGGAGCATCCCTATGCTACACTTCTCCAGACGGGCAGCATCGATCGGCCGTGACAGCTGCATCAGCTTCATTGAGCATGACACACTGGCTGCTCGTTGGGCGCTTCACTGATCAGCCAAAGATTTGCTCATCAGCGGCCACAGTGAAGCAAGAGGAAGACTTCAAGCCCTGGAGCGGCAGCACCAAAGCCGAGTATCTTCTGATGGGGGCAGGCGAGAGAGCTCTGACAGAGTCATCATTTGACTACTATAAGAGGCTTGTGGAGATACGGCAGTGGATGCGAGGACAGGTGGTGCCACCATCAGACAGGGGCAAGACTTCTCGACCATCCAAGTTGATCCCGGTGGAAAAGGTGAGGAGACATCCAGAAGACATGAGATCGCCACAGGAATAGTCACGGCTGTGGGTTTGGCCTTTCGTATGGGATTCATTTGGCTGCATGGTTTGGTTTGGCGTTGAGGGTGTACATATCTGCAAGGCATGGATTGATGGGCGCAGAGGCTGTCCCCATCGTTTGGATGATTGTGTGTTCCATTGATCCTCCAGGCTAGGCTTCTGAAAGTGAATGGTGGCCGTCAGAATCCCGTAGCATTCATTCTCCCGTATTCTTTGATTGCCTGATATTGAGGATGGATGATTTGATGGTTGGTGGTCCTGGAAACACCCAGGCACGGCCGCGCTGGTTACATGATGGGGCCGCTGATTGAGCGTCCAAGCTAAGGAGACCAGCAGCGCCCAGCGCCAAAAGTCAGTGCGCCAGTCCTGAATCTGCCCCCCAAACATCCGGGGACAGGAAGCGACAGATCTGTGTCTGCAATTCAGATTGCGAAATGCTACGAAAACATGAAGCAGGCTTGGACCGACACTTATCGAAGGCCCGTACTCGGCAGTGATTGCTTGAATGAGGCCTGCATTCTGAGAAGTAGAAGGCAAACTGTGGTGGATGTGGGATGGTTCCCGCTGCTCTAGCCGTTATGTAGTGGTGCTAGGCCCGCTAGGCCTGAAGCATGGCAAACTGCACCTCTAGATGGGAACCAGTCCAGGAACCAGTCCAACCATTGCAACAGCACTTGACTATTGCCAAGAAAAGATTGTTTGTTTCGAGAGAGGCAACAAGAAGATGCCGACTTGCAACGTGCAACAGGTGACCGGCTCCGGCCCGAATGCCATCCTGGGGCTCACGCATCAGGAGCTTGTGGTTCGCTAACAAGAGCTGCCCCAAACCTCCAATCGACACCCAGCACCCAACCCAGCAGAACAGTACCAATCAATCCAGCACCATCCCCCTTCAAAGTCGAGACCAATAGCTCCCAATTCTGTAGGACGAAGTGCTTCATCGTTCCTATGTTGAGACCTGCCGCCAAAGATAAGCCATGTGCCCTCTTCGAATCTCCAAACCGATTGATTGATCCCTGGCTTTTGTTGAAGGCGCCGAGGCAGATGCAGCCGTCGCAAGACTCTACTGGCACCTGCGGCGATTGCTTAGACACCTTCACTGGCACCGCCGACCAGCTCGACGTTCATTCAGTCTAACGAAGTTTTGATAGACATGTTGTGAGATCTTCCCAGGGCGCTGAACATCACTATTGAATGACGTCGGGCGGGACATCCCGGGGCGCAGGTACCAGTGTGGCCAGTGCGCTGCAATTGAACTGGTGGGATCAGTGGGATTCCCCAAAACCACCAAAGATGCGCTTCCCAAACCACACGCATCGCGGTGCAAGCGACTGGCCGAGGGCTCCGGGATAATAAATGATCACTCAGACTCGACTTCATTTACTCGCATCAAGCATCCAGCTTTGACCCCCTTCCACTCCCAGCGTCGCATCTGAAAGGAAAGTCGCCTTTTCGCTCGGAGGCCCGTCTCCAGATGCCGGATGTCGTGCTCAACGGCCAAACCAGAGGGCCCGGGCCACATCCTGAACACGAGTTCCCCCACAATGCAATCGTCTAATGTATGATCACCAAACTACCCCTGGGTTGTGCGGAGTGGCAAGGGCATATCTTTGACCGTGCGGCAGGTACTAAAGTCAGTTGGTGCTTGGGCAGATGGGCCTGGACGAATGGCATCTTGGCATTGTGCCTGCATCCCGACCGACATCTGGTAATCGCCAGCTTGTGCATTTGCCATCTGCCGCTAACCTAGTTTCGTACGACATCCATGACAAGTCCAGTCTCCCGCGGTCGCCAAAGGGCTACCATAAAACAGCGTCTCGGACCAGACCTAAACTCGGAAGCGTGTCAAGGCCGATAGCATGTAACCCGGCCAGGCACCTCCACGTGGTCTGCCATCTGGTGTTTCCGTGACGTGGTATCCAGTGTAACGTCCCTCGAGATCGGATGTCACCCGATGCCGGTCAATGACTCGGGCGGAGGCGGCCATGCTGATGACGGGGTCGACATCGGATGGGGCACCGGACAAGTGCGGGTGGCTATCTAAGCAGAAGAGGCTACTGCTGCAGCGCTGACGAACCAGGAGGGCGGGATATATTTAGAGAAAGGGAAACGCATGTGCGCAGAGAGCTTATTCCGTTTTCTTGATTTCTACGGCGTATTGTGGTGTTGGCCGAGCCACTCAGCGACCGGGGCCCCGAGTCATGTACGGGCAACTTGTAACATGATCTGCGCTGCATCGGGGAGGGAGGGCTACCCAAAGTGGCAGGTTTGCTCAATGGGGGGATGATGACCAATGACTGTCAGCGCTGCCCGGGAACCGCTGCAGCCATGGCAAACCCGCCCTGCATATTTTGCATGATGCATCCGCACCTCTGCAGTCGCGCCGGCGCCCTGACCTCCTGCTATTGCATACAAAGATGGACCCTTGCCCGCAGTGCTGCCGACAATCTTGGTTGCCACCTGCATCATCATGCCGTGTAGAGCGGTTAAGCTTATCATGGCCCTGGGACTCGTCTGATATCTCTCGATCCATCCTCGCGTCGCCGCCCGCCACGTAAGTGGACTTGCCGCCAGGCAAAACTTGCCTTCTCCACGCCATTACAGTCACCTTGACGCATAGCTTGCCTGATAGATTGTCAAAGAGAGACAGAACAAAAGAAGAAAAGGAAAGAAGGCGCGACCAAGTTTGCCAGAGCCCGCGGTGGGTGCTTGCACGAAAGCCATGTCGCCCATCAACTTGGCAGTCGCGATACCTACCCTAACCGGATCGATCCTGTCTCTGCTGGCCGACACGGTGGCCCTCGTCGCGCATGTGGTTGCGCCCCCGGGAAGGCATTTTCGCCACGCCCTGATCTTGAACCTCCTGATTGCCGGTAGGTGACGCTTTCCGAGCCAAGTCGCCGCATGCGTCGCTGACAATTGTGCTTTTATCAGACAGCATCAACTCGCTGAACAACTCCATCTCGGGGGTGGTGACCATGTTCAACCTCGACAAGCCGGAACCGCTGTCCCCGGGGCTGGCCTGCAACGTCAACGCCTTCGTGGGGCAGTTCTCGGTGCAGGCCGTCGACTTCAACATCCTGATCATGTCGGTGACGGTGCTGTTGACGCTGCGCACACGCAAGCTCTCGACGGAGCCGACCCGCCTCACCATGCTTGCGATTTGCGCTTTGGCTTGGGTTCCGTCCGTCATTACCAGTAGGTCGTTGCCCCCCTCCTGGAGTGGTCACTTTCAGCTAATCCCTACCCCAGGCTCCATCGGACTTGGCCTGGATGCCTATGGTCCGGTGAGCGGCAACTGGTGCTGGATCGAACCGCAACGGACGGATCTTCGTTACGCTCTGACTCACAGCTGGCGCATGGCCATCTTCTTGGTGACCCTCATCATCTACACATACATCTACGTCCATTTGAGGCGCACCTTCAAACGGTTTGCCTTAAGCACGACGACGAGGAACCTCACCAACCACAATGATCCAGCGGATCTTCCCGTCGGCGGCCGGGCCAACGACAATCCGGACACGACGGAAACCAGCGACATCATCGTCAAGAAGACGTTCTACATCGATGCCGGCGTCAACTCTCCTGCCAACGACATGGGCCCGTCGGTCTTTGCGAGTGCCGGCAGTGGAGCCAAGGGCAGCAGGGAATCTCATATGCCCATAATACCCCTGCAGGATCTAGAGCCGGGGAAGAGGGCGACGGTGTCCCACGGTGCCGGGTTGAATGCCCGCATGTCCACCTTCCCTGACCAGAGTGATCGCCAACACGTCCATGGGGGTGCCCGCCACGCGTCCAACAGCAACCTGCGGCGGATGCTGCTTCTGAACGGCTACCCGGTCCTGTACATTGTCCTCTGGATCCCGGGCATCGCGACGCGGCTGGTGGAAGCGGTGCGCGGGTCCTCGCCGGTTTGGCTGGTGGTGATGCAGTCGTCGACGCAGTACGTGGGCCTGGCCAACGCCTTGACGTACTGCTGGAACGAGAAAGCGACGCAGAGGTTGAAGCGGTTGGTGGGATGAACTCGGGTCGGGGGTCTGGACGCCTGGTAGCGAAAGACGCTCTTATCTGTCATATTACTACTATTATATGTCTTTTAACTTCGATTGCATTGGAGAGCCAGCTTGGTAGTCACACAAGTAGAGAGCAAGATACCCACATGTTACTACATCATAAACGACCAGTCCATTCCAGCAAGACGGAACCCGTATGAGGCCGTGACACCTTACTGTCATCGCCAAGATGCCCTCCTTCTCAGAGACCCTTCTCTTGTGGACTGTGAGCTCTGCAAGCCGCGGGCGACCACGCTTATCTAGGGTGTCGCGGCAAACCGTTTGATTACGAAGCGCGCGGCTGCATGTCTTGGTTCATTCTCCTTGGGACGTGCGGGCAGAAGCATTTCCATCTCCCAATGTGACATTTGCGGGTTCATGCACCCATGTAGTGATTGGCTAGACGGAAAATGACAGAGTCTCGATTTGGTCACACTTCCAAACTCGCAGGCTTTGCCGCGTCAAGAAACACAGAGTAGCACCAGACAAACACTCCCGTGCTCCTCGAAGCGGATAGAAGCAGCATCCACGGACATCGGAGACCAATGATTCGATAGACGGGTCGCGACTTGAAACAAAGGTTGCAATGGCAAACCCTCCATGAGCCGTTTTCTAATCTGGTGGCACATGTCCAGACTACCGCAGGGTGAGACGGCTCGATCAATGGTAGATCAGCATAAAAGACACTCGGGCTTGGAGGCCAACATGTCAGTGCGTCTTCTCCCTGAAACCTGGAACGCTGCTCCATTCTACCGTTCTAATCTTTCTGGTAATAGACCCAAACCTCTCCGAACCGTCGATCGGTCACTTAGCTCCCCATACAACTGCCCGACATTTCAACATGGGTATCCGTCAGGTCTTCCAGATACTCGCTCTAAGACTCTTGATCCAACTTCGCCCGGAAAACATCGGCCTGGCACTCGGCCGAGCAGTGTTGAAGACGCCGAACTCGATCCTGATCCCCGCCCTCCAGATCAGCAGGCTCCAGGCCAACATCCTCCACAAGATACCTGGGCTGAAGGATGTGGACATCGCCAAGCTGCCCTTCATTGGTACGCAGAGACAAGTCCGCAAACCGCCATGCCAGGGCTTCGAGACTAATGAACTCTTTTCAACCCACAGGACCGATGCTGATGGGCGTGCAATCGGCACTCGCCACCCGGGCCGCGGTCGACACGGCCAAGCAGTCCATGGACGACTTCGCACACGGCATGGTGAGGGTGCACAGCCCGATGCCCTTCGACAGCGTCGTGTCGGCGGCGGGGCAGCACCTGCTAGACCGGAAGTCGGACGCGCTCTCCGGGGCCAGCACGGGGGCGTCCTTCTTGGCGGCCCAGGCCGAGGCGCTGGGAGGCAAGCTCGAGAAGCTCGAGAACGCCGCCGGGCAGGAGGCTCCCCAGGCGGCCCAGGACTTGACGCCGCGTACCAGGACTTCGACTTTTATCCCGTAGAACGTTTGAAGGGGCTAGGGTCCATGAGGTCAGGAAGTATGATGGCTGGTATGAACTGTTGGGTGCTTTCTTTTCCAAATGTCACGTTGTTGAGCCCATGAATGAATGCATTTCTGTCCTGAAGCAACAGTCTCTTGACATCCTCCTGTGCATCTTGTATCATCTCTGCCAGCCTGTCGCCAGCTGTTCTCATAAGTGTTTATTAAAAGTCGATAAGTTGCTTGACTGGTGAGCTATCAAGCTCCTGAAACTATGTTTGGTGTAGCTGCATTGTATGAGTCATCAAAAGAAAAGGGCTGAACCGTCCGTCATGTCCGACCTCCGAGGTTGACAATTACAGAGGAAAGTCAGTAGCAAGGGGTCTTTTGCTGCATTCTACTTCCAATGCTCGCTTGATCCTAATCTGAGACAGAAATGCAGGTAGAAACATTGACTGCTCTGAAGAAGCGGAAGACCACGCTATCGGAAGCCCCGCGGAAGTGGCTATGGTACTCAGCCAACCTGAGTTCATATGGATGCCAAGGCCTGCAACATTAGTGGGTGAGCTGCCCACCCAGCGAATAACAGAGCGTGGATATAGGATTGGACCTCCAAAGCGTGGGTAGCAATATTCCGCTTCCCCGGAATACTCCACCTCCCCGCAAAGCTGCCGAGGTGCTGCATCGTGTTGGGGTATGTACAGGCTGCCTGCGTCATCTAACCCATCCTGTCCGCAGTTCGTGCTCAGACTTGTTGTTCTTGATTTGGCCACCACACCCTCAATCCCCATGCATACTACTTGTCTTCCTTGAGCGCCCGATATACCTCGGTCTCCACCTGCATCCAAAGCCCGAGGACCGCGGCGTCGGCAAAGGGCAAGATCTGCGAACAGACCATGCCCGCCACGCCGCTCTCTCGATCGCACCACCACCAGGTGTTGGCGAGGCCGGCCCAGTGACCCGTCCCAGGGGATCGGCCCGTGGCCCCACCGTTGCTCTGCATGAAGGTGAGACCCCAGCCCTGAGGCGGGTTCCCTTCGACCGGGTACAAGTCGGGCAGCGGATTCGTCAGCTCGGGCACGGCGGCGGGGATGCCCTGTCTGCCGAGGTTGGGGAACTCGGGGACCTGGTTGCGGAACATCTCTTCGACCGTGTCTTTGCCGAGGATTCTCGCGTCGGACCGAGGGCATATCCCGTCGTTGAGCAAGACGGCCAAGATTTCTGATCCAGCGCGGGTGAGTCTTTGGAGTCTATCTGTTGCGCAACCATGGACATTCACTTACTGCAGTATTCCTGTGGCTTGGCAAACATGCCGGCGCCGCCGCTGTTGAAAATCCTACGCGTCTGAGCTTCGTCGTTGGAGTCGATCGTCAGCGGCGCCTGGAGGAGGTGGTCCCTGGCCTTCAAGATACCATCTTTGCCTCGGGCGTGCATGTGCGCCAGACGAGATCGCATTTCCTGACTGGGAATCATGGACATTTCCTTGATGCCCAAAGGGGCGAACAGGTGCTTCTGCAGGTATTCGTTGAGAGAGAGGCCGGTACACCGCTCGAGCGCGATACCCGCCCAGTCGACACCGGTCTGCGTAAGTAGTGAGAATTAGCAAGATTCGAACAGCTAGCAGTCTTTCGTCAAGGAAGGTTGGCTCACTCCGTACTCCCAGCCCTCGCCTGGCTGAAACAGCAAGGGCATCGTGACGTCTTGGGCCGTTTCCGGGAACACATTCAAACCCGCTCCAACGACCCAATCTCTCAGCCGCTCGTTGAAGAAGGCGTAGCCGAACCCGGCCGTGTGGCTGAGCAGCATGCGCAACGTGATGCCGACCTTCTTGTCCTCGAAGGTGCCGTCCGGGCGCAGGACTTTCAGGTCTTTGAGTTCCGGACAGAGGCTTTCGATCTGGTCTGGGTCATCCAGCTGCAGCTTGCCTTGCTCTAC
This sequence comes from Arthrinium phaeospermum, assembly GCA_006503535.1. Taxonomy (NCBI): domain Eukaryota; kingdom Fungi; phylum Ascomycota; class Sordariomycetes; order Amphisphaeriales; family Apiosporaceae; genus Arthrinium; species Arthrinium phaeospermum. Next base: position 5,208,149 of record QYRS01000001.1, on the reverse strand, counting down.
CAGCTGCATAGCGGCGATTCCCGTGAGCAGTTTGGTGCACGAGGCAATATAGTAGATGCTGTCGAGAGACATTGGCTCCGGAGAATCGATCCCTCGTTTGCCCGCCGCCTTGGCGAACAACTCCTCTCCATCCTTGCCGACCACCACGACAATTGCACCAGGTATTCCAGACGCCGGGTCGGCGCAGGCGACGTCGACATGTCTGTCGAGACGCTCGAGGGTTGAAGTGTCGAAGGGCATGATGCGAGGTTCTCGGCAATGGTTGAGTGGTTGCAGTGTAGGGTGACGGTCCGGCAATGAATCAGGTGAAATCACCAGATGTCTCCTTCCTTTTGATGCCCCACCATCCGCACCGTGTGCTGTAGGATCGCAGCTTCTCCCCATATCCGGGGTAGCCCCGCTCGCCCAATTGACACGACATATCCATGGGCGAGCAACAAGGAGGGGGCCATGCGGGATGCTGACCAAGGATTTGGAGACGATAGATGGATTGTGGGGTGCCGTTCCGAGGCTGCATTAGTTTCGTCAACACATACCTGCAGATCTCTTGGGGGTTTCTTGGAGCTGTGGGGAGGGGGGCAAGGTTGTCGACTCCTGATAGGCTGTCAGGCCAACACCGCAGCTGGGCTGCATCCAATGATGTGTAAATGATTATCCTGTGCTGGCTGCTGTCCAACCTCACACAACTGCAGCAATGCAACCCACCCGCGTGTCTGCGAAACAGCGTCCGCTTCTGAGACAAAGCAAGAAAAGGAACTTTATGTGGGAACGGGAGAGGAGGGGGTGGTGTATGTCGGCGGACAGATAGCCGAGCACAGCAGTCGTGGAGGGCAGTGGAGCATGGTATAAAGCCGCCGAGTCCCGAATGGCAGAGATGATGTATCGACAGAGGAAAAGTCCCAGTCCCAGAGTCACGTTCCGTAGCACCAGTTCGATCTGGCCTGAAATTCTCCCCGTCAACCATTTGTTATTCAGTGACGTCGACCTGCTAGCCGTCATGGGAGAACCAATACCCTCCCGTCCCAAGAAGTTCAACACGGAGCTGACTGACTACTCCGTGTCGCACAGCGAGAACTCGGGGCCTTATGCCGACAATCTCGAGGTGGATGCTCTGGTTGTCGGTGCCGGCTTCGGTAAGTCGTTGTCTACTTGATGTTAGAGATTAGCTTAATATTAGGGGATGTCCTAACGTGAAAGTGCCACAGCGGGCATCTTCATGCTCAAAACCCTGCGCGAGCGGGGCTACAAGACGGTCATCTTCGAGGCGGGCAACGACACGGGGGGCACGTGGCGGTGGAACTGCTACCCGGGGGCGGGGGTGGACTCGGAGGTGCCCGAGTACGAGTTCTCGTGGCCCGAGGTCTGGAAGACGTGGGACTGGACCTCCAACTACCCCAAGTACCAGGACCTGCGCGCCTACTTTGACCACGTCGACAAGGTCATTGGCGTCAAGAAGGACTGCGCCTTCAACACGGTCGTCGTCGGCGCCCACTTCGACACGGCCCGCGGCAAGTGGACCGTCCGCACCGAGGATGGCCGCCTCACCACGGCCAAGTACTTGATCCTCGGCACCGGTTTCGTAAGTGCATCTACAATTTAGCAAATCGCATCGTCACTCCTGCTTACTAACTGTCCACAGGCGGCCCGACGCTACATCCCCGACTGGCCCGGCATGGACCAGTTCAAGGGGGTCATCCACCACTCCTCCTTCTGGCCCGACCACGAGGTCGACGTCCAGAACAAGCGCTGCGCCGTCATCGGCACGGGCGCGTCGGGCGTGCAGATCGTCCAGGCCTGGGGCCCCGCGGCCGGCTCGCTCAAGGTGTTCCAGCGCACGCCGAACCTGGCCATCCCCATGCGGCGGCGCCAGGTCGAGCCGGCCGAGCGGGAGCGCCACCGGGCCCTGTACCCGGAGATGTTCAAGCTGCGCGAGACCAGCTTCGCCGGCTTCACGTACGACTGGGCCGAGAAGAACGCGGCCGACGACAGCCCGGCGCAGCGCGAGGCCACCTACGAAAAGCTCTGGGCCGACGGCGGCTTCCGGTACTGGGTGGCCGGCTACAAGGACACCCTCAAGAAGCACGAGGCCAACCTGCACGCCTACGACTTCTGGGCCAAGAAGACCCGGGCCCGCATCGACGACCCGCGGAAGCGCGACCTGCTGGCGCCCGAAAAGGGGCCCCACTACTTTGGCATCAAGCGGCCCTGCCTCGAGTACGACTACTACGAGCAGTTCAACCGGCCGAGCGTCGACGTCGTGGACGTCAAGGACAACCCCATCCGGAAATTCACCAAAACAGGCATCACCCTTGCCGATGGCACCCATCACGAGTTTGACGTGATTGCGGTGGCGACCGGTTTCGTAAGTCCTAGCTACCCCTTGCTTTTCAGAGACCAAAACTGATGCTGGCTTTTCAACAGGATGTAGTCACGGGAGGTATGTTGACACCCCGAATGTGTGACCTAATTTGAGAAGAAGTCCACTGACAATACCCCCACAGTCATGACGCAGCTCGGCCTCGAGAGCATCCACCAGACCAAGCTGCAGGAGGAGTGGGCGGCGCCGAGCGGGTGCCAGACGTACCTCGGCACCAGCGTCAGCGGCTACCCCAACATGTTCCACATCTACGGGCCCCACGGCCCCACCCTGCTCAGCAACGGGCCCTCGACCGTCGAGGTGCAGGGCCGCTGGATCGCCGACCTGCTCGACAAGATGCGCCGCCAGGGCATCAAGTACGTCAACCCCCGGCGCGAGGCGGCCGACGCGTGGAAGAGGCGCGTCGTCGCCCTCAACGACGAGACCCTCTTTCCCACCACCACGTCGACCTACATGGGCGGCAACGTGCCGGGCAAGGCCTACGAGCCCGTCTGCTACGCCGGCGGCATCCCCGCCTACAAGGCCGAGATCCGGGCGGCGCTGGACTCGATGCAGGGGTTCGAAGTGGTGGCCCAGTGATGGAGCAGTTAGTTGGGGGGCCTAATTTGCATAGTGAAGAATCCTACACTCCATGTCACGTCACAAGTTCCATATAGTGCACCAAGACAGAGAATGATATGCACCGTGGTTGTATTATTGTACGGTTCGGTACACCGGCTTTTGAGTGATTAGGTTGTGAGCTGACTCGGGATTCAAGATAGTCCTCCTCGTCACGTCTCCGTCATGAGGGATTGTGCTTTAGACGCCATTATACATAATTATCAATAAGTTCGTGACAAGCCTCGGTCATGCGCCCTCCCCTTACAGGTGAAGGTCGGCGGTGACGTCGGCGATCTGCTGGCAGACCATGGTCTCGGCACCACCGGCGTGGCAGTAGGTGGGGACCTCAATCTCGCCCCAGTAGCCGAAACTAAAAAGAAGTTAGTGTCTGTTGCGGATCAAATATAGGAGAGGTTAAGGACTTACGCAATGCCGGTCTGGTGGATGATGGTGAGGGAGAACTTGTTGTCGTCGCCGACGGGGGCGTTGAGCTCGAACGAGTAGTGGGCGTTCTCGGTGCCGCCGTTGCAGCGGTACAGGTTGGGCTTGAACTTGAGCGACTCCTCGCCCTCCTCGGCCGAGGCGGTGCAGACGAAGCCCATGGTGCCGGCCTCGGCGCTGGCCGTGAGGGCAAAGTCGATCGAGTCGACGGGGCCCGTCAGGCCGCCGTTGAGGTGGCTCTTGCGGGCGTGGAACTTGGTGATCTGCACCGACTCCTTGATCTCGTCGGACTGGGGGACGGGGGCGGGGGCGGCCATGGCAGCGCCGAACAGAGCGGCGACGGCGACAAAGGTGAACTGCATCTTGACGGTGGTGGTGGTGGTCTGAAAGTGAGAGACGGAGTATTAAATACTGGTTGAAGTGGGGGTGGAATTAAACGAAGGACTTCGTGGTGTATTATTAATTGACAGCTGAGGAGTGCTGAGGAGGGAAAGGGGAAAAAAAGAGAAATCCAACGGGCGGTGATGGCCTCCTTTAATATGTCGTCTGGAAGACGCCAAAACCGTCCGGCGGCGCCGGGGAGCCGACGGGTGTGGCGGCAGACGGCATGAACCACAGCCTCTTTGGGCAGATTGGCCCGTCTATGCTCACAACGCTCTGGAAGCTAGCCAGGGGTAGTGGGGACGGGCTAGAAGGCCGAAGGGACCACGCACTGCCAATGCGGGTGGGGCAGGACCTGGATACGAGAAATCCAAGCAGGGAAACAGGCGACTCTCCACCTCTCGCTTCAATTGCCGGTTCATGCGACCTATGGTTTTTGCCGGCACGTCACGGGCAACAATTGCTGGCACCTAAGTATGATCCGATCGGGGGGAATCGAACTTTGGTATTTCGTGTGGTGCTAGCGCTCTCCACCGACACGATAAATTGGTGCCTCTTGGCAGAGGTCGTTGCAACAATAGGTGGCTAGGACACGGCCCCAAAGTTGGCCACTGTCGCTCGAAAGCCAGGGGCATCTCCCCCCCAAAAATAGCTTCTTCTCGAACAATCCAGAGGGGCGGGGGGACAACTCAACTTGGCTTGTCCACCACCGTCGTCCGACAAGCGGCAGCGGTGAAGATGGGCAACGGGACTCGACCGAGCCTCACGCCTGGACTTTGCTGTTTCTGTTTCCTGCCTATTTGTCGGGTCACCGTCATACTACTGGGAATGGGCAGTCTCTCGTATAACCCCGGCCCCGTCCCGCGGAGCTACTTGCCTGATTGGAGGAGAAATGCGACAGCATGTTGTAACGCCTACATCAGCACATCTACTCAATGTACGCATCTCGTGATTGGCGCACGTCATATCCAATTGCTCAGAAGAATCACAAGCGCCCAACCCCGTATCAACACGAGGAGGTGCACACGTTGGTCAATAGCACTGGGACGAGTTGGACATAGCTATCATGGCTATCAGCCCACGTATACACCACTCGCCGCCAACGACTGACCTCCAGAGCGGCTTCGGGCATGAGACCATATCGACAATGCGGATCCGATGGTTGGAACACGAAGGCCAGCGACCGACGAGACTAGCCTGCAACTATTGGCAATGCATAGCAGTAAACCAGTCAATCAGCTGGCAAACCACTGCACCCAACCGAGGCAGCGAGCAGAACTGCCTGTGGGCATCAGTAGAAGAAAGCCTTCCGGGCGTTGCCGTCTGCCTCGGCATGGAAGGGTTTTGGCCTTACAGCACAGCACAGTCCGGACGCGGCTGTTTCCCAGCGTAAAAACACCGACCTACTTATTAATCGAAACCACCTTTGATCTTCGCGAGAAGAATTGGGCCGACGGCTAAGGCAGACCCAACGAAGTCGAAAGAAGGTTTAGCGGGAGGCCACTAAGCCAGATGGCTAGAGCTTGCGGGATAGGGCCGTGTTAGTGTCCGTGTCATTGCACAGACAAATACCGTAACTGGTAGACGACGAGGTTCGGCGGTGCCCATTCCATACCATGCAACACGCCAACTAGATTCATTGGTTCTGAAAAGACTATCGCTTTCCATTGAAATGATGTGGTCCTCGGCCCGCTAATCATATGCCATTCTCCTGCGTGCAGCACTATCCGACAAGAGCTCTAAAAGCCTCATCTTTCTGCCTCTGTTTCTTCTCGATTCACAGCAGGTCGCCTTCAAGTCTCGAAGCCTGCAGAATCTACAGCAATGCTGAGCTGCGAGTAGTCAGTTTCGACTCCTTCCCTGCCGGCAAGCATACGTCGTGGCCGCCTACTACCTCGCTTGAACGCGGTGGAGAAGCGTGGCCGGAACGAAAGGAGTCCTCACACTGGGATAACCTCTAATCGTTCAAGGGGACACAGGAGTGCCACACAGCCCGAAGCTCTCTGGACCTTGGTAACAGAGGCGGGAGTGATGCAGGACAGAGTAGTGACCAACCCGGGCACTGGTGACTCTCCTTCCTTGGCTCATCGGCATACTACTGCAAGAGTCGAGTGGCTTTGGTGGATAGCCCATTTCTCAAGCATACCATGTAAGCTTATATTTCAGTCTCATCTACTTTTTTAAAGCATGCCTGAACTGGAAGTCCACGCGAAAAGACTCAAGCGATCGCCCGTCATCTAACTATTTACACAACTCTGGCCCGTCGTCCACAGGACCTCGAAGTGAGAAGTGGCGTATGTCCAGACCGTAACCTTCCTAGATAAACGGGTCACTTGATAGGCAATTGATCGTCGTCCAGGCGCTTTCTCGAATCTAGAACGCAACAGCTGAAAAGGTCTCCCTGGGAGTGAGACCAATCTACGTGGGCTTGCATATGCAGCAATCTTCGGCATGCCGTGTGCCTGTGCAGGGAGAAGACCAATGAGAGCAACACCGACACTGCGGGCTAGGCCAGGGCACCAATGGCTATCGGCGACGGCGCCAAGCCTCCTTGATTCTGATAGGGCAGCGTGGGTGTCTTATCGAGGGCTGAATAGGCACCCTTGCCCCAGCCGCACGGTGGCGCCCGTCGAGCGGCTCGGGTTTCAAACTCTCGTCGCTACTGATGTTTACTTAAGGAGGCCCCGTCCTGAATGATATACCTGCGTGTTCTGATCCCGCGTTGCCCATCAAGTGTCACAGCCAGCCAGTCATTGAACCGACAGCATCATCTCGCCCAACATGAGACCCTCGGTAGCCTTTTTCTTGGCCTTGGCCACTCAGAGCTATGCTCTCCAGAGCCTGTCGGAATATGTCGAGGACTTTCCCAGCTGTTCGCATGCTGCCCTCGCCAGCGCCATGCCCAAAGAAGGGTGTGCAATCAGCGAAATCAACTCTGCCACGTTTGACTGTCTCTGCCGACACATGACGCCCATCCTACTCGACGTACAGCACGCCGTGAGCGTGGATTGCGCCACGGGTGAGTCTTTCCTACCAAGCATGCCTATCCCCCGATTTGCACGGCCTTCTGACTGGTCCGTCGCGACTCTCCTTGCATACAGAATTTGCCTCGGCGATCGGACATGTCTGCGGCATGTGGAGCGTCTACCAGGATGGATTGACCACGGCCTCCGACCTGGCGGCAGCAACAAGCATACTCAAGACGGAATTGGCTGCTGCATCTACCGCTACGTTGAAAGCGGCAGGGGCCACTACAGGGCGTCCGGTAGCTCGGTATGTGGGTGCAGCCGTAGCCGCGGCGGTCATGCTCTGAGCAACTGCGGCTTATGGCAAAGCATTCTTCATGTATATCAGCATTGTTGGTGGAGATATCATTTGGGCTTCGGTCTTATTACGCACAGCTAGAGTGAATAACTTGTGTCATTATGGTAGCCAGAGTAGGCCTATTTTCGATATATGAAAAGAAGACTTTCCAATATGCACCGTCCACTGCCTGATGAAGACCCTACATGTCTAATATATCTCAAGTCATCTACTGTCAATGTTTACTCAAGTCATTCGCAAGGATGTTGGCAATGTAGGAATGCATAGGCGATGTAAAGGCATCTCGGATTCTCCGTACGCAATCCAAAAAGACAGACGAGAGCGGTGATTTATATCAGGACAGTACTACCACATGACCACAGCGGCCTAGACGCCGCCACCTGCCTCCTTGACCTTGTCCACATCCAGCCTCTCGCGGCGCAGACAGAGACAGGCCAGAGTGGCCAGGCCAATGGCCCCCGTGGCGACGGCGAAGCTCACCCTCAGCCCCGCCATGTAGCCTATCAACACCTGCGGGATGTTCTCTCCGAAAACCCGCCGCAGGTCCGACGCGCCCGTGCCCAGCACCAGCAGGGGCGGCAGCTGGGGCGCCAGGGACACGACCTTCCTGCTCATGATGTTGAGGAAGCCGACCTGGGCCGCGCTCACGAGGAAGGAGCCGCCGATGATCTGGAAGAACAGGATGATGGCGGTGACCGAGGGCAGATCCACGACGCTGCACATGCCCTGGCCGATGGTGACGGGGATCTGGAACGCCGTGCCGTACCCGATGCCCGCGATGACCTGGAAGGTGACCCACTTGCCCGGACCGCTGCCGATGTCGAGCGTGTAGAGCATGCCCGACGCCACCGTGGCCAGGGCGCAGCCGGCGAGCAGGAACGGCATGGCGATGCCCGTCTTGGATATGACGCCGCCCATGGCGACGGCGGCCATGCTGCTGCCGAGGATGAAAGGGAGGTTGCGAACTAGTGGTCAAGGTGTCAGAGGGTTGTTTAATGTTATACCTAATGGATGATGAAGCAGCCAACTTACTGCCGGACTGAGTGGGGCTGACTCCGTCGATGGCCTGGAAGTAGACGGGCAGGTAGTAGATGAGGACAAAGTAGCTCCCGCCCAGCAAGAAGATGATGGCCGAGGGCACCCAGACGTTGCGCTGGCGGATGAGGCGCGGGGTGATCATGGCGTGCTCGCCCTGGTACGTCTCCCACACGCAAAAGAGGGCGACGATGCCGACGAAGCCGACGAGCAGGCCGACGACCTGGGCGTCGTCCCACGCCTTGGCGGTGCCGCCGTCCTGCAGGGCCAGCGTGAAGGAGACGGCGGCCCCCATGACGATCAGGACGCCGACGAGGTCCAGGTGCCGCATCTTGTCGATAAACGGGGCCTGTAGGGGACGAGCGCCGGCGGGGGTCGTGAAGAAGAAGAAGATGACGCCCGCGGACAGACCCCCGGCGGGCAGGTTGATGTAGAAGCACCACCGCCACGAGAGGTGGTCCGTCAGCACGCCGCCCAGCAGGGGGCCGGCCACGCTGGCGATGCCGTAGGAGGCGCCGAGCAGCCCAAGGAACACGGGCCGCTTCGCGGGCGGGGCGATGTAGCCGATGATGATGAAGCAGCCCGACGAGAGGCCGCCGGCGCCGATGCCCGCGATCGCCCGCCCGACCACGAGGGCCACCGAGGTGGGGGCCGCGCCGCAGATGAGACTGCCGGCTTCGAAGATGCCTGGATCATGCAATCAGTCATCCGTTCGAGATTGTGCGGATGGGGATTGGGTAAACCTACTAGCTCGGGTGTTAGCATGATTTTCATAAGAGTGCATCCATCGGACTAACAACGACGCATACGTACCCAAGTGCGCTCAAGAATCCGATCTTGAGGGGGAAGTAGCGGTAGATCTTGCCCCAGGAGCTTTGAAAGCCCGCCGTCGTCATGAAGAAGCCCGACGAGTACCACGCCACGTCGCGGAGCCCAAACTGGTCGGTGATTTTCGGGATCGCCGTCGCCACGATGGTCTGTGGAAAGGACATGGTTAGTATGGTGTTTCACTCGGGGGCGGATGTTGTAGTATTCTGTTGGCAGATGCAGCAAGTAGCTCACCAAGTCGAGCGACATGAGGAACACGCAGAGGAGCAGCGACACGACAATCATGTAGAAGAAGAATCCAGTCGGCAGCTCGTTCATCTCGTCAGCAGGATTGACATGCACCTCGTCATCACCATACGCCTTCATCCCATCCGGTGGGATGGAAGGACTGCCCAGCTGGCCGCCAGCAAACGACTTCTCATTGTGGACCATGGTCAGCGGCGTGATGGGCGACTTGGGCTCCAGGGGCAGCGGCAGCGGCAACGGTCGCGTAGAGCGTGAGGGCACGGGACAGACGGATTGGTGGATGGAGCCGTTGTGGAAGTAGCCCGTGGCCATGAGCTGGTGGTACGAGCGGATGATGTCGGCCTGCGTCTGCGGCGACGGCGACTGTCGGGCGTCTCTGCTGGTGCCCAGGGGACACGGTGGCCGGGGACTCGTGGGGCTTCTGTCGTCCACCACCTCTCCATGGGGGTACAGGTTCATGCGACTGAAACCCTGGCTGGATCGGGACGCGGTGGCCGTGGCCGAGTACCGTGGGCTCATCGAGGACCGCAACCGTCTGGCGGCCGCCCTTCGTCCCATCTCGGTCTGCGTCGAGCTGCTCCGGTAGATGTGCGAGAGCGGGGCCGCCGACGCGGCCACGTCGAGCGAGGTGCGGCGCGAGGACATGGACATGGCTATGGACATTTCGTCCTCGTAGCTCTCGATCAGGGACAGCTCGTCGCCGTTGCTGTCCAGCTCCACCAGCGCGAGGTCCAGGTCCACCGGCGAGAAGTGGATGGCGGAATCGTTGCGCAGCCGCCGGCAGAAGGAGCTGCCATTGGACACGGCGGGGGTTCGCAGCCGGGCCCTCGCCGGATACGGGGGCGGCGGCGGCGGCGGTGGTCTCCGGTCGTTGGAGGCTGGGCCTCCTTCTGAGCTCGAAGCGGCGGCTGCTTGTGGATGCTGGGAAGTGCCCTGTGTTGCGGATCCGACGCCCATTTCGCCGCCGCTGTCGGTAGTGCCGGGCGGTTCTGCCCCAACTACGTGGGCTGCCAATGGGGTGGGCGAGCGAATGGAGGTGGTGGCATCATGGTACTGCGCGTATCTGCGAGCCGCACCGGATGTAGTCGGCGGGCGAGTGGTGCGAGAGAAGTTGGGCGGCTGAGAAGTCATACCGCCGGTTTGTGCGAGGGCCGTTGAAGCGTTGTTCGTCCGTAAGGCTTCTTCCGGGTATCCCAGAGTTTCCTTCGCCTTGAGATATACGTAGTAGCAGAGACTTAGCACAATTCTGTAGATGATTCGACGTAGCTGAGTGAAACCGGAGACAAGCATCCCACATCCATATATGTTCAAAGAGATGTCAAAACCTCAATAAGTGAGCAGCTCGATGGCTTCCCCTCAGCGCCTCGGTTTGCCGGTGCCTGTCGTGAGGGGGGCTCACTGCTCATGGCCTTCGCACTGACATGCGCCAGTACAGATAACCACGATATCTCGAGTCAACCGTAGGCAACCACACAGACGTTGCCTGTTGTGTCCGTCGTTCGTCTGATCATCGTATACGCCCGGAGCAAAGGCAGCAAAGCCGCCCATTGGAGCTCCCATGGCTAAGAGGCGAGGCTAGTCTGATCCGGGACTCTTGCTCTAGATAGCATTATCGTAGCCGCCATCGACTGGGCGAAGTCGCCGCCGGATGGCAAGGAAGCCCCAAGACGAGCTGCAAACACTAACCGACTTGGTGGGATAGGCTGATGATTGGGGGTGCACGGTCTGTTTCACCTGGATGCCCTCAACGGACGACTTCACGCTGTTATCGGGGGACTCGGCAATTTCACCCACCCGAGGATTAGCTAAGGGCTAGATTGCATCTCATCGGACGGATTTGCCTTGAGTCTTGACACGGATAGGCAAGCCGACGTTGCATAACGAATTGCGCCGTTCGGTTCTAGCCCCCGATGGGAGTCTCGCTCGCTGAACTACCAAAGGCTAAGAGCCTAAGGCGTGATTATACGTTGACGTATCTCACAAGAAACTCCACAGGTGAACGGGAGGTATTTTTGGCGAGACAATAAATAGAGGTAGAACAAATTGACCGGACGATGCTCATCATAGATTTGGCGGGGTGGGTGAGCTTGTGATTGTATCCCTGGTGGTGAGCGCTTAGGCCACATTTTCCCAGCTGTGTTGAGCTGAGGCTGCTATCCTGAGTCAAAAGAGGATCCAGATATGCCAGCGATACGGAATGAAAAGGGGAATCTAGGGCCATATGTTACGACAGATGCACACCACCTAGGCTTGTGTGTGCATGATCGATATGCACGGTTGACTCATGGACCAAGCTGGGAAACAAACAGTCGGATTCTGGGTCGCGGGCTCACTTGGCACCTCGGGATCTATGTAAGGGTCAACATGCCATAGCTTCCATTTCTAAAGTCGCATGAGCAAATGGCCGACCAACAGCGGCAGACGTACATCCAGACGAGCGAGTAATCCCGTTGCGAGCCATAGCTGGCTGTATTAAGCTTGGAGGTCTTGTCCACAGACAGGATACATAAAGCTCGCTTGCAATGGCATGCATGCATGTTCTCCAGCCTTGGCACTGGGCGAAAAGCTCCGGGGCAAGAGCAGCGGCAGATTGGGCCATTTGTATGGCCGGAAGCCACATGGTGGTATTGCAGGTGGAGTCGAGACGGGCTATAAGTTGGGGATATCTACAGGGATCTCGGCACCACCAACGTCATGGAGGGATCGATTGAGCCCGATCAAAGTCGATCAGGAAAGGGGGTTTCGAGACGTCACTGTGCCTGCTCCTGGGAATTAAGCGAAGGGGAAAATGGCAAATTGGGGTGTGTAACATGGGAGAAGATACGGCAGTTTGTTCTCTGCTCTGCCGAGTTTCCCATCTCCGCCTACCATTCCCATTACCAAAGAGACCATGAGTCGTAGGAAATATCGCCAATAGCAGCGTTCACGATGAGCGATGATCCCAACCCGCGCGTCAGCAATGGCACCTGCTACACGGCCTCGGGCAAAGAGCTCGACTCGAGCTTCATCCCCTGCGGCAACCAAGCCTTCGGCCACCAGACATGCTGTGGCAAGGGCGACAACTGCCTGGCCGACGGCGCCTGCTTCGGAGTCTACGGCACGGGGTACGGGAGCATGCTGACCTACTGGGCCGGCTGCAGCGACCCGGACTATCAAGATGCCAGCTGCCCCAAGAAGGTGGTGGGTGAGTTTGGCGCATGTCTCCATCATCTGCTTAGTGAGCAAGTTGGCTGATACACCCGGGTGAACAGACCAACCATGGGTGGCCTTGACCTACTGCGACGACAATGACGGCCAGTGGGCCATCTGCTCGCAGAAGGGCAACCCATCGACGCTCCAGAACGGCGCCTTCTGCAGCTGCACCGAGGCGGCCAAGGCCACCGTCGCCTTCAAGGACACCGAGACCCTGTCGAACCTGGTGTCGCTGCCGCAGAACACGGGCGACACCATGAGCTTCTTCCCCAACTACAGTCCGCCCGCCACCGTCCCCACGGCAGGCACTACCGGAGGAGGAGGAGGAGGCCAAGCCACCACGGCCCCGCCCAAGACCACTGTATCACGTACGTTAGAAGAGACTCCCAGTGCCGCTCCCTCTCCCGCTATTTCCCCATCCAGGCCCCCACCAACGTCTTCCCCCCTGCCTCCATCCAGTGACTCACATCCGGCCTCTTCAGCAACCACCTTCACCGACGCAAATGGCCAAACCACGACGGCGACCGTCACCAGGACCGCCACCTCGCCGAGCGACACCAACTCGGGACCGGGATCGAACACGGGCAACAGCGACGACGGCAGCTCCGAGTCGGGCGGGCTCAACACGGGGGCCAAGATCGGGGTGGGCGTTGGCGTGGCCGTGGGCGGGGTGCTGCTCATCGCGCTCGTGTTCCTGCTCCTCCGACAACGCCGCGGCAGCAGTCGCCGCCCGGCCAAGGGGATGGAGGAAGGGTCGATACCCTCGGGCGAGCCCAAGGTGCCAATGGCGGACGGCGCGGCGATTGTGGAGGCCGATGGTCGGCCGGCGAAGCCCCATAAGCTACGGGGCGAGCTTGGAGAAGGAGGGGCGGCGGCGACAACAGCTGTAGGAAGACGGTCGTCGTCCAAACTCAAGTCGAAGCACCGCCCACGTCCGTCGGATGACTCGGCCGTCAGCGAGCTCGAAGGCTCCTCCCTGGGCGGTGCTGGGACTGGTGCCGTTGCCGGCGCTGGTGCTGAAGGCTTTGGGAACGCTGCAGTGCCACCGCCCGATGAACTGTCTCCTGTCGCGGAGCTGCCCGGGACGGATGTGCAACAAGGCGGAGGGAAAAGTTACGGCCGACAACTGGCGAGTGATGATTCTTTGGTCCCCGCGCCGCTTCAGATTCGTCGTAGCGAGGACGGTGGCGGACATGCAACTTCTCAGCCCACGACGACTTTGAACCCGCCGCCTGCGGGGCCGGCGGCTGGGAGAGGAGCCATTGGGGGGAGCCAGGGTACGACTAACGGGGAAGCACGAGACGAAGGGGCCCAAGTCGAGCCGTGGGGCGCGCGATGGCGGCGGACATGATGTTTTTCTAGAGGATCGGATTTGCGAGCGAGGGATACCACGGTGCAATTGAGCAAAATGAATTCAGAATACGATGCAATACACGAGCTTCATGCAGAAATCGATATGTTGCTTCAATTGATTTCTAGATGGGGTGAATTCACGATTGAAAGTTGAGCAACTTTCCCTTAAAGAGCCCCATTAAACAGAGGGACGGGCACCACCACTGCCCCAGCTCAGCCCTACCTAGCTCACATCGGAGATGGCTGCCTGTTGACTCACCGTGGAAAGCAGGACAGCAAGAAAATAGGAATGCGTTTTATTCGTAGGTGCTACTCAATTGCGACATTTGGGAATTTCTACTCTCAGTTATTTTTCTTTATTGTCAATGCTACATCAGGTCCTCGAACGAGCAGACTTCAATTCGGACACAAAAAGTCGTTGATGGTAGCGCAACAGCACACAGGAACCATGTATCCGAGCCTGCAGCTGCCCTGGTCTGCCGAACCCAGCCCCGAGGAGACGGCCTACCGAAAGGCAGGGCTGGTGCGCACCCAAGGCACCGTGTTCCTGCTGCCGCCCGATCGCCAGGCGCTGGTCGAGTCATTCAACGCCCCTCCGCGGCCCAAGACACGCATGTCCGCAGGCGCCGTCGCTCTTTGCAGTAAGTGCCCTGTTTCGTTTTCGAAAGTGCTAGCTACCTATTGGGGACCTGCCTTCAGTGCAATGTACTACTGCAGGTCCCTGACAGCTGAGCCGAGAGAGCTGGTGCGATACGCGGGGTAAATGGACTGATTGACTGACGGATCGGCAGAGCACTTCGAGCGCGGTGGGGCCTCGTCGGAACATGGCCGGCCACACCCCTTCTGGCCCCTGCCCAAGGGCAGCAACGAGCACAAGACGGCGCTGGCGGCCGGCGTGCTGGAGACCGTCCTGGGCAACGTGCGCTGGGAGAACGTGCTGATGCTGCACTCGTACGTCGCCATCTACGAGGTCCGCAACAGTCGGGGCTTCGGGCTGCGCTGGACCTTGAACCTCGAGGCCGACAGTGGTGAGGACATGACAAGTGCGGCGACGTCACCGTCTGACCTTGCGCCGCCAGCAACGACAACAACAGCGACAACATCGACTGTGAACAACGGCCACATACCTGCCATGACAGATGACAAGGTTCCTTCCAGGGTGGCGACTGCGGAGAAGGGCCCGGGAGAGGGAGAAGGAGAGGGAGAGGGAAAGGAGAAGGAAGATGCCGCGCCGGCACTGCGGATATCCCGCGTCGTGTTCCGCGGATTCGTCGAGCCCATCCTGAACCTGGACCACGAGTTACCTGATGTATGAAACAAAGCGTACAGTGCACCCTGCTGCTGTCATCTGAGCAATTGAATGAGCAATGGACTTGACACACAGTGACCAATGCGCAGCACCGAAACGACGTGGAGATGAATTGTGTTTGAACTTGGTAGAAGAGGGGTATCCTGAATTATGTATAGTGTATGTCTATGATGTCTATTACGATGTTTATTAGGGTGGTTCTGCTCAAACCGATCTGGTTCCCAACACCCGCAAGAAGGTAGTCTTTGCTGTGTCGGCCAGGCAAGACAAGAAGAACGAAGGCTTATGAAGAACCCTCGGGGAGACGACCGGACCAAAGATCCATGTCGCGAGCTCGGATGAACTGGGGAGTTGGTTAGCACGCAAGTCTTATATATGGATCAATGAGCAGAAGAGGGGAGCTTGCTTACCTTGGTCTTGTGAACCAGCTTCCAGACAATGATGGGAATCACGAAGATAGGGATGCCGACATAGGCCGCGATGAAGCCCGAGGCCGTGAAGTTGCCCTTGAGGAAGACGGGGAAGCCGGTGATGAGCACGATGACGGACGAGCCGATGAAGCCGATCCAGGCGGCGTAGGGCTGGAAGGGCGCCTTCCACGGCAGCGTGTCGCGGCTGACGCCCTGCACCTTCATGGCCTTGTGGAAGCGAATATAACAAAAGCAGAGCGTGGCCCAGGCGATCAGGCCGGCGACGGTGCTGAGGTTGAGCAGCCACGAGAAGGCCTGGGCGGCGCCGCCCTGGCCGAGGCTGAGGTAGGCGAGGGGCCCGAAGAGCCAGGCGGCGACGACGGCGACGTAGGGCACGCCGTTCTTGGTGGTGCGGCCGAAGACCTGGGGCAGCTGGCGGTCCGTCGTCATGGCGACGATCATGCGCGACCCGACCCAGCAGTACGAGTTGCCGGCGGACCAGGCCGAGATCATGATGCAGGCGTTGACGATGCTGGGCAGGACGCTGATGCCGGCCTCGCGGATGGCAATGACCCAGGGCGAGCTGTTGGCGTTGCCGGTGCCCGAGACGAGGGCGGCGTTGCGGGGGTCGACGACCAGACTAATAAAGAGGGCGCCCAGGATGTAGAAGATGGCGATGCGGTAGGTGACGTTGCGGGCGGAGCTGGGGATGGTCTTGTGGGGGTTGACGGCCTCGGCGGCGGTGATGACGACGGTCTCGACGCCGATGAAGCTGAAGCTGGCGTTGACAAAGGCCGACAGGAAGCCCAGGAAGTGGCCCGTCGAGCCGGTGATGCCGTGGAAGTCGACCCAGGCGCCCGGCTCGTTCCAGTACTTGAACCCGACCTTTTCGTGGTTGGGGGCGCCGCCCGCCGTGATGACGATGGACGTCAGGATCAGGCCGATGAAGCAGGTGACCTTGATGGCGCCCGTGACAACCTCGGTCTCGCCGAAGAAGCGCACGCTCATCAGGTTGATGGCCAGGATGAGGGCGAGGGAGATGCTGATGACGACGGCCGGCGAGATGTCGGACCAGTACGAGACGAGGATGGCGGCGGCGGAGCACTCCGAGGCGATGGCTATCGTAAAACAGTAGCCGTACGAGATGGCGAGCGAGAAGCCGACCGCGGGGTCGATGAATCTCGTGGCCCAGTGGGGGAAAGAACCAGCCGTGGGGATCTGTGATGCGAATTGCTCGTCAGCGGCTGATGTTCACGAACGCAGGTACACAGAGAGGGACACTTACCAGGGTTGCCAGCTCGGCAATACTCTGCATGACACACCAGAGAACGCCTCCGACGATGATGAAGGCCAAGAGGAGACCGGCGGGACCGGCCTTGGCGTAGGCGGCGCCCGTACCGATGAAGAGACCGGTACCGATGCCGCTGGTGATGCCGATCATGGTCACCTGGTAGTTCTTGAGCCGGCGCTGGGTCCCGCCATGGCCGCCGACGTTGAGCTCCGGCTCGTAGGGGTCCTTCTCGTCGTGCTGGTAGTGCTGCGCCTTCTCGGCGTCGTGCACCTTTGTCTCGATCCCGTGGGATGCAGGCGGCGGCACCCCGGAGATGGTCGTGACAGTAGCCATGGTGTTGCTTGGATCCGGAGGAAAGGGGGTGGGATCTGCTCAGTCTCTCTCTCTCACTCTCTTACACGCACACACCTCTAAACCTGGAGAACTGGGAAAAAGCGACAACAAGACACTAATGCAGGTACACACAAACACACTGGAGGGCAGACCACCCGCTCGTGAGGGCTCCCATGGCCTTCATTATAAGTACTTTTGGGGGGTACAGGCTTTGGTGATGATGTGCTACCTACTCAGTTACGTCCGCTATCGCTGCTGCCCGTCGCTGCATCTACTGTTCCCCCGTGGGCAGGCAGGCAGGGCCATTTCCGGCCATCGGGCACTTGCTGGAGAATTTTCTCTGTTCCAACCGCTTTCAGGGTGAGGTGGATCCCTCGAATTGCGACGGCTCGGCGACGGGCAGGGAGCTTGGCTGGAAAGTCCCGCCTCCGCCGTTCCAGCCTGCCTGTCTTCCCAAGTTCCAGGGCCCTGGAGGGGAAAAGAAGGCTCTGGGCTGTGGTGGCAGCTAGGCAGCTAGGTTCTAGGCCACGGTCGCGGAGGGACTAGCAATTGTACGGGCTACCCTCCGCAATTCAATTGGTTTGGTCTGGGTGGGGACCTTACAGTGGCGTGCTGGGGATTGGGGAATTGGGGGAAGCTGGGAGAAGCTGGGAGGGACTAGGCTAGGCCGGGCGAGCTGAGAAAGGTGGTGGTTCAAAAGGCGGCATTTTACATCTTATTAGAGGGATATGACGCGATCGAGTCATGTCCGCGTACACGAGGGATCCGACGAGGAGGAACCTGGGAATTCCTGCCGCAGTTGGCTGATGTCGGCAGCGGAGGCCTTGCAGCAGCCGCCCACCATGAAGGATCGGAAAACACCCTGGTCCCGGGTGGTTCGCACAATTTTGGCAAGTTCCTTGGCCCAGGGTCCCTAGAGTAGAGGTTCGATTGATAGTGAGCACATGGATGACAGAAAACATTGACATAACAAAAAAATTCACTGGGGATGGATGGCAGAGACACGCACCTCATGATCCGCTACCGATGATGACGTGCTCGATGCTGTCTGTGGCGACTGCTGCTGCGGCTGAATCACCCACTTCTTGGTCGTCGTGTTGTAGACTTCACCTTGGGTGGTGCCGTCGGGGTATAGCAGCAAGCACGGCGGCGCACTGATATTCAATCCTGATGACGCAGCGCACATGGTAATGGCCCGGACACTTTCGCCGTAGCTGGCAACGAGGCTGGCCAGCTTGTGCATCTTGGTGCAGTTGATGCCGATGCCCCATGGTTTGGAGCCGCCGCTTAGGGGCTCCAGCATCCCCCTCACGGCGTGGTCGACCGAGGTCCCATCCGGCAGAGCGTTGGCCTCGCCGGGGAAGACGCACGAGATCCAAAGCTTCTTGTTGGTGATTTGGGAGTCGTGGTACGCCCGCCGCACCGCGCGGATCTCGTCCAGGCGCGGCATGGTCTCGAAGGCGACGTAAGAGATACGGTCCATCAGGCCCTGGACGTTGGTAAACAGGCGCAGCCGCTCGAGGTGCCACCGGTACAACGCCTCCTCGCTGTTGTGCTCGTCGTCGTATTTCCCGCTGTACTCCTGGCCGGGCACCATGCAGGCCCCGTACGGGCCCAGGCTCAAGGCCAGACTGGCCGAGCTGGGAATTTGTCCTGGTGCTGCTGCTTTCCTTAAGGAGGCCCTCTCGGCAATTTTGACGGCGTTGGCGAGGTAGCGCTCGACGGCGAACCTGGGGATCCCCTCGGGGTAGGCGGGCACCTTGGTCCGCGCGAAGCCCTCAATTGAGATCTGGTAGGTGGCGGTGAGGAGCACGTCGGCGCCGGCGTCGACAAAGTCCCTCTGGCAGGCCAGCAGCGTGTCCGGATCGGAGACGATGAGGTGGGAGGACCATAGCGGGGTCGAGTCGCCAAACACGACGCCGTAGCGGTCCTCCAAGGCGGTGCCCAGACCCCCGTCCAATACGTGCACGCTATTATCCTCGGGGCTCGTCATCCTGCTGGCTTACCTGTTTGGGGGAGTACAGAGAGAACGAATAGGAAAAAAGGTTAAAATACTAGATGTATGTATGTATATTTTGGGGGCCGGGTTTCGGGTCAGAACAGAACTGCAGTCGTTCGTTTGCTTTCTGGCGAGGGGCGCGCGCGACCGAAGAAGGATCTAAACAGCTAATTAGGCAGACTGGCTAGCCCCTTGGCTGGGAACCGCATTGCGCATACCTCCAGCTGCGCCGCTTTCAGGTACAGTAGGTACTCGCCCCCATGTGGGCACCCACCTAAAAACTGCCCATAAGTGTTTGGGCAGGTAGTATTGCCATGGGCGCCCAGCCTGTATTAATAAGAGAGTGGTATTGTGGGAAGCCAACGTCCGAGAAGCCGTGTGAACCGCGAATGACCACGAGTATACGCAGCATCCCCCAATCCTTCTGATGGGCTTCGAGACGATGCGAGAATCGGAACTAATGTATTTATTGCCAGATGATCGTAGATGCGACGATCGTCGAAACCCCGTTTTTTTCTTCTTTTCACCAAGGCGCCGCGTCAACCATTGCGGGGCTTTCGGCCGATACCCTCTGCTTCCAGTCCTGCGAGTGGAAACACTCGACACCCTGTTCCGCTGTCAAGAGTGACGAGGTGGGCCATGTTGGATGTCTCCGCCGCCTTGGTGGCTGACATCTGAAGATAGAAGCAGTACAGTTACATACATCACATGTACAGCGCACCGATGGAGGCCTTTGGTCGTACCTTGGAAGTCATTCATTTCATGTCTTCTTCGAGCCACTGCATCATGTTCTATTTACTTGACAGGAAATCCCACGCCACCCTAAGACAATGGTGACCGTGGCCGAGATGGACATCAAAGAGGGGGTCGAGTGAGGCCGTCTATTCCACCTCTGTTAGAAGAAGACCTAGTCGCTGCACTTCTGGGGGGTCGCGCAGGCCGAGTCGCAGTGGGCAATGTTGTTGCTGGAGGGCTCGTCGAGGCATTTGCCGCTGCAGGCGCACAGGAGCTGGATGCTGGCGGCGGGGGCGTCGTTCATGCAGACGAAGACGGCCTGGTCGGGCGACGTCTTGGGCGTGTTGTTGGGGCAGTAGTCCTTGAGGCCGTCGCAGTACGTCTTGTTGATGGTGTCGGGCGAGAAGTCTGGGGGCAGTAGGAGATCAGTCCCGGGCGACAGAAGAGAAGGGACGAGAAGAGAAGAAGATGGACTCACTGTGGCCGTCGTTCTGGAGCATGTAGCCGCAGTAGGTGTAGCCCTTGCCGCACTTGGAGCCCGTGCTGGTGGTCAGGGGCGCATGGACGGATGCCACCAAAGAAGGCAGGTGGTTCTGATGCTTCATGAGGCTTCCCATGGCCAGGCCGGCGGAGAGGGTGGAGATGTTGAGGACAACGCCGCTCTTCATCTTGACGATAATGGTATCTTGGGGCGGATACAAATTGATGGCAAGGAAACGGTCTGACTGGGTGATATGGCAACTACACTTCAAAGGATGACTCTGATACTGAGACGAGCTCATAGATTTATCGACATCACGCAGGTTTTATAGAGAGCCGAAAGGCTGAGAGACCCAATCCGTACTATGGAAGAGCCTCCGCCAGTTTGCAGCATGTGGTATCTCGAGTACCACGCAAGAAGTGAGTACCACTGGCGTCTGTGGAAAGTTGAAGCGAGGCATTACTTCACATCGGACCATGGCAAGTATCGGGTTGCTAAAGCTCGACACGGGAACACCGAGGGAAACCCTCAATGAGATGTACGCGAGCATATGCCTCTGCCATGGGATTCGGTCCCATCTGAAAGGTCCCTGAACGAACGGTATCACAAGCGGAAGAGGTGCCGAGTGACACGGGCGAAGGACTCATGTATGTAAGGCCATATGTATATTGAAGCATGGCCGCGCCATATGCAGGGTTGAACAGACCGTAAATGCTTTATGTACCCAATTACGAGAGAGCGTGATATCAGAGAAGCAACCGGGTCACGGTCTTGACGGGCTGGCCGTGTTGCCATGGCGGGCACACGTGTGGTAGTCCAGCCTGTCCATGCGACCCGACATGGAAGCCAGATTCGTGTCTCGGGCGGGACTTAGGGGACTTAAGTGACGAGTAGGTTTGTCCACGACAGGTCTCGGTTATCGGAAGAATCGAAATTGAAAAGCAGGTAGTCAAATGCGATGCGGCAGGGTCAGCAAACCAGTACAACTCCCTGGTCGGATTGCGCACTCCTGCATTAGTGGCATCGCATCAAGGCACGAGGCTGGGTTGGGGCCGGGGCTAGAGCCAGGGGTAAAGTCAGTTGAGCCTGCTTATAGAAGGTTCTAACGGTGGTGCTACGGGAGGCGCCGAGGATCCAACGCTTGGCAGTTCATCCTGTATGTAAGGGGCACGAGTAGAGAGAGTGTGGTATGATTGATCACCAGATCGCATACAGTCAGTCGAGGGAATCTGACATTTGGTATGGCATTTTGAGGACATACTGGATCCCACGTCTCGAGAAGAGGCGGGAGACAGATCCGGACGGTGAGTTAGTCCACTCATTTGGGACAAGATGAAAAGGAGCGAAAACGTTTTAGTGATCACAGTGAAATCAGATTGGGATAGGGGAGGCGCAGAATAATGCCATCGCCTTGTTGATATTTTGATGATGGCCCAAGCAACCGGATACCCCTCGACACCCATTCTGCCAGAGCATCCCTGCAGGCACCTGCGTCACTGGTCAACCCATTGGATCAATTGCCCCTCCTCCAGGACCCGACTTTAGGTGCCTTTCCGATTTACCCCTCCAAAACGTCCCCGAGAAGGAGCGCTGACAGACAGCCCCGCGGGACGAGCAATAAGCAGCTACGGCACCTGCCTCCAATTGATCTAAGCTACTCGATTTGCAGACAGAACTATTTCGGAAACCAAAAAGTCAATTGCGGTTACATTGGCCAATTCAATTGATTGCGACGACGAACAGGGCATCTCCAATTGCCTGCCATTGTAACCCCATTCACATTCACAGCTCAATCCACCGCCCGCCACCATGTCGACCGCCGCCACCCAGCCCGTCATCACGACGTCCGACGCCAAGTCGACCAATGCCGCCACCACCGTCCGCGTCGGCACCCGCAAGTCGGCCCTGGCCCTGAAGCAGGCCGACTTCGTCGTCAGCTCGCTGTCCAAGCTGCACCCCGACGTCCACTTCGAGATCCGCGGCATGGACTCGCTCGCCGACAAGGACAAGATCACCGCCCTCTACAGCTTCGACAAGACGGACGGCAAGGGCCTGTGGACCAACGAGCTCGAGGCCGGGCTCGTCGCCAAGGAGCTCGACCTCGTCGTCCACTCCCTCAAGGACATGCCCACCAGCCTGCCCGCCGGCTGCGTCCTCGCCTGCATCCCCGAGCGCGAGGACCCCCGCGACGTCGTCGTCGTCAAGAAGTCCCTCGAGGGCCAGTACAAGTCCCTCGCCGACCTGCCCGAGGGTAGCATCGTCGGCACCAGCAGCGTCCGCCGCATGGCCCAGATCCGACGCAAGTACCCGGGCCTCCAGTTCCGCGACATGCGCGGCAACATCGACACGCGCCTGCGCAAGCTCGACGCCGAGGACGGCGAGTACACGGTGCTGATCCTGGCGGCGGCCGGCCTGTCGCGCATGAACCTGCTGGGGCGCGCCAGCCAGTACCTCGAGAGTTCGTCGGGTGGCATGCTGCACGCCGTCGGTCAGGGCGGGCTGGGTCTCGAGGCCCGTGCCGACGACGCCACGACGCTTGCCTTACTCAAGCCATTCCAGAACGACAAGGTCATGCTCGAGGCCGAGGCGGAGCGGAGCGTCATGCGCACCCTCGAGGGCGGCTGCAGCATCCCCATCGGCGTCGAGACGAAGTGGGTCGGAGACGGCGCCAGCAACAAGTTGCGGATGGTCGCCACCGTGGTCAGCGTGGACGGCACCGAGGGCGCCGACGCCGAGCTGGAGGAGCAGATCGCGACGCGGGAGGAGGCGGTGGCTTTCGGCATCAAGGTCGCCCAGGCGCTGACGGAGAAGGGGGCCCAGAAGATTCTGGATGTCATCAACGCCGAGCGCGAGGCCAACCAGCAGGGCGCCGAGAAGTGGGTTCCCGCCTAAGCTACGATGTAGGAGGTCAAGTCAAGATAAGATGAAAAGTTAAAACCGAAGATACCACTGTATTGCAGCCAGAGTAAGGATCACTAAAGGACATGTAGACTCCTGCTGTTTCATAATGAGGAATATACCCTAGTGTAGTGTGGTTTCGTCTATGATACAAGGTTGAGCCAGTTCGACGACTTCTGCCCCCGTCCCGATGCCGCGAGTGTAACTTCATGTGAAGCGTATGCAAGCAACCGCGTCCATTGATCTATGTTGAACATGTGACCCTTTCTCTCTTTCTTCATTTCTCCCATTGCAAACCACGTAACGCCCTAGTCACCCTCGGATTCTTGGTCACCCGAATCTATTCGTCGCTGCCGGTAAAGGCCTTGTACTCCTCGGCGTCCATGAGGTTCTCAAAGTCCTTGACGCCGGCCTCGTCGACCTGGACCTTGGCGATCCAGCCGCCGCCGTGGGCGTCGTCCTCGGGGACCTGGTTGATGGTGCCGGGCTTCTCCTCGAGCAGCATGTTGACCGAGGTGACGCGGCAGGCGATGGGGGCGTTGATGTCGGCGGCCGACTTGACCGACTCGACGGCGCCGATGGCGTCGCCCGCCTGCACCGCCTTGCCCTCCTCGGGCAGCTCGACGTAGACGACGTCGCCCAGCTCCTCGGCCGCGTACTCGGAGATGCCGATGACGCCGCTCGTCTTATCCGCGCTCAGGTCGACCCACTCGTGGTCCTTGGTGTACTTGCGCACCTCTCCTAGATGCGCGCGGGTGAGTTAGTGGTGCTGCTTCTTCTTTCTTTCTTTTTTCTTCTCTTCTTCTCCCGCACCCCCCAATCTATATATAGCTGTGCTTCTATGGGCAATGCCACTTACTGAGGGGAGTGCTGGAGAAAGTCCGAAAAGCGGACGAAGGGAAGCGGGTGCTGGGTCTGGCGATGGGGGCTTGGGCAACCTTGAAGAGGCTGCAGGGCGCACGGGTTGCCCGCAGGCATCTTGTCGCAATTGAGGCGGCCATTGTGTATGTATGTTTGGTGTGCGGGAGAGGGGAGAATATTGGCGGAGGGGCGGTTGGTTGGGAGGATGTGATGGTATCGCGGGATGATGAAGCTCTGACCTGATTGATTAAAGCCGGGCCGTGGGGGAGGAGAGGAAAGATGGAGGATACCCTTTTAGCTTCCAAATGAACAGCCGGTCGGGTCCGGTCGGCTCTTTGCTGCCAATCAATTGCCTCGAATGGCGTCCATCTACCCAGCTTTTATACCAATTGCTGCCAATGCCTTATCCTGCCTTATCAATTCAATTGCTTGACAGCATTATTACTGGAATGATCCCACTTTGAGTAATGCAGGGCCTTGGCCTAGCAGCAGCAGCTCGTGGCCTGCGGTGGAGTGTGGCTTTTGGGGCCGATAAGAAGCGGTTGGGTGGGCTTCATGACTTCACTGCTGCTGTTGCTGCTGCTGCTACTGTATATCTTCCTCTCGCACTGTCGTTGCTGGCACTGTCCGGGCATTTATCGGAAGCGGCCTGGAAATCAACAGAGGACACCAATGAGGAGGCATGAAGCTAGCCCCGCGTCAATCGCCCTCCAGTTGGTCAGGGGATGTTCCTTGCACGTCAACAACGATTCTACGCACTACCGGAGTGGTTCGAGAACTTCATCTTCATGCAACAATGCATGCTTGCTGCATGGAGGTTCCGATCGTAAGGCGACTTGTCTGTGAACCCGAGAGGGAGGAAGAAGGACGAAAGAGAGACAGGCGCCCGTGTTACTCGGCCATCCCAGACAGATTCTCGTTCGGCGCCAGCTCCCAGCTCTATCTCTACTATGTAGGGCCTAGCTGCTAGCCTACCACCCGTCGTTTGCATCGTCCTGTCAATGTCGCGACGCGTCTACTTGTACTTGATCTTACTCGTGGTGGTGGTATTGTATGCAAGGTTTGATTCGCTACTAATTACTGGACAACATAGGACTTCTCCCGCAATGCCAAGGATGCAACCGTTGATTGGTGCCAGGATCCCATCCGCTCATCAGGTGGTGCCGTGTATTTTGTAGGCAATTGTTTTCTTTTCCCGTTCGTCTGTTTGGACTGAGGATGTTTCGTTTCCAAGGAACCGAAGCAGGCATTTATCCGTGTTTCCTCCACACCCCGTTCTTTGTTCCAGTCTCAGATTGTGTGTGCTTGCTTCGCGGATCGCCCCTCTTCTCCCGCCTGATCTGCACTGGCAAGTTGCGACTGGAACTTGAAGAACACACAGTGCCATTGCCAAACAAGCTACTTACTCTATAGAAGGCTGATAGATCAATTAATCTTTACCGTCTTTTTTTGCTTTGCCAGTCGCAGCTACATGTACTTGAAGGCAGTAGAGGACACTCGTCAGGGTTCCGTTGAGATTAGAAGGGGGCCAGCTCCCCAAAGCACCGCCTAGCGTAGCACGTCCAGGCCTGGTACCTGTCAATCGGTAGTACACAACAAGGTCGCGCGTTCAGCCAACCAGAAGGCCGGATTGCCAATGTACTGGGCAGTTGTTTAGGTGCCATCGCTAAACAGCCCAGTCAACCAGTGCAGTGCCAGCCAGCATAAGCAACAGAACAGGGCCCATTGCCTGCGTCTGCACACATCCCACCAACATTGGCATCAAGTCGACCCGTGACTGAAATGATTGTACTTACTTCTCACCATTCTTGAACATCCATATTCCGTACTACTTCTTCCGATTGATGGCTGCTGCTCCTCGTTGATGTAGGCCATCCGTCCATTCCATTGATCGGTTCCAGCAGTGGACTTGACTTGGGTGATTAGTCGCAGCACAGTCCAGCCGCCCAGCGGCCAAGTCGCAGTCTCAGGTCAGGTTAGCCGCCGCAGCGCAGCATTGAGCAACACATCGCATCGCCCGGATCTGAGACCCGCCTGGTTCTGGATACGATCCAATTCGATCTGACCTCACCAACACCACTTCAATCTTCTTCTTCTTCTCTTCTTCTGCTAGGCTGAGACCGAGACCGAGACCTCCCTTTTCCTCCCTTTCTCTGGTCTTCTCCGCATCCAACCCATCCGGCATTGCACATCTTCTCCGCCCACTGTGCAATCTGCGATTCTGGTTTGGTCGCCGCCTTTTCTGGTCTCCGTATTCAACCCCACTGCTGGGCAATCCTGCCTGCCAGCACACCACCGACACGAGGAGACGAGCACGCACGCACGCACCCGACGACCCGCGCGCACCCACACCACAAGATGGATCAAGACATACCGCTGGCGCCGCCGCACGAGGTGGTGCCCGACACCATGACCATGCCTGATGCTGCCGCTGCCGCTGCCACTACCGCTGCTCCCGTCGCTGAACCCGTCGCTGCACCTGCACCTGCACCCGCACCCGAACCCGCAGGCCTCGCATCCCCCCTCGCCTCGCCCGACGCCGTGCCCGATCATATGCAGCATCTGCCCGACGACACCCTAGGCGGAATCGAAGGCTCGCCCAATATGGCACCCGGTCAGCAGAACGGCCACGAGCGCAGGCACCGATCACTAGACCAGACCCGGCCACAGAGCTCCCCGCTCCCCGGCGACGAGATGAACATGAACGGCCGGTACTCGACGCCCCCCACCCCGTCACAACCCCAGCCGGCCGTCTCGCGGCCGGCTTCGGGCCTTTCGAGCGCGGGCGGCGACCGCCACTACAGCGACCACGCCTCTCGCGGCAGCAACGGGGCCGCCTCCAACCCGGCCGAGCCGCAGAACGGCCGCAACCACGTCGTCATCAAGGTGGGCATGGTGGGCGATGCGCAGATTGGCAAGACGTCCCTGATGGTCAAGTACGTCGAGGGCAGCTGGGACGAGGACTACATCCAGACGCTCGGCGTCAACTTCATGGAGAAGACGATCAGCATACGCAACACGGAAATCACCTTCAGCATCTGGGACCTGGGCGGCCAGCGCGAGTTCGTCAACATGCTGCCGCTCGTCTGCAACGACGCCGTCGCCATCCTCTTCATGTTCGACCTGACCCGCAAGAGCACCCTCAACAGCATCAAGGAGTGGTACCGCCAGGGCCGCGGCTTCAACAAGACGGCCATCCCGATTCTCGTCGGCACCAAGTACGACCACTTTGTCAACTTCCCGCGCGAGGACCAGGAGGAAATCTCCAACCAGGTGAGTGCTCTGCGGTGGTGATCACGCGCGACAAAGGCGCTCCTGCATACTGACACTGCCTACTTATCTAGGCCCGACGCTTTGCCAAGGCCATGCGCGCTGCCCTGATCTTCAGTAGTACCAGCCACAGCATCAATGTCCAGAAGGTATGCCACTCCACTCCACTCCAATTTCTCTCTGCACCAATGTAAACTGACTTCCCTTTCCCCCCAGATCTTCAAGATTGTTCTGTCCAAGGCCTTCGATTTGAAATGCACCATCCCCGAAATCGAGAATGTCGGCGAGCCCCTGCTGCTATATCAATCTTGCTGATAGACTGGACGCGACATGCTTCAGCCGCCCCTTGCTTGGGCCGATTCCTAGAGCCCCCTAACTCGAATTGGCCGCCTGCAGCACATGGACAAGCGCCACCCTAACGATTGGGCGTCCAACGGCGGCCGAACGCTTTATGAATTTGACGGCCTTTGATGACAAAACATACAACCTCCACACATTCTAGACTTGTTGCCCCTCCTGGAGCATCTTCATGTGGCCCAGCTGGAACCGTCGTATCGCGGCCTGGAGCTCTATCATACACACACATCTCTCTCCCCTTCGGAATAAGTGCCGCGGCGGGGAGGATCACATTCCTTGTGCGCTGCCGAAAGTGTACAAGACGACGTCACTGCAGTCTTGTGGCTAGATACTTCACTCCTTTCCTTTGTTCAAGTCACCATCCACACACATCCACACACACACACCACAACTACAACTACAGCATCTGGTGGTTTCACAGCCCTACGTGACGCAACTGCAGCGTAGCGTTGCATACGGCTACCAACCAGAGACGAAAAGGGGGGGAAGAGGGCGCATTGGGTGGTAAGCAGTATCGTTATCCTGGCCACTCGAGAGGAGAGGCCTGCTCTCCTCTTGCTCTCCTCCCCCTCTTCTTCGTCAGCATCATATTTCTCTCGGCAAGGGAACACGGAAGTTCAGGCGTGCATAAGAGCAGACGGAACACAACATTGGCCAACAAGCAAGGGACTGCTTGTATTGAATTTACTACTGGAGAATGAGAGAAAAAGAGAACAACACCCCCGAACAGGGAAAAGGGAGGGGGAAATCGGATTTGTCAAGAGTACCAACCAACACACAGCTGTAATTACTAACTATATTCCTGCCCAAGTTTGTCGGCAATTCTTTCTTGTCTCTGTTTCTCTCTCGCGCGTCCCGAAAGATTGGTCTAGTCTCGTCTGGTCCCACCATATGAAAGAGGGAAGAAGAAGGCAGGGGACACATGATGGCGTTGCATTAGGGGCATACAGAGACAGCGGAAGAGAGAAAAAAAGGCATCGTCCTAATCTGTATGCTAGGCGGCATGGCGGTGGCGCACGCGAGAAGAATGCATTCTGTAAGTGTAGAGGTATCATCAATATTATTGGAACTTGCAGCACCATGAGCTTTGTCGGGGAAATGAAGGTCCTTAAACCACTTGCCAAGCCCTATCGCCGGCCTAATCGATCGACGGACCAACGCTACTCGGACGATGAGAGGACAGTGCCGATCTGGTACTTTTGCCGTTTATGCGCTTCCAACGATGCCCATTCGGGGTTGAACTTCCTCTACATCAATGTAAGCCCCAGTGCAGCAGTCTCGCTGCTCGCTGCAGAAGTCATGCTGCATAACCCACCTTTCCGCGCGCGGCGCTCGGTGTCACCTCCCCGTACGACGCCAAGCCTGCCTGCGAGGGAAGTGAAACCCATCTTCGGCATTTGACTATAGTTGAGTTGAAAAGAAAGAAAAAAATGGGAATGGGCGTACACGGTGAATACGTAATCCAAAAAGAATTGGTTCTTTCCGACTGCAGCCTTGAAATGGCACGACACTCCGAGAAATTCCGGGTCCGGGATTTGTTCGCGATATGGATGGGCCCATTTAGGGATTTGAGATGGTGATGCGATATACTCTGGGGATGCGCCGGGACCAGACAGCTAAGTGGAGATGCAGCCTCAGGTCGGCCTCTTTTGCATGCCGAGCAAAAGGCTGGGCCATGTAACAAGGCCCGCACCGCTTTCTGTATCGTATCATTGGCAATCTGGTTGAGCAAGTTGTGATGTGATGGGTAGATAGTGGCAGCGGCAACGGCAAACGGCCAAGGCTCCCGGGCGCATCTTACCTGCATGACTCGCCGCAACCGGTTTGCCATCTTACCCACGAGATCATCGCCGCGAGGCAAGGGATGGGACGGACAACTTAGTTCGAAACACCTCAGTGGTTCATCCAGTTATCTCCATTGAGTGCGGCCTACATGTACAGTAGACACCACCATCCATCTCCACGGGAAGGGAGGGGAGGGGGCTAGCTGCCACCACCGTTGCGTCGCTCCCGGCATCCCTAACGCGGGCTTCAGCAGCAAATCCCGGGTTGCCACGAAAGGAAGGGAAGACACCGAGAAATATGGATGGCGATGAGCTGATGTCCATTGAACGGGCTGCAAGGGACACACGCAATCACCACCTCGCAGGCGCATCGGGTATCACACACGGCGACATGTATTCAATAGCAGAGTCCCTGGCGTCTAGACATATAAATATCTCGGTCGTTCACCTAGAGCAACAACATTGAACTTCCGCTGGACATCAACCTCTTCACCAATACAACATTTCGACACTTACAAGAACCTCGTTTCTAAACCAACACCACCATGCCTCTCACCAAGTACAAGGCCGCCGCCGTAAGTTGGCCTGCAAACTTCATCCGAAGAGATAGTCGTGGAAGCTGACATTGGGCATACTAGGTCACCTCCGAGCCGGGATGGTTCGATCTGGAGGGTGGTGTCCAGAAGACCATCAGCTTCATCAACGAAGCCGGCCAGGCCGGATGCAAGCTCGTTGCCTTCCCTGAAGTCTGTAAGTGGCCTTGTGTCCTGGCAATGGCACTCATGCTTGTTCTGGAACTCTTTACTGCAAGACCGAATGAAGGCTGACAACACCAGGGATCCCGGGCTACCCCTACTGGATGTGGAAGGTCAACTACCTGCAGTCGCTGCCGATGCTGAAGCGGTACCGCGAGAACGCCATGGCCGTCGACTCGGAGGAGATGCGCCGGATCCGCCGGGCGGCGCGGGACAACCAGATCTACGTGTCCATGGGCTTCGCCGAGATCGACCACGCGACGCTGTACCTGGCGCAGGTGCTCATCTCGCCCACGGGCGAGGTGCTCAACCACCGCCGCAAGATCAAGCCGACGCACGTCGAGAAGCTCGTCTACGGCGACGGCAGCGGCGACACCTTCATGAGCGTGACCCAGACCGACATCGGCCGCCTCGGCCAGCTCAACTGCTGGGAGAACATGAACCCCTTCCTCAAGTGCCTCAACGTCTCGCAGGGCGAGCAGATCCACGTCGCCGCCTGGCCCATCTACCCGGGCGTCGAGAAGCGCGTCGCGCCCGACCCCACCACCAACTACGCCGACACCGCCAGCGACTTCGTCACGCCCGAGTACGCCCTCGAGACGGGCACCTGGACCCTGGCGCCCTTCCAGCGCCTCTCGGTCGAGGGCCTCAAGAAGAACACGCCCGAGGGCGTCGAGCCCGAGACGGACCCCAGCCCCTACAACGGCCACGCCCGCATCTACCGCCCCGACGGCAGCCTCGCCCCAACGGCAAGCCCGACAAGGACTTTGACGGCCTCATGTTTGTCGACATCGACCTCGACGAGAACCACCTGACCAAGACCCTCGCCGACTTCGCCGGCCACTACATGCGCCCCGACCTGATCCGCCTGCTGGTCGACACCCGCCGCAAGGAGCTCATCACCGAGGCTGACCCCAGCGGCGGCATCGCCACCTACACCACCCGCCAGCGCCTGGGGCTCGACAAGCCGCTCGACCCCAAGCCCGAGGCCGATGTCCGCAAGTCGGCTGCCGGAAAGGAGGAGCCCTCGGCGGACTTCGGGGCCCTGTAAAGTGTCAGGTGCTCAAATAGATAGTGCCTTTAGACAATCTCCTCTCATGTTATTAGTTGCAGCAAGTAGATAGCAGCCGTCAAGTCACGATGTAGACGGAAGAGATGGCAGAAAGCAGAGGATAGCCATTCGGCAGCACATCAATGAAATCGTATCCTATCTCGTTAGCTGCAATGCGGACATGTGCGAGAATTAGCCAGGTGAAGGCACTTGATGCATTAGTAAGAATATATATGAGGATTAATGTTGGTACACAGGGCGGATGATGATCATCGCCCCAGTCAAGTGAGTACTTGCTGTGCTCGCATCAATACCTAGGAGCTTTCAATGTTGGTGGCAACACACAACAGTTGATTTAGTCCTTGGACGAGCCGCTCTTCTTCACAGCTTCACCTTCGCCCTTCTTGGGGTCCTCGGAAGGGTTCTCCGCGGCCGTCTTCTTGGAAGGCATATCGGAGCTGCTGCTGGCCACTTTGGTTTCGCGTTTCTCCATCTACACGATTAATAGAATATGATTAGTTGGCATGACCAGGTGGGTTGACAAGGCAGGTTAGGTCAGGTAGTCAGAGGCACGCGATAAACTCACCGTCTTCTTATCCTCTTCATGGGCCTCCTTCTTCTCGTCGCTAGCTTCGGCGGCGGACTTGTTGTCGGCCGAAGGAGGGGGGACCTGGGTACCCGTCTGGCTGGAGCCGTGGGAAGCTTTGGGGTCACCCCCAGATGGGGAGGAGGACGCCTTCTTGTCTGACTTGGGCGTATCTTCCTCCTTGTCCTTCTTGTCCCCCGAAGTTGAGTCGTTCTGCTGCTTGCCGTCGTCCGCCTCTTGCTTGCTTTCGGACTTGGCGGGCGTAGTGGTGTGGTGCTCCTCGCCTTCCTTTTCTTCGCCGTGGTGGCGGCTGATGTTGCTACCCTCGCTCTTTTTGGAGCCGGCGCCAGAGGGCCACAGGTAGGCGAGGCCGACCACCGTCACGCCGCCCCCGGCAATCATCCTGGGTTACGTGTTAGATCATTTGGGAACGATAGAGATATATGAATTGTTGGATGGGGAAGTCGCCTGCTTACCATGGCAAGTCGCTGGACTGGTGGGGATCATGCTGACTGGCATAGCTTCTCCGCGCAACACGGGCCGTCGGGTTCGAGCGGCGAGTGAGAGTGCGGAGAGAGGTGCGAATGACAGAGCTTCGGAAAGCGGACGACATTGTAGAATGCCCGAAGTAGAAGAAGAAGAGGAACCTCGTGTGGGCAAGGGCAATGAAGGACAATGGTTAGCAGAGAAGAGAAAAGAAAATACGTATGCTGGATTGGGAGGCTTGACTGGCCACTTTCGGAGGAATGGGAGAGACAGATGCGAGCTTTAACGAAAGTTTAAGAGGATTGGGTAACACAATGTTCCAAGACCTCGGGACAGATAACATGCTCACAACATTGACAAGAGAAAAGCCGCCAAGCCATTGGCCAATCAAATCAAGGGGTCCAGACTGCCGTCATCCAACACCTGCATCGAATACGGGTTGCTCTCACCATCGTGGCCTGCAATTGATATCTCTGCCTGTTACTACTTACACTTACTTACACCTAGCGCTGAGAGTAACGCTTGCCTGCACTTATGTACACCAGATGCATGGGCTCCATCTGCTGTTCATCTGGAAAAGCTCATGTGGGGCGAGCTGGGTTCAGCAATGGCGACTGCCTGCCTGGGCATGTACGTCACCACCACTCACCACTGGCCATTTCAGGCCCTGCGATCACTAAAAGGCATTTGCTTCCAAGTCAGATCTTCCACAGATCAAACAGACAGCACGGTCATCATTCCGACCATACAATATCTGCTGTTAGATCTCTTTGAATTGGAGTCTTTGACAAAGTTAAATGCTCATCAATCCAATCCCCCCAAAAGTACTGTATCCAATAGTGTCCACTTGGTTCATCAAACAAAAGGCCGCTTCTGTCGTAGGCAGGAAGGTGCAGGGCAATTAATCAGTGATCTGCGTGGCTGATGTCCGCTGCCAATTGAGCTAGGTCCAAGCTCCTTAGGTAATCGACCCCGCGGCCTTGATCTTTCGGCGGAGCTTCGTCCATCAACCCCACCAAACTGTGGCTTGCCTTTTGCTTTCGGGTCCCAAGGCAACACAACCACATCAAGCTGTTGGAGGTCCAGCAACAAGCAACCAGCAAGCTGATCAATTGTTCAAGGTTTGGAATTGGTCTTGATAGCATCATTCATTCCACCACATCTTTTCACACCTGCATTATTTACAGGTTCTCTCTCTTCATTTCACCATTTTGGAGTTCCCAAGTATCCGACTCGAGGCGACAAACAAGCGCCTTGACCCGCCACCGACGCATCTGCCTTGCATTCCATCCATTGATCCTGGTAAGTTCCAGCTGTGCCTCACCTTCATTGGCGTCAACTTTCCCATGCTCTCTTGATCCACCACCTCCTGCCTAGCCTATGGTTGCCTGCGTACCTACTTCTCTACAGCAGACAGTAGCATGCAGTGATTCTCCATTCTTGGGCCCTCTGCCAAAGTCACATTTCCCTCACATCTCAACAACCAAGCACCCAACTTGCCAGGGACAGGCAGATTTCTAATAAATAAAACCTGCAGGCGGCCACACCAAACACATCGCCAACCAACCCCTCCTCCCGTCCCTCACCAACACGCGACTTCCATGTCATAGACTACAACTCGGCCGACAGTGAGGGAAGCAGGACTCGCCACCACCCACCATGGCGACCTCGATCCAGAATCCGAACCCCAGCACCATCAACACCCTGCTGGGGAAGCTGACCGATCCCGACCCCGACTTCCGCTTCATGTCCCTCGACGACCTGAACCAGATCCTCACCAAGCACAAGACCGATTTCCTCAACCATGACTACGGCCTCGCCTCCCGCACCGTCGACGCCGTCGTCAAGGCCCTCGACGACCAGAACGGCGAAGTCCAGAACCTCGCCATAAAGTGCTTGGGTCCTCTGGTTTCCCGCGTTCCCATCGCCGCCGTTGGCCCCACCCTCGAGAAGCTCACCTCGATTAAGATGCAGAACGCCGTCGACAACTCCCTCCCCTCGCTGGCCCTGCGCAACGTCATCTCCGCCCTGCCCAAGCCCGTCCGTGGCGTCGCCCCCACCCGCGACATCATGGACACATACAACATCATCAGCCGCGTCCTTATCCCCCGCATCTTGGGCGTCTCCAACAATACCAGCCCCGCCGGCGGCGAGACCCCTGGTCTGCTGGATGAGAAGAGCGAGCCCACTTCCGAGGCCGTCGACGTTCTCATTGAAGTCGTGCGCTGCTTCGGCCCCCTGCTGCAGGTCCTCGAGGTTGAGAAGCTGCAAGAAGTCGTCGTCCAGGTCCTGGAGCGAAAGTCGACCTCGTCGCCGGTCAAGAAGCGCGCCGTCGTGGCCCTGGCCATTCTTGCCCCGTACCTGTCCGACGATGTGCTCACCAGCCTCATCACGAAGATGGATGATTCCTTGAAGCAGCCCAAGCTCAGCCCCGTCATGCGCCGGCTCTACATCACCATCATGGGCTCGTTGGCTCGCTCCATTCCCCACCAGTTTGGCGACCACCTGCCCAGCCTTCTCCCTCACATCTTCAAGGTCCTGAGCCAGCCCGAACTGCAAGCCCAGCTCGACGCCGTTAGTGAAGGCGACGACCGTGCGATGATCGAATTCAACGAGGTCCGAGAGGCCGCCCTGATTGCGCTGGAGGCTTTCCTGTCGTCTTGTGGCACTAAGATGCGCCCTTACACAGAGGAGGTCATTTCCTCGTGCCTGCGCTACCTCAAGTACGATCCCAACTACGCCATGGACGACGACGAGGACATGGACGAGGATGAGGAAGCCGATGACGATGACGGTCTCAGCGACGATGACGATTTCGAGGATGACGGAGGTTTTGACGACGACGATGACGACGCCAGCTGGAAGGTCCGGCGATGCGCGGCCAAGTCGTTGTACACCCTCATTTCCACACGAAGCAGCGACTTGCTGGCTAAGGGCACACTGTACTCGGAGGTTGCGGCTCCCCTCATCAAGCGTTTCGACGAGCGCGAGGAGAGCGTGCGTCTGGAGGTCATCAGCACCATGTCTCTGTTGATCCGCAAGACGGGCGAGGGCATCATCCGGTCCGTCAGCGCCGACGAAGAGTTGCTACAGTCCCTTCCAGAGAGCCGAAAGCGTCGGCGCCAGGACAGCGGTGGCTTTGCCTTCATGAACAAGGCTCCCTACGGCGCCACTGGTCTGACGTCGCCCATGCGCGAGGAAGTCCCGTCCACCGGTCCTCGCGCAGACTTGTCCAACCTGACGCCCCAGCTGGTCAAGGTCGCGACCAAGCTTCTCAAGGGAAAGCAGATCTCCACCAAGCAGGCCATTGTCAACCTGCTGGACGACCTCATCTCGGTGCAGCACGGCGGTCTCTCTGCCTACTTCGACCAGGTTATGCAGCCGATCATTGACGCCACCAAGGTCACTACTGGAAGCAGCGTCTCGACCTCGGTGGCCTTGTCGGGAGGCGCCGCGTCGGCCACCATGACGACGTTGCGCGTGGCCGTCCTGGTCTTCATCAGCGACATTGCCAAAACCCATTCGTCCAACCTGTTCCAAGCCTACCTGTCCAAGATTGTTGCCGGCGTCGTAGCTGCCGTTCAGGATCGCTTCTACAAGGTCAGCAGCGAGGCCATCCGCACTGCCGAGGAGCTTGTCAAGGCCATCACACCCCCGCGCGCCCGGCTTACTTCGCAGAAGTACAAGCCCGACCTGGAAACCCTGTACGATACCATTGTTGACCGTACGGCTGCCAATGACGCCGATGTCGAAGTTCGCCAAAGGGCCATCCAGGCCCTGGGTACTCTGCTTTCTCGCACATCGACCGCCGACGGACAATCTCTTCTCGATGCCGGGAAACGCCAAGCCGCGCTGGACCTGCTGCTCGACCGCTTACGCAACGAGACCACCCGACTGTATGCTGTACGTGCTATTGACAACGTGGCAGCTCACACCATGACGGGTGGTAGCTTGCAAGCCTCCTGGATCCAGCCTGTTGCACTCGAGCTGTGTGGCCAGTTGCGTAAGGCCAACCGCGCTCTTCGTGGTGCCAGCATCCAGGCCCTGCAGCATTTGGTCACGTCCCCCACATCCAAGGGAAGCCTGGACCCCGCCACGGTGGAGGGCATCGTGGCTGCTATCCTACCCGTCATCACGGCCAACGACAGCCACCTGCTCGGACCCGCTCTCCTGGTCCTGGCCCAACTGCAGCAAGAGGACTCGAACCTCATCTCTACCCCCGGTCTCATCCAGGCCATTTGCGACCTGCTCAAGCACACCATCACCGGATCTGCTCTCGAGGCTTTGATCACCCTGGTTCTTAGCGTGGGCCAGGTCGGCATGGCCAAGCCTTTGATGAGCGGCGTGCTCCAAGTCGGCGTTGGCGGCGACCCGGCCGTGGTTGGCAAGGTTGCCGGCGCTCTCTTTGTGGCCAGTGAAGGAAACGCTGGAGTCGAGATTGGCAGTTTCGTTCGCGAGCTCGAGTCGGCCAACCAGGCCTCGGACAACGCACGTCAAAGCTTGGCCCTCGCCATCCTCGGCGAGATTGGTCTTCGCATGGGCTCCAAGTCGGAGATGAAGCCGGACTTGTTCCTCAAGCAGTTCCACCAGGAACCCGACAAGGTTTCCATGTCTGCTGCTGTTGCGCTTGGCCGTGCTGGCGCCGGTAACGTGGCCGAATTCTTGCCTGTCATCTTGCAAGCCGTCCAATCCAAGGACGCCCATCAATACCTCCTGCTACAGGCCATCCGTGAAATTCTTCAACAGGTGGTGAACTCTTCGATTGATATCGGCCAGTACCAGACGACCATCTGGGAGCTGCTCTTCAGCGCCTCGCAGGCCGAGGACAACAAGGCCATATGCGCCGAGTGTATCGGTCGCCTGGCAATCATCGAGCCCAAAACTTACATCCCCAAGCTACAGGTATGCATGCCATTTTCATTTCTGCTCCATTATTATCTGACTCATTTTGACTGACATACGACGGCTAGGAACTCCTCCAAAGCCCATCACCTGCCTACCGCGCTGTTGCCATCCAAGCTCTGCGTTACACCCTCCCCGACAGCGACGAGGCCTTCGATGCCATGCTCAAGCCTGTCCTTGTTGAGATGCTCCTCACCGTACTCAAGTCGCCGGACATGGAGATCCGCCGCATCGGCATGACGACGTTGAACTCGGCCACGCACAACAAGCCCGATCTGATCTTGCCCCACTTGGGCGAGCTGGTGCCGTTTGTCATGATCGAGTCCATCATCAAGCCCGAGCTCATCCGCGAAGTCCAGATGGGACCTTTTAAACACCAGGTCGACGACGGGCTGGAAGTTCGCAAGAGCGCATACGAGACGCTGTACGCCCTCATGGAGAACGCCTTCTCGCGCATCAGCTCCCTCGAGTTCTACGACCGCGTCATTGCCGGCCTGCGGGACGAGAACGACATCCGGTCGCTGTGCAACCTGATGCTGAGCAAGCTGATTGTGATTGACCCCGAGGAGACGACGCGCCGCCTCGACACGATTGCCGAGTGCTACCGCAAGACGCTCAGCACGAAGCTCAAGGAGGGCTCGGTCAAGCAGGAGGTGGAGAAGCAAGAGGAGGCCAACAAGAGCGTGCTGCGCGTGACGCTGCTGCTGGCGGACCGGACCAAGACGCCGCTGCCCTCGGCCAACGCCGCCGGCGCCGCCCCGAACCAGCAAACGCAGCAGGTCAGCAACCCCGTCTGGCAGCAGTACTGGGAGTGGGTCAACAAGGACTTTGAGCGGCAGATCAAGGTGCTGCGGGAAGAGAGTAAGGATCTGGTCTAGTTGGCCCAGCAGTGGTCGCTTGAGAGGCGAGTTGCCGAGATGAGGAAGTCGGATGACATTGAGGCTGAGTTGGTGGGATTGATCAGCGGCTTGGACGGCCTATGCTTTCCGGGCCCGAGATGGACGAACTACTCGACTGCTGGGCGATCACGACCAGCGAAGAGGCAAAGAAGCTTGTCTGATGTTGATGGTGAACGACCGTGAACAATGGCAGACGAGAAGAAGCAGCGAAGCAGCGGCAGCAGTTTTATTGCACAAATTCCCACCAAACGCATTTGATAGATGAGATGAATAATGAAGTTGGTTTTGCTACGTTCCTCTTGCCGCATGTGTTGTGAAGTAGGAGGGGTGGTATTGGTTTACGGGTTGTATGCGACAAGCAGAAGCCTACGACAGCAAAGACAATCCTTTGTGATGAAGACACGGTATATATTGAACGAATGAATGTAGCATGCCGCGGGACTCGCAGGACTTCTCCGGTCTAACAACCACTCACATAGTTAATCGTCGTCATGCAACCATCGCCCCAGTGCTTGGTACCGCACTTCTTACATCCACCAATTTTCCTAATATCTTGGTAGTCCGACCAGATCTGGTTGCCAGTCCTCGCACAACCCGAACCCCCTTGGATGAAGATACCACACGGTCCATCACAGGTGCCAGTGCGTGAGTGACCACTCCTGGCAGGACGTTAGCAGAGTTTGCCGACATGTAATAGCTGATGTGACAGCACACGATGGGAAGGGGAAGGGGAACCGTACCCAGGGGCGCCATAATTGACGTCGTCGTTGCGTATCAGATTATGGTTGACAGCATGATCGCATGACTTGACGGCGATTGTGCCGCACAATCCACTGCCCTTGCAGTCGTACCATTCGTCACGCTGGGCAAGAAGGCCATTTCCGGATGCGACGTCCCTGGCGTCGTGGGGGTCGCCACAGGAGACGGGGGCTACATTCGCACCGAGAATGGCGAAGGCAAGAGAGGTAGTGGCGCTGAGACGCATCGTTCTTTGATATGTTTGGGGTAGGAGGTAGGAGTAAGGAAGAATGCAAAATGTATGGAGTTGTTGCGTTGCCGCTAACAGTTTTCTCGTCAGGGCCAGCTGGGGTATTATATAAGTGACTGAGGCGCCAACAGACGAGGAGGACTAGCTAATGGCTCCAATCAAATAGTTGAACTCCGATGAGCTTGCCCCTACGAGTAGGATGAGACAATTCGCTGAGGTTGGCCAATCTGCTTGGTGCTAGAATGGCACTGAAAGTCGAGGACACTAGAATCTGATGTCATGATTCTATCAGTGTCTAAGAATGCCATACTATGGATTACACAGCCTCACAGATGTGGTGATGCTGCACAATTCTTAATGTTACCCATGCGACCTTCAAAGCAGCTCCTCCAGGGAACTTCCACCTAGCATGACTTTTCAACAGGGTACAAGAACTCCAGCTGTACAACCCACCTTCAACGTCATCCCCGTCTCACGGAGCTGAGAAGCGACCTCTTTCGTCTAGAATTGACGAGACTGAACAATTCATGATGGGATACGTGACGACATCGTCATATAAACGTCAACACATGGGTTTATAACGTCCCTGGCCCGCACCCATTAAACGGCAATATTTGCATTGACGCTGGGCTTCAGAACTATAGTGCAGGTATGGCTTTCAGGGAGAAGGTGTTTACTGATAAGTAAGTAGGGCCGGTTTGGTTTTAAGAGCGAATATAGTCGCACATCAAGCCAGAAGAGAATATCACACAGGGATATCACACAGGGCTTAGACATGATGCTACATCGGCGTCAACAGGGACGGGAGTCGCTTGTTGCCCACCACGATTGGATACGTATGCTTG
The DNA here is from genome assembly GCA_006503535.1 of Arthrinium phaeospermum. Taxonomy (NCBI): domain Eukaryota; kingdom Fungi; phylum Ascomycota; class Sordariomycetes; order Amphisphaeriales; family Apiosporaceae; genus Arthrinium; species Arthrinium phaeospermum. The sequence continues at coordinate 5,168,132 of QYRS01000001.1, read as the reverse complement.
TCGTAAGCTTACCGGTGCCATGGCAAATCCGCCTCGGCCAATCCTACCATGAGAACGAGTACAGACAGGCGGTATTATTGCGTGCGATTTTGGGAACTACCAAAACAGTGAGGTGAAGCTACCGGGGTAGGCCAAGCGTATGGCCGGCAAACCCATCGACAGGCATACGGAAATGTGTTATTGACAGTCATCTATGGTGCTGTGTGCTATCCTGAGCGCTTCTGACAGTCTGTACGCCTCTTTCTCTCCAAAAAGACCATCATCATATCTGAATCGTACTTCTGATCAGTGGGAAACTGGGCATGACACCCCCAGGGGGCTTGGTATTAGGCCCAGATAGCCCGCGACGAGCTCCGGCATACCGTGCTGCGAAACGGCCTCTTGTATTCACGTGACCATATCCACTTGGCGGTACCTATAGCCTGTCTCTTGCTCGAAATACCCCAGAGTCTCCCTGACCGGCAGAGATGAGCTCATCCGTTGGATGAGTAGTCTACCGATCCAGGATGAAGGTGCCTTGACCCCGTTCACAACCTCTTCCGCGACACTCGTGACGGGGATGAAGTCGAAGCTCCCAGACCAACCCGTCATATCGGGAAGCATGCGCATCCTCCGCGAGATGTCCATGATGTTGTGGACAATGTCGAGGGTCTGGGCATCTGGCCCAGTGACGCTTGATGGCCGGTAAATCCGCACTGCGAGGCCAAGTTGTTCCGCCGCCTTTTCCACCAAGACCTTGCTCACCCATTTGGAAGCAACTTGGAAGTCTCGTGATAGGAAAACCCGAATCCCCAAGTATTCTCAGCTAAACCTCCTTCCTGGGAGTTGCGGCAGCGGTCAGTTCACCCCCTTCGCCCCGAGCCACTTGTTGTTCCGCCGCCTTTTCCCCAAGACCTGCTCACCCATTGGAAGCAACTTGGAAGTCTCGTGATAGGAAAACCCGAATCCCCAAGTTCTCAGCTAAACCTCCTTCCTGGAGTTGCGGCAGCGGTCAGTTCACCCCCCCTTCGCCCCGAGCCACTTGTCGGTTCTCGCTGGTGATCGGCAGCGCAGCCACGGCCCTCTGGTCGAGCTTCCCGCTCATCGCCAAGCGGAGTGCCGCCACGGGGAAAGCTTGGAGATGTTTCATGTACACGGGCAGGGACAGACCGGGCATGGTCCAGGTACCGAAGAGCAATTTGACATAGCTGAGCCCTCGTAACCGTGCTCGATACTTCCGGCTCTATCTAATTCTCTCGGTATCGGCCGCGTCGGGACCGCTTGTCCTCTCCGGATTGTCTTGTGGCGCGAGCAGGTTTTCAACTTTTTGCAAGGCCAAAACCCCCCGTTTACAACAAGGACAGGAATGCTTTTCTGGGCGGCAGCGAGCCCTCTGAGCACACTGGAGGGCAGTCCACCCGTGTTCGTTGTCTTTCTCGATGCAAATGTCGGCGTGCTTCAAGAGCAGTTCTACGGACTCAACATCGCCGCGTACCGCTGCCTCGTGGAGGGGTTGTTCCATCTCGGAGACCTAGGTTGGGATTGGTTCCGGGGTGTTGTAGAAGCTTGGCAACATTCTCATGCCTGCCGTACCTGACAGCGAGCCAGAGGGCGGTGCCGGCATCTGTCTGTGTGTTTATGTCGGCTCGACCGTCGGCGAGGATCAGATCTACAATGTCGTCTGTTCCCTCGTGTTCCACTGCGGCCATCAAAGGGGTTCGATTTCTTCCGTTGGGCTTGTTAATCACCGTGCCCGCTTGAGATTCGTCCAAGGCCAGAAGTCGTCGAGCAATGGCCTTATATTCCTCGTAGCACTTAAAATCATGACAATGCTCACCCTCTCTTCGCCCAATGTGCCGACTGCCGTAAATGGCCACATGCAAAGGAGTTTCTCCCGACTTGTTTTCTGCGTTTAACACCCACCCATGTTCGTTACGCAGAAAAAGCATGCACTCCTCTGCTCGGTTCTACCGCCATACATACCAAGTTGACGAGTTGATTCGAGACCTGCTTTGATACCTTGAAAGTCAAGAAGGACTCGCAGGGCAGCCAATTGTCGTGCTCAAGAGCCGCCTTTAAAGGCGATTCGAGATCCGGCAGGGCCCGCCATTGGCCGGCACAAGATCGTCGTTTGTCCTGTTCTGCATTAGATACCGTAATAAGTTCGTGTTGTACTTATCACGGCAGACAATCGCTAGTGTGTGCGGTGTGATTAGACTTTGGTACTCCTCTGGTGTTGATTGTTGCAATAATAGCCGTGTTATTTGACTATTGGCCCTTGATACCGTGTGATTAAGAAAACGAGTGTCCAGTGTCCCGACAGGATCAAGCTTTGCGCCGTAGCGCCGTAGAACTTCGACTGATTTCGCCGATTTTGCCCTACAGGCGTGTATGAGTGCACCGTCACCCTTGTCGTCTCGGAGGGTTACGTCGGCACCACGGGATAGAAGCAGGTCCAGAATCTCGGAATGACCGTGGGATGCGGCGAGTAAGAGTGGCGATTGTCCTTGAGAGTTGACCAAGTCTACCAAAATCGAATCCTGTTGCAATAGCAAGGACACCACTTCCAGATGCCCTCCCCTAGCAGCGAGCCTAGCGAAGTGTCCATATCGAGATTCCATCCATTGATATCCAAGTGATGCTGTTTGTCCTGCTCAAGAAGGACGTTCATAATTTCATGAGCTCCATTTGATGCTGTCGCGTGAAGTAAGACACCCAATACTCTCGAGTACTTTGAGCCAACCGATTCCAGTACGAGAAACGAACCAGCCCATAGGCTCCAGGGTAAGCTCGATTGACCCGTTTTCGAGTACCTTTTGAGTGTGATCGAGCCATTTCATAGCATAGCGTTGCAAAGGATTCAGTATGCAATGTTCATAGTGCATAATCGTCGAGCCTTCAATAAGGTAAAGGTCGCCCAGAAGATAACACGACCAAGCGATGAACCGAAGAACTTGGTTAAGGTCCTCTCTTTGTGGCTCCAACAAGTTTAATTCTCTGTCTTGTTCAAGCTCCTCTTCGGCTGGCATTTCAAGCATCAGAGCCCTGAACATAGGTGCCAGCGTTGGTTCGGGGTTCCATCATCCTCGGTTTCTTTCGCATGCGAAGTGAGATATGCGGTTAGGAAAGGGTACGCCGATCCAAATCGGTCTCACTATACGCTAGACTTTGAACCTTGCCTTTTCCTAACGGAACAGGCGTTGCTTTAATTATATCATCGAGCTCAAAGAGATTAATCTTCGGATAGAAATCATTCATCCCTTTTATGATCTTGAAGTAACTATGCATTTCCTCTGGAGGGATGGGTAGTGGCTCGGCAGTTTCTCTCCGTTAAGGTCCCCATTCGTGAGGACCCATACGCATGAGGACATTAATAACTTCTGGCCAGCACATATGACATCCTGATCGCTAGATAGAGACGGGGAAAGTTGCCGAAATCCAGAGCTGAGAAGATAGTCCTTGACAGACTGATGAATGAACAACAGCTTCCCGACCCTCATCCTGGTGTTCGTCTTCATATCTGATTTCGACTAGGCCGCCGGAAATGACTGGAACCCGACGCTTCATCTGTCTGACACTGTCGACGTAGAACTCGGTTGACATCAGATCCTTGGTGGTAACGTACTCTGGTTCGGGAACAATCGCCAAGGCAGCACGGATCTGTTCAACCGTGAGAGGTTGCTTAGCAAAGCAAACCCACTGAAAAAGTTTTAGCGACTGCTCGACCCTGTCCTTCGCCAGTGACAAGGTTGTTGCCTCGTACAGCTCGAAAAGTGTTCTTGGGAGGACTCCAACTTTAGCCTGGATCTCCTCTAGGCTGTCGCCATCGTCGTAATGCCTCAGGGCCCTGGAGGTTATCAAGCGAACCCACTGGAAGCTACCCTGGGCCAAACTTGCAATGTTTTCTGACAAGGGATCGACGATGGCTTGGTCTTGGTCGTCAACGCCTTTTGATAGCTCCTCATGGAGGTATGTCTTAATATCGTCAGAATTGCCTTTCTCTGCGAATATTTGGCGGTCAATGCCCGACCTTACGAGATTGGGGTAATGCCTGCAGGAAAAACATATGGCAACACCGTGTGGCCTATCCTGCAAATCCACAACGATATGTCGAAATCTCCGGACATATTCGCGGACCAAGGGTTTGTTCCCGTCGGCTAAATCCGAGCGGCGTTCGTCCAGTGCATCAACGAAAATTTGAACGGGGCGAGACTTGATCCGCATGAGCGCGTTCCCACTTTGGCCATCAAGAGATCGACTGGCCATGATCCTTGTTGTGATTTTGTAAGTAGTTCCCGGAGACTACTCTTGGTATGGTTGGGCCACTTCTTGTGATCCCAGCCCAAGTCTTGCAAGTCCTCCGGACATTGCTCCACAAGCTGAAAAAGCAAAGCTCTCAATAACCTTCGACTGAACGCTGTAGATGCGTTCCTCCTGAATTGTCGAAAAAGAAGGACACTAAGGCAAGGGTTCTCCCTCGAGTGCTTGCGAGCTTGAAAATGCGTATTTCATCAACGTGCTTTTTCCTGTGCCAGGATGACCCAGAAGCCAAAGGATCCCCCTTTATCGTGCATCCATGACAAGAACAACGGATGCTCGCAGAGCCAAGCGCATGTAACCCTGTTGGCGCTTCTATTCGTTCTAGCCGGTATGTCATTTCCGGGAAGTGTAGCGCCGATGCATAATCCTGCATCAGCTGCTTCTCGTTCTGCATACTCGGGTGTCGTCTACCTGTGAAGTGAAGGCTGCACTTTCCAGGGTGTTTGGTTCAGCTCCCCAGCGTTGCATGTTGCCCACGGAGGCGTTGGTAGCCTCGTCGAGCACTGGAGAATTTGGGCATCGGAATGATTTTGGTATCGGGAGACAGGGGTATCCGTCTATCCGAGCCGACGCCCAAGGGACTACCATGCCCTGTGCCATTGATTCTCTTCGAAGAAGCATCGCACCGAGACGCGCTGGAGTTCTTCCATATCCACTGCGAAAAAGACACTGAAGATCGCCCAGAACTAAAATGATGTCAAGGAAGTTAGGCTTTCAATCTCTTGGCTGAATTAGTTATGAAGGGGTGGACTCACTTTCGGAACTTGGTTGGAGAAGGTTCACTATTTTCTGGTTGATACGCTTTCGCCCGAGTTACCGCATCAACAATTCGAAGCATCACACTTGCGATCAGCCTGATCCTTGATGGGGGGTTCCCAGGAAGAAGAGACCGGCTATGCCATGGTGTAACGCTGGTGGGATGGGTTATACGCCTCGGATGAAATGCATAAAGCCTTTTTCGCGACAAGTCCGCCAAGGCTGTGGGCCACTATCAAGATCTTGACATTGCCGCCAACGTACTGGGTGTCGAGCAGTGTGCCTACGTCGGAGGCAAATGTCATTGCATGAGTATGCAGCGTGCCCTGCCCAGCACCCCCGATAAATTTGGCAACGTCGGCATCGTACCCAAAGGTGAGGATCGTAGCGCGTGGAAGGCTTTGCGGAGAAGATCTACCGGCCAAGGTTCCACCTGGGACACCAGGTGCGAAAGGAGTCGCCCGTCAAGCCGTGAATGAAAATGACAAAGAGATTAGACTCTTTTGGTCTATGTAGGACCCGTAGACCCCTAGTGACCCCTCCAGGGTATAGCAGTTGCTTCCGTACTTCGAGGTTGATTTCTGCCAGTCCATCCTGACTGGGACCTGCTGCAGCCATCGCGTGGCCCAGACGGTGCCTGATCAGTTATGCCTCCGCTCATCGTCTTCATCTCCTTCTTTGCCAAGTATAGGTCCAGCTGCGGCATGGGAGATGATGACTCGGAAATGACATTTACCTCGATCGTGTGCGGTGCGGGCTCCTGAAGAGGTAGACGGTTCTGCATCCGAGCCGGCGGGACCCAAGCCTTCGCGAGACTTGGGGCGAGCCGAAGAAGAAGAAGCCCGAGATTCTAGGCTGATGTTTGGATCTGGTAGGCAATCCCACGCTTTTTTGAGCTTTTTCGCGTTTGCCCATCCTGGTGTATTCCGTAGTTGGTGTGTCTTGTGGCCGAGTTGTGGTGCCCAGGAGGAGCTGACAATTATCCGTCCAGGCTGCGGGGGCTTGTGAAGTCATATCGACCTGCACGTCCAATTGGCCGACCTGGAAGATTTTCTTTCCGCGCCGATAACTGATAATGCCAAGGCGGTCTGAGATTGGGCGTTGAACAGCAGCACCGATATCTGGAAAGACTCAACGTTTCAATATTAATCGACGCTTTATGATTTTCAACCTGGGAAAATACGCTTTATTAGAAGCGAGGGCTGCTTGGCGGTAGCGATCTTCGCTCCGCGGTAGTCTTCAAATTATGCTAGCTCCCTCCCCACCCCCCGCCAACAAATTCGGCCCCGTTGTAATGGTAGCCAATCCATGAAGACCTATAGTCATCCGCCGGAGGCCCGCGGCGTTGAAGACGGACGGTGGTCCGATTGTCTCCTGACCGGCCGGGTCGCTGTCGGAGGACCGGTTCTGGTTGCGGCCGGCGCGAACACCGGAACCACAGGCAATGGCAGCCCCGAAGGGCGCAGAACACCGGCGCCCAGAAATGGTGCGGATGGGGCGGACGGGACCGGGAAACCTTTGATCTCCTCGGCGAACTTCTTCTCCTGCTCGGTCGTCTCTCAGTCTGCAGAATCTCTTGGAGAAGCCATACAGGCTCGGGCTAATCTAGGGGGTGACACATCCGTCCGCGGAGCACTGGTCGGGCCGTGGCCGTGGTCGGGCTTGGTGGTGGTGATGTCGGTGGTACGCGGGTCCTTGGTTGGCGCGGGAGCGTTCTTGCGCTTGCTGTTGTTGCTGGTGCTGGTGAGGGCAACAGCATCACTGCTGATTCTCTTACTGAAACGCCGAAAAAGGGATCCTGTGATTCTGGTACCGTTGTGTCGGTGATGGTGTCGGTGATGGGTAGCTGGGGGACAAGGTCAATGCAGGTGTGAGCGATGGCAATCAAATTGCAAAGCTTCAAACCTATCGACTCTCGGCATCAGCGGTTACTCCATCTTTCCTGAGACACTGGGATCACGTGGAATAAACATTAAATCAGGGAGGAATAAACACCGAAATTCGCTTATCTCAAGCATTGGAACCTCTCGTAAACGATTGGTCCCGCTGATGTATGTCATGAATGACAACCTCACCTAGAGCTCAAAAGCGGTAAAGCTTGCCCAGGTCTAGAGAGTTGGAGAGCGCACCTAAGGAAGGCCTGCTAAAGTTTGAGAGGCCCTGTGATTTGATGCTTCCTTGTGTTGAATGAACCCACTCATCCCAGAACGTGGGTGCCGAGTAAACAGCCCAATTACATAATGGAGGTGAAAAGGGAAGGTGTCATCTAGATCTGAAAGCTAAAATCAGAGGTAATTGCTTGCCCACTCCCTCCGGCAAGGCTGGATGGGAGCACAAGTACCTGTCATTATCCTGGTCAGACTTTTTACGCGGCTCTCCTCAATTATCCTTTGCCTCTCTATGGCGTCTGACTGGCATTCAATCGTTTGAGAAATAGTATCGTCCCAAGTCTTCTCCGTCCAACCACATTCCATTCGAGGCGATACCTGGAAACCAACATTAAAACCATGATCCCCGGACAACGTCATCGACCATATCCGCAGCATTGAAACTTTGTTCGCGAGCCGGGTGCTCTAACGACCGGGAACCCGCGCATCCTCGAGTCGTTGGACATCATCTTCAACGACGTGTGCGCAGACACTGGCGAAACCCAAGTACCGACGCGCGTACAGCAGATGGCGGGTGGCTATGCCGTTTCATCAGGGAGCTCAACTGTCCCCCGGGGGTTACTCAGGACGTAGCTTTCTAGAATGGATGGCGATGTGTGTACCTTAGGGCAGCTGGCATCATCTTCTTTTTCTTTGCTTTTTCTGGTTTTATTAAGCCTCCCCAGCAGAAATAATGGAATTTCAAAAGTATCATGTCCAATACCTTCGAAACTTGTAAAGATATCTCGGACTGTAATCGTGAACACAACCCAAAATAACTCCCGTGATTCGACAAAAGCTTGATAACGGCCGGTGACTGCGGAATTCCCTCGCTGCAGCAGCTTCCCCGACCTTAATGCCGGAGGCTCCCCAGTAAGGGGATACCAAGCTTCTCTCGTTTTCATTCCGGTACCACCACCTCCACCCTCGTCAGCGATCCCAACAGCCTCTTCCACATCACCCCCGCACTCTCTCCTTCCTCGCCCTCCGCCGCCGTCGCTGCGGCCTCTGTGAGGGTGGCCTGGTTCCCCAAGACGATGAGCCCGGCCCGCGCCCGCGTGAGCGCGACGTTCATCCGCCGCAGGTCCCGGAGGAACCCGATCTCGCCGTGCTCGTTGCACCGCACCGTCACGAAGACGACGATGTCGGCCTCGCGGCCCTGGAAGCCGTCGATGCTGGACACCTCGATCGTGCTGTTGTCGCCTCCGAGTCCCGCCAGCGCAGTGGACTTGAGCAGGGTCGTCTGCGCCGTGTAGGGCGTTAGGACGGCGATGGATTGCTTCTGCTCCTTCAGTGGCGTTTTCTTCACCTTGTCACCACCAGTCGGCTGGTCAGCAGCAACCGGCACATCCAGCAGAAGCTGGCAGACGCGTCGACACAGTTCTGCCTGGCCGCGGTTGCTTTTCGATTTTTGCCAAAGTCTTCGCGCCCGGCGCACTCGATAAAGAGGGCACGGGCAAAGTCCGCGCCACCCTGCGATTTGGGCCACGGGAAGGCGGATGTTGCGAGAGGCCGGTCCTGCGCGGCGACGCCCGTGCGTAGCTCGCCCCGGTAGAACTCCTGGGAGCTGAACTCGCAGATGGACGGGTGCATGCGGTACTGCGTATTCAACATGCGCGTTGACGCTGCTGTCGCCGATGCCATCGGAGCGTGTGTAAGACGCTCGAACAGGGAGACGTCGTAACCGAGCGCCACCGTCACCGACTGCACCGTGGGCGGAGCTGAACGTGGTCGCCCACCAGCACGGCTCGTTGGCATCCTTTGGTCAGGGGCACGAGCGACGCCGGTTCGGTCTGCTGCGAGGCCTCGTCGATGATGACGATCTCGAAGTCTTCGGATCGCAGGAGACCGATGCCGGCGCCGATGCACGTCGTGAAGGCGATCTGGCAGCCCCGGATGCGCTTCTTGGCTTCGCGCATCGCTTTGTGGTTGCTGTAGATTTCGGCCCCGGCCATGCCGTCCAAGGTGTGCTTTCGTAGGTCCTCGGCCACTTTGCGCACCTTTGAGGACAAATTAGCCAACAGTTCTCGCAGATGGCCCAACTCACGGTTTAGACGGAATGAAGAACTTACTTCGGTTGACACACGTAAAGCCGTTGGCCCTTCTTTACCTCTCACGCCCAAATACCGCCTCATCACATTATCCACAGCGTTATGAGTCGGCGCCGTGACAAGGATCCTTTCTTCCGGGAATCTCTTCTGGAGACCAAGGATGATCTCCACAATGGTCTGTGTCTTTCCCGTTCCTGGGGGTCCCCAGATAGACACCAGCGGATGCGTCAGAGCCGCGTGGACTGCCTCCATCTGGCTGGCGTTGAGGTCTCCGCTAGGGATGCCATCAAAGCCAATGTTTCCACACCCTCGGAGTCGCTATAGCCAGATCCCAGCCCCAAGAGCCTTTCCGAAACAGCACAGACTTCTTCATCCAGATCGGCGAACGAACGCATGGCCGTCAGCATGGTCTTGGCCGTGACGAAGGACCCGCAATGCGTGAGCGTCCAGGAACACTGCTCCAGAAAGGGGGGAGGCGGATGGAAGCACTGTACCCTGGCCAAGCCCGGCTGGCTATGGACCACGAGACCGTCAATCGCCACCAGCTTGGAGATGGGCCGGTTCGAAGGGGGCGAGGCGGCCGTGAACCGGACGTGCGCCGAGGTCTCGGGCGCGCCCTTGGCGTCGATCCGGAACGCGACTTCGACGACGGGGTACCCCTCCACCTGGCCATTTTCCCTGGAGAGCTTTCAAGTTTAGCAGGTCCCCTCGCGACCTTCTGCTCTTTGGCTTCGGCGACGTGGTCCAGCGCGACGGCGATGATGTTGCGGGTGAAGTGAGCGACGACGGCAGGGCGACCACAAAGGAGTCGCGCACCTTCTCGCTCGAGGCACTGTAGCAAAATGTCCATCGCCAGCTCGGGTGACTGCACTGTTAATGCGCAGAGCTCAACAAGTTCTGCGAAGCTGTCGAACGAAAGAGTGCAGTCGCGCCAGCGCGGTCTCGAAGGGTGGGATGACGAGCTCGGCCGCGTCGTTGGCGGTGAGTACGAGGGCTCGGAGGATTTCGCATCCGTGGGTTTGCAGCTTATTGCTATCGCCGCGGGCAGGGTGCGGTCGCTCCAGGAATCGAGCCTGGTGAATTTGGCGGCGAGAAAGGGGGCGGTTTGGAGTTGACCCAGCAAGACGTCCATGCGCCACTCGTCAGCCTGATCACCAGGACCAGTGCCTCGGTCGCCGATTTCTGAGAGGAAATAGTCATAGCTTTCCATGACACGAGTGACGCAGTCGTGCTCGTGCAGCCATTGAAACGCCTCGGACAGCTGTGCCGCGGAGTCGAGTGGTCAAGTACCGAGAGGTCTCCTTTTTGGGCCAATTTGCGGGTGTGAGCAGGCACATCTGACCAGTCCAAACTCTGCAGACTCGGCACCGAGTACTCTTTCGGATCTTTGTCAAACAGCGGGAGAACCTCCTCTGTCTCGATATAGTGCAGCCACAAGTCCAGGGTCTTCAGGACTTGACATCACGGTTGCTGATGACGTAGATCTCCTGATCATGTTTAGCTGGGCTTAGCCAAGTCTCCGCCACTGGGGTAATCATTCCATGTGGGAACTTACTGCAGCGAGTACTCCATTTCGGTTCACCCTACCAATGTGCCTTTGGAGCCCCTGACTGAACTTGTTCAGCGCCACACTGACTCGACAGTCGAAGTTTTGCCCTGAATCTAGCGTGGCCTGCCTCCTGCGCCGGCGATCCCCCTTGTCCTCCGTGTTGCGGTATGCCGTATCGTCAGAGGCGCCGCGCCCGATGAATATCCAAGTGTTGCCACGCTGGCCCTCGAACAGCTGGAAGAGGTTGTCGTCGCAGTAGAGGCGGTAGCCATTCTTGGTCGGGAGCGAAAGGCGGCTGGATGTCCCCGGCTCCTTGGATTGGGGGAAGGCGAAGACGCGCACGCTGTCGTCGACCAGACAGTCCTGAGACTTCTCGATCTTGCGGGGCACGTAGATGGCCAGGGCCAGCTCATCCACGCGGAGGACGATGAGCTTCTTATGGAAACAGCTCGAGGGTCTTGGCGGCGGTGTCGAGGAAGGTGCCGAGTCGGTCCTGCGAGGAGCCGTACACCCTTTTCCAGCCGAGGCGGTGGTCGTTCAACCTGAAGGGAGATAGCTCATGATCCGCCAAGATGCTCGAGGTACACAAGGCGTTCAGAACCAGATTCGGCATTCCTTGCAGAGGAGGCAAGTACGCCAGGATCCAGTTTCTCTTCTGCCGTCAGGACGTTGAGGTCAAAGTAGGGCAGAAATTCGACCAGAGATGCTTTGCGTTCACGACACCATTTCGCCACCAGCTTTACCAACTCGAACTCGGATACGGCAATATTGTCGCGGCAGAGCAGGAGCTCCAGAGCGTCGAAGTCGAGTGCCTCCACATCTGGACTAGTGCGATTCTGAGAAATCGCGGCTATGGCAGCTTCGTGCAGTCGTCCAGGATGAATTTGGGGGTGTCTGGTGTTGTTTGGGGCGCCTTTTCAAGCCGTGGTGGGACTTTGATCCGGTTCCCGTCCACGCATTGAGAAAACAGGCGGTTGAGCTCCTGGCATTCGGACACCATGGGACCCTTGACGCGCCCAGTCCAGATACAGATTCTTGACCCTGCCCAGCGAGGCATTCGTGTACCTGGCAAAGTAAACCAGCCTGTCGTCGTCGGTGATGGGATTGAACTTGATCGGCTCCCTAGCGCCCGGATACTCAGCTGGCTGGGACAACCGAGAAGGGACTAGTTCGCTGTCCCAGCATACAAAGACTACGATGAAACTATGTCAGCAATGTCACTATCCATCAACTCCTGTTTATATCGATCTGGTTATACCAGTCACATACACGTGTCTCCATCCAGATCACCACCAGACATCATGTCGGCAGAAGGCCGCTTGCCACAGGTGGGGAACACGATGCAATCGACGAGGTGGGACAGTGCATCATGTTCCACCACTCTAAACTTCTGCAGGTCCCCGGGGTGTAGACACGGGTTCCGGGTGACGAGGACCTCGGTGTTCTTGAGCGGTACGGCAGCCCGTCGCCGTCCCGCGTGACCTTGACGGCGCACTCGCCCTCCTTCAAGACGCCCCAGGCATCGCAGACGCCGAATAGGAGCCGCGACTGTGGCACGAGAATGCGGCACTTTTGCTCATCGCGCTTGTTGAGCATCTTGTCGTACTCGCCGTGCACGAGGGCCTTGATTTGTGGCTGTATGGCTTCAAGCGAGTCCAGGAGCACCCGCTCAGCCAGCTCGGGCCGGCCGACGTAGCACAGAAATCGGAAGGCCTGTTGCGGGGTCCGGGTGGCCTCGGCGAGGAAAGCGAGGTGTCATGCTGCTTGCGCACTAAGGTGTCGGTGGAGACGCCGAGGGAGTGCAACAGAATCACGACCTCGTCGTTCAAGTGCCCGAACGCGTACGGCTAAGATTACTATCATTAGATGCTAACTCTTTCACACATACGCTTGCCATGTCGCTTCAGGTGTACTCACCTTGGAGTAGTCGACAACGGAAAAGGCCAAGTCCTCCCCTCCACTGAACTTCTTCATGGACTTGCGGAGCCGAAGCCAGGTGGGCCCGTCTCGCATCGTCGGGTCGACCGTGACGACGCCCTTGTAGCCCGGTAGCGTATCTGGAACACCGAGGGCGAGTACCGCCGGTCGCGGAACGTGAGCCGCAGCCGCCGCGCCACGTCCTGGGCGAACCGCGGGGCCATCAGCCCGCAGCCGTCGGTGAAGACGTAGTCGTTCGACTCGATATCCGGAATGTCCTGACACCGCCGCTCCTCGACCTGCAGCGCGGCGTGCGCGGTCGAGAAGAGGAGCCCGATGCGCTTGGCCTTCTTGGCGACCGTCTTCATCTTGCCGAACTCGCCCAGCGACTCGACCATCCGGCTGATCTGCTCCGGGGGCGCGGCGAACAGGAAGCAGGTGCGCGACTTGAGCTGGCTGTTGCTGTGGCCGTAGAAGTGGTAGGCGACCCCCTGCAGCGTGACGCCGGCGCGTAGTAGACGGACGGCGTAGTCGGTGTGCTCGCGCGGTGTGGACGGCTTGGTCCCGCCTCCTTGGGGCTTCAAGCCGGCGGAGGCCCGAAATCGGCCATGGAAAAGACCAGGAACTTATCTAACGGATGGCTCTTGGTCACGCGATTTTCTCGTGCGCCATCAGCTTGAGCGTCAGCGATTGCACGCCGCCTTTGGTTGCCAAGACGACCGTCTTCACCAGGCCCTTCTCGTTGAGAAGCCGGGGGCTTGGCAGGTTGGGGACTTTGAAATCCCACTCGCCATCATCCAGAGTCACCTGGTCCATCAGGGTGTGCTCGAATGAGCTCAACTTTGGAGCGTTTGGCGCCATACTTTGGAGGTTTGTCCAGGTTCGGTGTGGAAAGATTGCAGTTGACGAGGCGGGAGGCGTCGAAATTGAGGTTGCATTTGGTCCATTCTAGACCTAAAGGTACCAGCCTTTTATTGGAGGCGTGGGTGGTTTTCGTCCGTTTGCTACGGCAGCCTGCATTTAGTTGCATGCATGCAGGAGGCCCCCAAGGAGGGGATACCGTTTGACGCAGCATTCAGCTTTTTCTTGATCATCTTTTGCTTCGCGACTCGTGTAGCCCCTTTTGATATCCCACCACAAACACGATAATTTCCGCCATTGCTTTTAGCTCCGACATGCAGTTGAAACCACCACCAAACATTTACATCATCGGCGCTCAGAGCACCGGAAAGTCGACGCTCGTCGATGCCCTGGAAGCCCATTTCCGCCAAGACTCTTCTTCGTCTTCGCTTCCCAGACCCACCGTGATCCGCGAAGTCGCCCGTGGCGTGCTGCGGGCACCACTACACCCCAAGACATCCGAGACTCGCCAATGCGGGCACTGGAGCTGCAACGGCTGTACTCGCGGCACAGGCCGATGCGGAACGCGAGGCGGCGGTTGCGTCGTCGGACTCTTACAAACCCCGCCGCTGCTGGCTGATTTCAGACCGCTCGGCCATCGACCCCGTCGTGTACGCCTGGCAGTACGTCGGCCCCGAGGCGGCACGGGCTCTGATGGGTTCAGCCGAATGGCAAGGCATGCGCGACCGCATGGCAGCATCACTAGTCGTGGTCTGCGAGGCTGGCGTCGACTGGCTGACGGACGACGGGGTCCGGTTGATGCCCACCGGACGGGAAGAGTGGGCCAAGACGCACGAGGTGTTCTGCCAGGTGCTCGAGGGGGCACAGGTGCGCTACGTTGTCCTGTCTTGCGGGATGGGACGTACCGAGGAGCGAGTGGAGTTCGTGCTTGGCGAGTTCGGCACGGCTAGATGTGTGGTTGGAAAAGACGCTGCTTCATCCTGAGCGACCACTAGAACGCGTTGTACTACACTTTGCCCACTAAAATTAAACTACTTCAAGGCCCCAGTTACAAGTCACAGTCGCAGAAGGCAGATCCCTAGTAAAAGGGGCATTGGGAAGAGTTGTGGACTCGATTGTTTTCATGGCAATAGTAAAAGGATTGTGGTTCCGTCCACCGTAAAGACGGGATGAAAGACACTGCTAGACAACGAACGTGGTGCCATATTCTCCTCCCCCAGGCCGCCTCTTGCGTCAGTGGCGGGCATTAGGATCTCCGCGTGTGAAGACACTCATTGAAAAGAAAAGACCACAATAGCCGTAGGCAGAGGTCGCAGCTGCCGCCCTTACGTGCCTGCACTTCCTCCTTGGATGTAATGAGTCCGTCTCCGGACACCCACCGGCTGGATGGTGGTGACAAGTAGACGGGACCACCGAGATTCCCAAGGGCAGCCTAGCGGCCCCAGTCGTAGAAGAAGACGTCGGGGATAGGCTCGTCGTCGTGGCCCGCAGAGTCGCCCTAAATGTGCATGCATCGATATTGATTAGTAAAGTCCTTGAAGGCCCTGCCAGTCCCTTGATACTGTCGATGTCGCACCTTGGCCGCAATCGCTTCATCAGCATTGCCATCTCGGACTTCCAGAGGGGCCGCGTCCCAGCTGACAAAAACCAGGTCGGGAGTGGCCTTATCGTCGTCGGCTACAGAAGCGTCCTAAATGAAAAGAAGAAGAAAATGAAATTAATGAGCAAACTTCGTCTATACAATGTCTGTCATGTCAAAGTCGTACCTTGGCCGTAGTGGCATCACCAGCATTGCCGTCTCTGGTGTCAAGCGCATCTCGGACTGCCATGGCTGGTACGTCTGGCACTTCACGCGCCAGAGGGGCCGCTATGGCAGTGGTAGCCAGCAGCAGCGCAAAGAAGGTGAAAGTTCGAGGGGCCATGACAACTGCCTGGGGAGAGTTCAGTTCAAGCAGTGTAGGTTTGTAGTACGTAGAGTAGAGTCAATGGATGATAAGCGAGACGATTGATGATCGGGGGGACAATGTGGGGATGTGTTGCGAGCCTATTCCAGAGGAGAGGACGTTTTCTTGCCCCTTTTATGGTCTTATGGTCGGAGCAGCCGTGAGTCGTGTATCATGCCCAAGACGGTGTACGGGCATACTTTCGATCGTCAACGGTCTCGGCGGGGTGGATGGTCGTGGCGACGAAAATGCAAACCCGCGCACCTTTCTCTCGAAGCGTTGTGCTACACCTGCCTGCACGGCGGATCCGGTCACGATTCCACGGGACACGGTGAGTGTCTACTTTGAGGATGTGATGGCCGGCGCAGCTTCATTTAATGCCGTGAATCCAGGCCGGTGAGTTGACACATATATATTGTGACACGACTTGTGCAGCTTGCATCATATATAGTTTCATATATGCCAATAAAATCGACGACAAGTCATATTTCGCAGACATCTCGCTCTTTGCCGGCATGACACCGGTCAAGTCATACGAAATATGCCACCGCCAGGGCGATCCTTGAGCATGGCGTGATCAAGGTTTTGACCGGTTCTACTATGTTCCCATGCCAACTCGGCCATATAGTCCGATGTGGCTGGCACTTCTCCCATCTACTGAGCGTGCCCTTTTCTCTGTTACAGAGTCTCTGCATTCTAGATATCGTCCTCATACTATTCTACCCATCCTGTACACTCCTGCATTCCAGCTCGCCTACGGCATCGTCATGTTCTCCAGTCAGTACCGTGCCGTTCCAACCGGCGAAGACGGTGTTGCGCATGCAAGAGGTTCCCGTTTCAGCATCCCGAGAACTCTGTTATTCGCACTCCCCTTTGTGATTCTACAAGCGATCGAGATCGCCTTGCTCTTCTCGCTGGTGAAGCGTCCTGGCTGCCCAACCGACACAGCCCACAAGCCGGGATCTTGTAAGTATTGCGAGAGATGCCAATATGGTATGGCCGAATTCGTGCCTAGCTGACGTGGGCAATACTAGATGATTCTTTACTGGAGTTCAGCCACTCGGCCGATTTCGAAATGATCTTCCGCAAAGAGGACCTGGACGCCCGAGTTCACAACTTCACTTATTGGCGGACTCTCTTCCCCAGTACAGACAAGCTTCTCTTCCCCCTCCAACTACTCTGGCATGGTTGTACTGATGACCTGCTGCAGCCGCACAAGGACTGGTGTCCATCCCCCACGACAGTCCTCTGGCCCCGCCCGGTGTCATTACTGTGCCCTCGGCGCTGGACGCGACTCACTCGGTCTACCAAGTGAGCATGTTCCACACCCTGCACTGCTTGGAAGCATTGAGGCTTGCATTGGACGGCACTGCCCGGGATCAAGGCATCACCGAGGACCTTTCCCTGACCCACGCGCCTCACTGCATCAACTGGATCCGTCAAGAGGTCATGTGCAGCGCGGATATTGCGTTGAACTCGGTTTTGGACGAGTACGGGACGCCACACCAATGTCGCGACTTTGACCGCATCATGCAGTGGACAGAGGCCCATGGGTACCGGGGCCCGGTCAAGGAAGTACTCCATCACAAGCTCGATGACACCGGTGAGGTCGTTCCTCCATGAGCCGTTTGGAGTGGGGGTTTTCCCACGGGTCTGTGTACAGGGTCCAGATGCCAGAACCAAGTTGGATTTAGCTGCAGCACGATAACACGCTTGGAATCTTATTTACAGGGATTGTCCTCTTTCTTACTCCGTATTGGTCGTGTTCTCCGACCCTCCCTCCGATTTCTGCATCAATTCCAGGAGTCGTAGATGATTTATGATAAGAAATAGATGTGTTTTGACAGTACCTACCTGTTGCCCCCCTGCCGTGCCCTGTCAGCACCTTCCGAGACACATCCATCGCGGTAGTCGGTTCCCCGCATTTCGTATATTAATAGCCAGTTGTGTCACCCGCGGCCCTCGAGAGGTGCTTCCCGCTGTTTCACCAACGGCTTTCTGACGGCAGCCACAACATAAAGCCAAGGTCGGAGGGTCCAGATTAGGTGCGTTGCCGCACGCAGCTGTGTCTCGGCGATGGCGTGCTTAATACTATGCACCTAATAGGCGCACATGACCCCACACTCGGAATGCTGCAGCGACAACGTCCAGTGTGGTACCAGACTAAAGCAAGCCTCAAACTCATACCCGACTTCCCAACATCAATTACGGGCGGCTTCCTCGGCAGGACCCTATTGGTAGCACATGACTGCTGTGTCTGTGTTCTGGCCCTGGCTCGTCGTCATTCTCGCTAGTACTGCTGACCTTGAAGATACTGGGGAAGATAAAGTAAATACAGGAACCAGCTGTCATCCAGCGCAACCCTGAGCATACTTCCTCTACTCCATCCTCCCAACGGACGCAAGAATGATGGACAAGATTCGCTACTCGGAAGAAGACGAAGCATTGACAGGAGACACCCAAGGGCTCATCTCCGCGGCACCCAGCCTGAGATCCCACGCCTCAGGCTGCCGACCCTTCTGGGTACTGGCTCTGCCGTGGGTGCTCGCTGTTGTATCCATTTGCTCTTCTCTCTACCTGGACCACCAGCTGCGGGTCCAGCAAGCACGATATGTCTCTGATCCCTACAGTAAGTGGGAGTCGCCCTCCTCTACCCATCCCGTGGGACGGCCTGTGGCTAACGATCCGTCTGTCTTATGAAAACTCCTTCAGGCCCGGCAAACCACCTGATCCAGTACGAGTACCGCGAGTTCACCCTGGGGCTGGGTGAGAACCGAACCCAATACGAAGGCGCACCATCGCCCGAGGTGGATGCGGCCTGGAACGAGCTATTCTCGAGTGAGTAGACTACTTGCATACATGGATACCTTCCTTGGCACCAGAACGGGTGGCTAAGCACCGCGAGTTCCATCCGCACCGTTTCTATAGTGGGCGTCGTAGCCATATCCCGAGACGACGCCAGCCGCCTCCCCGACAAGACGCAGCCGCTCCCCCACGACCCCAAAGACCGATATGTCGTCAGTATGAGCGTGTTCCATGACCTGCACTGCCTCGTGAGTTCCCGATGCTTCTTGTCCGGGGTGCTGCACGCTAACAACAACGACGACAACAACAGAACTGGCTTCGAAAACAGCTCTTCCCAGAGTATTATCCCCAGTTCAAGATGGAAAACCTGGCCGAGTGGAGATTCGATCACATGGTGCACTGCATCGACGCACTACGCCAGTCCACGCTTTGCCACGCCGACTTGGCCGTGATTCCCTTTCAGGGTCAGCAGCCCTCACCTTTCCCCTACTTCGTAACCGTGGCTACCTACTTACTGACCTCTCACGTGTGGTACTAGTCAGTATATCTATATCTGGATCATCTCCTCCATGTCACCCCAATTCCACACCTTGACAGCTGACAGAACCGCAGTGGTCGGAGCCACATCAGGCCTACAGACCAAAGATTGCAGGCGATCACGTGTGCAGGGATTTCGAGGCGATACAGGATTGGGCACGAGACCGCGCGGTCTGGCAGGACTGGGATACCACGCACAGGGCGGTGAACGACCCGCTGGACTCGGATACTTGGGCTCCAGGGTGGCATCCCTAGGATGTGTAGTTACTTGGCTTTGGTCACCCCGGCTTCGACGTAGTAGCTCGAGTTGACACCTTTGATGATAGAGACTGCTATATGGGCCAATCGAGAGCATCTTGTCTAGTTGGATAGAAAAGTGAAACCACGATTAACTCATGCAATATAATGACCCTTGTCCAAGTCCCAGGCCGAGGCATCCTTTCGCAACTCTGGGTTCGGCGTTGGTCAGGGTTGCCTATGCACACCGATGGAGTTCGGCGATGATGGAGTTTAGACGGACTTAAGATGCAGTTGACTACCCAGCACCAACCAACCCGATGCAAGCCTATCCCCTTGATGGCGAGAACGCTGCACCCGCCAGATTATGCTGTACTGTACATACCAAGGATCAATTGGTGCTATTGGCATAACGTTTATTCCGTTGGATGGATTATCCACGGGAAGTACTGTACGAAAAGCAGCGCCATCGCCATCAGGGAGATAAATTCGGCGATGGTCTTATTGGCTGAGCCACATCCCTGGCATGATTCGGCTGGTTTGACCTCAATATCGCCGAGGAAAGATGATATCTCTCCTGCTACCATGGTATAACTCAAATTGATCTACCGGTGGTTTTTATCTTGGAATGATAAACCAACCCTTTTGTTCTGATCCCAAAGCAGTTTTTGCCTTTTCCCGGCCAACAACTCTTCAAAATGCCAGCCAAGCCATCCCCAGGCCGCCTCTTGCGTCTGACGCTCCAAGTCTACCGCAACCAGGCCAGCAGCGCCGAAGAGCGCGAAACGTTCGCCCGCGAGTACTTGGCCAAGGCCGCCGCCCTCCATGCCAAGAACGGCATCGAGATGTATCAGCAGGTGAGCCAGCCCCTGAGGACACTTTTTCCAAGACAGCCTACGGCCTTGGGGGTTCCGACTAACATTGGTGTTGCATGGCGTAAGGTGTTCACGCCGATTGGGTACCGTAACGCCCTTGAGGAAATGAACCGCCGCAACAGCCGTGGCTGGACTATTGACGTGAGTTGAGTTGTTGTCCTATGCAGCATCCCTCCTAGTTGCTTCATTCAACCAACCCCCCTACTGACGACAACATCCCATCTCAGGACCACGATCTAACCGTCGAGTTCTACTTCCGCACCTTTGCCGAACTGAACAAGGTGAACTCGGACCCCGAGTTCCAGTCCCTGCAAGCCTCCGAGGGGCCGTACGTCAACCTGGTCCACACGGTTGCCACGCTGGGCTGGGTCGAGAAGCACGTGGATGGCGGCAAGGTGGTCAACTTGGACGAGGACGGGAAGTCCACTTACCCATCCTTGACCGAGATGAGCGACTTGTCGACTGCCTTTCCGGCACATCCAGAGGAAGGGGCGGAGTATGGTATGTCTGAGGAAAGCAAAGAGGGATTGTAGTACTTGTAGCTCTGGGTTCATGGTCACCTAATTTTCAAGAAACGTTACAGTTGTTTGACTTATACAAAAGAAGAACGTTTCTTCGCAGATTTTTACATGAATTCTCTAGGTGACTTGGTCCTCTCCTGACAGGATATTTGCGATGTCAAGGCGTACAGGTATTCAGATTATGAGTATTGCCACCAACAGAGGACACCGTTGGCTATACACGGACTTGCATGAGGCTTAATTATAAAAACCACCCTTTATTCTGCCTTAGGTGGTATGTATGGGCCAGGGCGTCTCGGCGTTGGGCAAAACAATTCGGCGATCCGAACCTGCCGACACGGGAAAGCGACTTACCACCGTCACCTACCAAAATGAACCATTCGGGCCCAGCCATCTTGATTGTACTACTTGCGATAACATCTGCATGAGCCGAGGTACATGCATCCCTTTGGTTCGTAATTGTATCGGGAAGGGGATGCCCTTTGCCATTCAAGAGAAATCGCTGGTGCCCAGGTATCGTAAGCACTCTTGGTGATTATATAACTATTATGTCTCTGGGTTCTTCGTACTTATCCTGTCATCTCTATTCACTCTGCACCACATGCTCTTCTACCTCTTTTTCATACACCTCTGGTACCACAGCTCACTTTAAGAATGTCTCAACCAAGCATGGGAACATCCCCACCGGCCACTAGCCAGCAGCTTACACCGCAGCAGCCGCCTTTGCAAACCGCGCAGCCGGCCGCGAGAGGATGGAGGTTCTGGGCCATCTTCCCTCCCCTCTCCATTGCCACGTTCTTGGTTGGACTGGACTCGACGATTATTTCTTCTGCCCTGCCCCTCATAACTTCGGACCTGCACGCCGGGGACAACTACGTCTGGGTCATCAATGGCTATCTACTTACCTCGTAGGTCGAGCCTCTCCTTAATCCGCTCCACGCACTAACATGATCACACAGAACCGCTTTCCTCCCACTCTGGGGTCAACTGTCCCAAGTCCTGGGCCGACGCTGGCCCACCATGGCCGCCGTCGCCCTCTTCGTCCTCGGCTCCGGGCTCTGCGGCGGCGCCACGTCCACGGCCATCCTCATCGCCGGCCGCCTGGTCCAGGGTCTCGGGGGTGCCGGCATCAACGCCCTGACCCAGCTCATCGTCACCGACCTCGTCTCCCTGCGCGAGCGGGGCAAGTACATTGGCGTCATCTACGCCGTCTTCGGCCTGGGCACGGCCGTGGGCCCGCCCGTGGGGGGTGTCGTTGCCCAGTACTCGAGCTGGCGGTGGGGGTTCTGGCTCAATCTCCCAGTCGGTGGGGTGACTTTGCTGGCGCAGTTCTCCTTCCTGCAGATCGTTTTCGTCAAGCGGCTGTCGTGGCAAGAGAAGCTGCGCCGGATAGACTGGGTCGGCAACTTGGTTCTGGTGGCTTCGGTGGTTTCGATTCTCATCTCACTCTCGTGGGCCAACACGCGCTACGAATGGAGTGACTACCATGTTATTACACCCCTCGTCGTGGGCTTCGCGGGGGTTGGGTTGTTCTTCCTGTACGAGTCCTCCCAGTTTTGCGTCGAGCCCACCATACCCCCGCGCATGTTTGGCAACCGTACCAGCACCGTCGGCCTCGTGTGTACTTTCCTGCAGTCGATGCTCACCATGTGGAGGGTTTACTTCCTCCCCGTCTACTTCCAGGCCGTGACGCTAGCTTCCGTGTCCCGATCGGGTGTTCTGCTACTGCCAACCATTCTCATCGGGATCCCGGCCGCCATAGTGTCGGGCCAAGCCTTGGCGCGGTATGGAAAGTACAAGCCCATCCACGTATCCGGCTTCGCTATCGCCACCTTGGCATCGGGGCTGTACATAGACTTCAACGCCAACTCCTCGCTGGCAAAGGTCGTCGTATACCAAATCATTGCCGGCATCGGCGGTGGGTGTCTGCTCACCACCATGCTCCCGTCGGTCCAGGCTAGCCACCCGCCCCAGCTGGTGACGGCGGCCACCTCGACCTGGGCTTTTATGCGGGCCTTAGGGAATGTCTGGGGTATCGCGATACCTGCTGCCATCTTCAACAGTCAGATGGACTCTAGGCTACGCTCCGTCTCCGACTCGCGGGTGCGGGGGGTTCCGTCCGGTGGGGATGCGTACACGCATGTCTCTGCGGATTACATCACGTCACTGACCCCGGGGGTTCAGGGAGAAGTGATCAACGCCTATCAAGGTGCACTAAAGGTCATTTGGGAAGTATGTCTGGCGTTCAATACGATGGGGTTCTTCTTGATATTCTTGGAAAGGGAGATAGCGCTACGTACTACAGTCCCTTCCGATCACATGCTGAAGGACAAGGTGAAGCGGCCGGACGTGGAGGCTGGGCCGAATGCAGCTTAGGCGGAACATAAGAACCGACTGTGGTTCAACTATACATTGGAATAAACACCTCCCAGATTATTATAAATACGCTCTATTAATATTATTAGGCTTACTAACAACAGCAACAACGGTAAACGCAAGAACGCTCCCGCGCCAACCAACAACGGCCGGCCGCCGGGAGCCCAATAAGGTCGGCACCACCAGCTCGCATCACAACTATACGTCGACCAGTTCGCAAAGTGGCCGACATCACGAGAGGATATCCATACCGCTCCGATGGGTTGGTTTCCGGTGTTCGCGCCGGCCGCAACCGGGCCGAAAACCGGTCCTCCGATAGCGACCCGGCCGGTTACGAGTCCAATCAGACTACCGCGGAGCGCAGATCGCTACCGCCAAGCAGCCCTCGCGGGCTCGCTTCTAATAAAGAATTTTATCGGCTCATCTCAAACCACTCGCTCACGGCCAACACCGCCATGGGCGTCCCTGGCCAGAATTCCGCCCCCGCCGCCCGCAGGAGGTCCATCGTGTCTGCCCTCGGCCGCCAGCCGCGCGCGCAAACGAAGGTCAGGCGCCGGGCGGCCCTCTCCGCCGGGGTCATCTGGCCGCTGCAGTACTGGGCCTCGCCCGTGGGGTGGTGGTGCCCGGGCGCCGCGTACACGACGTCCCAGTTCCGCGGGATCGATCCCTCTATGCCTGATTCATCAAAAGGGAGACGGACTTTGAAAGTCAGGCGCGCGGACCGGAGCGACGGCATCCTGGTCAGGGCGCGGGCCCAGGCCGCCAGGAGGGGCTCCATCGTGTCCTCGTTGGGCACGTGGCGGGGGTTGGCGGGCCCGAAGGGCCCCTGATTTCCGTCCACCGGCTTGGGGTCCATTGGGGAACCTCGGAAGACGTGTTACCGTAGGCTCGCAGGTCGAAAGGGTCCGGTCTACCGTAGCTCGCCGCTTGGTCGTAATCGCCGCTATCGGTCAAGGCGGGCGGCATGTCCCAGGGATCGGTGGCGGGGTCGCGCGGGGGCTCCCCGAAGCTGCTGCTGGTCTCGTCCTTGGGGAGGAAAAACCAGCCTCCAGACGGGGTGCATATCTCGAGCTGAACGTCCAGATATTTCAGGTTGGGCCACTCAGGCAGGTTAGCGTCCTTCTCGTCGGCCGAAGGCCAGAAAAGGGTCCCGTCGAAGACACCTCGCGCGCTGAAGCTGGTCAGTCGCTGCGACCAGACGCGCAGGGAAGCGCTGAGCGCGTCGTAGCTCAGCGGATACGCGTAGTTGGGCATGGCCACGGTAAACTGGTCCAAGTCTGCGTCCTCGATGCCACAATGCAGCACAGCATGCTCTATTTGTAGCGTCTGCTCCGAGTACCGAGCCAACGCGCGGGCCAGAGTTTGGCGATCTTGCCTCAGGACGCCGGGGAAGATCAGGTCCGTCCCTTCCAGCGCCAGCTCCAGTGAGACCAGATCGGGCATATGCGCTGCTATCGCCACCTGTACAGCTGGATCCGGTCTCCGCTCCCAGAGCTTAAACGACAGTTGGCGCACTGCATGGATCATGGGCAGCTCGTCCGCCCTGGGCAGCGCGAGGCGCAGGTAAACCTGGCGAAACCACTTTAGCCCCCCAGGCTCAACCGGATCTTCAGCTTCGGCAGCTTGAGAGAGAAACTCGAAGAGGCTTTCACCAGGGAGCGGGTAGGTTCGCCTTTGGCGCCTAGGCCGATGGACCACGTCATGAAAAAAGAGTAGCACGCCCTCCGCGCCCTCCAGCCTTGGCTCGCTATACAGCAGATCAAACAGGCGCCGCACCTGTAGCCCAAACGCTTGGCTCATCGCTTTTCTTTCGGTCGGCCGCTCGTGGCGCTCGGGCGGTAGCTCGTCAATCGGGGGCAGCAAGACGGCGAAGTACAGTTCCTGGAGATGGGCCAAGCGGCGCCCGCGGAGGTACTGCGCGCAGCGGTCGAGGTCGTCGTTGGTGATGTGCAGACGCCGCCAGGTACGACGTTCGACGGCGTCGAGGAAATGGGCGGAGATGGTGGCATATGGCGTTAGGGCTGGCGGTCGCCGGACCGCAGGTGGATTTTGGCTATCGCGGCCCCCGGGTAGAAATTGGACGATCCTGTTCACGACTTCGAGCGGCAGCCTCTGCATAGTGATGGAATGCAATGTCGAAACCGAGAAAATGGGTTGGGTTGAAGGAGAATACCAAGGGGAGACACCACCTACGAAGATTATTCAGACCACCTGTAAACGTGGTCTATGCTGAGACGGAATATTATTTGACCGTTATTTAATTCTTCGTATTAAGTATATACAATGTTCGAACTTAGTATATACCTTGAAGTCCATGCCTAGGAGGGACCTAGCATCCAACGTGAGGTGAGGTTCGCTTGCCAGAGCTTGCTTCGCTGAACTCGAAAGACAAGAGACGGGTCGTGTGGGTCGATGCCTTGTATTACAATTAGAGTGATCACCGAGAGCGTGGTCGTCAGTTCCGTATGATGGAAACCAATTAACTCTAGTGTCTCGCGGGTGCTAGTATGGCTAGACTACGGGGTGTTACAAGCAACTCCGAGATACTGTCCGTCCAGCTGGACAGGGACGAGCCCAAACGTCGAACTTATCATCTAAGAGTGGAGAAACCCCGATCGTGCCAGTGCCGTCTCGCAGATGGCTATTGCCGGTGTTCGCGTCGCCCTCGCCCAGGCCAAAACCCACTCCGTGTCGTCTGATGTGCGAGCCAACCAGGGTTTCGATTTCTCTGCAACGCCGCAGCCTTCTGGGCGGCAGACGATTGGGATTAACCTTTAGATTAGGTATACAAGAGCTTGGCGAGAAGACGCTCAATATAAGAGATTTCTCTTCTTGGGGCACTATCTGGACACACGCCCTCAAGCCTAGGTCAGCCATTGTGAAAGGGGGATTGGATCCGGCATAGGATGGGACATCCTCTCTCGGCGGGCGCCCCGAAGTACAATTCGAATATTGCTGACGCTTTTGATCTCCTTGGCATTTGTGCACCAAATGCAGTAGAGTTACCAAGTAAGGCACTGGATTTAGTCAGCCTTGGTTTCTCTGTCAGCTCTCGTATTCGAGGTCTCAGCAGGTTCTTCGTTGTGCTTGGCGCAGCTATTACCTGGATTCGATCATCCAGACTCGCTTGCTGCTCCGCTTCATATTTACCCAAGGGCAATGCGGCTCCTTAGCCGACCGGTTCGAACGGGAGACGCGTGTTCAAACAGGGCTGACATTCAACTTTGCATCCCGTAAATGGCGTGAGAGTGGTTCTGTGCTGACATCTCTCGATTTAGCCAAGAATTGGTCGACAGGGGACAATACGAATATGCTGTATGTCAGCCGTATTGATTGTTATCCAGATCGGGTGGTGTTTCAAGCTGGCAACCTAGTAGACTAGTATATAACCCCGTTGCTTCCCGTTGAGGGATGTCTCAACAGTTTTTCAACAGTTTTCATGGACTAATATCGCCTGTTAGCTCCATCAACTATCCCAACTTAGCCTCGTTTGCCTATCCCACAATATGTTAAAGTCCAGTGTATTAGCAATCCTTGCCAGGTATGTAGCTAGACTACAAACAAAGTGCTCCTTGACAAGGAAGCACAGAGGGACTTTATATTAACGCCATCCCTCCAGCGCCGCCGGCCTCGCCCTCGGCTATCCGGAAGTAGTAGCCGCCCGCCAACCCGAGGTCACCATCATCACCCTCTCCCCGGCGCCCACTCTGGCCCCAACCACGACCCCCTGCCCGGTCGTGACGCTGGTCGGAAACTGTCCGACCTGCACCGCCACCCAGATCGCCTGCATCAAGATGAGCACCGTCTACGACAACCTCCCGGGCTGCCCGAGCCCGGCCCCGACGTCCATCGTGGACTACTTCTGCGACCGGCCCTGCCCGCCCCAGTCGTGCATCACCTCGTACATCTACCCGGACCGCCCCTCCACCAGCTGGGTGGACGCCACCGCGCCGACGGCCGTCTAGGGTTAGATGAGGTCTGGGACGCTGTCTGACAGATGCTGAATGAGGTCTACAATCGGATGGAGTGACGGCCCCTCGGGGCGCCGGGTACTTGCTGAATTTAGTTGGATAGCCTCATGGGCTGAAAGGCATGTGTTGATGTTGGTGTATTTCGAGAAGTGTAGTGAGGGTTTTGGGGTGCTGCTTCAATCTAGAATGTGCTCAATGAGATTTCTTTTCAACGACGCTATCCAAGGATAATAGTTGTAGCTTCCGCGACAACGTACTCTTTGCTATGTCGTGACGTTGGAGAAGTGATGCGACGATTTTCATTAAAAGCGGGGTTTCGTGTATTGATTATCAGTTTCCTTCACAGCTTAGCCCCTTGCCCTTCACCATCATGATTCCACCCCGGCATATCCGCCAAATCCTTGGCCGGCGCCGCCCTCCGCGACTGCAGCGGATCACCCCCCTCGCCAGGCCGCCACCGCCACGCCCGGGCCAAGTCGTCGGCCAGCCGCCCCTCCAGCAGCTCAACCACGTGCTTCCCGATGCTGGGCAGGAGCTTGAACGAGTGGCCGCTGTCGCCCGTCGCGAGCACCAAATTGCGCCACCGGGGGTGCTCGCAGATGAGCAGCGCGGCGTTGCCCGTGTCGGTGCACCAGCACATCGCCCGGTTGAAGAGCTCTTTCTCCTTAAATCGCGGCAGGAAGGCGGAGATGGCCTTCTGTATGGTCTGTTCGGAGGCGTCCGGGTAGGTGTCGTAGGGTGCTTGGCGTGCGACCGGGGCACCGAGACGCGCTGCGGGGCGGGGGCGCCGTAGGGCTGGTGCTGCTTGAAGCGGGTGAAGCCGGGGAACTCGTCGCACACCTTGATGACGCCTTGCTCGTTGGGCTCGAAGAAGAAGCCGAGGTCGCCGTTGTAGACGACGGGGCACCCCTTGTACTCGGCCGCCTCGTCGGGCGTCAGCTGCATGTGCGCGTAGACCCAGCACTTGGAGCAGCACTGCCCCTCCAGGTCCACCAGCGCGGGGCTCCAGGCCCCCGCGGCCAGGACCACCTTGTCGGCGTAGTACCTGGTCCCGTCCACCGTCTCGACGCCGATGCAGGCGGTCTGGTCCTTGTCCTCGGGGGCGAAGAGGGCTGCTTGAAGGCCCCCGTGCCGCCGAAGCCGAAGCGGACGCCCTGGCGTTTCAGTTCCTCGCCGATGGCGTTGATGGCCTTGGCCGCCGCCAGCCAGCCGCCGTCCCGGCTGAAGATGGCTTTCCACCCCTGGATCTGGTCGCGCTCCAGCAGCGGCATCTTGGCAAGGATGGCATCCTCGTCGTCGAGCCATTCGTTGGTCTCCTCGAGGCCGGCACCAGCATCCAACAAGTCCTGGTACTGCTGCCGGAGCGCCGCAATGCCCTCCTCGGTGCCCTCGCAGTCGAGTCGCCCCGTGTTGTGGAAGTAGGGCTGAAATAAGGGGTCGTGGCGCCACATGTCGCGGGCCTCGAGGCTGAGCTGCCGGTCGACCGGGTTGCGGATCCGGATCCCCATGATCTTGTTCAGGTCGTGGCCCGCTGACTGGGCCGACGGGATGGGGTACGTGTCCAGGACGGTGATGTTGGAGGCCATGTAGCCGGACCGGAGCAGGTGCAGGGCCGTGGACGAGCCGATGGTGCCCCCGCCGCCCACGACGATGACCTTGGAGGTCTTTCGCGACGACGCCTCCATGGTGTCGGTGTTGATTTGGTGGGTGTGGGTGCACTTCTGTTCCTCCAGAGAGAGTGGGTGACAGTAGTCAGCCGTCTGAGTTGGCTTGGTGTTGCCGCTGAGGCGAGTACTGTTGGGAAACTTTGAAAAGGCGTATTTAAGGACGAGAGCCAAACAGAGAAGCGAGACGGCAAGAGACCATGGCATTCGGGCGGCTGGATGGTCAGGTCATGGCTCAATTTGGGAATGAAAGGGACTGGCAAGCGAGCCCAGACGGTCCATGGAGTAAACGATGCGCGTTGACTAATTGGTTTTATCTCAAAGGGTCATTCTGCAGTGCTGCCGTGGACCGGTGGATTGTAGATGGTGGATCTTGGCGGGGAACCCTGGGCACACGAGCTTCTGCACGAGAGCTACCAACTCCACTTGCCAGTGGCATTGACGGATGCAATCCGATAACAACGTATCTTGATCTCATGGGGACCAGGATCATCAGATAGAGCGGTCGAGTATGCCTTGGGCCGTTTGATTTCAGGAGGCATGTCATCTAAAGTCCGCAGTGTCTCTTAAATCTTGGTGGCGCCTCTCGAGATGTGTCGTTGAAAGTGTCGAGGCTAATCTGCATTGAGCTGGAAGCTCAGAAACGTGACTTTACCTCGCCTCGCCTCTTCGCTTCTTGAACCACATTACAGCTGCTGCATTCCGGGCAGATGGAAGACACAAGGCCTGGCAGTTGGTTCGATAAGTAATTGTCATATGTGTCATGCCAACTGAGTTTATCAGCATGTAAACCTACTTTGGCCAGACTCGATAACTTGGTTTGTGCGACGAGATCCGAGGATTGCCGCGCCTGATATTGCCCTCGACTGTTACAGTTACCGGAAGCGGTATAGCCTCTCTACGACTTAGACGACTACCGCAACCCCGCCAATTCCAGGGCTCTGTCCACACCAGCTTCAGGGCTTACCCCTTCTGAATTGACCCCAGTTGCCGCCCGCCTCGGGCGTTTACCGGAGCGCTGGACAATCAACAACGCTCACATTCCCCACGACTGCTATCATTGCTCCAAGGAGTCAAGCCTCTACTTACCGTATGGCCGGTAAACGACCTATCTTGTAATCGGGCGCTAGACTCCAGACTCTTCCCGGACAACAATCTCCAAGTCTTCTCCCTCATGCGTCTGATAGCAACCGCCTCCACCTCCCCACATACCCCAATCCCTCCCTTCCGATACTACCATGCAATGTGCCCAACTACATACACAGGTACGTAGTGCGGTAGATACCGAAAGTCAGCTAGCTGCAGTTAGAGGACCTAGGTTTTTTAAGCCATACTATTGCTCCCCAAATGATAACATCGCAGCTCCACCCTGGAGCAAAAGGCCCCATTTACCCCAGCTCCGAGAATGGGCTCGCGCCAGATAGTAGGGATTGTCCCGTAGATAAGCTTGGCGTCCACTTTCCTGGGGGCAGATCTGAACTGCATCTGTCGTCGTGCTGGGTTATACATAGCACATAACATGTAGATGACAGGCATACCTCGGGTATATAATCATGTCCCATTGCCCTCTCTCGTCGTGGATGTCGAAAGCACCACTCACTCATCGCCCCTGCTTTCTCCTCCTCCGGTTTTGCCCTCCGCGTGGTCTTTCTTCAAATCCATCACCATCTCCCGAGGGTGATCCACCCCAAAATGTCCAAGTTTGACACGGCGCCCCCAAACACCCATGCGGGCGGCGACGACGACGCCCTCCGCGGGCAGGGCACCATCCCGGTCGACCCCGTGAGCCCGGACGTCACGGTCGAGGCCCTGGACATGGACGAGTACCGGCGGACGGTGCCGTGGTGGAAGCGCTTCTACAAGCACAGCTTGACGCAGATGATGCTGCTCAGTGTCCAGGCCTTCTGCGGGCCGGCCATGTCGGACGCCATCGCCGGGCTGGGTGGGGGTGGCCTGGCGACGCCTCAGACGTCTAACATCGCGTGGGTCGTCCCCTATCAATCCCGGGGAGCCTACGTAGGGAAACAGTCGAATTTAAGCTAACTTTAGTTTGTCACTACAGCACCGCAATCAACTATGCTATGCTGGCACTGGGTAAGTTCCCCTGGTTACTCTAGTCTACACCTGTCAGAGGCTAACCATGCGGCTACTGACAGTCTGCCTGATCGGCGGCCCGCTGGTCAACAAGCTCGGGGTCAAATGGGCGCTGGTGATCGGCGCCATGTCCTTCCCGATCCGCGGGTCCTCGTACTACTGCAACAGCGCCTTCGGGAACCAGTGGTACCTCATCTTCGGCGGCTTCGTCACCGGCATCGGCACCGGCTGCTGGTACGTCGCCGAGTCGGGCGCCATCATGTCGCTGGCCCCCACCGGCGCGCGGGGCAAGTACCTGGCGCTGTGGATCGTGTCGCGGAACCTCGGGCAGCTGGTTGGAGGGGCCATCAAGTGAGTTTCGTCTTCTGTCAGCCAAAAGCGCGAACCTAAAGTACTAATTCAACACGTTTCTTCCGTACAGCCTGTCCAAAAATCACGAGAAAGGCGCTAGTGGGGGGATTACCCCTGACACCTACATCGCCTTCATCATTATCCAATGCCTCGCGTAAGTGGCCAAGCCACCTCGGATACTACTTGAGGTACTCTCCAAGTACTGTCTACTGATCATATGTGTTCCAGTCTGCCCTTCGCCTTCCTTCTTTCGCCACTGGAAAAGGTGGTCCGGTCCGATGGGACGCGCATTCTCGTCTCGGAGAAGCTCAAGACGCGCGAGGAGTTCAAGCTCATCCGGTTCACCATGTCGTCCCGCCTCATCCTGCTCTCCGCGCTGTGGGCGCTGTGGTCTTTCTTCTACAGCGGCACGTGGTCGACCTATCTTGGTATCTACTTCACCACGCGAGCCAGGTCGCTTTCTTCGCTCATCTCGCCCTTTTTCTGCATGTAAGTACTGCTCCCCCCCCCCCCCCCCCCCCCCCCCCCCCCCAGCACGAATGATTGGTATGCAACAAAAGGCATCCAGTATTTCCAGCCACGTTAAAAAGCACGCTAATACCTTTTTTGCACGATAGTGTGGGCTGCTTCGGTCTGGGATTCATCCTCGACCTCAAAGGCGTCAGCCAGCGGCGCCGGGCGCAGATCGGCCTGTGGACCGTCGTCATCCTCAACGCCGGCGTCTACGTCTGGTCCATCATCATGCAGGTCCGCTTCAACCGGCACGACCCGGGCCACATCGACTGGGACGAGCAGCTCTACCCGACGGCCTTCCTGCCGTACTTCTTCGTGCAGACGACGGGGCCCTTGTCACAGTCGTACATGTACTGGCTGCTTTCGTCCTTTGCTACGGATGCCCAAGGTGAGTCTTTTCATCGCACCCATACATATGAAATCCATATAGGTTTCTATTCTGACACAAGCATCCCAGCCAACGTCCGTAACGGCGCCGCCTTTCGCTGCCTTGAGGCCGTCGGGCAGGCCATTTCGTACGGGATGAACACGCAGATCCAGACGAGCCCGCTGATCGGGTTGTACGTTTTCCATCCCAACTCTCAAATACGAGGCGCAAGTAGGCTGACACACTTCACTTCTAGCATTGTATCCTTCGCGCTGATGGGACTCTGTCTCGGTCCCATGATTGTCCTCGTCAACTCCACGCCGGACCGCATCCCGGCCGACGTCGCCATGGAGGAGCAGGAGAAGGCGCACTACGCGGAGAAGGTGGAGGACTACAGGGGTTTCAAGGGACAGGAGGTGTAAAGACTGAATAACTTACTTCATGTCCTTACCTGTAAGATCGGCGACCCTGCTACGCACCACCCCTGCTACGCACCAGCCATCACCACCAAAAACACCCGATTTTAACCACATATATCTTAATAACTTTATATAATAATAAAAGAATAAAAATATATATAAAATACTAAAAATTTAATAAACTATTATAATAAGTTTAAATAAATTTTTAAAAATCGGGATCCACTTTAAAATTAAGTTTAAAGTTTTCCCCGCGAAAATTAATACTTTTATATTTTAATAAATTCGTATTATAATTTAAATATAAAAATCGTTAAAAAACTCGAAAAATTTAAATTAAATAAAATTTTAAATTTCGAAACTTTAAATTAACGGGATCATTTTATTTTAAAGCTTAAAGTTTTTCCCTAAGAAAATAAGTGGAGAAAAGTCTATTTTTTAAAATAACTTAATAAATAATTTTTTTATAAAGTTTTTATTTTAAAATTTAAATCCGCGTTAAAAAAAAGAAATAGAAAAGATATTTAAAATTTTGGTTTTTATTAAGTATTAACTTTACTTTAAAATTTTTATTATTTTTTAAAAATCATTTTCGTTCGATAAATTTAAATTCTATTTTTAAAAGTACTTTCTTTTTATTTGTACGATTTAAATTCGATTTTCTACGGGTAGGCTGAAAATGCTGTTTTTGGTGGTGATAGCTGGTGCGTAGCAGGGGTGGTGCGTAGCATGGTCGTCGATCTTAATTATAACAGCGTGTTTCTTGTCCACGACGACGGATCCGAAATTGTTCAAGACCCAGACGCCAATGGCGAAGGAGCAAAGGCTGAACTGCAACCGTCCAGCTTCCGTTCCAACTTTGTAAGTTCCATTTGAGTACGTAGTAGTCCACATGTGGGTGTCGGGCAAAGAAGCTCAAAAGGGATCCAATGATACCTGACGCCGCCAGGTGCTACGAAACTGACGGAGATCGCTGCACGCAGAAACTCGTCCGAGGCGTCCTATAAGCGACCGACCTTCGGTGTTTATTCATTCCTAACCCAGTTATTATTCCACGTTATCCCAGTGATTTATACGGGAAGGAGTAACCGTTTATTCGAGAAACTCCTATCATTCCCTCTGGAGACATCTTGTTCATCTCAGAAAGAGTAAACGCTCGCACCGAGAGTCGATAGGTGCTACTCAGGGAAACAAATTGGTAACCATGATTGGCCACCTCTTTATTGAGTAGTTGCTCTACACCGTGGTGTGGGAACAAATAGGCAATCTGTTATGTGCTGGCTCACGCCCAATTTAAGCTTTCAGGGGCTCAGGGGCTCAGGGGCTGGGTCAGCTCTAATAAAGCAAAAGACACAGCTAACCGTAGATATGCTATAGCGTGCACTATGTCTGGCTATACTAACAACAGCACTTTTGCCGCCAACGGCGTAGGATGTCAGGGCGCGAAATGCCAAAATATACATCAATGGTCCCGGCCGACGGCTCCCGCACCACCAAGCAATGATCTTACTATTACAAGAGATACGCCTATCTCGCCTATGCCCCGAGTTCAAAGTATACGGTGAACCAATCCTCGCCAAGATCCCACTCCTTAGTATCCCTCAGTCTTTCGACTGCTTGTAGCTGGGCGGGCAGCTTGTGCCAACGCAGCACACAATCTGGCCATTTTGGCACTCGTTTTGCGAGTTGGCCCGGTTGTCGCTGGGAAAGGTGTACGCCGCGTTCTGGCAGGGGCCGAAGAAGGGGTCCGGCCCGGAGGCGTCCTTGTCGCCTCGCAGGGGGTTGGGACACGACCCGTCCTTGGTAGGGACCTG
Source organism: Arthrinium phaeospermum (assembly GCA_006503535.1). NCBI lineage: Eukaryota > Fungi > Ascomycota > Sordariomycetes > Amphisphaeriales > Apiosporaceae > Arthrinium > Arthrinium phaeospermum. The sequence continues at coordinate 5,134,065 of QYRS01000001.1, read as the reverse complement.
GTAAGAACGGTTAGGGGGAAATTCGCACGCAAGCAATATTGGCAGTGGGCGACAGCAAATCAACTGCCTTATTACTTACCGGGCAATCGCCTAGGGAAAACAGGTTTTTGTTGCACCCCGTAACGCCAAGGCCGTTACACGAACAGGTTATCGGCAAGGTGAAGCCATTGCTACGTGTCTCGTCAGTAACGACCCCCGTTCGTAGAGAAAAGAAAAGGGGCTAGCAGCGCTGACTTACACATAGCTCACGTCGAGATCCGCAATGGCGTACTGCTCGATCGACCGGTTCTGGTAGTTGGCCTCGATGAGGCTGTTCCTGTCCGACGCGGGGTACCGCGCGTCGTTGACCGAGATGATGCCGGCCCAGTCGGTGGGCACCGCCATGGCCGCCGTCGCGCCCGCCGCGAGCGTGCCCGCCTGGGTGGCGCCGCTGGCGGGCGGCGGCACGCCCGAGTTGCTGTTGTGGGTGGTCGAGATGGCGGCGGTGTGGGAGTTGACCAGGGAAATGGTGAGGAGGGCCGGGGGCTGTGTCGTGGTCGCGGGGTCCGCGTCTTGCGCCGATACTGGGGCCGCGGTGCTGCTGCTGCTGCTGGTGGGCAAGTAAGAGTACGAGGCGCCCGCTTCACATATTGTTTTCGTGATGTAGACGGTCTCGATCAAGGGTTTCTGCTCAGGAGGAGCGGCCCTCGTGGGCCACCGCAGGGCGGCGGCTGATGTGCTTCGCGCCGAAGCGAGAAGGAATAGCAACATAGAGATAATGGTCGACATGGTGACTTGGATTGGGCAGGCTTTTTGCTATGTATTTGAAAGTTTCAAGCCTGGGCAGTTTGTTGTTTTGCTGTTTCTCGGTGCGTGTGTGTGTGTAAGTTGTTGAAAGGGGTTGCTTTGCAGTTTTGAAAGTCTTTGAAAGTCTAACTTTGTCAGGTTTGTAGTCTACGAGTTGAAGATGCATGTATTATATTATCAGGGGCCTGGGAGTAACAGCAGTATACGAATCTCAATGCTCTATTTATAGATCTGGATAAATGAACATCGTATTGAATACACTCTGGTGTTGGTTTCCAGGTGGAGATACTCGTTGTATGATCCTTTCGGCCCCATGGCTTTTATTCAGTACCCGTCAGAGGATGCACTCATAAATGTTTGGTGCGTCTTGGTTGACACAAAGCCAAAGGAGAGCACACGCTAGAGTGATGCTGCTCGAGTGGATCGGTACCGAATCCGCTGAAGTGGCACTGGATGTTGTTGTAGTTTGCCTACAACGAGTCACCCCGAAATAGGCTGTATGGGGGAATGCAAGCAAGCGGCGCATTGCTTCTTAGGTGGCATGTCTGGCCCACTGCGCATGCCTGGTCGCCAATCTCCCGTAATACTCTCCTGATCCGCTCTGATTCGAGCCAAGATAACCGGATTAGCAGTTGGCAAGTAATTGACAACCTTCTTCTGGCGGAGAGAAAGAACCAGTAGTCTGCGGCATGCGACAGACGTTCTATGTTGGATTCAGTCGTATTGACGCCATGTCGATGGCGTCGACGATCCGATGTCAGCCAGACCCATTTTCATGATGATGCCACGCCCTGGTTCGCCCGCGGCTGTCGTTTCATGAAAACCTCGGGATAATCGTCTGCGCGGCTGACGGTCACGGTCTCGATGTCCTCGAACCCGTACTTCCGGTACAGCGGCACACCCGCCGGGCTCGCCTGGAGGTAGGCCTCGACGCCGTCCTTGTCGGCGCGCTCGAGGCCCCAGCTCAGGAGGTGCTTGCCCAGCCCTTTACCGTGGTGGCTCTTGCGCACGGCGAGCAGCTCGAGGTACCAGTGCGGCCGGCCGCCCATGTGCTCCTTGTGCTTCCTCTCGAGCATGGTGAAGAACTCCCTGCCGAGGGCGCCGTCGACGTCCTCGGGCCAGGCCATCTTGGCGGCCCATTCCTCGCCCTCGGCACTCGGGGGCTCCGTCGAGGGGACGACCCACTTGGCCATGGCGACGACGGCGGCGTCGCCGGACTGGCTGTCGTCGACCGCCAGGACGTAGCGGGAGTGAGGGTCCTTCAGGCCGCCGCCGAGCCATTCCTTGATGCTGGCCCGGGCGCCGGCCGAGGTGGACGGGAAAACCCTTTGGTTGATGCCGTCCTCCGAGAACGAGTCGGAGAAGACGTTGCTGACGGCATCGGCATCTGCTTCGGTGCCCTCGCGAAACTTCAGGGCGGCCATGTTGGAGGTTGAACAGAAAGGTGCAAAGGTTTTAGGCTTTTGAATGGTAGATAATAGACTAGACCGAGGAGACCGAGAGGAGATTCTCAACATTTTAATAGCAGCATGGTTTTCTTATGACGGTAGAAAAGGGTTAAGCTTATGAAACGAGTAAAGTGGTAGCAGGTAGCGCCGGAGCGGGTTCCAGCCTTTAGTAGTCAATTCGGGGGTTAACTGGAACTTGCTCCTGGCTGGAGATCGTTACCCGCGGACGGGGATTCCTGTCGCAGTTCGCCGCCAAGCTTCCAGGGCCTACTAGGGACACCCCCACTAAAACCAGCGCCTGTAACAGGTTTCACGCTGGGACCTTCCCCCTACAGCAAAGTGCACCCTTCAGATCGTGACTCGTGAAGCAAGATACCGGCAAAAAGGGCATCCACGCGTTTCTCGCCTACCAAGGACATGCCAGCACCCGACGGTCATTGCTGTAGAGAGTTCTTTTCTCTTCTTGGGTGTTTGTGTCGATGTTTTCCCAATCTTGGCCACTCGCTCCGTAGAACCCTCGCGTCGATCTTGTAGCTCCGAAATACAGACCCTTCGCAAGTCCACGGCAGCAGTGGTCGCCAAGAGTTCTGCCCGTTTCCATTACCTAATACGCAGAAATTTAGGGGCGCCATCAAGATACATCGCACCGGACACGATGCGAATGTCCGACAAGTTGCATGGCATGATATTATTCCTCGGCTGGATTGCAATTGCCAACCTTGACAGGTGATAGGGGTTGCGGGAGCTTTGATTTAGGGGGGTGGTCATGGGCCCCTGACTACTACATCCAATGGATGGTCTCAGTAAGACACCCATCACTACAAGCTAATCACTTACAAGACCTCAATGGGCCCATCCACCATGAAGTGCGGCGCTTCGACTTTCACCGTAGTCATTGTGGCCACGTTCCGCACCATCCCCGAGTCCTGATTAACATCAATTCCTCCGTGGCTAAAGCCGCCAACGTGTCTGGGGAATGGAGGCGTAAAGACCTTCCACGGCCACTCGAATCGCGTTGTGGTGGACTTGTGGCTCTACGCCTACTTCGAGATCATGTCTGATGTTGCGCTTCCACGTACAGCTTATCATTTGGGTCGAGCTCGAGGCAAAACGGGTTCCCTATGATACCTCCACCAAGGAGCTCAGCACGTTCTACGAGCTGTATGCCGACCTCTTCGAGGAAGAGCCGATTGGGGGCTCGGCGCTGCGGCTTGTGGGGCGGGGCGGGTGCGCGTGCGTGAACCGGAGGGCGATCTGTATCTAGAGGACTCCCGGGATCGCTTCTGGGGTCGAGGGGTTATGTACCCGGAGTCGCTAGGGACGAGAAGAAGCCAGTGGGATCCCGCGAGGGTTGGGAGGTCGTTGAGTATTGCACTGTAAGAGGATGGTATGTTCTTCTGCGTAGGTGAGTCTTTGGATCCGCCTACGAGAAGCATTTCGCTATTGCACAGTGACAGACGCTTCTTTGGTGTTCTTTCTTGCAGTTTCCTGAATCTTTGCCGAACCTTCTGAGATTCTCAGTATGATGGCCCCAGAGTCATCCGTATCCTTCCGACAGCGTGGTTTCATGCCTTAGACTTGCTCTCAGGACCTGCAATTCGCCATGTTAACTAGGCACTGTCTTTTGGAAATCTCGTTCTCTTAAGTATCCTGAAACCCCATATCCGATACTGGTATTGATATTGACCAATATCGTGCGGGCCATAGCCTATCGTCAAGCATGGCCAGTGAAATTCGATGTACACGGAAAACAAGATGGATCCCAAGGGGAGGCTGGAAGGCATACGGCGTTCGCAAACTAATCCTCCCCGCCAAGACTCCTGCATCGACCACCCCAACCAGGTATTGGGGCGGCGACACCGAAAGACAGAAGATGCAGGAGAAGCTGTCGGTCCAGCTTGGTCCCATGACCTCCTGCTTTCCTCTGCTCTACGCCAGCATGGACGAGACCCCCTTCTGCCGCGACAAAGTCAACGATGCGATACAGAGGCTATCATTTCTCCCGGAAGTATTGAAGATGGGCCTTCACCTACTCTTGATGGTTGAGACACAGACCTATCAGGATACGCCGAATGTTGCCACCTCGGTCCACAGCGTTCGATCGATCCTGGAGAAAACCACCCGGCAGCCTGATGCGGATACTGATGACCCGCCTCGGCTCTCTGTGCTCGACTGTATACTAGCCAAGATCTTCTGGAAGTGGAGACAGTTGCTCAATACAAGCCCCTCCCAGAAGAAGATTCGTGACAGTTCAACCGCTGCTGGTAGAACCGTCACGAAGACTTTCCCATACCTGGCATTATCCCGCCTGCAGTGGTTGGAGGACTTCCGTATCGACGGTAGGCTGCCCTGGGGCGCGACAGGTGTATTTAAATACCGCGGTAGCGGAAAGCGATATCGCATCTACTACGGGTTCCCCGAGATAGACGGCGCGCCTCCGGACCATGACTTCAAGACCAACCAACACAGGGTCAGACTGGCCCTCGATCTACTACGAGACAGAACAGCTGGATGCAGATCGGTTGGAGACCTGAAAGCTGTCTCAACTGAAATCACCAAGGCCGACCTGGGTATGGACGAAAGATTGTAGCTACCTATGACTTTGTAGCTTTCCTGGATAGGGTCTGTTTGAAGAAGAAAAAGGATACTTACCCAGGGGGTTACAAGGAGAGCCCCAGAATTTACCTCTAAAGAGTCAAGCCCGCGACTCAATTGACACTCGTGAAAAGGGTAGGGAGGCTACAACCGATACGACGAGTACGATCTTTCCCTAGAGTTATCACATATTGGTGTCTAGAGAATCTGAAGTGCCCGAAGATGCTTGTATGTTCCCCCAATGATGAATGAATCCGTTGGATGCATACCAGTCGTTATTTGTTCGAGAGAAGCGCACGTGACGTCATCTGAGCGGAATTGCTCCGAAATTTGGGTCTCATTCGACTCGTGCTCTCAGTGGTGCCGATGCGCTAAAATTAGCAAGTAAGGGACCAGACAGTCCAGCAGCACCTAATCTCAATGCCTAACGTAACACCCGGAAGCGCATCGGCGGCGCCATAGATTGATGGATGGATTGATTGCACCAGCTCCAAGACACACTCGAACCAGCCCACCTGCTCAGCTAAGATTAATCCCCAAATACGAATCTCGGCCCCCTACCGGCTGGCGACAACAACGAGAAGGCGACGGGAGCGATAAGTTCGAATACTCGACTCAGGCGCACGCGATTGACGATCTCTACTTGCTTACCACATCTCTCAATTGAGACGTCCAGCTCCGACTCTCCGCCAGCGACCCGGACCCCCGCCACGAAACCGAGAAACGCGCCCTCCTCAACCCGCCCCGCGCTGCGCAACCCGATAGTTGCAGCCAGCTGCCTCCCCCCTTGCGCCGCTTCGATCCTGCAGACCCGGCAGTGGCACTCAGTGGTGGTGAGAGGGGCGTCGTTTTCCAGGGCACAGGCGAGACCTAGAGGCTGCTCGCCATGGCAGACCTCGAAGCCTCGACCCCGTCGTTGGGGGCCATGGGCGGCGATGTCCGGAACGAAGTCAAGAAGCCCAAGAAGAAGAAGGTGCTGCTGATGGGCAAGAGCGGCTCGGGCAAGTCGAGCATGCGAAGCATCATCTTCAGCAACTACATTGCGCGGGACACGCGGCGGCTCGGGGCCACCATCGACATCGACCTCTCCCATGTCAAGTTCCTGGGCAATCTGACACTTAATCTGTGGGATTGCGGCGGCCAGGAGGCCTTCATGGAGAACTACCTCTCGCAGCAGCGCGTCCACGTCTTTTCGAATGTGGGCGTGCTGATCTACGTCTTCGACATAGAGTCTCGCGACGTCGACCGCGACATGGCCACGTACGTCTCCATCATGTCGGCCCTGACGCAGTACTCGCCCACGGCCAAGATCTACGTGCTCATCCACAAGATGGACCTGATCATGACCCAGGTGCGCGAGGCCGTCTTCATGGACCGCGTCAAGCTCGTGCGCCAGAAGACGGCCGAGTTCCTGCAGGGCTCCAACTTCGCCGGCGGCGACGTCGACCTCACGCCCTTTGCCACGTCCATCTGGGACCAGTCCCTCTACAAGGCCTGGGCCAGCATCATCCACGACCTGGTGCCCAACCTGTCCGTCATCGAGTCGCAGCTGGCCTCGCTGGGCGTGCTGATCGAGGCCGAGGAGCTCCTGCTGTTCGAGCGCACCAGTTTCTTGGTGGTGTCGAGCTGGACGTCGGACGAGGGCCAGAACAACCCGACGACGGACCGGCAGGAGCGCATCTCCAACATCCTCAAACACTTCAAGCAGAGCATCAGCCGCTTCACGGGCACGCCGCGCAACGCCGAGCAGTTCACGCTGATGGAGCACAAGGCCGGCGGGCGCTTCTCCATCTTCTGCCTCAAGGTACGTTTTTTTATGCAGTTTGTTCCCTTTCACAGTCTAACTTCGGGCGCTACCCACAGTTTACCACGAATACCTACTTGATGGTCATCCTGCCGCCGGGCGAGGCGCGCTTCAACTCGGCCAAGCTGAACTGCCAGATTGCGCGGGAGAGCTTCAAGTTCTTGGACGGCCCCATTTCTGCCGGGCAGAGCAGTGCTGCTGCTGCGTGATGAAGGGACGCGCATCCTACTGGAAACGAAAGTGTGTTGTTTTTTGACATTTCTGCTGTGATGATTCCTGATGGGCGCGGGATACCCTGGGGCCCTGTAGCAAGGGTCTCTCTATCGTGTCTTTTGCCCTCGACTATGTCGGACTTGATGGCAACACCACTCACTGCTGACGAGCAAAGTTTGTCCACGTGCTTGGGTATTCATGATTCCCGATTGTCATGTCTACAGGTCGATCTAGGCCCAACCACGTGTTGGCGGTCAGCCTCATGATTTGATCCGAGGTGCGACTGGACGGTGCAGTGAGTGCTACTGTACCAAGCCCTAGACCGAGAACCCCAATTGGCAGGTCGTCACGTACGTAACAGCAGCAGCAGCATGGCGGCACTGATGATTGGCTTCTGTATGTAGCTCGACGTCTCTGCACATAACCAAGAAAAAAAAGACCCCCCGTGATAGGTACAATGAGCACAGGCTACGAATATAAAGTTTACCCAATGGCGCGCAGCCTGGTCAGCTCCTCGACGTGGTCAACTACCTAAGCTACTACTACAAACATGTATCGTGACCGGTCGTTTGCCTCTATTGGTGATAGGTTGTAACCAAGTCCAGCTCAAACTCACATTGGTCAAATCAGTTAAACTGCCCTAGCCGAGCACACTCTAATCAAGACCGCCAAGACAACGTTTGTTCAGTGTCAACCGTAATTGGCCGGTCCAGTTCTCCTAGGTCGGCAATTGAGAAGCTTGCAAGAGAAGATAAAGTGGGCAGAGAGCGCGACGGGGTCGCGTAGATTCCCGCAATAGGCAGGTTATGGGCAGAGGGAGCCAAAGAGAGCCCCGAAGAGCCCCCAAGAGAGCCCACTCAGGGTGCCACACTAGCTCGACAACGCACTCAGCCCGGATCTCGGGCCAAACATGCCACATCTGCGCAGGTCTCCAGTGCCGATCTCTGGCTGATTAGCGCAAATGCGCCTTTCTTATGCTTGCCCACTGATTGCCCCCTTTCATTTCAAGCACGTTTGGCAGAGTGCACCCTTCCTGCCTATCAAGTCCGAAATCCGACAGGTCCTCTTTGCGCGCGCCTCGTTCTCTCGGCCGCTTTCCACCTTCCCCCCGAAGAGATTGGCGAGCAATGCGGATGGGGATGGCCCATAGGAAATAAGAAAGTTCGCAATGCGTGCACACCGATCAATCGAGGCGATGTAGCCGCACCACGTAAATCAGTGGAGGCGGTGGTGCAAGTGCAAGGAAGTGCAAGGAAGTGCAAGGTGTGCTGTGTGAAACCAGCACACCACCAACAACCAACTGGCAATGGCCAAGCAAGCCCACCTGCCCTTTCTGCAAGGCGTGTGGGCGGTAGGCGGGCTGCGAGGACCACTGCCGGCCGCCCGATGCAACCACACGATAACGAAGCACGCCCTCCCTCCCTACTGGGCAGGCATGGTCTGATAGCCGTCGCATATATATAGATGTAGATATGCTTGGCCTTGCAGAAGGAGAGAAGTGCTCGGTAGTTCGCTTCGTTTTAATACACAGCAACCAACGGGATCAGCCCTTAATCGCCGGCCCAAGTAAGTTTCCCAAGCCTCCATCACCGCCACCGCTTGCATTCCCGGGCACACACACACCCACGATGATGAGATGAGAGACAAGACAAGATGCACATGACTGACATGACTTGCCTTTACAGTATAAAGTGCTAGAGAACTTCATCCACCTACATTCGCTTCGAACCAGGAAATAACCCTTCCTGATCTTCCATTCTTTTTTCACCGTCACCACTTTCATCTTCATCACCATGAAGTTCTCTACCCTCGCCGCCGGCCTCCTCTCGTCGGGCTGCGCCGTCCTGGCCGCCCCCGTGGCCGCCCCCTCCCCGGTGGCCGAGCCTGTGCCCCTGCCCATGCCCAGCCCTCCCGGCGTCCCCAGCGCCTCCTCGGCCAAGACGCAGCTGGCCGGCCTCAAGGTCCGCACGGGCGCCGACCCGGACGGCTACAAGCGCAACCTGTTCCCGACCTGGATCACCATCAGCGGCACCTGCAACACCCGCGAGTACGTGCTCAAGCGCGACGCCAGCTCCATCAAGCTCAACGACGACTGCACCTCGTCGTCGGGCAAGTGGACCTCGCCCTACGACGGCGGCGCCTGGACCCAGGCGTCCGACCTCGACATCGACCACATGGTCCCCCTCAAGAACGCCTGGGTCTCGGGCGCCGACAAGTGGACCACGGACAAGCGCCGGCAGTTCGCCAACGACGTCGACCGCCCCCAGCTCTGGGCCGTCACCGACAGCGTCAACAGCTCCAAGAGCGACAAGTCCCCCGACGCCTGGAAGCCGCCCCTGAGCTCCTTCTACTGCACCTACGCCAGCGCCTGGGTCCAGGTCAAGAGCCACTGGGAGCTCTCCATCACCAGCGCCGAGAAGGCCGCCCTCACCTCCATGCTGGATACCTGCAGCTGAAGCCAGGGGAAGGGGGGCGACAAGGGCGATGACAAGAAGAAGAGCGGCGCCGCCGATGCCAAGCAGCTGCTCTCTTCGTCGCACGCGCGCCTGTTGTTCCTCCTTCCGTTGGTGCAGATCCTTCTGTGTATATAATTAGAACTTGGCAACCTCGAACCAGTTCATTATAGGTACTATATCCGATGTCCAGCCCCAGGCTGGGCATCTACCGAGACAATGAAGAAGTAATCCAATCTTAGTTGCCGTGAACCCGTGTACTCGTGAAGTCAACATCGTCCCAATTTGTGACATCGTAGAACTACCCAACATTTCTATTGCCAGTCACTTACTAAATTACTGCTTCTCCCTTGCCTGGTCATTTCATTCCCGGATACACAATAGGCAGGATATCCTCTTACAAATGTGGTCTTACTCTAAGAACCATGTTGGATGTGCATTCATCATATCAATTCACTTTGGACAACAAAGATTTCCACATGAGCCATACTGTCATATTTCAGCATTATTTAGGCAAGTAACGCCCTTCTCATCCGAGTGTTACGACCCGGTCACGCCGGACGGGTCTCGTCGTTCGGCTGTCTAACCTGTCTAAAAGTGTGTATGTAGGAAGCGAACAGCCGCTTCATCAAGTCAACCTGGGGTTTCTTCTTGTTCCATGTAGCTGCACATGTCCTCTTTTCTCATGTCCTGCCCTACGTGCGCTTGACCATAGCCGTACCGCCCTTCTTGAACTCGGCCATGTCACCCAGAACAAGCGCCTTGTCGGTGTGATCCTTGTTGGGGAACGTGGTCGCAAGAACCCAGCCACCAGCGCGCAGCTCGGGCGAAGAGCGGACAATGAATTCGTAGACATCGTTGACCGTGTGGGTGGTGTTGAAGCGAGCGGGCAGGCGCGTGCCGTCGGGCATCTGGATGCGGATCATGACAGTGGGCTGAGAATCGTCAACGGGTACTGCCTCCGATGATGTAGCAGGCGCTGCCGAAGAAGAAGATGAAGCTGCTGCAGCAGGAGTCGTGGAAGCAGCAGCAGTAGCGCTGCCGTCGCCAGGAACGGGGCTACCCAGGCGTCGGCCCTCGCCCGAGAAGGGCTTGTAGACCTTGGGCAGCTGTCGGAAGTTCTCCTCGTGCTGTTGCAGCTTGACGTCGAGCGGCTCGTCGTATCTAACGTTCATAAGGTGTACCGGGGCTCGGCCCTGCTGAATCATGCGCAGCGCGTCGGCATTCTCGGGGTCGTCGAAACGTCGCAGCTGGCCGTCATCGATGCTGAAGCCGTCGCGCCACAGGTGAAGGACCCGCTCTTGGACCTGCGCATTCGAGGCAGGCTGGTTTCGGCCACCAGCGGCTCCTCCTGCGGGCGAGCGAGCGGCGGCGGGGTCGGGGATCGTGCGGCTGGCGACGCCTTCGCCTCCAAGGGTTTGGCCGGAGCCGCGGAATGTGGATGGGGCTGACGGGCCGGCAGGCGACTCGGATTCGGGTCGGCGCGCATTTCTGGATGGGAATCAGGTTAGCCAAAGAAGCTGGTGCTGGGATGTGCTATGTTGTACTTACGACTTGGCCTTGGCAAGCAGATCGTTGATGATGCTCTTGGGGTCGGGGCGACCTTGGTTGGGATCTTGAACAGCCAAACCGCTCTTCTCGCCACCGGCATATGTACGTCTCGATGGGTCGTCGTCGTCATCATCGTCGTCGCTATCATCGTCGTCGTGGTCGTGACCTCCGCCGCCGATGGAGCTCAGGGTAGCCAGACCCTTCTTCTTGGCGGGGGGTTTCGATCGCGAAGATGAAGCGGCGGCTTGGGGTGCGGGCCGACCGTCCAGGGTGCGAGGGCCTGTGTAGCCTGGGGGAGCTTGTGAAGCAGAGGCAGACTCTGGGGCGGCAGCGGCAGCCGTGTTGCCATCTTCGGCCTCGTCCATGTCGGCCATCAGAGAAGCGGCGGCGGAGTCGAGATCCCAGTTGTGAGCCGACAGATACTGAGTGGCCTGTTCGGGTGTTGTGTTGGGCACAAATTCCATCAACTGGAGTGCCAGGGCGTCGTGGTCGGCCATGATGGGTGTCGCCGTCACGGGGATGGTGGTAACGAGGTTGCAGGTGAATGTGGCAGTGGGGATTGGAGTCGGCGACGTTTGACAAACCGAGTTTCTTGCCTATTAATTACTCGGAAATTGTTTCGGCGAAATGAAACCTCAAGATGAAGTAGAATCGAGCTGTTTAGTGATGTAGTGTGAACCCAAGGAAACAATCATCTGGCGGCGTGTCAATCAAGTCTGGTCGATTATCCCAGGCAGCTCCAGGACGACGTCAATGGACAGCCGCCACCCCGCAATGGGTCCTAAGTGGAAGCTACTGGTCAGGTACATTGATTCAGGTACTGTAGACCCCTCCATAATCGGATCATCAAAGCCCCCGACCACCGACCCTGACCTGCCAGCATGGACAATTCTTAGCGTGCATCATCAGCTTTGCCTGCCCGACGCGAGCGATTGCCCGAGCTGCTGCTACAGCTGCAAGTGAGGTCAGAGCTTACAGTGCCGCGCCCTTGGATCTAATCGCCTAGCTCCGTTCCACACCAGCTTGGTTCCGACCCGACACCAACGTCGTCGACGATACATACCACTCAAACCGCAAACCATAACGAAATCACCCGCCGAAACAAGCATAATACAATACACACGCATACGCCATGTCGTCCGAAGACCCCACCGCCCACATGACCGAATCCGGCGTCACGATCAACTCGGACAGCGAGCACTACTCGGCCGGCGACGACAACATGTCGCCCTCCCCCGAGACCAACTCCTCGTCGCCGCTCATCCTGTACAAGCCCCCCACGGTCTGGGGCCTGATCCGGGGCGCGGCCATAAATCTGATGCTGCCCTTCATCAACGGCATGATGCTGGGCTTTGGCGAGCTGTTTGCCCACGAGGCGGCCTTCCGTCTTGGCTGGAGCGGCACAAAGGTTCGTCGCATACCTACCCAATTGCTCTCGTTCATTGCCAGTCTTTCTACCTACTCCATGTACTAATGCGTCTTTCTCTGCAGGTGTTCCCCTTGTCGAGGAGGCAGACGCACCCCATAGGTCCCGGGCTCGAGATTCGCGACAAGCCGACAAGACCTGTGCCGGACTTGCACGACATGACGAGCATGGAATAAGCGAGTCCTGGATGAACCACAACAAACCAAATGCATATTGAATTTTCTGAGCACGCGCATTGAGTGTGGATTGGAGGACCGTTGCTCCGAGCGAGCGAGAGAGCGAGAGCCAAGAATTGGCCCGAGAGACTTGCTTGGCCTGGAGGGAGAGGAGGTGGGATAAATGTCACGTATGTCACGTACTACAATAAGCGAAACATGTACAGAATAAAACATAGAAAGAAGTAAAGTCTTCGGTTTGTATATACCCCTGCTTTGTCCATACTGGAAGTCTGTCCTGCAAACACTTGGATCCTTTGATGGCTTGGCCTGTTCCCCCGTGATCCCACACACAGACCATGTCATGCCATGTTCACCTCAACTCCGACGGCCGCGGCTGGCCGTGCAGCTCTGGGATGATGGGAGCAAGCGGCCCATAGCGGGACTCGGTCCGCGGTGTCCCTTCCAGTTCGGGAACCTTGGTGATGGGAAGGTCTCTCACCGATACCGGCGCTGTCGAGACGGTATCGTCGTCGTCATCGCCGAAGGAGTTCTTGGCGCTTTTCGAGGTGGTCATGTTGCTGCCGTATTGCTTTCTTCGCTTGGCAGATGCTACGTATGAAGAGAAGATTCTTAGCTTCCGCGTCATCTTGATTTCCATGTTGATTTTCATCGCCTCCCAATCGCCGTGGTTCGTAGTGTGCAAAGCAAAAGGAGAGAGGTTGATGTTACCCCTGCAGCAAACGATTGTTGCAATGGTTCCGAGCAGGATGAACAATACACCAAAAGCGATCAATGCGACCGCGTATGGCGGCAGGGTGGGAGGAGACCCCCCGTTCCGGTGTTGAGGGCGGAAGAAGTTGTTGTTGGGTCTGCCCCGGTCCGCCCCTGGATGGGGTCTTCCGCTGGCGAAAAAGCCGGCCCTTCTCGTCGTCGTCGTCGTCGACAAAGACAATGGCGGAGTCGGTTTCCCGGTAAATATTGGAAGTCGTGTAGTTATTAAAGCCGTGGATGACGGCAAAGCAGGAATGCCTGGTGTTGGTATTACAGACATGCTGCCTAGTTGTGCAGCGGCTTGGTCGTGGATGAACGGTGGCTTTGGTTGTGCCTCTTCAACTCCTGCCCCCTTGGGCTTGTCGTCTCTCTTCGTTCGAGATCGGTGAGGGCTTTCTCGCACCGCCTCGTCTTCTCGGTCCTCATGTCGGGCCCTGGACTCGGTCGGATCAGTTCGAGACGATGGACAACCCTTGGTCTCGCAACCATCGCCACCTCTGGCGCTTCGGGGCATTGTCTTCCTTTTCGTAGGAAACTGTATGGTGAAACCGATGTAGCTAGGCGCATGCCTTCCACCTCTGCATGAAGTGATCACTCAGGAATATCATTCGGGCAGTACGTGTATTTGAACAAAGCCCAGTTGAGCCAGAAGAACACCCGAGCTCCTCCTCATCAAGCACCCGCGCAAGGATTACTTTACACCAGGGTCAAGTCGCATGGTCATCAATCACATCCTGAAACCGTGATACCTACGATGTTTCTCCGTATTCCGAACACAACCACCTCCGCGTGTTCGTCATGCTCGCAATACGCTCGGACTACAAAAAGCGTTTTCGTTTGGTTTAGGGTTGGCATGGTGGTTGGTGTCTGTCTTGTTTAGGCAAAAAGGAGGAGGAGGCGTGAACACCTCTTTCTTACACCCTCCGCTCCCGCACCCTAAATCGACACACTTCGTGATACAATGTCAGCAAACCATGAGACAAACAGCGAAGAAAATGGGTAGCTAATGCAACGACACTCAAACCCGTCGAACAATGATGCAACGGGATTTCTAAGGAATTCTGGCCATATCAACATTTTTCAGAGGTCGGGTAAGGTCAGCGTGACATTCTGGTCTTTTACCAACACCATAATACCTCTCATCGGGGTCGTGATCTGTTGCTGTGTTTCGTACGGCGGAGAAACAGGAGCCTTTCGGGCACGCCCACCATGTCCAAGTTGTTCATGTTCTCGAAGCTGGGACTGCCCGTTGTTCCGGTCATATGACGGAGAGTGATACCCAGTGAAAGCATACAGAACATCACTAGTCAGTCATCACTGGGTTTGCTTCCTTGACGGTGTAACTATGCCAGTACTGCGTTGCCTGGCCTCCCGGATGTATGTATGCTCGTCAAGTAGCGAGAGGATGCGAACGTTGACCGGTGACCGGGACCTCTGTGTTGTTTTAGCCAACCGCATAATGGAGCCAGATCTCGGCGCGTAGTCTTTGAGTAAGACACCCTACCAAGTTCCCCTGGTACGTGGACTGTATCTTGCCATCTGCTGATCTGGTGGCATATCTTTGCACATTATCACGCTGGTAAGTAAGTAGTCTCTGTGAACGCCACTCCGCTGAACGTCTTACCTGATGAGGAAATTCGCTCGCTCCCTAGCTTCGCTTCTCCGTTGATTTGATGCAAGTGGGCACAAGACCTTGGAGTTTATGTTCAGATCAGCAGCGCCCAACGCCTTTGGCACAACTTCAGTGTTTATGCTTATCTTCGGACGGAGCCAAGCCCCGCCGCCTTGCTCGGCCTATTATCAGTCGTCGCTGGATAGAGTACCAGATCCGAGCGGAAAGCGAAACGGCATTTCCCAGGTGCTTTCGGGATAGCCGGGCTGTTCAAAGACAGAAAAAGGTATCGGCATACGCGAATTCTGTCCCGGTCGTCTTGCTTGGCTGCACAACCTTGGGATACGATATACGCTGTCTCCCTCTCTGTCGATGGCTAAGACGTCTCCAAGTTAGGTGTGAATCTGCGATATGTACTCTTACACAAACTACGAACCATTGTGATTCGGGTATTGAATGACTTGTTATTCTACAGAGTCAGGAAGCTACGTTCGCCAGAGATAAGAATGCATACGCGCCGTGTAAAGTGGAGTGAGAGAAAATGAAAAGAAGTCTGAAGTAGGCTCTTGCGGCTCAGCGGCGCGTCTCTCCATTGAAGATAGAACCTGGTAGAACTATCAACCACTGCTCCACAGGCATTCACGAGCCCCTTGCATATCTGGGCGGTCTCAGCTAGTGGAAATAATCGTTGCTGATCCGGGCAGATCAGGATATCGTGATCATGTACGCCATGGGATTGTGGGTAGTCTTCTGTCTCTGTCAGTATCCGGGAACAAATCTGCCGTTGAGCCAACTGCATGGGTCTCTGATGACGTCGATCATTTCCTCGTTTCTTGTGAGTAGTTCGCTATGGGATGGCTTGGCAAAACGGTCCGACTTGAGCAACGTTTGGCAACCTGCCATAGGTGGAATCGCTGTTTGGCTCTTGGACGTTCGCGAGGTTATCTTCCGTGATTACCCAAAGGGGAAGGGTTTGGAGGCGCTAAGCCCAGGGTGGTCGTTGGTATATTAATGCGCGTGCTGCCTTAGCGCCTGCGGACTGCCGATCGTTACCCCTGAGGGGCAGCCGCCAATGTAACTTCGACCCTTCCTGTCCTACCGTTGCCGCCCACTCGGCATGCGATGCGCTTCTGGGCTGACTTGGCTGTCCGGAAAGGAGACTATCAGGTGTTGCTTTTTCGAGTTGTTCGGCTCGTTCGCCCGAAGTCATGACAAGACAAAACGGGCGGTGTTCGGGAGAGCCGCCCGAAGAAGTAATTCAGCAAAGCCAGTTCGATGGTGATGGGTCACCAGAGTGTCAACACCCCTTAAAGCGGTTGAGTGTGCCAAGTAGATGCGGCGGATCGAATGATTCGTCCGCCCGGCTGGTTCCGCAAGATGGCAACCAGGTTTTGGACCAATCCGCCGGCTGGTTTGCAGGAACTGCACCCCACACACCGTCTGGGGTTGAGCGTGTGGTTTAATCTATTCTTCACACGGAATGCAGAAACCCTCAGGGCCCCATTCGGCCCTGCCCTGCAATCAATATCGAGCTGTGAATCTGCCATGGCTGTGCATGATCATGTTTTGGGAAAGGCCAAGCTATTGGACAGCGGCCCAACGGCCAGGTCGCTGCGAGGGGGGACATGTTGGGGGGCGTCGTACCGCAGTGCCGTCCAAAGGACGGGATCCGAGTGTATATAAAGGGGAGGGAAAGCCCCTTGATCTGAAGTCGCATTCCCCTTACTCGTCACCCAGCCCATCAAACCATCCGCCAACTCAACCCGAGTCCATCATCCATCAACCACTCACCATGAAGTCCATCGCTGCTGCCGTTCTCCTGGCCTCGGCCGCCTCCGCTCACTGTATGTCAAGTCCTATCAGCCTCTCTAATATAACTCGACTTGACCTTGATCACTACTGACCATGTCTTCTGTACCCAAACAGACACCTTCCCCGCCCTCATCCACAACGGCGAGAAGACGGGCGACTGGGAGTACGTGCGCAAGACGGAGAACTTCCAGTCGCACGGCCCGGTGCAGGACGTCAGCTCGCCCCTGATGACGTGCTACGCCAGCGGCAACCAGGGCGCCAAGACGCTGTCGGTCAGCGCCGGCGACACGGTCGGCTTCACCATCGACCCGGACATCCAGCACCCGGGCCCGATGCAGTACTACCTGGCCAAGGCGCCCTCGGGCCAGACGGCCGAGTCCTTCGACGGCAAGGGCGCCGTCTGGTTTAAGATCTACGAGGACGGCCCCGAGTTCGGCACCGGCGTCAACGGCCTGTCGTGGCCGTCCGACAAGAAGACGACCACCAGCGTCAAGATCCCGACCTGCGTCAGCGAGGGCGCCTACCTGCTGCGCGTCGAGCACATCGGCCTCCACTCGGCCGGCCAGGCCGGCGGCGCCCAGTTCTACCTCGCCTGCGCCCAGCTCAACATCACCAGCAGCGGCACCCAGAACCCCTCCGGCGTCGCTCTGCCGGGTGCCTACAAGGCTTCGGACCCCGGTATTCAGATCAACCTGTACTACCCTCTGCCGACCAGCTACACCAACCCCGGCCCGGCCGTCATGACCTGCTAGATTTCTCCAACGACATGCTAGCCTGCCAGCCGCCATGGCAGACGGTACCTATGATTATGATGACTACTTAAGATGGGACAAGCGGTACACAGCACATTGGACGACGCATGAATGGATGGATGGGAACGATGGGATGGAGACGCCTTGTATATAGCAGTGTTTCTGGTACATATAGATGATCTACAATTTATACACTTATACTACGATCTTGCATTTTGGTCAACACTTCGATGCAGCTGTAGTCCGACTCGGCGGCACAGTGAAGTGGAAAAAGTTGCTTGCGAAAATCGTGATTAACATGAACCCCGGAGTCTTACATGATTATTAGGTACAGATATCGATGCTCATCGCTTGTACGGAAAGGTTTGGAATATCCTGATGTGATCTGCTCAGGGGGAGGGTGGACGAGTGGGTCGTCATTGCTAAGAGTAACTGTCAGCCCTATGTTGCACTCCTACACTAGGTACGTTAGTTAGACCGCACAGCCCCGACTAGGCATCACCCATTCTTTCTCCCCAACATTCAACCCAACTCTGGCACACCTTCTCAGCCAGTCTTTACCTACCTACACCATGCCTCGCCTCGCCGACATCAGCTATTCGCGCGAAGCCACCATCGCCGCCGTGCGCGGCTACTACCACTTCCTGACCCAGCTCTATCTGCCCGCCTCCAGCATCGTCGAGCCCCCCGAGGGCGGCTGGCCGCAGATCAGCCAGGAGAGCCTCGGCCACCTCGGCAAGACCGACGAGGTTATAGAGCTGCTGCGCCGCCTGCCCTACATCTACGACGACAACAAGATGGACGGGCCCCAGGCCGCGCCGGGCACCCACTTCGTCGACTGGGCCCGGCTCGCCACCCAGAACCTGGACCGGGCGAGCGCGCTCCTCTCGACGGACGGCGACGAGTGGGAGCACGTGCCGCCGCACGTCGTGGGCCTGGCGCTCGAGGCCCGGTGGTCTTTTAGTTTCAACCTCGACACCGAGCTCGGCGTCGTCTACTGGATCAAGTGCCCCGTCGCCGTCGAGGAGAGCCCGGCCGTGGAGCCGGTCCTGGACGATGTGGTTGACTACGCGCCCGAGGCGGAGTGGGGGTGGCGGGGGGACGGGCCGGGGTGGGCGGTGCCCGATTTCTTCGAGCAGCTGCGAGGGGAGTTCCGGCGGCTGGACTTTGTGCCCACTGGCTCGCGGACTGTGGTTGATGACTACTCCAATCACTCGGGCGAGTCCGGCGACGGCTCGACCGGGGCCCTCCGCGAGGTGTACCGCGCCCATGGGTGGCCAGATCTCGACCGGTACCGGAAAGAGGACTGCTTGAAAGCCGTGCGGGACATGCTGCGAGAGAAATACCCGGACCTCTTGGATGACGAATACGACGAATAAGACGAGGAGTGAGATGTTCGCTCGATCTGCAGGGCTTGTGTTCGAAACGTTTAGACTGGAATACTGGCAAAGTCTTTGCATCATCTGAGCGGCATGAATATCACACATCCACTCGCCCAGCGACTCAAAGCATTGGTTCAAGTACCTGCCTGACCTCTCTACCCGTTGTCACCCCTTTTCTGACAACGATCGCGACTCAGAGCGGCTCGGCACGGCGGTTGGAGACTGGATCTGGTGCGACAAAGCGATGCCGTTTGCCATATGGAGCTTGCTGGGCGGTTCATCTGGCCCGTCTCCTAGTAGCAGACTGAGAGGGAGCGAACGGCTCAGGATGGGGCGAAGACTAGGTACTAATATACGGAATGGTTCATGTGTACTAGACAAAAGCTGCCGGAGAATAGGGGTAGTAGATCAACAAGGAGCATAAAGTATGCATGTTGGACGAAAGATTGAATGGTCTGCATACATGCAGTTTTCTTGGGCATCTTTGGAACCAGCGTGCAAATGTCTCATGCTTCAAAGGTGAAAAGGTCTCATGTTTGGAGTGGATCTCAATCATTGTTACTGTAATCAAGCAGCAAGGAATCGTTTCAGTCTTGGGGAAAAATCCAGAACATATGTATTCTTACAGACAAGTGTGGTCATAATGAAATCCATAAGTGCTTGTCTATTCTTTTCAAGCAAGGTGCTACGAAAGGTGACAGTGTGAGGTTCTACCTAGAACCGGTTGGCAACGGCCAACGGCCAGTCGGGCCAACAGCAGCAATTGCAGTGGCGGTCCCACATTTCGCAACCGGGCTGGTGCGCTAAAGAATGCGGTCCCCAAAAAATTCCCAAAGGCCGAAAAACCCCAGCATTGGAAAAGAGAAGAATCAGGCAGTGTCGCAATTGAAGCTCTGCAACACATCACCACGCTGGCGACACCGGCGGCCGACCCATTCTGATTCTCCCCTCCCACCCGCCGACACCCACGACAAGGTGTACAAGTCTGTAGTCGCCATGTTGCCCGCCAGAGCCCTCTCCGGCTCCAGCGCCAGCCCAGCCATGATGCTGCGGCACTGCGTCTCCGGCTCGAGGACAGGGAATGTCAAGGTAAGTTTTGGCTCTCGACTCGACGTCTTGCATCAGCGCACCTCCAATGGATGGGATTGACTGACCGACGACACCCAATTCCAGCTCGCTTCCTCCCTGGCATCTTCGACCCGACAATTCTCCCAGATGCGAAAGCTCGGCTCAGTCCCGTCCAGCAGCCTGCGCGGCCAGGTCAGCGGCATGCCGCGGTTAGCCTCGATGAAGCTCTCGCCTGCTTCTTCTAATGCTTTCGCACAAAGGGCCGGAGCCACACGCGCTCTGTCGATGTGGTCTCTGTGGCCCTTCGGCTCGGGCACCAAGCAACAGCCCCCCGCCGCCGACCCGACAACAGCCCCCGACGCCGCTACCGCCGTGCCCGCCTCGAGCCCTTCGCTGTGGGATTCTCCCTCCAAGCTGCCCGCCGACGCCGCCCAAGCATCCCCGGCCGCCACCTCTACTACTACTACTACACCCGACGCCACTGCCGCTACGACTGGACTGCCCGGCTCCGGCCCCGAGTCCTCCAACCTGTCCTCGATTCTGCCCGACAGCTTCGACGAGCTCGGCATCCAGAACATCCTCGACATGCCCGAACAGATTGGCTACCTCAAGGACCTGGGTCTCGACTTTGGCTGGGGCCCTACTGCCATGTGCGAGTGGCTGGTTGAGCACCTCCACGTCACGGGCGGCCTGGAATGGTGGGGTGCCATTGGCGCCGCCGCTCTGATCATCCGCCTGGCCATGGTCTGGCCCAGCATCCTCGGCGCCAAGTACAGCGGGCGCATGCAGATCGTGTCCAAGGACCCCGAGTTCATCCAGGCCCAGGACGAGTTCAAGTTTGCCGTGTCGCAGCAGGATCAGACGGCCATCATGAAGCACCGCGGCACCATGCTGCGCCTCCAGCGGGCGGCCGGCACCTCGACGTTCAAGGCCATCATGCCTCCTATGATCGCCATCCCCCTCAGTTATGGCATGTTCCGCCTGCTGCGCGCCATGGCGGCCCTGCCCGTGCCCAGCCTGGAGACGGGCGGCATCGCCTGGTTCGCCGACCTGAGCGTCTACGACCCCACCTACGCGCTGCCCATGGCCACGGCCGTCCTGGCCGTCGCCATGTTCAAGTACCAGCAGATGTCGACGCTGCACAAGACGCCCCAGAGCGAGTCGATGGGCAAGTTCTTCATCTACGGCATGACGCCCTTCATGTTCCTGTGCACCATGTGGCTGCCCGCCGCCCTGCAGTGGTTCTTCTTCACCTTCAGCGCCCTGTCCACCCTGCAGAACTGGGTCCTGATCCAGCCCTCGGTCCGGCGCGCGTGCGGCCTCCCGCCCCTGTCGTCGGGTGGCCCCGCCCCTATGACCCAAAGCCAGTACAAGCGGATGGGCATTGGCTACCAGGCGCCCTCGCAGCCGGCCATTACGGTCAAGCCGGCGGAGGAGCCGTCCGCCAAGGGCATCAAGGGCATGATGGAGGGCGCCAGCAAGAAGTTCCAGGGCGTCGGCGAGGGCGTGACCAACGCCATCAAGGATTACAGTGGTGGTGAGAAGGGTATTGCGCGCAAGAAAGCGGCTGAGTACGAGGCCCGCCGGGCGCGCGAGGAGAAGGAGAAGTCGCTGCGCCGGCTCGAGGAGCAGCGTCGGCGCCGGAGCTCCCCTCCCCGAGCCTAAAAGAAATATCAATGGACGGTAGGAGTCGTTGTCCTGTGTATGATTGAAGAGAGGTGCACGCTCTGCTCTGTATATTAAGCGACAACCACCACCGCATCCCCTGGAGTCACGAGCAAATAAATCAACGTGATCTGGCGGATTCTGATAGATTTTGGTCACCGCGTTGCCGGTTGGCTATGTATGGGCTCCTCTCCTACTTTGGCACTACTTGGCCAGTCTGTCTATAGGTACTCACTACTGATGCAATATAAAAAGTTCCAAGCATTCCCATCTGCCTGCGCCCTTTAAATCATTGCCAAGCCGTCGCACCCCCCGGTCTGGCCAGGGAATATAAATATGATTGGAACCTAAGTGATCTGCAAAGGATTCCATCCTTATGGCCCATTGTCACAAGCTTGAATTCAACTCGGCCGAAACAGGTCCGGTGGGTGATGCTCTCCAATCTAATCTATACGGCCTGCCTGCCATTATGCGCAGTCGGGTGGTTCAAGGACCTGGTTGCTGGTCGCTCAGGGCGGAGACGACTCCGCTCTATGTAATGTCGTGCGTGCACTGCACCGTTCAAGCTACCACAGCCTTGGGGCCCTTGGAAAATTACCGGACCCGGACCCGGGTACAGTACATTGGCTCCCACTGCAACAGTAGCGAGAGATATTGGAGGGCGCGAGAGATCCCACCATTTTACCTGTTGAAAGACGAGCCAGCCGCCTTACCCGGCGTGTTGCCGGCGAGGAGGAAAGACTCCTGCTCGAGTTGAAGCAGTTAAAAGCGGTATCATACGAGGTGGTTAGGTCTGCAAGCAATTGACTCGAGATGGGCTTGCCTACTCCGTATATGGACTGGATATGGACTGACTAAATTCCCATGTCAATCTTTCCCGGTCCTGCTGCCAGTGTCATGTCAGATTGTCCCCATTCAATAACGCCCTTTTTCTTTGGTCACCACTGTCTGTGTGTTCTGGCCGTGCTTTTCGTCCAATAGATCCATCCAACCCCACAACCCAGGGTCAATGGTCAAGTCAGGGCTCACAGCATGTGGCATGGCACTGAGCAGCAAGCAGCATTTGTCTGTCTGCCTATCTCTCTCTCTCTCTCTCAGCCTACATGTATCCCTTGCAGCGCGTGTCGTGGTGCGGTCGAGGGCTGCTTTTGCTGGAGAAACTTTTGTGTGTGTGTGTCTCGTGTCTTTTCAGCCCGGTGGGCTTGGCATGGGCGTATCGAGGCCATCGGTTTGCCTGCTTGCTGCTTAGAGCGGCCTAGGGAGCGTGGACTAACGAGGGCCTAGCGGCTCGAACAGCTTCGATGGCCCACGATGGTGTTGAAGATCCGCGCTTCCTTGGTGCTTGGGGGTGCTTGCAACTGGGTGCTTGGCTCGTCGATAGAGAAGTGCCCACGTAAAAGTACTGGTAGGACGTGCGCACTACGCGCGCGAGCGACGACGGGGAACTGTTCCAGACCGGGGGGCCGGCGGGCGGATGGGCGCATCCGTACACGAGGGAGGGCCCATGAGCCCCAAGAGCCAATCCACTTGACTTGACTTCACTTGCAGTCCATTTTCTTCAATGTGACATTGCGTAGCCGCTATTGTGCGAGAGCTGAAGGTGTAATACGAAATACCTCGAATTAAGGGAATTAAGGAGAGGAGATGATCAATTGGCAGGTAATGGGCCGAGGCAGGTTGTGTGAGATTATCACCATATCATGGATCGGGTACTGGGTATTGGGTATCTGGTCCATCGGTTCCTGACACATGTCAGGACCCCCCTTGTTATCGACTGCTGCTGCTGCTGCTGGTGAGTGCAATACCCAGGCATGTACCGGGGGCACAGCAGAAGTCCCAGTGGCACTGGCAGATGGTGGCTCGCTCGCCTTGCATCATTCTGAGAGACCCCTGTCCCGGGCTAGACCTCCCTGGCTGCCCCCTGCTTTGCCAAACCCCCCACCAATGGCGCCATTGGGAACTGCAATCAATCAATCGGGTTTTGCGCGCGCCAGGCCCTATTCATCCCTAGAGCTGTCAATCCCAAATGTCGTCGAGTCGTGGTTCTGCTTGGCGCGTATTCGGTGCGGGCTCCTACTGTATGTAGTACTGTCGATTGTTTTTGTTTAGGGTAAAAGAGGGCAGCAAGCAGCAAGAAAAAGCAAAACCAGAGAATTCGATGATTGGGAACCGGCTGGTGGATGGGCATGGAAATTGCAGCCGTGCTTAATCCGCGCCTGATATAACCTACCTACTGACAATGACAATTTGATGGAGGATTAACCGCGCCGTACGCATGGGATGATACGTCGGGGACCTGAAGCGCACACTTGCCCTCTAGGTCAAGGTACGCGCCCACCAAGCTACTCACCGGTTACAGATAGAAAGAGAGGAAATCTCATCTTCCTTGCCGTTTGGATCTCGGTAAAAGGCCCACGCAGGGGTCTGTTCCCGAACCCGCGAAATTGCGCAACATCTGTTGTTTTTTCTTTCTCCGTCCTACAACACATGTGTCTGTATCTTCTTTTCACCCATGCATCTCGCTCGGGAATTATCCACACACACCACTCCCGGCTGAAGGGGTAGAGGTTGCTGCAGCAGCCAGCCCTTTTTGGTTGCGAGCGAGTGAGAAAGTCTCGATTCGCCGTTGAGAGTGTATGCAGCAAACCAAGACATGCAGGTCTTGACGTTTCCAGATTGCCAGGCCCGTCCCCTCCAGACCCCCCTCCAAACCGCAGCTCCAATGCTACCCCAAACTGCCAAAACCTCCAATTCTCGGAGGAACCCACCAAAAACAAGAGCCCCCAGCCAGGCTATCTATCAAAATGTGATATCCGTTCAGATGCTACTCGACGAAACAACTGCTGCCCATGACTCAAAACAAATCTAAGAAATAAGAAATAGGCAGTTCATTAATCACGTTTGCTAGAAGGCAGCTAGACAGACGGATGGATATCCTCTCCATAGCGCGGTGATCCACGGTGGAATTGATAGTAGTAGTAGTAGCCTGCTTACCTCATGGTGAATAAGGGCCAGCTGGGAATGACCACCCTTTTTCCCCGGAGGCACCTCCTCGGCCAGGGGCACTGATGTCATAAGCATAAGCTCTGCCGCAACGCCCAGAGGCCGGCCCAACACCCTTTTCACTGGCTGATCAATATACCGACTATGTATCAATGCACCAGACTACAACAAAATCGGGGGATGATGTAAGTAGGGGTCCTTCTTGGTGAAGTGAATACCTATCAATGCAGGTCGATGTCATCGGATGCGCATGTGCCAAGGGGGAGGGAGATTTGGAAGGGCCAACCTATCTGTCATCTGCAATTATCCAACAACATTGAAACCCATCTTTTTTCAACCGTCGGGCCGGATTGGCAGCCCGATTGGTACGATGCTGCTTGCTCATTGGGAAGGGAAAATTCAGACAGTGCGTCGCCGCGTTACATCATTCGTCATCCGCGACGCATCGGGGCATGGGTTTTCACCTCTCCGGCTTCAGCCCTTCTGCATTCGATGTTGATATTTGCCTACAGCCAGTGCATTCTACCTCAAGTACTAAACACGGCAGAGAGGTGCGGCACAGTAAACACCGGCGCTGCCAGTCAGCACTTTATTACCCAGGGACAGACTCGGGCTGACGAACGAACCAGAATGGCCAGTTGGCTGATGGGCAATTAGAAAGCGGTCGTGTATTATTAGGTATTCCAACCAGCTAACCCCGTCGAATCATCGATTTGCAGAAGAAAAAAACCGGACGGACGACTGGGTGCTGGGCGGGCCCCAGAGAAATGCGGTTCCTGACGATCACAGGGATTGTCCACCACTCGATTAAACCCAGTCTGGTGCAGCCAGCGGATCCCGGTCAGGGAAGCAGGGGGGAGAGCAGCAGAGAGCAACACCACCCCATGCCGCATGGGTGTCTATTGGTACTGATTAATATGTACCTGGAGTACTTCTCCAGCTACGACCTACCTCACATGTAAGGTAAGGGTAACATACGAATCGCATCCAAGGTCGCAAGGGAGGGAGGTACGTGTCGATGGGGACTCGAATGAAAGAGGCAGAGTAGAGAGGGGATGATTCTGGACCACCTGGACCCGGATTGCAGGGCTACTGCAACTTTGAGCAACTGGGAGACTGGCAATCAATCGGTTCCCTTACCCGGACCCTGGGAAAGAAAAAAAAAGGACCGCGGTGGTGGTGCGCCGTGCGTACGAGCTGCTTGCTGGCTGCGAGAGAGTGCGACAAGCGACAAGCGAACCCAAAAAGCCCAAACCACCACCCCGGAATCCAGTGCTAAGGCGGGTTAGAGCGAGCGTGCTGCTGCTAGGCGAGGTTCCATATAAGTAAAGCAGACCATCGCCCGTACTCTTTTTTTCTCATGTCGAGCGAAAGGAAAAGCGTCCCGACTACTGCTGCTGCTAACTTGGAAAGGTTCCATACCCACGTAGTCTAAGTCTCTATCTGGGTCCTTGACTACTCCAGGTCTGTCTTTTTGCTACCGATCCCCCGACCCTCGAGCTATTGAGCTATTGGCATGCTAGGGGTGCTGTTGACTTGGGTGGTTGTTTGCATTTGAATCCGCGCCCGACTCGGTTCTTGCGGCGGACTCTCTTGCAAGTGGTTCCTGATCTTGGACTGGACCCTGGGGCTCTCACTCGCTTTTTTTTTCCCTCTTCGCTTCTCTCTTTCTCAGTCTCCCTTCTCCTCCTCCTTTTCGAGACCGCGCGCATTTCGATCTGTCTTTCTCGTGTCTGAAGCAGAGAAGACGAAGAAGATAAGACCGACGAGAGAAATACGACTTGTCGGAGCGAAACCTTGGCGCCGTCGCCTGCATCATCCTGTGTTATTGCTTCTTCGGCAAACACACCTATACCCCTCTCTCTCTTTACCTTACAGAGCTATCCGAAAAAAAAGAGATACCTCATTATTAGCGACATCCGGCGGCCCGTCGACGGTACGACGCAACGGCAACAACAACAACATCAGACAAAACAGACGGAGTTCTACCAAGACGCAAGACCACACACGCTTCTTCCCCGGCTACGTTTGGAGGGGGTCTGGAGTTCGAAACACCGATCGCCTAGCTGGCCCCAAACGCTATTCCTGGAGAACGAACAGTCGCGCCAACCCCTCGAAGTGGTGTGATATCAGGACAGGATCCGGCCTGTAATATCATATATACCCTCACAGACGGACGTCCATATTTCCATTCACCTCGCGTGTCTTCTGCACTTACTTTTCTTCTTTCCCACTCTTTCCATTTGCCGGTTACCATCGCTTGCAGCCAAGGCAGCTAGAAGAGAAATCGAGTTGGAGAGTATTGTACTACTGCTGCCACTACCGACTCCCTAACCTACTCGGGAAAGCTGGAGCTCCAGTCGTCTGATTTATCGATTAAAATTTCCCACCCCACTGGGCGATCCTCCTTCTGGACATCCCGCATCCCACCTTTCGCGCTCCCTCGGCCTTTTCGTCGCATCGCAACTGGACCAGAGCTTGCCTGAGCTTGCTATTTTCGGATTTTACCTTTGGGTGACAGATACCCCATCCGGGAAGAGAAAGGCAATTGAAGAAGACGAAAGGCAATTCAAAAAGAAGAAAACTTCAGACCAGAATACACATACACAAAATGGGCCTGTTTTCGAAAAAGCCGCGGCCGGCCAAGACGGTGGCCAAGCTGAACGGCGACGCCCACTCCACCACCAGCTTCAACTCGGACAACGACACGCTCAAGTCGCCCACCAGCATCCACACCTCCCGCATGGGCGGCAACCGGTCCTCGGGGGCAGCAGCATGCCGCCCACCCCCCTCACCCCCTTTTCGCCCATGATCCCGCGCGTCGACCTGCCCAAGCCCCCGGACCCCAACCTGGACCCGGCCGCCTATTTGCGCAGCCTGGGCTCGGTGCGCGAGCGGTCGCGCATCATTGCCGACAAGGCCATGCGCAACAAGCTGAACCACTTCGACGTCGACATGAACCGGTTCCCCGACGTGGTTCGGTTCGTCTGTGGAATTATCAAGGTTAGTTATTTGGCAGTGTGCAGTGCAGCAGCAGTGCAGCAACGAACTGCAATTCCAATATCAATCTATTGGCAGTTCATTCCAGCCATCGCAAATAAGGATCCACGCCTATCCGATGCGACGGGTTCCCCGTTTTACCCCCCAATAAGTTGAAATTGCGGAACCACCCGCTAACATTAATCCCACATGACAGAGAGACTACGATGCGCCCTTCAACACCATCCCGATGCACAGCCGGTACCAGCACTTCTGCGTGGGCGGCCGCGACCGCATTGCCAACCTCCTGTCGACATTTGACGACTCGGTTGACCAGACGGAGAAGTGTCGCCGGTTAATCGACCTGTTCACCATTAGCGTCCTGCTCGACGCCGGCGCCGGCACCGCCTGGACGTTCAAGAGCGCCGAGAACGGCAGGATGTACCGGCGGTCCGAGGGCCTGGCCATTGCCAGCTTGGAAATGTTCAAAACCGTAAGTCTTTCTTGTTGTGTCGCGAATGGGCAATAAAAAGACTAACACGTCTGATGCGGCAGGGCTTGTTTTCCGGGGATGCACGGAACAAGTTCCAGGTGGACAAGGAGGGCCTGAGTCAACTCACAGTGGAGCAGTTGGCCAAGGGCCTGCAGTCCCGCCCGGGCAATGAGGTAGCAGGACTCGAGGGCCGCGCCGAGCTGCTGATACGGCTAGGCGGCGCCCTGCAAAAGAACCGCGTCTTTTTCGGCGACGAGGGACGGCCCGGCAACATGGTTGGTGAGTATTCCCTCTTATCTACAATTTGGTGTGGAGAGGATTTGATTAGCTGACTGTTCGCAACAGACTACCTCTTGTCGCATCCCACCACACAGGCATCATCCATGCCCATTGTGGTGTTGCCCGTGCTCTGGAACGTGCTCATGACGGGACTGGGCTCCATCTGGCCATCCCGGACTGCCATCGACGGTGTTTCCATCGGCGACGCCTGGCCGTGCTCCACGATGCCGCAGGTGACGGGCCTGTCGACGCCCACGTCGCCCTCGTTCTCGCCCTTCCCCACCAACACCCAGGCACCCTCGGCCAGCCGCGGCGAGTGGGAGTCGATCGTGCCGCTGCACAAGCTGACGCAGTGGCTCTGCTACTCGCTGATGCAGCCCATGCAGTCGCTCCTCAAGATCCACTTTGCCGGCTCCGAGCTGCTGACGGGCCTGCCCGAGTACCGCAACGGCGGCCTCTTTGTCGACATGGGCGTGCTGAACCTGCGCAAGCCCGACGAGGACCGCGGCCTCGAGCACTACAGCGACTACTGCCGCCGCCACAACGTGCGCGCCGTCGAGGTCGCCCCCATGTTTGAGCCGAGCGACGACGTCATTGTCGAGTGGCGCGGTGTCACCGTCGGCTTACTGGACAAGCTGTGCGATGACGTGAATTACGCGCTGCGGGCGGAGCTGAATGGGGGCGAGATTACGTTGGGGCAGCTGCTGGAGGCTGGTAGTTGGAAGGTAAGCTCTCCTCAGGACAACATGCCACATGATACCGTGAAGTATAGAAAGCTGACAACAGTGTTTACAGGGCGGTCGAGAAATCGCCGAAGTCAGCCGGCCAAACACCAAAGAGGCGCCCATCTTGATCGACTCGGACGGCACTCTCTTCTAGGCCAGCAGACTATATTATTTATTTATTTTCAGTCCCGAAACATGTGACTGGCATACATATATTTACTTTGTTATAATATTAGGGTCGGGCAGGCACATCGGTCGGACATTTTGGGTATTTACCGGGTTGGTGGTGCATATGTATGTGTAAGGAAAACATAAAACCCCCAACAGCACAACACGGGCGAGTGTGTGCGTGTGGGAGTGAGAGTTAGTACTTTAGGTGACCCATGGTTTAGCTTGGCTTGGCTTGGCTACAGTTGCTGCCTCCCTTCGAAAAAAGAAAAGGGACCGGTCCGGGTTTGATGACATGAATGGAGTAATGAAAGAAATATAAACAATTACATTGATATCGGATATGGTGTGGACTGGACTTGCTTGTGTTTACGGTACGGGTTGTTGGATGAAGGAAGGAGGGGAGCTTACACGACTTCGAGGGGCTCATCTTGTGAATATCCAAACATCAGAGCCGAGCACGACCGGGGCAGTACCTAGTGTAAAACTCGAAGACAATTCATGCATTGTATCGTTGAACATTAGTCCAGCCAGGATGGCTTATGAAGTCCGGACTGTCTAACTTGTGGCTGCGTATTTTGAAACCTGTGGACATGATATGACTTACACATAGGTTTTCTGGGGGAAGCTGAGGGCTCAAACATATATTGAATCCGCATGACGTTGCTTGCCACGACGCCGCCATGCACTCCCAACTAGTCCCTTGGCACCGCAACGGTCGAATAATGAGATCGAGGAGAAACTAAAACAGGACAGGTAACTCGGTATACAAAGGAATGTATACTGACAATACGGGACCCTGGCTACACTGGGAAAAGTCGAGTTGTTTGCTAGATATATAGCCTAGTTAGTACGGGAGCCCCTGGCCATTACACATGATGACGTAGGTGTACGCCCAAAGCAAGTATTAGCCAGTTTTACTATCCCCTGGCTCGAGTCCCAGTCAACAGCGAAAGGGGGCAGGGAAACAGACAGCCTGCCCTATAATGTTTACTTCCCACTCCCCTTTCTCTCTCTTGTTTATTTAGTGAACCCAACCAACCCACGAAAAGTACGCAACGTCTCGCTTCTTCTAGGCACATTGGACCCAAAATTCACCAGAACAAAAGCCTGCTTACAACGTCTCAGTCTCGACAAGTTGAGACCCTGTATTTGCTCAACACAACACAACATTTCAAAGGCCATACCAAGTTCAAGAATGCCATCCATTTCTCGAATTCCAGACTCCTAAGCTCCTCTATAGTGTGCAGAGATCGAGACCACTCAATTACACCCTCCAAGGCATATGTATACCCCTGATCGATCCTATCTCGTTCATCGTTCCCAATCATCCACACGACTGGGACATGTGGTTTGCTCGATGCTTCTTCCGTGCCTGTGGACGTATATTCAACCGTCCATGCTGCTGCCTGCCACCCACACAACCAGCTTGGTGATTCTGCCAGTCGAGCAGCAGAAACTATGAGTGTGTGTTTTGTTTATATATCTACAGAAATAATGAGGGAGCTTTCATGAATATTAGAAGCCCTCTTGTACAAGCATCTTGTTGAAGACGCAGTTTTGGCTGTGAAACCACTTCGGCACCTCGGGCGGCGGAGGCGGAGGAGCAAACATGCCGGGAAGAATAGGAGGAGGCTGCGGCGTTTGGCTTTTGGCAGCAGCAGGGTCCATCTTGGGGACGGGCGTTTGACTCTTTTTGGGGTCCGCCTTGGGCATCTTCTTGCCACCGCAGCATTTGCCTTTGCCGGTCAAATCTATGTATTCCTATTTGAACAAGCTTGTTAGTCTCCTAGGACAAAGCAACCCGGGGAAGAAGGGTAAACTTACTCTTAGTTTCTGGAGAAATTGGGCTCGCTCGTCGTCAGATCCCCACTGGTACGGTTCTATCCTCTCCTTCCAGAGTTTTGCGGCGTGGTACATGCATGTCATGTAAGAATGTTCGGGCTCGTCGTTTGTGACCTCGGGATGGCCCAGTTCGATAATGGCCTGCTTGATGCTGGTGAGCAGCCCGCGGGTATCGATATGCATCGTGCCTGTACAATAAACATCGGTAATGGAATATGGCGCATGAATCGTCCCCGGGGGCTGGATTAGTAGGGAGCCCGGTTCCAGGAAGACGGGTATCCATATGCCGAGTTTGTCCTGATCCTCTGCCGTCGGAGGGGGATTAGCAGGGTTGTTTTGGGCGAACCACTTGACCGAGGCGTCATCGACCATGGACGAGAATACAGGCCACAGCTTGTCCCCTTGCTGATCCAACACACTCGTGATCTTGCCGAGATGGTCGCCGTGCGGCTCCGAGAAAACCCCCGCCTGGCCGCAGATTTTGAAGCTGGTAGAAACCTTGAGGGCTGCCCCTCGGTTCGCCCTGCCGAGCCCGCCTCCACCACTGAAGCCTCCCTTCCTGGCAAGGTCGTTGTACAACCCCAGGTCTACCAGTCCAGCAATACACGCAGGCACCGGGTTGTCGTCGTTGGAGTCCAGGTCCAGCAGGTTGATGGGCCCCATTTTTGCATCTTCATCGGTAAAGCATCGCTCGACGTCCTTGGGATCCAGCTTCCGGGTGAGATCCTCCAGCGTGCAGTAGAGGGGCGGTAGGCGTACTGGACCTCGATCTTCTGGCCGAAGAATCGGAGGGACTGGAACAGCTGTTTGATGTCCTGTGTCCTCCGGAACTCATGGTTCCACTCGGCGGGCACAAGCAAAGGAACCTTGGGGGCTCCGTACGTATTCATGATATGCCTGACTTCCTCCAAGCGGCAGACGGCAAAGTGGCCTTCGACGAAGCCCGGCCCGCCCGAGTTGAGAATCTCCTCATATCTCTCGGCAGAGATGGGGAGACCCGGGTTGCGCGCGCATGAGTCGAGGACCTGCTGGATGTAGCGGGGGCCCGATACTCTCATTAATGAATCCTGTGGGGAACGCTGGACGAGGTTCATGACACATTGTCTCGCCTGCAAGACTTGGATTCTAGCCGTCATCTGGTGGCGAGCAACGGCATGAGAAAACTCCTGTTCCTTTGTGAGTTTCAGTACAACGGGTGGATCCGTGGCAGGTGCAGGCGCAGGTGCCGGTGCCGGTGCCGGTGACGGGGCTGGTGACGGGGCATCTGCCGGCACTTCTGCTGGGGCGTCTGCTGGGGCTGGTGCTGAGATTGGGGCTGGGGCGGGCGACTTCTCGGGTCGGGCGGTGGTGGTTTTACGTTTGGTGGTGGGTTTCCGGGATTGAGGGGCAGCCTTGGGAGCCTTGGGGGCCTTGGGAACTTTGGGAGCCTTGGGAGCCTTGGGAGCGGTGGTTTTTTTGGTGGCGGTGACGGGTGCAGCATCGGCATCGTTGGGATCCCGCTTCCGCTTCACGACAGGCTGAGATTGCTTTGCAGCGGGCTTTGGCTTCCCATTGGGCTTGGGCTTATGCTCCGGCCTAGCCATCGACACTTTTGCGGGGGAGTTGTGTGCATCTTTGGATGCCGGGGTTGGTGGGTGAGAGACAAGCCGCGACTGCTGGGGGGTGGTTTGCTGCCGTTCAGAGCTGGGGGTCTGGAGCCATGTGGTCATGGAAGGGCAATTGGTTGCGACGAACCAACGACGGACATGAGCGGCGGGTTGGTTTGGGTTGGGTTTGGTGAAGGAGCGACAAGAAGGAAGCTGGAACCAATGAGGAAGAATATCAATTGAGTGCCGAGCAGCTGTTGAATTAGAAAATAATGGGCGACGGGTCTGTGTAGGTAGGGCGATGAGATGGGAGGCAATGAAGTGATGCGACTGCGAATGCGATGCGATGAATGAAAGCGTCTGGCTTTCTGGCCACGGAGTGGATTCGGGGATGGGCGAACTGCCACTGGACTGGGCTGGGCTCTCTCCTCTGCAGTGTGGTGACTGGCAACTGGATTGTGTCGCCCGCCTTTTGCGTTGCGGACCTGCTAACCTAGCGGCTGGCTGGCCTGGGGTCCATGTTACGCCCATTTCATGTCATGTGCTTTTGTTTTTCTCTGGCTTTGGTCCGTGCACGTGCTCCCCTCCGCCTGAGCCAGTCTGAGAGCTCTCTTCTTTTTACCAGCCACTGCTTTCTCACCCCACCATGTCTGTTATTGCCGAAGGCCGATCGGCTCTGCGAGTTCCAGCGCCACACACAACCAACGGCACAAGCCACACATCGCGATATATACTCTGAGCAACTAGAGGTCTCTGTGCTCCCTGTTGCATCATTTTCAGTTTTTGTACATTTATTAGCAATAAGGCGTATCGCTGTATGCTGCTGTGGTCCTATGTAATTAGTCGAGTAACCATGGTTCGTTCATTCAAGTCGAATAACCGGTTGCTACAAGTAAGAGAGGGACATGGAATAAGGGCTGTTGGTGTGTGGTCTGTTCCGCAAGATAACGTTGATACTATCTGCTGCTGGGAGTGACCCTTGGAAGCCAGACTGTTCTTTCGTTATTTTGACTGGGAGACGAGAAGTCAAGAGTACCCAAAGACAGAATTGTGGTTTCTACAGTCAACCCACAGCAAGAAAAAAAAAAAATATTTTATTGCCTTAATTTGGACCTTGTGCTTCTTGGTCAGCTTAAGTGGCCAGTTCTATACCCGTGTGTATACACAAGTACTCCACGGGAACTTGCATCTAGGTCAACTCCTCAACCCAACGTCAACACACACTATCCCCAAAATCAATGGAGGAAGATGAACAACAATCAGGACAAAACTTTAGATGCTGATATTCCAAAGCACATTGGGTGATCCAACAGCTAAGAAGTCACATTCGCAGTGGAATTCGTGGATTTAAATCTTGTGCATGGAGCTCACTGCAATCTATGCCACGGTCTTCGATACTTGCAAACGATATGTAATGATAAGACAGAATCGAAGGTACTCACTCTTACCTTGATCAGATTGCAACAGCTTAGAAAGAACTTACATATATGAAAGAAGGGAAATAGAGAGGCATCGTCGCGAAGTTGGCGAAGGAACACGATAAACTGGGGAAAGGTGAGGCCTCCATCCAGCCGAAAGATCGGCGGTATGGAGTTTTACAGAATTGCATGACATCTCGAGATCCCGAAAGATAACGGTAGTCGAGAAGCCCCCCACCGACTCCTGGATCGATCTCCAGTGGGACAGCCGGCTACGGAGGGGAGGATGTTGATCACTTCACCACGCCGCAAAAGCACCTGTTGCTATTTTTACGGTCCAGCAAGAGAGAGTCGAAAGAAGAAAAAACAATGGAGCGGGGGTCCCTGATGGAACCGGATCTGCACCCTCCCGTAAAAAGGGTTAAGTCGCAGCCGGGGTAAGGGTCGCAACAGTGGGATTTCCGAGAGCCTTCTGACTGCTCGAGGCCCTGTGCCAATGAAAAGGCTGGTACCGTGGGAAGGGCTGACGACGGGGACACTTCCAGGGGTGCGGGTCGAATCTTGCTCTAGGGAAGCGACTATCAGATTTGGTAACCCAACCAAAGGGCACAACGGGCTCGACGGGCTCCCCCCATCAGGCCATCTTCGTACGAGATTAAGCGGAGATGCCCCGGCCTGCCAATCTGGACGAGAGTCCGGGGAATTGGGTTTGACAAATACTGGCTGGCTTTTGGGAGGGAGGGCGCCGGCGGGCTGGGCGCACTGCAAGCTTGGCAGCCGCTGGCTGTAACGGTCGGCGGGCTGCTGCCCGTCCGGGGTGGTGGTGGTGGTGTCTGTCGGCATATGCAGGGGTTTACTTAGATTCGGGAGTGGTAGTTGGTAGGCCCAAACCCATATTTTGATAATTGTGGGAGGAGTTGAAACAACTTGGGCGAAAAAGGCTGCAGATTTCGAGGGGAGGACCTGGAGGCCAAGCGTGCGGAGTCCGTCTTAGACCGGCGCTGAGGGACCCTGAAGACCCTGAAAATGGCATGGCCGGCGGAGTACGGCGGGTTTGAGGGCCTCTTCTGGCCCCTCCACCCTGGTCACAATGGGTCAAACCGATTGCGGCACCTGGTCGCCCGACCCAAAATCCCATGTTCACATGCGCCTGTGGTGGTGGTGATTGTCGCATGCAGCTGCTTAGGGGATAAAATTTCAAATTCGCATGGTAGGGATCCCCCGTGATTGCGTACCGTACCCCGAGAAAGAAAAAAAGAGAGAAGATATATATGAGAGCGGCTCCAGGCATCATTTTCTTGTCGCCTCTTCTTTCTCGCCCAGCATGTCCGAAAAAGGAACCACCATCAATCACAGCATCATGGCCATCCAACCCGAAACCGTCGCCGTGGCGGCCCAGCCCCAGCCGCCAACCGCCGACAAGCAGGCGGCGCAGGCGCTCCTGCCGGAGCAGCCGACGACCCCCGTGCTGCCGGCGGAGCTGTCGATGAACCTGCCCATCGTGGACCTGGACGTGTTCCTGCAGGGCGCGCGCGACGCGCCCGAGGTGGTGGCCGAGTGCCAGAAGGCGGCCAACGCCCTCATCACGTACGGCGCGCTGGTGCTGCACGACTCGCGCGTGTCCGAGGCCGACAACACCACCTTCCTGGACCTGCTCGAGGACTACTTCGCCCAGCCGCCCCAGGACCTGGCGCGCGACGAGCGGCCCGAGCTCGGCTACCAGATCGGCGTCACGCTCGAGAACACGGAGAAGCCCAAGTGCGCCGTCGACGAGCCGTGCCTGCAGGTCATCGAGCGTTTGGACCCGGCCGAGCGGCCCCTCGACATCGGCGCCCACGAGCCCGACCCCAAGTGCCGCTTCTTCTGGCGCATGATGGACCAGCCCCCCTACGAGACCCTCTTCCCCTCCCTCAACGCCGACAACATCACCCCGGACGCCCCCCACATCCGGGACCGCTGGGCGCCCACCATGGACCAGTGGGGACCTCGATGAAGAACGCGTAGGTCTCATTAATTCCCAAGCCATCCTTTTCTTTTTCAATCCAGGAAGCTAACCAGTACAGCGTCACTTCCCTCGCGGGCATGGCCGCCGTCGGCCTGGGACTGCCGGCCGAGGCCTTCATGGACGCGACCAAGTACGGCCCCCACCTGCTGGCCCCGACGGCGTCGGACCTGTCCAAGTACGGCAAGAAGGACAGCATCCTGGCCGGCTTCCACACCGACCTCAACTTCCTGACCATCCACGGCCGGTCGCGGTACCCGGGCCTGCACATCTGGGCCCGCAACACGGGCAAGCGGATCCCCGTCAAGATCCCCGAGGGCAACTACCTGCTCGTCCAGGCCGGCAAGCAGATCGAGCACCTGACGGGCGGCCTGATCAAGGCCGGCTACCACGAGGTCGGCGTCACGCAGGCGACGCTGGACGTCATCGCGCGCCGCAAGGAGCAGTTCCCCGACCGGCCCCTCGTCCGCATCTCGTCCACCTTCTTCTGCCACCTGTCGTCCGACTACGACCTCGCCCCCAACCAGGTCCTCGCCGACCGCGCCCGCCGCATCCGGGCCGAGCAGTTCAACCTCGGCAAGGACGAGGGCGAGGAGGTGACGTACCACGACATGAAGGTGGGACAGCAGGTGCAAGAGTAAGTTTTCCCCTATTGGCCCTCGTTTTCTAGAATGCATTCCTGGAATCGTCACTAACCTGCTACACAGGGAGCTCAAGCATATTGCATTGATGGCATAGACGGGCGTTTCTATCTATTCATTCTTGCATTTCCGGATTTAAGCAAAGTCGGTTGCATTCTACAGGTGTTACATGAAGCCGGATCCTCTCTCCTGGCTGTGGCGAATCTTTTCCTTTTTATATCTCGGCTCGCATCGTTACCTATATATCCCGCGAACCTCTGTTGATAGATCATGAGTACAAATCAATGAATAATGAGCAATCATACCTAGTGTTTTGTGTCTTCTGTTTGTCATACGCCGAGGAGACCGACTGAAGGCTGTAGTAGATAAGATCGGTCATCCCCTGTTGTCGGGGTCGGGAATGTGCATGAGGACCCGGACCGGTTCGGCTGGGTGCATGTTCTTGACGACTGTTTGCTTGTGGATTACCAAAGCTTCTTGCTGCTTGGCTCCTGTGCCTTATTCCCAGAGATATGGTTACCGAGTCCAAGATCATCTGATGCTGACGTTCATCCCCATGATCCGCCTCGCGTGTCAGCGAACCAAGTAAACCAAGCTTTGTTTGCCAAGGGCCCATCGATGTTGGTCCCATGGTTCCTGGTCCTCTTGGCGGCGCCATCTCACGGCATTCATCTCTTACTTCGCTTTGCCGCGGTTATATCAAGGTTATTCGACCAGCTATCAGTTATCACTTATTGACCATCGCTAAAGTGGATTCCCTACCCCTGTCGCGGCTGGTTCCAGCGGCACCTATCTACAAGTATACAGGATTGCAACATTAGTTCATGCAACCACGTAATTCTATCAAACTGTTCTTCTAGTATCGTCGCATTACCGATCCCGGGAATCTGGGACGTACGTTATCTATTGTATCTCACCATGACCCCTCGGGAACTATCCTCCCCCAATGACAGACCGCTTATTTCCTTATCGGAAAGGCGCGCGTGTGTGTGCATGCTGGTCCCGTATGTGGTGGGCAGGGAACCCGACTCCCCTCTGAACGATAAGAGTGCCGGCAGGTTGGTCACAAATTTCGCCATGCGGAGGGCACCGATCGTCATGGGCCCAATTGGGCGTTATTACTGGCTGATTGATAACCAGCACACGATAAGGGTCTCCATCCAATAGGCAGGTATGCATACTACCCTGGTCGGTCGTCGACAGGGGTCCGGATAAGCGGAGCCAACCAAGATTATAGTAGTTGATGGCTTACATTCCCCGGCGGTCGTGGAAAATCAATAACAGCAGAACCCGAACGACGCACAGAAGAGAACTTCGTCTTGGCAGGCGGGCAAGAAACAGATCCAACACGATCAGGGTACAATGTGCTGGTCAAAAATGGTTGGACCCCGAGTGGTGTTGGTTCACTGCGAAGCTTTTGTCAGCTCACTAAGCAAACATCCACATATCATAATCGATGGCAACAGCCGCCGAGCTACCTATTCGGGAATGGTGGCGATACTACATCATTCCCTATCATACTCCCGGTATGTACATCCATCTCGGGCCCGGCGATAGCGGTCTCCACGGCTTTCCGATGCCGCCCACACTCCCAACACTGCGGTTGGCAGATGTCAGATAAGTAACACAGAATACACAACCCGGGGACCCCCTCCCTCACGCCCGAGGGTATGATAACCCGGCATAGAGATACGATTCATGCATGGATGCATTGGCTCTATCTTCTCTGAAAAGTACCCTTTAGGGCGTGTCCTCCTATAGCCGGTCTTCGCAGCGGGTTATCAAAGCCCCGCCAAATCACTTCGTCTGTATGTATATAAGCAAGTATAAAGACGCTGGGAGCACGCATCCAGTCATGATAGGACCAAGAGAACCTTCTCGCGGCATCTACTAACAGCCCTATCTTCAGTTGGTCTGGCGTTCTTCTTCCCCGGCTCCTCCCCTAATCCCCCATCTCGTCAGCCACCATGAGGTACTCTCTCACAGCAGCCGCCACCTCGCTGCTCGCCGGCAGCGCGTCCTGCGCCCCCTACACGTCGCTGCCCGTGCACCTCGAGACCCGGACCCAGATCGACTCGCGCGTGGCCAACGTCCACGTCACCTTCCACGAGCCCGTGGAAGGAGAACTGACCTACACCTACGGCCGCCACTGCGCCCCCGGCGGCACCCACCAGCTCCGCGATGCCCACCACACTGTGGCCCGCAGCAGCAGCAACTCCGAGTCCCGGCTGGTGTGGCTCATGCCCAAAGACGCCGAGTCGGGCGGCTGCCTCTCGGCCTGGGACGGCAGCGGCAAGCTGGTCGGCCGCAGCGAGCCGCAGCGCTTCCAGACGGTCAAGAAGCGGGACCTGCGGAAGCGCAGCGGCAGCGGCGTGGCCATGACGCAGGAGGCGGGCATCGACACCTGGGGCCCCTGGTTCGACGGCGTCAAGCTGCTCGAGGACAAGGAGCTGAGCGCCGTCGACGCCGAGGCCGCCAAGGCGAAGGAGGTGGCCATCGTGGCGGCGGCATGTCGGGGCTGATGACGTACCTGGTGCTCAGCCAGTCGGGCCTGAGCAACATCAAGATCCTCGAGGCCTCGCAGCGGCTCGGCGGGCGCGTGCACACCGAGTACCTCTCGGGCGGGCCCTTTGACTACTCGTACCAGGAGATGGGCCCGATGCGGTTCCCCATGGCCATCAGCGTCGCCAACGAGACGTACAACGTGACGGACCACCAGCTCGTCTTCCAGCTGGCCGACGAGATGAACGCCCTGAACGGCCACAGCCGCAACCTCAGCGTCGACTTCATCCGTGGTACCAGGCCAGCCCCAACGGCCTCTCGTACAACAACGGCTTCAAGCTGCCCGAGACGGGCATGCCGCCCACCCTGGCCCAGATCCAGCAGAACGCCTCGCTCGCGGGGCCCCCCGCACCGGCCATGGACCCGGCCACGCAGGGGATGCAGGACGCCATCACCAAGATCACCTCCAACGAGACCATGATGATCGAGATCGCCACCAACATGCACAAGGCCCACAAGGACTTCCTCGTCAACGGCCTCGGCGGCAAGGGCGGCGAGGTCTGGTCCGAGTTCGCCTACATGGTCAACTACCTCAACGCCACCCTGAACCAGACCGACATCGTCGTCGGCAGCTCCGCCGACAGCTCTTTTTCGAACGCGGTAAGCCGACTTCTCCTGACTCTCAATAGTGCTGTAGTATCCTGACTAACCCATTCGTGTCACAGCTCTACGACAACGTCTACTTCTCCGCCACGACCTGGACCACCATCGACGGCGGCCTGAGCCGGCTGCCCCTGTCCTTCCACCCGCTCGTCGACAACATCACCACCATGGACGCCCACGTCGACAAGGTCGAGTTCTTGGATGAAGAGCAGCGCGTCCGCCTCTCCTGGAAGCAGCACGGCAACAAGGCGGCCGCCTACCAGAACGCCACCTTTGACTACGCCGTCATCGCCATGCCCTTCTCCAAGGTGAAGCTCTGGCGTCTCCCCAAGTTCTCTTCTCTCACAACACTCAGACTTACATCACATCGCACCAGGGAAAGAAACGATAATCTGACAAAACAATCCACAGTGCTCCCCCCACCATCAAGAACGCCATCAACAACGTCCCCATGGAATCCGCCTGCAAAGTGGCCCTCGAATACAAGACCCGCTTCTGGGAGCACCTCCCCACCGGCCCCATCCTTGGCAGCTGCAGCACCACGACCGACATCCCCGGCGTCGGCTCCGTCTGCTACCCGAGCTACAACCTGAACGCCACCTCGGGCCCCGCCTCCATCCTCGCCTCGTACGCGTCCGGCGACTGGGCCGTCCGCTGGCTGTCCCAGACGGAAGAGGAGCACGTCCAGTACATGGTCGACGCCATGGTCGAGATCCACGGCGACGTCGCCCGCGAGCAGTACACGGGCAACTACAACCGCCGCTGCTGGTACCTCGACCCCTACGAGGGCGGCGCCTGGGCCGCACCCCCCATCGGCCAGCACCAGCTCTACATCCCCGAGTACTTCAAGACCTACAGCAACGTGAGTCATCTTCATCTATCTTCCTGAGTCCCCGGGTCCTTTTACTAACACAATGTGCTGATAGATGATCTTCGTCGGCGAGCAGACCTCGTACACCCCCGCCTGGATCGCCGCCGCCCTCGAGTCCGGCGTCCGAGGTGCCGTCCAGCTGCTGCTTGGTGAGTTTCTTCCCTCTCCCTCTTGACCAAGTTTGGTACAGGCCTTCTAACCGTATTTACAAACAGAGCTCGGCCTTGTGGACGAGGCAAAGGCGGCTGTCGACAAGTGGATGGCACGATGGATCGAAGTGGTAAGCTGACCTCTAAATGACGCTTCATTTGAACCCCATGTCAACGAATGCTAACACAAACTTTAGTAATTACATCATAACGAATGGTTCGTTTAGGAGACCAGAATAACCATCATAGGGTCTTTTAGGACCACAGAATAATAGATAATAACACATAGACTTGATCAATGAGAGACACTGTTGATTACAAGAACTTCCCCTTCAAGC
The DNA here is from genome assembly GCA_006503535.1 of Arthrinium phaeospermum. Taxonomy (NCBI): domain Eukaryota; kingdom Fungi; phylum Ascomycota; class Sordariomycetes; order Amphisphaeriales; family Apiosporaceae; genus Arthrinium; species Arthrinium phaeospermum. The sequence continues at coordinate 5,092,907 of QYRS01000001.1, read as the reverse complement.
AGCCTCTTTGTTGGACCCGGAAGAAGGAAGTAGACAACACGAAATATCGTTCACGATTACTCTGGGTTTACGAGGAGCGACAAAGTCGCAAATACCCCTTGGAATGATCTACAAGTCTGCCACATGGTCTAATACCAAGCCCCTCCCCCTTTCTGCGATGGAACTCTTCAATATCCGTCTTGAATCCGCATTCCATAATCCCAGACGACCGACCCTGATACTCTCAATCCCTCAGTGTACAAGCCCCAACTCAACGCGAGCCTTCACCTCGTCCCAATACTGCACCGCCTCTTCTCGCGGAACCCCTTGCCCCAGCCGATCATGATCAGGAACGCGCAGCAGATGGCCAACCCTATAAACGCGATGCTGATGAAGCAGTTCTGCACGCCGAGGTCGTGCAGCCACGGCGTGATGCCGTACCCGATGGCGAAGCTCATCGTGTTCCGCACCAGGATGCACGTGGTCAGGGCGTCGCCGCTGATGTCGCGGTACGTGTCGACCAGGTAGTTGACCGACAGCGTCACGCCCGTGGCGGCCGCGTAGGCGAGCGTCCCATGGCAACACCAGGCCGAACCAGTGGATCTGGTGGGCGGCCCCGACGCCCCACAGGAGGAAGGAGAAGGGGACCACGAGGGTCGAGATGGCGAAGAGCCACAGTCGGTGTTCCGGCTCGGATGCCGTTGTTCCGCCGGGCGAGACGTATTATGAATCGGTCTGAGAACAAGCCGGTAAGTGCAGAGCTGGGGCTTTCGGTTAGCACACGTATGCAGCACAGAATGGATACATGATTGAACTTACGCAGCAATGGCCCAATAATGGGGGACGTAAGTGAGTCCAACCATCGAGGGCGAGAAACTGTAAGGCGGGGCACCCAGGATCATCGAAGTTGTCGCGTTGAGTGTTGAAGTAGATGAGATACGTCCCGTAGCTGAAGCCCGAGTAGAACACCACTGGCCAAGATAACAGCTTGAGAGACTGCCATGCCCGGTAATGCATCATGAACGGTCTCGGCCGGTCGAAAAGGGACATTTTCTGAACAAACGTCTTGCGGGACCCGACGAGGCGTCCGGCGTTTCCTGGAGTAACGGCCGTGGCAGGGGTCTCCATTTTGACCTTCCTGTTGTCCTCGTCGCTCGGGCCGAGGGATGTTGTGGCCACAACACCGACGGTGCGTCTGTCATAGTTGGTCTCCTCCATGAGAGAACATGAAGACCCAAGCGGCGCCGCAGAAGATGGCCGGGAAGTAGAAGACCCACTTGTATCCCATACCGTCGTTGATGAAGCCGCAAATGAGCGGCGCGAAGTAGTTGCTTCCTGCCAACGTGAACGCGTACCAGCCCATGTACGTGGCGCGTTCATGCGCGAAGAAGAGGTCTGCAATCGTAGTCTCAGGGAGGGCCTCGATGGGCGACCCGAAGAACCCCGTCAAGATGCTCTTCGCGATCCACTGGCCATTCCCATGAGCGAAGGGACCCCAGACCGTCACCCCGACCAGACCCGCAAGAGAGAGAAGATAGGTGAAGCGCTTTCCGTACTGCAGGGCGAACGGTTGCCAGAACAGCAGGCTCCATCCCAGGAGCAGGAACATGTAGCCGGTTCCAGAGTTCAGGTCGTTCTCGGTCACATCCAAGGCCTGAGAAAGCGGGACCAGCACGGAATAGACGACTGAGAGGGCCATGCCATTGAACCATGTATCTGGGAGATACGCAGTCAGCCTCTCGCGGTCAGACCCGGGTAAACGTTTCCACGATGAACTCACAGAAGGGCGCATGTCAAGGCCAAGTACTTGCGCGGTTGGGTCCAATTGAGGGGATCATCGGGGTCTGACGAAGGTGTGGGCACAAGAATGATGTCTTTCTGATCAGTGGCATGGCGGGCAGCCAGGCTGTGCTCCAGATCGACGAGATGGACGGTGCCAGGAACAGACAAGACGTCGATGTCCACATGCGAATTGGCTGCGGCGGCGGAAGCCATCTTGACAGTTTGCCCGGCGCGGATGACACTTCAAATGATTGATAGCGTGGTGATAGAAGTGACGCCCAGCGACAACGTCCAGGAAATGCGGTCCAGCTGCCAGGTCTGAGACTGAAGGTGGTGTTGGAGAGGTCCGCCCTACCGGAGACTTTGCAGCGGAACGTGAGAACGGCGCTTCGTTGCTGCTCGAGAGTTGAAGATGCAACGGCAGCTTAGGTTAGCTTGAGGTATTTTGGGGGAATGCGCCACAACGACGCAGTTACGCCAATGAGGCAATTGTAAGTAATCAAACAAACAACCCCGGCAATCGCAACTGTTGTAAGTACAAATGTACACCTCTCAGAGCCTGAAATACCACTCTATTCTTTGAAAGTTTATCAAGTGCAGCAGTTGACTTGATTTCGACATTCTCATCCACGGAGGGGGGCAGCCATTATGATATATACTTATGCAGTCAGACTGGACTTGCGTCGCAGCGACGTGAGCAGCATGGCATGTAGTGTGACACAAGCTTCGCCAAACACGTTTAGGTTGTGTGCCGCCAACGCTAATGCAGACCCGACAGCGAGCAGGCGACAGGCGGATTTACCATTGGCCAAAATGATGCGAAAAGGCGCAAAGGTTGGGGGATGCTTCGCCCTTTGCATCCGGAAGCAGCTAATCATTCCTAATTGGGTTGTACAGATGACCAATGGCCTGCATCGCATCTGCACCGAGATTCCCCTTATCTTTCCGCGGCGTGTCTTATCGAGCCACGCACTTGGTGAGTTGCTCTTCGTGAGGCCAACACAGTTTCCTAGGCTATCTCGGTGCTCCCTACATTCGCTTGGCTGCTTGACTCGGCGGCCCATGCGGCTTTGTCCTCCGTTGCCTTGCTTTTCGGACGATACGCCTGTTGGTTATCAGTCCTGCACGGGATCCTGTCAATCAACACTCTACTTGCAATACTGTTGCAGCATACGTGACCAGCGATATATCTTGGGGGATTGTTGGTTGGCGGTGCAGCATGCAAGTCACCAATATCGCAGAAACGATCCAATCTTTACATGCAATGCAGCTGCCGTAGTTTAACGGAACTGGAATTGCAGTTGTTGTTAATTCGAGACTGAAGCTGATTGGTTGCGCCGATAGGTACTAGATCTACTCCACATGAAGTTGAGATGAACCTTGTAAGTAGGAATTGGCTGATCTGAAGGATGCGATTAAATCAAGACCAAATCAGGTAAGAATCTGAAATCAATACTGTGAATGAAAATCAATCTTGCTATATTGGAGTCCAGTGGCACTGTTGCAAGTTGCTACAACACCTTCGCAGTTCACCCCTTTTGCCCCTTTGATGCATGCACGATCTGGCTGATGGAGAACTAAAAAAGAGATTCTAGGTAACGATCATGGAAAATGCATATATTCAACAAATATGTGGGAGTATGCATGCTGGAATGCTGAAGTCGGACAAAGAAGACCCTTGTTCTGGGCGCGGCCCTTTGTCAGGGTGAACAATGAAACGCCTGGCAGATGACATTGCCCGCCCAGCTAATCAGTCATGCAGTGCTGGTCTCGTCCGCCAAAACTGTTCAAAGGCCGCATTCCCCTCGTTTTGTGGTTGCGATTGCATCCGGGATGAGGCATCTTGCCACCACGTCCACCAGCCGCCTCATATATAATGGCCTGGTCTCCTCCCTTCCCCCAGAGACCCGGCGCCATGCTCAGCCAGACTATGGACCAGTACGACAAGGAAAAACCATGAGAACAAAGACCACCACAAAGTCCGACCCATACTACGCTCCATTGATCCCCTAGCTCGATTTACTGACGCAACAATGTGCCACATTTACGAATACCGCCAGGTCCAATGCGGCCAGTGCAACGAGTTCCATGGCGAGAAGACCGACAAAGACTTCAAAGAGCAGTGCCGGACCGCCTATCGCCTGGGCGGCTTCGGCACCTGCAAGAAATCCGTTCAGAAGCAGACCGTGAAGCGGTACAAGTGGAAGGACTGCAGCAACTGTCAGGCTAGACAAGACGTCCACTCCATGTGGTTCTGATGAAAGAGCCACACGAACTACCGGCATGGACACAGATGACCCTTAGTTAGGAGGCCTTTTTGGTATAGAGCTCAAACCAAATGTAAGCAACTTGACTTCAACCAGATAAATAGCTATGGCTAACCCACTGACTAGGCACGAGTACACCAATTGCTAAGAGGGGCCAGGGCAAAAAGGAGGATGGAAGCAACGTATCTACCCCTACCTGGGACACAACTGTACAATCAGACATGGCACAAATATTGAACCACCGTCACCACAATTTTACTATTCATCATTCCCTACATAGTTTCTGTGAAATGCACTGTTTTATAATATCTAATGGGCAGAATGAAGAGCCATTAACCAACAATACATCCCAGGAGACATATTGAAGCCACATCTTCCACTGGCTTTATTCTCCTCTATTGGTGTCTCCTAGTAAGCTGAACACCAGGAATAGTACCATGCAAGTGCAAGTAGAGAAAGAAGATGGACACAAAGGGGGCTTGACAGATTGCATTCACGATATAAATAGCGTTATATCCCAGTCCCCTTTGACCTCACTTGCTGGCAGTGCAGTAACCCTTGGTCTTGAGAAGATACAAATATCGGCGTGCCCAATAGGCTGACACAATTAACGTGTCTATGCAAACCAACCACCTTTTGTATGAACCCGTATAATATTTGAAAGCAACGATCAATATGTAAGCAACCCCGCGTTTTCAATTCTCGACTCAACGCTAATGCTTCCCCATCCATAGGGCTGAAAAGAACTGTGTTCACTGTGGCAGAGTAATCAATGCCTCTGCGTACAAGTGTCCCCACTGCTCAAAGGACACCCTCTCGAAGTGCTCCTACGAGCGCTGTCCTTGCCAGTCTGGCTGATGGGAGGAAGCCTGGGTTCTTGTTTGGTTCCCAGAGGAAAAGGATGAGGGATTACAAGGGTAATCCGTAATTGGAACCATAGATTTAGACCAAATCTCACGCCTTCGGGCCAAGTTACCGTGAAAAGTATAAACTTAAAAGGAAGGAATCATGATTATATACATAAAAGGCTACCCTCGGTCCCTTAAGTATCCAACCCGAATACTCCCCTCATCCAACAGTACGACAAACCAGTTGAAGCTTCCCATATCCATCACGTCCAGACTTCCACCAATTACCCTACCTATTACTCCACAAACACCAACAATCCCATTCAAAATGCTTTCGCTGAAGGTCATCGCAGTGCTCGCTAGCATGGGAGCCGTTGTAGCCAGCTTGCCAATAGCCCGTCATGACTCTCGGGACGTCTATTCAGACGACCCAAACCTTACGATCATCCACGGAAAGCGTCCCCTCCCTATGGACGTCCACCCTCGAAATGACTCAAGTCCCACACCCACAGCTGTCCCCGAGTTTCCCACTGGGGACCCACTCCAGCCGTCCGTGACCAGTGGTGGTGATGCTCCTCCATCTACAACTGCTCCCTCAGCTACGCCCACCACCCTCTCCACAATCATCCGGGATCGTATGTGATCCTGTACAGTGGTATATCACGCATGGATTCAAATTCAACTTCGTTACTGCGCTCTTAATAGAGCAGAGGTTGGCGATGGATGATCAAGTGGCGCGGGGCGGTTGTTGTATTTGATACTTCCAGACCGCGAACGAAGGAGGTAGGCTTTGCGCACTCGGATCAGCCCAGACCGAGTCGGGTTGACTCTTTGGATTCGAAGCAGCCATATCTTTGTCTTCGGTCGTCTCCAGGATGCGCTCGGCGATCTCCTGCAGAGTGGCCGCAGCCCGTTGTTCAAGGACCTTGGCGGCCCGCAAGCCGGCGTTCTCGGTCTTCTGGAACTTCGGAAAAGCCTACGCACCAACGTTGCCCAGATGCTCAAAGTTCCACCCCATTGGGCCCATAACTTGACGCCGAGAGCGTTGGTGGCCGCGGCCGAGGCCGGTGTCGTCTCCCTCATTGTTGTCGGGACCACGTCTCTCTGTTGTCAAGGTTTCCGATGACTTTGATGGACTTCTCGATCGTCTTCAATCGTTCCTTCAGGTCCTGGACATCAGCGTTGGACTCACCCTTGCCATCAGACGTCAGAACGACCCACACTTGATCATGCCCCAAAGCCCCAGAAAGAGCCGAGGCACCAGGACAACTCACGCACCTAGTGATGCTTTACTCTTGGTGTGTATGATCATGTACTATTCGTTATAAACTATGTGTGGAACATACGAAGAACGCGGTAAGAGGTAGAAGCGTTTGTTGGGAACCTGGGTGTGGTGTGGTGTGATTGCAACGCATATGTCATTTGCCACTCAAGTTCCTCTCGCCGCGACACAAGCGTGGAAGTCTCCGTAGGTAGCTTTAGTCAATGTCGGGTTTCTAATCTGGAATCTGGGAGTGGGAGTGAACCACGAATCACATTGGGCGGAAGCCTTTCAAGACTTGACTGGCGTAGAAATCTAAATCGAATTGGTATCGTATTGCTAACTCCCTTCCCTGATTCAAACACGCCTGAAAACACAAATCACCCTTTGCAGATTTCGTCTGATTTCGAAGACAGGAAACAAACCCGTCATCCCTTATCCGACTCCTTTCCTGGCCCCACCAAACCCCCCTTAAACCCCAGCCGCCTTCTCCGCCCCCGTCCGTCTCGTCACCACCAGCCACAACGAGTCCGGCGCCAACTCCAACAGCGTCTTGTTGGCGGCCGCCGCAGGAAGATCATTGTCCGCCTCGAGCTCCGCGATCCAGGGCCGCAGAGCCGCGAGCTGCGTGAGCGGCCCCTCGTCCCGTCGCGGGCGCGCCGTCTCCATTAGCCGGCTCGGTAGGATCCCCCGCGCGTCGCCGCTGCCGTTGCCGGCCAGCTTCCCCGCCAGCACCGTCGTGTCCACCATGGCGACGTGCAGACCCTGGGGATGGAACCAGGCAATGTTGGCGGCAGCGATGGCGGCGATGATGCGCTCTTCGCGCAGGGTGCGACAAGGCCCGCTCATTGGGGAGACGGGTGGGGATATTCTTCCGGTCCCGGTTCCAGTCCTCGCAGTTGAGTTGTTATCTTCGTTGCCGCCGCTTACTACAAGATTGTTGTTGTTGTTGTTTGTGTTGGCGTTGTTACTAGGGACAAGTGACGCCGATGAGGTCACGATGGCACTCCACATACCACCCGAGGCGGCTCGTATCCGACGACTGATGGATCGGGCCTGGTCAGAGACGGGGGCCGACGTCAGGATCGCCTCGTTCATGCTGGCGACGAACTGGCGCCAGGCCGCGGGCGTGATACCATGGCTCCGCAGCGAGGGAGCGTAGGCCGGGAAGAAGGGCGCCGTCGCCGTGGGTCGCTGCTGCGGGATGGCGACGGGCCGCTCGGCGACATGGCCTACAGCTGCATCTGCTACCGCTTTCGGTATGCCTGAGCCATTGGGCGGCGTGTACGAGGGTGGGGACCCGGAGTGGCAACTGGGCGGGGAGGCGGGACGGTCTTGCTCGGGATGCGACGAGTGTGATGAATGCAAGGAAGACACCTCAGAATGCGAGGACCACCGTTGCCGACGGTCAAAATCTGACGGCGAAGCGATTGAGGATGTTGCTTCAGAAGCATACGATGGAAAAACGTCAATTGTGAACTCGTTCCTGTTTAGGGTCGCCATGGCTGCCATTTGGGTTGTGTCGCTTTAGGAGCAAATTCAGTTACGGTGCTGTGCGTGTGTATGTCCAACTCCCAACCCAGAACACAAATTAGAAAGAATGGCCATTCTCAATGATCCTCACTTAGCACCTGGTCTTATATTTATTCCAAGACACTTCCAGCATTCTCTTTGCATGCAAGAGTAAGATTCCGGCTGTACTAAGCCGGGGTTGAAAACATGCGTGCGCGGTACAGTGAATGCGAATGCGAGAGCTCCAAGGGGTTGTGTTATTTTTGGCTGCGCCTCGCTCGTTGCGTTGCTGGTGCTGGGTGGTTCCAGTGGGAGCGCCTTGGTGCTACAGGCTACAGCGCTAGGCCATTAGTGCGCGCTGTAAAGCATGGCGCAGAGCTGACGTGTGCGTCCCCCAATGCCCCCCAAAAGTAAGCTGCCAAGGCTCGTTCTCGTTCTCTCCCCGGAATGAGCATAAGCCTTGCGGGAAGGAATGGATTGTATGCCTTTTCGGGTCGCTTACGGCCTTAGCTTAATAGAAATTGCGAATCCATGAGTTGCAAACCGTGGCTCGACTGGCGGTGTTGCAGTTGCAGCCTGCTTGGCTTGCATATATCGTCGAGGTTCTCCAGGTGGCTTCAACTTCTTATAGCCAGTTAACATCCGCAGCTGGCGATACGGTAAGGTGTATCTCCTAATCAATTTGAAGAGCATTCTAGTGATTTAGTATAAGCATTCTGAGGCCCCGATGGCCCATAGATGGGATAGGTATACCGGTGATATTGATGGTTGCAAAGTTCGGGTCTTATTCCGACTTGATTATAACAGTAATATTGACTATCATAGATCTTTTGCCATAGTTCATGATTTTCTCGCTCCCTTGTTATGATCGGATTGCAGGTATTGAGCGGCAAAGTCAAGATGCGCATCCTTACTTTTCCTGCGGTTGCTTTCCCGTTCCCTCTCTAAGTAATTCTGTAAGCCTTTTCCTCTCGATGCGTGTAAGTATTTCAAAATGCAATTCCTTTTTCCCTGTCTTCTCTTTTACGACGCGACTCCTCAGTTTCAAATTTGGTATTGTTGGCTGAACGTGATAGCCTCTTTCCAACCGATTTGCGGGAGCTCGGATGCGGTGGCTCATTGGGGGGAATTGCCATGTTCCAGGTATATCAGCCGTGACTTCGTGACTTGCCAAATCCAGCCACTTAATGCAGTTGTCCCTTTTAGCGATATCCATAAGTTGACAGGCGTCTGTTACCAGGCTTTGGGCTCTCGCCTTCACGAAGTATATCTTGCCTAGGAAGGAGGCGATGGCATCACTGTGCTGCTTAATGCAATCGCTCCAACAGTCCATTCCCTTGCAGAACAGACAGAACCTATTCCATTTCTGGTTCGATGCCAAACAGTCGTCGCACCGAGCTCTTGGGTTCCAAATCGGGATCTCATTGTTCGAGACCATAGGACAGCCAACGTGGTAGTTGGGGCAAAGCCATGGGCTGGCTCTCATCGTTTTCGTGAATTCAAACATGAAGTTCCATGCCTTATGAACTTCCGGGGCGACTACAAGTCTTTTGAAGGACCAGATGTCAATTTCCTCCCCACAGCATCTTGGGCCCATGTACAACGGCGAGATGAGGGATAAAGCAATGGACTTGAGCATACACGCATGACAGACGACATGTTGGCATGAAAGCTGTTCGATAGGACTAGAATTTGAGTCCTCGAAGGTTCCGAAACACCAGTGACATTTGATCACGGCCCTGTATGCTTCTTCTCTCCTGCTAGGTTGTCAAATCAAGGCCCAAAAAGGTACGTGCTTATCGAGGTAATTACTTACCTGGTTCCCTGACATCTTTAGGCACTTCGACATTATATGGTGGACCCGCCCACAATGATCGGGACTCTGCGGTGTCCCTTTCCCAGTGTTGATGACCGTACTGTGTACTATGTCGTTGTTGAGGCTGTCGGTAAGGGAACATCATTCCAGGCGGAGCGTACCGACGAGCGTACCGAACGTTATTTGTTCGTGATGCAGAAATGCCACGCTCCGCATGTGGGATTGGGGGTGGGTATAGGTACTCTGTCTTTGATGACACCGTACTGACGTTGTCCTCAATGAATGGCTTTGTCCTCTTCCCGACGAGTGATCCAGCTGTCAGAGAGCTTGGCCCATGACCAACCCTTCTTGCAGGCAAATGTGGTGATGAGGACCGGGCATAGTTGTCGAAGTCAAGGTCCCTCCCATCAACAACTCCACGGTATGCGTCACTGAGAGTTGAAGATAAGCCACTGATGTCGCTGTCGGCTTCGCACGCATAAACATATGGTTCATCGGCATCAAACTCGACATCCGACCCCTTGCCATTGAGCGCCCTCGTTGCTGGAAAGCATATCGGACCGATAGACTCCCTCGCTTTGGCCCATGAAGTCAACTCCAGGTATTTACCAGAGGTCATAGCTTCGATTCCCCGGCGCGCAATTGAGGACATGTTACCATTGCCATGGTACAAAAAGACCATTCTGCTCAGGAGCAAGTCGGATGAACCGGTATAACGGACCCGACAATTAATTTCGCAAGACCCACGACTCTTACAGAAGAGGCACATGCCGCGTCGTTGAGGGAAGGCAGTTGGAGACCCAGAATTGCGCGTTGTAATGCCACAACGCTCACAAGTCACCCGTAGTTGTTTCAATGGCACTCTTCCTTCCCATGCCGGTTTCCCGTCACAGCAATGGTCGTTGCCACAATGCCATGGCTCCAAAGTCCAATTGCTCGTGATGTCGCGCATGACATCCAACGCTGCTCTGAAATCAGACGTATGAACGAGTTTCTTTGCATAGCGGAAATCGATCACATCGCAGCATTTAGGAGTATGTGATGTCGAAGACATTGCTTTGGCAAATGACTCCAACAAGCAAGGGTGGCAAACTAAATGACCGCATGGTAGTTGCTCGAGAGTTACCCAGTGGTGACTGTCACACCAATGACATTTTGGTGTACGAACAAAGGGTGGGTCAGATGAGTCGTCATCGAACTGACAATATGTGCGCTCGAAAGTACCGGTGCTGCTACAGGATGACCGTGTGTTGGCAGCGATTGAAGTTGAGGCTCGTCCATCGAAAACGGATGTTTCGTTAGCCATGAGAATGATCGGTTCCTCATATTCATTACCCTCAAGTGTCTGTGGAGTGCTGCTATTCATTTCCCCTTCTTGATGACTCGGGCATGGCTTCTTGGATGGGTTTAGACCGAATGTCAGAGAATGCGGGCCCGCTTCTTCCAGGAGTATCGTCGAGTCAGAAGGAAGACTTTGCCTCTGGACAATGTTGTCTTCTTGGTTATCCGGTACGGATGGTGGCTGATAATTATGGTGTTTTGCGTTACCAGGTCGAAGAGTTGTACTTTCTGATGAAGGCAAAAAGTCGTCTGTGCTCCAAGCATTCGAAGCGGAGCCAGAAAGCATGCCAGCTTCAACAGCCACTGGAGTAGTCACGAGCGATGGATGTCTGTGTCTATTTATTAGCTATCAACTTGAAATGTGCATATGACGACATACTCGTTGCTCAGAGGTTGTCCCAAACTAGATGGTTTCTCTGTTGGCCACTCATGCATACTAGCGGTGGTAGCCGTCAAGCGCTCCTTCGGATCCGTTGCCATGAGCTTCATGATGAAGTCTTGCGCTATCATTGGTACGTTGTGCAGCCCGAACGAAGTAGAGGGAAATGTCGATTGGCCCATCATATACGCTGATAGATCAGCTAGTGTCGGGAACGGGATGCAGTTCGTGAGGATGCGATAAGCTACAGCACCGAGCGACCACATGTCGACCGCAAAGGTGTAGGTACTATCAGGTGTAAAACCGAAGACTTCGGGGGCCGCATAACCAAAGGTGCCGCGCCTAGGGGTATGCAAAGTCGTGACATCCTGTTGACGCCGCTTGCTGATGCCAAAATCCGCGATCTTGACGAACCAATCCGGGCCCGAGGTCACCACCATGATATTCTGATCAACTCGTGTTAGTAATTGTCTTTAGTATATGTTGCAGCTTGTATTGCTACGGGCAATTAGTGGGCGGTGGGAGGGGGCGCATACGCTGGGCTTTAGGTCCCTGTGGGCAAAGCCATTCTCATGCATGTATTGCAAACCCTCGAGCACTTGGCTTATAATAATTTTTGCTTCGGCCTCGGGTAACGGTCTCGTCAGGTACCGCTGTAAGTCGCCGTCTTCCAAGTATTCCATGGCGATGAATATAGATTCGTTCGTCTCGAACCATCCCTGTGATGTCACAAAGCAATGCGCGTACTACGAAGCCAAGAGAATATTAGTAAAACTGGCAATCGAATTAAAAGGAAACCGCATGAAATGGCTGCAACTTTACGTTATGATTAGAGAATTTGGCAATGGCTTCTAGCTCCCGGCCGTAGTCCAGCTTCTCCCCAGAAACGACGCATTTCTTGATCTCCTTAACCGCGCGGAGCCTTTCCCCTTGATTCTCGCCTGTTATACACCGCTCGAGATGGACAGTCCCATAAGCACCGCGACCAAGAAAGCGCTGGCGGACCCACTGCTCGGAGCGACGGACACGCCGTTCGTGGGCCGTGCGACCGGTCTCGTAGAAGACATGCTGAATGCAAGACTCGAGAGCCTTCGTTTCTAGCTTCGAGTCCTGCACGAGGTCGGAAAGCTGCTGTACCAAGACTGAGGTGGCAAACGAAGGAGATGACATGGTCGGTCCCGTCGCTCGCGCCGCGACATTATCGGGAGAGGTGGGCCCTTTGCGGGGGAGATTATCGGAATCGATTCTCAGTAGAGTGACTAGCAATCAATAATGATAGGACTGTAATTAGATCTCCAACATTCTGTGATAATAGTGCGGTTTGATTGATGAACGCCCATCGCCCGTTGTACGAAATGATTGAGCAGGAGGAAAACAGCGAGAAAGCTGAACAAACCTGATCGCAGGAAGAGAGGCACAGCAAAGCTGCAGGCAGTGCATGAGCGGGGGCTTCATCTAGCCCCCAATCTGGGTGGTCCGGCGGCAAGCGACCGCTGGAACCAGGCGTACTTTGCCCACTGGCAGTACCGATATATATCTACCTTGTTCATTCCACTTGCCCCCGATTAAGATAGGGAAGTAAATACTCTGTATACTAGATTCCAGTATAACTATTCAATATCTCTCAAAGGCTCATTCCTCTATTATGCTGATCATTAGACTGAGATAGCAGCCTTGTGGTCTATTAGACCTGACTTATTAATTCTCCAAGGGGCTTGGTGGCTCACTCTGTCAGCTGCCCAGCCACATCCCCCTCCTCCCCACCTGTCATCGACTCTCCCAATACACAAAACATTGATTCCACTGATATGGCAGAACCGGGTACAATCCTGACAGCGGTGGAACTCTGCTTTAAGTAAGTATGCTGGCCACTCTGTTACTTTGGGATCATACGAGTTGTTAATGGGCTATCAACAGGCTTGGTATACGCATCGCCAAAGCGTGCGAAGACTGGAAGAATGCGGACATCGAAGTCAGAGAGAGGGTCACCAGACTAGACCTCCACTGGGCCCAGACCAAAGTCCAGATAGAATTCATCCAGAAGATCGCCAGTACGATTGACGCTGATCTCCTTGATACCATCGACAAAGTCCTTGCCCTACTGGTAATGAAGCTGACTTTGGCGTCCGCCAAGCTGGACAAGTTGCTGGAGTCACCGGGCGCCACGAACGCACTCGCCTTTAAATGGAAGGTCAACCGTGGGCGGTATGCGCTCACGAAGAACACGCTCGATGCGATCATGGAAGACCTGGAACAGTGGCAGAAGCGATTCGACCCCTGTTGGTTCCTCATGATGAGAATTGCGAATCCTCTCATCGACCAGGAGCTTCGCGAGCTAAATGAGAAAGACGCCGCCACCGATAAGACCAAGCGCCAAGACGGTCTGACAGTGCCGTCGACTGCTTCAACCGCCAGAGCCCCTGTGTCGCTAGCGGATGGGATCCGGGACTCGCTGCGTGAAACTCCCCAACGTTCGGTTTCCGTCTTCTTGCCTCTCGACCCGTCACTGGAGGTTTCTCCCATCGCGCTCTCCCCTGCCAGACTGGCTCTGCGTCACAGCAAGGGCAAGCCCCCCAGGCACTTCATCGTCGACAGGTTCGTCGTCCCGCCTCAAAGCGATCAGATTGCTGTAAGAAAGGACGTCCGCGATCTGGCGAGAAAGCTGGCCAATGCCGACCCAAACACCTTCGGCCTTTTAAAGGCAAAAGGTGCCATCACTGCTCAGAGACAGAACAGCCAAGAAGTCGAACAGTACAATTTTATTTACCATGTACCGGAAGGACTCACAGCACCGACTAGCCTGCGTCAGGTACTAATGCAGAATCATGATCGCCTGCACCTGAGCCAGCAGATACAGATTGCCAGAGACTTGGCCACGTCGGTCGGCTTCGTGCACAACTTCAACTTTGTTCACAAGAACATCCATCCAGAGGCAATCATCATGTTTGAAACCCCCGAAGGGGACTCAATGTCGACCTTTCTCGTCGGGTTTGGGTGTTTTCGCTCAGCAGATGCGGGGACACTGCGAAAAGGGGATGCAGACTGGCACAAGAACTTGTACCGCCACCCCACCCGGCAGGGGCTCAACCCCGAGGCATCGTATATCATGCAACACGATATCTACAGCCTCGGGGTGTGCTTACTCGAGTTAGGCCTTTCCACGCCTCTCGTCACATACGATGCTTTGGACGGGAAACCCAAGAGAGGGCCATTGCTTGCAGAGATAGACGAAGGAGAAGTAAACACCGACTCGACGCCTGACAAAGAAGGCGATCATCCAATGCTTCCGCAAGACATGCAAAACGCATGCCGAATCAAGGACTCATTGCTCTATCTCGCCAAGATGCGGCTCTCACGTCGTATGGGGCCCAGGTACTCAGCTGTAGTCGCGACTTGTCTTACGTGTCTCGATGTTGACAACGATGACTTTGGCGAGGAGTCGGAGATGACCGATGAGGATGGGATCATAGTCGGCGTGCGATTCATTGAGAAGATCATCGCAAAACTCAATGACATTGCTGTGTGATGACATGTAAGCAGGTGTGTACCTACGTATACTCTGGTCGGTAGATACATGCACGTACTTAGGTAGACCCTTATAAGAGTATTTCTATTACTACTTGAAAAGACATCGCGATACATTGTATTAAATGTTGAATTTAATCCCCCAAGACTGCAATGTCTGACGTTTGGCAAACCCTCCGATGTGGAGTACCCCTTGGTTCAGCCCTCAGGCTCAGGGCGCAAGTGAAGCAGCCTTCCTTTGATTACTGGAAGTAGAAGTTCATGTCGCCGTCGTGGACTAAAGTGACATGGTTCGTGCCCCGCATGTTGAAATCCACGGCCATGGTGTTCCCCATCATTTCGGCCTTGACAATATCCCCGACCTTGAAGCGGCTGCCGACCCCCACGTGAAAGATGGCCTGCGGCATGATCTGGTACTTGACGTTGGGGTAGGGGGCGAAGGAGGCCATGGCCTTGGTGATTTCGCCATCCCCCGTCGTGGCGATGCCGACCAGCAAGTTGTCTGTGTCATTGGGTCGTCAGAAAGATGCACAATCAAGAGTCAAGTAACAATCACATAATATGGTGGAGGGGGAGCGGTTGAACTCACTATCCTTGGCGTCTTGCATGGTGAATCGGTTCTCCGGCTTGCAGGCCGTGTCCAGCTGGAAGTTTCCGAGCTTGCCCTGGCCCGGCGTGGTAGGGGGATCCAGGTCGCACGCCGACTGGTTGTAGACGGTCAGGTTGACGCTGGACCCCTGGGTGATGTTGTTTCCGATGCGGGAGCCCAGGTCGACGGGGACAGACTTGCTGATGGTGACCTTGCCGCCCTGGTCGGGGGTGCCCTGGAAGCTGCCGCACGTGGCATAGTACGTAGTCGAGACCTCGAAGCTGGCCTGGCCGCCGTTGGAGGTGTGGTCCGCCGCCTTCATGACGTTGCTCCAGATGGGGCCGCTGACGCCCCCGGAAACGATGGGCGCGGCGTTGAAGAAGGCATAGTCCTGTGGACCGCCGGTCTTGTTGAGGACAGTGATTTTGTAGGAGTTAGGCATTGTGAAGACACGAGATGGGCTTGGATTTCGGGATGAAGAAGTAGCTGCGGGTTATGAACTGAGGAATGTGGCAAGATTGGAGTTGCTCTGGGAGTTTGGTGATTAAGAAGGGAATGAGCATGGAACGGAGAGAAGGGGAATCTCTTTTATATAAACAAAACCAGCTTACATATTCGATAATAGCTTGTTGCATGAACCGTATGTTTCAACATGTAAGTCGTCTCAGCTGGACTGTGGCCGATTCCAGACCTGGCGCCTGGCGGTGAAATCCAACACAGGGATTGGCGATTGTGGCTAATCTGACCCAGCTGAGGAGCTGATCTAGATGTGGCCACTTTTCTTTTCCGAGCATTGCATTGCATACTTATTGATTCCGATGGCGGCAAAGTAGACACATTCACAACTTCCCCTGCACTCCATCCCATCGGTTTCCTCCGACCATGGACCCAAACACGACCTATTCCTTCACGGTATACAACAGATCGGGCGGCGTACAGAACTATTCTCTGCTCAGCCAGCCTCCATCCATCGAGCCAACGCCCGAAGGCCTGGTGTCACACCCGCTGCTACATGCTAGAGACGTTCCCAGCTCGACTGGCACCGCCACCTTCGTGATCCAGCGCGACAGCTTCTTCGCCGTCTGCGGGACAGTCTACCAACACGAGGCGGCGCGCATGTCTGTGCTAGACCGGCAGCCGGTGAGGCTCGGAACAGGCCCGCCTCACGACGCCCGTGGGACGACTGTCGTGCTCAAGACGGCCGCCTCTGGGAAGAGCCCCTGCTTCGGCCTCTGGGAAGGAAGTGGCGCTGACTGGGGTGGGCTCGGTGCTTTCTGCCTCAAGACGGGGGACGGATTCACTCTCAAAGAGGCCAGGGACGGTATGTTTGCAATGTGACCAAGATCCCACATAAACCCCTCCAGGGACTATAGACCAAGCAGGTAAAGCTAAGCTAACCAAAATATTACAGGCCATTTGATGGTTGCCCTTGGGTTGGGTATCGCTCCCAACGACCATGTCGGCCTCCACGCTGCCTTTACCCCAGCCCCCAGCACAAAGTACCAAATCCGGCCCGGTAGAGTCTACTATATCCTGCCCGTGTCGACGACAGATGTGAAGCAGGAGTACAAAACCGGTGAGATGGACCTCTCTCGCGCCCTCAAAATCGACTTCTCATCGGCTCCACCTCATGTCACGATCGTTCATGATGGCGACAACACCCTTTCGCTCTTGGACGAAGATCACGGCCCGCTGGTATCTAAGCTTTGATTATATAACTAATTCTATATCTTTGTCTTATTTCGGAGTCCAACGTCCCGTATAATATATAAAAATATAATATATGTCATGGCTTGCTAAACATCGGAGATTTTTATGCCGGTGATAATCAACGTGGATTGAGGGGGTAGGGAAAGCCGCCTTCTAAGCAGAATATCGCCGCCATTCATGTTATTATCCCGCTAGTATTTTATTCCACCGGCAAATTATTCCTGAGCCGTCAGTTAACAGAAATACATGGTGCTACATGTCTCTGATTACTGTCTGAAGACTATCGATGCCAAAATGGAAGGCCACCTCGGGCTTCGAGCGGTCGAAATACGTGGCAAGTGACAGGTCGGACGCACTTTTAGTCCAGGTGCATTTGCAGCAGAGTTTCGATGGGAAGGGATTGAGGGCAGAGATGGCGTTTCGTCGGATCCTTGCCTCCATAATCTTTGGTGACAGCATTTAGTTTCTTTCTCCTGTCAAGGGGCGGCGCAGTGAGTCGACAGTTGTCGCGCATTTTCGAAGTTTGCGATAACGATTCGGATCAATATGTCCGGACGACTTCCGACCTCTTTCAGCCTCTGCTTGGGTATGCATTATGATTGGCGATTCAGTCAGCCTCTGCCATCTCAGCCCTTTCCCCTTCCGATACTACGACCAATAGCACCCCGCGGTCCATCCCGTCCCGCAGACACCCAGCTCCTTGGTGGCGCTAGACAAGCGCATCACCTCCAAGCGGAGTTGGTTCTAGATTCTGTGTGGCGTTTCGGTAGCCGCTCATATCCTATGCGAAGTCAGCGTCGGCATCGAAAGTGCTCCTGCAGCCATCTGGCCATTGCAAAGGGCTGGATGCTGATACGCTTCACCGCCAGAACGCCTTGCCATGCCTTCCTGCCCGCGTGACGGATCCTATTGGTATGGAAGTATGTATCAAAACTGAGACATGCGCAAAGGAGGAGTTACGATGAGTTCAGCCAGCCTCGTATGATAATATCGAAATACACATCCTCTAAGCCGCACGAATATTAATTAGCATATGACTTCCTGGAAAACCTTCGCGATATTCAGGGGCACGATGGACCGACTGTTCATCACTCCTCCAAGTTACTGCACGAGGACAGGCTGACCTACAGAGCGCAGCCTCCTCGCGCTTCGAAAGCTGGTTTAGAGAATCAAGTTTATCACCGGAACAGATTCGAATCCCAGTCGGTAGAGACAGCGACGTGATATCTCTAGTTGGCAGGTTCTTTCCCGCGGAGCTCCACCGTCCCTTGGCTCCAATGGCCCCACGGTGCTTCTGACCGTAGATGCTTTTGATGTCACTCATGAACTGGTTTGTTGATTATGAACCTAGATATGGCAAGTACCGGCTGAACTCGGGTATGTTGACTACGAATGTGCCTTTGCTTTCTTCTACGCCTTGACCATGGATATCATCTTCTTCGGAGTTCGATTGGTAATACTGGTGATACTTCAACAGCCAACGGTGGCGTTTTAAAAGCTCAAGCTTTCTACTTGGAGGGCGATGTTGTCTGATTTGGATCCGGCAGACGTCCATGGAGCAGGGTTACGGCAAGACACCGGGGATGGAATATACAAATGGAGGGCGGATCTGGTGGTTCAATGCTTGTTCTTTGTTACTGTACTTGTCGGACCAAGCATTGTGGAGCCTAACAGTCTCTAATCTCAGGCGAATGCTGGCACGCTGTCTCAACGAGTATGCCATAAAGAAGAATGAAAAGGCCATAGCAGCATCCGACTACGCTATTTCTGGCAAGCCCGGCTGGATTACACCGTACTTTGCAAACCAATAGCTCCAACAGTCCCCAAGATGCCTGCCATGCTAGATATCTCAGGACTCACTGAATGCATGCAATTTGTCGATATCTCGACAAGTGATGAAGTCCGTCCAGCCCGAATATCCTATCGCAAAGCGTACTCCAGGCACAATACGCGACTACCTGTCTGCAACTCGGCTGTTTTAGTACGCACCCCGAGATAAGGTTCGATAGCAACTTGGTGGAATAGCTGGTCCCACTCAAACCCGTGGTTGCACTTGCTTGCTTGACGTTGACGCTTCCCAACATTATCTAAACATCGCTCGACACTGAAGTCTTGCAGTGGTCACTGGTGTGCGATCGCGGAATGCAATCCACAACAACCGCCCTCAACCTGCACTCACGGCACCACCAACTACCACGACAACAGAGACCACCTGCAGATCTCATCATCTCATCTCCCCAGTTACCCCCGTCGCAACATGTTGTTTGACATATTTCCGCTGCTGCTGTCGATTGCCATCAGTCTGTGGCAGAAGGTCTCTCCTCCTGCCGACGCTATGGATTCGAACCTTGCCAATATCTCATGGTTTCTGGAGCGAGATGAATATGCGAGGACTCTGATTCCCAACGCCCTGAACACAGTCCAATCGAACAACCTGGCCAAGGAGTGCGAGCACATCGAACAAGGCATCGTAGTCAACAAGACCCTGGCGTTCCTCGGCCACAACTACAAGCCCGAATACCTCCACACAAACCCCGACAGCAACATTACGAAGGACATTCTAGCCCGCCTCGTCGAGTACCACGTCATCTACGACACCGTGCAGTCGAACACCCACCAAGGGCTTCCCTCTGTGGATAAATGCATCACTCTGGACTTGATTCGCGGTGTGCACAGCTTCATCGGAGAGGAAGGGTCCCTGACAGGTACCGACCCGCGCGTGCTGAACGCTCTCGACGCCATCTTCAACGACGTATGCACAATGGTAGACGAGAATGGCAGCATCGGGAAGTTGGGCAGCAGCCAGATCCCCCTACACGCGCAGGAGATGATCGACGTCGTTCTGCGAGGCCTCGTGTTGATGGCCGTTTTCGCGAAGCCGGACCGCCCGGTGCCCTGGCTGCCTCTTACGGAGACCTGTGAGTGCGACAGTGTTCAAACTGGCAAACCCGCCAAAGCCAGGCTCTTTTGGGACCCTAATCTCACCCGCTGGGTCTGTCAATGTGAAATACCGGCAGTGGAGGAAGTAACCGTAGTGGAACAAGTGACGGTTGTGGTGTAGCTACTTGGAATTCCTTAGATGCCTACTGGCCCTTCATGTCTAGTGGTCGTTACGTACGACTGGAGCATCCTAGATAGCTATCAAAACATTATACTAGGTCGTGATGCCTCGCTACACACTTAATAGATCAACTATTGTGAGGACTACACGTCATATACACCTACACCGTTGACCATGCGCCCCGTGATACTATGCCCTCGCCAGTTTCGCCAGCGTGCCGTTTTAGCTGTCCAATGCTTGCAGACATAGTGTCGAGAATCGGGACCTCGATGCGAAAGTGCTAGTTGACGATGAATCTGCAAACCCACAGGCGCATTGGATGCAAGAAATGGTCAATAAGACATACACACTCATCACACTCAGACATACACACTATATGTCATCACAAAGCTTAACTCCGACACATACGACCATATCCTGCTGAATACTAGGGATCCCGTCCGCTCTCCCATATATAAGCAGCAGAGAGCCGAATTAGTACTAGGGTCGGTGACGACCTGGGAATCCTCGGTGTTGTATGTTTTTTGCCTTTTTGCTTACGGGTCACTCTCTTCTATCTCGACGCTGCATTGCTTTATTTCTGCCCTTCGGGCGACTGGTGTTGGTCAAGGGGTTGCAGCTCGACGCCAGGCAGAACCCGATCACCAAGATCTGTTGAATTCGCTTTGACAGACCCCGACATGTTGGACTAAAAAGCACGAGTGACATGTTCTCTGTTCTATTGTAACCAAGAGCTTTGTCACTAGAAGAATGCCCCATGCAACCCCCTTTCCGGTGGTTCGATTCATGCGTCCCGAGCACCACGATTTAAAATGAATTTCTTAGCGGCTTAGTTCCCAGCCTTATAGGCTATATCCAGCAATATATAGCTTACGGGTTCTCTTACTCGAGAACTTATCGTTACGGATCGATATAATAGTTCATTTAAATCGCATTCAAAGCGTAGAAACAGTTTCAATGCCCCAGCACCATTAAAACGTGTTACCCAATACTATAAACTTCAATAATTAGTACCAAAAGCCCTCATCTACTAACATTCCCATTATTGCCGACTGATTGGACTCAATAGCCTCTTCCATCAAACCGTATCGGCCATCCTTCCTCATAGCTCTGAATTCTTCCGGGTCATTCAGCTTCGTCCAGTGCAGAAGGGTCTTAAAGATAGAGATATGCCCAAGCTTCAGCGCCAGCTGAAGAGCGTTGTAATCTTGGAGCTTTGATGCAGTAGGGGAGAGTCCTTGGTCGAGCAGCTTCTTGACGAAGCCATGCTGTTCATCTCTCACCGCCAGCGCCAATGAGCACTCTTGACCAAGATCTTTTGAGTCCACGGCATTGAGTTGGTCCATTAGTATCAGCCGGCCGACATCCGGGATACTGAATTGTCTCGCCATGAGCAGGCCGATGTCGGTATAGCCTTTCTTCAGCGCCGTGGAAACTAGGTCAGATGGAATGGTGCCATGGATGCGAGAGACGGTTCGATGATTTAAGAAATTACTCAAGAGATCGGAATATCTTGAGTCGTAATGGTTTGGAAGTAGATCCACTAGCACCTCTAGTGGTATCTTCTTCATGGTAGGATGCGGAACAGTTGGATCAGCACCAATGTCGAGGAGAATCTGTACCGGTGCATCTAATACCATGGCTTGGCACTCGTAGATTGAACGTACTAGAATATCGTGGAGCCACGCTGGCTTGGCCTTTAGTTGCCACTTGTCGCGGGATGCAATCAGGCCGATGTTAACGAAATCGCTTCGCCTTAGTGCAATTGTTCGCAGGGAATATAGAATGATAGCATTATGCGTGTGCACTGATCCCCATTCCAATAAATCGGACAAGGCTGTTGAGTTCCACGGCAATTGGACATGTCCCAGTTCTCCGTCCAATATGCTTCCCCACAGGTTCCAGATAATCGAATTATCCGGGTTCAACAAGGAGGTATGTTTCAGCCAGTTCGTGTGGGCATAGGCAAAAAGGCAATGAACGATACTATCGTTTCGAGATGGAGTGGTCATGCTATAGAGCACTTTGCCGATATCCAGGTCAGCAGTCGGCTTTGCTTTCGAGCGTAACTGTATATGCCGAGTAATGTGTGATAATAGACGGAAGTTTCCCGATTGATGATCAAGTAACCTGCGAGTCGTCTCGGCGCTGGATATGTTCTGAGTTTTGCGAGAGACTCTCCGGTCAAAAACGCCATAGTGAAGAAGAGTGACACACAACGAACCAATGTATAGTTCGGCCTCTTGCAAGGAGAAATGCAAGGTTCTCTTATCATCCCGGAAGTAAGGGTCTGATAAGAGATGTACCATCGCACTGTGGTGGACAAAATGAACCGTCTGATATTCTTCGTCGACCTCGAGAAGGTTGCCACCGCATTCGTACACCATCGCCTTGGCGTTTCCAGGTAGCTTGGATCCGTCCCACTTGGTAATGCCTGGTTCAACTGTCAAGGCAACTTGAAACTCGTCAAGATCCAACGGCCGTTCGGCAGCTGTCACCAGCTTGAAAGGGGCGCTGCCATATCTCTTATTCTTGATGCGCGAAAGCGCCTGATCAAATGCTTCAGGCAGGCTTGCGGGTAGATGACAGAGGATTTCTCGGATATCCTCGACGTTCATGGTGGTGTCTGACCTCTCCGGAAGTAATGCATCCAACTGTAGCGATACCCAAAGATACCTTGTGATCTAGTTAGCCATCAAGATTGAAATTCTCTTTTGCACGCGTCACCTACATTCCTTGAGCTCCAGTAGTAAGCTGGTTTGTCATGAAGCTCTTGAGATCCTTGTCAAGATTCGTCCCGGCCGTCTTCCTTTCTATCTCCGAAGCAATGAAATGCCCAATTTCAGCCTCTCTTGACGCCTCGTGTAGGAATACATGCAACTGTTCAGTTGAATGCGTCTGGCGAAGAAAACGTTTCTGGCAATCCGACTGGGGTCTGCATGAGAAACACATAAGGACTGTCCGGTCTTCCATCAGCCCCTTGAGGAAATAGAAAATATCATCGACCTCTTCTGGATCACATTCTTCCAGTGCATCGATGATGATGAAGATCTGATCTCCTACCCGAGATGTTTGGAGTATCAACTCCCTGATGTCTTCTATGCTCATCAGGCCTGCGTCTTGTTTTGAAATCACCTGATCCCATAGTGGATGTTCAGGGGGCAATTTCCTGACAAAGTGATATGCGATGCAGCTGATCATATCTCGCGCTCTTCGTGGTTCCTTGGCAGTGCAAAAGATATATGCGCATGATTGAGTAAGAGAGACATCAGCAACCACATTGGCCAGAGCTACTGTCTTGCCGCTACCAATCGTGCCTTCAATCCATAGTAGACAAGATTGCTTTTTTCTTTTCCACTCGCCGTACTTGATCTGTTCCAATAGCCATGGACAAGTGCCTTTGCGGCGCTGACGTCGCCACTGCGTCTCAAAATGGTTCTGATCAGGAAGCAAGGAGCGGAGTACAGCCTGCTTGAGAAGAAAGCGGTGATGCTCTTTCGACGTCGACGATACCAGACTAGAAAGAGCTTTGGTGCGCTCTACGGCACCCTGGTCGGCACGAATCAACCGCTCAGTGGCAAGCATGTGGCATCGGTTCTCTATCAGTTTACCCCATTGGTTCAACTCTGAGATCAACGGGCCAAACTCGAGGTCGAAGGAATTTGTCAAGCTCGCAGTAAATTGTTTGAATATCGATCCCGCGGCGAATGTGACAACTTTCTTGCAAAGTTGGACGACGCTAGTCACGTAACTGGAGGTGTATTCCTGCAGGTCTCTGGAACGAGGAAACAATGACGCAAAGTCTTGGTGTAATCCCCATGAGGTTCCCAAGTTCATGAGCATCGCGGACAGCTTGTCGAAATAGGTCAAGAACCCGATGGACGACTGTATCGTAGTGAGTAACAGCGCGTAAGGTGACGGCGGTTTGGCATATGTTGACATACCTCGAGGCACACTCGGACAGCGCACCATACTCCCGACGCGATGAGGCTCTGAGCTCCTCCGATGACAACATCTCCGATACTGGCGAATACTTGAATGCGATGCAGGAATGAATGTAACCTTGTCGAGTAAGGGCGCCAAGTACGGTGTGTGTTCGCTCCTTCTCGATTGAGCTCTTCTGTTACCCGGATAACTTCAGTTGGGTTGAGGAGATCCGGTTGGCTTCGACGCAAGGTAGCAAATCGTTTACGGTATTTGGGGTCGAGAGCTTGAGAGAATTCCGAAAGAGCGAAACCCAATTTGACTTCAGGCTTCAGATTGCCTTCAAGAGCAAGTAATTTGTCCATAGATCGGCTATCTGATGATATTACTTGATGATGATATATGCTAGGAGCCACGCATTGATTGAGAGGTGTTAGAAAAGAAGGAAAGAGCCACCAGGCTCCTAGGCTTCGACCTGCAGAGTCTACCTTGATTTGTTCGGCGGGAGACGATGTAACCGTAAGGATTTTCTTGGAGAATGCCATCTAACTTGACCAATAGGAAAGTCTGTGGTACACAGTCTGACATTCGCCTCCCAATACGCCTTACGCTCGCTGACTCCCAAGCAATGATCTGGCAACTTCAGCTGCAATACATGTATGCATGCTAACGTAAATTCAGCCTTGGCTGAACTTGGCCGGTGGCTTGTCATCGAATCAGCTCCACCTGCACACGCATCTTTCTTTTTCTTTTTTCTTTTCTTTTCCCCAGACTTCAACCAATGAATCAGGCCCAAGCAGAATTATTAGTAAGACGGGCGGCCGGATACGCGTCACCCCTCGTCTCGAAATGATTTCAGCAAATCATTCCAATCCAAATTTTGGCGCCACTTAGGAGTAATACAAGTGCGGCTGTTTGCCTTAGGTCGAGAACACGGGAAGGTTGGTCAAGCTATGCACACCCACTACTTCACTCTAAGCAACTCCCCTGGGGCTTCCAACACCATAGGTAACCGAAGGCACTGCCAGCAGACAAATGCCCCCCAATAATTACTAACTTCACTCTTTGTCAATTTGCCTGCGCCATCCTAGGCCTACCACACTTTCTGAGTTACTTGTTGCGACATCAAAAATCTTACTTACCATCATCACGCGCGCACGAGAATTCCGAATTAGGAAAGGGGTCAGCGCATGCTATCTTGGAAATGAAAACATCTTGCTTTTAGTTACAACAGGTAAAGCGATCACACGAAACGGGATGTACCGCTCATGATAGGATCATGAGACAGGGCGGCAATGTAACTGACGGTGACATCCCGAGCTAATCGAATTGCCTCCGGGCTATGGGCTTGAGGCAAGTGCAGGAACAGAACTCGACCCTCCTTCTCGCTGAAGGAATCGGTCAAGAGCGGTTCCGCCAGTGACGAATACAGGCGAAATTCGCAGAAATAGAGACCAGCATCGTCGGACAGGCAGCAGGTCACTTCCTAAAAGCTGTAAGCACACAGAGCTCAGCAGAAGACGTACAGTGCGTGGGTTTATACTTACTGGATGCTGCTGCTGCACCTTACGCCACGCAGTCTCGACATCGAATGAAGTTGTAAGGGTCTCAGGCAGCCCCATGTTCTTCAATTCGTCCGAGTCGACCAGCTTCCCGTCATCTCCTGCCATTTCGTAGCCGTCCCTTCTCGCGACGGTCTCGAACCGGAACTGAGTCGGATCCCCACCCAGGGAGATCATGCCCAAATGAAGGATGAAGTCGATCTCCACGTGAGATTCGTCTTCCTCGCCAGGCTGTGGCTCGGGCAGAAAGAGAGAGCGAGCACCACCCCGTATCTCTCGGGACACGCGTCGTACATCCTCGTACATATCCCTGGTGTCGCGGGCATACTTGAGGACTCTAATGTCCCGATGTCCTTCACTTGTAATCTTATCCGGAAGCGCGTCTCGGACCAGCTGGGACGTGTTGAAATTGTACTCCCTGAAAGGCTGGGGAGGTGGATGAGTCTCATGTCCACTCGTCCTTGGGATGTTGGGCTTACAGGGTTTCCGGTCACTGCCACGTTGAGAGGCCTGGTGGGAAGCATCATGTACGCTGCCGGTTGAAAGGGGTCTGTAAGGCAGGTTTTACCTGATCTAATGATGGGACGTTGCGGTGTTAGGGAATTGAGTGTGGGATGGGTTTGAGAGTGAGTTTACTGTTGGCAATTTGACTTGGTAAAACATGCAAGCGACGCTGGGAGGTAAGTTGGTTGTTGGTTGGGCGGCACATTTCTACACCCCGCATCTAACGGACAAGCAAGGGGGCATGGCAACATTCCTTCATCACGCAAGCCGAGGTTGAGACAAGGACGCCCCCAATTATCGAACAAGTCGAATTGTTGGGAGGGCTTAGATGAAGCGCCGACCGCGGCGGGCTGGTCGAGGACTTCATCTACTACAACGGGAGCGGCGGCGGCGGCGGCAAGGACCAGTTCGACCTATCCTTCGAGCTCCAGCAGATGGACACCACGGCCAGCAGCTTCTGTACCGCCAACGGTGAATCCCCGAAGCCGCTCGAGCGGGCCAAATGCATCACCCTCATCATCAGCCGTGCCGACCCCTGAGTCCGCTCCATGCTCGTCCGGGACGCGCACACGCTGTCGACCAATCAGACTCGGAAACACAGCTGGGACCAGATAACTGAGACGTACATTCTACCCCCTTTTTTCACTGCTATCGCGTTGCTGCATATTGAGTGTCTGCGTGTTATCTAATAAGAACTCGGGGCAATTGAGAAGTGGCATCATTCACTCATTGCTGGTTAGGATCTTCACTTCGGTCGGAAGCACGAAGCTTTACCCGGGACGCGGCCAGAGCGCTACGAGGACGATAGGCCGCAGCAGCAACCAGCAGCGACGACAGAAAGAATCCGACAAAGGGAGTGACTGGGTATGACCCCTTTTCTGCTTCGCTGGGGCGCACAGAGAAAGACGGCGATGTACACGGGGAGGCGGGTATCGAGTGCTGCGTGGACAAGATCCAAACCGAGGGGTCACAGTCATGTCCACCGTACCTGGCCGGTCCTTCAATTGATTGAAAGTAACCCAATCAATCAGGCCCGGCCGGCCACTTGAACAGTCCAGGGGCAAGTTGCAAGCAGTCGCGCCTCTTTTCTTTGTCGGACGGACCTCTGGCTCTAGGGGACGCTTCGAGACTGGCGAGCGACCAGAGCTGGTCCATGCTTTTTCGTAGTGAGGGGTAAAACTCCTCTCTGAGCATCAACGACCGACGTGGTCCGTGATGGCACAAGGCTGCCAGCTGCTGCTGCTGCTGCGAATCGGCTCTCCTATTTCGCTTGAACATCGTTTCGCGTGATTCGAGTCATCGCAATAGGTAGTTAATTAGTAAACCAGTTTTTGGGACTCACTCACAGCAGGACGTACGTCATACACGTAGTACCATTCCCCCCAAGTCGTCAGCCGCCAAGGTGAGCAAATGCCCCGTCACCGCCAGCAAGGAGAGGGGAGCGAGGCTCGCTCGGTTGGCGCCGACGATCGAAGCACGGACCGGCGCCTTCTCTCTTCCCCTCACCTTGACTCCGCCTCCTCACTTCTCACTCCCTTCACCGCCCACCGCTCGCCTGCCACCTGCCCTCTCGCCGCCCTCCCCGAGCGCTACGAGCGGAGCACCAGCCTCCAGCTCACGCCGTCAGTTCATGCGACCTGCCCCATCTTCCTG
This sequence comes from Arthrinium phaeospermum, assembly GCA_006503535.1. Taxonomy (NCBI): domain Eukaryota; kingdom Fungi; phylum Ascomycota; class Sordariomycetes; order Amphisphaeriales; family Apiosporaceae; genus Arthrinium; species Arthrinium phaeospermum. The sequence goes on along the minus strand of QYRS01000001.1, from coordinate 5,065,194 downwards.
GGCCAAAAGTCTCCGAGAGAGCAGGCAGAACATGTGGCAGTGGATTTTTCCCATGTCATTTGTGCGCTCCCCATCCTCCACTGCCTGCCCTATGCGCTTCTGTCGCGCATGAGCTGGTGGGTGATCGATCTCCTGTCAGTGATCGTGGGGTAAGCGAGATTGAATGTCGGTGAGCGAGGTGAGATGGGGAATTCTGGAGTTTTGGGATCCAGCGTGTTGTGGGACAGGCGGGCATGGGGGAAAAGCTTCATCTGGGGAAGCTATATCTCGTGGAAGAAGACTTCAGGAGATATGTATCACGAAACAAGATGTGACAGGCAAGCCAAGCAAGCAGATTGTCGTCGAATGAAAAACAGGCTTCGTGAGCATGCTTTCATCCAATACAAATGCGGGGCGCACAGAAATCACGCACTTATGCAACGCAACTTGACGAAAAGACGGCTAAGTATCCTGGAACGAAAATTTCTTTTCCTCGTCACCTGAACTCGAAATCATGGGGAAATTCTAGGAATCGTCACCAAAAGTCATTAGAAGCGAGCCATGTCATGTCGTTGGGTCAAGACGCCGTCATGAGAAAAGACTTCAATTGAAATGCGGGGTTCAGACAGTCAATGGCAGCAAGTCGAATTGATGATCGAGAATGAGTAAGTGGTATCATAAAAAGAAAGGAAATTTATTTGGATATCAGTTGGATGCGATCTATGCATGCGCGTATGGGGGAGTATCATTTTGAAAAAGGGCAACAGAAATGTGTGAAAAGAAAAAAACCACCGGTATTCCACTTCGATGTGTGTGTTTGTGTAGACCGTAACTCCCAGAATTTCTTGTTGTGTGTGTTGTTGGTATAATAAAGTAAGTCAATCCACACCGCTTTCCGCCCGTATCACCCGTAAAAGTCCCTTGCATGCAGTCTTGAAAATAAACCAAAATACCACCGCATGCCCCGTTATATACCAGTCGTAAAGTTTTTACATAGTTGTAAAAGTCGTGTCCGTATCGCCAGCTCACTGGCGAGGGGAGTTGTTTTCGTCCGCTCTCTCAAGGAGATTGCACCCAGAATGCCTCTTTGGAGGGGCTATCGTCGGCCAAATTATCGTCTCCCGGAAGTCAGAAGGTAGAGGTGGTGCGGCTGTGGAACAGTCGCTGCCTCGACGCGAAGGTCGTGTCGGTGAAGCCCGCCGCTTCCAGGCGCTTCCTCTTGGACCAAGCCGATGTCGGCGTTGGCGTCGATCGCTTCATGTAGAAGGAATCAGAGGAGCGGCTGCTACGCGACGACTTGGACCGGTCGCTTGGCGATGGCGTCGGGGGCATGAAGTGTCCGTGGGCCGGGGTGTAGGCGAAGAAGTTGTCGGTATGGCCCGGGTGCTCGGGGGTTTGCCCCAGGGCACTGACATTGTCGCGTTCATCTTCATCCTCGGTTTCAGGTTCCTCGGCGGTACGTGTGTAGAGAGGGCCCGCTGGCTCAATCTCCTGGGAGTCCATGCGTGACCAGGTCAGCGTGGCCTTCCGTTCGGCATCCTCGAGCAGCTTCATACGTTCGCCTTCCAATTCCTCCAACTTGGCCTCCATGTCGCTGAACTTGGACTCCATCATGTCGGAGAACTCCTTCAGCCTGTCGTTGTCGGGCAGGGCCTTGACCTGGCGCGAGACGCCCTCGATGGCCTTCTCGCCGCGGTTGACGTCGTGAGACAGCAGCGTCGTCTGGGCGTCGATGGATCCGATGTTGTCCTCGACGGCCTCCAGGCGCTGGCTCATGGCCTTGGTGCGGCTGTCGATGACGCGCAGGCTGTCGTCGAACGCGTCGGCGCGCTGGCCCGAAGTGCGGGTCTTGCCCTCGACGGCAGTCAAAGTCTCCTCGACGGTGTTGAGACGCTGGCCCAGGGCACGCTGAACGATGGTAGCAGCCTCGACATCGAGCTGCTTGCCGTCCATGATGCGCACGCCCTCCTCGAGAGCCTCGACGCGTAGGCTGACCTCGCGGTAGATGCCGTCGAACGATTCCTTGTTGAGCTTGGTGCGGAGGCCGTCCTCGAACACCTCGACGCTCTGCTTGAGGCGGCGGCGCACATCATCATCGATATCCTCGAGACGCTGACCCAGAGACTTTTGAACGTGGCTCTCGATGGCCTTGACCTTGTCGTCGAGGTCCTGCTGGAAACGCTTCTGGATGGCTTCGATTTGCTCAGCAAGGGCCTTTTTGTTGTGGGTCTCAATCTCGTCCAAGCGTCGACTCATCTCAGACTGCAGCGAACTCGCGTCGAACTCGATGGCCTGTCTCACAACTTCCTCATTCCCAGCAGTCGTCCCAGTTAAGAGCTTCAGCGATGATGATGATTCAGTTTTGCGCCCGAATAGTTTGCGGTAGACAAGCACGGTCCAATAGGAAGCCAGGACCAAGGCGACAAGCGTGGCGGCAAGGACCAACGGGCTGACGGGGGCGCCGCCAGTCAGAAACGCCAGCTGCTGAGGCATCACATTGGATACTTCAGGCTCTTGCAGCATCGACCCCGCCGCGGCCGAGCTCGATGCGTGTTGGCCGGCCTTGTAAGACTGTGTCTTGGGAGCCGAGCCAGGCCATAGCAGGCTGCTCCAATCGATAACAGCCGGCATGGTTGTGGTTGGGTATTAGGTTGATGATAACCACACACCTTCGGAGAAAAAGAATATCCCAAAGGAGTAGTGGTGATGATGCAAGCTAACACACGGGTAAAAAAGTTCACAAAGAAAAGGTTAGGATCAGTAAGCTCTCTTCCATATTCCAGCAAAGGACAGAAAGATTTAGATCGAGAACCAAAAAGGAGGGAAAAGGAGAAGGTGGAGGGGGGAGATGGGAGATGGATTAGTTTTATTCTGGCATCGGACAAACTGGACTGGCGGTCGGGTCGGACGCAGCAACGGGATCAGATGAAAGCGCAATCAATGCAATGCAAGCCGATTAGATTGAGCAAAAATTATGAAAAAGAAGCGGTCTCGTAAGCTCGGGAACGAACGTTGTGTTGCCGTGTGTTGCCCCAAATGAGCTCCCAACGCGAGCCCAGTAAGAAGTTCGAGCCCCCAGTAAAATCCTGCCGGGGCCCGACATGTGATTGGCCGCAGGGAGCTGTCATTAAAGCTCTCTGCAGGGTTGCGGAGGTACTGTGGCAGTACAAATTGTATGGCGGCAGTACCAGTCCCCGCCCCTCCCTCGCTAGCCTCGTAGCGCAGAGGCCAGCTTGACAGACGAGCAGACGAGAGCTCCAGCCAGAACTCCAGCTACTGCTCCAGCTTCAATTGATTATTCAATCCAGGACCCCTCCTCAGTATCCTCAATCCTTCTTGCTCATCCCTTTCGTCCCTATCCGAGCCCCACCGTACACCTGGCATGCTTGTCTAGCCCCCCTAGCCAATTCCCTAGCACCCCCTAGTCCATCCTGATTGAGCATCCGAGGTGGAGCGCCGTGTCCGGTAGCGTCACCTTGGATCTGGAAAAATTCAGAGCGATTCGCGATCTAGAGTCGTCAACGTGTCGGTGAGCCACTTCTACCGCAGCTGCTATTTGACCATTGGTGCAAACCTTGAAGCCACTTGCAACTGCAACCAACAGGAAAAAATAGCACTTGGAGTTTGGTTTGCGAATCGTTGATCTCATCCGTGATCCGCTATGAGTGGTTTTTCCCTTGCATGTTTTTGTTTTGTTTTTTCCTATCTTGTCCCCTTCCGGCAGGATTTGTCTCGCCCTCCTGCAGGTGTGCGTTGTGTCTTGCAGCCCAAAGACTGACCGACACTGGTACGATCGTCTGGTAGGCTGCGCCGGTCGAAAAAGTCGGAGAGCATATCCATTCTACACCACATAGCTTCACGATACTCGGCCTGTAATTTCACTACTCCTCCGGATTTGGAAATGAGATGGGGGGCGATGCGATCAATGGCCGCATGGCGAAGGGCTAGAACTCCAGAATTTATTTGCCCGGCCGCGTGGGCTCTGATCTCAAAGGCATCAAGCAACAAGTATCGCGTCATAACTCTATTCCAGGTGGCCTCATTGTCAGTCAGCTAGGTATGTAGCTGAGAGCTTGAGAGCTTGTTCGCCCTCGATATCTCATCTCGTCCCAATCGGGACAGCTGTTCGAGTCAAGCCGGCGCTAGATTTCGTCGCACATTTCTCATTTGGGGTTGCACCTGCCACCTGGGTTTTCTTAGTTCTGGTGTTCTGTGTTCCCGCAGCGCCTAGATCTACGGATTATTGCCAATGGGCTCTGGGATACCCCGGACTCCGAGGGTTTTGACAGTTCTCTCTCCAAACTGTTAGGTTACCTTTCCCAGCGTCGGCTCGTCGGATTGTTTTTTCGAGCCAAAGTGGACGCGAGAAGAGCCCGCTTTTGTGTCGCGCGCGTCAGGAGCCATAAAAATGCACACTTATGTAGCCGCCCCGTCGGTTTCTTTCGTTCGCGCCTCGCATGATATCACATCGAATCGCAGCGCACCATGACTCAACAAGTTTCCTTGTCAGCAATAACAAATTCATAATCGTTGGGTGGCTGGACGAGTGAGAAGCCCACGATGCATTGCTCAGCTTTGCATCAAGCGATGGCGTGCATACTCTGCCACGGCCGTGCTCCACGCACTGAGTTGCACGGCATAACTCAGGATCCTGCTTGGTACTACCTCACTGTGGCACGCGACCTTGGCGACTTGGGCAGCTTAGCAAGCTTGGTGCTTGGTGCTTGATTGGGCTCACTTCTCAACACCACACAGCCATCGAGGGGTACGGTGGAGTCCACACTCCACGAGAATCGAGATACGAGCATCAAGCACAATTCAAGGAAATCATGTGAAAAAGGTGAGTAATCAAGTGAATAGCATTAAGTCGTACGTCTGCGAGGAGACGGTGATGATGATGTGTCCTGTTTTGTGTCCCCATTCCCGTTGCCCTGGCAGAAGTCCAGTTCTGCATGCAGCATGGTCCCGCATAGGCCCAGCCAAACCAAGAAACGCCGGCATAAAAGGGCCCAACCACCCCATCCGTGTATATCCACCACGAAAACCACCTGCAGTATTAAGTACATTAAAAGGACAAGAAGCAAAAGTATCCCTAAATCCGAACACTTCCAAGTTTTCCGGTTTTGGCCTTCTTCTTTGAGAACGGCTCGAACGAAAGCCGGCTAACCGCGACCGTGTCTAACCGATCCCCGATTCCCGATTATGCTGCTGCGCTCGTGAAACCGCACCCTTGCTTGCCGTCCACGTTGGACACCGCCTCGGCCGAGCAGACGCCCTTGGGCTTCGCGCAGCACCCCGAGGCACAGTCGGCGTCGCTCGTGCACTGGCCCGTGATGAACTGCGACCCGTCGGCCTTGCCCACGTTCTGCGAGCCCGGCTTGGAGGCGTCGACGGCCGCGGCGCCGGCAGCGCCACCTGCCGCCGCGGAGCTGGCGCTGGCTGCAGCTGAGGAGGCAGGGGTCGCGGCCTGACTGCTGACGGCGGCGGCACTGGAAGCAGCAGCACCGGAAGCGGCGGCACTGGAGGCAGCACCGCCGACCTTGTTCTTGGTTCCGGCCGCGGCGGAGCTGGCGCTGGCGGCGGCCGAGGAGGTAGGAGACTTGCTGCTGGCACCTCCGGCACCGGCGGCGCTGGTGAAGCCGCAGCCGTCCTTGCCGTTCTCGTTGGCGACGGCCTCGGCGGCGCAGGCGCCCTTGGGGCCGGCGCAGCACTTGGAGGCGCAGTCGGCGTCGCTGGCGCACTGGCCGGTGATGAACTGGGAGCCGTCGCCCTTGCCCACGTTCTCGCTGCCGGCGGCCTGGCGGGCGGCGAGGCCGCTCAGGGGGTGGTTAGGCATGGCGAAGGCGGTGATGGCAACTGTTTTTCCCGTGTGGTTAGTAATGGTCTCAAGTGAGAAGAAACGGACGGATCAACACCTACAAGCCATTGTTGCTGCGATGGAAATGCGGACCATGGTGAATGATTTTCGGTGACTTGCTGGGGACTGATGTAAGGGATGTATGATTTGAGTCGAGGGTTGACGGGTAAGAGTAGGTGAGGGATGATGAAGATTTGTTGATCTGATGTTTCTGGCAATGCAGCAAACAGTTTCGAAATGGACGAATATCATTTGCATTTAAATACACAATCCCGAGACTCCTCGCTGCCCGTCGCATTCATGGCCAAGTCCTGATACCTGGGATCATGTCTTGGGATCTCCAGGTATGTTTCCAAACCCGGATCGCCGCTTGGGGTGGAACCGATCGTCTCCGGGAGGCTTAGCATGTCGGATTCTAGCCGGGACCCCGTCAGGCCAATGTTTGACATGCGCGTCCTGGGTGCTCTCGAGCTGCCATCGCCGTGGAGTATGCCTGTCCGTCAAAGTGATCATAGCACGCGGGATTTGATATCACTTCCTTGGCGAGGGAGGACTGGGACGAGGGAGGCAAGAAACGACGGCATCCTGGAGAGGCTTTGGGTTCGAGTTGCAGAGATCGCTCTTGCTACACAGTTCGACTATGCAAATGCAGCAAATCCGTGAAGGATTGCCGGTTCAACGAGACGATCACGCATACAATTAAGCTTATTGTGCCGGCTGATCTTAGCACCCAGCCTAATCTTGCTCGTTGGAATTCATCACGACAAGGCATTCAAAGTCATCCTGGAGACCCGGGATGAGGCATGCACACACGTTTCCGGCCAAAATGGTGGCACAGGCACAGGCACAGGCACCGCCCACAATGGCGTAGCTTCGCCTGCATCCATCTTCTTCCAAACATTCTACCAAACCAAACGGAACATCTGGACAGGAAACATCCGGTTACAGTCGCCAATGTCACGGCCGAATCAGCGTGCGTAGTCGCTATGTGTAAGAGCTGGGCTGACGCCCTACGTGGACCGAAGCTGCAAAGTCCGGGGCGGAAGGTGTTCGGATGAGGATTAAGGGATGAAGCTCAGATGGTAGTATTGAGGATGCATTGTTTTGGAGTGACGGAGCATTGGGATGCTGCGACGGAGGTCACTAAAACTGGCAGTTGACGGTGGCGGGAATTGAGAAACGCTGACGCGTGCTGCATCACCGTAGCAGTGAATCAGTCATATCTCATCGCTAAACAGCAACTATCAATAGAAACAATACCGTATCTGCTTGAATTGACGAAGACAGCCAAGTACGGTAGATGCTAGAAAGAAGTGGAAGAAACCGTTGTCGTCGGAAGCTGTCACAGGACCTGTCACAGGTTGCGTTGGGGCGGAGGTGGTGCATGGTGAAACGGGGCGCCGATCGCTCTCTTTTGGGGGGCTGCCTCCTGCCCCAGCACTAAAAAGCCGCCTGACCGCCGCCGTCGCCAAGGCCCAATGCGGCTCAGTCGTTGACAACGTCGTCAATTAGGGGCTTGCTCCCACTGCAACCGTTTTTTTGCTGATGTCACTCTCGAACCATTACGACGACGACCACTACCACTTCAATTGATCTTGCAAAGCGTTCCATTCTGGCTGATTACTACGTGTGTTGCTAGCTTCACTTGCACTTTTCCCGCATCGCTTTTGCCGACTTCCATTGACGCAAGCAGTTTGTGATCCAAGCTCTCATCAGCTAGGTTGCTTTCTTCTTTCCTTTCCCCTGGGGCTTCCCTCACGCGACTTAATACGACTTCGAGACTCGAGCCGTCGCCAGTCACCGCCCACGCAATGGAATCGCTGCATCGCCTGAGCACGTTCGCCAGAGGACTCATCATCCTGATCAGAGACGAGAACATGATCCGTGCAGAGCAACGCTGCAGCTCCAAATGGCTGCTCGACGCCGAACACCCGCGGAATTTCGCCGCCATTGATGCCATGCCAATCGCCCGTCCGCGCATCCAGACCTCGATTGCTCTTCCCGCCTCGCTGCGCTTCTAAGCATTGAGAAGCCAACAACAACGCCAAACTTCATGATACCCATTCGCCCTGCTTTTGCTTATCTTCTCTTCTCCCTCTTCTTTCTTTCTTTTTATGAGCAAACCATAATAGACGCGTTGCAATTGGTTCAATTGCTGAGCCTCCAATCTCTCGGAATCGTCATCCAATTCGCCAAGCAATCACCCGCCCATCCCGTTCAACCCGGGCCTTTCTTCATCTTCGTACCGTCGGCGATCCCTGCGAGTCGGCACTGGTCGAGGTGCTACCATTGCTGCTGTTCTTCGATACCTTGCTGTTAATATTCGTGTTGTCCGTGCCTCGAGAACGTGACGACGGGAAACTCCATACAACGTGACCCCGAGGTCCCAGCAGGATCCGGCAACAGGACCAAATGACCGGCACATTCGATGTGACCACGGCGACGAAGGTTTCCCGACACGCCCACTCCCCAGACTGTGACGCGCCATCCTTCGAATCCTGCCATCCCCCAATACAAGTCAGCAATGCTTTTACTCCTCCCCTCCACTAGATAGACTGATGATGCAACTGAACGATTGGCTGAACTCTTACCGTCAAGATGAAATAGCACCGTAGCAGCGCCGCGACCATGACGAAGATGGCGCCCGAGAACACCACCGAGAGGCCGACCTTCCTCGGCCTGGGGAGGTCGGTCCGCCACAGCATCGGCAACGGGATCGACAGCAGATACGCGTCCGTGAGTAAGTCGAGGATGAAGCATGTCAAGATGAACACCCTCGACACTGCGGCCTGGCAGAAGTCTAGGGGAAAGAGAGGCTCGTTAGCGCAAATGACCCAACCAACAACATCAACGCGACCATCCATCGCTCGCCGCCACACACCGTGAACACCAAAAACTTACTTCCCGGGTCCGGGTAGAATTGCCAGTACTTGTAGAAGGGGAAACACCCGGCCAAGAGCGTCATGTGCACCGTGAACCAACTGACGAAGATGAATCCGAAGGCGACTCGGATGCGAAACTTGTAGCCAGCGAGATCATGCTGACATTTACCGAACGAGTTAGTAATTACCTAATGAGACAGTTCATAATGTTTTGATGGAAGGGTGTATGAGCTTCTCACCGTCAACCTGTAGTAAAATGAGCAGACGGCCGTCTTCAAGGTCCAGAGCATGGCCGTGTAGCTGTTCTGGCCCGCGATCTGCGTCTTGGACCCTCCGATGCTGCGCGAGGATTCTTGTCAGCTCAAGATATGCAGAAAGCAATGATGTTGGAACGTACATCAGCCTTGTCATCAAAGGACTTTTGGCGTATTCCTCTCTCGTTTGATCGTCCAGGCCGTTGTTGGCAAACCCTAACCACCAAGCAGTGACACTGTAGGCCAGCACCGTCTCCGCGACGAAAATTAACTATTGCACCAACACATTTGATCAGTAAAGACTCAAGGTACCTGGATAGGATCTGTGCTTCGTATTGCGATTAGTATTGTTCACTCACCGCAGCTACCAGCATCAGGAAGTCGTCGGCGGCCAGCCTACGAAGGCCCATGGTTGCAATGCGCATGCTCAGTCGCATGGCGATGACGGAGAGGCCTATTCCGAGTAGAACCCAGCTCTCGTTGAAGGAAGACATCGTCAAAGAATCCCTGCTAGTCTTGCTGCGAAGTTAGCGGTTGTCAATATTGTCGTGGTGGGAGGTGCGCCTTGCAAGGCCTTCAAATGATGATCACAGATCGTATTTGAGGCTTACAATGCCGTTAGTTCGTGTGCGCAAGGACGTTGGGACGAGGGTTGTGTTGGTGTGGTTATGCAATTCGGTTGGTGTTGTTAAAGGTGTGACGATGTGAATGGCTTCACATGAGAAAATGAAAAACCGTGCACCATCTCATCTACTGACTGAGCATGAGTTTGGCAAGAGCTTCTGGAGCTGCCATACTTGGGATGCAAGTCACCTTGATCAAAGGTGAGGCGTAGGTCAATTCATTGATTTGGAATGTGACTGCCGCCAGGTGCAAGCCAAGATGACATGAGGTTTATACGCCCTACTCACGCTCACCTCACCACACCTCACCACACCTCACTTTCACAATTTCCCATAATGGCCCATTTTCTCAAGTGATGCAGCACCACCGGCGAGGGCCTCAGGGTCGAGGCTTTGGCTATGTATCATTCGACTCGATCAGCTTGTTGCGGTCTCAATTAATGCTGCAGTCGTTGCTTCCTAACACGTACCGCGTCCTCTCCCAGCAGCTTCCATTGTCCAATGCCACGGCACCTGTCTCAGTAGTCTGGCCAATTGACCCATCTCGACTCCGACCGGGCAAAAGGACTGCATTGCCAAGTAAGCGTCTTGGTCATCGATTGGAGCTCATCTCCGACCCCTTGCATCGAAGTTGATGTCATCAACTATGCCACAAAGCATCGTTTCACAGCTCCAAGGCCACCAAGTCCAAGACAAGCTGCAACTACTCATGTGTTGAGTTAAATGTCTGATATACATATAATATCTATTAGTAGTATTGTATAGGATAAAGCAGCGCTCGGGGATCTCATCAGCCTTACAAAAAGGGGGACAACAAAGGAGAAGGAAACATGTAATCGTAACCGCGTGCAAAACCAAGGCATCATGACACCATCATTACAACAGCCCTATCACCCCCACCAACAAGCCCGCCACCACGCCTACCATCACCCTCAGCCCAACCTTGCCCGATGTCGGAACACCGCCAGAAGAGGCGGGGCTGAAACCACCGTCACCACCGTGTCCCCCCTTCCCTCCCCCAGACCCAGACCCAGACCCAGACCCGGACCACCACCACCCCCCGCCTTCCCCGTCTCCGTAGCCTCCGCCTCCTGCGCATCCGAGAGCACGCTAAACTCCGCATCATGCCACGCATCCACGTACCGCGCCACATCCGTCTGCACCGCCCCCGGCACGTCGCTCTGGTACCACCCGTTGGTCGTCACCGCGGCCCAGCCCCAGGCCGAGGCGGCGATGGACGCCGACACCTGGGGCGAGTCGGCGTCGCCCGCGTGCGAGATGGCGGCCACGATGGTGGCGTAGTCGGGGCGGCCCGCGAACGACCGGTCGACGGCGTAGAGGGCCGAGGCCAGCTGCGTGTAGAAGGCGCCCGTCGCCCAGGTGGGTTGGGCGGCGGAGGTGGGGAAGACGTGGTGCAGGTACGCCGACGCGTCGGTCGAGGAGGGGAGGGCGAAGACGGTCGTGGTCGAGGGCGGGGGGCCGTGATCGTGGCTGGAGTGCTCGCCATCCCAGGTAGATGTCCAGGTCGATTGCCAGGTTGTGGGCGAGGAGGTGTCGGGGGTGTACCAGACGGTGGTGCTGGTGGAGGTGGGGGGCGTGTACCAGATGGTGCTGGTGGAGCTCGTCGTCGTGCCGTTGATGTACTGCGTGACCAAGGTCGTGCTGCTGCTGCTCGTGGGCAGGTAGCTGTCCACCGTCACCGTCGTGGTGGGGCTGACGGACGCCGCGGCCGCGGAGACGTCGTCGTAGACGGAGCTGGTCGTCGAGGAGTCGGCGGCGCCGCCGGCCACGATGTAGCTGGTGACGGTCGTGTAGACGACGCTCGTCGCTACATCGGGATCTGTTGATGTAGTGATGGTGGTCGCTGGAGGCGGCGGCGGCGGCGGTGGTGGTGATGTGCTAGAGGTAGCGGCTGCTGCTGCTAGATCGGAGGAGGTTGTCACGTAGACGTAGGAAGCCACCGTCGTTGTGCTGGCTTGATATAGGCTGGAGGAGGACGATAGGTCCTGCGCTGTAGTTTCCTTGAGTAGTAGTGTCAGCCCCAGGTACGGCAGAAGCCGCAGGGGTGATGTCGTCGTCGTCTTCATTCTCGTATTTTCGGGCCTGAAAAGAATTTGAGATGTCTTCCTATAGCTTGATAGTGATATGCCACAATTTGGCTTGGCTATATGGTTAGGTGGTTTGAAATGAAAAAACAATCAGAAACAAGAGAAAGGCCATTCGGCAGAACACATGATTATGCAAGGTGCAGTCCGATTACTATTATAATCGCATCAGGATGGCGGCAACGGGACGATTGACTTTGTCTTGGAAGCTTGCGGGCAACCCAGCCATCGCAAGCTTCGAAAGGCTTTGCAGCATGCCTCAGTCATCCTAGAGGAAGAGAGGCTATCACAGGCAAGGCAGGAAGGACAGGTTGGGTTACAGGGGTTATGTCAATTGTGGCGCAGTGGCAGAAGACGGGACACAGGGGCCGGCCAGAATTTCTAAGACAACCTGTTGCTGACGCACTCCACCAACCACGAAGATCGAAACAGGCACGATGGGCAGGGAAGCGGCTTTGTATTGACGCGGCCCCAATTGTGGTGGCTGAGGAGAAGGATGGCAGATCTGAAACGGGATCGCAATGCCGCGAATAGGGTTCAAGACCTTGGCCGAAAGGGGGAATTGTCGTGGGATTTGAGTAGACGCTAAAGCGTTAAGTAGGCGCTAACGCAGGTTTATTGTGTTGGGAGGCACGGGTGTCTTGGGCACGGATGGGGGTCATTATTAGTGGGATACTCTCAACCAGATACTGCTAATGAACAATTGAGAGATATATCCAGCCCTACGAGTAATATTGATCAGCATGTCTCCAGTACCAACCTGCGCTTTTCGACCACCAACGGCGTATTGTGAGGTTGGCAGGTTAGGTTGGTCAACCTTCAGCTTCTAGACCCGATAGTGAAAACCCAACCATCTGGGCGATCGTCGTCGTCATGGAGAGTTTGTGCTTACTCACCACCATCCCCACAGCTTTGAGCAGTCACTGGCAGTCGTAATGCTTCCCCAACGTTGGTCCGCCATGCAGGAAACATGCATGGTTTTCTTTTGTCTCAAACCAATGGCCCCGAAATAGAAATGCTACCGCCTGCAAACCACTCAACTGGCACCTTCTAGCTAAAACCCAAACCCGTAAAAGATGTCATCCTGCGGCAAAAAACAGAAGAAAAAAAAAATGGAGTTGGCGGTAAGATGCATGCAAGTGCCTGATGCTGTGCGGGTGCCGTTGAATGAAACCGCAAACCTTGTCCTGCGAACCTTTGTCTCTCCTGCAATCACTGGCTGCCGGGGCTCCACTGAGGACTACGACCCTGGAGGCTCAGTGAGATGGATACATGTACTTGATAGCGAACCGGGTTTCTGGGTGAGTCTAACGTACCCGGACCCGGACCTGGATCGGCATAAGCGACCTTACTTGGACGGGGATGTTAAGGATGCCTTTGTTTGTGGCGCAATGCCCGACGTTTGCCACAAGCAGTTGTAAATGGGTTCATGAGCCACGACGTTACACAACTGTGTTTCATTAGCCTACATTCCCATAAGTGATTTATTTTACTACACCCAGACTTGATTTGCCGAAGAACATCGCCGACCATCTGAAGAATCAGTGATTTTCCTCTCCGTCTACTGGTCTATGGATAATTCATTTGTGTCTGATCAGACCGAGGGGTGACATTGTTTGCAGCAGACCCTGTGACATGGAATGGGCCCAAGGTTCCCGCCTCAAACGCATCTTTGCAGCTTGCATTTACGGTACTCTGATACGCACAACCTGACTGTCACTGGTCGATGTGCCCAATGTTGCCTTTCCTCATCTGATCAGCTCGCGGCTGCCGAAGAGCTTCGAGCTTCGAGCTTCCTTCGCTCCCACGTAGCCCACTCCAAGACGCGGTAACAGGGGTGGCCGTTCAGGTCCGCCGAGCAAGACCCTTCTTCGGCTACATTCATTGTTATGCCTGCATTCAACTGAGAACCACTCTCCGTGACTGGTTAGTATTCACTTGCTGTTACCAGCAGTATGATGAGGCTGTGGGCTGTCCTGTTACGTTCAATGCTGTGCCTCCATTCACTCGGAATCACTCTCTCTGACTGGTAAACTCTATTTGATGTTACTTTAAACATGGGCAGCCTATACAATCTTCTGTTACGTTCAATATCGTGCCTGTATTCACTCGGATACACGGAGCCATAGCAAGACCTACCCGCCTTCGTTGAATAGTCGTTGATCAGTCTGTGGATTGCATTCAATGTTTGCCTAGTCGTCGTTTCAGTAGCCTTATCTTTTGCTTGTGGGTATCGCGGCCAAGGCCGTTGACTAGCACACTAGACTTCTGGGTTGTCCGGTGACTGAACCCGGATGTGTATTCACTAAAGAGCCCTATTATTGTGATCCAGTGGAAGATCATGTCTGGGCCTGGTTCGGTGAATACAAGGGATCATTGTTTGCCCTGGTCGTTTCAATAGCTTCAGATTGTGCTTCCGGGTGGTATTCACTGAAGAGCCCTGCTATCGTGATCGGTAGGAAAGTGTGCTAAGTCCGGGCAGTACGTACAAGGGTGGCCCCGCATAGTACGCAGGGCTTCCGAGGGGTTTTCACTAAAACGCCCTACTATCGCGACTCAATAGGAGAGTATGCTAGGGGCCTGCATTGTGAATTCAATGCTGGCCCCGCCATATGGAATTGCTGATTCTGTGAATACAAACCAGACCTACCTGTTTCAGTAGCCGGGGCTTGTGCCCGGGGTACGGCTTTGCACTAACACGCAGAGCTTCCGGTGGGGTGCTCACTATAACGCCCTACTATCGTGACTCGGTGGGAGGGTGTGACCGGTACCTGCGCATTGCATTCAATGGTGGCTCCGCAAATACTGTAGCTCACTGATGGTGTGAATTCAGATCAGCCAGGCCGTCCCCCCACCTGAAGCGTATAAAGGGACGGAGGTTTCCTCCCCTCAGCTCCGAGATTTTTTCCTTTCCACACCACAACATCTATCCAAGTTGGTGTTCCGTCCCGGCTCCGGCTCCGTCCCAAATCATCTAGCGTCTGACGCCCCCTTTCGTCTAAACTCATCTACCGTCCCAAACCACTTCCGTCCCAACTCGGCTTCCGTCCCAATTCATCCAGCGTCCGACGCCCCCTTTCGTCGAACCCCTTTCGTCTCAAGCCAACTACTGTTCCGTCCAAAGCCCCTTTCGTCCCGTCCCAACACCGACACCATGCCTCCCAAGAAGACTGAGGACAACAAGAAGGGCGACAAGAAGGCCCCCAGCAACAACCGAGCCGCAAATGGAGACCCCGGCTGGCTCTTCGTCCGACCCGCCCCCTTCCCCGGAGCCGCAAGCCTCGAACGTCCTGCCCGGTCATGTAAGCCGAGTAGACGGCAAGTTCGTCTGCGAGGTTCGCCGGGCCAACGGCGAGCTCTGCGGTGAGCGCATCGTGAACAAGGGCGGTTCCATCCGCAACCACAAGCACAAGAGCCACAAGGGCTTCATGCCCGAGACCCGCAACATGCCCTACGAACTGTGCAAGTACGGCAAGCTTTCGGACCTACGGGCCATTCAGTGCGTGGAGTGTGGCCTGACGGTGTCCACCCCCATGCCTTGATCCAGCACTACCGTGCCAATCCCGAGACTCACCAGGGCCTGCGCACCGAGGCGGAGATCTTCGCCCGCTATCCCCCCAGCCTGCAGCTTGGTAAGTTCCACCGTGATATTTCATAGGTTACGAACATGGTGAGCTAATACGATGGCTATAGAGGTCCAGTCCGAGCGCTCCAAGTTGGGCATGAAGGGCAAGAAGGAGGATCCCGAGGAGGAGTACAAGGAGGATTCTGATGAGGAGTCTGACTAGAGGGCACTCGCAAGACATAAGAGCAGTAGTTACTAGGTCGTGAACGTTACATAGTCGCCGATTTTCTTCGAAGAAAATCGCCGACAGAGTAGCAAACAATGGAAAACGACTAGACGCCTGAAGATGGAAACAGTAGCTGCTGAAGTGTTAAGTTGCAGATGAGATACGGGGGTACTCTATATGTGTCATAAGTGATGTATTATTAGTCTCTACGTCTTTTCAGTCTCTATTTACTCACCAGTGAGTGGTTGACGTCCACAATTGCACACAGCCTCCACAGTGTAGCTACAAAACAGCTAAACAAACGTACCTTGCTGTCTCTCTTTGTTTTTCAACTCACACCAAGCTTCCTGGGCAGAAACAAAAGGCTCACAAAGGCCAGGCGACCCTCAAAAAAATGAAGCAGGATAGTTTCACCGCCTAGGTGACTGCAAATGACTGAGGTAATTCATTTCACCTGAGGACTCAACGCAGTCATACCACCGAGTCATCGCTGATAGTCGTATATAGGAGCGAGAATCCCCCAGCTCAAGGCCAAAAAACTTGTGCTTCATCTCTGCCACGACAAAGAATCCGCCTCTCAAGTCACCAACGAACCATAAAATCACCGAACACCACCAAACCACCCTGTCTCGCGCTCCAGCTCGGCCGCAATGCCTACTACCTCCGACTCCGACCTCCACGCCCTCCGGAAGCTGGGCCGCCTCAGCGCCGAGAGCAAGTGGGTGATCTGCCAGGCCGTCCACGACGGCGAGACCACCGTCTGCTGCCGGCTCACGTGCGTCCACGCCCCGGCGGTAGGGTTCCCAAGTTCGACTGCGGCAAGGACTCGCCGCCAACAAGTCCGCCAACAGGCTTCTCAGTCACAAGTGCAAGAAGATGAGTACCCGCAACCCTGGCGTACCGGCCGGCGGTCCCAGTAGTAGCCGACAACGATATCAGCAGAGGTCCGTGGTGAAGAAAGAAGAGGAGATGGGGCCGGATATCAAGTGCGTGCACTGCTTTTCCGTCATGGTCGGGGTCCAGGCCAGGCTCCTCCAGCACTACCGCAGCGAGCCAGCCCTCCACGAATCCTTGGTCGAGGAGGCTGCTATTTTAGGGCAGTACCCTGAGCTTGCTCACTGTAAGTTTTTGCGACTCGGTCTTAGCTTTGCTACACGTAAATATGGCTTGTAGCTATTCGTTCTAACCCCGTGTTTTAGTGATGCCCAAGGAAGAGGTGAAGGTGAAGGAGGAGAGCGCGGATAGCTAGCAGCAGTATTTTTCTACAGTTGCCAACGTTGAAAGCACGAGCTAGGCGCCGAAGCTGCCGTTGCAATGATGGAGAGGTAGCCAGAGAGCGCAGAAAGTGTACGAGAGGCTATTGGGTCTTTTGTATGGTGATATGACCACTGGAGAATGTTGTTCTGTGCATAGTCAGGCTTGGGAGGATTGTCATTGGGGATGGACCTACCATGCATGGTACAGATTCGGCACAGTAATCCTGAGTGGGTGGGTAACTCATAGCTTCTTAAAACAATTCCATCCGATGTCACCGAGCTATGTAGCGTTGCTAGTCTGCTAAAGTGAAACCGGGAAAGTGACTATTGATGACAGTATGCAGTGATTATGCAAAAGTTGTTCTAGTATTCTGCTCTGGTACAATTGAAATTTACCTCTTCTGTAGTACCAGAAAATCTGTACAGAACGAGCAAGAGGTGTATGATTCTGTCAAGCTGGTTCGGTACTGAACAAAACAGTTGAGCAGGTACGGAGGCTTGCTCGGTGCAGATTGGTATCAGCCATGATGTGTAGACCCGCTAAAGGCCTGAAGGGCATTCTCTGGAAAATAAGGTCGTTGTCCTTCAGTGGTCAAGTGTGAATGGGGCCTGGGTAGGGTGTGAACAGCTTTCCCACCAGAGACATATCGCCGAAAAGGGGCACCTAGTCAAATAATTGTAAGCATTATGCCACTGTAGCTCGGTGGTACGCAGCAGGTAGGGCCAGGTAGTATGTAAACGGGGCAGTTAACTAGAGACACATCGCCGATATAAGTGAATACAAGCTGCACAGCTGGGCTGATCGTCGTGTTATGAGCTCTATAAAGGAACAGAAATTTCTCAGCTTAGCTCTTCGAACTTCTTACCCTCTTCCTCTCCCACCAACCAACCACAACCATCCCAACACCATCCAATTGGGATACAACTCCCCATCCCACAGCCCTACCTCGTCTCATCTTCGTCCCGAAATGCCTGTCTCCAGGAAGAGAAAGAAGAACACTGAGGACGACGTCGACGTCGTTGGTGTTGGTGAAGTGC
Source organism: Arthrinium phaeospermum (assembly GCA_006503535.1). NCBI lineage: Eukaryota > Fungi > Ascomycota > Sordariomycetes > Amphisphaeriales > Apiosporaceae > Arthrinium > Arthrinium phaeospermum. The sequence goes on along the minus strand of QYRS01000001.1, from coordinate 5,047,409 downwards.
AGCCGGCCTGCAACTGGCTCCTCGGCTTCGCCTACGTCAATGAGAAGGGTATCGAGGTGTTCCGGTGCTTGGAGCCCAGCCAAAAGCACCCCGGAATGACCTGCCACAGCAAGAGCATTCTGAACAAGGCACACTCACAAACACACCACAAGCACAAGATGCATCCTCAGCAGGATCTGGAGGCCGGCGGCACTGCGCAGCCAGGTCTCACTCGTTTTCAGATCAAGTCTGCCAAGATCGACGTCGAGTGCAAGCACTGTCCCGGCTCGAAGCTGACCAATCCCCACCCTCATCCAGCACTATCGTGCCGACAAGCCGAAGCATGGCTTCAAGGCCACGGAGATGGAGATCTTTGGGGACTACCCCCAGCTCGCTTACTGTAAGTATTTGCTCTCCCTCTTTTGAGTTGCACTGGGAATCATGCAAGACTCCCCGAGCCCGAGACGCGCGCGGCCAAGAAGGCCAAGCATTAATCGATCTGAGAACGACTCGACCGATTCCCGGGGCATTTCTTCACAATCACTGCTGCGATAGATGCACACAATAGGACGGAAAGGATGATTGTTACATAGCACATGTGTGGATAGGATCTGGCCTTTTCAGCTTGTAGAGGTAGTCAAATGTCCAGCATGCAACAATGAGCGCTAACTTCCCAATCGCTAAAGAAGTCGCCGAAAAGGGGTCGGTCGAAAGAAGTGATAATCAATAAGCAGCCAGGGTGCGAGTAGCAAACAGATGAGCCATAAGCAGTCTAAAAGGCGAATCACATAGTTCATTCTATCAATTCGACTCGTCGTTGAACTGGAGTTCATGAGAGGTTTAACAAGCGAAGATCGGCAAATTATCGCACATGAACGTTTGTGTTACATCTCGTCGTAGTGGGCACTGAGTCATGCCCCCAAGAAAGACCGGACGGTAATCCTGGAGCCGATCACAGAGCCGTTACACCGAAAGCGGCAGGTCGGAAAGGTCGTGGTCCCAACAATGTCTTGGCGAAACCACGGACCCCTGCATCAGATGCCGCAATCTCCGCTATCTCTTTCGGCATTCGATGCTCGTACTCCCCCCAGCTCATCGTGGCAGCACCAAAATGTTTCTCGACGTGCATGCTTGCATGATGATAAGCCTTTCCCGGCTACCGAGTAAGCGGGAGAAGCCGCATAAGTGTGGGCTAGTGCCATCTTGCATTGATACCTACCTATAGATAACCTCCCATAGTCCCGTCTCTCTAGCATCCCCCCTTCTCCGCAAGCTGCATCTTGCTCTGCTGGCCCCTCAGTTCAACAGACGAAACGAAATGGGATTCCGGAAGCGGCTAAATTGGGCCTCAGTCCTACTGGCCAGCCTGGCCGCAGCAGCCAACAGCCTGGAGGTACAGCTCGCTGTCCAAGACGGGCATGGCCTCCTGAACGGAAAGATCGACGGGCGAGTCGTGCTCATGTTCGCACCCAACGGCACTGACCCCTTGGACGACATCGACGTCACATCGACGCCGAACCACATGTTCGGCAAGAACGTCTTCGACTTCGGCCCCACGGACACCGTCACGTTCTCCGGGGGAAGCGGTGGGATGACGAACACCACCACCGCAACGGGCAGCGGCGTCTACGGCTTCCCGCTCGCGAGCCTGGACCAGCTGCCCACCGGCACATACCGCATGCAGCCTTCCTTACCCCGTACGAGCGGGCCGAGCGCAGCGATGGGTCGGTAGTGTATGTCAAGTTCCCCTGCGGCGACGGCACGCCCCAAGTCAACGGCGTCGGCAGCCTCGTGACGCCTGCCGTCGATGTCGAGTTGATGGGCGGCAACAGCAGCAACACGCTGACCATCATCTTGGCCTTCGACAACGTCACGGCCGTCGAGCGCTTCCGGGCCGCCCGGGCGACAGTACGTCGGCACGTACGGCACCGAAGCTCATCCTGGTCCGGTTCCGGCACGAGGCGCCCTTCTACGACGACTCGTACGGCGTCAACACGGCGAACCTGGGCCCCTACGGCGACGCCCTCAACGACGAGCTGATCCCGCACCTCGACGCCCAGTTCCGCACCATCGCGGCGCCGTACGCGCGCATCCAGGAGGGCGGCTCGACGGGCGGCTGGATCTCGGCCGCGAGCCTCGTCTTCCGGCCCGACCTGTTCGGGGCCTGCTTCTCGTCGTACCCGGACTCGCTCACCTTCGCGAAACACCAGGACATCTCGCTGTACAGCAGCCCCAACGCGTACCGCAACGCCACCGACGGGTCCCGGATCGGGTCCATCCGCGAGTTTGCTAGTCCCACCAACGATACCGAGACGGTCCTCGCGACGGTGGAACAGGAGAACCACTGGGAGCTCGTCTTCGGCACCGGGTCGCGCTCGGCGCTGCAGTGGGACGGCTGGAACGCCGTCTTTGGCGCGCAGGGGTTGAACGGCTACCCGCTCGAGCCGTGGGACAAGGTCACGGGCGAGATCTACCTGGAGGCCGTCGCGTACTGGAAGGCGCTGGGCATGGACATGGCCGAGTACATTGCGGACAACTGGGGCCCCTCTAACTCGACCTCCTACTCATCTGCCGGCAACAGCACGGGTGGCCCAAAGAATCTGGGCGACGCCCTCCGCGGCCGCATCTACGTCTACGTCGGCACCCACGACGACTACTACCTCAACGAAGGCGTCGCCGCCTTCGCGCGCCGCGTCAACGCCCCGGGGCTCGGCGGCGAGGGGTGGGCCAACATCACCGTCATCCCCGGCGCCACGCACGGCGGCAACTACCAGCGCCGCGAGCTCTGGAACTACCTCGAGCTCGTTGCCGACTGGATCGCGGACCACGGGCCGGACGGGGCGACCCCGTTATCCGCGCAGGCGACATCCCCCGCGAACCGGGGGAACCGCTTCGAGGATATCGTCCGGATCGGCGGGCGCGCCGCGGCCCTGGCGCGACAGGCGGACCCGGTCGTGCGGGTCGAGACGATAGGCGGCGGCGGGTCCGAGCCCCTCACGATTGTCCAGGGACGGTCGGGCGCTGGGACCCGGGCGTGCGGCTCGAGGCGCAGTGGGTCGTGAACGGCGAGGAGATCTACTCGGACGCGGTGCAGCAGGGCGAAGTTGTCCAGTTAGCTGTCGGCGCAAGCGGCGGCAGCGCGCAGGAGGTGGTGAGCTTGCGGGTGAGGGGGTCGAGCGGGGGTACGAGGACGAGACGAGGGAGAGTGGGACGGTTACGGTTACGGGGACGGGGACGGCGAAGAGGAGGTAAATGGATAAGTCAACACAATAATGCATGATCGAGACAGTACTACTTGTAACGTAGAGCGTGCATGAAAGGCCGTGTGAGTTGAAAAGAGATGCCATGTAAAGTCGCAGATGCAAGCTACGAACCTCACGGAGAGTATGAACGGGAACGAATCGGATTGCACCCAAGTGGACAAGATATCAGCTTGAAGAGCAGCGCGACCAAATCGTAGTAACCAGGCGAACAAGGCACGGCGCCCGGGGGTTCGGGACGCAGAAAGGGCGCAGCATGCAAGAAAATGCAATACCGTACGTATTCAGATGAGTTTGGGATGCATGTACATGTATGTGCCATGCATGACCACCCCCTCCCATCCCACCAAAGAGAGACTCTCGAAAGCGACATCCGGAGCTGGGTTATCAAGTCGATTTTTTGGGTCGAAGAAAATGTATGTACATGTAGCACCCAAGATGGACCATTGCCAAAAGGGCGATCCGCCATTTGCGACCCGATTGATTGGTTTTTGCAAGCCAGGCCCCCCTATTTCCTAATGGAGGCTGCCGGACCGCTACATATTAACCGTGTCGTGTCATTTCCCCACACTCTGCGCAGTCGCACGACCACATGCAAGTTAAGCCAGTAGAAGGGAAAGTCACGCATTCCCACCAATTGCCAGCCTTGCTGGGTGGTAGCTAAATGTGGTGAGCACGAATTCAGCAGCAGCTAGCTATCATCGGGAGATCCAGCACTAGTCGTAGGCTTTTCTTCGGCCCTAATACTTGATGATGTTCAGAGCTTTTGGTGTCAACTGGGAGAGTAGGTGGTCGAGGGGTACAAGAGGGATCAATCACTAATCTGAATCCCACGAACCGAAAGTCGAGATGCTTGGCACGAGCGCCTGGGTCGTCGGGCCACAGAGCCCTAGGTCGCAGGGGCCGCTCCATACAACGGACTACAAGGGCCGAAGTTGCCTTATGCAGTGCAGCCAAACCCTTACCAGCCTGTGCTCTAATCCGGTACTGGACATGGATGGATGCTGTGTAAGTGACAGAGGCGGGCTGATGGTAGGTTGCATGGCACGGCAAGGGATAAGAAGATTGCAACAGTGAATCGTGATTATATAAACAGTATGAAGTATATATATACCAATAGGCCTTGACCATCCTGCATGATACGCCTCAGTGACTTGCATCCAAGAGTATCGAGGCCAGAACAAGTCATCAGCGAAGACATCCCCGGCTTTCACTGCGAACCAGCACCATGCGTTCCACCTTCGCTCTCCTGGCGGCCTTGGCGGCTCGCGAAGTCGCCTCCCGCCACCTTCCAGGACCTCTGGGTCAACGGAGTCGACTATGGCGCCCAATGCGCCCGTCTCCCGCTATCCAACAGCCCCGTCACCGACGTCTCGTCCAACAACATTCGCTGCAATGCCAACAGCGGTGCCGTGGGAAAGAAGTGCCCCGTCAAGGCCGGCGACACCGTCACAGTGGAAATCCATCAGGTAAGCCGCACTTCTCCGAACTCCTCTCCGACTCGAGTCCAAATCCCATGCTAACTCATGTCGATCCATGACAGCAACCCGGCGACCGGAACTGCAACGCGGAAGCGATCGGCGGCGCCCATTACGGGCCGGTCCAGGTGTACATGAGCAAGGTCAGCGACGCGTCGTCGGCGGATGGGTCCGCGGGCTGGTTCAAGATCTTCGCCGACACATGGGCCAAGGGCAGCGGCGGGTCGGGCGACGACGATTACTGGGGAACCAAGGACATCAACACCTGCTGCGGGCGCATGGACGTGCCGATCCCCAAGGACATCGCCAACGGCGACTACCTGCTGCGCGCCGAGGCGCTCGCCCTCCACACGGCCGGCTCCTCCGGCCAGGCCCAGTTCTACATGACCTGCTTCCAGCTGACCGTCAGCGGCGGCGGTTCGGCCACGCCCGCCACCGTCAGCTTCCCCGGCGCCTACAAGGCTAGTGACCCCGGCATCCTCGTCAACATCCACGCGGCCATGTCCGGCTACACGGCACCTGGCCCAGCTGTCTACTCGGGCGGCTCGACTCGCAAGGCCGGAGGTGCCTGTGTTGGTTGTGAATCCACCTGCAAGCCGGGCGGCGGACCTGCGGGTACTTTGACGGCCTCCCCTCAACCCTCCCAGACAACATCGCCAGGCAACGGCGGTGGCAATGGTGGTGGAAACGGCGGCGGCGGCGGCGGCGGCAGTGGATGCAGTGTTCAGATGTATGGGCAATGTGGCGGCAACGGCTACACCGGCTGCACCAATTGCGCAGTAAGTCCCCCTACTTCAAGCAGACCCTCAGAAACAAAGCTGACCCCTGATGATAGTCGGGAACCTGCAAGGCGCAGAACGACTACTACAGCCAGTGCTCGTAAGCCAAGTATGTAGACAAAGCCAAACCACCATTTGCATGTCCGGCGCATGTGTTTCTCGGCATTGGCAATAACAAGCCATTACCCATGAATGCGTGCGTGTGGCGCTGCATAGGTAGATTCAATTGTACATATGCCATTTTGATCCGATCTCGTATTTGGCCTGACTCGTGGCGGGCCAAGTCGCGAGGCGCAGGAGCTAATGCCAACCTGAGTATGGTGAGACAGGATTCCACGTTTCGGCTCGCGTGGTGGCTATCGAGACATCGTAGATCGTAGCTTCGCTCGCTGTCGGCCGCTAGAGGGCGCTTGCAGGTATATGCGACGAAGAGAGAAAGACAAGCGGGCCATCGTTCGTAGCTGGCGGGCACCGTTGGACTTTCTTTATTGCTTCATGTCGGTTCGTTGGGCGAGGTTGTCGTTCTCCTGCAGGCGACGCGCCTTTTCAGCTTCAGCGGCGATCTCGTAGAGAAGGTCGTAGGTGGTGGCTGGGCGGTGAAGTCTGGATACGAAGAGGGGAGGTTAGAAAGACTCGGAGAACACCTGGTGTGCTGCTGGAGTAGACGGAGACTTACATGAGTAGCAAGGTCGTAATGATTAGGCCAAGAATGATCAGCAAGAGGAGGAGCCTCAAACATCTTGCCGAGCGAGGGAAAATCATTCCCGCCGGGCGCCTGGGACGATCGGCAATGGGAAGCGTGGATGCGTTGTTCGGGTGGCAGACACGAAAGTCAAAACACTGGAGTCGGCAAGCAAACAAGTCCCGGGGGGTTGGGAAACAGGGCAGGGAACAGGAGGTGAAGAAGATGACTTGGTGAGATTCAAGTAATCAATCAGTCTGACAGTTGCTCAGGCACCTGGACAACTCCGGGAATCAGCGCCATGCCGTGGTCGTGTGCCAAACTTGGCGCATGCTTGGGCGTGACGAAAAAACATAATCATTTATGTTCAATGCCAAGACTGACCCTCGGCATGTCGGTGTCTTTGTTTGTTGGGGCTGTCATCGTCTCGTCTTTCGGCGGTGCGGCGTGGGCAAACGTGGGCAGCGAGATCAAGATGATGGGGGGTCAAGTAAATTGGTAATTGGTAATGGTAATTTGGGATCATGGGCAAAAACTGCCATCTCCATTCCAGTCCTCGGTTTACCTAATGTAACTGTTGGCGACTCTTTGCTGGCAATTCATTCTTCATGCAGTGCCAGAGGACACCCAACACCCCTAATCGCTAATACTCAGGGGTCCAAGAGCGCTAGAACAACTTTGATAGCGGTTCCATGCAAGCCCCGGGATGTAAAATTAGACGCCCCACCGTTTCTATCAAGCCTTGCAAGCATTTGAGATCAAAACCGCTTGCCGCCGCTCCGACTCAGCAATTTGCGGATCCAGCAAGCCAAAAACGCAACCTTGATTACGAGAACCTTCGAGTACAAGAGAGCACGGGGGTTGCATACCGATAGGGCTAGAGTATAACGCAGCTGTGGACCGTAATTTGTACATTCTATTTTTTATGTACAGCTGGAGGGCTGAGAGGTTGAAGTCGTAGCCTGGCAGACCGCCGGCAGCTTCGCTTCGATTCGAGAACTATTATTTCTTAGCGCTCCCCGTCAGCCGGGTGGGCAAGGTGTTAGCGTCATAAGCTCGAACATGCGTTGTCTGGGCAGTTTCCAGCCTCAGAGGCCCATGATTTCAAGCCAGCAGCCCCCAACTCCAATTTGATTAATTTTCTTCTGCATCATCGACATGTGAATCCGCCCGTCGTTGTCGTCTGCCCAACGCGACATTCTATTGTCCATTTCCTATTTTTGCAGTAAGTCAACAGCGTCATGGAGCCGACCGACCTGGAAGCAACGTAGGCTCCAGTCTTATTCTGCATCGTGCTCGTGCTATGTATGACAATCCGTCGATCTTCAACAGCTTCTAATATTCTTCCTGCGATAGGTAGACAATAGTGATAGCGCGTAGCACCGCAGCTCGGGTCTTGCCGCAATGTTGCCTCAACTGCGCGCCAAGCGCATCGTCATTGCGCTCGCGGCACTTGTGTTATTCATGTGCTGTGTCGCGATCGGGAAACACCTGTACAACTTCGCCAATTTGTTCGGGCTCTTCAAGCCGCATGCTGGTGTCCGCATTTCACAGGGGAGATTGCCCAAGCACACGCCAACGCGACACCCGAGACGCGGGAACCCGTCGTGACCAAGATGTTGCACCAGATCTTCCACAACTGGAAGGACCCCAACAACAACACCTTGCCGGACCACTGGGAGAAGGCGCGCCAGACCTGCATGGACCTGAACCCGACGTGGGAGCACAAGGTGAGTGCGATGTTTGGCCTGGGCGCAACTGGCAGCTTTGACCGTGAATGAATGATGATCTTCGATTTGGCTGACACGGTGGGTGGGCGCGCTAGCTTTGGACAAATGAGAACTCTCGCGCTTTTCTGCAGGAGCATTTCGCATGGTACCTCCCGACTTACGACGGCTACAAGTTCCCCATCCAACGGGTGGACGTTTTGCGGTACTTCCTCATCCGGCATTATGGCGGCATCTACCTCGACTTGGATAATGTACGTTTCTGCTGTCGTTGTTTCCCCCCACCGGCGATCGCCAAGACTGGAAGCCGCTACTACTAGCTGGCTGAGACATTTCCCCGGTCGCTAACCCATCTTTGATCCCAGGGATGCGCTGCCGATTTGACGCCCCTGACTTACTACCCGGCCTTCACCACCGACGGCGGGCACGGGGCGCTGAGCAACAACATCATGGGCGGGGCGCCGGAGCACCCCTACTTCCGCATGCTCACGGAGCAGCTCGTCCCCTGGAACTGGAACTGGCTGCTGCCCTACGTCATCATCAGCTACAGCAGCGGCCAGTGGTTCGTCACGGCCATGTGGGAGAAGTACCACCGCCTCCTGAACCCCGAGAACGGCTCCATCATGCCGTTTGACGGCAACGACTTCGCGCCGCTGCACCACGTCCTCATGGACATGCGCCCCGGCGCCGACCCCTGGGTCTTCTTCACGCAGGTCCACGGCGGCACCTGGACCAACTGGGACAGCGCCATGTTCAGCTTCATCGGCGACCACATCCTGCTCATCATCTTCGGCGTGCTCGCGCTCGTCGGCGCCGCCGTCTGGAGCTGCATGTGGTGCGTGCGGAGGGTGCGCAGCCGGAGCAAGCCCGCCAAGGGGTACGACATCCTGCCCAGTGCCGAGCAGATGGAGATGTCGGAGGAGTCGTCGCATTTCCGCAACGTATAATCACTTTCAATGCGACAGGTCGGCGGTTTTTGCCTATCGCCTAACCACTAATACCCGTTCCTCTATCATGATGCGTTCCTTTATTCGCTTGCGTACTATTTGGTCGACGAATTCAACTTGATGAAATGTTCCATCCTGCATACATGACCCAGCCTAATCGTTCACTGAATCCCCTTTATGGCGAAAGCGCTGCACCCACCGGATTTTGTCATTTGGCTACATATCTACATATCGTTGAGGGATCTCTCTTCCCCATTGGCATGCTGGTTATCCCACCGAGGTACAGGCAGAGACCACGTCGTCAAGTGTCGAGTTTCCGGTTCATTGAACTCGGGAAGGAGCCCGTCTCTTTCCCCCCACCCGTTACTCACACGTCACTCGACGCCGCGGGGAGAGCGTTGAGCAGGTACGTCCACTGAACATGCAACAGCCGTGCTTGACATCCATGGAATGTAGGTAGGCAATTGGAAGTCGCCAGGTGCTCGCTCGTACTTGTACTCAGGCAAGCCAGGTGGTCTTCAACCTCCAAGCCTTTGAACTTCATCACTACGACTTCTTTTCATCAGCAAGACAACATCATCCAATACTCCAATATGGCTTCGCTTTATACCACATTCCATGACACCAAGTTCTTCCCTTCCTTCAATGATCCCATCAGCGACATACGCTGGACAGCCATGTCTAAGGCCAACAAGGGAACTGGTCCTCGTTGGCACTGGTGCGTCCTCGCCACGGTAGAACGAATCGGCTACGTCGTCACCGATGGGATCCCCAACCCGACCATCGTCGCCCAAGACCGCTGGGGGTTGCCCTGCCCAATGCAGATCAAGGTCCACAACAACCACGACATCTCGCGCCGGGTGATGCAGCACTGCCAAATAGGCATGACCGTCGCGATTTTCTACCCGCCGGCGTATGAGAAGAGACCCTGGCTTCTCGATTCCAGACAGGTCCTGTTCTTCAATCTGGACATGGGGTTTTTGTTGCGGATGAGCGTAGAATTCGCCGACTCCGCAGCAGCCAAGTGCATGCCGCTCACGTGTTGTGGGTGCGGCGTTGTGAGGGAGATGTCCAAAATGAAAAAGTGTGGTGATTGCTTGACTTTCGCCTATTGCATCCCGGTATGTCCCCTTCTTCACATCTCAATGCATAATAACGTCGTGCTGACTTTTCCCTCTCTTTTGGGGGTCTATCTAGGATTGCCAGGCAAATGGCTCGAAGGGCTACGTTCACCAACAGCTCTGCCCCGTGCTGGCTGACCCCAATGTCAAGAAGATGCTCCAACTGAAGTACATCAACGACGACAACGATATCATCAGCTTCGGGCCGTCGCCCGATGGCGATGGGACGTCGCCCGATGACGATGGGACGTTGCCCGATGACGATGGGACGTTGCCCGATGACGATGGGACGTTGCCCGATGACGATGGGACTGTTGATCCCTGGACAGCAGGTGGATAGGGGATAATAGTGAATCGATTATCACCATGGGTCGTTTACAGTCATTCCATGATTATTCCATGGTTACTAGCCTGTACACTCGTCTCTATCAGATATCCCAGGGCCGACAGATCAGTTCATCCTGTGGGCACAATACAATACAGTACAATCGCCTGCAGGAGTCTTCTCGATCGCATTCGTGACTCTCTCTTATGCGCCTATGGCGGCAGCCGTAGGCATCGTCCCCGTCACCCGCCGCGACACCGCCCTTGTGATGAACTGCCTGAACCCACTTGCGTGACCGCTGCGCTGCTTGTTGTTGTTATTCGCCATCTTATTCCTTTCCCGAAACGCCCGGTCGATGTCGTCGAGGCTCCGGCCGCGGTCTCGGGCATGAAGGCCCAGCAGACGAGGGCCGTCAGCAGCGTGCAGCCCCCGAAGAGGAAGTAGGCGCCGTAGCTCGTCCTGGCGAGCAGGGTGGGCGTGACGAGGGCCACCAAGAAATTGCTCAGCCAGTTGCTGCCGTGGGCGATGCTGGTGGCGCTGGCGCGGGTGGCGGGCCGCTGGATCTCGGCGGCGTAGACCTTGATGCCGACGGCCCAGGAGACGCAGTACAGGACGGCGAAGAGGTAGATGCAGACGATGACGACCCAGCGCCCGGCCCCTTCGGAGGGACGGACGGCGTCGCCGGCGTAGAGGGCGCCCATGAGGAACATGGTGGCGGCCATGCCGAGGCCGCCGAGGATGGTGTTGGCGCGGCGGGACCAGCGGTCGGCAAAGAGGGTGGCGGGGACGGTGGCGACGAAGATGACGAGGGCGGAGACGCCCGAGGCGAGGAAGGCGGCCGCGGTGCTGTCGAGGCCGGCTTGCTGGAAGAGCAGGGGGGCGTAGTAGAGGACGCCGTCGATGCCGCTGAGCTGCTGCATGCCCATGAGGAAGACGGCGAGGAGGAGGCGGGGGCGGGCTTCGGGGGCGAGGACGTCGGGCATTTTGGACTGGGGCTTTGGGGTGCTCGGGATCGGCTCCTGGTTTGGTGCGCTTGCTGGTGTTGCTGTAGGGGAGGTGATGGTGTCCGTCATCAGGATGGATCCGCTGGCAGGCACGGTGGCGGCGTTGGCGTTGCTAGCTTCTACTACCGAGGCCGGCAGCTGCTCGAGGATCTTCTCGCGGTCGGCCGCGCCCACGCCGAGCTTCTCCCAGGCCGCAGCCGCCTCGTCTTTGCGACCGCGCAAGGTCAGCCAGCGCGGCGAGGCGGGGAGCCAGAGCAGCGCCGCGACGGAGAAGACGAGCGAGTAGCCCGCGAGCAGGAGGAAGGGCAGGCGCCACGAGAAGGAAGTCGGGATGTCGGCGCTGCCGTAGCAGGTGAAGAAGCCCGTGACGAGGCCCAGGGTCGTCAGCAGCTGCGGCGCCGTGGTCAGCGCGCCCCGGTGCCGCGGGGGCGAGACTTCGCAGATGTAGACGACCAGCGTGCCCAAGTACAGGCCCTCGCCGATCCCCTCGACGATGCGGCCCGCGACGAACATGGCGATGTGGACCGAGGCGGCCTCGAGGGCGGCGCCGAGGCCGAAGACGAGGGAGCCGATGGCGATGCCCCTCGAGCGGCCCAGGCGGTCGGCCACTTTGCCGGCGAAGAAGGAGGAGAGGGCGGCGGGGATCAGGATGGAGGAGACGATGAGGCCGTGGATGGTGGGGGAGGGGTCGCCGACGTAGGTCTTGAAGTCGTCCATGACGGTGACGGGGCCGATGATGCCGGTGTCGATGCCGAAGAGGAAGCCGCCGAAGGAGCAGACCATGCTGGCGACCATGTAGCCGGCCGGCTTGCGGAGGGGTAGGCTGGATAGGTTCATGATGGGCTTGTATGCTATAGCTGTGCGTTCATTTGGCACTCATCCATTCTGTATTAACCATATTCTGGAATATTGAGCTCCAAGCCAAGATAGGGATATTTACATCAGGTATACTGAGAAATATATGTGGTGACCCGGGTTATACCGCCGTAGCGCCGGGCGACACTGCCCCGGGAAGGGGAGCTAACCATCGCCAAATCATTCATGCCGGTGGTTAGTGCGCTTCAAATGCGCCCATCAAGGGATATTCCACACCAACAAACCGGCTATCTACGCCTTTCCGGTTTGTAAGCAACACCCACACGATTAGGTAGAGCATGCTGGGCTGCATCTGCCGTGGTGGTGGTGGAGATAAGCTTGATGCGGGGGAGGAAAGAAGGGCGTAAGCAAGCTAGGCTACTTGTAGTGGAATGGGGGACCCTGATGCGGCACCCTGTGATCCGAACAACGTACTTTATCTTCCGTGGGCATTCATGAATACGAAGCGCCTCGCATATTAACAATAGAAAGATAAGAAACCGTGAAGTTGAACTGCATAGGTAACTTTGCCTAACTGACATGGTCTAACACGGGGAAGAGTTACATGTAAAGCGAGACGTTCGAGACCAAAGGCTATTTATTATGCCGATCAAGCTTCCCCAGGGGGCGTGCTTGGACCTGGCGTTTTCTAGCACCACGTGCGGCCTTACAGGGCCTAATCCACTGGACTGTTCCATTGGCCCCGTCTCGTCAGCACAGATCAACACTCTAAATCTGGTCAGGTACCAATATCAGAGGCTTCAAGACTTCAAGTAGGTCAATCAATAAAATATATTGGATCAATATTACACCCCATATATAGCTCTTTTTTTCTATCCATCCGGCGTTATACTCCCGTCCTAGACTCCGAGGCAACAGTATCGTACCCCTTGAGCGACGAGTTTGCAGGCCCTTTGGCCGGCTTGTTCCGCCAATACGGCTCGACCCCCATCTCCCCGAACCGCTTGCGCTCGTAGTCCTTGGTCACCAGCCAATTGCTCACCACCATCGCCAGCACCCCGCCCACGATGCCCGCGCCCGCGACGAGGGGCGCGAGGATGGAGAAGACGGTGAACCCGTAGCTGACGCTCTGAAAGGCGCTGTCGGTCTGCAGCCGGTCGACGCCCAGCCCGACCTGCATCGCCGACAGCACGATGACGACGTACCCCAGGATCGTGGCCAGGACGCCGAAGTTGTCGCGCAGCAGGTCGACGTAGACGGTGTGGGCGTCCACCTTGGAGTAGCCGCGCAGCACGAAGCCGCGCGCGAACCGGTACACCTTGTTGAGCCGGCTCAGCCGCAGCTCGCCGTACCAGTACCGCGGGTTGACGGCGGCGTAGCAGTGGCCCCCTAGGTACTCGCGCGCCAGCTGCCGCCAGGCGTCCCAGGTCACCGAGGCCGGGAGGAGGCCCTTTTCCTGGGCGAGGCGGAAGTCGCTCTCGTACGCGATGAGCGCCGTGTAGGAGAAGAGAAAGCCGCGGGCGCACGCAGCAAGTTCACCGTCATTGTTACTGCTGCTGTTAGGATGCCGGGACGAGGCAGGAGAAGACGACAAGGATGCTGGTAGTAGATGGCGGGCCCAGACGTCGGGATCCAGCAGCCATGCCGGGAGCGGTTTAAGGAAGATGCGGGTTTTGTGCCAAACGAGGTGCAGCTCCGGGTTCTCGGTGATGGTGACGTCGCGACCGATGAGGATCTGGTGGTGCAACGGCCGTGGTGGCATCGGACGCCCGCACACCCACAGCCAATCGCGTACTCCATCCAGCCGGTCGACGCGCAGTTCGCGCGCGAAGAGACCGTCGGCATCGTCAATACTAGGCGGAACGATGTGGTCTTTCTTGGTGCGACATGACGCAGGGAGCAAGCTGCTGAGGTCGGCGACTTCTTGCGACGACGACGACGACGAAGCGCTTGGTTTGAGCACTCGCGTCGTGAAGGGAAGCGAAGGCTTGGTATCCATGACTGGTTGATCTCGTTGGGTCATGCTGCTGTGCTTCTGCGGCGTGGTAGAAGGATCGGTTGGAGATGGAGCTTGGCGGATGCGCTGGCTATCCCTCCGAATATAAGGCTGAGTGCGACGGAGACCCGAAAGACCAAAATAGCATCAAATACTGGCGACGGGTCGCACCGAGTCGGGTCCAATCCACAATGAGTCTTATAACAGGTTTGCTAGCCATAAAGACCCGGCGAGAACCACTCGGAACGAAGGTCTGGCAACCCCATTGCTTATTACTCCTCCCGAGCTTGTCTCTTTACTGTCTTGCCCTCCATCAATTGCGCCTAAGCAGAGAGTCTGGCTGCGAAATTGGATCCAGCTGAATGGCTAGCTACGAGTCTCTAACCCCATCGGCGCAAGTGCTGACGGTCGTCTCACCATGTGGAGTCTCAGACCCATGTGCTGCGAAATGAGATCGGCCAGAGAGGCGCTTCAGCCGCAGTCGACGTTGGTCCTGTCAGCACTCACTCTGCTGCGGCAAAGCAGCGGACCCGAGGGGCTGTGTGCTATCCCTAGCTGTCTAGCTGTCAATCGGGGTTAGTTTTACGAGCCATGCAGCGGCCTGCAGCCACCGGGTCCGGAACTAATCTCATGATCCATGTGGGTTGGTGGTGCAAGACGGCATGAGCATGAGCCCAACGGGGACTTTTCCATGATCTCTCCCTTCTTTATTAATGAATGCATCTGCTCGCGACTGCTTTTCGAGGGCGACCGAGCCAACTAGGACTTTCGTCAGATTCCTCGCCTGTGTGCCCATGCCACTTCCGCCATGGCCGACATCAAACGCAAGGGGACCGTGAGGAGGCCCAACGCGGGCGGCAGCAAGCCCAAGAAGGACATCAGCATCGTCAAACAGGGCATCAAGCAGCTGTATCCCGAAACTGATGCCTTCGTGCCGGAAATCGAGTAAGTCTGGGCTTTTTCTTCGGCCACCGCTTCGCCCTTGGATACCGTTTCTGACATTTGAACCAGCATCGTGTTCGTGCCGGGTCTGGGGGCACACCCGGAAGAGTGCTGGGAGACCAAAGACTTCAAGTGGCCCACAGATAGTCTTGCCAAGGACTTCCCCAAGTCGCGGATTCTGCTGTATATGTACGAGTCAGTATGGCAAGGCGCCTTGCAAGTCGAGCAGTTCATGGACAATATTGCCATGGGGCTCCTGGTGGGCGTAGCCGCCTCCAGAGAAAAGGTATGTCGTCAGGGTGTTCTGTCCCTCCTCTCTCCGCAAACGCACCAGGAGGGCTAACCGTCTGGCGCGCGATCAGAAACATGAGAGACGGCCAATCGTGTTCATCGGCCACAGCATGGGAGGTCTCGTCATCGCCAAGGCCGTCACCATGGCGGATTCCTACCGG
This sequence comes from Arthrinium phaeospermum, assembly GCA_006503535.1. NCBI lineage: Eukaryota > Fungi > Ascomycota > Sordariomycetes > Amphisphaeriales > Apiosporaceae > Arthrinium > Arthrinium phaeospermum. The sequence continues at coordinate 5,031,901 of QYRS01000001.1, read as the reverse complement.
AAGAAGTTCCCGATCCTGTTTGAGGCGATTGCCGCCACCATCTTCTTCGGTACCCCTTTCCGGGGCGCTGCTGCCGCCTCGGCGGCTTCCATGTACGCCTCGGCCGCGGAGAAGCTTAGCCAGGCAACGTCTTCCGAGTTGCTAGACTTCAGTAAGTGATCTCCCCGACTTCTCGTCAGTTTGACTGTGGGGTACCGTACTGACATCATTGGCAGTGAAACCAGGCAATCCGCAACTGCGGGAACTGGTGGACGAGTTCACACATGGTCGGCAAAGTCAGCCCCGCCATTGCGGTGACTTGCTTCTACGAGGAGCGCAACACCGACCTCTCGAGCCTGGCCAAGCTGCCCACCGTCTTCGGCAACATTCCCCTGCCCGCCAAGTTCGCCAAGTTCGTCACTCGCGAATCGGCCACCCTCGAGGTTTCCTTCAAGATCGGGCTGGCGGCCAACCATCGCGACCTGGTCAAGTTCGCGTCGGCACAGGAGTCACATTTCCTCCTGGTGCGTCATGAGATAAAAGACCGCGTCAATGCCGCGCCATCTATGGTGAAGAACCGGATGAACGCCGTGCGCGATATCGACCAGGACATGATTAATAAGATTGACGATGCGCTCGAGGGGCCCTTCATGGCGGGCAAGCGTAAGGCACTGGCTGAGACGTTCTCCCCGTCCTCGTGGATCACCAAGGAACCGGAGTACATCGCGTGGTTAGCCGAGAGCAACAACAACAACATCAGCGCAGCCGAGGACCATGAGGGTACTATGAAGCCCGGCGATTGCCTGTGGGTTCGGGGACCCGAAGGCCGAGGCAAGACGAGCGCATCCATGGCCGTGATAAACGACTACGAGCAGAGCGTGGCGCCTGGCAACCAAGGCCAGGACCCGGTGCTGATGGCGTACTTCTTCTGCGACCAGTCGCAGTACTTCTGCACCGCCGAGGACGTGCTCAAGAGCATCATCCGGCAGCTTATCAAGCAGCAAAAGACGCTGGCGCCGTACGCCAAGTCCTTCATCAAGAAGGCGAAGGGCGACAAGTCGCAGGCACAGATCACCATCGAGAACCTCTGGCAGGTCCTGCAGGACATGCTGACCGATAACTTTATCGGAAGCAAGGTCATTTTCGTGCTTAATAACCTCCATGTGCTTCCGGAAAACTCGGCATCGACTACCAAGCTAATGAACTTCCTCAAGACGGAGCTTTCGGACAGTAAGTATGCCCCTGACATGGGGAGGGAAACGAAAAACAAGTGGACGGGAGCTTACTGACTCGGAACGACAGTGACGGAGATGGGATCGCGGCGTGTTGCGACAAGGTGGTTCATCACCAGCCGGGAAGCCCACAACGTCGGCCAGGCCCTGGGCGTCGACGGTGTCCGGCTCGTCGACCTCGAAGACGAGAAGTACGGGAACCAGGTGCAGATCGCGCTGAAGCGCATCGCCAAGAGCAAGGTCGAGTCGCTCGTGCTGGAGAAGAAGTACAACAAGGCGCTCGCCTACTTCGTCAGCAGCCTGATCGGGAAGCGGGCGCAGAACACGCAGTGGATCGAGATCTCGTGCGTGCAGCTCTACGAGCTCGGGCCGGCCGAGAGCGACCTCAAGGTGCGCCGCGTGCTCGAGACGATGCCGCAGGACCTGCGGGCCCTGCTCAACAACGCGTGGCGTCAGGTCTTCAGCGCCAACAGCGGCGGCGAGAGCGACACGATCAAGGAGATGCTGCGGGCGCTGGTGCTGACGTACGACGATCCGACGGAGCAGGAGCTCGGCGTGCTGGCGGGGCTTTGCTCTACTGACGAGGAGAAGGAGGAGCTGCATCACTTGATTGAGATGTGCAAGCCGCTGATCTTCACGGGCCATGATGGAACGGTTTCGTTTATGAACGTTGTGGTTAAGTCGCATCTTCTCGAGAACGCCAAGGACCTGTTGGGCATGTCGCCCGAGGAGATCAAGTGGCAGCACGGTGTTCTTGCGCTACGGTGTTTCGACCATGTTAACGAAGCTTTCGATGTGGATATTGACCTCGAGACCGATCCGGACCAAGATGAAGGAGGGGATGACGGCGAGAATGGCTCCGAGCACAGCGGTGGCGAAGAGAGCGACAACGAGAGCCAACGTCCTGGTGATGAGGACAATGATGGCTCGGACGATGGCACGGAAGACACCGACAGCGACGCCAGCTCGGAAGAGGAGTACGACCCGGAAGTGGACAAGGTCAAAGATCTCGCCATGCCGTACACGGTCAAGCACTGGCTGCGCCACGCCTCCAAGGCCACCTACGAAATCGCCGAGGACCTCAGCATCGAGGACGACTTCTGGAATCCGGACTCGCGCATCCGTCGTCGCTGGCTGATTGAGTACCACCGCCTGACCAACAGCCTGGAGGACGAGTTCGACACAGCGCACGTCAAGAATTGGACGGCGCTGCATATCGTGTCGGCGGTCGGGTTCCAGGACTTGGTGGCGGCGCTGATCCGTAACGGGCACGAGGGCGAGATCTCGCAGCGGGATGGGTTGAACAACATACCGGTAAGTCACGCATTGAGAGAATACTACATATATCCAAACATGTTCCTAATCAATTTCTGACACTGGATCTAGCTACATTTGGCCGCCTGTTTTGGTCGGACCAAGATCGCCCAGGAACTCCTGAACAAAGGCGCCCCGATCGACGACGGCATCGAGATCAACGAGCAAACCCCACTGCACATGGCTGCCTTCGGTGGCCATGTTGATGTCATGAAGATCCTCATACTTCGTGGTGCCAATCCCAATGCGACTTCGAATGATATTGGCCCCGTGGTGAATGCGGCCATCTCGTCGGGCAACCGTGATGCGGTCAAGCTGCTCGTCGCCGAAGGTGTGTCTCTGACCGTCGACCCCGACCGCAATCTCGACCCACCTCTGGCGCTGGCGGCCCTGCTTTCGGACCTTTCCATGTTTGAGTACCTCGTAGAGCAGTACGCCGACCGGCTCCCCACCGAAGAGTACAGCAAAGCCCTGGTCAAGTCCGCCGAGGCTGGCCGCGTCGACGTCTTCAATAAGCTCCTCAACGAGTTCCAGCACGAGCACCGCTACTTCCAAGAGGCCCTGGATGCAGCTGTGGGCGAGTGGAATTGGGATGTCGCCAAGATCCTGCTCGACAAGCAGCCGGGCCTCGACTGCAATAACCTCTTCCACAAGGCGGCCACCGTCACTGAGAACCAAGACGATCTGCTCGGGGTGGCGTGGGTCTACTCCAACGGGGCCATATCGCAGGAGACGGTGGACCGGGCTCTGTATGATGCGACGGACTGCGAGAAGAAGTCGACGGTGGAACTGCTTCTGGGCGAGCCATACAAGGGAAGCCCAAATGCTACGGGCGAAGAGTAAGTACCATTGCCCTATCCGGCGCTGACAGAGAGAAGCTCTGGCTGACATATCTATAGCTATGGCAATGCTCTAACGGCTGCTGCCTATGACGGTACGGCGGACATTGTCAGGTTGCTGCTCGAGGCCGGTGCCGACATCCACGACCCCGCCGGCTGGCCGCTGCAAACCGCTGCTGCCCAGGGCCACAAGGACCTCGTCCTCGAGTTCCTCGAGCGCGGTGCCGACGTCAACGCGTGTACCGAGAACCCCAACTTCGAAGCGGGCACGGCCCTGCAGGGCGCATGCGAGGCGGGCCGGCTGGACATTGTGGAACTGCTGTTCCAGTACGGCGCCGACCCGGACCTGGGCGGCGGCGACGAGGGCCCGCCCATCATCGCGGCGACCAAGCACGCCGAGGCCGAGATCATGCGGCTGCTGGTCGAGAAGGGGGCCGAGCTCAACATCCGCGGCGGCTGGGACGAGTCGACGCCGCTGACCAACGCGGCCGGGTGCATGTACAAGGCCGAGATCGAAGTGCTGCTGCACGCGGGGGCCGACATCAACCTGACGGACGTGGACGGGGACACAGCGCTGACGGTGGCGTGCTTGGCCGACGACGACGAGACGGTGCGGGTGCTGCTCGACCACGGGGCCGACATGCTGCACGCCAACGGGAACGGGGACACGGCGCTGCAGATCGCGCTCGAGAAGGGGGCGTCGGACTGTTTGGAGATTCTCGTGGAGCGGACGGCGGCGCTGTTCGCGGCGCTGCGGGCGGCGGTGGAGGGGGGGAATATGGCGGTTGCGGGCGTGGTGAGGGGGGTGCAGGCGAGCAAGCAGGGGCTGGATTATGGGGATGGTGGGGTTTCCAACGACGAGCGCAAGCAACGTGATGGTCTCGAAGCGTATGACTCCAATGCGCAGGTTCCAGGTGTCGGTGCCTACGATAACCAGAGCAGAAGGCCTGGCATGATTGAACAGGTATCCGAGGAGCTCAAGTCGGCACTGGGGACGCAAATCTCCCTGTACCAGCAGTTCTCGCCGGGCCACCCCGACACCCCAGACGACAACAAGGCGACGACGCCTCCAAGCGCTACGCAGCCGCCTAGGTTTAGCTCGCAAGCCGGGCCCGGATGGCAGCAATGGCCCGGGTCTCCTGGGCTGCAAGCGCCGCCGCCACTGCCCAGCAGTAACGGCAACCAAGGGCCACAGGCAGGCGATGTGCCTGCGGGGCTTTCCATCCCGTCACCGCCCATCCGACGGAAACCTGCCCCGGTTACGAGGCCGTCGTACGATGGATTGATACCCTCGGCTTCGTCGAACCCGAACACGCCATCGCCACCGCCGTCTCTCGCGCCCGGGCGGCCGCCTAAGCAATACGTGCAGCAGCAGCTACAGCAATCACCACCATCATTGTCTCAACCGTTCATGGCGTACAATCCTAACGCCTCGCCGCCCCCGCCTTCGTCGGCGTCGTACTTCCCCAGTCAACAGACGCCACCTCCCGTCGCGCCCAAACCGGCGGAGTACACCACTCAAGCCCAGAGCGGTGGCGGTTACTACAGAAATAATTCCGGTACTGGCAGTGGGAACAACGGTTATCCCGGTCGTCATGGCTCGCCAGCGCAGCAGCAACCACAGCAGCAACAGCAACCGGCTTACTACCCAGTTGGCCAGAACCCTTATGGGGGATGGGACGGGGCACAACAGCAACCGCAGCAGCAACAGCAGCAAAGGCCCCCGCAGCGGGCTTCGATGTTGGATCGGGCGAGGATTATGAGTAATGAGTTCTTACGGAGGTAATGGTACTAGTAGGGGTTGTATACAATAGCAGCCGGGCAGGCGTTGGGGTTAATTGGTACAGGTAAATGGGAAAGTACAAGATAGCTGGAAAACCGGGCAGGCATTACCATTGGGCACCATAATGGTAGCACTCCTACATGTATTTGACGTCTTGAAAATGTCACCTCGTACACTTTGGTGGCATCACCGTCAGGAATGTCACCGGGAGGGAGTTGATGTGTTCCCAATGCTACTAACTCTTCCACCCTCCTGCATAAACACGAACCATTCTTGTTATAGTTGCAATCAATTCGTTCAAAAATGAACATTCAGTTTCCATTCGCTTCACTTCCAATTCTTAAACATCGCCCTCTAATACGAACGAATCTAATACTGGATGCCTCGTCGTTAGTGCCCACTAGGGACTTCGGAAACGATCAGGCCACATCCGAGGACGAGAAGTCCTCTGTAGTCGATGACATCACGGAGGCCTTTGGCTACCTGGTCCATTCGGACATTCAAATAGATCCCGGATGGAATCAGGAGATGGCTGAAAGCTATGCCAGAGACCCGATATGGCGCAGGATCAAGTGTTATGCAATTAAAACCGTCATCATGGAGGCCAACAAGCGTCACGAGGATTTCGAGATCTTCGCCGCGCACCGCGACATCTTCGGTTCGGCGGGTGTAAGTTGCACGCTGTTCGAGCCTGCTCTGCTTATATTGTGCTAATGCTTACCGCCGATATATCGACTGGGACGAACTGAATGGGCAACTATCGACCAACGATGTCGTCCAAGCTCACACTCCTTTTAGGGGTAGTATTTGCGTCAACCAACGGATGCATCACCTTGAATAGGACGGCTAGTAGTGTCATGAATGTTATCGAATTCCGGCATTGCGGATTAAATACAAAGTTGAAGACTTCCGAGAGCTGAATATAATTAAAACCCTAAATATCGAATGGACTGGATACGAACTTTTCTTTTCTTCCAAAAAACTAAGAAACGCCAAACCGAACCCCCCTCCCTCCTAAACCAACCCCCCTTCAACGACACCCCTTCCAAAATGATGCCCTTGTGCTTCTTCTTCCCCTTGCTATTGTTCTTCCCCCCTAAACGATAGCCGCAGCCTGTTTCTTATGGACCTTGGCGGCCCGCTTGTCGGCCTCTTCCTCCTCTCGAGAAAAGGGCGCAAGGCCATCAAGCCGGGGGGTTAATATACTTCACTGAGGACTTTCATCACGGTGGCGAAACGCCGGACGTAACGAGACTGGAGGGCCCAGTCCCGGACTGGCACCCACACCAGCCGAAACAGCCACAGGCCCAAGCCGCCGAGGATTCAGGGGGCCACCACTCCCCAAAAAGCCACGGTGCCCAAATTCTGGACAATTCCCAGAACACCCAAGGCGTTCTGCTCCGTAGAGCCCACCTCGGGCTACTCCCCCTCCGTTGTACGAAGTAGAGACCACAAGAGGGAAGGCGACGGAAGAGGAGAGGCGGTGGGCTGCTGCTGCCGCTGCCGTCGTTGCTGCTGTCGTTGCTGCTGCTGTCGTTGCTGCTGCTGTCGTTGCTGCGACGGCGGCGGCGACGGCGACTCACGCGACAGGCCAAGAGGGGCCGCACCCGGGCGCGGGCCGAAGAAAAGCGGTGGTCCCGGACAGCACGGATCACTTCGAGCTCCTCGGCTTTCTTCTCCCCCTCGCCGGATCGTCATAGCTCCATGGTTGGGAGACTCGGGAAGGTTATGGGAGGCTCGTAGGGGCGCGCAGGCTGTAACCAGGTCTTGTGGTGGAGTCTGAGGCGGTCACGTCGGCGGGACCCGCGACAAACTGAGAAGGGCGACGGGCGGTAAAACTGAACTCAACCGTAGAGCCTGTCGTTCTATATTCGATGGTGTGTCAGTAAAGCTAGCTATCTCAAGCGACGAATCGAAGTAAAGAGTCGGGCACGCCAACCATGATCGAATGTGGACGCATGAATCGATGCGAGCAGGTGAAAGTGCTTGGCCTTCTCGCAATACTTGGCTTTCGCATTGGCCTCATATTAACTGTCGAGACTCAAAGCAGGGTGGCGGGATTCTCGAGGGTAGGTAGGAAAGGAACCAGACCAACCCTGTAAATCTGCCGTCAGCACCTGTACATCAATACCAACGAATGCATATCATACACTTACCAAGTCATTGTTGTTGTTGTTGCTATTGTCCTTGTTGCGGGTGTTGTTGCTGATCTTGATGGCGATGGCGTAGATGAAGACGTTCCGCACTCGTTAAATCATCCAGTGGTGCAAGGTAGAAGAGGGCTCTGGATTGGGTACACATGGCTGTACTGGTAATCGTCTCGTTGGGGCTGGTGTCGCTATTGGCATCGGCAGGAATGGCAGCAAAAGCTTCTTCGGCCTCCTCTTGGTACTGGGGTCCCAGCACTTCCAAGATGCCAGAGGGCAGGCATCCTTGCCTTCGCGGATCGAAAGACATGGCTGCGCTGTAGGAAGAGGGACGAAGGATTGCTCGATAGTGAACAATCATGGGTCCCAGGGGAGGTTTGGCGTGACCTGGCCTACCAAATGTTGAAAAAGTCTGAGGTAGTTTGTAAGGGTTTGCTTTATTGCAGACGTTCTCATCGATCAATTGGTGAGGTGCACGCCTACCTCACGTCAAGACACACGTTTGGGTAGGTACCTACCATGTACTTAGGTAGGTACCTCACGTACATCAAATGAGGTACATATATCAATGTACCGTATAATGCAATTTGAACTTTACGGCCACTGCCTTTGGGGAGGGTCTGCACTGGCTCGTAATTTCCAGGCGCCCCCGCCCCCGCCCCCGCCCCCAGCCAATGTGGCCAACCACCCCTGGTAGACTTCGCATCACCAAATCGGAAGCGTATGCCAGAGCGTTTTAAGGGACAGTCACCTTGGGCAGGACAGAGAGCTTGGACTCAGCATCACGAAAGGGCTGGATTCTCAGCCACAGACACCGACTGACTTCCTTGGGTGAGTCGCAGTGACTGTCTTACCTGGCTAGCCTGGCATCTACTGCTGTTGATTTCAGTTATTTCTCACCAATTGACCCGGCCGGTTGTTCCTGGCGGCGATCATCTCCAACTACCGCGTGGATGTGTGTGTGTGTATGTGTAATCGAAATGTTGGTATCGTACCGAGCTTAGCCTTTTTCCTGATCCGGTAATACTACACCATAAAAGGTTAGTAGTCTCGCTGGTTTGATGTATTCGATTACAACAAAGCTATCTTAGCTGAGCTGCATTACATTTAAGGCTGAGATAATCTCGTCTTAGCAAAAGATGGTTTCACCTAGTCGTCGACTTATAACACACTTTGAGCATTTCGCAGTCGATCACCATGGGTCGCAATCAACCTTACTGCTGCATCTGCGGAGCTCCGATGGTAGAGGCTGGGCAACGGTCACCCCCCTTTCTTCTTTTCTCAGATCTCATTGCCGTTATGTGAGACCGAATGCTGTACTGACGCCCATGGTAGCGACGACGAGCCCAGTGAATGGCTGACCCGCGCCGTTCTCCTCACCACCGCTCATTCTATCGACGACGATGATAACAATGTCCAATTGGACGTGTACTGGCTTGCTCACGGGCGGGTTCTGGATCTCGGTCCTGACCCCCCAAAAGACTCCGCGCGGCGCGTGCTAGAGCTCGACGCCCAATGCGACGACAATAACCGCTTCCAGATGCTGGAGTCTGGAGAGACCGTCGAAGCATTTTATGTCAGACCAGACGTATTGACTCCCGGCCCCAATGCGGGTGGACCTCTCTACATGGCCGTCCACGCCGCCTGCATCACGCTTGCCCGGCGCTTTATTGAGAGTCGGGGCGGTGAGCAGCAGCAGCAACAACAGCAGCAGGACAGCTTTAACATGGGTCCCGACGATGAGATACGCTCCGTCAAGCAGCTGTGGCAGGTGCTTCATCGCCGCATCCGAGGGACTCTGCCCCTCGTCAGCGAGTACCTCGTCGAAGAACCTCACCATTATTTCGGGGGCAGGTTCTGCAGGAACGTCTACTGGGAGCGCGACGATGATCTGGAATATGGACAGGTACGTTTTCTTTCTCTTTTTGTTTATTCTATTTCAATCAACCACGCGATTACTAACACCCCCCAAACTAGCTTCTGGAAGAGAACCCGCTGGAAATAGCCGACATCACCGATTCTATCCTGCAAAACCTCGGGCCGATGCCGGCACAGAGCGCAAAGCAGCAAGGCTCTCGCCAGAGCACCTCAGCAGAAGAGAAATCGCTCAAGACACCCGGTGATCTACGGCACCTGGGCCCAGCGTGTGACTATGCGCACAGTCAAGCAGGCTGGTATGATGTCCTCGCCATGAACCAATCACTTCCTTGGCTATGGGACTTGGATGGTGAAGTGCTGCACAAGAAGGCACAGGAGGGTGATTGGGACTGGGAAAATCTCGTGCGCAGGCTCGCCCAGGCTGAGATTTACGAGCCCAGTTACAAGACCCTGCAAATTCCCCTGGGTTTGCGGAACCGCCGCAGAATCTGGCGGGTGCTGGAGGAGGCGAGAGTAGACGATACTTCCAGGCAGCTCACACATCAATAGCCACCATCTCAACGTATTTTAGCTGACCCTAATGATGCTACAACGGCGTCGGGTTCCCGCTGTGGTACCAGGTCAGCGTCGTGACCAACGACTTGGCCGAGGCAGACGGCGGGGCCCGCCTCCAGCACGAGGAAAAGGGCTGCGGCGCCATGGCCGGCTGGAAGCGGCGCACGCTCGACCACAAGGCGGTCCCCAAAGCCCGGAACGGCGGGCTCGACGGCGCCTGGACCGCGACGTACGAGTTCACCTTCACCCTGCCCCTGACCATCAACTCGGGCTGCGTCGAGATGGCCATCGCGAGTGCGGGCGGGCCCAAGGGGCTGCGGTGCGTCAACAGGCGGAGCGAATGGGTGTTTTGACAAGCCTTGTTGCATTGCCTGAGCAAAGTATTGAGCAGCTGATGCCTACTCGTTCGGTCAGCGGCTATTAGTGTTTATTCCAACCTGTTCTAATGTTTATTCCAGTTATTCCAGCGTCTCTCTGGGATGCTTTGATCGGTTGTTCGAGAAAAGTGACACTTGATGCAGACTATTCGCTCTGAGAGATTGATGTTCATTCAAGCAAGCCCATAGGCTGCTGGCATAACGTCTAACGTACCTGCCGCCCTTATCATACTAGTAATCCCTTAGCCCACCCACGCGATAACAGCACCCGCATAACTTCTTCCATTCCGGATATGACCGGCGCGAACACCGGAAACCACAGGCAATGGCAGCCCCGAAGGACGCAGAACACCGGCGCCCAGCGATGGTGCGGATGGGGCGGACGGGGCCGGGAAACCTTTGATCTCCTCGGCGAACTTCTTCTCCTCCTCGGTGGTCTCCCGAACGCGCTCGGCGATCTCTCGCAGTATGGCCGCAGCCCGTTTCTTATGGACCTTGGCGGCCCGTTTGTCGGCCTTCTCGGCCTTCTCGGGCTCGTCCTCCTATCGATGCGAGGGAGCAGGGCAATCAAACCGGATGGCTTGACGTCAATTCGGCTCGACGTCGACGGCGTCGGAGCTGTGGCTGGAGCCAACAGTAAAGAGGGAGGCGGGGGCGGGGCGAGACTGCAACTGGCCGGTTGCCCAGGCACGGGCATGGTATTAATCCAATAGCATCCCAGATACTGAAGATCAAGCGACGCATCGTCGTTAGTGGCCTTGGCGACGGTGGATGTCAGAGTCTTGGGGTGCTCGGGCTGGTCCTCGGACTCCCCGGCCAGGAGCCGGCGTCGGAACATGGCGATCAGCTGCTTGATGTGACCGGCCCGGTTGGTCCTGTTACTGCTCGCGAACCGCGGTATCTAGAACCCGTCGCCCTTCTCCCACTGGTCGTGCCCCTTGAGGTACCGGTTGTCGATCAGCATAGCCGGCTCCAGGATCTCCATCTGCGGATCCGTGATCTGGCTGTCGCCGTACGCGTCCTCGGCCTCGTACGCATGCATGTACTCGACCGCCAGCGCGTACTGCTCCAGGTTCCGGATCAGCTGCCGCATCTCGTCCTTGGTCAGGAACGCGCCCCGGCCCTGCACCACCAGGCCCACCGCGCAGGATCCCGCGTGCCTTTCTCAATACGGTGGGTTTAGCAATTAATCACAGTGACATCGCGCAGATACGAGTCTGTCGTCACTCCGGACGCTTCCGCCTGGTGGTAGTGGCCGAGGAAGCGGCTGGCATTTTACACGTTGGGTGGGTCGATGCCCAACGCGAGGAGCCTCAGCGGACGGGAATCTGAATCCCGAAGAATTCGCAGTTTCTCTCGCTCGAGGGCAGACTCCTCCTTATGTTGTTGCTACTGCTGCGCCCGGCTCTCCATGTCGCGACGATTCTGCTCCTCGGCCCGCCTGGCCTCGCGGCTCAGGGCGTCGGCCTTCCTCTTATTCTTCTCTTCCTCGTCCTCCCCTCGGCGGCGGCGGCCTCTATATCGGCCTATATCACATGATATGTTAGTTTATCGTTTTCAAGTGCGGCATCAAAGCAAGGGAACAGTAATCAATGAAGGGGAAAAGAAAAAGGGATCAGGGTTATATACTCGGCCGTGGAACCGTGTGGCGGCCGAAGCCGCCCGGCCACACTGGCTCGCCAAACACCATCGCTTGAAAAAAGCGAAAACCCAAACCGACACTACACCCCAAACTGCGAGGGTGCCCAAAAGGGCCACCCAGCCCGGGACGGACCCCGAAGACGTTGGGGCGCCATCGGCCAACCCCTCCCATACGATTTAGACCGGGGAACCTGTCCCTTCGTGACAGGTGGCTGGGTGATGGTGGTGATGATGGCGATGATGGTATTGGCGGCAGTGGTGGCGGCGACAGTGGTGGCGGCGGAGGCGGGGCACGAGACGGCTCGCGTAACCGAAGTCACGAATGTGTTGATCGAATCTCTATATACGCACACCTTGAGTTAGCACACTGCCTTTGACGGGAGAAGAGGGCAACAAGTAGTACTTACGTCTCGGCCATCTTGTCGTTGTTGCTGCTGTTTTAGAGAAGTGTTAGCACCCGTTCAGTAGTTCTTAAATCCCCTAAGGTATTTGAATAACTTACAGATTCCGGAAATTTTCTTAAAAAAAAAGGCGGGATCTTGATAATAATAATGGTGACTGTGTCACGATCAGCATCCAAACACACAGCCGCGGCGCAATGAACTCTTGGGGCGACTCACACAGCAGCAACGGAGCGTGGGGGAGAAAGAAGAAAGCGAGCATCGTCTTCTAACGCCGAGAACAGTTGAGAGGTGAGGAGGCAACCGGCCTGACTATCACAAATGAGGGATGTCAATACGTGTACAAGTAGCAGCACTGTCAAAAGTGGAAATATCATACCTTCTTTGGCGCATGCTGAGGAAAAAAGATGCGGGAGATTCTGCTCGGCGTCAAAGCTTTGTGGGCAACATGAGAAGGAGTGGGAAGTTTGCGACAACTCGCCGATTTAAGCCAGCCTTCTTCGCTACGCAGCTGTTCAGAATGACCGGATTTGCTTGACGGGTTGGGGGAATCAGCTGTTATCGGGGTTTGATCGTTGCAATGATACTTCAAGAAGGCATGGTGGGTATTGGCAAATAAGGAATGTCATCAATTTTTGTCTGGAGCTACACTTGCCTTTCACGATAGCAAGGTTTGACCTTCTAGCTGCGTCTTCTACAAGGCACGACAAGGCATTTCGATCGACCTGAACGCTGGAAGGTTTGGTTGAAAAGGTTCGAGAATCCACCCTCTAGGTAGTCTCAACTGGATGTAGGCCAGGGAAGGGACAATCCTAGGTAATCAAGTAGGCACCTTTGATAGGGGTTCACGTCACACATGTATCACTCAACCTTGGACTTTCACAGGCGGTATTGCATGTGGTCAATCGCCCACCAATGAATGGTCTGCTTGAGCTGAGCACCCGTGGCTGGCAGTTTGGACAGCTTACATGTACATAGCTCTCGGTTGAACATTTAACACCCCACAGAAGTGTCATCTCAATTACTGCGTATCTGTTTGGGTTGAGCAGCAATTCCTCGAAACATCAGGGTTTCTGCATTCCCAGCTCAATTACATTTCTACCTAATACATCTCACTGGCAGAGCACCCCAGACGTCTGGTGGGTAGCCCGCACGCATAATAAGCCCCTCATGCCCTACACAGAACCTTTGAAGGTGACCTCTCCAGACGTGTGTGTGCTGTGACGTACTTGGGTATGCGCTGTCCAACTACCAAAACACGTAGGTACGCATGGCCTTCGCCGCGCCTCTTCTTTCTTCACTTTCTTCCCAAATTCCGATCAAGTACGCAATGTGTGAAGCTTCCTAGCAATTCCTTGCACTGTATCTGTACCGTTGTATATTGACTGTTACATAGTGAGATCGTCGCCAGTCTCCTGTTTAGCTTCCCTGTTTCTTTGAAGATCGGGTGGGAGTGTGGCGAAGCGTCAACGAAGTAGGTCCAGCTCCTTTACCATGTCCCATAACTGTTTTGCTCTCGACTCTTTGATCTGATCCGTCGCTTAAGATATATTTACTTACATACCATCAGATGTAGGACGACAGGCCCTTTGAGTTCGCTTTTCCCGCCCGTCGCGTCGCCCTTCTCAGTTTGTCGCGGGTCTCGCCGACATCCCCCGTCTCAGACTCTGCCACAACCTGCGCGCCCCTATTCCCCTACGCCACCTTTAGTCGCAGCGCATGCATCGTGGCCCGAACAGCTGCATCTACCAGTTGACCCGCGAATATCCAACACAGCTCTCGGGAACGTGGCGTCGGTCGAGCACCAGTGTCCTCTACGCTCGTGGGATATCTTTATAACCCCAATGTCCACCCCGACCGTTTACGATTCCAAGCGGTGATTGCTGGCTTTAATTACCGAGGCCATATAAGCTGTCATGACCTCAATACAAGCTGGTCTAGGCACCCGATTAAAGAGGAGGATCAACTGCAAAAGGTTCCTGGTGGTTCCTGTAATGTCGAGGTAGAGCCGACAAGCGTGACATTCTTCAAGCCATAGAAGGGCTTGGATAGCCACGAGTTTCAGCGTCGGCTGTTCCCTTATGCCACCGAGATGCTTGGTGGCGGCCGACGGTTTCATACCCGGGACGAGACTCTTGCCGATATCCGCAGCATCGACGAGTTTGCCGACTAGAGGGGCATGGGCTATTCGTTTGGTGCTTCGGGAAGTTATGGTTGGGTTGGGTTCCAGTCTGGCTCGACAGTGCTTTGGGATGCGTTCTGGTGCGTTCGATCATACTCCAACTGTCTCTTTTTTATACAATCTTTTCTTTTTCTTTTTACTTCTTCCTTTATTATTCTCTATTTATATTCCATTCCTTGAATATGGCTGCTAATACGCGGTGTTTAACACAGGAGGCAATTAAGAAGGCCGAGAAGGAGAAGAAGAAGGACAAGAAGCGCTGCCGCAAGGAGAAGCTGGAGAAGCGGCAGCAAAACCAGAAGGAGGAGGAGTCTGCCCGAGAGCAACTCCAAGTCCTTAGGGATTGTAGATTCCCTTCTCTTCCGCTACCGAGGCTGCCCGTGGCAGTGGTGCTTGGCCATGTGGTTGTCCTTGTCCTTGTCTGGCTGATTCTCGGAGTCTTAGGGCTCCTGGCGACGTTGTGCCTCAATGATCAGACGTTGGTTGTGGAATAGCACGTCCTCTCCGCCGACACTCTCGATATAGTCGAAAGCCCCGAGGAAATTGGCATCCAGCGTACCATAGAGGTGAGGTTTACCATCAGCAGATGCGTTGAACTTCCATTCGATCTGGCCGTCCCTGGATTAGAAGTGGGGGGTAGCTGGGCTGGGCTGATAATATGGCCAGTCAGCCAGTTGAGCGAGGTAGGCGCGCTCGGCGTTGAGGAGGTCGACCGTGTGCTCGGCTGCGAGGGTGACGTCGACGCCGCCGCCCCCCACGAGCTCGACGGCGCCGACGTCGTGGAGGATCAGCAGGTCGAGGGGCCGCGGGTCCCGGCGCCGCCAGCGCCGGTGGAAGCCCGGCAGCACACCGGCCAGTTGCAGTCTCGCCCCGGCACCGGTATCTCTCGTGTGTCGCCCCCGCCGCACGCCGCCCGCCCGCCCCCTCCCTCTTCACTGTTTTCCCCGGCCACAGTTCCTCCGACGCTGGCGGCGTCGAGCCACCCGGCTCGATTGCCTTGCGCCCCCTCCTGCCGAGAGGAGGAGAGGAAGAGGAGGAGGAGGAGGGGGAGGAAATGGAAAAGGCCGACAAGGGGGCCACTAAGGTCCTTAGAAATGGGCTGCGGCCACTCTGGAAGAGATTGTCGTTGCCGGCCTCGCCAAGATGCAGGAGGAGAAGATGAGGAAGCAGACGCCGTCCCGCCCATGCCCGCCCGTGCCCGCCCGTTCGCTCGGGACCGGGGTTCCCCATCCTCCAGTTTGCCTTTGCCCGTGGTTTCCGGTGTTCGCGCTGGTCACATGCGGACCTGGGCTCAGAACCGGTCGTCAGATAGCGATCCGGCCGGGATCGAGACGAACCAGCAGACGTCTTGCCTCCAACGGGCAACGACCCTTAGGCTTTCGTCCAAGGTGCATCGGAAACAATCATGTGGATGGTCTTTCTCCCTATACGCAAGAACGATGGCCGAATTGGAAGAAGGAAGGATCAAATGATTACTATTATTACGGGTGCCGCGCCCACACCGGACGTTACTACAGCAGCTTGGTTTAATAGATGTGATTCATATCACAACGAACCATTTCAATAGTCCAGTTCCAATATTCTGTGCTTCGATGTTTGGTTCAGTCCCTGATTGCCTAAGCTGGACGAAACTCAAATAAGCAAGTGACCTCAAACACAGGCACGACCAAAGACATGCATATCCAATCTTTCTGGCACTGATTCCGGTTTCGCTGGCGGCAAGTAAGTAGTCTTCATTCGTAGATTGGTTCACCTCGGAGGCTACCTCACCATTGCTCAGTGTCCACATCAAGAAGGTTTGCGCTGTTTCTTCGCATATCTCGCAAGTGGTCGCAGAAGTAAGCTGCTCGTACTCAGCCATTGATAGAACCAATGGCAGTCATTCCGATTTCTCGTGATTGCGAAAAGGTAAGGAACAGGCTGAATTAAACAAATGTTCATTATTTCATATAGGAACCCGATGTGATGGTTGCTGAGCTGAAACTACAGCTCTTATTACTACCTCCGAACAGAGATTGTCCTGGTTTATTCTCGCATGAGATCTCCCAGTGTCATCCAAAATCAAGAAGTAGGTAGCTTCAAGCCTAGATCTAATGGTTTTCGATCCTAAGGCGCATGTTATGAGGGCTATACTAGTGACATCAAACGATGCTCCAATTCGCCCGTCTCGTATGCACGGTGTACATGTGAATTATAAGTCCAGCATAAGCCCGTTCTTTAAATGCGGACTTCGATTATCTCCTTGACAACTTCCATACAACTTTGAGTCCAACACTGCTTCCATCCCAGGCTGCTCAGCTCGTCACAGACATGTTGACCCTCGGGTTCCTTGTACTTGCTCTAGCAGGAGCTGTCTCCTGCTTGGGACCTCGACATGCAGCATTTACTCACGACGCTCATGCTGTCACACACACTTCCTACAGATATGGCCCTCCTGTCACGTCAACCACTTCCTCTCCGTTGGCCTCACCGACCGGCATCTCCATCTCCACACCCGACGACAGCACCACGGCGTTCATCGTCGGCGCGCTGGTCAACGAACGAGCAGCGGGAAAGGCCGAGAAGTGCAAGGAGATAGACCAGGGCGCATTCGTCGAAAGGACCGTGCGGTTCCTCAGCAACTGGAAGCCGGATGGCGGGGCCCCGGTCGTTCTCGAGGGCAAAACGACGACGGCCAAGCAAATGCTCGAGCGTCTCGTCCAGTACCAGGATGTGTACCGAATCATAAGCTCCGACTCTTCGCAGGCAGGGTATCCCGGAAAGGAAGCCGTCGCCATGAAATTCCCGGACAACATTGTGGGGGAGATCCGCGAGATGAAGTCCATCATCGACGATAGGGGGATCTTGAGGGGCGGCAAAGATCGTGTCCTCGACGCACTGGATGTTATCTTTGACGATGTATGCGCTGACACCGGAAAGACGTCTCGTATACCCCGGACAGTTCAGGAAACGGTGGATGTTGTCCTGCGCGGGATCTCCACATGATTAATTGGAGTGAGGTTACTCGCGCACGGGCGGACGGCAGACCAAGGATGTCAGGGACCCAGGTTCATTGCACGATGTAATTTCAGCATTCAATGACACCCAAAACTAGGAATTAACAGTTCTCAGTCAATTTTGCCAATGTACGGGCTATAGTTTGGCTTCCAAGGAGGCGGACGGCGTCACGAGCGACACTTCTCAGCCCTGATGGATTCGATATAACAGGAACGAGGTTTGGAATCCTCGAAATAGTACTGTTGCCACCGATACGTAATGATAAGAGTTACGAAGGTTATTCGCTGGCCTGAGCAAGTCGTGTCTGCGATCGAGTGCATTATCATCAATGGGTGTCGCGAACTCTGATATATAATCATAAGTCTAAAAACTTACTCAAATTCCGACTTCACCTACGAGCACCTTCTTATGCCGGCTGTCCCGCAGCTCTGTGTGATCCAATTTGCAGATACCTCCAGAACATATGTGATCAAATTGACCATTTTATTCCCCTACATCCATATCTATACCAACCTCATCGTCCACACGCCGCCCAGCGCATCAGTTGAAAATGCTGTGCTTCAAGTATATCGCAATGCTTGCTGGCATTGTGGCGGCGAGCGATGTTGCCATTCGGGGCATCAAGTACCCACGCACACTTAAACCGATCCCCCGTGGACCGCAATACCAAGGTTATGGTCCAGGCCAACCCCAGATGACAACAGTCACAGTTGTTCCTGAGTTTCCCACAGGAGATCCATTGCAACCTTCTTCTACGTCCGAAACCTCTGCCCTCGGCGATACTACCGCGCCGTATTCTAGGCCTACCAACCTTCCCATGCCTACAGCGGAGGACAATGTGAAAGCCCTGTTGCTCGGTGCCTTGCACAACGCGAGAGAAAAGGACAGGGCCCGAGAGTGCCAATCATTCACCGACGAATACTTCCTCAACCAAACCTTGATATTTTTGAGTCGCTGGAAGACCGAGGATTACTACGAGCCACGCAACGGCGCCCCGAAGACTGAGAAGGACCTGCTGGAGCGCTTGGTCGAGTACCAGATTGTACATGATACCGTGCAGGAACAAGAGCGTCTAGACGCCTTACCGGAAGCCATTGTGGATCAGATCCGCGGGGCGCACCAGATCGTCAACGAGGATGGGGTGTTGAGGGGGCGCCATCCACGAGTCCTTAACGCGCTGGACACCATCTTCAACGATGTCTGCGCCCGTACCGGCAAGGCGCAGATCCCCCTCCGCTTGCAGGACACCATCGACGTTATTCTGCGGGGCCTGTCGGTCAACCCCGAGTTGACGCGCGACAGAAGCTTGGTACCAAAGATGGCCTGTGATTGCAGAGGCACCTGGCCCTGTGGGATATATCTGATGTACTTCTGGAACAGTGAAGGAGCACATTGGGACTGCAAGTGTTACGCCGAGACAAGAGAGTGCTCTGTGCCGACGCCGACGTGCATCACGCCAGATTCCTAATCCATTGCGATGTGATATGGAAACCAAAGCGCAGATAAGCTATCTACTCAGTTGCTTGAAGCACCTGTATCTCGCTCAGTCAGGTATTCGGTGTCCAAATGGCTCAGGCAAGGATTCTAGCACAAACAACATTGGAAAGTGGGTGTGCCGGGTCTTTGAAGGGTGGGCTCTGTGTTATTCCTTAGATACTTAGGTAGCTGAGCCGCTTGAGTAGCAGCTCAGAAATTCAGGGGGTTTGGCAGCACAGGATGTCTTTGATGCTACGCATATATTGTCAACCAGTATTGATATCCGGGAATTGAATGCATGGCCGCGGTCAATACCAACCGTGCAACTCTCCCTTCTACCTTGATAAATATGAACTCTACATCCATGACCACCGCCAGCATAAAACCCGTTTGTCCCTCCAGGACAACGTCCGCGCCCTCGAGCCCAGCGAGTGTAGAGTCCACCACAAACTGCAAAGTCTTTGAGGCTGTAAGAGTGTTACATATAGCTCTATGATAATAAGCATTGGTCTGCAGCAGCTTTGGTGTTTGTCCTGAATACCTCGATTTCACCAGCCCAACAACATCATGGTTTTGCGGCTATGAGAAGCTGTGGCCCCTCCATGGCATAAAAGTAACAAGTACTGTCAGACAGTCTCTTATATAAAAGACAATCAGGGACCAGATCATGGGATAACAGGCAAGGGGCCACTGCCAGGGAGATGCCAAGAACAAAACCTGCATTTCCTTCTACTTTACCTGTGTCTGCATGTTGCGCATCTCGCTGGGTTCCCCACCAATTATCAGAGGCTCCAATGCTGCATCTAGGGGCGTGGACCTTGAACATCCAACTTCATCAATCTGCAAACCTTTTACACATAGCACCAAAGGGCAAAGACATCCTTCAGTAATCAAGCAACATTTCGAATACCTAGACAAGGGTCTCTTTGCTTCAATGAACCTTTATCTCGATCCTCAACGTGACACATACCAGTGCAGTGTGCTTGAGTGTACTTAATATCCTACCCAGAGGATGGATGGATCCACTTCGAGGTCATCTTGGTTGCAGCCAGGATGGCCCTCTCGCAAGACGTGGGAATGAATATGAAGTCTACTTACCGGCTTCCTAGCTGTGGCAAAGCATTAACAAAGGTGATAACTCATCAGAATAGCATTAGGGGCGATTATCATAGATACAATCTCAGATAATACAAGGGAATGCAACTAGCCTTCCCTGGGTGATCAGTCTGTTTCCACTGGCAACAAGTAAGCAAGCAGGCACGGCCAGTGGAAGTCGCGTGTCTCCACACCACGGATCTGGCGACGACGTGAAGTACAAGCGATGGTATGAAGAGAACCTGAACAAAGGGCCTGTAACTCGACAAATCCTTTCTGGCCTGAGAACATGATGCTGTAGGTATGCTTGCCAACAGTCTTCGCAGTTCCCATGAGAAAATTCCAATACGATTAGACGTAGGACTGTCGAGACATCCGTAAATAGAGAAAGGCAACCACGTACTCAAGTCCTACCTAGGCAAGAGCCCTCGAAGCGTGGGGCCCCACACTTGGAAGTTGGGCACAGCGAGCGTGGGTGGTGCCATTATCTTGGACGCGTTGGATCCTGTTGGATTTCCTCTCTTCTTTTCCTTCTTTGGTCACCGAGAGAACAGGTAAGATCACCCCAATGTTTACGCCCGATCGCTGTATAAACGTTTACTAATCGGTATATAATAGCTGTCTAGATTGATAATCTTCTTATTTCCGATTTGTAAGTTCACGCACCGTTCCTGTCATGTTTAGAAGGCCGTTGAATACGTGCTGACTTCGCCTATTCAGATCAACATCACCAGGACCAGCAACATGACGTCGTAAGCACTTACTCTGCCTCCATTCTCCCTAAGAACACCACTTACTAACATGTTATATAGCTCAGCTACCATCCTCGTGCCCTCTTTCGAGGACCCCACCATCTCTCCCCCTCCCGCCCTCCCTCTCCCCCTCCCCTCCTCCTGCCTTCCTTGCGTTTCACATGTAGTTGAAACCAAGACAACGACCGTAACCGCTACGGTGTCAGTCCTTACGTGGCCGACACCTACAGGCGCCACAGATACCACCATAGGTGGTACCCCATTGTGGTCGACCTGGTGGGAATGGTCGGACAGTCCAAAGCCCTGGTTGTTCCTGGCCTTTATCTTCTTGGTCATGAGGCGCAAGCTGCTTCGGCAGCCATGGTTCAGGCGGTTCGCTGCCTGGGCCGATATCATTGACCAGGTAAGTCAAACCCATAGCCTCCGTTTCTCCTAATACCTCAATGCTTTTTCGCTTCGGACCCTCGACTGGAATTACCATGCTAATACATTACACAGGAAGAACTCGATAAGGCCAAGGAGAAAGCCGAGAACAGGGCGAAAGATGCCAAAGAGTGGGCCGAGGCGCAGAAGAAGAAGAACAAGAAGAAGAAGGAGGAGAAGGAGAAGAGGGACAAGAAGAAGAAGGAGGAGAAGGAGAAAGCCGCCGCCGCCGCCGCCGCCAACCCTGGTCTGCTCCGCCGGTGGTGGCAGTGGTGCTCCGGGTTCTCTGCCGCCGCTGCTCCTCCCCTCCCCCTCCCATCCTCCCCGTTGCCGCCGGCCGCCGCCGCAACCGCCGATCCAGGCGGTCAAGGACCTGAAGAAGAAGAAGAAGAAGAAGAAGAACAAGGACAAATGTTGCTTTTTTTGGTTGGGTAAGGTCTGGTTTGTTTTTCGTATTTGTTTGTTTTTTGGAAGAAAAGAAGAAAAGCCTGCTATGGGCGTAGCGCCGTCCACCTCATGTGCAATGATTCCTTCGGGATGAGCACATGGGGCCCGGGCCGTGGAGGGTGTGGTTTGGACGTCTCTCTTGAAAAAGGGAGATGTACCCTGTCCGGGCTGAGTAGGCTGGACGTCTCAGACGTTCTACTATATGTGCCGAAACTAAAGCCCCTCCTTTGTCAGCTTCGGCTGGCATAAAGGGCGGTGCTATGAAACCCCGCGGGCCTCTATCTTCATTTCCTCCAGAAACCATTCATCTACACTAAAACCCTCTTTTCCACAACCACAAACACCGAGAAGAGAAGACCAGAATCACCACCAAGCTTCGATCCTCAAGTGAAAACATCACCATCAGAAGGACGACAGCGACTCAGCTCACCAACCTACATCAACGCTGAAGTCAAACCTTCACACAGACCACCTTCCCAACCAAAGCAAACCATCTCGTCATTGGCTGACAATCACCAATCACACCGATACCAAGGAACATACAAGCGCTGAACGACATCCTTCAAACACACACACACACATCAGCTCCAGCCAGCCAGTCAGTCAGCCAGCCATTCAGTCAATCAGCCAGCCTGCCAGAGTCCACAAGATGGCCAACTTCGCATCTTGCTCACATCCGAGATCGTTCCCTGCTTCTGTTGTCACTCCCCATGGACACAAAAACCAGGAACCAGCAACCGAGACCGTCATGACTCTCCACGTCTCACTTGAGTGCTGTTGATAGCAACCAAAAAAGAGCCTTCATTCACTCCTCCACAATCATCAGCAACAGCCAGAATTACTATCGGCAGCGGTCTCTACAAGTCTACCAAGTCACTCAAGCTTCTTCTTCAACGGGCATCTTCTTCAAACAACATCACCAAAACACATCTTCAAAGGGCATATTCTTCAAATCACATCGTCTTCAAGGGACATCTTCTCCAACGAGCGATCACTAAGGGGAAACGATCTATCGCTCATCTCATCGGCCACACTCTGTACTCTCGAACGATCTCTAGTAAGTCACATGATTGTCCTCAGCTGCCCCCTTGCCATGCCGTTACTAATGCACACCAGACCAACGTAAAGCATTGAAGTTGAAGACTTAGGAGAACCGAGGCAAGGTCAGACTATCATTCCGAGTCATCTTCACCAGGCACACAAAGCGAGTCTTGGGAAGCGGTACTCATATGGAGAGCGCTCGCATCAGAAGTACCCGAGCACTCCTTCCAAACCCACACCTACAACTTCTACAGCCAAGGTCGAGCAGAGTCCTCTTCGTCGTAAGTTATACACAATACTCATTCTTTCATTTCAGTTCAAACACAAGGGAGTGCCGTCTTCGCCATCCAAGACTGGCATGTTACCAATTCATCCAACAACACCCCAGTGGGCACTTCTCATTGGGCAGTTCTCAGTTAACATTTCCCGTTTCCAAAGGTTCACCCCATCTCTATCAATCTAGTCCAAATCAACTTCAGATATCAATCGGCACGAAGAATAAACCATCCGTATGGACCTCTTCAACTGGATCGGGATCATCCTCGCTTCTTCATCATGGTCTGGAGAACCCATACTGGCCAGCATCAAGCGAAACAGACGACTTACAATATCAACTTCGCACATGCAAACTTCCCTCTTATCGCCATGGGGAACACTCCAATCCCATTCCCCGAGCTTGAATGTTTCCTGTGTTCGTTCCACATGTCCAACAACGCATAAAGGAATATGGAAGCAATGAACTTGCGCCCAAGATTCCCCGAGGCGGATGGAAAGCAGATAAAAATTACAATCCAGCACGTTCGAACTATGGGTTTGGGGCTGGGTATTTGCTTGGGTTGGCTGCAATGGCTATCGGAAAAGTCCGAACTGGCAAGCTTCGTAAAGGTATGTCGATCCTGCACCCTTGTGTCACAGGAAGCCTGCAACCTACCAACACCAAATCAACAGAACGACCAAACCAAAAGACAAGGGGGAACGAGCGCCTGAAGCGTTATCCACGAGTCGCGTCTCGAGACCATGTACAATTGATGGCGTGAGGAGGAACAGCGACAGCCAGTCGACAAGCATAATTCCGTTCCGCACCGAGTCACGAACAGTTTGCCTTCACGATATCAATCGAGCTCTCTTTGATGACTCAACGAGACATCAAGATCAAGATGAATACCTGCAAAGGACTTGAGAGCTGTATCGGTTGTGCGATGGTCAGATGCAGTGATCACATCATCAAGTGGCAGGATAGAGCACTACAGTTATCACAAAACGTCGGGAATAGTGAATAGTTCCCAGGCCCTGGTCTGCGATAAGGGTATGGACCACCCAGCAGACTCCCTAGCAAATCACATGTCATCTTCAGCCATTTGACCGTCCAGATGATGTCTTGGCGACCTGTGACACCACCAATCAGCCACACTCTGTTTGATTCAAGGTATAAAAATTACTTTGATATCTAGATTTTGAGATGCAGCGAAACCGAGGTACCGAATTCCAGGATTGAAGGCACCCGACCAAAGGAAGGAGGCCGTCTATCAGCGCGCTCAACATACTTTACCCAAAACCCCGTTGACGCTAGCCCCCACCTTTAGCTTGCTTTGATCACCTGCAGTGCTGCAGTGCGTGCAGCTTCTAGAAACATGGACATAACACCTTCATGTCGACCAACAGGCATCCAGTAATGGAATGGAATGGAATGAGTCCAGCAAGACCCCAACAGCATCTGCGCAAGTCATACTATCAATCGCATATTGATTTTCTGTGAGTTGTACACATCAAAACGTAAGCGCGGGCAGATGAGAATGGGACATCGCAGAGTCCCGACACTCTGCAAATATGGTACTAAGGTCACTGAGTACGTGCCTGCTGCAATGATTGCAGATAGAGTGGAAGTCACCGCAGGTGGAGCTTTAACAAGTGTAGTGGATTCTAAAGGAACGAGTTGCTGAAGGTACTCGAACCCCGCGGTCGTCGGGCCAGTCTTGATTTTCTTCCCTCATCTTCTTTGACCGATCTGGACTGTCCAACAAGCTTACGTGTGATGCCCTGCAGTAACTTCACCAGAACGACCGACTACTTTTTTCAAGCTATTAAGCAGATCGTGAGTCCATCTGCTCTATTGGTATACTGATGGGCGTGCTAACTGATGACATAGGAACCAGACACACACACACATAACAAACAACCAAGATGCCGCCACCACCAACCCACACGTAAGCTATCAAATCTCCTATCTACCTTTGAGTTTCACACGCATATATTGACTCTGTACAATAGCAAGAACAAGACAAGCTCCGGCGTTGTCCTGCCTTCGGGCAACGGCAGCACCTCCACCGCCACCACCATCGCCACCAGGACCAGCACCGGTGTCGTCGTGCCTTCGG
Source organism: Arthrinium phaeospermum (assembly GCA_006503535.1). Taxonomy (NCBI): domain Eukaryota; kingdom Fungi; phylum Ascomycota; class Sordariomycetes; order Amphisphaeriales; family Apiosporaceae; genus Arthrinium; species Arthrinium phaeospermum. Next base: position 5,006,967 of record QYRS01000001.1, on the reverse strand, counting down.
GCAACAGCAGCACCACCACCGCCACCACAAGCACCACCATCAAGCCCGCCGAGTTCGGCCCGACCAGCGTTTCGACGCCGATGCCAAAGTGGCACCCAATGGCGTCGTCTGTTTTGGTGTCTTGGTTCTTCCTGAGGGTTTGGGGCATGGTCATGCGCAACTCGGTATGGTGCGGCTCCCACACGATAAGAGACACGACGCCGGCCCCCGCCCGGGCCAATGACAACAGCAACAATGGCGGTCCTCCGCCAAGTACCTTTGAGTAGCTGCCTCAAGCTGCTTCGGCGGCGGCAACACCAGAAACAACGCTCCTACGCCAACCAACAATGGCCGACTGCCGAGCGTCCACCAGCACCAGCACCCAACATGAACATCAACAACGGCGCCCCCGCGCCAAACCTTGGCGCTCCTTCGGGAGGTGGAAACGCCCTCGGCGTTAAACTCTGGTCCCAATGGGGCAAAGCGCTCGATATTTGGGGTGTCTTAAGCGTCTATAGGCTTGCTGGGCGTTTTGGGGGTTATTATCGCGCAATTTGTTGCGATCAGAGGGGTTCCGGGATTGAGCGGCTGTCCGCATCTTCGACGAGGTAAGCATACCACTTTTCCTGTACCCTTTGACTTTACCTATGGAATGAGTATAAGAGCTGACACAACGGCGATGTATAGGAGGAGTTCCAGAAGGCTGAGAAGGCCGACTTGCGGGCCGCCAAGGTCCATAAAAAAAGGGCTGCGGCCACTCTGAATGAGATCGTCAATACCTACAAGGTCAAGATGGAGGAGAAGATGCTGGCAGAGGAAGCAGCTGTTTTCTGCCCACCACCAACGAGCCAACCCCTGCCTGGCGACGGCACCTTGGGCGTAAGCTGTGGGCCCAATGCGGCTCCATTTCCAATGCTTGAGCCTGGCTGGCGTCGTCATCCTTCCTGGGTTCTAGGAAACGGGGGTAATCAAGCGCAACCTGTCGGGCGAGGAGACGTTCCGGAGTTGGGAGTCACCCTTAGGCAAGGGTTTTAATTGACTGTTGCCTGCGCTTTTCAGGAGTTGAGTCAGTTGGCATTGAACCATATATGATGTTATGGTGTTATTAAACTGTTTAAATATGTTCAGCTAGGTCGTAAAGGTGTTTCAATTATGACGCCTTACATCAGCACGTTTCACTCCTGCATCAGCGTCTCGAAGGTGAACTGGGATTGCAAGCGCATCCCGTACTCCGCTCAATCAGCTCTAGAATATTTGCTATCGGACGGAGGGCCAGGCGTTCGCGAGCAGCATCGCCAGCCAATGTTCAATGTGCCGAGGCGCGCGCATTTGCTCTGTGTCCTGCGAGATGGGGTTGCGGCTGCCGAAGAAGTGCGACGCGGTCGCGAGGGTCACGATGCAGGCCCTTTCCAGAAGGCCTACATCATATGACGGGAATCTGCATTATTCAGGGGTGCTTCCAGGCTTCCCGAAAGTCAATTGCCGCGTCGAAAGAGGAAGAGTCGGGGCAAAGCCACCGATCAGCAGCTCCGGCTTCTGTCATCATCGTGCGAACTATCTCTCAATGTTCGAAGGGTCGCCCGAAGTGGTAAAGGGCAGAACAAGAGCGATTGGCCGTTCGAAGAAGTCTGTTCTGGTCGAACTCTTCCATCTTCAGGCAATGCTACCTCAGGGATATGTGTGGGGCAAAACTCGTCTACATGACGATGAAGATAGTTCACCTCATCCAGAGCTTTGTAACTCCTATTGACAAACAATTCCATTTCAATGGAATAATCTCAAAATATTATCCCATTTCGAAAGTTTATGCGCAGTTATCCCATTGGAAAGTGGAAAAGGTCAAATTCTCTCTTTGGTAGAACCGAAACTTATCCATCTCGGACACCGATTCCGGAGAAACCACGCCTCAGTTCAATCGGTGCCTACATCTATATAACCTACCTTTTGATACCCAGCTAAAGTTGGCTTGGCATTGCATTCATACATACCTGTCATCATCGTCTCATTTCATAATCGAGAATGCATCCCTTGAATCACATACTGACTCTCTCCCCCTTGGTGGTAGCCGCATCCGGCATTGCTGCAGGCCCTGCCACCGAGTTCGTCACCGTCACCCGCGGAGAAGGCATTGTCAATACCCGAGGGTCCACTCCAAGTACTACCTTGATAGCCGTACCTGTAGATGCGACTGAGACTCCTTCCTCCAATCCAGTTCCTACGTCAGAACCAAGCCCAAGCCCTGGTCCGCCACCGCACAGCCAAGAGGAGAATACTAGCGGTCTACTTCTCAGCTCTCTATCGAACGCGAAGACCAGGAACAGGGCCAAACAGTGCAAGGACATCGACGGCGATGTTTTTGTCAGCAAAGCCAAGACGTTCCTCAGCACCTGGAAGACCGAAGATGCCCTGCACAAGGAGGTAACCGAGAAACAGATCCTGGAACGACTCGTGGCCTACCAGGTCGTCCACGAGACCATGGTCGACGAGCGCGAGCAAAACCAAAAGGTCTTCCCCGTCGATCTGCTCGACTACATCCGGAGCATCAACGACCTGGCCCAATACGACGGCGTATTGACGGGGACTAACCCCCGCGTCCTGCGTGCGCTTGATACCATCTTTGACGATATATGCGCCAATACCAACAAGGTGCAGATCCCGGACCGCGTGCAGGAGATCGTCGACGTGGTGCTGCGGGGCCTGGCCGTCAACCCCCAGCTCGCCCTCCCCGACGGCCGACCTCCCAGACCTGCGTGCGTGTGTCCCGCTAAAGACACGAAATGCAAGCTCACTATGAGTTACGACTGGAATACAGACGCGTCACGATGGGAATGTAGGTGCTTCAGGGATTGTACAGAGGTTGTGTGGGTAGATCCTCCGAGCTGATAGCTGACATTGGCAAACTATCATTACATGAGGACGCGATCTGTGACAGGAATCGCCGTAGCTAGATTCTCTACCGCATGGAGGAGATGGGAGATGATAGGCGTCGATTTCCGAGGCCTGGCGGTGATTGATCGCACCAAGCTAGGTCTTTCTGGGATTCATTTGCTTCAAGGCTCGTATCAATCAGGCAATGCGGAACATCTTAATCTAGAATTGAAAATACACCCTGTTAACTCATGAATCAAAGCCTGTCACGTCCCTGGGCTGTTTTCCGTAATTGAGCGAGAGATTCCATCGAATTATCCTCAGCTTGTAAAGGCCCTCTGTAGTTCGCAAATCACCTGTTTGCCAGGTCGGCCCTCCAAACTTCCCGCTCGCTAACTTCCACGAAACGCCAGTGGCCTAAAGATCGGGCATTGACAATGTCCGTAGACAACACGCGGGGAATGCAAGATAACCGTACACTTGTTCCAGATATAATTCCTAAGTAGACCAAGTTGCACAGCAAGATTCATACCTGGGTCAACTTGGATGCCTGACGCCGTCTGGTGGTGCGGGTGGAATGTGCGAAAGCTTGACCTGTCATGGCACTTGCGATTCCACGTAGGAGCTAGATCAAAAGCCTTTAGGCGTATCTTGGTAATATGATGTGCGATTTCAATTGAAATGCTGGAGCAAACGCCCCCAAGACCAGCCAGAGCTGGAGATCCCCCGTGTCTGCGCAGAAGTTTAGCTGTGAATGTAGCTGGGCGACTTAAAGCAAGTCGAAATTGCTCTCTCTCGTAAGCTACAGTCAAGCCGCCGGGAGGTTTGCAGCATGATCTCGAAGGTTGTACTGATCAGAGATAGCACAGTTACCTTGTGGGCGATCATCTTGGGCTGTCATTACCCTTTCTGAGTTGCCACTTTATGTACATTTGTATAATTGGGACTGAATACAAAAATGAAGGGACACGCGAGAATATTGAAAGCTTCAGTAGTGCAGGTGGAATAGGATGCGGTGCCATGTCGGCGAGTGCATGGTCAATGATGTCCCGTGTCTTTAGTCTGGTCCAGCTACCAAGTCTTGTTACCCGAGCTTCAAGTAACTCATGTCTGATCTTGAGGACATGGGGTTCTCTGATCTCGTCTACGTGATGTTACCAAAAGCAGAGACTCACACCCCCAGAAGCGCCAAGCCTGCTCGTTTACACACTGCGGGGATATCGGCAAGTGGCAGCCAACCGGACTCGGTTGGCGCGTGTGAGCCGGAGACCTCAGAATGGCCGAAGCCTGGTGATCGCGGCCGCGATGAGCCGAGATTGAGATCTACTGGCCGAAGGCAACCGGGGGCGCAACTTTCTTGCCAGCCTTCTTGCCGGGTTTGTTGGCGATCTCGTCGGCCTCCTTCTTGGCCAGTTCATCGACCTTCTTCTTGGCGGCTTCGGCGGAGGCGACGGCGAGTCTGGCCTTGGCCTTCAGGGCCCGGACTGTGGCCTTGTCGGCATTTGCAAAGTCCTCCTACGCCGCCATGTTAGTTATTATGAAGAGACAAACACCTGGAGTCTATAGGGGTGGATATTGCTGAAAGGAATGGAGGCTGAAAGGAATGGAAGCTGGAAGGGGTGAAATACCTCGCTGAAGAGTCGCCAGACCTCCGCTTGGTCGCGGAACCACTCCCAGCGCAAGAGGTTGCGCCTTATCACCCCCTACAGACCAGACACGGCCTTCGGAACCCAGTGGCTCCAAACGGCGAACGTGGCGCCCGTCTGGGCGAACTCGCTCACACCCAGCGCATTGTCGCCGGGGGCGGCGACCCGAGTCCAGATGGGAGTGGGAGCCGGAGCGCTGGTGGTGTCGGGTGCGGCGGGCTCGGTGGTGGTGGTGGTGCTGTGACGAGATGTCGTGGCAGGAGGGGCTGCTCTGCTGGCGTTCTTTCAGTATATTATTATTCCTATTTGAATCGAGCGACGTTGTGTCAGCGATTGCGGAAGAAAGATAAGAAGAGGGAATTTGTTTGTGTTTTTAATGTATAAGAAGATACTGAATTACTTACTGTTTAAGTAAAACAATAATAGATACGGGTTTCCCTTCACAGGCGTTTCGAAGATCAATATATCGAGGCGGAGGAACGTCTTCCAAATGAATGATTGGCAATCGGTACATGCAGGCCAGACGTCGAGTGATTTGCCAGTCAGACATGATCCTAAACTCTGGGGCGCAGTGGCGCGCTCCTTCCAAGAGTACCACATTCGCCAGAGAAAACGGGGAAGGAAGCCTACGGGGGATGCGACCCAAGCTGATAAGCAACAGAAGGCAACAGCTCGGGAACAGATAGCGAATTGATTCACGAAAGACAGGCGCAGTACCTGCAGTCATTCTTCGATGGAGCTTTCAAACCATCTGGGGCCATTCGAGGATTGCATGGATCCTCTCATGGCGCACCTTCCTACTTGCCCTTCCAACCAGTCACATACCATTGAACTGCTTCCTTTCGATGACGTATACCAACATGCACCAGTCCCAAAACTATGTACATGTAATTATGGTATTGCTGATTCTCAGACTGCTACAAGTCCTCGAACTGTCCATCTAGCATAGAAACACGTGATCATAGCACATCATGGAAATGGGTGATTTTCAAATGTAGGTATCCTCTTGATACAGTGCTCCCAGGAAGTATTGCGACAAGACTGGGCCGCGTGGAATGCATAATCAATGGCGTCGCTTCATCCCAATAAGCAATGTAGCATGCGTAGCCTGTTATCTTTGCTGTTTTTCGTGTTGGCCTCCCATGATCACTGAGTCCCATTACATCCTCTTGTAAGACCGACCACCACGACGCTATCTGTATACATGGAATCGACCTTTATGCAGACCAAGTCCGACTTCGATCGGACTACTAGGCGTTTGGCAGTTCAAACGTACCTTGCCCTTTTTGCACATACATATCTACACGTGGGGTTTCAGTGCAGCGTGACGTTCAGTTTCAGGGGAAAAACAATTGGCGCAATAAAGGAAAGTTATGGGATGGCTCAGGGAAGAAGGTGAGATACTAGTTATCACATTCCCGTGGACTTGGGCACTTTCCACACGCGGATTTGTCCAGAGCAGCAATTGTCCGAGTGAAACATATGACAGTAGACTTGCCAACAGGGGACTCTCAACATTAAAACGACTGTCACTGAATTCGTCCAAGCTCGTGTCTGCCTCCGTAGGATCGCCCACTTCTGCTCCGATCTTGTAGTCCATGTCAGTCCGAATTGCAATTGATTCACCGTGTAAGGGAGGTCAAGACTGACCATGTAGATTCAAGTAGAAACCAAAGCTTCCAAGTAGATGCCTCTGTAAACATGAAGATGCAAAGTGGGTACGCGATGCCCTCATCGCGTCGGGCCCCACAGTTCGTGGATCGGGCAGGGCGAGGATATTTAGATGTTGACGCGTTGGGCCCTCCCAGAATTTCCTTTCCTTTCTTCTCCAGCAAGTCTCGTTGCGCGCTGCGTGAGTCTCCCCAGCGGTTCGCTGCGTCGTGGTGGTATGCTGATATGCTGACTGTTTATTAGCAGTTACAATTCAAAACTCTGGTTTTCGTTTTCGTTTTCGAATCTGTAAGTCATTTGAGCATCTTTGGAAGCTTGAGAGTCGGTTGACGAGTGCTAACAAATTTCCATCAGAGACACAACAACAGCAGCAACAACAACAATAACAGCAGCAGCAACAACATCATGGCCTCCCCGTAAGTATCACCTGTTACTCATTTTTCACTAAGCGACAGACGTGCTAATTTGGGTTGTGTACTTGTAGTCTAACGATGATGATATTCTTCTGGGCGCCCTTGTTTGTTGTTTGTTGTCATGCGGTTGTCCAGGCCCTCCGGGTCTTCAAACGCTGGGTCCTGGCGTTCCCGCGCGGCCGGGCCGTTGCGGCCGCTTTACGCTTGTTCGAGAAGGTAAATCAACCCGTTTTCCCTACACATCTTGCTCGCTATCGCTTCCTATGCTTCCTATATCTTGGTTCGGTGGTTTTCGAGAAGGCTTTGTTGCTAACGCGTACTGTGTGATACTTAGGACGACATCATCAAGGCCGCCGAGGAGGAGGAGAAGGAAAAGGAGAAGAAAGAAAAGAAGAAGAAGCGGGCGCTTCGGCGCCAACTCGATGCGCACTTCTCGTCCCCCCGAGAGGCGGCTCGCGCCTGGGCGACGGGCCAAATCTCTGGCTTCCGTCCCCCGGGCGCGGCCCCTCGAGGGTAAGCAGCAGCAGCAGCAGCAGCAGCAGCAGTAGCAGCAGAAGCAACAGCAGAAGAAGAAGAAGAAGGGCAAGGGCAAGGGCAAAGGCAAGGGCTGGCGTTTTTTTTTTTTTTTTTCTCCCATTTGGGTTTTCTTTTTTCTTTTTTTTTTTGGAATTTTATTAATACCAAGTCATCATCGCTCGATCGTTTTACCTCCCCTGGGTGTGTGAACCACTGTGAAGCCCATGAACCGACCATATACACCCATCGTCATGCCGTTTTTCATTTCCCAGAGTACATCATTAGCGTCGGGTAAACTGAGGATCTGTGTTGGATTCGACATCTGAATATGATCAGTGCTTGGTCCGGGAGGCTCCTGTTTTGCCTGACAATGAGTTTTATGTCATAATCTTCTAGGTTACATATGTCTTCAAGAATGATCCTAACGGTGTCCTCCCAGCCCTGGTCTTCGTTGCCCCTCACATCCTGATCGTGCAGAACCTAATTTGTGGGTAAGTCCTTCGCACGATCGTGTTTGACAGGCTCATGGGTTATGGGTTTGTTCCTTTTATTGACGATCTTCTGGCCAGTTGTCTTGATGTCCAAGGCAGAGGAATCTTCTGAGATTGGCTTAACATATACCCAGTACTCGTTACGGCATGTATTTATGACATTATATGTTCATGGTTAGTAACATCGCTGCTCAAACCGTTGGTGTCCGGAGTCAAAGGATGAAGTTCAGACTATGCCATGCCAGCCACTGAAAAATGGTTTGATCAGAAGATGGTAATGAACGCAAAGGATGTAATGAGTCCGGGTAAGCACCTAGACTCAGAGAATTTCGTCTCTCTGGGACAAAGTTGCACCGTCCTACTTGGGCGCATACGCCAGGACAGGGGGACTCCGGCATGTCAGGCCCCAGAGCTACAATGCCCCGGCAGGCAGATAGTGAGGCACGCGGAGTATGACTACACGTTACAGAATCTTGAACGACCGGTACCGAGAGCCCCCGTGTGGTTAGCGTTCACTCTGAACTCTCGTCAGTTGAGCGGCTGTAGCCGGCACGCCCGCTGCATCGGTCAATACCGCATCAAGGAGCTGGATATCGGCGTCACTGAGAGACTGGCTACGAACCTGGTTTGGTAAAGCCATACAGGTTTCCTGAAACTGTGCGACGCCTATTATGTCCGACACTTCGGTAACCCTACCTGGTCTGTGGAGACACTTGCACTTGGTCAATCAAGGGGCGGTCTGAGTATATACCAGGTTACAATTGCACAGTCAATCGGAAGCGAAGAGATTGTATAGGTTTATATAAAATCAAAGGGTCACTCGGCTATATTTTCAATATGTCTGTGTCATTATAACTACGGTCAGTTTCGCCGTGGCGGTCGAGTTTGGTTTTATTACACGCCGTCTCGGCGATAGATTGCCAAAGCAATGGCGTCTATTGGGGCGAATGGCTCGCCATACACTCAATATACACTGTGATACATCGGTAGCTCCGGATCTGCCCCTTGGGAGTTGCTGGAGATGCGGCACCGTAAGAGACGGAGATGAGGCTGGTGGGACAAATGGAGAAACTCAAGGTTTCCTTGTCTACCGCTTATTCCATAACATGATAGTTCTCTACACCATATTATGTGTATGAGAACGGCATTGGCCTTTATTTCGAGGCAGTGTATTAAGATAGGTAGCAATATTTCCATGAAATAAAAATAGTTCTTAGCTTGAGGTAAACACAAGTTATACCACCGCGTACTGTCCCGACAGTGATAGCGCCGTTCAACCATCTTGGCAGGTGCCTGCGATACCACCCTCACATCAAGCCCATTGCGCAACAGCTTTCCATGCTCCGGTCCTCTTGTTCCAATGGTAGCGGATGAAGAGCCCCTTGCCAGATGAGGCCTCTGTCGCCGCTCGGGCGACTAGAACTGGGAGTCAGCGGCGGCGATGCGCTGATAGACGACGCTGACCTTCTCCGCCGCCTTGTCCGTGCCGGCGCAGACGTCGTCGAAGATGGTGTCGAGCGCCTTTACGACCTGCGGGGCGTCGCCCTGGAGCGCCCCGGTTTGGCGCGCCAGGCCCAGCGTGCCGCGGAGCAGGGCCGCGATGTCCTCGGGGAACCGGAAGGGCATCTTCGCCTTCTCCATCTTCGCCTTCTCCGTCTTCGCCTTCTCCATCTGGTCGAACGCGCCCACGTACATGACGAGGTGCTCCAGGATGTCCTTGGGGGCGACGCTCTTGGGCAGCGAGGATGCGACCCGGAAGTTGCTCAGGAAGCCCAGGAGCTTGTCGAGGAAGACCCCCTCGTCGACGCCCTGGCACTGCTTGGCCAGGTCCTTCGATTGGGTGTTCTTCAGGGCGCCGACGAGCAGATTCTCCGTAATGATGTCCAGCCCGGAGCTGAGCACAGGGGGGAGGATCGCAGAGAGCTTGGGGGTGGCACCATTGGCCTGGAATTTTATATCAATAACAGGCGAGGGCGAGGGTGCCGAGACGACGGTTTTCAGTGTTGTGGGAGACAAACTGGCTCCTGCAGTGGCAAGGGGCTGCGCGGCCGCACCGACAACGGCGAGCGAGGACACGATAGGCTTTGAGAAATGCATTTTTGTTGTTGGATGAGCCGTGGTTTCGATGGTCGGTCTTGGGGGTTGTGTATTGTGATCTTGAAGAACCTTTTGGTGTCTGACGAGAGAGGTTTTGGACAGGATAGACGGAAGTATTTATACCAGTCATATGTATAGTTTTGCCTTTTTCCGAATGCGGCAGCGAAAATGAGCGAGCAGTTGCTCTATTTAGCGGTGAATGCGCGCAAACTTTCAGTCCTCCGAAAGATTCCGTGCTCCATGGATCTTCCACTTTTTCCATTACAGTTACCAGCACGCCCGACTCAAGCTGGCCTTTTTCAGGAAATGAGTAGATTCAGAGAATTTTTGATTGACCAACAGGCCCTCAATACCACTCTGACGAAGTCACTACGGCTCGCGCCTAGGATGGCTGGCCGAGCCTCCAATTTGAGCTAGCTTAAAGCATGATCTTCGAGGTTGTACTAAGTAATCAGGCAGTTCACGGTCTGGGAGTCCGTAAAGCTGCTCGTACGTCGTGAGGTGATATTCGGAGGGTCCCCGGAAGCCAAATCTGAGCATACCAGCAACCACTGCGCCGGGTCGTTGCGCCAAGCTGGGATAGAAGAAAGCCCCTGTCGTGGACCCGACAGGTTGGGATCCGCCCATCTCGACACCTTGCTGGCAAAATTGAAGTAGCGACATCAATTCGAACTACGTCCCCATTGTTCAGTGAAAACGTGATAAACCGTAGTTTATCCCGTTTAGAAGTAAGACAACAACAGCTACTGATAAAGTAGAACTATGTAATAATCAAAAGTTGGCCTGTGGAGTAATCAGAGGCTGCTTGTCGTATCGATTTGGGCAGCTAGGCGTACTAGCTTTGAGTTATTTAGAGGATGTTGCTTCTGAAGTTCATTTTCGACGTAGTTTCGTATCGATGAAGCTGAGACCAGTAGAGAATGCACTCTTCGAGTTTGCTTAATGTTACATCCAGCCTCCTACGAGACTCCTGAAGGCTAGTAGACGAATTGATGCACAGACACCCCCAAGATCCCAGCACTTTCATCCCCTGTCCACCCGGCATAGGTGGAGTCAGGAGTAACCTCACTATGAGATATTTCTACTCAAAAAGCATGATTTTCAAACTCACTCGAGAAAGACATTTCTTGTTAGGTTTGACTGGTATCGAGTCGAAATCTCTAAACCAAAAAGAACAAAGGGGAGCTATCCCGCGCGGGCTCGGTATATGTAGCTCACATCCCACTGGTAGTGTAGAAGCAAAGAGAAAACCCATCTCGATAGACCTGAGTACGCCAGACATCAAGCTCGGTCGCAGGAAGAATCAAAATGAGACACCCATTATTCTTTTCCATTCTGGCACTCACCGGGACTGGGCTCTGTGGGGGACCCCGGACGACTGTGCCTGTAAAGAAGATTGGCAGCAAGCCCTCTTCTTCTTCTAGTCCAGTCATCCCCGCACCAACTCCAACTCCGGGTCGCTTTGCGCCCGGCCCCGACCCAGAAGACGTCGAGTTTCTCCTCACAAACCTTTTGCACAACACCAGATCCCGGAGGAAGGCCAGAAAATGCAATGATGTCAAGGACGATGGGTACTTCGTCAACCAAACCACCGACTTCCTCGGCCAGTGGCGAGCCAACACGGGCATCCCGGGGGAGGGAAGCCAGACCGAGAAGCAGATTATGGAGCGCCTCGTCATCTACCAGATTGTCCACCAGACGGTCCGGGCCGAAAGCCTGCACAACGCCTTCCCGGACAACATCATCGACCAGATCCGCAGCATCGCCTTCATGGTCCGCGAGTCCGGCGCCCTGCTCGGCGCCGACCCACGCGTCCTCGAGGCCTTGGACGTCATCTTGGACGACATCTGCGCCGACACGGGCGAGGCCCAAGTCCCGGCGCGCATCCAGCAGATCGCCGACGTCGTCCTCCGCGGGCTGTCGCTGAACCCGCAGCTCTCCCGCACCTGCGAGCAGACGCCAGGGCCCGCCTGTCTCTGCAAGGGGCCCTACCGCTGCGGGATCCAGCTCGTCTACGAATGGGACGACGACTCTGCGAGCTGGACCTGTGAGTGTACTGAGGAGGCAGTATGTTAATGTTGCCATGGGGCCACGCCAGAGTTGGCTTTCTAGTGCTCGTGCCTGCATTATGTCGTAATTGAATCAAGATATTCCCACAGCCAACGGGTATCACATCTGGGGTTGGAAGAGCTGGCCAGGAAGATGGAGCGTTTGGTCACAAAAAAGCCTATGTAGGCCATGTCACTATATGATTAGGCCTAAGAGGCAGTATGTGTTAAGTTGCCGATGGTCCAACCCAACCAATGCCAAGAATCGACAAGAGCAAATCTGGGATTCCAGAGCGGCTTCACCCCCCCTGCCCTCAAACCAGGCCACAGCCATGGAGGCGCCGACGCCAAGGCCAAGGCTGGACTAGTTCTGCTGATGCTGCTGTCGGCGGGTACCGACGTCGTCGTTTCCAATGCTGTCGGAATCGTAGAGACGACATTGCTGCTGGTGGTCGGGCGGGGAAGGGTGCCGAAGGTGGTCGTGCCACCCACACCATTGCTGCCATATGACTTTCTATTATACAGGTCAGTATGGCTCCTCAAAGTCCTTTGAAAGAGCAAGATACTTACGTGGCGTCGACCATCTTGGTGGATGGATGGATGAATGGATGAAACTGTACATCAGCATGGTTCTTTCTGCTTCTCGTCCACCCAGGGAGCGTTCAAAAGGACCTACGATGCTGTAAAGAAGCTTTCGAAAACGAAATATGGTAGTGGTTCGTCTACGGAGTCATCTGTATATGATCACAACCGCGTTGCTTTGGGGTGACATACGGGTTCTTCGAAGGCGGAACAATGGAAAGGATTTCTAGAAGCGGACAGCCAACATGAAGCTCCATCTACCTCTTGATCTTAATTCGTTCCTTCTACATTCATTCGATATTTTGCTCCATCTCGCGTAGAAAGCCGCTAAGGCATCTGGCGACAACGGTTTCGGGTGGGCAGTGCTTGAGTGCCCTTAGAATTGAACGGAGATAAGGATAAGTACCTACTTATTGTCTTTGAAACTGGGCTTATTCTGGAGCATCTGTCTGGGTGGGTCGACCTGATTAGGTCCTCTATTGTGTGTCGCAGCCGCTAGGTGCCTGGGACATCCATGGACGTACAAGTATACCACCTTTCGGTGTTAGCTGAACATGGAACATTTACATCCCTAGTCTCAGATCTTACGAAAAGGGGACATATAAGCACAATACGTAAGGCAGCATTTGGTCTGGATCAGGAAATGTATAGGGTCTCAGGGTTCCGGCGCTCGGCGACGCGGGTTTCAAAATCCTTCATTGGTGGTAGCGATCTACGCTTCGCGGTATTCTTGCTCTAATAATTGCGCTAGCTTCTCGCGCTATTCCTCCACAAATTCATCCGCATTGTAATGATAGCAATCCCACAATCCACCCTCATGATTGTTTCCGATGCACCTTCGGCGTTCGAGGAAGACCTATCGTCTTCCGCCCCGAAGGGTACGGCGAGACATTGGCGTCGAGCCGCGGCTCGACTCGATCCCCGTGGGATCGCCCGACGACGAAGACGAGCGGCTGGCGGCCTGGGCGAAGGCGGCGCGAGCTCCGGCAGCGGCCAATGGGGAGGCGGACGGCACGGGCCGGGGCCGAGCTCGGACGGCTGGCGGCGCGCGGCGGGGGCGTTGCAGGAGCAGTGGCGGCAGCAGCGGCAGGAGCAGTAGCAGCAGCGGCAGGGGCAGGGGCAGCAGCAGCGGCGGCGGTAGCGGCGGTGGCGGCGGCAGGACCAGCAGCGGCAGCGGCAGCGGCAGGGGGCGCGACAGCCTTGCCGACCTTCTTGGCCAGTTCATCGGCCTTCTTCTTGGCGGCCTCGGCGGAGGCGACGGCGAGTTTGGCCTTGGCCTTCAGGGCCCGCACTTTGGCCTTGTCGGCAGAGGCAGCGACTCGAGTCCAGGCTTGGGGCCGGGGACGGGGACGGAGCGTTGGTCGGGGCCGGGCCGGTGGTGGCGGTGGTGTTGGTGTTGGCGCTGGTGCTGTTGCTCGATGGGCGCCATGGTGGTGGTGACGGTATGTGTGTGTACGTATGATTCCTATGTCATCAGTTAGCACTCCCGCCATCATACCAATAGAGCGTATGTACTCACAATCTGCTTAAAAAGCTTGGAAAAAGGGTATTCGATTGTTCTGGTTCTTTATAGAATTAGTAAAAACCCATACACGCTCACTACAGGGTGCTGCACATACGCTTCTCGGACTTGAGGCCAAAGTAGAAAAGGAAAGAAACTCAAGACAGGCCAGACGGGCGCGAAATTTCAGTACCCCCAGCGTTTCGTTCCTTCACGTTTTACTACGTGAGTCTACATTTGACCCGTGGTTCTTTCCCAGAATGTTGCAGCAAGCACGCTAAGCTGCCTAGCGTCAACCGTCTTTTGGGCAATTGCATGCATGTTGGTGCAAATGCAGCTGGGTCCCTCAGCAAAACCGATTGAGCTGGTAGAGATAAGGATAAGGGATGGGCAAACGGTCACTAGCTTTTGCGACGATGCGAAAGGTCGTAGATCGGCTAGAATACATTTGATTGGAGGACACTTGCTTGTTGTGTGACATGAAGAATGGATGTCAGTTAGTGAGCAATGCAGTCGGCATTGAACTAATCTATTCCATCCGAGTGGCCGTTGCTGGATGCTTCTGCGTAATACATGCAGTGTCAAGGGAGCCAGACCACAGGTATGAACCCACACCTAGCCCTAGCGGGAATCGGCAGGTCGATCAGGACGAAGACGGCAAGAAGACCATGTCCTTGGCGAAGTCCAGGGGTGCAAATGATCCATTTCTCTCGATGTGGAGTCTATTTGCAGCGCTGACAGTAATCCACAATGCTATGGAGATAGCAGGCTTGGCAAGGCTGGTGGTGATGGGCCCCGGCTCTTGGCAATATAGACGAGATACGACGGTGGACGCCCTCTGTACCGGGGATCATGGGTATGGATCACTAGGAGCCTGGAGCTCGGACGACAAGCCTCTGTGACTGAATCCGACAAGAGACTGTAAGCACGGGGCCTTTGCCACCCTGGCCGGGCTCTCCAACATGCGTTGTTCTTCCGGCTCTCTCGAACTTGGTAGCCTCTCCCACTCATAGACATACACTCACACAAGTGGCTTCATCCGTGGGATTCAATAGGAAACACTAGAAATGGCACCGGGATAATAATGTCGGCCATCATCCGCATGAGATTGTAATAACTGGTTATTCCGTTTATCCCCTTCGTAGTCATCGTTTATTCCAGTTACCTTCCGGTGTCTGTAGTGGCTTGTATGTCCAATGTTCAGTGCAAGTCTTGGTAGTCTAGAAAGTCACTTCTATTATGTCAAACGAGAACTCCAACGTGATAGCCCCCTGTGGAATATGATGAGCGGTGCCAATTTATTGCCACGACGTCCTTCTCTGGGGTGAAACGGAGAAAAGAAGCGGCGTAACAGTTGCCGGGATGTTCGCATGGGGGGCCGGAACCTTCTTGCTGCTTTGTACAGTAGTCTGTAGAATTCTCGGGGGCTACTGTACACTGCTACGGGCTACTGCACAATGTTACGAGCTACTGTACGATGCTACGAGCTACTGTACGATGCTACGAGCTACTGTACGATGCTCTACGAGCTACTGCACAAGGCCATGAGCTACTGTACAAGGCTACGAGCTACTGCACAACAACCGTCGCTAGCGCAGGCCTCCTGTTGCCTCATGTAGCATCCTTGCGACTATGGCGAGGATCAGAACATGGACTTGCGGCATCCATGTTCTGCTGAGGTGGACCCTATGTACGTCCCTCCATACCCTGGTGACCTGATCTGGTGATTAAATCGGGCCACGTACAAACGTGGGAGACATCGTGGGGTTACAGTGGCAGGGATACCGACAGGGGGCCTTGCGCGTTTCTACCCTGTTCATTCTGGGTGCCACTTCCCATCTGCAGCCTGTAGGGATGCCGACTAGGATATCCACAGGGGTATTTCTCTATCCCAACCGACCAAGACATGCCGGCGTGACCTTTACTGGGATGCTTAGATTGGGAGTTCCGGGATGTCTTGTCAATATGAGGCCACAACCCACGAGGAACTACAGGGGCTCCCAGAGAGGGTGTGGATGATTTGTGGCCAAGGCTGGCGCTACTTGCATCCCAGCAGAGTTCTTGAGGTCAAGGTACGGTCGTCTTGCACCCCGGGCACTAAGGCCGTTCGACTCCACCGTTTCACGCGCAGTAGCTCAACGGCTCTAGATGCTTAGTCTGCACTACCCCAGGAGACAGGCTGCGGGCCTCTACAATATCCGCTGGGTTAGTCCCCGCGCCCAGTAAACACCCTGTCCGTGTTCCAGAATTGTATGTTGGATGTCGTAGATAGCCTCAGCCCTGAGAGACTGTAGAATGCACGACTTGGACGTGTTGCTCACGGTGTTCGACAAGAGCCAAGATGCGTATTAAGCTGGTGTGTTGTACATGCGCATGTCGGAAGTGTATAAGTAAACCCCATTTCCTTCACGAGATATGTCATCGGAAGACCTGGTATATCAAGCCTCACATCCTTCGAGTCAACCACTCCCAACCAAGCAAGTCTGCACACCCGCATAAAACAAAACACTACCTCCTGTCTTCGCGCCTCGTTCATCACCATATAAGCCTTCCCCACCCCTTGAACATCACGATCCAGCCATACCAGCCCAACCATGTCCGCCCTCGCCACCTTCAACCCAGACACCCTGCGCACCCTGATGCGCACCCACCTCCGCGCCACCCTAACCCGCCACTTCGGCGGCGACCTAGCCCAGGGCCGCCACACCCTCCAGCTCAGCCGCACCTATCTCGAGGACCAGCTCGCGCTGCTGAAGCATGAACTCGCCTCCCTGCTCGAGCAGAAGAGAGAACTGGTCCTCCCCGACGGCTTCGAGGCCGTGGAGGCGGTGGTCGAGGTGGCCTTCTCGCAGGTCTTCCGCCCGCTACTCGACGCCGTCGTCGGCTGGCTGCAGACGGCCACTTCCGACGTGCTGGCCAGCGACGGCGGCGACGGCGATCCCCGGGCGGCCTTTTTTGGCATGTGAAGGAGGCGATAGAGGGGGTATTGGTCGTGGTCAGCTGCAAGCTCCCTCACATGGGACTTTTGCGAGGGCCATGACGGGATAGGAGAGGAAAGGGATCTGGAGGATGAGAGAATGGAGACTGTCGAGCAATGTCCCTCGTTGAATCTGTCAGGGGACGATGAGGGACATATTTCACCGGTCTATGCGGTGTGTGCTGCAAACCTCTGTTCGACTTTTCTTTTCCACTGTCGTTACCATGTCATATATATTTGAAACAGCTCCACCGACGACGGAGTCGAGAAATTATAACCCTGATGTTATGCAAACCATACTTCATATTCAGCGCCGGATGAATCACGAAGGCAACAACAGATCTCCATTGCTCGAATAGGAATCTAGACATATATTATCAGTTTAATACACGGGTATATACGCAATGTTACCAGGCAGAACAACCAAAACAATGCAACCATCATCTCCCTTTCGCCCCCTCCCCCCTTTGTCAAGCATAATACACAAGATCATCCGGTACACCACCACCAAATACAGTTTCTCAAGTTGCTATCCCACAAAAGCAACCGAGTGTTGTCAGATTGGTAGGCGGCCTGTCCACCGACGAAACGTCCCATATCACGTCTCCGCAGCCTGCACGGCACTTTATAAATCCCGAGGGGGCTCCAAATCGATTCGTTTCGCACCCGAACGCGGTTCTCGCCGATTCGTGACAATGGCAGGAGTCGCCGGAGCGGCCGAAACGGTGATCTCTTCTTTCGGCACGGGCTGCTTCTTCATTTCATCCAGGACGACCACGACGGCGTTGGTCGCGATCGTCCGCAAGGAATCCTCGACAAAATCCGGGAGTGACATGGAAGGTTCGGCCAGAGGGGCCGACTGCTGCGGCGAAAAGGGCCCATCTTCTTCTTCTTCCTCCTCCTCCGCCTCTTCGTCTTCCGCCTCCTCACATTCATCCACGTGATGCAGTCGCTGCAGTTTGGACAGGTCACCGTAGGCGCGATTCAACATCGCATTCAGGAACGACTTGAACCGAAGCAGGACGTCCAAGCTGTGATGGGAACTGTCCGGGCTGCCATCACCACCAACGGTCTCTCCGACATCTGTCGCACCTGTGGTTTTGACAAGAAACTCCAGCCACCCGCCCAGCGTGACAACGTTCTTTGCATCGGCCCGAACCTCGTCATCGGCCAACAGCAAGGCCGTCAGGGGAGGCACAATGGTCGTGTCGCGGGCAAAGAGCACATCACTCCCCGCGTCCATGCGCTCCAGCTCGCTGAAGGCGATGAGAGTGCCCTGAAGCGACCGATCCACAAAGTTCTTGTTAAAGCTTGCGGCGTTTTGCGAGGAATGACGAATGACAACAGCTGATCCGTCCCTGGGCGTAAATTGGCGCCTGGAGCTGCTCTTGGCCGCCAGGTTGGGGCTCAGGCCAGCGGCGAGGAGACCACGTATGAGTTCATGATTCTTAGAATTGGCGTTCAGCGACGGAGGGCCGTACTGGAGCTCGGATGAGAAGCCATGGTCGCTGGCGGGTGCCAGTCCGCATCGGATGAGAACATCGAGGATCGACTGGGCGCTCCTGTGGATAGAGTTAAAAGTATTCCAGTGGAGGTAGCTGGTCAGGGCTCGGTCTCTGGCCAACTCTTCGCCGTATTCGGCCCTGCAGGTTCTCAACTCGTCATATGCTTGAAGCATCGATATATGGTCGCTCTCATGTCCGCTAAACTCTCGGTGGCTTTCCTTGGCGTCCTCTCGCTGGCCGGGCAGCGGGACTACGAACAATCGCGTCTCGCCTGATGCGGCCCCCAAGATAATCATGGGGTCCAAGCAGCGGAAAATGACACCCATAACAATCATCTTGGCCAGTGTGGGGTGAACAGGTAGGCTGGCCAGCAGTCGGCCCAGTGGCGTAAGCTCTCCGTCTCTCGTCAAGGCTTTGATGCGTTTCAGGTGCTGAACTGCGGCGGTGACCGCGGCCGGTGGTGGCGGTTGGATACATTGGGACATGAAATCGTTGATGCCCTGAGGGGAGTGCTTCTTGACGGCGAGACATGCGCCCTGAAGGTCACTCCGGAGCAGCTCAGGTAAGCCGGTGGATGCCATTCGAGCGTAGCGCTCGCGAGAGAAGAGGGCGTAGTAGAAGCCATTTTGGACGCGGCCGGCACGACCGGCACGCTGCCTTGAATTGGACTTGCTCTCCCAGACGCACCGCAGGCCGCCTACCCCCGTCAGTTGATCGTACCGTTTCTCTCTCAGCTTACCCGCGTCAACAACATGCTGGACGTCAGGCACCGTCACCGATGTCTCGGCAATGTTAGTCGATAGGATGATTTTGCGGCAGCCAGGCGGCAGATCCTCAAACACGGCATTTTGGTCTTCTCGAGGCACCGACGAGTGCAAACGATAAATACGATAGTTGGACATCTTGCGGAATCCAACGTTGAATATATCATATCCGAGCGCTCTTTCTGTTTCCAGGATCTCCTTCAGGCCCGGAAGGAAGACAAGAATTGCGCCAGCTTCCGTCGTCTCAGCAACACGCGCCACTACCGCTGCAACAAGTTCCACAGGGACGAACTCTTCATCTCGTTCTCCTGTGGAGATGTCTGCACCGGAGCCATTTGTGCCGCCGGTATTATTGGTCTGGTCTGTGGATGATTCTCCTTTTGGAAAGTTGGCTTCGATAGAAAAGGCTACGTCCACCTCCGTGCCAATTTCTTGGTCGAGATACCTCTTCACCTTGGTTCGTTGCCGGAGCAGAGTTTCCATAGCAGATGGGTGGCTCCCGTACAGATCTGGCACGATCTCATCCAGAAAATGGTCTTGGATTGGGAAAGTCCGACCAGGGACAAAGATGGAGGGTGCCGGTGCAGCTTTCCTGTCTCTCTTCTCCGGCGTGCCTAGATAATTGGCAAACAACTCGGTGTCCAGAGTAGCACTCATGAGCACGACCTTGGGCACTGGAAGACGACGCTTTTGGCGCCACTTGATGGCTTTCTTGAGCAGGGCAATGAGAAGGTCGGTCGGGAGGTCGCGCTCATGCACCTCGTCAACCACGATATGGGAGGCGTAGTTCAGAACGCCATCGGCGTCTGCTTTGAGTTGTGCCAGCAGGATGCCGGTAGTACAGAAGGTTATACTGCCGTGTGGCCGGGGAAGCTTGGCATCAAAGCGAACGCGGTACCCGACACTTTCGCCTATCCTCTCGCCCCTTTCCGCCGCGACACGTGCGGCCACCGATGTTGCCGCAATCCGGCGAGGTTGTGTGCATATAATGTTGCAGTCGGCTCCTTCGCCATGCTTGATGGCGTCGTCCAAGAGGATCTGGGGCACCTGCGTGGTCTTTCCCGACCCCGTTGCACCAACGACGATGGAGAAGGGGTTTTGTGCGTCCCGGATCAAGTTTAGTACCTGTTCGCGATGATGGCTCATCGGTAACGAAGCCAAATGTGTGCGCATCTTTTTGAACTCTGGGGCCGTCTCGAAAGTCCAAAGACGCCGCTGTAATGACTGATTAAAGCTGTCCTTGCTTGATCCGCTAGGCCATGGATAGCGACCGAATGGTCGACCATCAATCGCTGTCAAATCCGAGACAGATGCGGTCCCGTCAAGTGTTGATTCCTGCTCCAAAGCTGCTTGAGTGACGCTTCCCATTATCTCGAGTACGCCGGATGGGAGATGGAGGGGGATGGGCGACATTCTTGCTCGCCGCTTGCGATGCTGGTGGAATTTGATCACCATATCGGGTTTCTTCCTGGCTAAACGGATCGCCGTCGCCATCATGGCGAACCTTGAAGCCTCCTCGCTTGACATCGCAACAGCGACTACGCTGCCCGCACCCCCCGCATGGGCAGTCGCATGTACAAAGCCATGGTCATCGCTCGTGTATCTAATGCGGGGGTTTATTTTGTCGCGAACGTTTTGGCAGTAGAAGTTGATGAAATCAGAGGCCATCTCGACAGTAAGTCCTGTCTCTCGGCCCTGGTATCTGACCGGCACGCTGCCCGACTGCACCATCTGCTCAAATTCGGCCTTGAAAGCGAGGCAAGCCGCGACGCCCGCCGACGCCGCATCCTCGGATACATTGCACACGCTCAATTCCAGCTCAGGCACGGAAATGTCGAACCGGACGGCCTTGAGGCCCTTACGCAGCGTGGGGGACCACTTGCTGGAAGCAGACAAATTGAATTCCGGCCCAAGCCTGAGGCGGGCGCAGAGGTTGTACACTTCGGTCTGGGCCTCGACGAGCTTCGACTTCAAGTCGTCGGATACCGGAGTATGGATGGCTCCGGGCGCTTCAGTCGTAAGGCTCTCACGCCCAAACGGTCCGGCGGGGGTAGCCCGAGGCGGCTGGCACGTAGCATCAGAGAAGCGCTGGCGGCGGACGCTGTTCAAGTCTCTGATGGCCCGCCATGGCATGCGCAGGTCAATGCGGTAGCCGGCTTTCACATCTGCCAAGGACGGTCGAAGACATCGCAACATAACCAGCAGCTGTATTGAATGTCAAAAGACAAGAATGGATATGCATTGGAAAGGTAGTGCCGTGGTTAGGCGGGCATTCGTATATCGTTTGTGTGTGGGATGAGCTCAACTTGATTGAACAAATTTGGTGCAGACAGGACTTTCGTTGCAACACTGCTATCGTTGGGCTTGGGAAGGATTAGCCGAGGCTATCCCGATTTCTGCTCCAACGCGCCGCCTCTTATGCCAGTAAAGGAATGGGCAATTAAATATGGTCGTTCATGCTTCTTGACTGCTTGCTGTACTCAGCTGGACAAATAAAAAAGATACGTTTGCCATGCCTGCTCCTGTTATCCAATTCGTGGAGGTGCACATCGCTGTCAAGTGCCCCAGGGCAATCTAGCAAGAACACCGTGGGGTGCCAAGGCGCCCCGCACCACTGTCCAGCAGCCCCTCACCAAGGCCATCCGACAACTCTGACCTCTGTCAACGGTGCTGGCCCAGAGAAGACTAAGTTACATGACATTGACATCAAAGCTGACAATCTAGTTATTCACCGTCGTCGGATTCACAATTATTCGAATCTCTTAGTTATTGAAGTTGGTATAAACGAATGTATTAGAAATGGGTTTAATGTCATAATATCGCTCGCTCTTCTCTCTCTCTCCCTTGTTCCTTGGGCCTGCGCGGGTTTTCTATCCTAGCCGCCGCCCGCATTCTCTAAATTTCTAACTGGCCCAAACCAACCCCGACCCAAACCCAACCAAAACCATTCTCAAGACGTAACATCGTTACTCTATGCCAAAGGGGGATATCAAGTGTGTACACATAAAAGGAAATATTCTGTTGTTGAAAAGAAAGTAAGATGATGCCGTCGTCGGTCTTCTTCCTCTACTTCCTCTTCCACTTGGCCACGCGGAACACGTAGTACACCAAGACCGTCACGAAGATGTTGAAGAAGACGTACGCCCAGACGATGCCGAAGTTGCGCCAGCGGTCGTCCCACGAGATGCCGACGCCGGCCATGAACTGGTCGGCGACGGTCAGGCTGCAGTAGTTGCAGTCCGCGGTCGCGTCGGGGTTCTGCAGCTTGCCGGGCGCGACCGACAGGTAGTCCTGCAGGTACTGGGCGCAGGTCTGGCCCGAGGGCGGGCTGAAGACGGACATCTCCGAGGGCGCGCACTCGACGGCGCGGCCGTGCAGCTCCGTCGCCACGATGCCGCCGACCCAGTAGGTGAAGGGCGAGAGGCGGTACATGAAGACCCAGAAGCCGGTGGCCTCGAGGTTGGCGGGGCTCTGCAGGACACCGCAGAACATGAGCGACATCATGACCAGGAGCGTGACGATGGCGCCGGCGGACTGCGTGTCGGGCATGGCGGCGACGGTCATCTGGGCGACGGTGCCGGCGTAGATGAAGAACTGGATGATGTACAGCAACACCAAGATCTGGCGGTCGGAGCTCTGGATCGAGGCGACGGGGTAGTAGACGCAAGCAAACAGCAGGATACCGGCGAAGATCTGGTAGGGAATCTCGACCAGGATGTTGGCCGCGATGAAGGCCTTCCACGAGTACGCCTTGCTGGGCTTCTCGCGCACCTCGTAGAGGGAGCGCTGCGTGACGAAGAAGGGCTGGATCTGACCCACAAGAGTTTGGAAGATGGTGGTAATCATGAAGACGCCGAACAGCACGACCGACATGCCAGCCAAGGTGTTCGGGGGGCGCCAGAAGGAGAAACCGATGAACAGACCCGCCGCGACACTGAGGGCACACTTGGCGAAGATGTGCGACGGCGTGCGCCAGTACTGCTGGAACACACGGGTCGTGACGGTCCGGACCTGGAGGGAAAGGGGCGCGGCAAACTCGCTGTAGAGGTGCGTGTCGGCGTTGTCGGCGTCGCTGTTGACCCACTGCGACGTCTCGGCGTGGATCTCGTCGAGATGACGGATGACGTGGGCGGCTTCGGGGCTTTGCTTCCAGGTGGCGTGCCAGTCGACGCCCATGTTGTTGACGACGTCGAGCATGTATTCGGCCGGGTTCTCAGTGTCCTCACAGGTGCGGGCGCCGTTGCCCTCAAAGTAGTCCAGCAGGGTGCGCGAGTTGGTGCCAATGTCGCCGAAGTAGACTGTCTTGCCGCCCTTGGCGAGGAACAGTAACCTATCGAACTCCTGGAACAAGACGGCGCTGGGCTGGTGGATGGTGCAGAGCACGGCCTGGCCCGCGTCAGCGAGCTTGCGGAGGAAGGCGCAAATGGCCCAGGCACTCTGGGAGTCAAGACCGGAAGTGGGTTCGTCCAGGAAGAGAAGGAGCTTGGGCTTGGCCGCCAGCTCGACACCAATGGTGAGAAGCTTTCGCTGCTCGACGTTCAAACCGTCGCCAGGGACACCGACGACGGCGTTGGCGAAGTCGCGCATGTTCAGCATGTCAATGACGCTCTCGACGTAGGCGAACTTCTCAGCCTGGCTCACGCTCTGCGGCTGACGCAGGGTAGCGCTGAAGCGCAAACTTTCTCGGACAGTGGCGGTTTCCAGGTGCAGATCTGTTGAGTTGGTGTTAGCTAATGATGTTTCCATAGGCAGTTATGTTGGAGGTCCTGCTTACCTTGTTGCTGGACGTATCCGGTCTTTCGCTGGAAACTGGCATCCAGGGGCTTGCCGTTGACGAGCATGTCACCAGTGATGATACCCATGGTAGTTCGCTTGGCCAGGACATCGAGCAGAGTCGTCTTACCGGCTCCGGAGACACCCATGAGGGCAGTCAGGGTACCAGGCTTGACCCATCCGTTGACGTGGTCCAACAACTGGCGGTCTTCATTCTTGACCTTGACGGTGTAGGTGACGTCCTTCCAGGTGAAGATGTCCCGCTGGGGTTCCAGCTCCTTGACTTCGGATCCGTCCTGGGGCTGCTCGTTCGTGACTTGGCGCTTGGCCGCCATCTTGGAGTCTCCGGACTCTTCATCATCCTCCTTCAGGAGGTAAGAGGGGATGTGGCCGCGCTGGAAGACGAGGGTCTCCGCAGAGCTGTCAGTCGCAGAGTTGATTTCGGTCGCGACGGCATACATGACCAGGAAGGCCAGCCAGAAAGCAACCAGGATGCCGAAGTTGCGCCAGAGGTGGGAGTGGTAGTAGTTGTAGTTGGTCGCAATGTAGGCGTCACCACTGACAAAGTCTTGACCGGGCTCGGCGCCGACCACAGAGCAGATCCACGAGTTGCCGACGGGCGGACTGTACCCGGGACCGGCGGGGATGGTGGTGGAGCAAGGGATGTTGCGGCCGTGGAACTCATTGGCGATCAGGGCTTCGAAACCGTAGAAGATGGGGTTGATGTACCGGATCCACGAGAACCAGGGGTGCATCTGCGGCACGGCGATGACGTATCCAGTGTAGATGACCAGGGCCAGCACGAGCACACCGGCCAAACTCATGGCTTGCGACACGGTTTTGGTGACGGCGGCCATACTGCGGAACACGGTGCTCATAGCGAGGGACGAGAAGAAGGTGAACAGGAGGAAGATGAAGAAGGGGCCGGCCTCGTACCGCAGTCCGGAGAAGAAGTACAAGACGATGTCGAAGAGGGTGATGGTGACGAGCTTCAGCGGTATGTCGGCGAAGATACCCGAGATGGCCTCGGCGAACGGGTGGTAGAAGGTGTAGGAGGCGTGCTTCTCGACAATGGGCCGTTGCGAATACAGGGTGTTGATCTCGTTGATGGAGCTAAGGGCGCTGAGCAGGATACCGGTGAAGATGACGGCGCCCTTGGCGCTGAGGTTGTCGCTGTTGTCGGGGGAGCCGTAGTAGATGGAACCAATGATGAGGGCAATGACCATGTTCATGATGGGCCCGGAGGCGGTGGCGGTCATGTCATTCCACATGCGCTGGTAGGCGCGGATGGTCGTCAGCCGGATCTGGGTCATCACGTTGACCAGGTAGGGTGACGCCTTGCGGACGTATTTGGCCTGGCTCTGGTGCTTCTCATCCCGAAGAAGCTTGACAGTGATGTTACCATCCGGACCGTGTCGGCTTCGGAGCTCATGACGGGCGATGTCTGTCTCCAAGTGCTTGTACTCGTCCGACTCGAGCCAGTATTTCTCAAAGTCGGCGGGAGTGCGGGGCACCCGGTTCTCCATGCCCTTGCGAGGCTTGCGCTCCGATGGGTTAGTCACCGAGGTGAGGAAGTCACCAGTAGTCTGTCGCGGGTCGCACCACCAACCTTGCCTCTCGAAGAAGGCCTTGGCCTGGTTCGCGGGGCCGAAGTAGATCTGGTGGCCCTCGTACAGGACGGTCGCCTTGTCGAAGAGCTCGTAGATGGACTGACTGGCCTGGTAAATAGCGACGGCGTTGGCTGCACCCATCAAGTCGGAGCTCAATCGCAGAGCTTGCACGAACTTCAGAGCGGTAGCCGAGTCCAGACCTCGGGTGCTGTTGTCCCACGCGCCAAGCGATGATGATGCTACCATCATCTCAGCTATACTGACACGCTTCCTCTCTCCACCAGAGACACCTCTGATGAAGTCGTTACCGACTCTTGTGTTGACGGTGTGACTCAGGCCACACATAGCCATGACCACTTGCGCAATGAACTTGATGGAGTCCTCTCGCGACAAGCCCGTGATCTCCGAGATGTTGGCGGGCGCCCGCGACGCCGCGGCGAAGCGGAGTGTCTGTCCCACCGTCAGGTGCGGGAAATGCTTGTCGACTTCTTGGTTGTATTGGAGCTCGCCCTTGAACTCCTTGAGCATCTGCGTCTGCGAAACGCCCGAGTAGTCGATCTTGCTCTTGCCGCCCAGCTTGAGGCCATGCAGCTCGCCGCAGAGGGTCTTGAGCAGGGTGCTGCACCCGGACCCGGGCCGGCCCAGCACGATGAGGAGCTCATGGTTCTCGAGCAGGCCGTTGAAGTTGCGCAGGATCTTCTTCTGCGACGAGCCCCCGCGGTGCGTGACGAGATTCTTGGCCTCGCGGAAGGGGCCAATAGCAATATCGGAAACGGTGCCCTGAACCTGGATGGCCTCGCCCGAGCCCAGAACGTCAAGGTTCTTGAAGCGAACCCCTGTGTGCTTGGGTCCGAATCCTGCAATCTCGAACTTGCGGGCGACGATCTTGAGCCACTTGCCGACGTCGAACTCGCTCTTCTCGGGGTTCAGGGCCGGGTCGCTGTCGGCCATGGTGTTGAACCCCTGCAGGTGCATGAGGGCGCCCGGCGTGGAGGCGCGCGACATGCGGCTGGCCACGCGGCCCAGCTCCCTGCGCTCATTCTCGTCGACCAGGTACGAGATCTGGGGTGCGGATGTGACCGAGACTTGGTCGCTTTCGCCGCCAAAGTCTGTCGTGCTGGCATACCAGGTTTCCGATCCGCCCTGGATCGGGCGGAGCTCATGTTGACTCCCGTCTTCAGGCATCTTGACGACCGGCTAGGCGCAATGCCTGTGGCCTCGAAGTGGTGGTTGGTGGCAACTTGGTTGACTCGCAATGCTCCTGGAAGAAGACGACGACGACGGAGTTCCTGTGGATGTTTCGGGTGTTGACTGCTTCGGGGCAGCGAGGTATCTAAATTCGGCGTTTGCCAGGCGTTTAGGTAATGGAAGGAATCCTGACCGAACTCTGTGACAAAGGGGTATCAGACAAGGTGAAGTATGTCTGGTGAAAGGACCCCTTGTCAAGGTCTGTCCGACAGGGTATAAGATTAAAAAAGGTATAGAAGAGTTAGAAAAAAAGGGTTTCTTCCTCCAGGCTAGCATCTGAGTTTCCCCCGGGGGAGCAGATTGACTTTTATTTAACATGCTGTCTGGAGGTGACGGACGGGCTGTTGACCATGGGCCAAATGCCATGTGGGCTCGGGTCGGACTCGTATGCACAGCAACTCTCCGTTGGTGTGGTTCCACAGATCTTATCTGACGGGAGACCGAGACGCCCGCCTGGGCTTACTGCTACATAAACAGCGCCGGCACGCTGCCAAGTGCCCATATTTCGTACTGGTAGGGCCGGCTTTAGGACTGCTACTGGACACCTCCCAAGTCCGGGCCTGGGCTGCAATCTGCTGTGTGGGATTAGCAAGCGGCTCTATCGTTCTTAGAGCAGTAGCTTAGAGGTCCTAGAACTTCTAGCGGTCCCACCCAGCATGTGCGGCTAGGCACAAGTCCGGGACAGGCCCGGAGGCCTGGGTGTGTGTAGCACACTGCATCAGCACTGCGTCTGGGCGCGCTAGCGGTGGTGGGAAGCGCTGCGAAAGCGAGAAAAAAAGCTGCGCAATATGTGCCCGAGGGCTAATGATTCATTCTCGCCGAGACGGGACAGGCGTTGATAGTCAGCACTAAACACTGGGTTTTACACGTCGGGTTCTTGGAATTGTCCGTCTCTGCGACCCTTTTTCTATTTTCTCCTCTCAGTGGGAGGTTCGGCGCCGTCTGAAACATGCGCTCGGTATGAATCAGCCTGCTGTGCGACTCACCAAAGATGGAACTCGGGGACAGCACATGCAGTAAGCGTCCCCTACTGGTCCCCCTCCCTCCACCTAGAGGCTGGGCAGGCAGAAGTCCTACATGTAGATACGCATACGGAGCCGACTTGCTGATCGGCCGCTGCGTGCACCTTAACTCCGTCCCTGGAGTTTCAAATTGGCCGGGGTTGAGAAGACACCTTAACATGGGATATATATGACTTCATTGCAGAAATCACTTGATTGCTTTTGCTCGGAATTGAGAGCACACGAGCAGAGGCTCTGATGGGTGCAAGACGGGTTGGAAAAGAAATCTCTGCCAATACAGACATAAAGAGAAGGGAAAAGTGACATCATCCCGGGCATTCGGTACGGCCGATCAGTCAGAAATGCACTGCACGAGGATTGCGTAGGAACGGGATGGGAAATGGTCGTGTAGGAGTGGGCCTTCTCAGCGTTCTCAGCATTCTCATCAGCATCCGACTCAGCGTGCCAGCAAGTCAGCGCAAGGCTTCCAGGCTCTCCTTCAGCTCCAGGCGCTAGCCGGATGGGGACTGCTAAAGTGCGCTGGAGTCAAGTCAGTCCGAGCTGCCCCCACCGACATGACAGGACAAGGGGCGAAAAAAAGAGATAAGTGCCCGCTGTCGAACCCGCTCTTACAAAGCAGCAAGATTGAGAAAAGTCGGCCGTCGGGGCAATCAACAACCCGTCAACCCGTCAAGCCACTGTCCCACTGCGGCCGAACATTAGGAGCCTTTCAATGTTCGATTGATTACCTAGAAGTCGCCGGGGGTCTACTTTTATTCCTGGGCACTCGGATACAATTCGTGGAGACGCAAAGGAACAGAGACGGAGGGACAGATCGCTGTAGACAACAGGCAGACAGAGGAGCGAGGACTGCCACTGACCCCTCTTGCTCCTCTGATCCTGCATTCCTCGCTTTTCCAGATGAACGTCCGATCACATACTCGTAAAAAAGCGCCAGTGATGATGGCCTTGAGGATGAATCCTGGCACCTGATATCTGATGAACAGGCAATCCGTCGATGCGACGCACGGATCCCATCATCATGTTCGGATGAGCAATCGCTGACATGGGAGAAATAACGTTGTGCTGATGCGATGAGGCGTTCCGGCTGGCCGGTAGCGCCAGCCAGGGGGCTTGCGACGTTGCGCCTTCCCCTCATTGACAGCTGACAGCTTAATTCTTGGGTGCGACAAACCCAGTAAAGGAAGAATGCCGTGACAGGTAATACAGTTACAATTCGGCGTTCGGGGCCACCAACCACAACATGCAGCTTCCCCATCCTCCACACCCAACAGTCGTACGCCCAGATTCCCACCATGGCCAGCGACAGCGGATCCTGGTGTCTGCCAGTTCGCGAGAAACACGGTCAGCCCTGCTACGTGGACTCTCGCCTCGAGGACCCGGCCACACTAGAGCGGCACATCCGGGACTGGGGTCGCTCACCTCCACAGATACGCCTTGAGATTAAGGGAACTCACACAAGGACGTATACGACCACCAGCGTGGCGTACTGTGGCAATGGCACGACGGTACCGACAACACAGACGCATACGGAGACCATCACGGACTTCAGCATCTCCAGCAGCTTGACTAAACACCTGTACTCGAGCGACCAGGATCGCGACTCGTAGGCACGATTGCGGTTCCATGTCGCCCGCGAAAAGGTGCCCGACGGCGACGGACGGCCAAAGTATCCCAAGAAGAAGGCCAAGATTGGCCAGCCCGCGACCCTGACGGAATGGTGCCAGCGCTTCTGCGCCGACCAGAGCCGCCTCAAGCGATTCAAGTTCCGGCGCGAGATGACGGGCTTTGATATAGGTTACGTCCGGCGGAAGATGAAGGCCTTGGCGTGCGATACGGGCTACGCGGGCAGCGTGGATATCAGCCTGCGGCCCGCAGAGCACAACCAGATCAGGGTTTACAACGACGTGCGCGCCAACCGCTGGCGGCTCAAGGGCTGGGTCAAGATCCTGTTCAGCGTCACGTTCCTCTGGATCGTCTCCCTGCCGTACCTCAAGGCGTCCACCAACAAGTTCGGGGAGGTCGTCGCCAAGTGGCCCTTTTCTCGCGACGCGGCGTACGGGGGCCATCGCGAGTTCGTCAGCATCAGCGAGGAGGCCTGGTGGAACGAACGGGTCTCGGCCATACGCGGGGCCGTTCTGGGGAGGAAGCAGATTACCATCGCCTAGACCACACATGATTCAATAGCAGTAACCTATATCATCAATGAACAGCATCACAAGTGACACCCATTACCACCGAAATAACTCTGGCAGTCAGCCATTTTCGAATAGTGGATGTAATAACTGACAAGCCACCGAGTGAGCTGGTCCACTTACTCCCGCTCTTGCTGTCAGCATTACGCTGTGTACGGTTTTAGCCCACATACTCCAACTGCAATTGGCGGTTCCTCAAATGTCATGCGAATGTCGACGACAGTCTATGTACAGTGAACTCTGGCACAGAATCCGTTGTGTCTTATACTATTGGAGTCACTTCTGTTATCCTGTCAAGATGCGCCTGTTGCGTTTGAAGGACTGTTGGAGTGTTGATTGATTGATTGGACCTAGTAAAGTCCCGGGCAGTTATGACGTCGACACGCCACCTCTAAACCCCCGATCATTGGCGCAGTGTCCAGGTTTAGGCAACGGAGCTCAACCTCAACAGCAGCTTCAGGTCATCTCAACTCGACGACATTGGTCGTAACTATTACAGAAATACCCATAGCAGTCGATTTATGCAATAGGTGAATTATCTCCCGACGATGCACGATCAGATCACGCCGATTACCGTTCGAGGCCGCTACCTCTGGCGCAATGAGGAGAGGGTCAGTAGCCCCGTTATGTCATACATACGACTTGCCACCAGTAAAACTGACCGCATCGCACAGTTCATCATAAAAGGGGCCGTCTACCAGAACAACTACATCCGCGCCACGACGGCGGCTCGGGAACATGGCGGTAGTGTGAGCAAGGCGCCCAGGTTGCCGCAGTTGTCGGACCCCATTGCCGATGACCAGCTCGAGGTGCTCAGCTGCAGCATCCCGTTGCTGCAGGAGCTCGGCATCAATACACTGCTCGTTTGTACGTTGGTGGCTTGCCCACACTCTCACGCACCCTTAACATGAGAGCTCACCTTCTAATGAGAGAGACATGCGCAGACTCTATCGACAACACCAAGAGCCACGATGTGGCCATGGAAATGCTTGCCAAAGCCGGCATCTACGTGATAGCAGTCAGTCTCATTCCCCGCCAATCAACTTCCGCAGCTCCGTATCGTCAATTGACACATTTGATCCCAGGGGCTCTCCACCCCACACAAGAGCGTCAACCGCGCCGCCCCCTTCGACTCCTACACCCGGACCTGCTGCAGCACTACTTCGCCACCGTCGACCGCATGGCCGCCTACCCCAACACCCTGGGCGTCGTGGCCGCCAACGAGGTGCTGCTGCACGCGGGCCACACGGCGGGGGCGGCCGTCCTCCGCGCCCTCGTCCGCGACGTCAAGCGGTACATGGCCCTCCACGCCGCCGCCAACCCCGACAGCCTGCAGCGCGTGCTGCCCGTTGGGGTCAGCTCGAATGGGGTGAGCAGCATCTTTTACGATGAGTTCCGGTACTTTACGGGTGGGAATCCGGAGGAGGCTGTTGATTTCTTTTCGGTAAGCTTCCTCTCATTGCACTTCCACCTCGGTCTGTCTCTTTTTCGGAAACATGATTCAATTGCTAATTGGGGATGGATGGCAGTGGAATGAATGGTCGTGGGTCGGACGATCAAGCATGCAGGTCTCTGGTTGGAACCGATTGGTAAGTCCTCACCCTTCCTCCGAATAGAACTGCCACTGAACCATCTCAGGTCCAATCGTTCGAGAACGCCCACGTGCCCCTGTTCTTCTCCGAATACGGCACCACCAGCGGCGAGAGCGCCCCGCGCCAGTTCCACGAGACGACGGCCATCTACTCGCCCGAGATGACGCGCATCTTCTCGGGTGCGTGCGCCTACGAGTTCTTCGAGGGGCCCAACCGGTACGGGCTCGTCGTGGTGCGCGCCGACGGCACGTTGGAGAAGCTGCGCGCGTACGAGAACCTGAAGGCCCGGCTCGCAGCAGGGTCCGGCCAGGTCGAGGACCCGGGGACCCTCGGCGAGTGGGGCGGGAGTGAGTTGGTCGAGTCGCACCGGCCTGAGCTGCCGGCGAAGACGTACGACTGGAGGGCCTCGTCGGAGTTGCCCTTGTGTCCGCTAGACTGGGACGAAGTAAGGACGCAGATTGAGGATCGGCAGTGGATTGATGTGGCCGAGGAGGTGGAGAGGAGCCTGGTGATGTCCGAACCGGACCTACTATGAACCAGACCTCGATTTGACAATTACAACTAGTTTCTAAATCTTATTTCCATACACAAAAACTTGTGTTCATACACAGTTGATGGAGAAACCCCTGATATATAGCCTAATTGGAGAGCATCACAGCGCACCATCCGGCAACACGCTCTTTATGATGTACTGAATACCCTCGTCGCGGTATGTGTCGCTTTCCACCCAAGACCCTTGGCCGTTGAAGACGATACTGTTGGCCTCCTTTCCGTACTCCGGCCAGCGCGGCAGCGTCGAATCTTCAAGGGAGGGTTTGTTACGTCAGCAACTCGAAAAGTAAGGGAGATTCTTATACATCATATGAAAAGGAGAACTTACTACCACCAGGATTCGGATCCAAGCCATGCGCAAAACTGACCCAAGCGCTCGTCACCTCGTACGCCAGCGCCCGGTCCCACGCCGACGGCGACGTCCCCGCGTCGAAGTTGGAGAAGACGTAGGCCTGCTCCACGCCCGTCGAGATGCCGCGCGCCGCCGACCCGCCCGCCGGCAGCTGGTTGAACCGGTACCGGTAGACGGGCACGCCGTCGGCGGCGAGGGTACTTGCAAGCTGCCGGGCCGGCGCGACCATGACGAGGTCGCCGAAGATGGCGCAGGCCTGCTTGTCGAGGGCGCCCGTGGTCAGCTGGGTGGTGCCCGTGTTGTAGGGGCAGCCGAGGCGTGGGTCGGTGGGGTACAGTTCCAGCAGCTTCAAGACGGTGGAGTTGGGGAGGCGTTGGGGGCGGAAGTAGCCTTCGGCTACGATGGTTTTGACAGGGGTTAGTTGCACAGGCACTTACGGCCCGATCTGCTCTATAAAGTTATGGATTTGACTTACCCAGAGGCTCGAAAAGCTGTTCGGTGTTGTTGATGCCTTTCGGGGCCGAGTTGGTGCCTTCGTCGGTGTTTGCTAAACGTTATCCTTGTCAGCACATCGACATCAAGAGAAGAAAATCACCAAAGGTACTGCAAACTTACTTCCGACAATACTCGCCACCTTGAGGTATTTCCCTGCCGGCAGCGCGAACTGGATCGACGTGCGCGTGAAGTCCCCGTCGATGGACTGGCCGGTCTTAGAACCGACACTGGCCCGGAACACGTCGATGGGTAGTGCGCGAATGCAGTCGAGTTGTTCCACCGCGGTAGCATTGGCGTCCAAGGTGGTCGAACACAACGTGTTCGTAAGCAAGGAGTCAAAGGTCTGCTGGAATGCTGTCGCGTTGGGGAGCTCGAGGGGGAACGCGCCGCCGCTCTCCATGATGGCGCCGCGGAAGAGGCCGTCGTCGCGGCCGCCGTAGGCCATCATGTGGGAGTAGATGGATACAGCGCCCGCACTGATATGGTATTAGTAAGTTAGTGAAATCTCGATCAAGAAACCGCCGTGTACGCGTAAGTGTCATCCATTGTCAGTGGGGACAATTGCTTACGACTCGCCGGCCAGTGTGACCTTGCCGGGATCACCCCCGAACGCCGCAATGTTCTCCTGGATCCAATGGAGGGCGAGGCGTTGGTCGAGCATCCCGATATTGAGAAGACCAAGCTCCGCCATCTGATTACCGTTGAGAAAGCCCAGCGGGCCGAGTCTGTAGTTCTGCGAAAGATGTTAGTGACTCCTTATTAGAGGGGGGCGCGTTACCGCAACGCAACGAACAAAAAGACTTACGATTGAAACGAGAATGACCGGCTTTTGGATCTCCGTTGAGATGCGCACCAAGCTTGTCCCTTCGAACCGCGGGTCGGCCTTTTCGGCACTGGTCAGCTCTGTAGACTGCGACAACCAAGGGTTCACTTACGGTGTAGCCGGCGGTCAAGCCACCCCCGTACAGCCATACCAGTACCGGCAAAGGCTCAGTCGCCACCGCTTCCTTTCCGGCCGGTCTCCAGATATTGAGAGTCAGACAGTCCTCGCTGGCATTGGGTTGGGACCTGGACCCATAGCAGGACGACCCAAAGGCGTCGGCCGCCAACGTGCCGAAGGACGTCGCCAGCGGTCTCGCCTGCCGGAGTCGGAGGTCCCCGACCGGAGGCTGCGCGTAAGGAATCCCCAGGAACTTCTGGACGCCGCTTGCCCTATCCTCCACGCCGACCAGCGTGCCGTTGGCGATGGTGACCCACGCGGACTGGGCATTGCATCCGACAGAGGTGAGGGCGGCTCCAAGCAAGGCAAGCGATGCTGTTTGAGCCCTCATGGTGACCTCACTCCTGTATACAGTCGAGCTGCTCCACGAGATACAATGTGGTTTGAAGGGAGAAAGAAAGAAAGGGAGAAAATTCCTGCAATCTTGTGTTCGTGAAATTACGGCTACACCATTACAGCCGAGGGGTTACCTTGAGCCGGGTAATCGAATATCCCGTCGGGATATGCCGGCCCCATCTCTCGGCCCACATACCCCAGATCGGAAGACGCACCCTGATCTGGCGGTTGATCTCAGATCAGTCGATCAGATCAGATTGCAGCCCAGTTTAACCGGCGGTAGCGTTATTGATCACATGACTCTTCACCCCTGAAGTTAAACGCTTGACCGCGGGGTAAATATGCCATTCATCGTGGATCAATTCTAACACAAGCATCTGCCTAACCACCGCCGTCTTTTTAAACGATCGCGCACATGACGCCGACATGGGTTTGATAATAAGGTGGTATTCGGTATATGTTTTTTCAATGCCATTGTCGCCCCTTTTCGGTTTATGTCTTTGGGTGCCTCTTGTGTTCGGGGACTATGCCAGATTGCGAAAAATCTTATAGTTGGCGAAGCCCGCATCCATCCAATAAACGTGGAAGCAAAGCGGAAGCAAAGTGGAGGCAACGTGGAAGCAACGTGGAGGCAACGAGGAAGCGACCATTGCATCTACCTGCTCTTTATCAGGACTTCAGCCGCGGGATCGGGGTTCCACCAAATCTCGTCCAAGCCGTTGGAAGGCCGCTTGTGCCCATCTTTAAGCTTGAGGTCATAGCTGGTAAGCATCTGAATCAACATGATCTTGATCTCGGTCGTGGCAAAGTGACGGCCCTAGATGTCACATCCTCAATCAGCAAAGACTCAACCCATTAATATGTATCGACATCAAGGGGTAGAGGACTTACCGGACACGCATGGATCCCATGCCCGAAATCGAAAGTCTCCTGGATCCCCGTAGCTCCAAACTGGTGCTTTTGCTCCTCGCCTACCTTTTGGCGCATGCGGTAAAAGCGCAGACCATCGAAGGTCTCGGGGCCAGGTGAGCTGTAAAGCGATGTGGAGTCGTTGATCGAGGTGCTGTCGAATCCGAACGAGTCCCCCGGCCGCAGGGTCTGGCCCGAGGATAACGTAAGTGCCTCTCCTGTGACCATACGCAGCGGTGCAACTATGCATCTCGATGATTAGTCCCTTCCAATCTCCAGAGTGCCCAAGGAATGATTGTGCTTGAGTAAGTACCTATGGTGATAGGATTGAGTCTCATGGATTCCTTCATGAAGCTGTCCATCTTGGCGAGCTTGGGAAGGTCTGCCTGGGTGACCTCTTCTGCGGAGCCCATGGAGAAGACTTGATCGATTTCCTCCCTGAGGATGTCTTGGTACTCGGGCCTAGCAGCTAGGTCGAAGAGGACCTGGGTCAAGGCATACGTCGAAGTGTGGATCGAGGCCCACGTGATGCTCAACTGGTGTCGGGTGAGCCCCTCGACGGTGCTGTGCCTGGGGGCAATGTACTTCATCAGCCAGGATGCGAGCGATTCCTCCTCGCCCGGGACCGTGGCGTTGTTCTCCTTGGCCTCGATGTGTTTGAGGAAAGTCGGTTCCAGGAATTTCTTGGCCTTGGCCCGGTGAGCCAGCACCTGTTTGGTCTCGGGCAGCAGGGGCGTGACGTAGGGCCGGATCCAGGACGGGTAGCGTTGGACGGCGCGCATGATGCCGAAGACGCGGACGGCCCACTCGGAGCTGAGCGAGATCCACTCTTCCTGCCTCGACAGACGCTTTCCCAGAAACACGCGGCCGCTGACGATGGCCACGGCGCGGTTGATTTGGGGAAACACGGCCAGGGGCGTCCACTCCGAAAAGGAACCGAGCGCGTCGTCAAAGGCGTACCGGGCCTCCTCCGTCAGATGCGCGATGGTGTCCGTCCGGCGGCGCAGATCGATCCGCAGCGCCTTGATGGCGGCCGCGGTGTTGGTGCCGAGCTTGCTGTAGTGCCCGCCGGCGCGCTTGAACAGCTCGGGGGCGTTGGAGACCTTGCTGTCGGGCAGCGACTTGATCTCGTCGATCATGGCGGGGGGCAGGATAACGAGAGGCGGGGAGGTGGGAATGGCGAAGCCAGAGGACGGGTACTATCGCCAGTTAGTTCAAGGCGCGGCCCAAGTATCGCATCTCGTAGAGTCTTTTCATCGTACCAGTTCAGCCCCCTTCTTCAGGGCAGCTCTCAAGTCGTTCTTGTCGCCCACGATATCGAACTCGCCATATTTCCGCGGCCGACTGGCGACAACACCCACCGCAAGAAGAACGACGAGAATGGCAACATGTGGCCATGAATCCAAAAGCTTCTCGACATCCACTACCTGGAAGTCCAGTCTCTCGAACATTATCGACATGGTGGGCAGCTATGGGAAACAGCAAACGCTTTCTGGTCCTTGAAAAGTCCCTAGTCGCCGGGAAACGTTACCTGGTTATCAGACTCTCGTCTTCAGTTCGTTCTACTCAGCGGTATACATATATACATTCTTCCATTTTCCTTTTAGAGAGCTGAATGAAAGCTGAGCGAAGGCTTGCGGTGTCAGATTATAGTCTATAATTCCTTGTTGGCCCCACAGGCAGCGGTCTGCTTACTGTGTAGTCCAGGACAGCGGGTTCTATACTCCAATGCGTTAGGCTGTTCCGACCACCTAATAGGAGGGCTTGATGGTATCTCATAGCATTATCTTAAATTGGATACTCTTATCTTATGTAATAGCGCCAAGCCCGCTGTAATCGGCGAGCCGGGCCATAACGTCGTGCACATACGAGGCCTGCATATCATATTGGTCTAGACTCATGATCTCACCCGCAGAAGCCCGGATATCGGCCCCCATGAAGGACGAACCACAAGGATGCTGTATCGCTATCTTAGGAATCAGCAGTTGATTTGGTACGACGACGTTGGTGGTCTGCCTTTTTTGGCCTAACACGGTGGAACTGTGGCGCAATGCGCCCACAGACTTGTAGGATATCCAATCTCCCAGCGCCAGGCTAAGCAGAGCCATAAGCAAGTAAGCTTACTGAGCACTATACACTATACTGCATGAAAAAGGACTTGGTCGACCGAGGTGTGCTCATATTGCCCCTGAGCTCTACCCATTGGACCCCTGATTGGGAATGGGCGCTCGACATTAGTGGTCAGCAACCAACTGGGAAACAAGAGACGGAGCTTTGAGCCCCTGAGTCACCTTTTAATTGCAGCGCACTTCTTGTCATCTGCAGCTGTAGCAGAAGCTCCCCCGTTACATCTTGCGTCACGAACCTTCGGCAATAGACGCCGCCACCGCCAGCGCTAGCGTGAGGGAAGAAATGCCAACTGTATATAAGGGGTGTTACCAGGTGCTATGTTTGCTTTCAACGTTTACACCACACTACACCCATCCAACTTAATGCTACACGTTACTACCACATCTGCTGGTCGTGCCCCAGGTTCCTTCATTCAACCAAATGCAGGGATTCATAACTCCAGTCCCATCAAATAGAGAGACCAGCCTACGCTCCACTCCCGGCCACCAAGGAAGCGACCATAAGAACTATCAGTATCCTTCCTGCTTCATCCTGCCTTCTCCATGTATTTCAGACCAAAACAATCCTTTCCGTGAAGTCCTCCAGCGTCTCCCCCTCCAATACCCGACCTTGGAACCATTTCCATACCTCAGTGTTATACATATCCATGAACTCCGCGAAGAATACTGTTCCGACCAGGATGAATTGCCCGGGGTTGCCTTCTTGCTCGCGTAGGACTACCGGCTGTGAGCATCCCGCCACGAGCCAAATCTGATCCGTCGGGCGTGGCGAGACCTCCGGGTTCGTGCAACCAACCAAGCCCAGACGCCCGTCGCGAGTCGCGACGGGCAGTTGCCAATCCATTTGCAGGCGCAAGTTCCCCAGCGTCCTCACGAGGCCCTCGCTGGCGCTCGGACGGCTGGCCAGCAACGCCAAAGCGGCGTCCCAGTTTAGGTCTGCATGCTGGTCACTCTTGGTTAACTCGAGAAGCTCCCCAATCGCCTCATCCAGGCCCTCTAAGGGCACCGATCCCTGGCCGTGTGGCAATACCCACTTTAGTATACCGAGCAAGTGCTTAGAAGACCAGATGTCGCCTTCAGTGGCGCCCGGATGTAAGCTGAGATAGCAGTCGCGGATCCCCTGTAGCGACTCCTTAACGGGAGCGGGACCAGCAAGCCCTTTCCTTGAAGCGTGAGTAACTGTATCAAGTCGAAACGCTTGTACTTCCAGGCGACGACCATCGTCGGAAACCGATCCAGGTACGCCGATCCAGTCGAGATCAAGCTGCTCGAAGACCATGGCAACTTGGAAAAAGAAGGTCCGCTCCGCCGTGGGCAGCCACGTGGGATAATCCCCACCGGGTTTGAAGCACGCAAACAACATGAAATCCAACCTCTTGCAGTGGATGAGATGGTTTCTAACGACATCGGCGTAAACCTGAGATAGAGGCAGGGTGTAATCTACCCTCAGCGTGCTAGTTTCGGCCGGGTTGGCCAGTGCGAGACAGCCGTAGACCATGTCTCGTGGATTAGAAGCTTTGTACTCTTCCGATTCATGCACCAAGTAGATCAATGGTGTATCTGATTCGTAGTGCCTGATGCGCTTGACCTCTGAGTCGTCCCGGGAGAAATATGTAGTATGTCCCCGTTTTATCCAACGGCCAGGGTGATCAGCCCCGGACGTATACTCGCCATAGTAAAAGGACATGAGCAGGCTGTCGCGCAACCGGAAAAGATGCCGCCCAGCGATTTGAGTCTTTCGAATGTGAAATTGAACGTCACGCGGAACGAGGAGTTCTTGCTGTATCCAGAGCCGTGACCAATATTCGTTTTTGAGTATGTCCGTGACCGGCTTCCAGAACTCCCAGTCGTGGGAGTCTACTTCTTGCCGCATGCCTAGGTGACCTTTGATGGCATTCGAACGGGATGGAATGGCCCTGGGTGTAGCCTCGTCGGGGCTAACATGCTTTTCGACCAACCAGGGCAGGGCCCGCAAGGCCGGACTTTTCGGGTCGACTTCGTGGTCAATCCATGCCCTCGTCATCCTCGCCGCCCGATATATGCTGCTCATCATCGGTACCTGGTGGCTCTTTTCCACGTCGTCTTGTTGATTGATGCATAGCGCGTCGACCCACAACGTTATTGGCCGCCATCTACGCCTGAGGTCTGATAAAGCGAGATGGAGGTTCGGGCCGATTGGGAGGGAGTGACCACCCCCCAAGGAAATGGCGGTTTGCGGTTCTTTGGGGCCCCAAACGTAGCTGACCGCGTCGAAGTTCGGCTTACGGTCCAGTGAGATGACTCTTAACCTTCCGGTAATCGCGTCGCCATCTTTCCCGGGAAGCAGGTCGAAGAGGCGAATTTCTCGATTTTCACGGTTCAGGGGCTGGTAGGGTGAATAATCCATTGAGATCAGATGG
The DNA here is from genome assembly GCA_006503535.1 of Arthrinium phaeospermum. Taxonomy (NCBI): domain Eukaryota; kingdom Fungi; phylum Ascomycota; class Sordariomycetes; order Amphisphaeriales; family Apiosporaceae; genus Arthrinium; species Arthrinium phaeospermum. The sequence goes on along the minus strand of QYRS01000001.1, from coordinate 4,967,297 downwards.
TAGCGGTTTTGATTGAGGGTGAGTAATGACATAGAAGAAATGGACGGGAAGATTGGAAAGCCCCATGCTCTCGCGGGCTGGTTTCGTATTACGTCTCTGCTGTGCCGCAGTCACGCCCCCTGTACCAAAACTGATAAGCGCACGATAAGGTGCTCAAGCGGACCAACGTCAATGTCAGCATGACTTTGCTTTTAATGGGATCACACGATCAGCAATAAGCCTAAGGCTTAATGACCTTATAAGTTGGGCGGTGGGGAGGCACGTATGCTGTAGCATTGATCGGTTTGGGCGTTTATTACCCCATTGGCAACCGTGTAGTAACAGCGATTTAATTTCTTAGCAGCTCTGATATGCAACAGCTATTCTACTACTAACCGTACAAACGGCCAGTTCCTGCCTTACTCCAACAGCCCAACACTGGTCTCCCTTACTCGTCTAGGGCTGGTCATCGTCGCCACCCGAGTGGTCGTAGACTGGGAGTGCCACAGCTCCATGCAGTTCCTCATTGGCCCACTTGTGGTTCGCCACCTCCTCTTCGTCCCAATCACAGCCGGGATTGAAGCAAAAGGTCTCTGGTGGAAACCTGCCCGGCTCCTGGTCAGGGTCGTCAAACTCATCGCGAGCGACTTCAACCCCGGCAACTTTCTGGTCATCAGGAGAGGCGCAACCGACAGGGCCAGCCTCGGTCTCATCATCCGGCTGGTCTTCGTGACAAGCTTCGTGGTTGGAGCCAATCACAAAGTATCTCGGACCCGTGTAGTCTGTCACAAGATGCTCCATCTTGTCACCGCGAAGGATGGTGCAAGCTCTCGGGGCATAGGGCACCTTTAGGCCCAGGTCAGGGATACAGAGATTGCCGCCTACATTGGTCGGGAGATTTTATCAGCTTCAGGAATCTGCTAAAATTGTTTTCTGATTCTAAACTGGGCAGGGGTAAACAAGCAGGTCCCAGGATGTAAATGGCCCAAGAAACTTACCTGTGTAATTTCCCAGGGCTATCCACCTCGCAAGTCCACCTCGCAAGTCCATCACGCACGTCGTTGGAGTCCTTGTGCCTCTGCGTGTATCCGTTAATACCCAGGGCGAAGAGGCTCAGGAAGTCTTCCTGGCCGGTGGTCAACCGCACGTCGGGAGACAGCTCGTCATAAACGGCGCGACAGAGCAAATAGTGCTCTGGAGCGGCGTTTTTGACGAGGAAGCGCATAATCTCGGTGCAGTGGCCAAACACTGCCCGAAAAGAATTCCGGAAACACGAGCTGGGGATTCTCATCACCGTTGACGGAGCGCGCGTCCAGGGTGCGCATGGCATGCGACCCGTCTTGTTGCACCGCGGCCATCTCACCAGAGTCTTTGTGCCACTGCAGCAGACCTGGGGCCCGGGTATTCGACCAAGAGAGGCCGGGGTCTAAGCGCGCAGATCCCCACAGACTTGTAGTCTCTATGTTTTGGACAGCTGTCGGACGAAATAGTTGCACGACGAATTTCTGTTCTTTTTTCTTCTTCTTTATAATCGACCTTTTTTTCCTACAACTTTGCTCTAACTATGTTACGATCATCTGTAATCTTTGGCCTTTCAAGACGGACTCGCATCGCTACTGGACTTATCGTACAACGGGAGCGCCGCGGCCTCATGGAGCTCCTCGTTCGTCCAGATATGGTCCGCGACCTCCTCGTCGTCTTCGTCACACCCCGGATTGACGCAGGGTGTTTCGATGGCGAATCCATCCGCCAGGCTGTACGGATCTTGCCCTCCCTCGGAGGCGGTGTTGTCGTCATGTCGACTACTGCTGCTGTAGTCTGCCGGAGCGAACGGGTCGGGGTTGCTTCGAGGTCGTGGGCTCGATACCTGTTCTTCGGCGCCTTGTTGTTGCTGCGCGGACCCTTCTTGCTGCATCTTGCGCACCGCGTGTCTTCGGACGCTCTCGTGGTTGGTGCCGATTACAAAGTACCGGGGGCCGGAGAAATCGGTGACCAGGTGGTCCATCTTATCGCCTCGCAGGATAGTACACGCACCTGGAGCATAACGGACTCGGAAACCCAGCTGGGGTATACACAGATTGCCCCCTGTAAGGAAAAGTTTGACGTTAGCTAAAAAGAATCTGCAAAAGGATGTGTAAGCGTCTGCTCACCTGTATAACTTCCCAAGGTAACCAGTCCAGCCATTCCACCGACCATATCGCCCGTATCCCGATGCCTCTGGGTGTAGCCATTGATGCCCAGCGCAAAGAGGCTCAAGAAGTCATTGTCGGTCGTCTTGAGACGGGCCTGCTCGGGGATATGGTCGTACACGGCGCGGCAGAAGGCGTAGTACTCCGGGTCCAGGCCCTCGACCAGGAAGCGGACGACGTCGCTGCAGCGGCCGAGGACGGACTCGCAGAAGCCGGGGAACACCTCCATCGGATAGTACTGCGGGTCGAAGGAGCGCCAGAAGCGCGAGTCGCGGGTCAGGAACAGGTTGCGGCCGTTGGGGTCCCCCTGCATGGACCAGCAGCCGTAGTGCGCCACGGCCATCTTGGCTCGGTGCAGCTTCTCGACGGTGGCGAGGGCCGGGTCGAGCTCGGGGTGGAGTCGGCGCACGTACCGGTCCACGACGTGGCGCTTGGTGTCGGGTAGCGGGAGGGGCGTGAAGAACGAGTACATGTCGATGGTGTCGGCGAGGTTCTTGGCGAGTCCGTCGTCGAAGACGAGCCCGGTGGCGTCCTCGAGGTTGGCAAATATGACCTTTCGGTTGCAGTCCGTCACGACAAACAGGTCCGCATCGACGAGCTCCCACACCTTCTCCGCCGCGGTCTTATCGGCGAGATACTGCCGGAAGAAGTCGACGTCATGGTGACCATTGTTCCAGTTCGCAGGCCAGCCTTCTTGGATGAAAACGGAGAGGCGATGAATGCCGAGATCCTGGCCCATCCCGGCGTCCTGGATGATCATAGCTCTCTCGAGCTGGTTCGAATGGAGCCAGTACTCTTCCCGGGCTTCTGATCTGAGCTCTGCGAGGATCTTAGTTCGCTTCTCCTTGTTGCTGATGGAGATCTTCGATATGGCAGCATCCAGGCTTCCCTCGAGTCGGAGCAAGCGGCGGGCGACGACGTATTGTTGGACTTCCGTGGTCATGGGAGCTTCGGGGAAGGCATCCTTGGCCGCGGCTAGGGCGTCGCGGTGTCTCTTGGTGCCAGCAAATGGCGAATCCTGCTGCAAGTCGACGTCTTTGCAGTGCATCAGTCTCACCTTCATCGAAGCGATACTGAAATCAATGACGGTCTCTGTGTCGTCATTTCTGACAACGCTGATGAACCCCTGATCTGCAGACTTGGTAGCCAGTTGCAGGGCCTCCGTACTCGGGACCCTGGTCAGGAAACGCCGGATCGCGTCCCGCTTGTCGGTTTCCGATGAGGTCGATGAAAGGACCTGTCGATATAGACTGGGCATGATGTCCAACTGCGCAATGACGTTAGTAAACCAACTGATAAGGAGACTGGAAAGGGTCGTATGGTTACCATGCGCGCGTCACTTGCGTGGCTGACGTTACCGGCCCAGGACGAGTAGAGTCCAAACGGGTCCCCAGCAATCTTGGTGCATCGTTGTCCAAGGCGAACAAGGCCGGTGGCCGATCTCTCTTGGTCGGATAGCTCCCCGAGAGTCTTCACCTGCTGTGTGTTCTTATCCTTGTCGTTTCTCTTGCTTAGGAGATGCTCAATGTTGAGCTCTCCCGCTGTTCCAGGCGGAGCCCGGCTCTGGTGGTAGGGCATGGTTGTAAGTTGTGCAACCGAGATTGAACCAAAGACGATTTGCTCGACGTGCGAGAAGTGCTCTTGAGTGAGGCAGTTAAGAGCTCAAGAGAAGGTGGGGTGATTGGACTGAAATGCAAGAGATCGGAATTACTTTTTCACCATTTTTAATAATGCGGAAGTTGTGTTTGTGTGTTTGTGGTTGAACTGGAGATTGAATACAGCCAGCTGGACGTAGTTACAGTGTACACCAGCGCAGGTCTATAGCACAAGCCAGGTAATGAGAGCTACAGCAATCAGTTGTACTGCCTATCAATGCACTGTAGCTAACAGGTTTCGTGGAAACGATGTAGTAACCCACCTACGCCATCACCCTTTACTCACGCAACTCAGACTCGCAGGCAAGGGCTGCTTAGCATTCATGCACTTGGCTTTGGGACTTTGAACTCATCAATTGCCCGGGCCAGGGCCCCCTCTAAGTACTTCGATGCTGGCATGCTTTGAGGAACTCTGTAAATAGGGATAACTGGTTTGGATCCTGGTGCGGAATTGCGATGTTGTCTAGATAGCGTAACTGAGTCACGTCCCCCTATTTGCTCATCATTTACTTGTGAATGTGTGGGACATCATGGCAATGACAGATTCGCATCACTCAAAAACCAATTTGCCCAAGCCTCTTCCGGGAGAGCCTTTAACTGCATTGGTAGGAGAGGTTGAGTCACCGGCTGTTTACGGGGTGTGGAATGCGTGCGAAGCAAACCCCCGCATGATTGTTATTAATTTGTGATCCAACTGAAATTCGCTTCCTGGGCATCCGTGTCTTGATTGCAAAAGCAAGCAGAGACGACCGTTGTCATTTATCTCAACGGCGATCTCGATTGGTCTTCCCAGATGGTAGGATCAGCCCCATACTGTAATACTGTTAACAGCACCTCGTCCGTAATAATCCATTCAGTCTTGACTGCTCTCGGGCTAGCCAATATGTTCTCTGGCGAGTGGACTTGTTGGCGAAGTACGCCAACAGCGTCGATCCCCATACACTTATTTGAGTAGATAGCCAAGCCCGTGGCAGTGACCTGCCGTTGTCCAACGCCTCGTCTGGTTAAAACTCAGATACGGGGCTCCTCCCGTTGGCCGATTCGCATGCTCCAGTTCGGTAAAAAGTCGAAGAATATCCCTCGTTGTCTTAGCTTGCCGCTATTCTTCTATTCGAGTTCCCCCACTGATGGATGATCCCCACTTCCCCAGTATCAGCCCCGACGGGGAACTACGCAGCAACGCATTAATTCCACAGATGCAACCAACCATAGGCTTATGTCGGCTCGGTAAAAACACCGAGTTCAATTCGTGTGTGTCGGATCAGATCGATCTACCATGAGAAGAACGGGAGTCACTGACCCAGTTGGCGCACCGCCGCCAGCGTGGGTGATCAGCACTGATAGTTGATTGGTGGTGTGCTTGGCGGCTTGGCACATTCACTCTATGTTCAGCCGTCGTTGGCAAACGATCTGGTCCATCTCGGAGCTGAGTCTCGTGCCTGGCTAGGAACGATTAGGCTCAGTCTTAGAACTTCACCGGCCGCCCTTTTGTTCTGGACTATAGTCGATGCAGGGCTAGGCTCTGGACAGAACAGAGCTGAACGGCTGAAGCACTAGGCCAAGAGAGGTATTAGCTTTGTAAGTCGGTTGTGCAATAGTCGAGCTTTGCGCATTGCTGATTGGCTGTTGGTTTTAGCGGAAGCGCTTAGTATTCGCAGTTGCTGAGCATCGCGCCAGTCTTGCTAGATGCGGCTAGCGAGTGCAGGCGCAACCGCTCCCCTGACGGCGTTTTTTGCCCACACCATGATCTCATCCCCACGAATCCAGAGCCGGAGCAGACTGTCAAGTGAGCCCGTTTAGGAAAGTCTTGAGCGTCTAGATCTCTTAGCCTTGACAGGGAAAATGAACTCAATTTCCCCCTGCATGGTCTTTGGACGACCACCTTTGTATAAAAGTGTAGACTCGGGATGAGTCCTTGAAGAGGACTCTTCGTTTCGTTCCCTACCACGGTCCTTAACACACTCGTTTTTGTTATTGTTTAATCAAGTCACTCTTTCCCAAAGATGCAGGGAGTTCTCCTGCTCTCACTGGCCGCGAGTGCCGCGCTTGCGTTGCCTTCGCACCACAAGCGACAGTCGTCGGGCAAATCGTGCAAGGCCAAGGATCCCGTCACGGAGATTCTGAAGCACCTGCCCGATGCCGGGGACTTCTGCTCCGCCCTCCTCGGCGAGTCCCCCGCCGTCGTCACCGTGACCGAGACTTCCACTGTGGCACCCGTCACTGTCCTCGCAACCGAGACCATCAGCCGGACCCTGTCGGCGGACGAGGCGGTGACCACGGAGACGATTACTACCAGCGTCGACGGCGGCGCGATCACCGAGACGACGACGGGCTTCACCACGGTTACTGGCGCGCCCGTGACGGTCACGGTCTCTCAGACCTTGACGGAGAGCTCGCGGGAGATCACGGCAGTCTTCGCGACGCAGTTTGCCACCGTGACTAGCTATGTGACCGACTTCTTTACCAACACCGTTTCCAGCACCGTCACCAGTGTAGACTCCAAGACGACGTCCGACACATCCACCAACGTGGTGACGGTCACCGAGACTGGAACCGACAAGGTCACGAGCACCGTGTCCGTGCATGATACCGCCTTCACGACCAACACGGAGATTGTCGTCGTCACCGACACCGTCACCAACACCATCACCGAGACCTCGACTCTTTCTTTCACCAACACGGAGACGTCTACTTTCACCAACGTCATCGGGGCCACATCCACTCAAACGGTCAACGAGACGGCTACGAACACGGCCACCCAAACAAACTTCTTCAACGTTCCCGTCAACGTGACCGAAACTGTCAGGACGGTCGATCAGACGGACGGCACCACCACCACCACGGTCGGGACCACCCAGACGACCGCCACCATCACCCTGGCCACCACTACTCTTACGACCGTCTACCCCGCCAAGCGCTCCGTGGCCGTCTCGCTTGCTTCGTCGGTGGTTTCGTCTCTTGTCACCCCGTCCGCCTTGGCCACGATCCCGGCGGACAAGCTCACCAGCGCCTGCTCGAAGCTGCAGACTTCGTCTTCTTCAGCCTCGGTCTCTGCCGAGACTGTCTTCACCACTGTGACTGCCCCGGCATCCACGGTATGCCCACCTTCCCCGAGTGTCATGAATATCGCCAAGTACTAATGCTCACATCCACACAGGTTACGGTCACCAACACCACGAATATCGAGCCTACCGTCTCTACCGTATACGTGAATGAGATCAAGACCCACATCGTGACCGTCGTCGACGGAGTGGTGTCCACCATCTACGGCGTCGTCGACACCTCGACCGTGAACAACATCACCACCGCCACCGTCACGAGCACCGAGACGTTGCACCTGAACACCACCGTCACGGAGACGGCCAACCCCACGACGAGCGTGACGGGCGAGGTCACCAGCACCCTGACCACCATCTCGACCACCGTCATCGTCGTCGACGTGACGGTGACCTCGACCGAGACCGACCAGGCCACCACAACGCAGACCGACCTCGCCACCATCAGCGTCACCGACACGCAGACGGTCAACGCCACCTCGACGTCCCATACCGGCACCGTCACCGCCACCACCACCACTGACCTGACCTCCACCACCACTACCACCACGGCGGTTCCCACCACCGACACGACCACCACGAATGCCACCGTCCAGGCCACCGCGTCGTCCACCGTCACCGTCACCGTGCCCCAGAACGTGCCCGTCTTCGTCACGGCCCAGTTCAACGTGACCAGCACCCGGCACGTGACCCAAACCGTCAACGCCACCGTGACGCAGACGGTGAACGCGACGGCCTCGACGACCGTCGTCGCCACGTCGACCTGCTCGCCCTACCCGGACGCCCCCAACCAGGTGCAGAAGCCCGGCTTCGAGGACTTCTACAACTTCGGCAACGGCCAGCCGTGGGGCTACGACTACTCCAACGGGGCCACCTTCACGTACGCCTACCCGGGCTCCAACAGCAACAAGGCTGTGCGCATCTACACGACCGACAGCGGCTACCAGGACGTCCTGATCAACCAGATCATCCCCAGCGAGGCCGGCACCCAGTACAACTTCGCCTTCGACTTCATGCCCACCCAGGTCGGCTACCAGACCAACCGCCAAGGCAAGGTCACCTACGTGCCCCGGCTGACCTGCACCCTCAGCGGCGCCGGCCGCTCCACCAGCTACGTCTACCCCCTCGACGCCTCGCCGCTCAACCAGTGGACCACCCAGACGGTCGGCAACTACACCGCCGCCGGGCCCCAGACCACCCTGCTGTGCAAGCTCGAGTCGTACAAGCAGTCCAGCGTGGCCTTGGACAACTTCGTGTTCGCCCAGAAGTGCGCTCCGGTTCCGGACCCCGTTCCGGATGCCAACCAAGATGGTAACCAGGATGGCAACCCGCAGGTGTTCGAGAACTAAACTCATAGAGAAGGCTGTTTTCCTTTTATTATCCTGCAGCATGCCACTCATGTAGCTTCATAATTTTAATTAATTACTCAGTAGTCCACCTACGTCGCCTTTCTAATAATCATTTCTCAAGTTCATGTTGCTTGCAGTTCAAATCATGAATTGCCATCTGAATGCCATCAACGTCCGCGAATAGTCTTGAATACTTAATGTCCAGTCTGTTGACGGCGTACAATACTGACGCCAACCGAGCCGTCAGTCCGAGCTCCGAATCCGAACGAAATTCCCTCATCATCCCATGCCTTCCTCAACTCGTCGTCGTCCATCCACTCAGCACCATCAGGCAGAACCGGGATTTCATCCCGGTCGCCCGTGTCGCCTTTGTCGTTCCACATGCCACTGCCCGCTATCAAAGCCGCCACGCCAGCAATGGTCCCAGGATTATGGGGCAATAGTTTAGTGTTTGGCATAGCGAGCCATGCCCCAACTCCACAGGCCGACATCAGACCCAACAGTATCTGGAGTACAAGTTTAGGCCCGGCGCTCTGATACAGCCGTGCCTGGAGTCGCGTCATGGTCGCGTTGAGAGTCCGCTGGGAAGGGGGCAAAGCTTCGGTTGTGCGCATGACGCGGTTCAGCGCCTGGGCCATGTAGCGTCCGTACACCTTGCTCGTGGCATTGATCAGGCGCGGGGCATTCTGGGCCCCGACCAAGTCCCTTGGGTCTACCGCCTGGTCGCCCGCCACTACAGCCGTGTAGAACAAGTCCAGACCGGTAAGATTACGCAAGCGCTGGCGAGTGTCTGGGCTATTCGTAACGACCGATGCGTCCGCGAAGAAAGACTGGTAGAACGGATACACCTGCACCTTCGCTGCGTTGGGCGTCCCGTTACTGACAAAGCGTGCTGTCGCTTCGTCGGGGGTTGGTGTTCGACTGTAATCGATGACCAACGAATCTCCTCCTTCAGGTGATAATTGAAGAGGCAAAAGGACGTCCACTTCTTGGATGAACTGTGCACAGGCTAATGTCGTCACGTTCGTGTCGAGTAATGGATACGAATCGACTTTTGGGCGCTCTGGAGGGGGTCCCGAAGGGAATAGGCCGAAGAAGAAGAATAGCGAACGGCAACCTGGACGATTAGATTGGTCCGACATAGACTCATGTTGAAGTCCGGTGCCATTGAGGTTGTACAGCCCTCCGGCAAACCCTTTGATTGAAAGGGGATCAAGTATGAATGACTTCGAAAGGGCATTATCGAAGCTCCCTGGACAGGAAATCCTATACTCCGTGGTAATGTTATAGTAGCTTTTCCAGTGGGCGGAGTCGGAGCTCAATGTTACCATTTCCGTTTTCGCCTGGGTTACTTCGCATTCCAGCACAGCACGCCTTGCTTGAACTGTTGCCATGATCTTTACAGGGGCCTCCAACCTTTCTGTACGCTCGATCTGGGCCAACCTAGGGAATACCATGTCATCGTAAGTCCATTGTGGGTAAGAAAGATTTTGCCATAGCATCAGGCTAAGCGCCAGCCCGGCACCCCCATCGTACCTCGAAGTTCCGTTCCAGGTGACGCCGAACCCGTCGGTGCGTTGTATGGCCATCTGGGTGTCGGAATCGACGTACACGATGTTGTAAAGACCGGCAACCACGATTGTTAAGAAGGAGCCTAGCATTGTTCCGACTGCTGAGAAGCATGCGGCCCTTTGCTTATCGCGGACAGATACAAGCAGCGAGGCCATGGGCAAGCGTCCCAAGTTGTGACTTAGAAGTCCTGTCATTCCTCTGCCCTCTTTCATTGCTTGATAAGGCGAGAGAAGCAGGGTGCTGAAGTGTACCGACGCGTAGACGGCACCAATGGCCCACATGGCTAGTGCAGGGACGAGGGCGACTGCGTATCGTGTGGACGTAACTTCGGGGAGGTTAGCAAACCCGTTGAGCTTGATCGAGACACTCTGTATGTACTCAAGGGCCGCAATCGCAATCCATGGCAGAACGGCAGCTGCCAGCCTACACCAAGTAGTGAGTACGATGGGCTGCCAAGTCCCTTGCCTACTTTTCGGTACCCCTGCAGAGTTCGCATGCTTCTGACTTAGATAACGGTCCTCCGCGCTGACCAAGAGCATGGGTCTGGGTCCTGATGAGATATGACTGAGAATCCTAGTCTCTTCAGTGTGGTGTCCAATCTGCTGTAGATTTAGCCCGCGCGAACCTTGCAGGTTGACACTGTTCCGCAGGATGACCCCGATTCCGCCAACACTCCTAGGGTCTCGGGGTACGGCGGCCCGAGTACGTGCCTGGAGCAGAAGAAACGCCAGCAACGCGCATACGGCCAATAGTCCTGCCATGGAAAGTGCTGTGTCAGCAGAGATTTGAAAGCGTAACTCGTCGTGTGTGGATGATCCTTGCGTCGAATTCTGGGTCTTGTGAGTCATTCGCATATGTACCATGATGGCCGCCAAGCTGGAATACGCAATGCGTAGGTAATCCTCGAGAACTCCCGTGTCCAGAAAATTTTCCAGGTAGTTTATGTCTAGGTCATTCCTGACCAGGGGCAGGGAAACGCTGCGCAGAAATTTGTTTTCTTCCTCCAGCGTCCCATCGGGTATTTTTCTATGTGCCATCACGCCACCGTGTGAATGGACATAAGATAAGAGCAAGTCTGGATCCAAGTCATCTAGCTGAGTTGCCTCGCTATCAAGAGTACTCCAGTCTACACTTGGCCGGCCTCCCGGGGAGTTCACTTGAACTGTTACATTCTGTATGTAGTACGACGACTGACAGAATAGGGCACTGAAGGTGTTAGCACTGCACATGTACTATAGTAGCCGACTCGTTTGTATCACTGACCTTGTGCGAATGAGCTCGGCGTTGCTGTTAAGTAACATTATGTAGAAAAGCCATTTCGAAGACGTCTCTGTGCAATTTACTTGTCGAGAGTCGGCCAAGTAGATTTTATCGAATGTTTCAGGTAGTCCAGTAGTGTCGTTTCGTCCTTGTACATGGGTCATGTTCATATTAAGGCTGCGGTATTCACATGATGGCGACGTGATCGTGATGTTGGCTAGGTGGTCGCTTTTTATGCCGGGAGTTCGCACGTTCGCCTTCTCGCATTCTAAGTTCGGGAAGAAGCCTCTCGTCATGCCGCTATAAGAGGTAAGCGGCGCCATCCTAGCTGCTTCAGGAGATGGGACGATTGGCTCGAGCGTGACGTTCTCGAATGTCCATTTGGGCCAGGGAAGGTTCTGAGTCCACACCCCGTAGAAGACAGCTGCCTCAGGTTCGTCGCGAGATATAGGATCATCCAACCCGGAGAAATCGAAAATTGACGGTTTTATGAGCGGAAACTCTGCTGTGAGTATGGAAACTGCTTCAACCCGAAATAAACTTGTCGACAGTATTCGCTTCCAAATATGTCAGAAAACTCGCAGAATCATCAACAGAAACCTATTCGCTAAACTCACAACGATGTTCAGCAGAATGGTAGATGAGATCACCAAAAGAGAAGGCCACGATTTGGTCTTTGACGCAGTCCACATGATTCCAGGTAATGTAGGCGATAATAGATCCAAGAGAAGGGTGTTCTCTACTGCCGCGGGCCCGCTGCGCAGGTTGGCCCAGGGCTGAAGCAGTCGAGTGGAGAAGTCTATCCCGTTCCATATGGCCAAGAGGGCAATGATCACTGAACCAGTATGGTAAATAAGGAGTTTCATGATGCCAAATGACGAGTATTGATTGAACGAAGAGGGATTTCGAGCTTACCGATAGTAGGCAGGTATTTCCATACATCTGCAAAGTCATCGGTTGAAGCAGTTGATCCAAGTCCTTGGTTCCTGAACGAGATGATATACAGTGCTAGTATAGTAGCTGCCATGAAGAATAATAAGGCAGTGGTGATTACCAGAGATGATCGGCGAAGCCAGAGAGGTTCCCACGACTTGGGGAGTGGGCCAGAACCACCATTGACGGGTTTTGGAGCAGCATTGAATTGTTCTTTCCAATAGACAGGAATCTCTTGCAGTGGGTCTAAATCATTACGACGAACCTCATCAATACCGTGCGGAGTAAGCGTATCAGTAGTCTCCATTTGGACAATGTTCACTTTAAGGGGTTCTTTAGCGATTTGCTTCGTGTTTTGCTTGTGAACGAATGGGACCGAGCTGTATGTTCCAGAATTCGGGCTTGAGCTCCCTTTGAGATACCTCGCGTACCGACTATAGTACATTATGAGGAATAAATCAAGTAGGAACGAGAGTCTGCTTCCTTCGGCTTCGCGTTTGGTAAATTAGGCATGGATAGGTGGAGGACTGCAACATATAGGAGGAGGTGAACTCCAAGAGACTCTCAGCCTGACTTGAAATAAACTACGGGGGCTAAGACCGGTTCAATTTGCCATACTACTCTCATGAGTTGGGCGATCTATCACAGCAGCCGGGGCCTTCTCCGAGAACTTAGGCAGATTAGCATGTAGTACCAGGTACGGTGAGCCTAGGCTGTGCTACGCGAACGGGCAAGAGCCCCCGACAGTAGCAGGGGTAATTAACAGACAGCTTTTTAGGATCTTGCCTATGCCGACTTTTCTCATTGGTCGATACATGAAAAAGGAAAGAGGGGGCCATGCAGTCACTTTCGGGACATCTAACCCGTTTGCTCATTGATTTTGCTCGTTCAACCCCAACCCTTTGCCGTGATGATAAGCCGAGATTCACTCAGCCTGCTCACGATATGCGCCCCTACATTAGTTTCATGATATCGCAACTCGATGTGCGCCTTGGGACAGGCACTGGCAGATCACGGTAGAAACGGGGCTTCGACCACGATGATTCTGTCGAAAACACCATCACCACTACAGACGCCCGCTCCGGGGACTTCGAGCCTTTGCATTTAAGATGGCTGTTTCGTGCCAGTCCTGCGGATATTTAGGCCAACTTTCCCCTTTTCTCAAAAACTGTAGTTAATGTAACCTTCCTCTCTGTTATTCTTTTCCCCTTCTCCTTTCGATTTACATCATGCATACATGGCATCAGAGACTCCCCATTGTCACTTTTATGTTTCATCTCCGTCTTATCCGAATAGTCTCATTCGTCTTGACTTGACGCCATCCATACGGAAGGTACTCGCCCTCCCACTCTCCAAAGCATCATTGAGGATGCCTCGTCGCGGGAGAATATCGACCCTTTGGGCCCATGAATCCACATATGTCATCGAGGACTTGTCACAGGCTTAGCCAGAGAAAAACGATGAATTGAGCTTGAGGCTTCTACTCGCCATCTGCGCTGCTCGTGACAACGGCTGTCACGTCTGGTTTATTTTTACCCCACGTCAGTGTGGGCGATGCCATGCTTTTTCGGGTCAGGGAGGTGTTGACACTGGCGTCCACCATTTACTGCGGAGACGCGGGTCGAACCCGGACGAGAACGGCTAGCGGAGGGGTGCCCAGTGCGGCTACAGACGGAGGCACAAGCGCGAGCCGCAATGGAGGTCGCAGCAACAGCAGCAGCAGCCCGTCTTGTCTGGCTTTCGGCGACCAGCCTATCCGTTTTCTAGAACCCATTCCTTTCCATCGCCGTTCTGGGCAGTCACACTGGTGAGGGGGAGTAGCAATCGAGGACATGGGGAAGGGGGTATGGGGAAGAGGGCCCATCAAAATGTGAGAGACCCTAAATAATTCACCACATGCCTTTAAAATTACTCGAAGTTGATGGATTGCTTAGCTAGGTGCGATCTTGCGCCTCCAACTAGACTATTATTGTAACGCCCATGTCGATGCGATAGGGGGGGAGCTGAAAGCCTTGAACGGCTGACACTTTAGGTTAAGATAGGTAGCCACTTCGGGTTAGTCACTACATCGGGCTGATTTAGTAGCACTCTAATTGACTATCCGCCATAATGCTTTATACAATTTTACCGTTCCTGAGTGGCGTGCCAAGCTATTATAGTAGTGTCCCCACAGGAGGCAGTCTTGGCTTAGAAGTCTAGTTCTTCTAGATCTCCCTTGACATCTCAACGTCAAGATAGCTCATCGAGTAGTAGGGGATTTTAATTTCCCATGGCACTGGCGACCATTCTTATAAGTACTAGACCATTCTTATAAGTACTAGATATAATGGAGGGAACCGCACAACTGCTTGGGGGGTTGAAACTCGGATCCCTGGTTCTACGCGTCTGACCACAGTCAATCCGCCATCAAGATGCGGTCAATCGTTTTGCTGTCGTTAGCAGCAACTGTTTCATATGCTCTTCCCTCGGCAAAGAAGCTGTCAGGTAGAGCATCGTCATGCAAAGCCAAGGACCCCGTCTTCGATCTCCTGAAGAACGTGGCTGATGCTGCGCCATTTTGCTCCTCCCTGCTCCATGTCAGCGACCAGGTCACCACGATTACAACCACTAGCGTCCCGACAGTGACAGCCACCGGACAACAAACAGTCCATGTGACTGGTTCGTCTATTTCAACATTCACCAGCTATATCACCGCCAGCTCTTTCAGCACGGCCACCGATGTTGCGACACAGACATTTACCGACATTGCCACGGAGACCGTGACCGTTACCAGGCTAGCCACGTCGCGCGTGACGGATACAGTCTCCAGCTTCGCCACGAGCTTTGTCACCAACACCAAGACCGACCTGATCACCGATGTCGTCACCAACACTCACACGGAAACAGTTACTCTCAGCTTTGTTGAATTGGTCACGGATACGTCCACCGATGTCATTCCCACCACCACCACAACGACGCTAGGGGCTACAGCGACAGACACTACTTCGACCACCGACACAGTTACTGACAGCACCACCACCACCACCACGCGATCAACAACCGTGGAGCTGTCCACCACGTCCACTGGAACTACCACCGAGACAACCACCGTCTCCACCGTTTCCACGACTTCGTTCACGACGCTTGTCCCCGCCGTTCCCACACCGACGGCTGTCCCCGGCAAGAAGCGTACTGTTTCCCAGCTGCAAGCCGTCGCTATCTCTACGCCTTCCACGTTGGCCACGATCGCTGCCGACAAGCTTTCCAGCGCATGCTCCAAGCTGCAGCTTGCCTCCCCGGCATCGGCCAAGACGTCTTATGTTGTCGAGACCGCAGCCCCCACCACGGTAGGGTTGACTGAGCGCCCCTACGGATCGAAAAGAAAATGCTAACACGCGATATGCAGGTTACTGTCGAGCAGGGCACCACTACCATCGAGGAAACAGCCGATTTCACGGTGACAGACGCCCAGACCACCATCTTGGGTGTCTTCGTCACAAACTCTCTTACGTCCGTGGTCACAATCAGTGTCTCCGAGACCGCTTCTCAAACCCAGGACCAAACCATTACCCAGACTGAGATCGACACGGCGTTCGTTACCGGGACCGAAACCGTCAACACCACAGTCTCATCCACGGTTTCTCAGTCCACCGACGTGACCACCACGACTACGACCTCCACGACGGGCACGGCCACCCAAACCACCACGGCCTCCGTGACCAGCGTGTCCACCGCCTCGGCCACGTCGACGACCACCGTCACCGTCACGCAGCCCGCCACCGTGCACACGACCCTGACGAGCACCATTGAGGAGGTCAGCACCCAGCACGTCACCCGGACGGTGGACATGACCAAGACCGAGACGGTCTCGCAGACGGCCACGACGACCATCGTGGTCCCCACCACCTGCGCCGGGGACGCGGTCGCCAACGGCGGCTTCGAGCAAACCCTGGCCCCCTGGTACTTCGACGGCACCGGCAACGCGAACGGGTACTACGTCCCCGGGCACGACAGCCCCGGCGGCATCAACTTCTACACGCAGGACGCCGGCCGCCGCACCTCCATCTGGGCCCGGCAGACGATCCCGACGGTCCCGGGCAGGAACTACACCGTCAGTTTCGACCTCCTGTCCGCCGCCGGCAACAACGAGACGGCCACCTTCGACTGCTCGGCTGCGGCGGGCGGCGGCGGCGTGGGCGTGGGCTGCACCGTGAGCGTCGCGGCGGCCTTCGACTGGACGACCGAGGACTCTTGCAGTTTCATCGCCAACGGAACGTCCACGGACTTTACCTGCACGTTGTCCGCGACTGGGTCTTCTAGCATTACCTTTGACAACGTCAAGGCTGTTACTTGCTAGGATGACTCTATCCATCATGCAGCACGGGATATCGCCTAATAGCTTTGATTAGGGACTCTCTTATTGATTACAAAATTGTATATCACTCTATCTTAATGCTTGATACCGTACCCTGTGGACTTTTCTTCATTGCGTGGCTAATTATCTTCCAAACCTCGATTTCCTCACTGCATCTCCTCTTAAGGAACCCACGACGCTCTCTATAGGTTCAAATGGGTGGCTTAGCCGCAGCAGGCGGCAAGTTGCCGTTCATCTAATGATTGACTAGTGGGCCTCCGGCAGTGATAGTCCTTCCGCGGGGCAACTCCCACGTCGCTTGTTGGCTGTGTGATTTTAGTCGCACCCACTCTCTGGAGCTGAACCCCTGCCAAGTCACGTAACTGTTAAAGGCTTGGCATAAGTTACTGCCCTTTTGGGATGCATGGCCACAACCAAGAACCGCTTTGAGAACGTCCTTGCTCGGGAATTGACGGGGCTGCGCCGCGCTGTTGCAGACTGGATGCCGATCACAGGAACGTCACTGTTGGGATTGGATGCCTTGACCAGCGTAGCATTGCACTATTTAAAAAGTCGCCAGGAAACATTCTTTTCGATACTTATCTCCGAGCAAATGGAATAAATGTCATCCTAGATTAAAACCTAAAATCCCTTCGACGCTCAAAACTTACCGGATCTATTTGAGCAAGAAGGAACATCTGAGCCCCGTCATATCGTCCGGAGAAGAAACACACCACCACCATGACGAGCATAAACCTGGCGAGCTGGCGCCCTCCGCCCCTGAACAGCACCACGATCAGTGATTGCGCAGCGGCTTCAGACTGGGCCCAAGCCAAGTCCAGCGATGAGACACCCACCCTAGAGATCGTCTCTGACTTCCTGCGCTCGATGCTCCCAACGGACGAGGCAAACCAACTCACGAACGGAGACCTCATCAACTGGTATGAGCGCCTGCCTGACCCCGACTTGCTGAGGAGGACTGTCCATGAGTGCAACTTGCGAGATCCGTGTAACAGCGAGAACTATATCAGCTTGGATGGGGATTCAGACGTCCTCGGGATAGGGGTGAGTATTTGCGTCATCTTTCTTTTCCTGTTTTAAAAGCCACTGATTTTGCATGCCTCGAACTGACATTGACAATTTTGAGTAGATGATTATCAGCTACTATCTCGGTGCGTACACTCCAAGGCCGGCAGATGAACGCCCAGAACAATAATGAATTCGACTGACACCCGATACCATCGCCGAAATGCAGCAATGGCCTGGGCCTCGATCTACTTCTTTCTCCTACTCTCGGCACAGCTCCACCTGCTCGGAAGCAAGGTCCGAATCGTCAAGGCGGCCCACCAGACGACCAACACCTTCTTCGACGCGGCCCTGCTCTTCGCCGTCTCCATGCTGGGCGCGGGCGTGGTGCGCATGTCCTCCGTCCTGCTAGCCGAGCCCGACGCCGACGGCCTCCCCGCCGGCCGCGCCGCCGTCAACGCCGCCTACATGGCCGTCTTCTCCGTCTTCCCGCCCCTCTTACTGGCAAGCGTGGCCCGCACCGCGCACCCGCACCGGACCGTCCGCTACGTCCTCTGGGTCCTGATGGCGGTCCTGACCGCCGCCATCGACGTGCTCATCATCGTCGTGCTGTGGGGCGGCGGCGACAAGGACGCCGCGGGCGCCAGGCGGGACGGCGCGGACGACGGCGCCGATACGCTCTGGGCCCCGTGCCGGCTGCGGCGGCCCGTCGTCGTCGCCTTCGTCGCGGCGCACGCCTTGCTCTGGGCCAACTTTCTCTGGCAGCTGGCGGTTATGGTCTCGGTTGTGCTGCCGTCGAGGTACAGGCTACTCCAGGAGGAGGGGGAGGGAACCGCAACGGAGGAGAAGAAGCCGCCACGCGAGCTGCTGGCCAACGTCAAGTTCGTCATCAGGATGGGCAACGGGATCTTGTGCTTCGCCATGGGGTTGGTGCTTCTGGCCGTCTACCACGCGCACGTGCGGATAGAAAGGGGCTACGTGCCGAACGCGAACATTTGGGATTTCGGGCAGGTCTTGGCTTTGGCGACGTGGGCGCCGGTGTTTATCGACTTCCTGACGCGATACTGGTGTACGTTCCCTCTTGTTTCGTGACTGACTCTGTATACAGAAGCTGACCATCCATTATCAATTAGACCCTGAAACCACCAATCAGTGGCATTTGGAGAAATAGAACTAGGACAAGGAATATCGTCATTAACATGATTGGCATGGTAGTGGAAACGTAGATCAGACCCAGTCACAGGTTAAAACGATGTCCATCATATCTCGACAAAGGCTAGAAAGAACCAAAAAGAAATTAAACCCCTGTTCACCGTGCCTCGAACCGAATCTCCATCCTCTGCGGTCGAGTCGACAACCCCGGCACCTCGACCCTGAACGGCCTCTCGACCCGGCGGAACCGGAACCGGCTCACCAACTCCACCAAGATGATCTTGATCTCCATCAGGGCAAAAGCCTTGCCGAGACAGATGCGCGGCCCGTTGGAGAAGGCCGAGAAGACGTAGGGCGACGCTTGCTCGTCCGTCAGCCGGCCCCAGCGCGTCGGGTCGAACTCGTCGACGTCGTCGCCCCAGACGGCGGGGCTCAGCATGGTGACTGCGGGGATGATGTCCAGTGTGGTCCCCTTGGGCACGGCGACGCCCTGGAGGGTTAGGTCTTTGGCGGCTTCGCGGTGGGTGGTTGCGGCTGGAATGAGGATCATAATCGATGGTCAGCTACGCAGACTGCATGTTACTTGTTCGTAGGAATAAGAGCTTACCCGGGCTGTAGACTCGCATGACCTCTTTGATGAAGTTCTCCAGATACGACAGACGATCGATGACGGGAAATGCAGGGTTCGCTTCCTTGGTCGTGATGGTACGGATTTCCTCGTGGAGTGTCTCTTGAATGAATGGCTTGGTCGCCATGACGTAGATGCCTGTTTGTCTTTAGTGTATCATGTAATTACAAGAAGACATGCTGCAGTTCCGAACCCGTTACTTACTCCAGCTTAGCACGGATGCTGACGTTTCGTGGCCAGCCGTCATGAAATGGATCAGCTATTAATCGAGTAGACAGCCAAGCAGTCAAGTCAGCAAAACACATGCGTCCTACGTCTACCAGGAGGCGCCGCATCGGACGACGACAACTTACGTGACCCACCACCTCGTCTTCCGGGACGCCCTCGGCAGCACCGCCGGGTCCACTCTCCTCGACGATGAACGTCAGCAGATCGCGCGACTCATTGTCGCTGTGTGTGCCCCGCGCCATCGCACCCTGGATCTCTCGGTAGCGGCCCCGGACCAGCTGGGTGAGAGTCTTGCGGATCCATGCCGCGGCAAAGAGGGCCTTGCGGTTCTCCGCCAGCGGCAGCCAGCGTACCACCGGAAACGGAAGCAGCGAGTTGGCCAAAGACAGGGCTTTACCCAATGTCGAGCCGCCGAAGATGGCGTCGTAAGCGCGTCGAAAGTCGTAATGGCCCCTGGCGTTCGAAGGTTTGCCCGGGGATCCCCTTGCTTCTCGGAGGCTCGATAAGTCCACTCCCAGGCTCGCCACGCCCATGATGTCCAGGGTGGCCTTGGACATGACGTCAATGGCATCAAATACGGCCGTGCCGTCCTGGTCGGTGCCGTCGCTGGCGGCGGCTGATAGGATACAGTGCAGAGTCTCGCTGATCTCGGAGGCTTTGTCTCCGAAAATGGGTTCAGTTCTTCGAACCTTGGCGGGCGAGAACGCCGTCGACAGCATTTTGCGAGAAGCCTTGTGTGCGTCCTAGAACGTTTCGACGTTCGTTACATGGTCTGTTCAATGTGTGTATGATACGATTGGCATGCATGCTTGAGCGACTTACTCCGTCAAAGGTGACGATGCCCCATCCGGCAAACTCGACCACCATCCGAAGCCAGAAGCGAGATCTGTTAAAGTCGTAGCATTTGGTCTGCTGTACCTCCTTGAGGGCGTCCGGGGTCAGGGGCACCAGCACCTCGGCGTTGGCGAAGCTCAGGTAGCGGATGACTGGGGCGCCCGGGAACTGGCGGACCCATTGAACGTAGATGGAAAACGGATACTCCTGCTTGAACATGTTGATTGTCTGGCCCACGAAGAAATGGCCGTCCTGGATGATGGGTAGGTAAGAGACAATGTCAGTTAACGGAACACTTTCAGGGAAGTCAGACACCCGGGCGATCTTTGGCTTACACGGGGACGAGGAAGATGGCGGAATGGCGAGACCCAGTATGGGTAAATAAAGATGCGGTAGATCTTGAGCGCCACATATTGCATGGACGTTAGGAGGAGGAGTTGCTGAAAGCCATGCCCTGGCTCGTCGCCGCGCGAGGAGGTCACACCTGGCACCACCGCTGCTTTCAGGCAAAGCGTCTCCAAAAGAGCGATGGAACCGCAGAGTAAGAAATCCATCGCATTTACTTCAAGTGGATGTACTTTGAATGAAAATGCAAGGCGACGACAGTCTCTGTGGTGGCAAAGAGGGTTGGTGTGGCAGTTTTGCAATAGTGTCAAGTTGAAGACTCCCAAGGGAAGTGTTATCGTTCCATTTACAGCCTATGATACTTTTAATAGTTTGTTCAGTCCCATGCCCAACTGTGGCACGTCGGGCCTTCTTGCCTTTGGTTGCTTCGCAGTATAGTGCCATACAGTAAGCAACCTGCAGGACAACTGGTGCAGGTGACCTGAGATGTTCGCCGACTGGCTGCCAGATACGATGTGTCCAACCATATTGTTCCTTGGCCACAATCGCATATCAGCTTTCGCCAGCTCATGATCTGCAACCGTGATCAAGTCCAGCTGGTAACCGGAAGGAGGTACATGAAAGGGGCTCGGTATTCCTGTTCGTTTTCCCGGTTCATAGCAGGTCACCGCAGCAGAAACAAAAGACTCACAACGAGGATGGATGTTACACGACATGGTAGATTTCCCCGCATTCTACACCGGGCCACGGGTAAAAGGTGAAAATGCCAGTAGCCTGCGTAGCTCATATCTATCAAGACATTGCCCCTAGTGTGGGAAAGCATGTGCCGGCTCTAAGTCGTCCACCCGGGCTTATGCAGGACTTCTGCAGTCCACATCTGCCATCGTCCGGGTTGAGTTGTGCCTGGAGACGACCCTAGAGCGGACTGGACGCCGACGGCTCTGTCCGCTAGCGGTGTTAGTTGTTATGCTAGTTTGGACTCTCTGGCCCTACCCGCGGGCCGCGTCTCTACTACCGGGTTAGCTGCCCGTAGTATGGGGAATGAGGCGCCAACCCGGACGGCCATCCTAGCGACCCTTCCGGCCGGGTCGCCGCATGCGCACTCTCTTGTGCCCATGATAAACAACCGAGCTGGATGCCGACCGGATGGGGATATATCAGTAATCATTATTCCAACTGAATGGATATTGGTTTCACTGCTTCACCACCTGCAAACACACTCGGTAACACCAGCACCTACTATCGTATACACTCTCAACTCTTCCCTTTTACAAACCCAAGATGCGTATCGCCCTCTTCGCCGCCTTCGCCTTGGGCGGAATCGTGGCCAACACCTTCGCTAGCCCCATCGAGGCCCCAGCTGTCCCTCAATCCAATCCAGAGATCCCCTCCGAGGTCGAAGGGTTCGGCGGTGGCGATTACAACGACCAAGGCAACATCCTCGAGGTGCTGCTAGGCAAGCTCGCAGAGCACGCCGACATCATCGGTACCACCCTCCTACCTCTCTCATGCAATACATACAGAACCAACCCGAGCCCCTGTCTGGCGATATTATGCTGACCAGACACCCCTCGGCATCATCCACAGACGATTTTCTCGACCAAGCTTCCGAAAAGCCCGGCTGGGGCGAGGCCCTGAAGCTCATCCACAAGATCGCGCCCCAACTCAGCGACGTGGCCAAACTGCTGGGCGGCCTCGACATCATCGGCAAGAAGAAGTCGTCGTACGTCGACGCCGACGACGACGACGTCGTGTTCGAGGTCGAGGCCGAGGTTGAGGTGCCGGACGGCATCTACGGCAGCGGGAGTAAGCCCAAGTGCAACAAGCTGTGCGTGTTCGACCTCTGCCGCAAGGTCTTGTTGCAGGTCTACGGCATCGCTTTCAGCGTCGTGAGCAAGTGTGGTTTAGGTCAGTCTTTCTTTTCCTTCCTAGTTCTTCCTAGTTGGGAATCCTCCTCTTCGGCCTTTTCTAGATAGATCATGCTGATTCCAGAATGTGATAAAACATGAAACAGGTTTCACGTTCCAGTACCTTTCTCCCATTGTGTTGAAATTGGTCAAGAAGTTCACGATGCTGGACATGGTCATGGGCGGTGTGCTCGAAGTATGCCAGCCTCTGCTCAGCAAGGTTCTTCACATGATACGCCTGAACTAGGCGGCATATGATGGTTTGGAAAGTCTTTCCTACTGAGGATATATCGGAGAACGACGTGTTGGATACAGACGAAGTATTGAGGGTGAAGCCGCAGGTGCAATGCATAGATGGAAGCGGAGGTGTGGTTAGTAAAAGCAGACGACGAGAAGGATATGTGTACATGTTCCGTCCTGAGTTCAACGCAACTATGCAATGCGCAACGCAGTGCTACAATGACGTAACTAGAATATTGCCGAATACATTATGATATTCCCTTGTAAGGATGTTCGGGAACCTTTCCGATCTTTTTGGCCCTGTGTGCGGAAGTGAGGCGTGCTGGAAACCGAATTGGTCTTTTTTAAGCAATGATGATCTTTTTTATCTTGAAATCATCCCCGCTGCAGAAACAACAGAAACAAACACACCCCTGCTAGGGGGTTGCTGCACCCCTGACAGACAGGGGTGTCACTGAACCGGGATTCTCCACAGCGTTCCCCTCACAGACCTTGATTTATCCGGCGCTGCACTGATTCGGGCGCGTCGGTTCCTCGGCGGGCCCCTCCGCCAAGCGCCGCTTGCCTGAAAGATGCCACGGAGGATGTCACCGTTGGGGCGTGTCATGATTTTCTGTACCTCGCAGCACTCTATTCCTCCACCCGGAAACATGCCAAGCCGTTTAATTCAATTTGTGCTGCGGGCTAGCTCCCGAAGCCAAGAAACGCAATGGCGCCTGGCGCCCCGAGCCTGCAAGGGACAAACGTGGGACGTGATCAGCTGGACGGGCAGGCGAGCAGATTGCGAACTACATTAATGGCCGGTGTCCCCCTTTGCGAGGAGCCATTGAGTTTCTGCTGAGCCAGGGAGGAACCAACCATCCGGAACCATCGTCGTCATTTCCAACTCGTCCCAATCGCCGTGTCTCTTCTTTCCGTTTTCGCCATGCGGTCATCATACCCCCTTCTCGCCTCCGGGCTGTTGGCCTCGCACGGCGCCTGGGCGGCCAAGCTCATCGCCTCCCACTTCTCCGGCCCCGTCTACACGCTCGACCTGGCCCTGACCAACGCGACGAGCGGCGCGCTCAAGGTCACGGGGCAGACCACGGGGTGCAAGATGCCGGCCTGGCTGACGGTCGACAAGGCGAGCGACAGCGTCTTCTGCTTCGACGAGAGCGGCTTCGGCGGCGGCGTCCTGGCCCAGTACGCGGCCGACGACCAGGCCGTCCTGACGCTCAAGGCGTCGGCGCCCACCCTGGGCAACAGCGTGTTCGGGTCGCTCTACGGCGGCGACGATGACAGGAGTTTCGTGATTACTGCGGAGTAGTGAGTGATTTTCCAGTTTTTCCCCGCGTCTTTTCTTTGTGCTGCTTTTTACCCCGTCATCGTACGATTGTGATTTCCCCATGGCACGGCGCAACACGTGGTGGAGAGATGCAGAATGACCTCACTCCCCGAAAGAGCGGTAATTGGGGAAGAAAAAGCAAGGAATGCATGGACCCACGCAAAAGCAAGCAAAGCACATGACGCTAACCATTGTGGATCTTCCTTCCAACCCCCTGTATTATAGCTCGCCCTCCACCATCACGACCTACAAGCTGCCCCTGAGCGCGAGCAGCAAGCCCGTCCAGAAGCTGTCCTTCACCATGGCGCAGCCGGGGCCCCGGCCCGACCGCCAGGACAAGCCGCACCCGCACGCGGCGTTCCTGGACCCGACCAAGGCGTTCCTGGTGGTGCCCGACCTCGGCGCCGACCTGACGCGCATCTTCCGGATCAACAAGGCCACGGGCGAGCTGACGGCCTGCCCCACCGCGCCCTCGCTCTCGGGCGACGGCCCGCGCCACGGCGAGTTCCTCGAGACCAAGGGCGGCCTGCGCTACTACACCCTCAACGAGGTCGCCTCGTCCGTCGGCATGTACAACGTGACCTACACGCCCGACAACTGCCTGGCCCTGGACCTGGTGCAGACCCTGTCCACCTTCGGCGACCGGAAGGGCCTGACGACCGAGAAGGCGGCCGAGCTGCGCATCGCGGGCGAGTACCTGTACGCCTCGAACCGCAACGACCAAAAGTTCGGCAAGGAGCTCGACTCGCTCGCCATATTCAAGCTGGACGCGGTCAACGGCGACGGCGCCATGACGTTCCAGGAGCTGACCAACAGCCACGGCTACTTCCCGCGGCCCTTCGAGATCAACAAGGCCGGCGACCTGGTCGCCATCGGCGGGCAGACGACGGCCAACGTGGCCGTGGTGGCGCGCGATGCTGCGACTGGCAAGCTGGGGCCGCTCGTGGCCAATATCAACCTGCCGCCGCGGGGCACGTACATGGGCGAGGATGGGCTGAGCGCGGTGGTTTGGTACGAGTAGACGGGTTCGCAGCAGAGATGCAGGTAATGGCGCACATATAGCTTGGGTGAGATCCGGGTAAATACATGTACATACTTTGCTATAATCGTCATTGTCAATTGCTGCAATGGATGGATGACGAACCGTATATAATGAAAGTTCAAAAGTGGTATTTTGCACTGGCGCCCTGATATCAATATATCCATTCCCCGTCAAACTATCGCACGCTTTTCTATTCCAGTATCCCCAATGATTATTCCTACAAGTATCCACTGCTTTCAGTTCCGCCCCTTTTTCTCATTACAAGTATTACGCATCATCATTTCTTTTCAACTCTCCCCCGAGTCAGACCTCCCCACATCCTCCCCCGACAACTCCACCATCGGGAAATCCCCCGGCAGCTCGCTCAGGTGCCGGTGCTTGACTTCGTGCAGCGTGTCCAGGCCCGTCATACCCGTCGAGTGCCCCGTCGAGTGCGACGACACGGGGCTCGCGAGCGGGCTCGTCATGGTCAGGATCGAACCGACGCTCAAGCGCGTGGCGTTCCTCGGCGGTACTTGCGGCGGAGGGGACGTGGGTTCACCTCCAAAGGATTCTCTTCTCCCTTCGCTTCCTCCTCCTCCTCCTCCACCGCCTCCGCTGCCGCCGCTGCTGGAAGTGGTGGTCGTCCTACTCATGCTGCCACTGGCGCTGCCGCTGCCACTTCCGCTGCTCATTGGCGGCTTCTTCTGCCGCTCGACTGTGGAATGGGTGGGTAGCGGGGCTATATGATCCCAAGTGTCAGCGCTTGGTACTCCCAGATCTAAGTATACAAAAAGTGATATTGGAAAGGCGATGATGACAAAGAAGAAAGAGAATCTTACCGATACCGTCTTCAGCCATCAACCGGCGGGGGAACCCGCTAATGGGCAAAAAGACATTGTTACGTCCCCTGTGACCCGCTCTTGGACCGCCGGGTCCCGACGATGCATACGACACCCGGCGGGCGCGCTTCCCGTAGTAGGGGTCGCTCGAGTGCGGCGCGGGGCTATTACACGGCAGCAGCCGCAGCGAGATGCTGATCTCGGCCTGCTCGGACGCGGCGTCGATGCGCAGGGGGCCGAGCTCAAAGGTGCCGTGCTGGTGGATGTCCTGCAGCACCTGGTTCGTCAGGGAGATGCGCTGTTGGTGTGTATGCTGGGGTCGGTGTTCTGGCTGGATGGTGCTGGGGGTGCTGGTGCTGGTGCTGCCGCTGTCGCGACTGCCCGCAGCGCTGGCCGGCGGTGGGGGAGGGTGTTCCTCGATCAGAAAGTAGGGCTCGAAGTCGTCGACGAGGAACGAGATGAGGAACCACCCTAGCGCCTTCAGCTCGAGCGAGCCCATCCGGAAGCTGCAGTGTATGGAGCCTGAGCATTGAAACCCATACGCCGTCTGCTTCACCGACCCCGCCTCCTTCTCAAAGAAAAACGAGCTCGCAACCAGCCGATGCGCCACCTCGGTCACCTCCCCCGGATTCTGCCGCAACATTCTTTCCGTCTCCCGCTCCAGCTCGTCCATCCGCGCGACCTCGTCGAACTTGGGCAGCTTCCCCAGAAACTCGGGGCAGATGCGCACGTAGCGGTGCCGGTCGCGCTCCTCGACCACCGCCGCGTGCGAGGACCGAAGAAACTTGTGCCACGTCCGGTCGCCGCGGCTCGCGGTGTTGGTCAGCCGTTGCGCGCCCGATTGCGGGTTGTTGAAGGTGACGAGCAGGGGCGCGTTGGGGTTGCGGACGATGTAGCCGCTCTCGGCCGAGGCCTGGGCCGAGAGGTCGGACGAGAGGCTCCTGGACGGGTTCTGGCGCTTGTAGTTTCCCGCGCCGCCGCGGCCCTGCTTGACGATGGCGCTGCCGGGGGTGGGGCTGGAGATGGAGGTGTCGGTCATGGACCTCGACGACTGGCCCCCTCCGGTAGCACTTCCGCCGCCGTCGTCGTGCTGTTCGCCGAGGTGGCGGCCGGTCCCTAACGAGAGCAGGATGTCGGGGGCCGACTGCTGGGACAGGGGGTCGCGCCAGATGGACCTCGCCTCGTGGTGCGCCACCCAGACGGGGCAGGCGTGCTTGTAGCCGGCGTCGGCGTACTCGTTGCCCGTCTCGTCTTTCCGAAACGGTTTGAAGAAGGGCGACGTGGCCGCCGTCGCTCGGGCTCTGTTACAGTTAGTTATCGCTTGTCGTCCCTTTGCTAACTAGCAACTGCGGGTCCGCAATACTTACGCTTCCCATATCTTGATCTCCTTCGCCGGCGCGTCGGAGCGTATGAATTGGTAAGGGGTTTCTGTCAAGGCATTAGCGACAAAACACCAGTCCGTCGATGCGACACATCACGCGCGACAAAGCCACACTCACTCTGCCCCTGGGGATCCGGCCGATTGTAATTAGCAAACAGCACCGGCTGCTTGTCCGGCACCGTCGTCGCCGTGACGGCGACCTTGGTCGACGTGTGGCTGTAGACGGAGCGGTGCGAGGCGCCGCCGAAGAAGGGCTGGTCGGCGAAGTAGCGCTGGAGGGCTTTCGCGAACGGCTGCGTCTTGTAGAGGCTGCCGTGGTAGAGGCTCGTCAGCGCGCCGAAGAGGGGCACGTTGTTGAGCTCGCGGGGCGCAAAGGCCTCGCGGCACAGGTCCTTGAACTTGTCCAGCGCCGCCGCCGTCGTCCACTTCTTGACGCCCAGGCCGATGGCGATGAGGCCGCCGAAGCTGGGGATTAGCTGTGTTAGCGTGCATGATCCCGGTTTCGCAAAAGCCAGGGTAAGGCCCGCCAAGAGAGAGAACCTACTTGGTTCCGACAATCAAGTCGAAGAAGACCTGAATTGGAAGGTCAGGGCCGAGTATCCTCTCCACCTCACGTAGTATCTGAAGCTGCACGACGCCCCGAATGCCACCCCTGGTCTTCTGTCAGCACGACTATCAAGGAACAAGCAGTCCAGCATTGGGTCACCATACCCATCCAAGCAAAGTATCCGAGCCCCCGTCTGGGGCGGCTTCGTCGCAATGACCCAAGGCGGCGTCGCGATGACATCGCGCACATGGAGAGGGCACCGGCTAATCTCGATAGTCGTCCTCGACGTCCGGTGTCCGTAGACCTGGATGCAGGGCAAGCACAGGATGTGCCCACACGGCAGCACACACTCGGGTAGCTCGCGGAGACAGCAGAGACAGGCCGAGTAGCTGACGAAATCCGTCGCGTTGCCCAGTACATTCGAATACAGCTCGTTGAGGCGCTCGCGGTGTAGTAGGGCGGCCGTCTGGAGCTCGGTCCGATCCGTAAACTCCTCGCCCAGCCTGAAGAGCGCGGCCTGCAGCTGCTTGAGGCTGGCGCGGATGAGCTGCGTCCAGATGGGGCCGAAGGTGGCGACGTCGAGCTCGGACTCGTAGTCGCCGTTGCCGATGATCTTGCCCTGCCGGTTCTGGTGGCCCTTGGGGTTGTGGCCCGACCGCACGTTGCAGCAGTGGCCCAGGTCGCCGCCGTAGCCCGGGTTGGCGTAGCTGCAGGACCAGTACATGTTGGCGAACTGCTCCAGGGCCGCGGCGCAGGGCTTGGCATAGCGGTCGTCGAGGAGTTGGGATGCAGAGCCTGGGGAAGAAGCTTGTCAGCCATTTGCAGAACGTCTGGGCCTGAAAGGAAGGGTATGGTCACAACTTAACGCGAAACCCAGCCGAAGGAAAGGAAAAGGAAGGGGTCCAACAATACCCAGTAGATTCTGCCGCACAGTGTCAAACATGACACAACTCGCAATCATGGGCGCCATGGCCCGAAAGATGGCCTCGGCCCGGTTCCGCACCGCCACATTGCGCGACTGCTCCTTGATGAGCAGCGCCAGGTTGAGGATATTGCCCTCGAAGTTGCGCGAGACGGGGCTGTGCCGGAGCGTCTCCCGGATGAAGTCGAAGGGGGTGTCGAGGTCGCGCGCGAAGTGGTCGCAGGCGGCCTGGAGGTAGAACTGCAGCCGCTCGGTCGAGGCCAGCATGCGCACCTCCCTCTTGCGCAGATGCGAGCGTGCGCACCGGTCCTTGATCAGCGCCGACAGCTTGCCGGCCTGCTCGTGCATCAGCATGTACGAGCCCTTGTAGGGCACGCGCACGACGCTGACGGAGGTGTAGTAGCACTCGAGCAGGTCCTGCGTGCTCCGGATCGTCTTGCCGCGGGCCCGCCACGTGCGCACGTGCTCCTGCAGGGCCGGCTCGCGGTCGATGGCGCCCCGGATGTCGGACATGAGCAGCTGCGTCGCCGCCTCGATGTCCCACTCGCGCGCGTCCACGCTGGCGTCGGTGGCGTTGAGCACGATGACGGCGTGCGGCAGGACGGGCTGGTTGAGCGACTTGTCGATCGAGGCGGCGCCCCACTGCAGCAGCTTGCCCAGCACCGTCGACTCGAAGGCCCGCGGGTTGCGCAGCACGAAGACGACGACGTCGGAGAAGGTGTACAGGATGCGCGGGTACAGCTGCGAGACGGCGAACTCGCGCTTGCGCGTCTGGGGCGTCTTGGCCCACGCCAGAGTCCTCGGGGTGCTGAGCTTCTTCTGCTGCTGGCTTTCGTCCAGGCCGTGGGCGACGCCGTCGAGCGAGCGGTGGCGCAGCTGCTTGGGCATCGCTTCCCCGCCGCTGAGGCCCTCGCAGTCCACCAGTAGCGCTGGCGTGTTGCTGTACAGCGTGGACGGGTCTGCGTACAGATGGACATCGCCCGTCGTGGGCAGGCGATCATGGTTGGACGAGGTGACCGGGCTATAGTACCTAGGCCCGTCCAGCGATGTGAGGTCCTGGCGATCAATCAGGAGCTTGATCAACGTGCTCTTCCCGGCACCTGAGGCGCTGTCAGTATGGTTTGTCCAGGGTACGCTCATGTATATTGGCCATTGGGGAGTAATAAGATGCATTTTACAGGATATGCCGACGTCCCCAGCCCACCTAGCCCGAGTGAAAACCAGACAATGAATGAATCTCATCGACCATACCTGTTTCGCCGATAAACGAGACCAGCTGGGGAAACCGCTCCGTCGTATCCTCCGCCGTAGTCTCGCCCATAATAGCGGCGAAGCGGCCGTAGTCGTGCAGCACCGACCGGCCATTGGCGTCGCGGCCGAACCCCAGCCAGGTCGTGTCCTCGTCCTCGAGCAGCTCCGCCTCATGCTCCTCTTCGGTGCGGACGGGCTCCAGGATCTGGCGGAGCCTGTGGATCACCATCGGGTCCGCCTTCTCGTGCGGTTTCCCATCCCTTGAATGCGCACCGTCAGCCCGTCAGTCATTAAACGCCTTCTTTGAAGATCATCATGCATGCAACCTCTACCAGAAGTGTGGGCGAGTCACGGCCGCGGGGTTCTCCCCGGTCGCATTACTCGAGGATACCTGAATTAAAACAGGAATTGATGCGAACATACCATCCTACCGCGCCCGGGACGTGAAGAACCCATCGCGGCCAACACGGGTCGCAAAAGGCGAGGTTGTTGCACTGGATACAGGTATACGTCTTTTCAGCAGTGGTGCCGCACGTCTGGCAAGGTTTCCACGACGACGGCAGCCCCTCCGACATGGTGCATGCACTCAATTAAAGGGGTCCAGTCCAATCGGTATAAGTATATTACAATCCTTTTGGGGCGGAGGAGCTGCGTTGTTGTTGGACGTTGCTCCTATAGAGAAGGACTAGTCATTTCCATTAAGTAACAGAATGGGAACTGAGTGGAGCGCATTGGGAAGCCTGTGTAGGTATAATTTGGGGGAGGGAAACATGGGGGATGGATGGGTGAGAGACAGACTGGGGTGGTCGGGGGGATTGGGGGAGGGAAACAAGAGACAGGCAGGCAGGCCTGACTGCGAATCTTCCCCCCAATCTCTTGCTTCAGCCGCAAGAAAATAAAATAAACGACCTCCCTTTTCCCTACCTGCCGACAGACCTCGTCCGACCACCCCCCGCGCAAGCGTGTTGGCTGCCGTGCGACAGTCAGCTTGCGTCGCTTGGCGGGCCAGCGAACCCTTGCCATTGGCGAGCGCCCGCAACGCTGCTTCATCCCATTTATCCGAAGCTCTTTCGGGGCCTTGGAAGTCGAAAATGGGCGAGGTCAATCGTCAGCAATCGTCCATGAATCGGATCGCCTGGGCCGAAGGAGAAAAGCAGGAAAACACGCAAGTCTACAGAGAAGCCGTTGCCGATCGACGAGTAAGCAACACTCTGCGACTTGGAAGACTTGGAAGTGCTGGTGTGTCTGTCTGTGTGTAGGACATAGAAGGTCACCGCCTACGGCTGGCTGCCGCGAGTTCTAGACCAGCCTGTGGGCGAAAGTAGACCAGTTTGTGGACAAAAGTAAGTTTTAAGGGATTTCAGCCCGCCAGCAGATTGCCGCCATTCTATTGGCAGACAGCTTGATTACCTGCCGCGTTCCTGTCGCTTGCGACCGCCACACCCGGCCGGCAATTACACTAAAACTACGTGGTGATCTGACACAAAATGTTTATTTCCCTGTCGTAACCGGGAGTAAGTGGAATAATCATAATAGGAGGTGCTGTTGTCAGCGGCCAAATAACGGTTATTCCAGACATCACTTGTCGGCCAGTGGAAGGTCTTGTCACATGTCTTGCCTACGTAAGCACGAATCAAGGCAGAACAGTAGTTGCTGATTATCTCTAGTCGACTTGCGAAAACGCATTCATTCGTCTAAGCCCTGTCTCACTGGGCGCTCTGAAGACTCAGACGAGCCTGATCCAGCTTCCACTCCTGCATCCACTTCCGCACAAAGTGCGCCTCGGCCTTCTGCACCTCCACAACGGCCGAGGGCGGCAAATCGGCCGTCGTCTCGTTGGGGAACAGCCCGTTCTCGTCCCAGTGGTGGACACCCCCCGCGATAAGCTTGAACGGCTCGTCCAGCGTGTCGGCGCGCTCCGCGAGGCCCAGGGCGTGCGGCGTCGCCGCCCGCCAGGGGTCCCACTCGCCGTCGATGATGGCGAGCCGTGGGTAGGATATCCCGAACCCGCCGTGCTTGTTGATGGCGTCGACGTCGGCCGGCTCCGTCAGGCCGAACGCCCTCTGGCAGATGGCGGACCCGTACGCGAGGTCGATGGTCCGCGAGATGACGGGGAGCACGCCCTCGGGGGTGTTGCCCGTCTGGATGTAGCCCCACTGGGTGCAGTACTGCCATGGCCACGAACGCCATTCCTGGCCAAGGTCAAATGCGGCGTATTCGTGGCCTAAGACTCGACGTTAGTATTCCTGGAATGACCTTTCAACAGCAGGGGGAATAAACGCATCCACTGGGATAATAAGGAGCAAACACGAAAATTGGATGGAATAACCGCCGCGATGGGAAGGAATAAACACCGAAAGACGCTCACCCTCCGACCTTCGGCCAGGGGAGTAAACAGGACGTCCTATGGGGAAAAGGGTAGTGCACGACGCATTCAACCCCCGAAGCACCGGGGTAATGAAAAGCAGCCATTGCACCACGGGAAACCACTGCAACAAACAGGAAGAAATAAACACCGAAAAGTCGCTTACCATTTTCCTCGCCGCTGGCGGTCCCGAAACACTGGTTCTGATCCTCGTCCTGGCACTTCGCGACCTGGTCGCCGCGGACGTAACCAATATAGTTCAGCATGCGATTCGCGAGCGTCTCCGACTCGTTAGCCCAGCCGCCGGCCTCGAGCAGCTCCCCGACGCGCTCGCGCAGCGGCTCCGTGGCCGGGTAGAGCACCGCGTCCGAGGTGACGTTGGCGCAGTAGACGAAGAACTCGTCGCTGCTCTCCTCGGGGTCCCAGTTGTAGCTCTGCAGCGCGTAGATGCCGTTGGCGAGGGCGCTGGCGAAGTCGCCGTCCACCGTCACGCCCGGCAGGCCGAACGCCGCCTTGAGCTGCGCCACGGTCTCGGGGTTGCTGCCGTTCGGGCCGGTGCCGAGGAGGATGTTGTCGACCACGTTGGTCAGCTTCTGGGTCGTGTCGGCGCAGCCGGCCGGCGCGAAGACGGCGGCCGCCTCAAAGTACTTCCAGTAGTCCCAGATGGCCTCGGTCACGCCCGACGACGAGATGGCGCCCCAGAAGGTCTCGGGGTACAGCTTGCGCAGGAAGGCGGCGAAGGCGCCGGCGTAGGAGCCGCCGTAGGCGATGTAGGCCGTGGTGGCCGCCGTGAGGTCCTGGTCCTCGAGCCCCGGGAACCGGACGTGCTGGGCGAAGTAGGCCGTGTCGGCCATGGCCTGGTCCGTCGTCAGGAAGCGCATGTTGGGCGTGCTGAGGTCCGGCACCGGCCAGCTGCCGCCGTAGTAGCGGTGCTCCAGGACGACGCCGATGCCGTGGGTCGCCTGCGCGAGCTGCGCGAGGATGCCCTTCTCCAAGAACGGCAGCCGGTCCGCGCCCGACGTCTCGCCGGCGCACAGCACGATCACGGGGCCGCCGGGCTGGTGGTACTGGGCGTCGAACCAGTACCGCATGTTGTAGAAGCCATCGGAATGGGGCTCGTAGAAGGTGTCATTGTGGAAGTGGTCGATCGGCACGGAGATGTTGTAGGCAGGGTATTTGGCATCTAGGGTTTGGCGCTCGCTGAGCCGTCCGTTCGCGGGTCGGATCTACACAACAAACAAAAGGGTGTCAGGTCCAGAACATAGCAGCGTTTAAGGGGCTTCGGTAGAATACATACCTGCTTTCGCAGTTCCTGTAGAGTCAAAGGTGTTTTGGACAGAGCTAGGGCCGCTAATGGGAGCGTCAATAAGCTCGCCAAGTAGCTGGCGCAAACCATTTTGAGGGATGCTAAGAGTTCTTCTACATTAGCTAATAAACAGCGTAAAAAGAAAAATATATTGCAATTTAGCTTCGTAAGAAATAAAACAATCGAGTATAGAACTAAGTATTTAAATAATAAAAAAGAACGCCGGATATTGAGGGTATATAGGGAAACCGAATGTTTCGAGGGGCCGAGATGGGCAACTCACCACTATGTACTTGGCGTCGGGTCTTATCGTGGACTGGGCAGACGGACGAGTAGGTCTACTAGGTATCCACTAGGAAGGCAGACGGACGAGGGACGATGCGATGGGCAACGACAAGACAGTGGGACGGGTGGGAGCCGGCTGCTTTATCAAGAAAACCCGCTGCTACTGCACGGGGCACGCTCGCGTCCTTGCCAATGTTGACGACAACGGATGTTGGCAGGAGGCGGTGGTAAGTACGCTCAATCAAAAGAACCCGGGCCCCCCTTACACCGGTAGATCCGGTCAAAAGTGATGAAAGGAGGACATATATATCCCTCGGTATCATCCTGATATTAAATGCGGGCGCCACCAACGAGATGATGGATGATGGATAATGCATCCGAATCGGAATCAACAAATGGCAAGTCATGACCCTTCCAGCTAACCTAGCTCCAGGCCACGAAACGGAACAGGCAGGTGGGATAAGGAGCCGCGACTTTAGCTCCCTTTCTAATCTCTCGGCAGCGGGGTTGGCCCGAGAGAGCTCCCAGTCCAGCTTCCCAGTCCAGGCCAGATCCCCGCTGTTGGGTGGTTCGCGGCACAGGCACCACTCCGATGAAGATTGAAGTGTGCATGCATTTTCCCGTCGTTTGCTACCTACCTAAAGTGTATATTTTGCTGTTACATTTGGGCGGTTTCGGTGAGCTGGACGACGACATGTCGGTCCTTTAATTGCACATTGACGCCAGGGCATCCAAATGTCCTTTACCGAAATGGCTCGAGTAATGTCGTAGTTTGTCGCACGCACCCCTCACCGCGATCGGCCCTAGTGCTGCATTGTCCTTCTGGGGGTTGGGGGGGGGGCCTGTTTAGGGAAACAGGACATCCTGTTATGGGTGTGTATTCCTTGATTAGAGAAAGCGATGCTGTTACACTCTTCGTGAATAATCGATAGATCGGTTTATCCAATCGGATAATATTTGTCACGGAATAAACATTAAACCAATGATACCAAGTACCCCATCCCTGACATGTATAGTACGACACAATCTGGTGGGCATGTTGGTATTTACACGCGGCATCAGTGCACGAATGACAATAACATCAAATGTGGAACATGCCGGTACTTAGGCACATAGTCGGAAGGACCCAATTCAACCTCACCGTCAATCTCAGCGACGCGACCTCAGCAACGGCGTCGCCTCTTCCACCGAATCCCCCTTGGCGCCGCCATTATCCGGCATCCGCAAGAACTTACCCCCGTCCACCTGGCGGACGACCCAGCTATCCTCCTCCAGCGCCGAGTTGAAGAACTCCTGGTTCTCCTCGAAGCTGCGGCCCCCGCTCTCGGGCGAGTAGCGCCACGTCCACCAGCCGGCAAAGGCATTGGTGACGGTGAAGGCCAGAAACAGCCAGTACTTGAGGTTGTTGAAGACGATGGGCGTCAGCAGCGTGACGGCGAAGTTGGCGAGCCCCCACACGATGACGCTGATGGCGCTGCCCTGCGCCCGCGCGCTGCTGGGGTAGATCTCGGTCGGGATCAGCCACACGGTCGCGAGCCAGCAGATGCCGAAGATGGCCGTCGCGACGAACATGACGACGGCGCCCGGGATCTCGGCCGCGAGCCGGCTGACGCTGGGGGCGTCCAGGGAGAGGGCGCCGAAGGCGCTGAGGAGGGCGAAGCAGGTTGAGAGGCCCACGGAGCCCCAGACCATGAGCTTGCGCCGGCCGTAGCGGTCGATCCACAGCCAGGCGACCGTCATGAACATGAAATAGCTGATGAAGTTGCCCAGCGTCACGTATTCGGCCTCGCGCACGCCGAAACCAAGAAGCTCGAACACCTGGGGGCCGTAGACGCTCACGGCGCCGTAGCCGGTCAGGGCCTGGTTGATCTGCCCCATGACCGTGACCATGCTGGGGTGGAACTGGCTGCCGCTGGGCATCAGCATGTCCATGTAGCCGATCTTCTCGTTGTTGTCGTCCTCCTCGCGCTGGGCGGCACTGAGCTCCTGCAGCATCTCCTGGGCCTTGTCCTCGCCGTGCAGCGTGACGAGCGCCTCCTTGGCCTCCTCCTTGCGCCACTTGCTCATGTACCACCGCGGCGTCTCGGGCAGCCGGGAGATGAGCGACAGGAGCGCCACGGGGAAGAACTGCATGGCCACGATCGGGATGCGCCACGCCCACTCGCTGTCTTTGCCAAGGGCCGAGGTGGCGACCAGGTTGATGGCGAACGCCAGCAGCAGCCCGAAGATGTTCATCTGGAACTCCTGCGCCAGCGCGCGGCCCCGCGCCTCGTCCTTGGACAGCTCCGCGCTGTACACGGGGATCGTCGCGTCGATGCCCCCGACCGCCAGCCCCAGCACGACGCGGCCGGCCAGCATGCACGCGAGCGCGGCGCCGCCCCAGGGGTTCGCGCCGTGGGGGCCCAGGCCCGCGACGAACATGAGCAGGTTCCCCACGACGGCCGTCACCAGGCAGGCGAAGATGGACGGCTTGCGGCCCTTCCTGTCGGCCCAGTCCGAGGCCACGACGGCGCCAACGGCGCAGCCCAGGTAGTAGACCGACACGATGATGCCGACGACGGGCGAGGTCTCGCCGATCTGCATGGTGCGCAGGTACGAGCGGTTCGTGTTCACCATGGACATCATCCCCTGGTCGTAGCCATACAGCGCGCTGCCAGCGTCACAACCAATTAGTCTCATGTTCTTTTTCTTCTTGAAAGTGGTGCCGCCGCGAGGGACGGGGCCCTCTTGGGAACCCCCGCGAGTATAGCACTTACATGGCCGTACTGCTGAACAGCACAATCTCATTCTTCTTGGAGATGATGGGCTTGGCCTCGACGCCTTCGGCAGGCTCAGCCGGTGGGAAAGGCATGACTGGCTATAGGAATGGCAATAATCCTTTTTAACAAGCACATGTACGCAGAAAGGAATATCCACTGGCGCTTCTCTTTTTGCTTCTTTCTTTACTTGCCGTTCTGATGTTTGTCGCTTATCTGTTGAAAAACTTCTGTCAATAAGACATACAGTTTCAGGTAACCGACGAATCGGAAAGGTTCACGAAACCAATTACCGAGAAGAAGGGTGGGCAAGGAAACGCTGAGAGACACACCATCTCGGAAGAGGCAGAACCTCTCTCTTTATCAACATCCCGAAAGCCCAAGCTCATCTCGCGATTGGCAAAATCTGGGTGTGGGAGGGGCGGTAAATTATCCCGGATCAGGTGCTGGCGGCAGGGGTGTTTCGTCCCTCGCCCAGGCGATCGCAACGGCCTACCGCCATCGCTCGCTTCTGCGACGGTTGAAAAATTGCGACGCTAGACCGGCGCAATGACATAATTGTTTCCCACGCACCACGCCCGCAAAGAGAGAGTTTCTTCGTACCCGCGCGAGTCGTCTCGGATGTTTTTGGGTCAATCGATTTGCTTTTTCGCATGAGTAATGCCACTACTAGATAAGCGATTTGCTACTGAGGCTCTATCCATTTGGCATACTTTCACCACGTAGACCGCCGATGAGGGCCGGATCGCGATCCGACGTGCAGCTTGAATGACCTGATGATGAGTGTTGGTGGTGAAGAAGCCCGTGGGGGCGCAGGCGGGGGGCCTGTTGCACGACGTCACACCACTAACGGCATGCTAAAACCAAAATCTTGATAACCAAACGTGCAATCGTTGGAAAACACAGGGATCTGGACAACTACTTGGATTCAAGCTGCTCGCATAATATTCGAATGGAGAAATCAAGTATATACATTCAAAGGAACTACTCCGTATAGACATGAATAACAACATGAACTCATATATTCAAGCTTTTGGTCGTATCGCAACCTGCAGGCTGTATTTATTAGTTTGACATATTGTCAATGTTGTTGCTGGAAAACGAAAAAGATACGAGGTTCATGCGTATCCTGCTCCGTACCAGCAATACGATTCCTGCCTTCATTCTTCCGGACTTTCGCCCATGTAGGCAGGAATATGGCATCTTTCCATCTTTCGGACGCGATCATCTTCTCATTGAAGAGATAATCCATAATTCAAGTCGAGCCCAATTCATTGATCCCACCTCCAAGTTCGAGGATTCAGCCACACTTGCCAACGTGCATCACGCCCTCAAGGGTCGTAAGGCCCAATTGCCCTTCGGCCAGTCAGCAATTCCGCCTCACCATCTTCTTTGACCAGATATATATCCTCATGGCGGACACCGAACTTGCCCTCCAGGTAGATGCCCGGCTCGTTGGTGAAGGTCATCCCAGGCTGGAGCAGGACCTTCTTATTCCACTTATTCAGGTAAGGAGACTCGTGCGCTGTAGTGCTCGTCGGGTTAGTTTAGGATGCTGGACCCAGGATATTTGTCAAATGAGAAGGATAAGAGAGAGCGCATGGAGCCTGGCAATTCCCAACTGACTGACCTTTGATCCCAATACCGTGACCGAGCCGATGCGTGAAACCGTAACCATAGCCCGCGTCCTCGATGACGGTCCGCGCCGCGATGTCCACGCCTGCCGCCGTGCGGTTCGGCATAAACGCACCGGCCGCCGCGCTCTGCGCTTCCAGGACGATGTCCCATACCTTGAGCTTCTCAGCGCGAAGCTCGGACGACGTGGACGAACCAGCACCGTGTGGGGGCTCGAGCGATGATGGCCCCATGCACTTCCGCAGGATACTGGATAATCCTTTCAGCCACGACGACTGCCGCTGCGTTGGCGGGTCAATGAAGAAGCTCCGACATATATCGGATGAGTAGCCGAGATAGTGCGCCCTGGTAAGGTGAAGACTGGTCAGCATGGTCTTCATTTCGAAATCGCTAGGTCCTATCTTGCAGTATACTTACCCGACATCAATGACCACCATGCTCTCCTCGGTCAGTTTCTTGCCACCCGTGACGAAGCCTCCATGAGGCAAAGCCCCGTGCTCCTCGAACAGGACGATGTTGAAAAAAAGCCCGAACCCGACAGACATCAATGCGGCGTCCAGGATATCCCGCACCTGATCCTCCGTGAGATCGGGCACAAGACACGGCCGCATCGCGCGAACGGCCACTACGGTACCCGTGTTGACGGCCCGTAGGAGCTCGACCTCGGCGGGACTCTTGATCTGGCGCACGAGCTCGACCTCGGGACTGAGCCCGACCGTCTCGAACCCCGTCTCGGCAAGGCCGCGGGAGATGTAGTCGCGGATCTCCTCGTCCATCATCAGCTTCGGGGCTGAAGCCGATTCCCCGTCCTTCTTCTTGAACAAATGCGAGTCCATCAGCGTAGCGTACGGGTCCCAGTGCTCCTCCCAGATCACAATATCGAGCTCCGCATCGTCCCGCGACGGGATCCCCAGCATGCGCACCCGGCCCTCCTCAAAGTGCGGCGCGAGGAAGGCCGTCTTGGCGACCACCTCACCCGTGTCCTCGCGCGTCTGCGGGAGGACGAGCATCAGGAACGGCCGCTCCTCGGGCTCCCACGGCTCCCAGTCCGGCTGGGAGACGTTGCCGTAGTACTGGAACGTGTAGCCGGGCTCGAGCACGAAGGCGTCCGCGCCCGACGCGACCAGCGCCTTCGCCAACCGGTCGCGGCGCTCGAGGAACTCGTCGGCCTTGATGGGGACCGCGGCGTCCAGGAAGGACAGGTCCGAGTGGAAGTTGTCGATGGTGCATTGCTGCGCCTTCGCTACGTCCGGCCCTTTGCTGCTCTGTTGCTGGCGCGTAAAAGGTATCCCATCTCCCCGAGCCCAGAGGAGGGTAAGAAGGAGGGTGGTGGAGAGCAGGAATGCCCTGAAGAATCGGTGAAGGCGTGATTGTCTATTTCCCGTCGCTGTAGGTATCAATAAACTTGGCTGCTGCGAAGGCGCCGCCTGGTGCGTCGCATGCTGCGCCTTATCGAGATACATGATTGCGTTTTCCAGACTGCATGCAATACCCAAACGAGGAATCCGATTGAGATGAGCAGGTAAGAACCTTAAGCAACTTGATGAAGGGCCTTGCGTCTTGGCCTACTTCACCCCGAAAGATAGACCCAGTCTCGCATGTCGGCATTGGGTGCGATGTAGTGGGGTAGGCGATATCCTACCCGGACCGGACAACCCCGACTTTGCGGAGACCCCTGAACCTGAACCTGAACCCCTGGCCAAGTTGAGCCGGCAGTTGTATTGGGAAGCACTTTTGTGAAAAGTCAGCAAGCATCCATATCTCAAAAGAGATGCGGCTGAAAGGCTTGCCTCGTCCCAAAGACCGGGTGCATTAAGTCGATCATGTTTCCCCGACTTAATGCATCTATCAACGCCATGCTCTCAGGCAATCGAGTATGGGATATCTTCAGTCACATAATTTCCGGGCTCCTAACTCCCTCTTGTAACTACCCCTAGAGCGAATTGGTGTAAGTGTTTGGGGAGGGTGGAAAGGCACTAAACCACCCCGCATTTTAGCAAGCCAGCACTAACAAGCCCCTTATCAAAACGCGGATAGCGCTCCAAGTCGACTCAGAACAGAACAAGCAACACGGAGCACGCCCGACAGTCTTCCAAGTGACTACCATATATCGTTTATACATCACAGTCCAACTCGGGTACCGAACTTAGTATATGGATCTCGCGAGCCAATATCGTATTTCCCAATCTCATGCGCCCTTGTTAAAAGAAGCCACCAAAGTCCAGACTGGCAACTGTCGAGACTCGGCTTGCTTAGCAGCAGCAACTTCGCTATGCTGGCTGCTTGGAATTCCCGGCATTCGGAACCCGGAATCCCGGCAACGAGGTAGCCAGCAGTAATAGGCCACTCATTGCAAGGGAGGTAGACGTGACTTGGCCGTGTATGTACCAAGCAACCCCGCGTTTTCCTACACGAATGGGTTGACCTTGCAGCTTATCAACGAACGCCAATGTCGGCGCTGTCCCGCTTCTGTTCGGCTCGCTGCCGAAACGGCCCACCCATGCTTATCACAACACATGGCTATACGTATTAGTCTAACTTGATATGCCGAGAGGGAGGGATCAACAGGCCGGTGAATCGCGGTTTGTTATCCCGTGTGTCTGTCTCGCTTTACAGCCGTGGCAATTGACTAGGTATATTGGGACGAACAGAGCTAAGCATGTAGTTCTACAAAAATGCGACAGTGGTTACGGTGACGAATCTGTACAACTGGTTTCACTCATTTCAATCGGATGAGTATTTTAATGCGAATCTATCCGTAGATTTGATGCTATTGGAAGCAATTCCATACTCCTGGCTCGCGAATCGCTGAATAAAACATGGCCGTAGACCCAGCCAATCAAATGACAAAGCCGGAAGATGCGACAGCGACGCCAGACCAGAAAACGGCCGTGAGCCCCAACGAGCCGCCCGCGACACAAGATGTCGAGATCGAAGCCGGCGACGCGCCGGAGAAGACCTACTTCAACAAAGCCTCCGTCTGGCTCATGATCCTCTTCTCGGGCCTGGCAATCGGTTCCGATGGCTAGTAAGCGTCACCCCCTCCCCCCCGTCTCTATCCCGTTCTGACCCTCAAACCACAGCAACGCCGCCGTCATCGGCAACGTCGAGCTCCTTCTCGCCATCCTCTACCCCGACTCCCTGACCCCCTCCATCTACCAGCGCCTCTCCAACGCCTTCCTCATCGGCATGATCGTCGGCATGCTCCTCTTCGGCGTCGTCGCCGACCAGCTCGGCCGCAAGACGGGCGCCGTCGCCACCACGGCCCTGCTCGTCCTCGGCATCGTATTATCAGCGGCCGCTAGCGGGGGCGGCACGTCCGAAACCGGCCTGTTCTGGATGCTCATCGTCGCGCGCGGCGTCGCCGGCGTCGGGGCCGGGGGCGAGTACCCCGTCAGCGGCGCCGGCGCCGCCGAGGCCACCGACGAGAGCGCGCACTACCGCAAGCGCCGGGGTTTCATGTTCGCCATGCTGGCGGACCTGTCGGCGTCGCTGGGGTACGTCTGGGGCGGACTGGTACCCCTGCTGCTGCTTCTGTGCGTAGGCGGCGAGCAGAACGTCAACAAGTACGCCATCGTCTGGCGGACCTCCTTCGCCGTCGGCCTGATCCCGCCCCTCGCCATCTTCTGGTTCCGGCTGCGCATGGCCGTGTCCACCGCGTACCGCAAGTCATCAATGCGCAAGCAGAGGGTGCCGTACTGGCTGGCGCTGAAGCGGTACTGGCGGCCCCTGCTCGGGTGCGCGGGGACGTGGTTCCTGTACAACTGGATCTCCATCCCGTTCGGCATCTTCAGCGCGACCATCATCTCGCGCAGCAACGCGGGCGAGAGCCTGGTCAAGAGCCTCGGCTGGGGCGTCGTTATCAATTGCTTCTACATCCCCGGCCCGTTCGTCGGCGGCTACCTCTCCGACAAGATCGGCCGGCGCAAGACCATGGCGCTGGGCTTCACGCTGCAGGCCGTCCTGGGGTTCGTGCTCGGGGGCGCCATGGTGCCCATCCAGAACATTTTCCCGCTCTTTGTGGTGCTTTATGGCATCTTCTTGACACTGGGCGAGGTGGGCCCTGGAAGGTTCGTCGTTGACCCCCCTTTACCCCCGTAATAAGATCCCCTCCACTGACACATTCACACAGCACCGTCGTTCTCGCCGCCTCCGAGTGTTTCCCGACATCGATTCGCGGCCAGATGATGGGTCTGATCTCGGCCTTCTCGAAAGCGGGCGCCGCCATC
This sequence comes from Arthrinium phaeospermum, assembly GCA_006503535.1. NCBI lineage: Eukaryota > Fungi > Ascomycota > Sordariomycetes > Amphisphaeriales > Apiosporaceae > Arthrinium > Arthrinium phaeospermum. The sequence continues at coordinate 4,924,747 of QYRS01000001.1, read as the reverse complement.
GGCACGCAGGTCTTCACGGCCATTCTCAACTCATACGCCGACAATACCACGAAGGGCAACCAAGTCGCCTTCCTCATCGGCTCGGGCTTCGCCGTGCTGGGAGCCCTCATCGCGCTCTTCGTCATCCCCGAAGTCTCGCGCCGCCTAGACGACGACGACCAGGCCTGGAAACAGTACCTGCAAGAGAACGGATGGGAGGCCGATTGGGGCGACCATGTCACCGAGGATCCGTCGGCGGTGGTCATGAACCGAACGGTGTCGTGATTAATACCCAAACTTGGGTGGGTATAGGCTTATGCTGTAGTTTAGATTACATAAAGATTAGGCCCCCAAAGGCCGGTGTATTCCAGGATGTTGCCTCCTCAACTAATCTCCTCACTCACCCCCTAGGTGCTTTCGAGGGAATGGCCGGCGGGCCCCTGGGACATGTCTAATCTTCGAGTTAGCGACGGATCTGGTAAGGTGTAGCGGAAAAGAGTAGCAACTTACAATCCACGGTCACGAATGCGCGGTCGACTTCGGGAAGACCCTCGCACACGTACTGCAGCGTCTCGGCGACATCATGGGCAGTGCGGAGCTTCACCTCCTCGTCCATGATCAGGTCAATCTCGACCCAGGCGCCGTCGCCGGCCTGGTACGCCCTGATGGACTTGAAGCCCTTGATGTGATCAATGACGCTGAACCGGTAGGCCAGGAACAGAATGCGGGTCCACGTTTCGTCGCTTGCTTGGATCCCAGTAAGAGCCAAAATAGTCATGACGCATGTGTGACCCCAATCGTAGATGATGAAGAGCGACAGCAGCAGCGCGCCCACCGGATCCAGCAACGGGCCGACGGGGTACGGGATATGGGCGCCGATGAGAGGGAAGAGAAGCGACAGCGTGTTGAAGAACACGTCGGTCTTGCAGTCTGGAACCTTAGTTAGTATGGCTGGCCCCCGGCGATTAAATATCTGGGGGTCATGTTGCTTACCTTGGGCAAGTGCTTGCACTTGGGTGGACTTGATGGGGATGCATCCGAACCAGATGACACCCTTTAAGCCAATGGTCGCGGCCATGCTGCCAATCGCGACCATGGGCAGCGACGTCGCTTCGGTCGGCAAGTGCGGCGTGATCTTGTCTATCGACTCCTTGGCGACTTGCATAAAAGAGATGACCATGACGACAGAAAATACCAGAATACCAATGGGCTCGAGTCGGCGTCGGCCAACGGGGAACTTCGTGTTGAGCTTGTGCAGGCGCCAATTGACCAGCCGGTTCGTGGACCAGACAATCAGTGTGCAGAGTAGATCCAGCGCCGAATCGACGAGCGAGGCAAGTAGGGACAGAGAGTCGGTGTATGCGATGGCGACGATCTTGGCGACCAAGAGGAGAATGTTGGCGATTACGTTGATCTAGTTGTCATGTCAGCATGTTGGACCGCTAATACGTATCCATTGTCGCGACATGGAGCTCCTTTTTCCTTTTCCACTCACGTTGATTGCCCATTTCGCGCGCCGCCTGCTTTTTATCCGCTTCTCCCTCTCTTCTTGTGGCAGGAACGGCTCAATGCTCTCGTTCGTGCCCTGCAGGGGCCCGCCGTTCTCGTGGACGCCGTCGTGGTCGAGGTCGAGCGGGTGCATGGAGTCGATGACATCGTCGGCGAGGGCCAGGACGAGGGAGTCGACCTCGATCCAGTCGTCGATCTTGTCATTCTGCTTTTCGTAAAAGCTGCGCAGCTTCTTGTTGGAGAGGTCCTTCAGCTCCTCGTCGCTCTTGCGGTAGGTCTCGAAGGGCCGGCCGTCGACGCCGGCCAGCAGCTGGTGCTTGATGTCGCGGGCACGGTTGCGGTTGATGGTGGCGTTGACAATGTCCTTGAAGCGGTACTGGCGCTCCGAATTAAGGTTTCCCGACTCGAGGTCGTCCCGTCGTCGGTCATGGCTGTTGACCGTGTCCCGCGGCCGCCCGTTTTGGGGGATGAAGTGGCGGCGATGGGCAGGCATTTGGTTTGGTTTTGGGTGGTAATTCCGACGGGGGCTATTCCAACGAATGAGAGAGCCTGCTGGGGTGGTTGTTTAACTGGGCAGAGTCGAGAACGATGCGCTTGCAATGGTACACAAGAAAAGGACTGGCGCGAATGAGATATTCTAAAAAGAGTTGCACTGCCGTACTACTTGTCTATTGTAGGTAAAACGAAAGGAAAGAATACATCATAACTACCACGTTGATCGCTTTCCAGAGAAGTTGGCAGTTTGGAGCAAACAGCACGCGGTTGGCGGTCGCGTTACTGGCTGACGAACCTGGACGATGATATCATCAAGCATGCTCACTCACTCACTCCCTGTCCAAGCTCCCCCAAAAAGCATGGACCGACGGACCCGAGCCAGCTTGCCGGGTGGATTCTGCGTCCAATTGACAAAAACCCGTCTTTGCTCCGACACTCAATCTGTCAAGCTAATCAAGATCTTGAAGTATGAGCTACGTTGACCATACATATTTCACAAAGAAGTGCGGGTTGCGATGATGGTGGGATGGCAGCTATGTGTTAAGCCTTCTTGGTGTTCGCTGGTGCAACTGCTAGACCCGGCTCGATGCAGACGACTTAGCACTAGAATCGGATACGAAGGGCGCTAACTCCAACGGAAGCTCGGCATCGATACCCCCTAGAAAAACAGGCACAACAGGGAAGCAGAAGCAACGGGGCTTGCAAGGATCGAGATCGTCACCTTTTTCAATCGCGACGCATCACATCACGGCACAATGAAGCTACTAATGCTTTCTTGCCCGGTTCAATTGAGCCCCTTAACCAATTTCTTCATGCAGCTCGTATGCACCCCAGGCACCAGGGTGTATGGCGCATCTTGACATGTTACATAATTGCCAGCTGTGGGGACTTGGATGCAGTGCCCTGTTGGCTCAAAGCTGCAAGTCCAACAGCTACGATCCGAAACCAGTCAACCGATGACTGGAGTAGGTTGTCAAGTCTAAACATTGCTTATTTTGATATACTCATTTCCCAGTATAACGCACTGTGACATTGAGAAACGCCCTTTCTGAGGGAGAGATCATAAGTGAACGTCCGCGGTGTAGTATGGCATAATCAACACGGCCTTGCCATTTTGGTCACTACCCGTCACCATACACATCTGGCTGCTTTCACATAGCTACTTCTATAACCTACAACACCTTGCGCGGAACCCCAAGCTCCAGCCAAACCACCTTGTCCAGAATACCCTCGGACCGGAACGCCGCCTCGAGCTCGTCCCTCCCTTCGGTGAAGTGGTCCCAGGACTCAAAGTGCATCGGCACCATAACGTCCGCCCCAATCTCGCGAAACAGCCGCGCCGCCTGTCGCCCGTCCATGGTGATCAGCAACGGCTCCTCGGCTTCACCCCCGGGCGGCATGACCGCGGCGGCCCCAATGTTGAGCAGGGCGAGCGAGATGTGGAACCGCTCGCGCATCTGCGCCAGCTCCTCGAGGTACACCGTGTCGCCCGAGAAGTAGATCGCGTTGGGCCGTGACACGCCGTCGTCGCCAGTGGTGGTGCCGAACTCGGATGCTGTGATGATGAAGCCATTGCACTCGCCGCCGGGAAGATGCTGGCACGGCGTCGCCGTCACCTCGAAGCGGCGCCCGCCGATGACCAGGGGCACGGTCTCCCAGGGCTTAAGTCCCATGACGCCCGAGCGCGGTGCGAGCTTCCGAGCGCCATCCACCGTGGTCAAGACACGGCGCCCGTCGAGCAGGCGCCGGCCGACCGAGTCGAGGTTGTCGGGGTGGTCCTCGTGGCTCAGCAGCACAGCGTCGATAGGCGGTAGGGTGTCGAGCGTGTGCGACGGCTGGTAGTGGCTTGTGAGCACCACCCCAGGCCGCACGGGAAAGGACGTTTCCGCAGGTGAGAGATAGGGGTCCGTGATGAAGGTTACGCCGCCGACCTCGAGGATTGCCGTCGCGGTTCCTACGTGGGTGATGGTCAGTGAGCTCCCGAACGTTAAGGATGTCATGATGCCGGGTTATCAATAGAGACAATATGAAACAGTAACATGCAGGTCTCAGTAGATGGCGCACTGTATTGAGTGACCATCATAATCACTGAGCTGTTGTGTTTCATGTCTGTTCTATATTGACTGTCGGGTCCCGAATCACGGTTCGCTTCCGCGCAACTTGCCATTGTTAGATGTCAGCTCGGCGCTCAACTCCGACCGTCGACGGGGATAGCTTATGTGATGCTAAATTGTATAGATTACCCCTGATTAGAAATCCGTGATTTACTAATCACATGACATAAGGTCCGGTCTCAATTCCACATTTGCTGACCAACTCCAGTAACATGATGACTTTACTTACAGGTGTTTCCATAATTAGCCCAATTACCGAACACCTAATAGGCAGCATGTACTACCAGAAATGTTCAGAGCAGCATGATGCCTGCGGCCATAAACAGTTTGCACGATAATCGAAGATGAAATGCTACAAAGGAAACCATACCAGATAGTCTATTTATAGGACGTGGGTCGACCGACAGGTAAGCGTTTCCGGAAGCCAGACGGTACGCGCATGTGGGGGCTGAGGCGCACAACGGCTTTGGTTGGGGTTTTTGGGGCTTCACTGGACGTACTCCGTAGAGCAAACACTTTTCAGCTGCACACTTGACACACACGCAGCAAGATGCTTCAATGAACAACTACTTCTGTGGATAATTACTTGTTAGTGATATGGGTAACTTGGTTAGTATACCTACTAGGAAGCCAATGCTAAACATGAAGAACGTTTTCTATCTTGGGCCCGAAGTCAAAGCTACGGGCTCGCGGGTCACGGACGGGTGTTTCCTACTTACAAACTCGACCTAATTGCAGGGCAATGGGCAGCGAACACCAACCAAGCGGTGGGTAGGACCGTGATGTTACATTGCCGTCTAGTGCTAACATCAGCCGGCAGAGCCGGGACATGGAATGTTACAGTGTACTACCTGAGCTACGGCTACGCCAAAGTGCCGCGGGGAGTGATCGCTGGATCTGCAGATGACACAGAAACGATCGGCTGCCCTACTGCACTATTGCCGACTGTGCCATTTCTGATAGGGTCGTTGACGCCATCCCGGCTGGAGCTACTCCAATTCTCGTCGGCGAGACGGACTTTACGTGGCTATGCACATGCAGTGTTCAGCCTCTCGAGATACCGGGCTGACAATGAACCAGAAATGCTGAGACCCAGAGCGCAGGACAAGACAAGGCCGCTTCTTGCAATATGTTCTCACATCCTCCATCTTCTCGTACGGTTTCTATATCACAGACAAAACAATTGCTTGTTCAGTTGACGTCGTCTTCACGGTCGCTATTGATAACAGCCGATACTAGTCGGGTATGGTCTAAACCATGGACACAACAAACCCACCGCTAGAGATTATCGACATATCTTCCAATGAGGAAGAAGGCGAGGAGGACATGGAAACACTCCATGACGATGTTTCTGTCAGCTCCTTTGGCCAATCTATCACGGGGCAATCAGAAACTGTGTTGGGAGACTCGATTCAATCAGCTGCTTCCTTATCTCCTCACGCAGAGGAAACCAGTGTAGAGGCGGAAACGGCACAGCAAACAGAGCTTCTCTTCCTCGAAAACTTCCAACAACTTAAGCGATCCAACTCCATTGCTTCTTCCCTCAAGGTCAAAGACGGCTATGGCTCCGGAGTCTGGTACAGGTTCTCCTACTGGGCCAACGAAGCGTGGCTGTATGAGTTCCTAGCGTGGCTGATAAGCTGCTACTGCTTCGGTGGGATTGTCATTACTTTGCTGGCCCACAATGGTCAGCCTATACCCGAATGGCCTTTGGACATCACCATCAACGCCATTGTTTCGGCTTTATCGACAGTCATGAGCTCCGCCTTGCTAGTGCCTGTGTCCAACGCCATCGGCCAAGCGAAGTGGTCGTGGATTGTCAAAGAGCGTCGTCGCAAGCTCGAGGACATTGCGGTCTTCGACGAGGCAAGCAGAGGTGGCTGGGGCTCGTTAGTGTTGCTGATGAAGAAGGGCCTTCGGTACGACTCAAGCTCAACTTCTTTGATACACTCCCGAATGCTAACCAAGAGATGAACACAGGGATCCGGTTGCGTTCGCTGCAGTGATCACGATTTTGGCATTGCCGATTGCAACTTTGCTGCAACAGACGACAGTCGTGGTACTGGATAGGAGACCGGTAGGTAATTCCACCGCGACGCTGTTTGGACTTAACTGGTGGGCCGAGGGACTGATCACCGAGTCCGGCCACCCACGCGTCAAAGACGACATGGTCATGTCCATCAACCGAGGGCTGTTCTTCGACGGGAACGTCAGCGATCCGTTCTTGATGAACTCTCTGAGGCCTAGGCCTCAATGCCAAACCGGAAATTGCACATTTGGCGTCTTTGAGAGCTTGGCCATCTGCAGCGAGTGCAATGATATCACCCAGCACCTCACCATGGAGAACAGCAGCACCGGACTGGAATGTGGGAGCCGTATCGGAAGCGACCCTAACCAAAGACGAGACTGCGCTCGATGGAGCTTGCCAAGTGGCCACAGCTCTGGCTGGGTGACCTTCGACTCCGGCATGCTGTTAAGCACAAACGCATCAACCCAACTGGTCCGGCCCAGGGAAGGTCTGCCGATCTTGACCCTAACTGCCCTGTCACCTTGCTGGAACAAAACGGTTATACAGCTCAACAACACCCCTTATTACCAGGCATGTCTTGGGGAATTTGGAGGCTCAACCCAATATGCACGACGACCTAAAGTCCAGGCTCAAGAGTGTACTTTACACTGGTGTGTTCATGAATACAACTCTGAGATGATCAATGGAGTACTTCAGGAAAATGTTACATCCACTTTACTATTGGGAGAGAATAGCACAGGGAACATGTACGACTTCAAGCCCAAGAACTCGTCGGTGTCTTATGACGTCAAGCTGAACTCGGCCTATCCCGAGCCTGGAACCATCCCCGACTATGGATACATCGAAATCGGTCGGATTAAAGGGAAGTTTTCCGTCCACCGTCAAGCCACGGACTTGATTACGGCGTATCTTACGTCCGAGTTAGAAGGACACACATTTGTCAATGATACCAATGCCAAAGGGGGCAACCAACAGGGGAAGCCCTACGTGCGGCGACTATACATGGCAAACCTTGGAACGTACGAGGCGGCCAACGTCCCACGGGGCTTTGATATGGGCCCCTTGTTCGGGACAATGGCCCTCAGCATGACGACCTCGCTTCGGACGACCCCGGCCAAGATCCGAGACGACCACAACGCTACCACTGGTGATGTCAGCTATGAACCGAATGATGACAGATGGGATTTCCCTACCCATTGGCAGTCCATCAACGCATCCCCCGATCAACTAGTGCCCGTACTCAACGTGCGCTGGGGGTGGATTGCACTCCCCGCGGCCCTGGAGCTGTTGACTCTTTTGCTGCTGTGCTACATGGTGGGGTGGAAGTCGCAACGCTCGTTGCCTGTCTGGAAGTCTTCGACCCTGCCCCTTCTCCTTCTGGGCTCGGAAATGCACGACGCCGGCGGTGACAACATACCACGTCACATCGTGGACATGGAGCAACTCGCCAAGGAGGTCTCCATAGAGCCCGAGGTCGCCATGGGCCGGGCGCAAAGGCCCGGAAGGGGCGAGCTCGAAGATGGATGGAGCTCTGATGAGACACGGAGTCGAGATGATAAAGACAACGCCAGGGTCTTGACGCTGTGTCGACATCCGAGTTCTGCATCAACCAGGTGAAGCCGACTTTTCTAGTGCAATAGGTGGGATCACATCATGACGCCTGTCTCTTGGCTACTCAGAAAGACAAATCGTCGTGTTTGCAAACAAGATTAGCTTTGTCTAATGAGAAGGCCAACATCAATAATCTTGATACCTCATACTTGATAAATGATCTTGGCAATGTTACAGCCAGATAGATGATCCACATGAAAAGATGACATTCGAGGAGAATCAGTTTCGTGCAACATAGCAATCAAATATCTTTGATACGCTTGCTAGGGCCCAGGCCACCCATGCACAGTCTAGGTAGCCAACTGCATATTTGCGGTCCCCTGCCTCCTGTGCTATCACTGATAGTACGGAATCTCCCCACACAACGGAACTCCGACCAGATCCATATTCAAAGCTGATGCCAAGGGTGCTGAATTGGCGCTGCAGTTACGGGGACGTTCAGCCTGGTCTCCTTGGCGTGCCCTCCCGCTGGGTCACATCAGTAGCGGCAATACTGCAACCGCCATTGGCTGACGCACCGCGAAACCCGCTAATCTGCAAGCCAGGCCAGTAGTGACATCAAATAGGTACCGGAATAACCAGGTTGAATGCCTATGCTTAAAGCACTCAACTGGAATAATCAGTAGTAATAAGTACATAGTAATATACAACCGAGGTACATGAGTATTCAATTACGCGAGTGTAATAATTGCCCGATTACTCCTACACCATTATTGTATCTATTACCAGCTGTCGGGAGAAGCCTGGCTGTTTGGTTAGTCCGGCGTCTTGTTGATGTTCCTTCTGGCCAGGTCGCCCGGGAACTTGGTGGCTTGAGTGTGTGTTTGCTCACTTCATTTGTGCTCCTTGGATCTCGCCCCGGCAGCCCGGCTACTTGCATTGCGACACCCATGACCCTGGTACTTCCTGGGCAAGAAGATTGGTCAATTCATGTAGCTCATTTAATCATGATACGATCGCACCAAACCGACCAACATGTTTGTTTTGGGCGATTTTGATGAGGCTTGGGGCCGGCGCGTTTGCTGCTGCGGGAGTGAGATGCCAGCTCTGCTCGAATGCAGCCTGACAGACAGAGGGGGGGATTTCCTTATAAAGGAGGCAAGCCCAAAGACGACCGCTCTCCAGATTGAGATAATCCTATGCTCGATATCTCAATTTCCAATATGCACCCTTTCTTCATCGATGCACTGTTAGCACTTGCAGCCTTGACTGCTGCTGCTGCATCTCCTGCCTCCAAGCGCGGCACGCATCACGTGCCACATGAGAAGCGTCACCAGTTGCCAGTAGGATGGGTCAAGCGGGAGAAGGTTGACGGTCGCGCCGTGCTGCCCCTTCGCATCGGCCTAAAGCAACAACACCTGGACCGAGCCGACGAGCTGCTGGACGAGGTATCCAGCCCTAAGAGCGGTAGCTATGCTCAGCATTGGACCCCTGGACAGATAGCCGACATGTTCGCTCCCAGCCAGGAGTCCGTCGACTCGGTCAGTGCCTGGTTGGCTGAGTCGGGTATCGACCCGAATCGCCTGGTCGTCTCCCACAGCAAGGCATGGATCAACGTCAACGCGACCGTGTCCGAGGTCGAGTCCCTCATCAGGACCAACTACCACGTCTACGAGCATTCTTCGGGCCATCTTCACGTCGCGTCAGGCTCGTACAGCGTGCCCGCCTATCTGAGCGCCGAGCACATCGACTTGATCATGCCCACCCTGCACTTCGACGCCAAAACCACGCCGGGTCGAAAAGGCAGTGGCGACGAGCTGCGGAAAAGACAGCAAGAGCTGCGGAAGAGTCAGGTCGTGAGGAAGACCCTCAAGCGATCAGGCCCTTACAGCGGCGCCGCCAGGACCGTTGGGGGGCCAAACTCCGGCTCCCTTGCCAAACTGGGCGCCGAGGTGGCCAAGACCAAGCTCGTTACCGCTCTGGACAGTTGCGACAAACAAATCACGCCGGAGTGCCTGCGCTCCCTCTACGACCTGCCCCTGCGAAGCTCGGCGCATCCTGGCAATACCTACGGCATCGTCGAGTACACGCCGCAGACCTATAGCCCCAAGGATCTAGATCTCTTCTTTTCCGAGTTCGAGAAGCGGGCGGTCGGTGAGCGCCCCATCCTCGACTCCATCGACGGCGGCTCCGTGCTCACGGGTAAGAACCTGACGAGCATGGAGTACTACGCCGAGTCGTCTCTGGACCTCGAGTACGCCATGGCTCTGGTTTACCCCCAGCAAGTGACGCTGTACCAAGTGGGCGATAAGCATGGGACAGCGTCCTTTAACAACTTCCTCGACGCGCTGGATGGCTCGTACTGCACTTATGAGGGCGGCGACGACCCCAAGGTGGACGCCGTCTACCCCAGCCCCAAGGCGGACGGCTACCAGGGCCCCGCCGACTGCGGCACCTCCCAGGCCACCAACGTCATCTCCAGCTCGTACGGCTACAACGAGGGGGCCCTCACCCCGGCCTAGTAAGCGACTTTCGGTGCTTATTCCTTCCTGTTCTAGTGTTTATTCCACGTTAGTCTAGTGTCTTACGAGGGATGGAATAACCGCTTGTTTTAAAAATTCCACTATCCCCTCTTGGCACATTCTGTTCACCCCAAGAAGAGTAGATGCTGACACCGAGAGTCGATAGCCAGCGGCGTCAATGCTACGAATACATGAAGCTGGGCCTGCAAGGCGTGACGGTCCTGTACTCCTCGGGCGATTTTGGTAAGAGACAATCTTCTTCATCTACCATACAATCCACGCACACTTACATATTACTTCCTTTCCCAGGTGTTGCTGGACATAACGACAGATGCATCGCTTCCAATGGAACGTTCATCAACGGCACCACCACAGGAAGATTCGCTCCGCAGTTTCCCGCAAACTGTCCATACGTGACTGCCGTTGGCGCAACGCAGGTCCCCACCGGAACCAACATCGTCACGGACATGGCGAGCAAGGTGCAGCCCGAGGTGGCCTGCGAGACGATAATCCGCAGCGGCGGAGGCTTTAGCGATGTGAGCCCCGATTTCTCCCCCATTCATCTTGACCAGTCCGAAATAGACCTAACCGCTCTCCCTTTGCCCACTCCCAGGTCTTCCCCATGCCCCCCTACCAGTCCGAAGCAGTGTCGCACTACCTGACAGCGTACCCGCCCCCCTTCGGCGCCGACCGGTACAACAACACGGGCCGCGCGCGCGGCTTCCCGGACGTGTCGGCCAACGGGGCCAACTACGTGATTGGGGTGCTGGGCACCTTCCGCAAGATCTACGGGACCAGCGCCTCGACGCCCACGTTCGGGGCCGTCGTCAACCTCATCAACGAGCGGCGGCTGGCCGCGGGGAAGCGGCCCGTGGGGTTCCTGAACCCGGCCCTCTACGCGCGTCCGGACGTGCTGAATGACGTTACGCGGGGCGCCAACCCGGGCTGCGGTACGGCGGGGTTCGGGGCCAGGCCAGGCTGGGATCCGGTTACAGGGCTGGGCACGCCCAATTTTCCCAAGATGTTGGATTTGTTCCTGAGCTTGCCGTAGGGGGACTGCACATAGACTGGATTACAGTGTGCGATCGCTACTCAGGGACAATCTTTATGAGAAGGGGTGGGGGTGGAGGGAATAGACACTGGTCCTTCATCTCGAGGTAACCCTTTCTCGAATAGGGAATAACACATACGGGGGAACTGTCAGAGCGAAACCCTGATTTCGACTTGATGGCCTATGGCAGCAGTCGACGGTGGGTGGGGTGAGGAGATAGATCAGCCAAGAGCTAAGACTCGTTAACAGCGGAGCCCCTTAATGATCTTCGGTACTACGGAGATACCAACACGGAGATAGCACCACGCCCGGGCCCGCTCATCAAGAAATGAAAGTCCGAAGGAGCCGTCCGACTTCAGAATTGTGTGTGACCTTCTGTTCTTCCCCTTCTTTCTGTCATGTCCTTTGTTTGCAACATCTTCTAGTTAAAGAGCTGTCTTGCCATCCGAAACGCAACCATGTCCGGGGCTTCCGCGCTCGTCAAGGCTTTGAACCAGAAGATCCGGTCCAACAAGGTCCTGGACTACTTCTGTTCCACCCGTGCGTCCCGTTCAGCTCTCTTATACAATTTACTAAGCAGGCGATGCTGACCAGGTGGCAACCTCTCGCAGATTTCTGGGGTCCAATATCCAACTTCGGGATCCCCATCGCCGCCATCTTGGACACGCAGAAGAGCCCAGACCTGTGAGACCCCACTCAGTCGAATCCTAGGTTAGACCTCTGTTCACTACTGACTGGGTACTATCCTTCAGAATCTCTGGCCCCATGACTGGTGCACTTACAGTCTACGCCTTCACGTTCATGCGCTACTCGCTGGCTGTCACTCCGAAGAACTATCTACTCTTTGCATGCCATTTCTTGAATGCCGGCGCTCAGCTGACCCAGGGATTCCGTTGGACTCAATTTCACTACGGGGAGGGCAATAAGGGTAAGGGGAAGCTGGCTATGTCTGGGCTGAGTTGATGATGAGTAAAGTAGCAAGCATGTAAATTGGACGATACGGTCCGAGTTCTTGATTGACGTGTAGACTGGTCGAGAAGCACCCCGAAACTAAGCCTAGTATACTAAACACGAGTCAACATAACATGAGTGAGAAGACATGTAATACGACTGGCATCTGTCATAACATGGAAGTTCGGGTCGCCAGCAACTGAGGTTTTCGAAGGACCTAGCCAAGCTAAACAGCAATTAGTTACCCGGTGGAACGGACACTAATTACTATGTTACTAATAGTAAGTAGGGTTAGAGTTAAGGTGAAGTTGATCTGCGTATAAGTCATGCTCTTATCTACAACTCTCTTACGTCTTTAAGTAAAAGTCAGGTAGCCATCTATAACGAACTACTACGGCATGCGATGCTCGGCTAACACTGCTTTTAATGGCATCTAGAAGACGAAGATTTATGATTGAATTGGATTTGGATGGCACACGTCAAACTTAGAAGTGAAGTAAAGTTTGACCCGACCCGAGAGCCGGAGAAAGATGGACGATAGAGTTCTAGTCCAATAGCAACGGAGATACATATCAACATATTCCCTAATAAGAGCTTCTATTGCCCATAGTAGCGGGCTTTGATGTTGGTCTCGTCTGGCATATGAACACACATCGTTCGGAAACTTGGTCACTAAAACAAAAACCACTAGGAGTCGATTGATAATTTCGAGACCACGATAACAGCGCCTCCGGGAGCACTACTATACTGTTTAATTACCTCTTTGCCTAAGGTTGAAACGATGGCTCGCTCACGAAGAACCCCACCTGCGCAGCTCTTCGAGCATGAAGACGAGACAGAATACTCGCGACGACCAGAAAGGACCGCATATCCCCAGATGGAGAAGACCCAACATCTCGATGAGCACGCGATAACCGAGATCGAATGGATCCAGTCCAACTACCAGAAAATGGCAGGCAAATGGATCGAGTCGGAAAAGCAGAAGATCGCCCTGCAGCGCCGTGTCCAGGACCTCGAGGCGCAGCAGAAACCGTCGTTCCCAGAAGAGGTTGGAAGAGAACTCAGACAATATAGGGCCAGCCAAAAGGCTAGGAAATACCGGAGACTCGGTAAAAGATCACGGTCGCCCGACGAAGTCTTGCCAACGACCGAGAGCGACGGCGAGTCGATTGTCGGCAGTGGGTATGATACGAGGTCCAACAGTGTCGAGAGTGGCAGCGATGGCTACCAGGGTGATTCCGAAGCTGCTCCTCGAAGATTAAAGCTTCGGCCCCAACCAGTCTCACGCACCCAAGGCAGAAAGCCCCGTGCTTTAAGTCCCAAGATGCTGGCCAGTCTCTCACGGGCTCGGGCACGACATCGATCTGCCCGATGGGTTCGCCGACAGCGGAAGGAAGAGCAGCGAAGGCGGAAGAGAAGCGACCAATCCTCGCCCATACACATGTCCGACTACTCTTCCGATACATCGGCCGCATCGTCCCAAGGGTCGATCCCAGCAACTGTAATCTCCGCCCACAGGCCCTCCTCCCAACGACCAGTTCAGAGGAGATCGAGGACCCCAAACATCGAGCGCCTCCCCACCGACGCCGCACGCCGGATTCTGCCCCGCATGTTCATCCCGTCGCGCGACGGCCTGGCGTTCCTCTGGGAGGCCATATCCATCGCGCAGTACTGCTTCTACGACGCCGCGCTGGAGCGGTGGCCCGACTGGACGGAAGCCCAATTCCCGCAAGGCGCGCACGAAGTCTCGTTCAGCACGAAGGACCTCGAGGGCTACTTCGACGGCTACCTCATCGGCGAGGAGCTGGCCCTGCGGGACGCCACCTCGCGGCAAGTGTACGCGGCCGTCTCGGGCATGGCCAACCTGCGGAACCGGACCTGCCACTTCCCGCCCCGCAGCGACGCGCACTACCTCCGGATGGCGAGGAGCCGGCGGAAGAGGATCGAATCGGGGGCGATCGAGATCCGGGACGCCATCGACGGGCTCGTCGCCGACTCCTGGTCCTTCCAGCCCGACTCGGCGGGCTGGTACCGCGACGCCATGGCCCCGGCGTGCAACCTGGCCAGCGTGCTGAACGACGAGCGCGCCATGGCGGCCCTCGACGACCTGTACGACCGGGTCGAGAACCGGGCCTGGGAGATGCTGCGGGCCGTCGAGGAGATCGCAGCGTTCCGGGACGGCCGGCAGCCTCGTGGGAAGCACGGGGAACGACAGCAGGAGATGGACCGATCGATGATGCGGGATATGATGCGAACGCTGCCCGAGGAGCTGCACGCGCCGCTCCGCATGTTCTTCGAGACGGTGAAGGTGGGGGACCTTGGGTGGCCGGAGATGATCCAACGCGCTGCGGTGGTCTGGAGGGAGGCGACAGGCTAATGCATGATGATTGATGTGTCAACGTACAGAATTGGCAGTTCATTAGCTACGGCATGCGGCGGTGGTCAAGAGAAAACGAAAATCTGGGAGTGAGGCCAACTACGAAGCGCCATGGCTATGGCAGGTGCTATCAATGGTTATGAATGATTGAACAAGCAATCTGCACAGGCAGTCCTAGAGCATATCGAAATGATGTTGAATTTGACTTGTTTAAACATTAAAAGTGAAATATGGTGGTGGATATCTAGATATGCAATGCTACCGCAAAATTTTAGGCGCCCGGGCATAATGCGTGACGTTATCATACGTTAATAACATGTGAGAGACCCAGTGTCTGTGGGACCTGTTTCCTCGTTTCATTCTTTTCCTTCGTTCCTTGTTTCTTTACTCTTCCTCTTCCTAATCCTCAAGCCTTGGACTTGGTCCGCTTCATGCTGAACTGCGACTGGTTGGTGTGCACCCGATCAATATCGAACGGGTTGTCGTTGTAGGCCGCGACCGAGTGGTGCGTGGGGACGCGCGCCAGCGACGACCTCCTGGAACCCGCGCGCGAGGCGGGGCGCGAGTTGCCGGTGCGGATGGCGGCGAAGGCCGGCCCGTCCCGGCCCTCCTCGTCGTCGTTGGCGAGCGTGTGCTCGGAGCCGTTCTCGTCCGCGTTCGCCAGCTCCTCGGCGTCGGCGGCCATCTGCTCGGCCTTGAGGCGCTTCATGAAGGCGAGCGACTCGGCGGCGAAGTGGCACTTGGCCCGGATCTGGGGGCCGTACTTGTAGAAGAGGAAGGGGAAGGGCACGCAGGCCAGGGCCAGGAAGGCGGGGATGCTCGAGGCCCAGTGGATGCCGAGGTCCTTGTACATGTAGCTGGTGAACAAGGGGAAAGCGAAGCCGAACAGCGAGCGCAGGACCGAGTTGGCGGCCAGGACGGAGGCGGCGAAGATGGTGTAGGCGTCGATGAGGTAGTTCATGATACTCAAGAAAACGAGGACCATGCCGAAGCCGAAGGGGACGCCGGCGGCGATGCTGGCGATCCAGTGGATCGAGGCCGAGTTGGTCCAGGCGAACCAGAAGAGGCCGATGGGCAAGGCGACGGAGCCGACCATGGCGGGCGGCAGGCGGGTCTCGGGGGGCGCGAAGCCGTCGTTCTCGTCCTCGGCCCGGACGTAGCGGGCGTTGTCCCAGATGCTGTAGGCGACGGCGAAGACCATGCCGACCATGATGCCCAGGAAGGCCAGGCCGCTGATGCCCTGGCTCCAGCCGCGCTGGCCCTGGTAGACGATGGGGAAGGCGCCGAACAGCATGTAGAGCGTCCCGTAGATGATGGCCATGTAGGTCGAGAGCAGCAGCACGATGGGCTCGCGGAAGAGCAGGATCCAGGGCCGCGACAGGGCCGTCTTGAGCGACTGGCCCAGCGTGACGCGGCCGCGGTCGTTGTCCACCTTGCTGACGTAGTGCTTGCCCGTCTTCTTGGACAGGGCGGCGGCGCGCTTGCGGAGCAGCACCGGCGCGTACGTCTCGGGCACCAGGAACCCGCCCACGATCCAGAAGAAGCCCGAGAAGGCGGCCAGGAAGCCCATGACCCAGCGCCAGCCCGCGGCCTGGCCCAGGAACCCACCGATAATGGGACCCAGGACGGGACCCAGGAAGGGCGCCGCCGCGAACAGCGACATGGCCAGGCCGCGCTGCGAGGCGGGGAACATGTCGGCGATGACACCGCCGGCGTTGGTGAGGGGGGACGAGCCAAATGCGCCGGCGAAGAAGCGCAGCACCAGCAGGGTGGTCGGGCCGTTGGCGCCGGCCGTGCCCGCATTGAAGGCGGTGAGGGCCGCGTAGGTGCCGAGGAACAGGACTTGCCGACCGAACACTTCACTCAGGGGCGCCCACAGTAAGGGGCCGACGGCGAAGCCCAGCACGAACAGCGAAACACCCAGCGTGGCCACCTCCTGGTTGATGCCGAACTCGGCGATGATCTGCCTAATACCGCCCGAGTAGGCAGACGAGACGAGCGCGACGGCTAGTGTCGCCAGGGCGACGATTAATGTGATGAACCATTTGGTGACGGTGCTGAAGTTGAAGGGGTTGCGGGGGTCGTGTGGTATCCAATTGACCAGGTACGGGTCCTCTGCCGTGCCGGAGCCAGGATATGGGTGGTTGAGGACGGAATCGGTGATTCCCGCCTGGTCGAATACTATCCGCCAGTACGGGATGTTGTGGACTGCTGTGTGCTCGAGCTCGTGTTGGCCGCCGACGGGCTGTTGGGGCTTGGTATCCTTTTCGGACGCCATTGCGCCGGGTTGTGATTGGTCGTTTTTTATTCGTGCGACTCGAAATGTTTGCTTGCTTGTGTCTTGTGTTACCCGTCGGTTAGGTTCGGGAATGTCGCAACGCCGCTGCGGGAAGTGGATCACTGGCGACTTTTGGGTATTAGTAGAGAGAGACAGGAACGGCAGTCTCCAAGTAGGTTGATAAGACAGGGATGTCGTAGATCCAAGATGCTGCCAAGTAAGGAAATCTGAGTCGGAATGGGGAGGTCAAAGGGGGAGGGCGGGATGGCAGGTGTTATAAAGAGACGAGCATGAGACGAATGAATCATCGGCCGAACTGCTCCTCGCAAAATACGGGCGCCGAGGTATAAAAAACACTTTTTTTCAACGGCAGGACGGACCTCGCGACCAAAATCCTTTGCCTCTCGCTGATTACAAGGGTGCCATACGACTCCACCGGCCGCCCACCCTCCAAGTCCTCCACGCCTTTCGCTCGGCCATGTCAAATCTTAGATGGTCAAAGCCTAGAACGGATTTAGTCAGTAGCGTGCCCAGAAACGGGATTGAACGCCGGCCTTTAGGCTGTCTCCAGGGATCATCAACGTCATGTATGCTCCGGGTCCTGCAGGGCCATCCGCACCCGTCTGGGCCACCATCGCGCCCTTATGCAAATCTGCATAAAAAGGGCCCTGAAACCACCGCTGGCGAGTCAGCTATTCTGGAACTTAGTGCGGTAACTGAGTCCGACCAAGTTTTGGCGAAACTATCTCTTACATCTTGCATCTACAATTAGAACTGGCTGCACTGGACCCCTGATCAGCTTTGGAGAACGAATGCATCTCTCCCGAACCTCACGCTAGAATGTTCTGTAGCACTCGTGCATACCACCATCGTTCTGTGCATTGTATGCATGCGAGTCATAATTAGGTGCAGTTGGTAAGCCTCGGCTCCGACTGGCTTACTAGTCCTGCTGTGTAAGGACTCATAGGTTTTTGCCAACAAGTTCTCCTCCGTACGATCTCCACATTGTGTGTGTGCTTGTGCTTGTGGTGGGCCGGCCTTCGTGCAATGAAGGACAAGAGACGGCAACCAGACATGGCAACAGGACTTACTACACTGAATTGACGGGGACGGGCCCAACACCGAGGTGCTGGAACGCGCTAATGGAATTGGTAACACTCGCACTAGGGTTGTAGTAACAAAGGAAAGTCCGAAGATTGATGGAAGAGTCTAATCCGGGAAACATGCTTAATAATATCTAAGATGTTACCAATAAAGGAAAGAAAGGGAAGGGTGACGCAAACAGGGGGCCCGTCCTCCTCCCGCACTTGCGCAAGAGTAGTCCGATGATTATGCTTACCTGAAGCACGAACGTTAAATTCCCGATTATGAAGCAGTATTGGCATTGACAGGAAACAACATAGGACGGTGGGCGGTGGGCGGCATTGGGGGCAAATCCCACCGTAGTCCAGCCGGCCACTATTGATAGCTTGCGTATTATTCCCCAGTAGCGCTGACACCGGGATTCGAGACTTATGCAAGCGTCGGTCTGCCTCCGTGGCATTAAATCCTTAACGCCGTACTCGGCACTGCAGCATCCATCGGTCTGACTGACTCGGGTGTAGCAAGGACGGGTTGCTTTTGCTTACCTGCTCGTCGTCGCTCCCTTCAGCCCCGTAGCCAATGCAATCAATGCACATCGACTTATTTTTACTTTTTATTTAGTCAGATGGGAACGATCGCGTGAGGAACCATTTTGCTTTTGTCAGCTCGTTCGGACCACGAGCTACATTACCCGTAAACGTTGGCGGCGCCCGCCTTTGCCATCAGCTGTAGAGAAGATACCTAATCCGTCAAAGTGCCGCCGCCTCAGCCGAGCCAAGAGCCCCCTCAGAGGATCGCCGCCATGGTGTGTCGGGGTAACACCAAGGGTCCTTTCGGCACTCTCGTGGATCTGAAAGTACAATTCGGGGGTGGCTTCTGCTGACCACCCGGGGGCTTGGTGAACCGGGCCGGGTGCCACTTATACCATTCCTATGCCCGCGTTACTTTATGCAAGATCCATCTACTTATCTAAATCGGATGCCACTATTCTTGAAGCTCACCGAGCCGAGGGGCATAGGTTCGGACTTAGTTCAAGCCCGGTCGGGTTCCATTGTTCTACCGTGCCTGCATATCTTGACAGCACACCGTCTAATCTTGAAATCAAACGACACATATGGAGGCTCTGGACGGTGAAAAGACCCCAACCCCTTCTAACCGCTTGACTCGTGGGCCAGGGGCACTCCAATGACTAGAGCGGGCAGCTATCCGGGCCCATACAGCACAACAGCTTTGAGCGACTCGATGTTGCTCCACAGTGCCCGTGTGTTCTTGGGTTCCGATTGGCGAGTGCATAGGTCAAGCTTGCGGCAGTTGCGGTTTTCAGAAAGGGTGATTGAGTTCAAAAAAGTGTTTTTCTTTTCAACAGGTGAGCAGGTCATAGGGATATTTGCGTAGATGAGTTTCTCTGTCTGATGATCCATATAGTGACGTATCTGAGTGCAGAGCATCGACAGAAAGTTGGTATGTATAATCAAATCATAGATCATTACTACGTGCCAGGACAATGTAGCCATGCCGGGCGTTCTACACAGTCATCAAATCGTCTAGTCTTTCTTGTTCTGTCTATTCCCGTCAACCCGTCTGGCATCATCAACATCAGTGGGCTCGTCCCAGGCCACGACCGTCATGTCCGACTTGACCCGGAACTTCTCCCCGCGCCAGCTGACACTCGTGCCCAGGAGCACCGCCAAGCCCAGATGGGAAAGGCCAGGAACTCGCGGCCGAGCCAGGCGAGGAACCACTCCCCAAACCTTCTCCTCTCGGTGCCGCCCCGCGCGGTGCCGCGGGCAAAGGCGGGCGTGTGCTCGTCGATCTGGACGCCGTGGCCCGCGTGCAACCTCCCAAACACGATGCGGTCGTGGGCGATCCAAAAGCTAATGGCGCCCACCCAGCATGCGGCCCAGCTAGGCCACGTCGGCGGAATGCCCAGGTACTGCTGGACCCAGGGCACCGTGGTCAGGCCGTAGGCAATTGAGGTGCAGCAGATCAACGACTGGATGCCCGGCTCGACCAGCGTGGCGGCCAGAACGGTCACTGCGGACGCGCAGCCAGCGCTTGCGGCGCGACGTAGCCGGCGACGGACATGCCCGCCATCGGCTGGATCGCCAGGTTGCCCAGGCGAGGCCGTGTTTCTGGAACCCGGGGATCGGGGTCCGCCACAGCAGGTCGCCGATCAGGTGGTCCTCGCAGATGTAGGCCGAGAAGTCGAGCCCGCTGGGCAGGTGCGCGACGGATGCCGGCAGGAGGGGGTTGGTTCGAGTCCGTGACCATGTCCAGGTGCGACTTGCGAAACATGTTGCTCTTCCCAGAGCACATGGTGCGACGCCGACCGTGTTGATGGCGCTGTAGAACTTGGCGTGCTCGGTCGCCATGAACATCTCTTCCAGCCGGCCTCCGCCCTGAGATAGAAGCGATTTCGAGACATCTCGGTCGTGTGCCGTGCCGGGGTCGCCTGCCAGGAGACGCCGTGTTTGGGGGGATCGGGCTGTATCGACGAAACGGTATCTACCACAATGGGCATCTGGTGGGTGAACTTGTACGGCCCGTCGCCCGCATACCCGCAGAGCTTGTCGACCATTGGCGGCGGTGCCGCTGGCGATCCAGACATTGCAGTCTTCGTCCTCGATGAAGATACGGGCGTCGAAGTCGGGGAACTCATCAAGCAGCCGGCGCATCACTGGGTAAGCGGCGTCATCTTTGGAGGACACGCAGAAGAATATGGTGAACTTGTCGCGGGGGTAGTCTTGTCGAAACGTCGAAGCAAGACACTCGTACAGGAAGGGCTCGAGGCCTTTCGCGGGGCGCAGGATGGTTACGTGGGGGATGTCATCTTTGGGCAGGGTCGGGGAGACCGGCTTTTGGGGGACGGCGGCATAGTTTCGCAAGCTAATGTGACGGGACCAATGTCAGAAAGGGGGCGTAATACCAATTGGGGGAGGTTGCATCACGTACATCTTGTAGCTACCAATGGCCTGCACGCCTATGACGAAGACGCCCCAAGCAAGGGAGACATATCCGAGGGCCTCGACAGCAGAGGGCATTGCTGTCGCTGCTGCACCAAAATGCCAAGCCCAGGGTAAGAAGAGAAGAACCGCCTGTCCGGTTTGCATCGTACATCTTGTAGCTACCAATGCCTGCACGCCTATGACGAAGACGCCCCAAGCAAGGGAGACATATCCGAGGGCCTCGACAGCAGAGGGCATTGCTGTCGCTGCTGCACCAAATGCCAAGCCCAGGGTAAGAAGAGAAGAACCGCCTGTCCGGTAGAGTACCGTGTGATGACGGAAATAACAGGAAAGGTCACTCTCTCACTTTCGGCCGGTCATACGGAATGTTTTCGGCCACAATCGCCAAACACCGATTTCTCTGTAACGATGCGAAACGGTGGCACACATAACGATGGGGTTTCATAATATGCTAGACCGATGTTTCGTTCTATTGATTCTGGCAATCTCGGGGCCGCTGCGACTCCGGCTCCATCAGGTCCGCCCTTTGGCAGAATATTGGGTCTCGGTGTGAGTTGTCAGGGAGTCAGGTTGGTGATTGAGACCTGAAGCGCAAGGCCACAGGCGGGCCCCTCTAGCGAATGCTTAGCACTGTAGCTGACCTAAAACTGCGGGCACACGGAAAAGAGTGTCTTTCATTTTTTTTTTCTCGAGCCTCCAGAGCTCCCCACTTCCCAGGTACGTGCCCGCCAAGTGCTCGCTAGCCGAGATTTTCCGAATCGTCCATAAAACCTTGTCCATAAGATTTTTTTTCTCGCGAGTCAATATCAGGCACCATCTTCAGCCTCTTCACACACAAGCAATTCCTCAAGACACAGGATACAGCATCCTAGATGTGCTCCGACCAGATGGCTTAGAGCGTCTTCGATTGAATGGCCTCCCCAATCGTGCAATTTCCTATCGCATCGGGAGGAGTGTCTCTCATCTGAGTAAGTTTTCCTCTGTCTTCTCTCCACACTTTTCGACATCTCCGAACGCAAAGGGACCATACCATGCCAATCACGGTGATGACATTTTTTTTTATAATTGGAGCTATGAGACGTCAAACTCTCACTATGTGCACAACCAAATGACTACAACGGTATCTGAGTTATTGGCTATGGTCCCACCATTTATTTGCGGACGATCAGCGAGCAGCCTAGCCCCGACAAGTTGCTAACTCTTCGCTCCAAGATTAGAACACAATGATGTGAAGATCACATCTCAATGAACCAAACTCAAGAATCATTCCGGCCTTGCCAGTCCCTGCTGGCTTGCCTACCGGTACAGTCCATGAGTCGAATGCGC
Source organism: Arthrinium phaeospermum (assembly GCA_006503535.1). Taxonomy (NCBI): domain Eukaryota; kingdom Fungi; phylum Ascomycota; class Sordariomycetes; order Amphisphaeriales; family Apiosporaceae; genus Arthrinium; species Arthrinium phaeospermum. Next base: position 4,902,516 of record QYRS01000001.1, on the reverse strand, counting down.
CGCAACCTGAGGAGGCCAACCGGGCTGTCGTGCCTCGGGCTCCCAGGCCACCGCCCTTGACGAAGGTCCACGAACTTCCGATCCCCATTCGCACGTTCCCCTTACCCAGCTTCTATCCGAGTCCTCTGTCCCTGATCCATGTCGTCTACGCATGGATCACACAGGCCTTGACTGCCCCGCATGAGCCCTCGATCGTCCATGAAGGAATTTGGTCGGCCAAGACGCGAAGTGTGCACATTGTGGATGCGAAAGCAATCCGTGCGCTGTGGGAGCAAGGCTTTTATGGAAAAGGACATCTCAGTCGAAGTGAACCCAATTGGTTGAAACGCGAACAAGCCCGAAGCGGCACCCAGAAACAGCATGTCGCTGAAGAGTATACACGCCAGCGGCGTGAGGAGCGACAGCAGATGAAGTGGGACCGTGCCAGGAAAGAGCAGGAGGCCATCCGCCGTGTTCGCCATCTCGAGTCTCTGGTTGCACCTGTAGGACCGATGGAGCTCCTCCGCCTGCCCAATTCCCTGAGTGATCTTGCAGCACTTCTTGCTCCCAGTGACGCCATTGGAGAATCTCCCGAACCCCTTGCCAATGGACAGGCTCCTAGTAGTAGGGATGCTAGTGCATCAACGGCCGGCCGAATCTGTCTTTGGGTGATCTGCCCAACACGATTGCCGCGTTGCAGGCCAACAGTAGTGCCGCTAGCGCCGAGACTTTGGTAAGACCCTGGTGAACGGGGACCGTGAGCAACCAGCTACACCCGCTGCAAATGCGTATCCTTCGCCTCCGCCTGACGCGCCTCTCGTTGAGAGCGTGGCTCAAATCAAGAGGCGGAAAAGTGTCCGGTTTTCTCCTACGGTCGAGTCAACAACTTTTATGAACTCGGACCCGCCAAGTCCTAGCCTTGGAATGAGTATGAACGGCCATGGGATTCCGAAGTCGATGGACGGCATACTTACCAACGGTGCAATTCCCGTCCAGGAGCCATCGACCCTGCCCCCCGGCAACGTCACATCCTCGAGCGATGCCCTACCGGAGTCTGCGCAGAAGTCGTCACTGAGCGCCACATCCAAGGATGATTCTATCACAGTCGTGGACAAGGAACGTCTGCAGCTCACACGGGAGGAGGCTTTCTTCCTCGCTTTCGGGCTTGGCGTCCTGAAGGTTCGAGATGAAATCCGGCGAACTGCTTTCGACACAGGAGCTGTTCAACATCTGCCGGGGCTATTCTTATTTCCCTCCCAGGCAATTGGATCTTCAGCCCGACGATCCGTTCCTGGTTCAGTACGCGGTGTACCACCATTTCCGGTCTCTTGGTTGGGTGGTACGGCCCGGTATCAAGTTTGGCTGCGACTGGCTTCTGTACAACCGCGGCCCAGCATTCTCGCACGCCGAGTTTGCCATCTGCGTCTTCCCGTCTTATTCGGACCCCGACTGGAAGAACCAAGGCCGCAAGGCGCCGGCTCACAATTGGCATTGGCTGCACTCGGTCAACCGTGTCCAGTCAACGGCCGTCAAGACCTTGGTTCTGGTCTACGTCGACATTCCAGTACCCACGACCAGTGAGGTTGATGTCGCATCTCTTTTGAAGCAGTACAGGGTCCGAAATTCATGTTGAAGAGATGGCCGATCAATCGCCGCCGCGATTGATCGATGTACGAGATACGAGTTATGTTACAATACCATTGCATTGGTCGGCGTTTTGGGGGTTTTTGGGGAAACGATGTCATACGATTGGGAAATGAGGTCTGGATAAGGCTATTGCCATTTTGATGGCGTTGTATACCAGTTAGAGAGACGGAAATCCCAACTGATCCTGAATACCACACACATGCTATCTTCACGATGCCTTTCGCAATCCTCTCCCTGTGCACTTGATCACGCCGTTTGCCCGCCAATTGACAAGACCAGACGTAAACATGGCCAGGTGGCTTGATTGCCTAGTGGTGTTGCCCCCACGATGCAGCCGAGTGCAATATTGCAGCCTCCTTGTAGTCTCTTCTCCCTGATACGAGACGACAGGCCCTTGATCCCGGCTGCAAGGAACCTTAGCCAGGGAGCCCCCCGCGGTGAGGTTGCACGGGCGCTTACAACCCGCTGCTAACTAGCGCGCTTTCAACTTTGAAAGATCTTATCGTTTTGCTTACGTGGGATTGATCGTTGGATCGTTGGCTGCCCTTTGCTTTTTGGTCTCCCCCCTTCTTCTTTTTTTCTTGGAATTTCCGGTAATGGTTCAAGGTTGCGCCTTTCCCCCCGCGATTTTATGAGCCGTGCTGAGCTGCTGATCTGCGAAGGAGCCAATTCCCTGTGCATCCCACCAACTACAAGTCATGACCGCCGCACTCAATGGCGGCCCGAAAGCCAACGGCAATGGTTACGGCAACAATAACGGCCACCATCACGGCCCGGAGCTCAATGGCCACGGTGAGCTAGCGGCTAGTGAGCAGACGCCGCTACTGGCCAGCGCCTCCATTGCGCCCGCCCAGGACCCGGACGTCGCCGATGCCCTGTGTGCCGAAGAAGAGGAAGCCAATGGCGGCCGCAATGGTCACCACGGCCACGACAAGCCGCTGCCCCGGGCGCAGATCTTCCTGCTCTGCTACGCGCGCTTGGTCGAGCCCGTCGCCTTCTTCTCCATCTTCCCCTACATCAACCAGATGATCCAGCACGTGTCCCCGGGCATCCGCGACGCCGACGTGGGCTTCTACTCGGGCCTCATCGAGTCCCTCTTCAGCCTGACCCAGATGCTGGTGATGCTGGTCTGGGGCCGCGCCGCCGACCGCCTGGGCCGCAAGCCGGTCCTGGTCGCGAGCCTGGTCGGCGTCTGCTGCGCCACCAGCATCTTCGGCATGGCGACGAGCCTCTGGCAGATGGTCCGTTCCGCTGCCTGGCCGGCGTCTTCGCGGGCACCATCGTGACGATCCGCACCATGATCGAGCACTCGACCCCCCGCACGCAGGCGCGCAGTTTCAGCTTCTTCGCGTTCGCGGGCAATCTGGGGATCACGGTCGGCCCCTTGCTAGGCGGCGTCCTGGCCGATCCCGCGCAGCAGTACCCCGCGTGTTCGGCGGGTCCGGTTCTTCGAAGACTACCCCTACGCGCTACCCAGCTTCGCTGTGGGCGTGGTGGGGCTGACGGCCGTGCTCACGAGCGCCTTCTTCGTCGAGGAGACGCTGGTGAAGAAACCCAAGATGACGGCCCAAGAAGAGGCGCCGACAGCAAGAGGAGGCCGAGGAGAAGAGCACGTGGGAGCTGCTCAAGACGCCCGGCGTCGGGGTCGTGCTCTACGTTTTCGCGCACGTCATGCTGCTGGCTTTCGCCTACACGGCCATCATCCCCGTCTTCTGGTTCACGTCGGTCGAGCTGGGCGGTTCCACTTCACCAAGTTCCAGATCGGCCTCTTCATGGCCCTGACGGGCGTCTCCCAGGCCTTCTGGCTGCTCGTCGTCTTCCCGCCGCTGCAGCACCGGCTGGGCACCAACGGCGTCATGCGCCTGTGCGCCAACCTCTACCCCTTCTTCCTCGGCACCAACGCCCTGCTCAACGCGCTGCGCCGCGCCGGCTTCGACCGGGTCTTTTGGGTCGCGGCCCCTTGCTTCTTGGCCGTCGGCCCGGGCGTCTCGATGAGTTTTACCGCGGTGCAGCTGGCGCTCAATGACGTGAGTCCCTCGCCCGCCATGCTGGGGACCCTCAATGCGCTGGCCCTCACGGGGCTGAGCGGGCTGCGCGCGTTCACGCCGGCCCTGTTTACGAGCATCTTCGCCCTGGGGGCTAATACCCAGGTCTTGGGCGGCTACCTCGTCTGGGTCATTCTGGTGATCCTCGCGGCCGGCTTCACCGTCGCGGCGCGCTACCTGCCCGAGGCTAGCGAGAAGGACTTCCCGGCGACGACAGCTTCTGGGCGCAGGCGGGGCGGCAGGGAGGCAGGGGGTGAGGATAGATGAGAGGAGGTAGTGTCTGGGGACTCTGGGGACATGTTTTTAGCATGTGTATGTATATCGTGTTGCATGGTGGGTGGTTTGCGCATGGCCGATATCGCTAGATTTGGGTGGGCCTAGGGGTGCATGATGAGGTGACCTCGGCCTATAGAACATGCCAGCATATATATAACTATGTTTGCAATATTCTTATTTTCGCAATAATCGATACTCGATACGAACATATGTTCCATTATTTCAAGGTTTTGGGCTGAGATGATGTGACTATGTCCCCAACCCTTGACCCTGTTGAAGTTGAATCATGGTTGAGTACTTACTTGGGTTGGATCCAAACTTGGGGTTTGACAAACAGTATGGATGTGACCGGTACAATGGGAACCACTGTATAAGACAATAGGCCGGGGTTCATCGTTGGCTTTGGGAAGCTCTTTAGAATTTGAAATTTTTGTCGCGATGTATGTAGTACTGGCCACAATTCAGTCCAGTGGCTAGATGCAGCAGTCAACAGTCCCGTATTCCCCATAACTTTGAATTTTCAAAAAGCTTCCCAGGGCCAACGGTGAACCCCGGCCTATTAGCTTATACAGGGGTTCCTGGATATCGGTTATATTTGCAACTTTCTTTCGCAGATGATATATCTCTTATGGGACACGAAATTTGCCATCGAGGCATTGAGACGAAATTCTACATATGTACAAGTAAACAGACCACTCCCCCTCCAGAGAATCGCATTTGAAGTACATATCCCCTATGTCTTGACACGCCCTTAACGTTATGCTTTATTCCTTCAACTACATGTTCCCTTTCTTGCGCGAGCTAAATTTTCCATTGCAAGAGCTTATCCACCTTTTCGTCAAGACGAGACGGACTAACCACATCACCAGATTTTGAATGAATTGGACAGTGTTCCATTCAGCTACTGATCACAAATGACTGACAGATGGTCCTTGCGATATCGAAATGCACTACCCCAAGGGAAGATCTAACTCTGTTACATTCAGAAAGATACCTGGACGGCGGCGGCGGCGGCGGCGGCGGGGAATCATGATAGATGGGCAAAGGCACGCATCCGATCAGCGAATACATTTGATGTGCTCCTATTTCGACCCGATGATAAAAAGGGTCATCTGATATTGAACTTTTCCAAACTTTCATTTCAACTAAAGCCAACTTCACCGGGGAAAAAAACCACATAACAGGTGTCGCAGCGCTGCGACAGGTGCTCCAACCACCCGACCAGCCCGACCCTCGTCCCCAACCGGGCAAAAGGACGACGTTCTCAAGACAGCGCTTGACTGTCTACTAGAGCTTATCACTACCTTACAACAGGTTACCTAGGTAAGTAGCTTCAAACAAAAGTCATCGCGGCTATCTTACACTCTATACATAGCGCGACTCTCCCGCAGCAACTCTTCCGCCTCCCCAGTATCCCTCGTACAAATTCACTGCCCGCCCGGACAAACCGACCTGCTTCCACCTAATCTTCCGACTACTACCGCTTCAAATAGCCAGATTCATCAGAGTCGCCGCGGCGGCGAGCACTAGGAAGGTGACGCCGCAGCCCAGCCCAGCGGCCCCACTACTACTCCCCCGTCGCAGACTCTCGCTCAACATGGCGACCCCGTCCTCATTCCCATCGTTATCCGGCAGCCGCGTCGTATTGACCCGCAAGCACAGCACCTGCGGCCCCCCGACCAGCTGCCCCCCGCGGGACGAAGGGACCCGCGCATCCAGCATGAGCACGTGCAGCTGGTTGACCCGCGTCAGGTACTCGTCGCTGTCCCTGCCGCCCCCGCCCCGCCGACCGGCGACGACACGTTGACGTAGAAGTCGTCGCCGCTGCGCCAGGGCTCAGGGCGGGTCGCGTTGTTGAGCGGGTTCCGGCCGCTCAGCGGGGTGCCCGCCCGCGTGCCCGATGTCTTGTCCCGGCCCAGCGAGTCGCGGCACGCGGGGAGGTCGTGCCACGGCTGGGCGGGGCCCCGGCAGACGTTGTTTTCGACGGTGACGGCGCCGCCTTGGGGCGAGAGGAGGGCGTCGACGCACGCTTGGCCTAGCACGGGGGCGCAGTCGCCGCTGTTATCGTTGTTGTCGTCGTCGGCGGTGGCGAACTTGTTTAGGACGCGGACGGGGATGTCGGCGCTTTCGAGGGCGCTTGTGCAGAGGGTCCCGTTGGCGCCGTCGAGGGCGTCGGAGATGTTGCGGTCGTTATTGTTCCCGGGCCAGGAGAGGTAGGCGGTGCTGACGATGTAGGGGTTACTATCGTCGACTCCACCCGACTGGCTGGCGTCGGTGATGGTCCCTGGCCGGTTTTGACGACTAAACAACAAGAAAAGGGAAAGCCTTGATCAGTATACGTATGCCTCCTTGCAAAGAGGGCGGGAGAGCGGCCGGGCCATGCTTACGCCATTTCCACTCCGAGTTCCGCAGCACCGAGTCTTCCGCGAGGGACTGCCAATAGCGCTCGAACGGCTTGAAGACCACTGTGCGCTCCGCGGACCCCGTCTCGAGGGTGTCGCACCAGCTTTGCATCGTCGGGCTCGCGGTCGAAAAGCCTGTCCACGGAGACGAAGCCGCTGGCGGACAACCCGACCGCGCCTGTTGGGAGAGAGCATCCCGAGTTCGGAAATCAGCCGCATTGATGTATGCGAGAGGCTTGCGGACAAGGAGGTGTGTATTATGTAGTCTGGACTAGGAGAACAGAGAAGATTGTTGGAGACGATCGAGTTTACTGATTTGGTAATAGAGCTGGTGAGAGGTAATCAGGATGTATCAGTCATTCAGTGCAAAGTCGAAGGAGAACAACATTATAAGGGCAGGGAGGGCTTCTAGGAATCCCTAGTGATGTAAGCCAAGGCAAACATAAGGCAGTTGGCTGTTTGTAGCGAAATGTGATCGGCGTGAGTGTGGCACAGCTAGCGCGTACCAACCAATCACTATAGGGTGTTGTGATTTGCTGTTAGATTTCCGGGGCGGCTTGGGCGAGCGTCTCTACAGTGGGCCGCCGGAGGAGCTGGACGGAAGGATTCAATTGCCAAGTCAACAAAGTCAATAACAGAGGCATCGGGTACAAGATATTAATTAACAGGGTTGTCACATTCAGACCCCACTACAACGCCCGTCCCCCCAACTGCGTAAACTATGGAAACAGCAAGCGAGCTCCGCGGCCCCTGCAGATCCGCCCCCTCCCTGTCCTTACTCCAGGGGACTGGGACCCCCCGATCCAGCCACATCTATCCAACCTAATCCTCGCAGTTGTACGCCGCCGAGGTGATGGACTTGCCCTCGAGGTCGATGACACAAGTCCAGTCGTTGTCGACGAGCCGGCCCTCGGCGGCCATCTCCTCCTTGTACTTCTCCCAGACGGGGGCGCCGGTGCAGGGGCGGCTGCCGGCGTACAGCGAGACCTTGCAGCCGGCGTCCCACATGGAGACCTTCATGGCCTTGGGCTCGTCGAGCGAGACCATGGCGCAGTAGCCCTGGCCCGCCGCGCCGCCGCGCTCCGTGTCGGCCGCCACGGCGGGGCCGCCCTTGCTGCACCGGATCTGCGACCCCAGAACTCGAGGAGCCAGGCCTGGGTCAGGGGCAGCGCCGAGAGGGCGAGGAGGGCGAGGATCGCATGGCGAGCATTGTGTTTTGAGTTGTTTGGATGGTGTTTGGTTGGAATAAGCGTGGAAGTAGTGTATTGGTTAAAACTCGAGATCAGATACTTTGATGAGGATAGTTTCAAGAATATTGGAAGACGGATAGAGCCGGTGGCTGTTGAATCTCTTTGAATGGAGTGGAACTGGCTGTGATTTGGATTTAAGGCATTATCTATCTCTGTCGAGCGCCTGGATGAACGCCTTTTATAGGCTATTCGAACATGCGAGTAACCAAACTTTCTGTGCCTTGTGGTCTCATTTCTGGTCGACCGTCATCCACGACAAGAATACGGGCCGGATGTTGAATGAACATGATGTATGCCCACCTTGATTCCGCCGTTCCTAGAAACAGAAGTAGCAGTGTAAAGCCCTCGGATTGAGTTGGTCTGGAGGTGTATAGTGGTACAACCCACTTACACAGTATAGCCAGCTGAGGCATGTCGCAACAACTCTCAGCGAGTGTGCTATGCGGACTAGACCCTTGCTGTGTGATGCGGCGTGTTCGGAACTAGTTGCGGCGCACCCAAACTAGCTGCGGCGTATCAATATCAGAAACGCCTACGGGTCGATATTCGCCCTGAGTTCATTCCGTGGCCGGAGGTGAATAAACCATTCTTCAACGGCACAGATGGCGGAACCCGGTTCGGCCATAAACTTCCCCCGTTGAAGGATTCAATATCAAAAGGACCTGGCAGTTGGGTGTAGCCCCGTAAATCCGTCGGCGCTATGCCCTCCAACGTCCCCGTGCCGTACCCCTCCTACTGTCTGTGCCGCACTTGGTGGCTCCATACAAAAGTACCGCCGAGGAGACTATGCTGTGCCGCCAGGGCTTGGATAGACAATCGCGCGCTTCCGATCTGTTGCCGCCGTATTGCCAAGATGCCGAGACGGATCAATTGTACTTTTCGTCAACTGTGCCTCAAAGTCCAACCAAGCTTGCCGTCAACCACAAACCCATCAATCAAGGGACAATGTAGATCAGCTCGCGATATCCTCAAATATTGTTCTCCATTATGCCTATTTGCCCTGAATCCTACGATTCTCCGGCAAATTTGCAGAGGCTTTGCCATGTTCGTCCAACTTACAAGCTTTTACAACGATGTGCCGGACAAATCCCTATCATGGCTCTACTAGCTTCGAAAGCGGTGCGTATGGCGAAGGCGCAGAGACAGACAAGATTCAATTCAACAAAATGTTGACTATAAAGGACCTTGGCTTCCTCCTCTCGGTTTACTTCTGAACGTACCCGATCACAACACAGCATCAGTCACAGGACACACCTCCTTACCCTACTACCCCTCTTGTCAACTACTCTCAATACTTGCAACCATTTCGACTTCTGCTCTTCTCTTTGCTCCTTACACGACAACATGTATCGAAAGCCCAGTCTCCTGATGCTCGCCACCGGCTGCCTGCTAGCCGGCGGAGCCGCGGCCCAGGAGTTCAAAGACGTCAACATGTTCAGCAGCCCCGGCTGCGGCGACGACCCCAACGACCTCGACACGCTGACGCACGAGCTCAGCTTCTCGCCCAGGACGGGCGGGCCGTACGACAACGCCCAGTGGTCCAACTGCTACCAGTCCACCATGAAGCTGGGCGGCTGGCCCCGCACCGACGAGGGGCAAGTACGCCATGTACGTCGACACGTCCGACCTGGCCGGCAACTGCATCCTGCACTTCTACGCCACCCACCCCGGGACCGGCTTCGCCTGCCAGAACAAGGTCAAGTCTCTCAGCAAGACCATGAACACTTGCCCCATGATTCCCCTGGGTGAAGGGTTCGGCTATGCGTAAGTTTGCTTCCCGCTCGCCGCCCATTTATTTATAAGCCATCCCGGCCTATTGTGTTGGTACCTTTTTACTTACTGCGGCCTCAACGAACAGAATGTGCTGCGGAACCCTGGATGGCTGCATTGATACAGATATCATCTACGACGGTCAAAAGAGACGCGATGCCTTGCCGGATGTGGCTGCAATCAAGCGAGCCCCCTTGCTTTCGCGCGCCTTCAACAGCACTACCACCACCAGCAATAGCACCACCAGCTCCGTACACACCAGCAACAAGTCGCTAGGCAGCTGCAAGTTCATCAAGGACGCGGGCTCCGAGATCGTGTTCGGGCGGCAGATGCGCATGTCCGAGGTGCTGCCGTGCCCCGTGGGCCAGACGACCTGTGGCGTCGACTACTCGTACACGGTGGGTACCGAGATCACCGACTCTGTCAACGTGCAGGTCACCGTCGGCGTCGAGTTCTTCGAGATGGTCACGGACGAGGTCTCGGCCGGCTACGAGCACTCCAAGACCCGGCAGCAGTCCTTCACCTCCACCACCCACCTGGGCGCCACCCCGGGCCACCAGGGCTACGTCACCTGGCGGCCCAAGTACATCTGTAAGTGTCATGAAGCTTATAATCAACCAACCCAAGTCAGCTTTTGCTAACTGACTTTATCATAGGCGCCAAGGGCCACACCGAGGGCGATTGCCCCCACGAGAAGCTCAAGCCTCTGCAGGGCCGTAACTGGTGCATTCACTTTGCCGAATGGCCACTTCGATGGCAATTGGGAGGTTGTCGAGATGGACTAAGGTGGAAGAGATTCTTGCGGGGGACATGAAGCATGGGACTTCACGAGGAGGAGCCAGATCAGGCTGTCTGCCTTATTAGAAATGAGTTTCTACCTATGCAAGAATTGTTGCACACCAGAGCCGCGAGTTCGGTGTTGCCCCGACTGGTTATTTATACCTTCATTTATGTAGCATAGCTTTAATGATTTTATATGTTATTGCACTTTTCGAAATATATGCTGACAAGTGTGTGCCTGCCATGCTGATTGACACAGACCCCCATGTCTTGCTTCTGACTCCCCAAGCAGATCACAGCCTGACTTGGCGATAACAGCCCTCGAAGTGATGTGACACGCCGATCGACAGTGCCCATATACGTGCTTATATCATGGGCTATTCTCGCAACCCATCCACTGAGTGTCGTGTACTGTGTAATAGCCCTCATTCGTATTGGCCTTGGCCTCAAAACCACTTATAGAGCGGTCGGTAAGGTAATTTTAGCATATAGTTAACATATTTCAGCATTTGACCTTCGCCTCAGCGTCCAAAATCGTGCTTTACCCCGATGACCCATCATGGCCCTGCATCCCAATCAACATGCCACAGTCCATCTCGCCTCATTATGCCATTTGAACACAATATCCCATGGGAAAGATAGCTTCTAAATTAGCCGGATATCCATTCTTTACAGCTCATAGGTAAGTTGTTTCGCCCTGTTCGCCCAGTGCGTTATGACCATGGGGTTGGGGTCTACACTTCGTACCGCAGCCTTTCCAAACGGTCCCTATGCCACCTATCTATTGCACTATCACACTCACTAGGCAAACACTCTCTAGGCAGGGAACAGGAAACAGCTGCCCTGTCTCGAGGTGTCTAAGCTGCCAGTGCTTTACAGCGTGCTGCAAGAACGTAATCTGTTCATCTGGCTCCAATAAAGCCTGTATACTAACCCACCTAGCGAGACCCCTTCCGGTAACACAGGGTATAACTGGTGCGACAAAATCGTTATCCCCCGGCAGCAGTGCATGTTGCACCCCAAGTGCCGTCCAAACATAGGATATTGACTTTGGTGGGGCGTTGAAAAATGGAGTATCTAAGGACGGGAAGTTCAGTCATGCCATTTGAAATTTCATCGTGTAACTCACAATCCAGGCCTGCTGCTTCATACATTGTACGAATTTGGTGTGGTGAAAGCAGGGGCGGGTTCTGGCGCAAAGTTGTACGTATATCAGGGTCAGGAATATACGTCAACTAGTCCGATATTAGTGCGAGTGGAAGAGGCAGAAGGACTTGTCGTAAAACTCACACCGTGGTTGAATATAGAAAGCAACAGCGCGTGAAACATCTCAGTCGGAGTCCTGTCCTTTTTGAAGAAATATCCATAGAACGCCTTGGTCTCTTCCGCTTTCATTTCTAGCCCCCCTGCGAGGTGATCGTCTTGAGTGTGTGTCGAGCCAAGCTCGCCAGATACAGAAGAGTATACCGTCTCAGACCCTTCCTGGCTGCCCACATTGCGGGGCAGGGCGGCGGCAGATATCTCTTCCAGATGTCGGCTGATATGTCTCAATATGTTTTCAACCCCCTCGGGAACCTCCGAACTGCAAATAATACAGAATTTACTCCCGGAGACCGCATTTTCTCCATGGTCCAACAGTATGTGCTCCTTCCAAGATTTCTGATCTGGGAAAGAACCACCCTCGTAAGCACATGGAGTAAAAATGCAATCGTATGGTTGTAAATCGTCTATGCTTTCTGGATAATGGAACAATGTCAGCCACGATAGACTTTTTGAAGATTGGTTTGAACTTACCTCCAAAGTTTGGTCTTCATCATGACGACAACACAACCGCACCCTTCGCACTCGAAGGGTTCCCATGCTTTGCATCTTCCGTCAAGGGCGGGAATGATCTCCATGACGCCTCGGCCAGAGACGAAAGTATAGACGATATATCACTTTTCCCCGCTTGAGCACTACCCGCGTGAGTAGGAACGGATGTGCCAAGTGCTGAATCTCTCAACTCGGCATCCATAGCCCAATCCCAAGCCCCACTGACCCGATGCTGATCCTTAGCGCTTGATTGGTTTGATTGAAGAAGCTCTGGTAATGTCGCATCCTCCTCACGTTGGAGGAACTCTGCTTCGAGGTGTCGTTCAACGATACGCTGATGCCTTCTGAGATTTTTCCCAAGACGGTCGACGAGTGCGGGTGGGGCTGACGGGAACTTCTCCATAATCTTCTGAGTAAGGCTGGTGTGGTGTCAGGGACGATGGGATCTCCGCCATGTCCGGCTCTTGAATGTATTCCGGGTCCCTTGAGGGGCAATCCAATGCAACGCCCAAGTCTGCCAAGCACCTGGTGAAAACCATCATCCTGGACACGCAGGATTGTAAGGCCTCGACATTGTTACTGGTATCGCTCAAGCTAGATGGATAATCTCCATCGTCCGTATCAAATTCATCTTCCAATTCGTCATCTTGTAATGATTGTATTTGACTCCTCGAGCAGAATGACTAGCCCGTCGTGCAATTGTTTCGTCATGGGCTTACATTCCTCCGGTAATGAAGAAAACATCTGCAATGATATAAGTAGGAAGGAGTGATAGTAGTAAGAAACGACAACCTACCGAATATAATGATGTTCCCAATCGCTCTTAAAGGGACGAGTGTTGCCCTTTGAAGGGCCCTGGATGTTTGTAGAGAGCTATCCAGAGTGCCATCAGGCACCATGTGATCTATACCCCACACTGCAAGACTTTGTAGGACACGCTTGAGGCCTCCGGTACTCTTCTGGCATGGCGATTGGTACTCGACCCATTGCGACAGGGTGAATTTTATTGCCTCGGTGCACGCCTCATGCAACCGGGCTACGATACCAACGTCACCTGGAATCCCTAGATGTATTTCGGACATCTGAGGAGGCTGACGATGATGATCTTGGTGATTGAGTTGATGACAGAGTTTGGCAACGCGGTAGAAGTGTTTGGAGAACACATCACATCACCGGCTGGGGTGCTCTCTTGTCGATATGGCTAAACGCTGCGATTGGCTGTTTGTGCTCTTACCCCGCTTCATATCTTCGACGCGACAAGTGGCAGCGAGGCTGCTTACTCCAAATCTTTCGACTTCAGGTTATCCCGATACTGTTTGCAAGCCCTGCTGATGTGTCGAACGAGCGTACAATGGCTGAGATCCTGGGAATAGCATCCGCTGTACTCGGCCTACTCCCGCTTGCAGTCGAAGTCGTCAAGGGGTTCCATACGCTATGCCACACCATTAAAGCGTCCCGAGCTTGTACGAAGAAGCTATTGGACCTCGAAGTCGATCTTCAAACCCAGAGGGCCATTTTCATCAATGAATGCGAACATATACTGAGTATGGTCTCCTCAAGCCCTCATGATCCTCACACGATGATACAAGATCCGGATCATCCGCTGTGGTGTGATGGAGCACTGGAAAGTCGAGTCAAAGCTTGCATGGCCCAGAGCTATGAACAATGTGTCCACATCATCAAAGCGATGCGTGACTGTCAACAAGAGTTGGCGTCTGGCCTGGAACTGTTCACTATCATACGAAGAGAACGAAATCCGGTAAGACAACTTAAAGAGTCCAGTTTTGGGGCCCAGTGAAAATACGCTAACGCAAGTTTTTTTAGAATGAATCTCTGAGAATGTCATTCCTAAGACTCCGGAAATCACTCATGTTCAGCCTTGAAATGAGTCGGTACGAGAGAAAATTGGAGAAAATCAGGCAGCACAATGCGAGCATCTCCATCATACGATCTCATATCAAGGAGTTTCAGGAACGACAACCTAAGGAAACAAGATTGAAACTCCCCGCGAAGGACTCGCTACCATCCTGGATATCCACAGTACATGAATTATCGATAGATGCATTCACGACGCTGACGTCTGCCTTCTCGTGCCAAGTCGACGGTCACATTGACCACTTCGCAGCTCTGAGAGCCGAGGATACCAATATTGCACATACCAGTGTGCATCTGAACGTGGGCCTGACATATTGTCTTAGCAATGTGTAAGTGACAAATCATACAACAGTATCGACACAGGCATTTCGGCACTAATGTATATATAGTAACGAACCACAACATGTTCTTCCCTTCTCTCTTGAGGCTTGTGCTCCACACGCCGACCGGCAAACGCTATATTCAGGCCAGAGAAGGCGAGTCCGGTTCTCTGAGGAGCCTCCAGAAGCCTCCAAATAATCAACAAACTCGGATACTGACCGCTCTGGGCAAGTCACAACCTCTCAGAGGTTGAGAACGCGTGTGCCTACCTGGAGACGAATCTCATCAAGCAACCCCCTACTGGCCATAGTTATCTTGCATACATATACGAAGAAGCTTTATGCAGTCGCTCGTTTTATGTCACTGCTGGTAAAAAGGGAACCTTGGGATACTCGGGAACACTGAGTAACGTGATGCTGGATACTGGATCCGGGAACATGCCGATCACAGACCAGTACAAACTCGCCATCAAAGTGACAATGGCGATGCTGCAATTCCACTCAACACCTTGGCTGCGAGAAAGGTGGAACACGTCCGACCTGCTACTGGGAACACTCGACTACACCCAACGCGCAAGTCGTGTCTGATTCTTAAGGTCCCGCTTCTTCAGCCAGACAGCCGACAATGAGGTCGACACGACGACGACACCGGATGTGATCCCCTGGGACAGGAAAGGAAAGAGATCGAAGGCACCCAGATGAAGTGTCTTGGAGATTACGACATCGACAATTTGACATTGTTCAGTCTAGGGGTTGCTTTGCTGGAAATTGATCGATGGGCGCCCCTCTCCCAGATTCGTCTCGACGACGACCCGGATGACGTGGCCACGGCCTTAAGCAGCCCAGCAAATCACCGTCCTGGGAAAATGCTACGGCGATATAGTTCAGAGGTGCATGAAATGCCATTTCGGCTCTGGTCATGACCTGAGCAGGGTCGAGCTTCAAAGTGCGATCTATACCAATGTGGTCTGTCCCTTGCAACGTCTCGTCGACACAGTGGATGGAAGGTAGATATGGTGGATTCAGGAGCTGGAGTGTGTAGTCTTCGCTAAGACATGTTACACATAATTAATTAGAAAAAGTGAATGAAATATGCCATGAAGCCCATGGTGACAACCTTGTAAGGCGTGAGTCGTGTGGGAAAAGCTGCTGACAGTGCTTAGTATCAAGTGATGGCAATCGCCGTTCCGTCCCCCGCTCAACTGCCTTCATGCCAAACTGCAGGAATCAATGTGTGTCAAGTGCAGGGTCTGAGGAATGTAGATCTGGCTGGACATGTAGTCGGGAATGTGGAGAACAAAGGAAACTCAAATCGCTTCGCACGGACACCGGCCGAATGCGGACGACCGGGGCAACGGTGGAGTAGGTGTGACCCGAGCGCGCGGGCGACCAACTCGGGCGCCACGCCCACGGATAAGCGGCCTTGTGCGACGCAGGAATTTGAATTCAGGCACGAGGCAAATCACAACTCCAACTTAACGCCGATCTGACCCGGCAACCATTAGTTTCCCGGTGGCTGAACAGCAACAAACAGTGACACGTCAAAAACTATGGCAATGATCGTACGAGGAAACGGGTTGGCAGTTGATGTCGGAGTTGGCTGAATGGGCCTGAGTCGAGAGTGGAGCATAATTTTGATGGTGTCGACGAGTATATATAAGGTCCGGCATCACTCCTCTGATAGAGGGTTGACTCTTGTCCCACCCGAAAGTAAGAAAGCTGTATTACAACGGCCCCTCGCTCTTTATATTCAGTGCTTCCATTGCTGTTTGCTGTTTAGACGACCATGCTGTTCAACGAGGTGTTCGACTACTTCATAGGCGATAGGCTGGAAGCTTGCAAGCTGAAGTCGTTCGAGAAGCCACACTATTATTCGCTGGGTCGTATCCAGCAGTTCGAAGATACGCTGACCCATCTCATGTTTCAGATGGGGTATACTGTCGAGACCACTGCGGGCTATGATGACGAAAAGCTGCTCAGAAGCAGCGGAACACATAACGAGATAAAGTCGGCATTCACCCAACTGGTCGATGTTTTTGTCAAGTCTTTCGATGTCTTGGAGAGCTCCCGGGACTATAAAGTTCCCGCAAAGTCTCTCCCAAACCTTCAAGGAACCTTTGAGGCATACGGAGAGGCCCTGTTCAAGAAGCCAAGGTATCCAGAAGGTCTGAAGCTCAAGGAACAGGACTATGGCGGGTCAATGGCACTGTCATCCTTCAAGGATGAAGAGAGAATCAAATATCAGTGGCAGGACGTTGACGCTACTTCCTTCACCTGGGTCCGCTCAACTTCAAGCAGAGATGCGGAGCCATTGTCATGCGCAAGGGAGATAGTCCAGGTGGCGTGAAGATACTATTTCTGGAGAAATCCCGACTGGAGGGTGTCTACCAGCTCCCCAAGGGCGCAGATTTCTCTACCAGAATCCACCAGAGTCTGCAATGCATGAGGCGCAGGTCTGGACCGGCGCCGTGGAAGCTGGCGACGAAAGTACGGATGAAGAAAAAGGCACTACAGGAGGTTTTGCTCCAAAGCCCTCGAAGAAGCTGTTCGACATCAAGCCAAAAGATATCCTATTTCCTACCAGATTTGATATCCGCAAGGATGGCCGGGACCTAATCGAAGATGGGAGTGGAAACAAAACCCGACGAGGAATCGCTACAGCGGCCGCGACCTTGGACAGGGCAAGCTGGAGAAGACAGGTGCTACCTTAATCCCCAACCATGACATGATCTGTCGGACTTTCTTCACAGAGCCCAGTAACGGCGTCGCAAGCTTCATGGACTGGTACGCGGCGTATGCTGAGAAGGACCCCAAGGCAGAGTTTGACGACGTCTTTGAGCTGCCTGATCGAAAAGACGAGAGACACAAAGTGACCGGCCGCTGGTTGACCCCGGAGCAAGTCTATCCAAACGACCGAATTGCGCTGCACGAGAAGCAAGCAGTTTGGTTCGCGGTCAAGTATTACAACGACAGCCCCGAGATATGAGGCTTACGCAGTGAGCGGGTATTTTGTCACAGGGATGCTTTATATCTTATGACTTCTTTTCCCACCATCTCCTCCGTTCTTTATTAGCAAGACTCTTGGCCACATTCTTTCACACATTGATTAGTTCCATACGTTCGAAAATGTCTTTAGTGGATAGTTCAAAATGAGAATTAAGTTGGGAACCTAGGCAAATGCTACTCATTCCCTAATTATAACTAAAGCGAATTCATCGGTCCTGATCAACTTAACCCGGCATGCGGTCAGATAAATTTACGTATGAACTGGTGTATCTCCCGCGAACTAAACGAGGGGATGCGCTGCAAATATATCGAAAATCCCCCTCGGAGGTTACAGCAACCTCGACAATCCGCCTTGAGAGGTGCTCTATGTCAGGCATGTTCTTGGCTATGCCCAGGTACCTCAAATGACTTTCCGGAATCTTGTCCAACGCCCGCCCCCAGAGATGTCGCCAGGCTTCCATCGCCTGTAGCAGCTTGCCCGACTGCTGGGGCAGGCACATGGCGACATGCAGATTGAAGATAATCGGTTGTAGTGCTGTGTAGGTCTGATGTCAGCCACTGTCGTTTTAACAGAGTGGGCGAGAGAGCGGATAATTTGGTACGTACCGCACATGATGATGTGTAGATGGAATAGGGGTAAGTTATCCCACTCGCTGTTTCCCTGAGAGTCACAGTCGAGGAACCTCGGCATGAACTCTTTCAAAGATTGTGTAACTCCGTACCCTGTCGAGGATGACCTCACCAACTCGAATGCCGATTCCGAGTCCGCATCCCAAACGGCAGGGTCACATGGCAGCTCTCCAGCCATTTCCATCATAGAGAAGTTGGGTGGGTTGTTGCACGACAAGGTAGCCAAGCAGTCTACACAGAATGCCCAAGAAACGAGTCGTATGACTTGCTCACGCTGTGTGAATAGTTGCCAGTCTTCATCCCCGGAAGCATCGTGCCTGTATCCCACGAGACCTAGCCTTCTCAAGGCCGATACCAGCCCCGGTAGTCGTTCTGTCATAGCCACACGCTGCATGACCGAGTCGCTCGCCATAAGTGTATCCAGGCCGTACATGAGAAGAGCAGCCTGGCAAAGCGGGATGATTTCTGCCAGTTCGACGTCTGAAGTGGGTGACAGACAATTGAGATATGTTCGGAGCTGGTGAAAGACATAGGAATCTGCCAGATGATACAGGTTCCGGGCTTCGATGATGTGCTCAGGACCGTGGCCCGGACGGTATGAATAAGTAGCACCGGTGAGGGCGACGACCATCAGCAGAGGGAGAGGTGCTTCCTCGAGAGCAAAGGTGGGCCAGTGGATGATTGGGTAACGATAATGTCGTTTGCGACAGAATATCCTGGCAAAGGTTTGCACATTGGAGACACTGAAGAAGCGCCGAAAGGAGCTGGGATTGAATGAAATCCCGGTGGAGCAGTGGCCAGCGCTGGCATGGGCAGTAACTTCCAGTTCCAATAGGTCGAGTCTGGCCGCGAGCCGGTCCTCTTGAGATGGAAGGGTCTGGGAAAGAAGGGCACCAAGAAGGTCTTGTTCTTCGGTATCGTATAGCCCGCCAAGCTCCAAAGATCCGAGGTCAGTTTGGCCGTCATCGAATGGCATCAACATCGTTGGGTTAATGCAGCCAATTGCGGCGTCGCCCGGCGCTTGAGTGTCTGACGCTACAGGAGCCACGCTTGATGTCGGGCCGATGAGAGCACCATCAGGTTCTTCACCCACATCCTTTTCGGTGATGAAGTCCTGCCTCTCATCGGTATAATTCAGTAGAAATGACAAGGGGACGCGGTTGCGGCTGTTATGGCTTGGTGACTCAGGCGGCTCTTGTTGTGCAGTAGTCTGCCGATGAGTGGCGTCGGTGCAGTACCGACGAAAAGTGCAGTCCAACTTTCGAGAGCTGCAGCGCTCGCACGGGTGCGTAGCATTACAGTGCACTTTGATCCGCGAACATTGGTCGCAGGACTTGGTCTTTCGACCACGCTTCCCGATGCGCAATGCGCGGTTCCCTCTCTTCGGACAGGATGTGGCGTGCCGCCTGGCGCCGTCGACACGGAGAAGACAGCGAGCAGAAGGGGCACTCACGGCTGGTGCGCAAGCGCTGAACGACGTCGTCAGCCAGGGGCAGCTGGCAAACCGGGCAAGACGTCATGCCCTGTGGGTTGGTGTTGCGCAAGGGTATTGGTAGTCGCAGCTCAATTAGGTAGAGCTGGCATCTGCAGAGCGTTGTGCAGGGCGTGCTGCGCTGCGCATCTGGTGAAACGGGGGACATGCAGAGAGAGGAGTGTTTTTCCCGAGGCCAGAATTGGGGCGCTACCCTGGCGCATTGGGCCAGTCTGGCAGTTTGGCTGGCGTACCGTCCTAAAAAGAAGCTTCTACTGTGCATGTGGTGCGTTTTGGTTGCTCTAACACAGTGTAGATTGTGACCCCGATAGATTGGGTCACTAGTATTCCGGGGGTCTCCATGTTTCGATGAGTGGATCTCAATGTGTGAATATCCCGATAGCAGTAAAGCCATATGTCTTCCCATGGCAGCGGCCAGCATTCGTTTTTCTTGAGGATTTGTAGTTCTACCCATTTCAAGTACTCGTTCTCACCGGAATAAGAAGACCAATGATGAGGATCGCGAAAGTCGCAAGTCGTGGGTCACCCTGAATCGAGAACTAGGCGCACTGCGTTTGACTAACACGCCTGAAGCAATCCGCCGCTCACTTACGTGCAATGCACATCTCTACCACCCAAGAAGTCAAATATTGACAGGGCCTTTCTCAAGGAGTATCTCCAATACCACGACTTCAGCAACAGGAGCTGCCCAAACGCACGGGACCCAGTCTCCCACACTCGACTACAGCACTCTCAACAGAGTCGAAACCCACCAGCGTCATCGACTATGCATTGTGAGAATATTCTCATTCCCAATCATTCGACTCAAGTACTCAGAGAAAACTTCCAAGCTAACCAATACCAAGAACCACGCTGGACCAGCTCCTGGCCTGGCGCGCAACGGCTCCATGTGGCCGCTGACCTTCGCCCTGGCCTGCTGCGGCATCGAGATGATGCACGCCTCGATGCCGCGGTACGACCAGGACCGGCTGGGCCTCATCTTCCGGGCGTCGCCGCGGCAGGCCGACGTCATGATCGTGGCGGGCACCGTGACCAACAAGATGGCGTCGGCGGTGCGGCAGTGCTACGACCAGATGCCCGACCCCAAGTGGGTCATCAGCATGGGCACCTGCGCCAACGGCGGCGGCTATTATCATTATAGCTACAGCGTCGTGCGCGGCGTCGACCGCATCCTGCCCGTCGACATCTACGTGCCCGGCTGCCCCCCGACGGCCGAGGCGCTGCTGTACGGCATCTTTCAGCTGCAGCGCAAGATTCGGAAGACCAAGACGACGCGGATGTGGTACCGGAAGTAGGGACAGGGTCGACGGGGGATAGGTTTCTGTGGTTGGGCGCTCACCAAGTTGAGATATTGTGATCCCAAATCTATCTGTCATTAAGTAACTATAAAGGGGGCGTGCCTTTTAAGCATCCAAGTTAAATAAACCAAGTTCAGGCACATGCTGCGCCAAATCGACCACCATCTTGGGCTCCCAGTGCGCCTGCCTGTCATCCATAGCCACGCTACCTACTTCAGGGACAGTGCCAAACGTATCGGGCCCAAAAAGCCAGAAACCAGCCGCGTCCAGAAGTTCACGACCGAGTCTCGCATGCTCCTCGCTCAAACGCTCTCCGTGCAGGGGCTTATTGATCTTCCCCATCCACTTGGCCCAGCTCGCATCTTCCTCTCGCAAGAATCCCATAAACGCTTCACGCCCCGTGACCCCCTTGATCGGATGGTTGTCTTGCCCCGATATCCGAACAGTCATCGGATGGGGATGGTAAGGCCATACAGAGTAGAGGTACCGGACCGGGATGGAAGCAGGCGGCACGCCGTATCTGGCGAGCAGAGACCGCCACAGAAACACGTTGCGCCGGGGGTCCACGCCCACGGCCAGATGCGCCAGGTCCGTCTGGATTGGCCTCGGGTCCCGGTCCAGTAGGTCAAAATCGGTCGTTTGGCTGCTGGGAAAGTGCGGCATCAGGGGCCGAGCGGTTCTGGTGAAACGACGCTCGAGGATACGAGAGCTGCCCGATCATGTTGCGGGGGTCGCCGCCCGGGGCGATGCAGGAATAGAACGTCCGTATGTTTTGTGAGAACAGCCCTTTCAGTGCTTGCGCGGCCGACGGGTGCAGGGTAGAGGGGTCTTGGTCGCAGAGGTGGCTGATGTCGTTCATGTTGCGACCCATGGCCAGGTGGGCGATCCCGACGCCTTTGGGGTCCGAAGCCACTATGTCGTGGAAGAAGGCCACTAGCGCGTCGATACGCGCTAGCCCCTGGGCGAGCTGGATCTCGAGTATGTCGGTATCGGGGCTCAGGCGCAGGCGGCCCGGCTCGTCGGGCACGAGAGGCATGGCGACCCGGTAGAAAGCCAGAAACGCCTGTCTGGCTTCGCGGTTGACGGACGACGCTCTGGGCGCCCATGGACAGAAGCTTGCCACCGTGAGATGATACGGATCCCCGCTGACCCAATTGCCGAGATGGTTCCTGGAGGAGTACAGTTGTGGCTTGATTTCCTGTCTGTTCTGCTGCCTCAGCTGTGATATGGGCCGGTTGATGAGGATGCTGATGAATCGGTTGCTGGGAAAACAACACGTCCAGACTTTCAATCGCAGCTCTAGCGGGAGCTGACTGAAGCGGGGGAACGACGAGCGTGGCGATGCGTCTTTGGTCGTGTCGACATCATTGAGCACGCGGTACCCTCCTTTGGTGGACTCCATACCCTAGATTGAAGCCTGGAAATGAACGAGAGTACAGTGGAGCGGGCGTTTCTTGGAAGCAGTCAGTATGAATCCTCCGGGTCATCATCGAGTTTTGGGTACGGAATCAACTGTGAGCTGTTGGTCAGCGCCTCCCTCTTGTACTCGGTTTTGCGTGATCCGCCAGGCAGCAGCCTTTGGATGTGATGCAATGTGACGTCAATGATGCTGTGCCGTGCCCTACCTGATTACCCCATTCCCGCCGAGAAGCCTCAGGGGTAGATCATCATCGCTCTAGTAGCAGCAGTAAATGCAGCTGTCTACTGAAAAAGCGTCAACCTTTTACTTTGTGTTGACAGGTAGTTGATCAGCGAGTCAAGTTATCGTTTTGCTCCTTGGGGGGCATTTTGCTATTTAATTGAAAAGCTCAAGTTCTCCAAGAAAGTTGCTTCCACGGCAAAATCGCCGGAGGGATTGTGCCTAATTATAGGATTGCATATTACGCCGAAAGGCGAAAGGATGAAAATTTTGATGATCTACGTAGGACCATAAACGTTGGTCAGCCATTACATAGCCTCCATGGCAGTATCACAAGCGATACTCCAGATGACGACACCCCTAGTTCAGAGAAGTACGGCGTAGCAATAGTTAGATGATGCTATGGCTAGGAAGGCTTGCCTACGTCCGTTGATGACCCCTATATAGAGTTCCAACGTCCTGTTATCTGTAGTTTTCCCTTCTCGCTCACACACATCCTCTCTCGTCTACTACATATCTTGCTCTCGTGAGCTTATCTGTTCTCCGGCTCGCTTCCGCAACTAGTCATCTGTACACGAATGGACTCGCGACGTGCGTGGCATGACCGGTATCGGTGACCCTATCTCAAGGTGACGAGAACCGCTATGACAGGGTAAGCAGGAAATGGCATTTCCCCCATCTGATTCTGTGCCGAGGACTCTGAATCAAAGCTAACGAAAGAACACGCGCCCGCCAGATCCTGGCGCATGTGCAATGCGAGGCGAACAAGGCCGAGAAAGATATGCGCGATTGGTCGACCCTGGTCCACGGGGCGAACTTCGCCCGCTCGCTCCTGGCCGTGAGCGTGTCGAACCCGTACCTGCAGCCGCCCGAGCTGCAAGACGCGCAGAAAGTGCTGAACCGCCAGGCGCTGCAGACGGCCGTCGACGTCGCCGTGGGCGGCCTCTGGACGGTGCAGGTGGTCGAGCGGCAGTCCCTCGATGGCGGCCTGCCGCTGGGATCCATGGAGATCGAACGGGGCGGCACCCGAATGCGGAGGGCGCCCCGGTGGCCTGGCCCGCCGTGCCGACGCTCGAGGTCGATTGTGGGTGGCCGACTCGGTACACCCCTTCCAAGGACCCCGAGGAAACTCGCCAGCGGATGGTGGATCTTGGCCACCGGATTTGCATCAGCGCGAACGGGTGCGCTCCTGGGACGGGAACGCCTCACTGTACTGTGAGCGACGATCGTCCCCTTGGGTAAGTGAAGGAAATGCACCAGACTGCACTACAGTGCTTGATGTTTCGGAGGCATTCACTAACTCGTGGACTACCTTAGTTACTGTGAATGTTCCTAGGGTCCATTCATGTTCCACGGCGACCCGTCAGCAACGTTTCAGCGTCAGGGGGTTGTTGAGTGAGTCCAGACGTCGCAGTTAGAAATCTATGTTTGCTTGGTTTGCTTTCTTGATCGGATCGTTATATCGCTGGCGCCCCTGAGTCAGTCTTGCCGCTCAGGGCTTTCACGTGGCTCGGCTGCCTTGGAAATAGACCGTTGGGCTTTTTATTTCAATCACATTCGTTATCACCGACATTTTTGATCATAATGGCAAAATGGGCTAGTTGTTATTTCCGAAAATGTCCGAGGAGACGCTACCTTGTGACAAGGCGCCGGATTACCTTCCAGGTCGATACCTTCTGCCTGCAATGTTGAGTCCGCTCTAACCTGTCTCAACGGCAAAGTCTCCACAAGGCCAAAGCTCGAATTGTCCACCACACAGGTCGGGCACCATTGCTCAGCATGCCAAGTGCGCAGTCACTACTTTTGCTAATCCAAGTATCCATACAGAGATGAAAGGTTCAGTAAATTGCCAATTGCAGATGGGAAGTCACGGCAGCGTCAGCAGCGTTGGCGGCACCGACGGTACTGTGTTAGCTCAATACGCTGGCCCGGACAGTATGGGAGGTAAGGGACACTAAATCCGTTCGCCCGCTTACGTCGGAGAGCCAGTATCCATACAGAGATGAAAGGTTCAGTAAATTGCCAATTGCAGATGGGAAGTCACGGCAGTATCCATACAGAGATGAAAGGTTCAGTAAATTGCCAATTGCAGATGGGAAGTCACGGCAGCGTCAGCAGCGTTGGCGGCACCGACGGTACTGTGTTAGCTCAATACGCTGGCCCGGACAGTATGGGAGGTAAGGGACACTAAATCCGTTCGCCCGCTTACGTCGGAGAGATGATATTTTCCGAGTTTTGAGACCCGTTTGTCCCTTGGTAGCACACGACTTATCATAGATAAGGGGCCGTCGTGCTATTTGTTTCCAACCTGCTTATCGTTCCTCAATTCTTACGTCAGCCCCCTTCCCGCTTTTAAGCAGACGTATCCGTATGGTCGAGGAAAGAAGCTAGCGTGGGATTCCTTAAGATTGGCATCCATCCAATTCATTGCCTCATACCAAGCGCTTCAGTCGTTTAACAAACTGCCATTTCGCAACTCTCCAACCCGCATATTCCCACATCGTCTTCAAAATGGCCGAATCGCTCCGCCCAGGAAGTCATCCAGGCTCTGAATCTCTCCCCTCACCCGGAGAAGGGCTACTACGTCGAGACCTTCCGGGACGCCCGGGGCACCGCCGAGCACCAATCCAACAGCACGTGCATCTACTACCTGCTGGAGGGCGAGTCGGGCCTGTCGCACTGGCACCGCGTCCTCAACGCCGTCGAGGTCTGGCACCACTACGCCGGCGCGTCGATGCGGCTGTCGCTGTCGTGGGACGACGGGACGCCCGTGCGGGACGTCGTGCTGGGCAAGGACCTGTGGGCCGGCGAGCGGCCCCAGGCCGTCGTCCAGGAGAAGGAGTGGCAGCATGCGCAGAGCCTGGGCGATTGGACCTTGGTGGGATGCACGGTCGCGCCCGCCTTCACCATGGACAACTTCGAGATGGCCAAAGGGGTTGGGAGCCGCGGGAGGCGTAGGGCGGGCGCAGCAAAGAGCGGCCGGGAATCCAAGCATCCGAGACAGATTATTAAGACAACGAATGGACAAGCCGCTATATTTATGCAGAGTAAGCTGCACAGCCGCACGGCGCACAATGCAGCTTATTATTTCCTCTTCGTCCAAATTGTAGAGTTCAAGGTGGCGCTCCCTTCTCGAGGTTCAGATGAGGCCTGCTCAGCTCTGGGGTTACACAGCAGCTGTCCTGCTTCCTGTCCGCCGGATGGATACGCCGATCAATCCTTGCTGACGCCGTATCTGCAGGGTGACGGGCACCTGGTAATTGGGATTGTAAGGCTTTGAATCAATCAGACGCGCCCATACATCGTCTTCAATTGCGTCCCGATGAATCCCCCCTCCCTGTAAATACGGCTTGTTCGATTCTTGGCCATCCACGCTCAGTCTCTCTCCCCTTTCCCCCACCCCTTTTCAATTCCACCAAGCTAGTCCGGCATTCAATCATTGGAAAGCAAGGTGCACTTCCATTCTGCTTCGTGCTGCAGTGCATGTAGTTGTTTTCAGCTTCGGAACCCCGCTCCCGTAAGCACCATGGACGCCATCAAGGAAAACCTCCCCGTGTCCATGACCATGGCCGCCTTTTGCGCCATCGCATGGTACATCGGCATCGAGCTCAACTTTTCGCTCTTCGTGCTCTTCAAGCGGTGGCGGGGCCGCTACTTCTGGTCCTGCGCGCTGGGGTCCTGGGGCATCATCCTGCACCCGCTTTTCATCATCTTGGCGGACTTTGGGGTGTGGACCGATCTCAAGGGGTCCATCCTCATGATCTACCTGACCGGGTTCCTGATGATTCTGCCCCAGAGCTGGGCGCTGTATTCGCGGCTGCACTTGCTGACTCGCAACACGACTTTGCTCCGCTATGTCCGAGGGGTCCTGCTGTTCACCTCGATCGTAATACCGCCGCCCACCATTGTGATAGGGTTTCTCTCCGTGAGTTTCCGAGAGACAGCGACGCCCGAGACTGAAAACAAGAGATGCGCCGAGAGCTAACGCGGACGGTGAATCGTAGCAAGCAACCGCCATGGGCGCGTCAACCGCGCCAACATGATCTGGGACCGGGTCCAGGTCACCATCTACCTGGTCCAAGAAAGCCTGCTGAGCGTCCTGTACATCTTCGAGACCCGGCGCCACCTCCAAGTCGTCGGCTTCGTCGACGACAAGCCCGGCGCCAGCCTCTGGTCCCAGCGGGACGGGCTGTTCATGCACCTCATCTGCACCAACCTGCTGGTCATCGCGCTCGACGCCACGCTGCTGGGCATGGAGTACGCGGGGCTCTTCTACGTGCAGGGCGCCTTCAAGCCCTGCGTGTACGGCGTCAAGCTCAAGGTCGAGTTCCTGGTGCTGAACCGGCTGGTGCAGAGCGTGCAGCACCCGCAACCTCGGGGGCTCCTACAGCGGGCAGCGGGATGCGAGTGGCAGCATCCCGCTGGTTTCGCATCCGTCGAGCGCTCGTCAGACTCCGTCGGAGCAGCCACGTTCCTGGATTGGCGCGAATAGCCGCTGAGCGACGCCCGGTCCTTACCGAGTACTTCACGGACGTCACCTTCGCGTTGGAAGAGGTCCGGTTAAGTCTCAACCCTGACTGGCTTCTCCACGTCCAGAGAGAAGCAATCGATCAAAAACACGAGCGCTCAATGGACAGCTATCCGAGACCAACTATCCGAGACCAGTAATTTGTCGCAGCATCGTTTTCAGTGCCTGTCCTATTACGCATCTCAGGCTAAATCATCACGCGCTCAAGTCCAATCAAATTGACCGGTCCTAAGGATTCCAAGAGCGCACGAGCTTTGAGGTACTACCAGCCGCCGCGTGGGTATTTCGAGATTCGCATGCACGATGAGGAAAGAATGTGACGATTAATGGCTACTAACCATCCTAGAAATGGATTGTCCCCATCTGCGTGTTGATGTCGAGTGCATCTGACAGAACGGCAAGGGTTGTCTGAGAAGGGATAGGAAGAGGATGCTGCGCATACTTATTTTCAGCGTCCCATGTCTCGTACCCAACAAAGTGTTCCACTCCATGGAGTGTACTTCTTGCAGGCGGAGAAGAAAAGAAGAAGAAGGCCGAGGACGAAGGGGATTATGGAAGAGCTTTGAGAAGGAACACCGCCCGGTGTCCGGGTATCCGCCGAACAGTCCAATGGCGGACTACGCCGACTGTTTGAGGCCAGTCCTCTCAGGAGGCGGGAAGCGCCGGATTATCAACTCAAGACGCTCGACCTCGACCCCGGGTCAACATTGCAGCCCAAGGGGTTTTGGAGCACCGGATAGTTCTTATCAACTGTATGGGTGGCGGGAAGAAAAACACTTCCAGGCATGCGGAGCTCGGTGTCAAAGCTATTCTTTCGCATGATACCCCAAATATCCAGGGGCTGGGGCTAAGTTGGAGGCCTGGTACCACAAACAGGACACCTGCAGTTCAACAGTCATATTGGGTTGTCGAGAGTCGAACCGTACATCAGGACCTGTATGATAGAGGAACACATGCCTAGCTTGCTGTATAAGCTCGTGAGAACCGAATATCAAGGTCGGGGTTTCGGTGCACTGGCGCTGGCATGAGACGCAAGAAGCTACAGGTAGCCATCAGGGGGGCAAAGCCATTCGTATCACAATATCTCCCATGCAAGACGTCAGTGCGACCTCAGAGGGTTTGGTGGAAGTTCTCCAAGTTATGTAAGGGGAAAGCATACATTGCAGGGTTACGGAAATGCAGGGCCACGCGAAGCCTCGAGTCCAAGCAGCCGATGAAGCGCCGTTGGAGAGAAACGCACTTCGTATATGCACATCATCGGCAGTTATAGTTGAGATATAAAACGGAGGCAAACTCTCCATCAAAATCATGATGGGGAAAGTCTCCTGTTTGGATTGCAGGGTGTAAAACACAGCAGCCATTGAACTATACGCGTAATAGAGTTCAGACATGAGTCGCCCAAAGTATGATTGATGCAGGGCTTGCACTTTTATTCAGGTATCCGAGCTTTGTATGTGATCAGTCGCTCTGATCTGTAAAGCTATAGCCTGTCTCACCTCCTTAAACCAACCTGTGCTCGAACTAAGGTGTCGTTGTGTCCGAAATGGTCGCCGCCATTTTCCTTAGAAGAAGATGATGACCTCGCAGCGCATTTTGCACTCTGCCAAGACAATTCGCACACCATGAGTCCTCCAGTAACGGTGTGTACGTTCAATCGTCGCTTGGTACCATGGTTTCTACATATTATGGTCAAATTTGGAATGGCTAATTCACATATCAGGAGTCTCTTTCCGTTTACACAGAACACACTGAAGATCGCCTCGGCATTTGTGATCCATAGAGATGTCATGGTCGATGAATACTACTATGGCCCTCGAGGAACGCGGAAATGTCGTAAGTACTCCCACCCACACTTGTACCGCAACAATATCACTGATGAGTGCCTGAATACTCCATTCGCACTCGCAAAGAGGATACTGGACTTTTCACCTATACAGAAGAAGCGCAGAGCCATCGATGAGCTCAATCGCCAACCACCATGCGGACGAGGGTCCTGACACGGCTCACTTCTGAACTACGACGATATTGAGTATAAATGTTGATCCTAAGCTGACCATCTGTGGATAGTTGCCTAGCACGAAGAGCTACGACAGACGCTGGAGAGCGGTCTTGCGGCAAATGTATAGTTGACGGGCGCACAGCACTTGCTAACCTCATAGCTAGACACGGTGACTGGGATGCATCGGCCAACTCGGAGCCGGATGCCCTTCCGTTATGAGGATTTCCCACTAGACAGGGATGCTCCAGAAGGATCATGGGTAATTGGAAGAAGTTCCGGCACCGTTTCCTCCCGGGATGAGAGAGCATCCGCACACTCTTCTGCACAGGTCATTATCGCGACCGGCGTTGCGATTGACGACCTTTGTGACTAATCTACTGAGCCACGCTTTGAGTGACTTTCGGCCAACTGCCGAAAGCTCCTTCCAGGATAGCGTGACTGCGGTCGCTAAATGTCTGCCATGATGCCCAGTAGTTTAATGACTTGCATATGCGCTTGCCTCTCAAATGTCCTTGATGCATTCCCCTTGTAGGCCAAGACGGAAAGAAGGAATGAATGGGTTACGTAATCTTGGCTGCTGTACAATGATTCGAGCAGGTACGACGGAAGGTGGGCCTGGTCAGCGCTGCTCGCGAATCCCACCCAACACCCAACAGCATTCGGCCAACCCGATTTTACCAAGAAAACATGAGATAGATCGGTATATGTGCCGCGTCCTGGATTTCTTGCACTCCCGCAGTGACATCGGGGCTGAAATTGCCAACTGGGGATGAGGATTCATGCCCAGTGAGTTGACAGGGAAGGCCCATAGGATCAATGGCACCTCTCGTGCGCGTGCATTTGATTGGCCAGTATCCGCCGACCAGCTGGTGCGGTCGTCAGCGTGAGGTGGATGTGGATTGTGCCTGCCGCAGGACTAGCCTGCCATCCTTGAGACTGTTCTATCGGTCCTTTCCTACAGTCGTGAAATCATGTACTTAAGTTGGAAGTGAAGAACTGATAGAGTAGCAGTGGTACGGTCATTCAATTGGTGGACTATCTGGAATGTTGGCAGTTGTTCAGGCGCGAATCCATTCAATGCACAGAACACATTGAATGATGTAGTTGCCCATCCCAATCCCTATAAAGTCATCCTCTGCCACAGCTCATCCATCATTTTGTCTTTTCCCCACAACCACTCAACCACTGTCATTCAGCCTCGCTTGCTCGGAAGTCATTGCCTTTCATCATCTTCCACCGTTGCTCATCTCCCCTACTTTTTCGCTTCACTCGCTTTGACAAGTCTTCATTCGTTGATCCACGTCACAATGTACAGCATCACGTTCCTTTTGACCGCCGCCTCGGCTTTCGCCGCCACAGGCATGGCCAACTTCACCGAGAATGTGAACGGCTACACCTTCACCCACTGGGGTCCCACCAACGAGGCCTCCAAGTTCGACTACGAACTCAACATGGCCCAGAGTGCCGTCACCCTCCTCAAGGAGCGCCTCGGTGCCGACGGCTACAACCTCACCGTCCCCCAGACCAAGAACGATCTTCCTGCTGCTTTGGCTAAGCTCCACACCACCAAGGCCAACCTCGGTCCCAGCGGTCTTGAGGCTCTTCTTCAACCCGACATCGCCGACGCCAACACCTTCTGGCACAACATCATCGCCACCTCCAAGGGAACCTGGAAGCCCACCAAGGCCCAGTGCGTCAGCTACATCCCCAGCCTGACGCCTTTGCGTTTGGCGGTTGGGCCACCTCGCCCGCGGCCGACGCTGCCAACGACGATGCCAATCCCGAGCACTACGTCAAGCAGACCTCTACCGGTTCCGACGGAAAGCCGCAATCCACCGTTCTCGAGGGCTGGGGCGGCGTTCGCACCTTCTTCGACATCCAGGACTTCAGCACCCCAGACCGCACCAAGTACCCGTTCCTGGAACTGCTCCCCGACTTCCCCATCCAGGCCGCCGGTCCCAAGGTCCTGAAGGACGGCACCGGCGTTACGTTTGGAGTTCTCCACATCGCGGTCAAGGACGTCGACGACGCTAAGTACGGCAAGGGTTTCGAGGTCTATTCGGCCGTCTGGTATCAGGACAGCATGCCTGAGGACCACATTGAGGCAGAGAGTGAGCACATGGTCAATGAGATCATCAACTTGTCGATCGCCGCATCCAAGAGCTCTGGAGGTAGCGCTCGCCGCTTTCGGTCATTCTGAGAAGGGGACTGGCAATGGTAAGCATGCTTGACCTTCACATTCGTACATCGCAGCATGCGCTAACCAAAGAGCCAGATATGAGATAGTTGGTTTTCTGCCACCGATGATATAGCGTTACAGTCTGGCTGCGTGCTCTTGGAAAACATGATATTCCCCCTCACAGAGACAGGGCATCTAATAGGCAGCTTGTGCGATGGAGATACGTAGAATCTAATAAACTGGACCAAGAAACCAAGTTCGATCGATCTGTGCTAATGCGTGACCATTGGTCCATTTTTATGCGATGGTGGTGGTGATGCTCAATCAATGTAAGCATGCCAATCACTAACCCTGATGCGTTGGCTCTACATGAGGTCCGCGGACGTCCCTGTTCCACGAAGCGCAGGGCTGACAGAGCAAACATTGGAGCCAAACATCGCACATTGGACCTTCTTTGGTCAACTGACGGTGGGTGGTTACATTGAAAGAGTTGCAAGCTGATATATGCAGCACTGCACTGCCTACAGGCGGTGATCTGCCCCTTAAACGTTCGACCCCCACCTCGGTTGCAAAGCACGAATACAGTATGGATTGGACGTTTTGGAGAAGAGCCTGATCTATTTCAGAACCTTTAGAGGCCCCAAATTGCTGCTGCCTATCATAGTTTCTTGACTGTAACCCCCCATCACGGACATGTGACTATGGTCAAGGGCTTATTGGACTGGTCGAAAGGAGGCTGACCCCAAATTGCATCGCAGCCCGGCTCTGCCTTGTGACATTTGAGGAGATAATAAGACGCCATATCCCATTTCCAGAAGAAGAAAAAAGATACTCTCGTTATTACTCACATAACTCACTTGCCTATCAAAGTTGAAAATAATCGCAGTCATGTCTCACGCAAACATACACAAATCATGGTTTGATTACAACCTGAGCAGACCCTACCCATTCCGATGGTTCACTCCCCTCGTTGTCGTCGGTGCCCTTATTCTAATCACGGTGTTCTCACTGATCAATTATGCAACCGGCGCCTTCTATCTGGTCACAGAGCATACATCCCAGCCAGCGGAGTTGATGCATAATGAAACCAACAAGTGAGCTGATACCAAATCTTGTGTTTTGGTATAGAGACTGACTTACATAGGTGGTTCGTGGCGTTCAATCAAGATGATAGCCACAAGCCCCATTGCGAGCCGCACATCCTTACCCTAGGAGACAAGTTCTTCACTAGCAACTTCGGCTTTGCCTACACATTGAAGTCCATAACCAACGGACCTGATAATTCCTTCCCATCGATTAGCTTGAGCCACGAAAAGGCCACCCTACAAAACTGCAACACTACTAAAGTCAGTATCCTCCTGCGGAAATCTAGCATTCAACAGGTGACTCACCTTGCGAGCTCCTGGGGCGCTTCGGAACTCTCCACTACTGTAACGTGCAGTGTATATGACGAACATGACGAGCCTTTCATTCTTGAGATGAACCACCATCTCACTTACCTGGATATCATGTATTCTACATACATAATTAAGCACGACCCTGTCCACAATGCCAGTGTCTGGTGGGGCATGCAGTTGATGAAATCCCATTGGACCGGCGTTCTGAAACTTATAGGGCACACGCCACTGAACCGCGGCGCCTTTTGGATGAGAGGAAGCATAGATTATGGATGGCAAGGGAATCAGACCAGGTAATTGCCGGCATTCAACCTCTTGACGGTCCCAACTGACGGCTTTAGCATTTACTCCCCCGACCTTTTCAGCCTTGACTACTTTCTCATACCCAGCGTACGGGTTGCTAAACTTCCGCCTGCAATTCCCAATCCAAAGAAGAAAGATCGGAAGGGATCAGATGTATACAACAATACCACCGTACGTAACAAGCAACCGCATCTTTCCTATCGAAAGGAGCAGCAGCAGCTAACAGCGAGCCCGCCAGCTTCCCTACGCGGACGCCTTCTTGGAGGGCCACCAGCTAGCCAAGGTCATGCATTCCTTGGTGTCCGTCGACCTGGGCAACAGCGCCGCCCCGAACTACCTCCTCCAAGACGAGGCGCTGCAGCGTCTCCTGAACGGCACCGACGACAGGAACCGCTGGCCGGGCGGCGTCTTCACCCGTTACAAAAACGACCCGAAGACGGAAAGACTCGCTAGCATTATGCCGCCCGCGTCGGGGGAGAAGGCGGTTCCCTTTGCGCAGAGCTACGCCGAGATCGCCGGCCGGAACCGCACGGGCCGGCTGCACACGCGGCCGGCCACTGTCTACACCGAGTACGCGTGCACCGTCCTGCGGCCGAAGAGCACCTGGGTCGTGGTTTGGACGGTGCTGGTGGCCGATCTGGTGGTGTTGCGGGCCGCTTGGGCGGTCCTGAACTGGGTCGCGGGGCGCCTGGTAAGCGACTTTCGGTGTTTATCCCTTCCTATTCTAGTGTTTATTCCACGTTAATCCAGTGTCCCACGAGTGATGGAATAACCGCTTGTGACAGGAATTTCCACTGTTCCTTTTCGAGACATTCCATTTACCCCAAGACGAGTAAACGCTGACACCGAGAGTCGATAGGTGACGGCACACGACCCCGAATCTATGTTTTGCGCGGGCTGCGCGGCAGGGGAATACGAAAAGGTCCAGCACATGGACGCAGGAAGCTCGAGAACTTGATAGGGGGAGGAGGTCCAATGTGAATTGGGTGTCTCCGTGACACGGTAGCAAAGGGTACAGGCTGGCAGATTGGTTCGGAAGTGGGCGAGAGTGCAAGCGTACTGTGTTGTGTCCTTTTCTACACATTGGTTTCCGAGCCGATGGTACGAATAGAGGGTGGCAGTTTACAAAAGGTGGATTGATGTGAACAGGTTATGGATAGGAGATCACTCTTTTGGTTTGGCAATCTCCTACTTAGCCTACGACATCTAAACATAAGCAATCAGATTCATTAAGGGTGTGGGCCGATGCGTGATCAGTGGGACCAAGTTGATGTCGCACAGCATGGAAACTGGTGGAGTTCTGACGCAGTTCCAGATTGGAAGTCCGTTTGTAGGTTTGTGGTTTGAAAAGCTCCCACTTCCCGCTTTCCATGACCAAATAACTAAACATCCTACTCTCTGTGTTTTAACATCAACCGACTGGCTCGTCCTTCTATTCTCAAGACACACAAGTCAATAAGCTAGCCACCATGGGGGTTGACCAAGGCTTTGACATGGTACCCCGTCTGGGACTTGGCGCCCACGATACCCAAAACTGGGCCCTCTTCATCGAAAAGGTGAAATGCAAGTACGCCGATGACAACCAAGTTGAGATCAAAGAGCACTTCATCGAGTTCAAAGCGGGTGGACATTCAACTCTTCCCCTGAATGGACCACAGTTCTTGCGCTTCAGTTCCAAGACTCCTGGACAAACTGCCTCGAAAATCGGTGTTGAGGACTACATTCAAGGCGTTCATCAATTGGCGTTTGGCATCTTTGGACCACGAGTTCGGTTTTGGTCCGAACCAGGAGACCAGTCTGGGTTCTATGACTGGCGAGATGTCAATGAGTCTACCAAAAGCTTCCAGGCGGTAAGGACTGACTTCTACATTGTGATTTAAAACAAGCGTCACTAACTAACAATTTACAAATCATTACACAGTTGACAGCATCGAAGTTCGCCGGAGAGGACGATACGTACCCACAGAGACCCACGGGCGGTAAACTGTATGAGTTGGCCAAGATTCAAGACAAGGGCCAAGGTCTGGTGGCACGATGCAACATCAAGCGCGGGACCCGGATCTTGTGCGAGAAACCGCTCTTCATCGTTGCCGACCTGAGACCCGAGGTACTCAATGGAGGCGTTGCCTCCAAACTCAAGTCCCTGTCGAAAGAACAGCAAATGCAGTTCTTCTCGCTTCATAACAACTTCCCGGGCAAGCACGCCTTCGCAGGCATCGTCCGTACCAATGCCCTTCCTTGCGGCCCCGACTCCCCGAACGCAGGTGTCTACTCCGAGATCTGCCGCATCAACCACAGCTGCCGACCCAACTGCAACAACTCTTGGAACGAGGCGATCGAGGAGGGACGGGAGACCATCCACGCCATCCGCGACATCCTGGCGGGCGAGGAGCTCACCATCTCTTATAAGGTTGGCCCTTCCGAGACTCGCGACGCCGAGCTCAAGGCGGCCTTCGGCTTCGAGTGCACTTGCGAACTCTGCTCCCTGCCGACTGCCGAGCTCCAGGCCAGCGACACTCGCCGCCGCCTCATGAAGTCTTTGGACGAGCAGATCGGCAACCCCATGACCGCGATGCTCCGGCCTCTGTCCAGCCTACACGCGTGTCGGAACATGCTTGACACCCTGGGTCAGGAGTTCCCGGATCCACACACCGGAGAGGCCACCGCCGTGGCGCTCATTCCCCGGCTGTACTACGACGCGTTCCAGGTCGTCGCGACGCACGGGGACCTGGCCCGGGCTCAGATCTTTGCCGAGCGGGGGTACCGCGCCTACGTCGTGTCCGAGGGCGAGGACAGCCCCTGGACACAGCAGCTCAAGCGGGTCGCCGAGGCGCCGGAATCGAACGAGGCCTTTGGGGCGTTCGGCAACAAGTGGAGATCGTCCAAGAAGTCGGGGCCGAAGAAGGAGACGGTTGGGGAGGAGGCGTTAGAGAAGTGGCTGTGGCGTTTGTGATGCGGTGGGGTAGGATGTACGAAGGAAAGCCAGGTTTCGAGGACAATTCAGGTTTATGTCGCCAATTTCTGGTTACTACGCTGCTTGTTGTACTTGCGTCAAGGAGGTTTTGTTACTTGCCCTCGAAGTTCGACTTGATTCTTCCTAAGTCGACAGATCGAATCCGTCAACCTTGAACCGTGAGGAATTTGAGAATGCACATCTTAACTACGCAAATGACAAGTATTACCAAGATTACTCATACCAATGAGTTTCAAGCAACTGGCAACCGTAGTAAGCTTTGTTCCGTAACGCTATTAAACCATATGTGCTTCCAAACTTGTACTGGTAGTCAAGCACCCGCTTCAACCAGTCCAGTCTACTTCTTGATTGCACATCCGATACCAAACTATGTATTATGAGGTTCCGCGGGGTCTCGATCGGCGCTCGTGATGATCTCGTTGGCATCCATCTCAGACGTGCCATGGGCATCGTAGCCGCCTTCTAGCTCCCATCGATGGTTGGGGGTCATCATCTCTTGGTCAAGAGCATCCCCCAATTCTGACGTATGAATTTCCTGTGTTCCTTCTCCTGCCCTCGCGGACTTATCATCCGCAGACGGCTCCTGCGAGCCTTCGCCTACGTTGTCCAGCCTTCTGTCCACGGCGTGCATTACCTTGTTTAGGTGTCGCTTGATGCTCCAGACAGCCAGCGAGATGACGACGGTAAATCCTACAGCGCCAGCCACAATGGCCCCGATATGCTTCGGGGCGAGACGGCCGTCTGATGTGCTGGCAATGGGCTGCATGGCAACATATGTCACGTAGGACGTCGCGGCCGGTACAGCAGGCCGGGTAAGAGTTCCCGGGGCGGTTGTCGTTATAGCAGTCTGTGTGGATAACCCATCTTGACCAGTGACCTCCACGGACGTCGTCACCATCCCCGAGGGCCCCGTTGGTGAAATTGTTTCTGGTCCGCAAAAGCCAGGCCGTAAGCAGGTGTAGCCCACCGGGCAGCACGGAGCGGGCGCTAGTATCTTGTAAGCAGTTGCTTTCGTGCCAAGATTAGTGAGTCCTAGACCCGAGGAAAGCTTACATGTATTATTAGAACCACAATACAATTGTCCGGTCACACAGACGGTACGTGTTGACCGACATCTACCATCGAAACAATCCATGCCAGACGGACAGCATCCTATTACACCTGAAATCGCACACAATGCGTAGTCGGTGGGGCATTGATCTTGCCGCTGGACGAGTCTTGTTGATATGCGACGCTCTTCCACGTACTGAAGTGGCGAGACAAGTCCCTCGGTTCGACCTAGAAAACGAAGGGCAACCATGGCAAAGTAACTCTTTTCAACTCTTTCGGTGATAAGAAGAATCTGTGAAGCCTAAAATACAAATAGAAATCGTCCCAGAGGGGGGGATTAAGCTAGAGGGGTTGGTAAGTGAATATCAAATGGAAAGAAAAGTTGGCAAATGCTCATGGCGGGGAAATTTGAGAAATTGCGATGGGGTCGGAACGGGTATCTACAGTGAGTACAAGATGGACTTGCCATATTTCTGCAGCAATTCGGCAACAGACACCCAACCGAATGGCTTTACCAATATCATACAAGCACACTTGGCAGCCCCCAAGGAGTGCTCAGGGGCCTGCCCCCGTGTTTTGCTTTTGTTATAACGGGAGTGGATTGACGACATGTGCTGCGATTCCTTGTGGGGGCAATGCAACGCTCATGCCCAGCAACTGCATGCCGAACCTCAAAATTAGCATAGCTCTGCCAAGGACGTTTGGAGATATGTGTGATCGTTATGCATGCAGCCGCTCTGCAGTTCTATATTATTTGCTCAAGCGCGGCAAGATGATACCTCTAAACACAATGTCTCCAACCCCAAATTGTTTTGCGTCCGGCAGCTGATTCGACCAAAACTCTTATAAAGGCACAAGGCTGGCGGCGAATGGGGAGGGAAATCTACTGAGACTAATCCGAGTAAGTCGTTTCGAGGGAAGATCACAGCCATGCATCTTAACCAGCATGCTTTCCTGACCCGTTAGCAATTCCCAGATATAAACAAACCATTAGAACACAATGAAGATGAGAGTAACTGTAAGAAGAAGACCGAATTAGTATAAAGCACTTAAGACCAGCCTCTTAAAGATGCTCGTGGTAAATGGGATATATAGCAAAACAGATGAGAGGTAAAGCCGCAGGAAATAAAAGCTATAACATTTGTTTAAGGGCGTATTAAAATAAGGGATATATATCAAACACGAAAATTAATCGACAAACAATTAGTACAGTAGTCTCGAATGCCCATCAATGTTCAATGCTGCCTACGGTAAGCACTTTTCGCGACGACAGCCATCAATAGATGTATACAGTCTGTCTCCTCACGCTGCTCCAAATTCGACAGATCCCAACGAAGTGTTGAGACGGCGGGAATGGGGGAGTGCGGCTGCAATCCAGCGCAATATGGGTGTGTTAGCGCCAACACCGCTTGAGCAAATGTTGGCTTGCTCTGCTGTTGGTTGTTCTCAGGGTCATTCACATTCCAGATAGACGTCGACGCCTAAGGCATCACCAGTCACGTCCTGGCATACGAGGCTTCCACAATTGTTGTTGAGCTCAAATGCATATTGGTTCGGGGTTTGCCCCTTTTCCTCAGTTTGAGTTGCTTTCGCGCTTACTTTGAATTCATGTCGATCCGCAAGTGTTGCAATATTTACGTATATTGAAGTAGCAGTCATCAATGTGGTTTCGATCATATGTATTGCGGCTGACATGTACAAGGTTTTTGGTCAGAAAATCGAGACTCGAAGTCGGGGTTTGTACACAAGAGTGGCCGGCTGGCTGCCGGGCGCATGGCATTCGAGTGGCAGTTTCTCACCAAGTGGCTGGTGAAAAACTGTTGGAGGCACAGTACATTCAGGCTGGTGTTGAATTACCACCCCTTTACGTGTATGAGTCGAGCTGACTGGAAATTCGGAAATCAATACCCAGTTTGGGGCTGCCAACACGTCATCCCATAGGGTTAACGTGCCGTGTGGTGGCATAATATGACCATAATGGGGTCCATTCGAAGTGCATATCGCAAATGCTGTGTAACGCCCTTGGCAATGCCGTAGGCACACTACACTCATTGATTGGCGCTTGAAGACCGCTGGTGCGGGTCGGATGATCAGCGTGGCGGTCTTGGATTGTTGCGACCGTGGAATTTTGCAGTCTGCCCGTGTTTAGCCCCCATGTACCCAATACCATGGTGCTACATACATACCCATCTACCTACTTTGATATGACCTGCGCCACCCTGAAACTGCCCCCGACCAAAGCAGCAAGCGCCCGGGACAAATATTGATTGCTCTTTGATTGCAAGGTCTTCTCACATACGATCTCGGCCTTCGCGAGAGGCGGACTTTTGCAGCCGCTCATACAGCGGAAACGCCCGCAATAGGTTAGCCAGCGCTCCAGGCTGATTCCTGCCACACTTTCCCGGCACGCGCAGGGTTTTACCCCAATCGTGAGCAAACACAACATCCAACTTGCATGCGGTTACCCTGCGAAACAGGGCCGCACTGTGCATTGCAACGTAGTTCAAAAGCGGAGTCTCGGATCCAGCACTCGCGTAATATTCGTCTCCCTTTCTCCGTCGAGCTTAGGAGGTAGAAAGGGTTTAGCCCATCAGAAATTTATACACGACCCGCCCACCTTTATTTATCATGCCCATATTGTCATATCTGCTCCATAGCAGAGCAGGAGGTAGTGTAAATGAGTCGTCGCCGACGGTCCAGGAGGAGTTGGCGGCGCAGTGGTACAACCCCACGGACATCGCCTCGATCCTGCTGATCATCGGCGGTGATGTAGTGCAAAAGGCGTTCGCACAGGGGACCGGCAAGCCATACGTGCCCGTGTGCTTCTCATTCGGCTGCATCGCGTACGCTTTCATGGGGCTGGTCAACGTCATCGGCGACGGTCGGATCATGCCGCCGCCAGACTACCCGTGCAAGGTCTTCAACCTCGACTCCGGGTACGCGCGTGAGAGCAAGAGCTTCGTCGTGAGCCGGCTTCTACGCGACCTCGAGGCTCGCGAGGCCCGTCACCTCTCTTCCCAGGACCGCGACTACTCGCTCAAAATCACCGTATTTGAAGCGACCGGCAACTGCAACGGGCCAACACAGTTCAGCTGGACCTATTTGCATTTCGTCGGTGCTCTCATTACCTTGGTTCAACTGGGCATCGCCGTAATACCCCTTGCCCTGAAGGGTGATTGGAGTGTCCTGCTCATCACGGCTGTCGGCACTTTCTTTGTTCAGTGGTGCGGCTGTCTGCCTCAGTGGACAAGCGAGAAACTTCCCAGTAGGCAGCATTCCGATTCCATCTACGCTCTGACTTCGGGGAACGGCGCCCGAGATATCATGGTAATCATCGGGTACGGTCTGTGTCTGGACCTCGAGTCCCTGGCTGCACCACACCCGCCCCGGGCCAGCCGACCATGGGAGAAGTTCACCTGGCTCTCCCGGCGAACGCCGGCTGATCCTGAAGGGGTATACTCCGAGCAAAGGCGGCGACGGCCAGGTGATCAGGCGCAGCGGGAGGCCATCGTATGGAACGTCTGGCCTTTCAGCGGAGTGCCGCTTGGTTTCGCGCTGACACGGGTCACGTACGCGGCACTGTCCGTTCTCTGGCTGTGCCTGCTGGTGAACGTGGCGGCGCCGCGCGAGTTTCCGGACTCGTGGTGCTTCCTGGCGGTGGGCGGGCTGGGCATGTTCCAGAACGCGTGGCTGGCGGCCAAGGAGCTGCGGCCGGCGATGCGCAACCTGCCGCTTCAGAAGGTGGACCAGTTCATCGCGCGCAAGGTTATGGACGGGCTGATGGACTTCCACACCATCTTTGGCCGCGGCATGCCCCTGCTGGAGGAGTTCTTCCCAGGGCCCCTGCTCGAGGCCGAGGCCAGGTGGTGGGCCAACGACGACTTTGACGAGTACGAGCAGCAGCGGCTCGACGCCGGGTACCGCGGCACGCCCCGGCGCCTCGAACCCGAGAGGTACCGCAAGTTCAGCTTCAAGCCGCCCCCGAAGCGCAGGGCTACCTTGGCCGAGATGAAGATGCAAGCATCTCGAGCGGAGCCTCTTAAGGTGACATCCGCGGCGGACCAAAGACCTCAGGGAGATGTGGAAAGGAACGGCCCAGGCCAGCGCTCTTTTAAGAGAACAGGGGTAGACAGGATCAGGGAAGATGACCGACTTAGCGGTCCGAGTAGTGGTGGTTCATCTCCGACGAAAAGAAGAATGTCCGTCCCTGTTAGTACTCCAGTATGTCTTTAGCGAAGTATCACCCTTGAGATAATAGTCATTCACGTTTTGCTTCGTGCTCGATATCAAGGATTATGTGTAGTGCCCCGGGATTATAGAAGAATATACATATACGTAACATAAGGTCTTTGAAATATATACTGACTTCCGGCATTTTTCCCTTCTCCTTTTCACCTTTTGCGTAAACTCTGTATATATGGGCTCACACGTTCTTTGTATCTTTGCAGTCGTGTCCTTCTCGAAAATCCATCCGAAACATCTGCTCCAGATGCTCCTTCACTGGGATTAACCGGCAATGTTTCCGCTCTGGCGGTTTGGGTTGTCTCGGGACGAGGCTGCAGATTCTCTGTGGCTGATCTGAGTGGTAGACCTCGAGCGCGACCCCGAGACTCGATATCTGTTTGGGTCTGTATTGTATGGACGTCGAATCCAACATTTTGATCTGGCGAGGACGAGGTTCCCGGGCTGGGCCGCGTATCAGGGGTCACGTACCCATCCACGCACCAACATTGCTGCTCAGACGTAGCTATCCCTACAATTCCTGGATCAAACATCTCGTAGAGGCGCAACATCCTATCGCCGGTAGTAGTTCCATCAACAGGCCCGCCTGGACCTACATTAAGCGTGCGGGGATCAGAGACTCGACAGACCTTTAACCGGCGAATGATACGGCAGTACAGAATTGACTCTTCCGTATCGTATCGTGTCTGTTGTGGTAGCTGCGCATCACTAGCCGCAGGCTTTACCTTCAGGGTGTCTTGATAAATACCGACCAGAAGACCAATCTCGGGCGGATTCTCCACGGGCCGCGGACGTGAGACAATCACCGCCAGCCTGGGGGTAATGCCATTGTTGATCTCCTGCACGGCGGACTCGGCATCTGATATCTCTTTCCCTCCTGTGATTGGCGTGGCCTGATACCAGTCGTACAGACCCATGTTGACAGAAAAGTGGAAGGTTTTGTTGATGATATCGAGACTTTTGCTTCGGGATGATCTGATGAGGTAGCCGGGATAGTGTACCATGAGACCTTCTGGAAGTAGCTTTGTCCGGGCGCCCAATGTGCTCAGAGGGTATGGGTAGTCTTCATCCCGGCCCGACATCGAGGTGGCGGGTGCCCACCCGAACCCTTTGATATTCAGTCGCGTCCCAGGCAAGAACAGTATCCCCGCTGGAATGGCACTCTCCAGGCTCCTCTTGGTGACAACCTCGTCCCAGAATCGCGCCATAAGCTTCTCGCGGAACATGGGCCATCCCGGATCGTCTTTAGGTATTTCTCTTTGAGATGTTTCTGGTAGTATTGTAGGCTGTACGTTGAGCAGACTTGCTAGAACCTGAGTTTCGTTCTCCAGTC
Source organism: Arthrinium phaeospermum (assembly GCA_006503535.1). Classification (NCBI taxonomy): domain Eukaryota; kingdom Fungi; phylum Ascomycota; class Sordariomycetes; order Amphisphaeriales; family Apiosporaceae; genus Arthrinium; species Arthrinium phaeospermum. The sequence goes on along the minus strand of QYRS01000001.1, from coordinate 4,860,290 downwards.
TCCCAACAGTCTTCTTTGAGTTAGACATATGCATCAACTTTCACTTTCGGGTTGAGAACTTACTCGGTATCTGGCGGACTGCCACACACTGGCAATCAACAGTGGCGCCCGGGAAGGGTCCGGCCTTCCATTTGGGTGTCTTCTGTACTGGTTGCGTATTACCCTTTCCTCTCCCATTAGGTTCTGGCTTAACTTCCGTGCAACCATGGCAGTCAGCGAGTCCACCAAGACGTTGGCGTTTTTGTTAGGGTTCCACAGTCCATCAATACCCCTGGTTTTTTCTTCGTTAAGAGCTACAGAAAGCTCCCTGGTCACGAATGCTTCTTGCAAGGTCCATAGTCTTTGCATCCAGCCACTCGACAGTAGGCGTAAGCCAATGGTCCCAGAGTCTCCCCAGTAGTCGTCGTTGAGCAAGTACTTGTCCACAACGATCCCGTGAGATGCATTGTCAAAGACATTGTAAATGGATGCGACAGCATGTTGCCGTGCTGTTCTGTCATTGGCCGGGATAGCCAAGGTATCAAGCCAGAAGTAACGGCACTTTACTTTCTCCGGAGTAATTTCCGGTTCTTTCCCTTTCCCATGGAGACTTGAAGATCCATTACCTCCCTCTTGGTAGTTGATGGTGACAGAAACCTCGTCGAGTAACTTTGAGATGTATCGAAGCTGGCAGTGCCAAATCTTCTGGTCGGTTTTGTTGCCCAAGCCGTGGGCCCAAACGTGGGATATGGTCGCATACGCTGACTTTTTGGTAGCAGACCATTTGACAACAGAGACTTGCAGTCGTCCATCTTCATCAACTTCGACCTTCAGCACGGGAAAGTCGTTGTTTCGGTCGTGGTGGCATTCATTCACCATCTTGATCAAATCTCCTTCATCAGGCCCAACCATCCAGCACTTATTGTTCTGCTCATTTGGGGTAGCGCCGTGGTACTCGCATTTGTGATAATGCTGCGGTAAATACTCAGAATATGGCCTGTTTGAGGTTCTGTGTCGCGCTTCGACGTATTTGCATCTTTCCGGGGTACAGTCGTGACCAGGATGCGACGGCTCCGTGCCCAGCTTGCTGAGTGTGACATATAACAAGGTGGCATTCTGACCCAGTTGGTTTTTCAGGACATCCTGAAATCTCTCGCACCATCTCGAATTCTTCATCTGCGTGAAAACCCAGCTTGGTGGGCCCCAGCCGCCATCTTCTATCTGCCATCCAGGAAGAGCGATGTTGCAGGCCTTCATGATGTGGATTAGAGCCGACGACAGCGTCTCTCCCAGAATCATGATGCAGAGGTCCTGTAGATCTTCTGACTCACTCTGTCGCGGTGCCTTGTTGCTCGCTAGCTCCGTTATGACAACACGTCTTGCCAGACCGAGTATCTGGTTTGCCTCAAGACACCTCGTCTCCGCCTCCTCCGGGGCTCTGGCTCGCAGGTCGCGCATGTAAGCGTCCCATTGCTTCAGAGCATTAGGCAGTTCGCTGGTATTGATGCGCCACGTATCGTCTGAGATGAGATTATCATTTCTCAATAGCGGCTCATCCCCGCGGACAACACAGCGCAACAGCGCAAAGTAGAGCCATGATTGCAGAAACTCATAGCGCTTCGGTCTTTGCAAAACCTGGCATTTCCTACTTTGCGCGGATTCTCTAACCCCATGTCTGTCGTCAATGCGGTACCCGTGATACGAAGGGAAGTGAATGAAATCCTGGTAGCTATATCCATGGGACGGTACACTGGGGTCTTGACAAAGGCAACCATCCAAATTTCGAAGGTATGGTACCGTCTTACAGGAGATGCCGGGGTAAACAGATACGAGGTGTTCCATTTCGCTGCGACGATGGCTGATGATGAAGGTGGGCGGCAACTCTTCTCAAGCGGTAGGCACAGAGCAGAGCAGGTTGGCGAGAGCCCAGCCTCTTTCTGCACTGCGCATAGGAGGGTGGCATCGGCGTCGAGCCTCGTAGCATCCATGTTAGAGTGCGCATATTGGGGAGCGACGCAAGTGGTGAGGCTTGCAGTACAATTTACAGGGGGTAAACTCCCAGATAGTGCTTTTTAAGTACCTGGTACGGGCTCTCGCAAAGCACGGGGCTCAATCGTGGGTACTCAGACACATCAACCAATTGGAAAGCTGTCCAGCCAGCACCTCCATAAGAGATAAGGCTACGCACGGTTCAAGTAATTAAGACCCCTGCACAAAGGCACTACAGTAGGAACGCCGGATGAACATGGGAGCTGATTAGCCAGATTCGAATTGGGGTGGTTTTAGTGATCGCCTGTTCGCCAGGATACCCTAGTACCCCAGCTTGAATCACTTGCCAGAAGCTAAACCTAATAGCTCTGCTCTGGATATGTGGTGGCTTGAGGACCGCTCAACTTCAACCACCACACACATACTGCATACGGCTTTTACGCGCACACGCACACTCTCACTGGCACCCATATTCCGGCACCCTATTTGTTACATCAAGAAGGTACGGACTACCTGTTAAATATGGACTGTATCCTCGAACACACTTTCTCGTACGACATAACCGGCCATCGGCCACGCCCGGGACAGGACATCCCAGGCATTCCCCCAGTTAGAGAGCGATCCATCCGTATTTGCCAATATTCTACTGAGAATGAAAGATGGGGGTTGAGGGGTGACTGTTTGACCACCTCAGCTCCGGAATGTTGGTGCGAAAATCACCCTAATGGTGTGTTTGTAGTGAACCACTTCTCCCCTCAGCACGCCTTGAAAATCGCGGGTGGAATTGGCGCTTGATAATATCTCACATTCCACCCTGCCCCCGACAAATCCTGGCACTGCCCCGCACACCACGATTAACCAATTATAGAAATATTATCTATGTATTTAAGGATGATAGTCCTCTAACGTGCATAGGCAATGTAATCATCACCCTGCCAATGGGCCAAACGGAAGTGCGCTCTTCCACCTGCCTCTATTTCAACGAGCTCCAACAGCTATATCCAATGCTGGGGAAAATTTTTTTAAAAAATATTGATGCGAATCTGTTTTATTTCGAGACTTTAGTTGATTTGTTTTTTATTTTTTTTTACCCCTAAATGGTACTGCTGTGCGGAGTTGAAGTAGTTGATCAATTTGGCAATGGCTGATTTTTGTCACCCGCCTGCAAAGGTATGTGAAAGGTAGGGTGCCATGCTCCTAACACACCCCGTAAATATTACCTATCTGAAAATGGTGGCACTCTAGCGCGCATATGTACGTCTCCATGGCAAAGCAAGGGTGTATGGAAAATGAAGTGCCATGCCCCTGTAAATCCTCACAAACCGCCTTTCAAGGTCATGTACACACCGCTGTGCAGGTACAGTTTCACAGGACTCAAAAGGTCGCAATGATTAATCCGCCTTCTCGAGGGCACTACTGCAACGTTAAAGTTGGTCTCAAGAAAGCCGCCCCAAAACAGGCTGCAAATGAAGGGCAAGGGGACAAGGGTGTGTGCATGAGCCCAGATCGACTGGGGTGTTTGGGGTTTCCAGCACCTGTGGGAATATGGAAGCCCCCATCTCTTTGTCCTGCGTATGTGCGTGTTTGGCTGACGTTGTGATTTCTACCATGTTTGCACCGGCGTTCTTTGTTCCATTTCCCTCCCCTCCATTTAACAATTTCTGGACCGCCATCGGCATCGGCATCGGCTCGTTCGGTTTCTTTCCACCATCTTAAGTCATGACGCCACCTGTCTGTAAGGTGCAGCTGAAGTAAGATGAACCACCGTTTACCCAGTGTCTGCTGATTTCTAAGGTCTCAATACCAGCGTCTTCTTAGCGCATTGTTTTACCAATACGGAGCTCAGTAACCTGCGTAAGCAGCTCGAAGGGCTGGTCCGTCAAGTGACCACCCAAAGTCGCCCCCCCAGCCATGTTTCTGTCAGATTTTGTCCATTATCCCTCGATTTCCAGGATATCCTCAAAGACCATTACTCTGGAGTCGTAGCACAGTTCGCGGCAAAGCTGAGCAAGTCCCAGACCAAGAGAGAGCTTGCGCGCAAAGTCCGTCGGCCAAAACGGGGGTCTGAAACCACCATCACCCGCTACCTGTTCATTACGGAAGGGCCAGCCGCCTGGGTGCTCCGCGACATTCTGGCGCATTACAACTCCAGCCTACATGTGCGAACTGTCGGTATCGTATTCATCGGACATGACAACGAGGACAACGAGGCCAGAGAAGGCACCTCAAGCTACGAGCGCGCCATCGAGAGTTACTTGGACTTTGGCTATTTCCTGGGTAAGGGAAAGCTCAAACTCCAAGAGCTGCACCGCGGCAAGAAGCCTATGAACTTTGATCTGCATGCACGATTGGCATTGACGTTTTCGGAAACCGACGCGCGCTACGTCAAGTGCACGCAAGCTTTGGACTCTGGTGGTCCAATGTCTTGGCGAATGACTGCTTCGTTCAAGAAAGTGGGCGCAACGCTGGAAATCCAAAACGTGGAAGACATCACACACGACCTGCGTACTATCGTCAACGAATCAATACAGATAGTAACACGCGAGACCCCTGAGTTCCAACAGGGCCAGCAGTCACACGGGCTGGATATGATCAATTCCAAAAGCCAACAGCGATCCAGCCCAAGGTGGACTGCCGAAAGCTTGTCGGAAAGCACACGGCCTTTTGATCCTAATCATCCTCTAGGAGTATCACCTAGATCATCTATGGCTGGCCATGCGGAGAAGGGTGACGTCCTGGCAAAAGACCTTACCAACCACAGTTCCGACCGTCGGGTGGTGTCTCTACCTGCCCGCATGTCGATCTTCTTGAGCCCGGGCGGGCAAGACGCCCCCGTGCCCGGACCTTGGCCACTTGAGTTTGAGGAATATTTTCTGTTGGGCATCGACTCGTTGAGTCAAGGTCGGTTTCCTCAAGATGCTTTGGACCACTTCGACTACTGCAGAGAGTTCCTGAAACAGTCGAGTAGAGAGCCAGGACCTCTCGGACTGGAAATTGAGATGAACTCGGCCCTGGCCCTGACGTATCTGGGTCGATATGACAGTGCCATCATTCAACTGCGTGAAGTCCTGGAGCGAATCACTACCCTACGAGAGATGAACCAGGTTGATTCTACAGAAGAAGGCCGAATCTTGGCCATCACACGGGAGACCTCATTTCGATATGCAGGTTGCCTCATGCGAATGGGAAACTACAGCCAAGCTCTTCACTATCTGAAAGAACTTGCGCCGATCGATGAGGACCGAATCAATGTCTCGACTCATCAGCCACTCCACGATATCCTGAATCAATACGTGCTGCAGGTCAACGCGTACCGCATGAGGGAGCTTATTGAATCATACCTGGGATCTTATGGGAAATTACAGTTGAATCCAAGCAACAGACTATCTGCAAAGGCCCTAAGTCGCCTGGAAAAGTTCTTGGAGGCAAACGACGTTGACCATCTGGAAGATCCTCTATTTCCATCCCTACGCTTATCGGTCCTGGTCACATCAGCGAAGATAATGGTGCTTCAAGGAGATTACAAATCCGCCCGAGCCGATATGTCTACGTCTTTCGAGGAACTGAAGAGGCATTTGGGCTCGGAGAACCTGACAACTCTTGAAGCAATGCTGTACTACGCTCAGTCGCTGGTGCACACATGCAGGCCCGAGGAAGCCATAAGCATGTGCGAAGAAGTCAGACAGATTGTAGAGGCAAACTTTGACGCACAACACCCCCTCTGGTTGGAGGCCTACCGCATCCGATCGATGGCATACAGGGCCTTGGGGAGTCCAGTGGAAGCCCTGTATAATTTCGAACAACTACTTCAAATGGTACTGGGGATTCCATCATTTGGTATCACGATCGGTACGCGACTCACACACCCCCTGGCCATTAAGTGCTTGTCCCAGACAGGGGGGCTGCATATGTACTTGGGGAATTACCTCTTGGCCGAAGATACTTTTAAGAGTGTATGGGCTGATGTCGCCCGATATGCGTCAAGGCCCGATGCAGAGGTTGCAATCAGTCCGCTCGCAGTCGAGTGTCTTTTTGGGTTGGCCTGGGCTCGTTGCAACCTGGGGAAATTAAAAGAAGCTGAAAGAAACATTGGGGAGTGTCTTCACAGGCAACTACGGTTCTATTGGCCGCAGCTAGATTTAGCGGAGGCGTGGGACGGGACGCCAGCCAGAGAACGCATCAGACGCAACAATCTGATCAAGCTTCTCCGGGCCAGAGTCAATGCCGAGAAAGGCCCCACTCAGGCAACGACGCCCAATCAGCAGCTTCATCCGAGCCTGCTATGTACGCTATACGTCATATCACAGATCGAACTCCGGGAGGAACAGCCTGAGTGGCCTTTCATCGACGGCATCAACTCCGTCGTCCTTGATGGGTTCGCGTTACGACTGAATGGAGAAAACGAAGACCATGAGTGGACCATGAGGGCAAGACTAGCGATAGGTCATGCACAGTTGGCGCAGGGGCAGGACAGTGGCGACACTTCGCAAGCCCGCGCCAACCGAGAGGCGCACGAGACGTTCGAGTCTCTGCTCCGACGCTTCGTCCCCGGGTCCAAGTCGGCGGGGTCGCATCCGCTGGCCCTGCACGCGCGCCGCGAGTCCATCATGGCGGACATGGTCGCGCGCGACGACCCGTCCGATGCGGAGCTGCGGGCCACGCGGGACCAGCTCCGCGACGTGTTCTCTGCCTCGTGGAGGTACCTCAACGGCGAGTCGCCCGACACTCTGTTGGCCCTGTTCTACCTCCTTTCGCTCGAGGTCATACTCGAGGAGCCGCAGGCGGCCCAGACCAGGGAGGCGCTCCTTACGCAGCTGGGCAAGACCCACGTGCTGGAGCAGCGCTTCGTCGAGACCCTTGCTCTCTGCGAGCGGGTAGTGATACTCTACTGGGGCTTTGAAGAGCACCAGACCTGCTTGGATGTGGTGGATCGTATGCGGGCTTATTATGAGAAGTCGTCAGGAACAGCTGACAAGGACATTCGCGACGCGGCGAAGAGCATTATCGAGCGCACGGAACTGTTGCTCCAAGATAAGGAACACGGGATGGGGTGTCTTTCTAGATGAACGAATGATATTAAGCTCCTTGTCACATGTGTTTTAGGGTTCGGTGAATAGTATAGCGTGGTGTTGGTGCTTATATTGATCTGTATTTTCATTAGGATGTGAGACTATCACACACCCAAGGGATGACTAATGGGGATGCTATTTCTGTTCCTACTTATACAAATACATTTCAAAGTATGAAAAATTTCGTTTACGGGGAATGCGAATCTCGCTAGAGTATTGCGAGCAAGATTGCGACTCAGACTGGTGATCCAAAAGCTGTTCCTTTATAACTACCGGCCCACACCAGCTCGCCTTATCTTGAACAGAGCATTAGAAACTCTTTTCGGTGGATGTTGATTGTCAGCTCAGGAAGTGACGCAGGTAAAATAATACTTGGTCCAGATTAATACTAGAAAATGGGTAGGTTGTACATACTCATTGTCAACTACTTAGCTGAAAGCTCCACCTCTGAAAATGGTTGCCATGGGGTTAAGGGTCTCCCCTAACCAGGTGGATACCAAGCTTGAGTTTAAACTTAAAGTTAACTCCTGAACCTTACATCTAGCCGGACGCGAAGCTCAGATCCGTACAAAAAGAGCTGAGGAAGTTCTACAGAATATTCCTTGTCTTAAAAGCTATCTCCGTACTGTTGGCCACCCTACAATGTCTCATAGCAAAGTCTCCTCCCTCGAATCCCTGCCGGTCGATGTCCTTGTGGCATTCCTATCAGCCTCCGACTCTCTGGCTGACCTCCACGCGTTTATCCGGTCATCGCCTTGGCTTTACAAGGTGTTCCTGGCGTCCAAGCGAGCCATTTTGCTGAATATCATCTCGAAAGATGCCGGACCGGTGTTTCGAGACTATGTTGCCCTGTCATTGACGCCGCCACTCTATCCGGCTCAAGCCAATTATCATGCAGATGTGCTCGACACAGTCCGTAAATACCAAAGCCTCCCCGCTGGCTCGAAAGCGAGAGTGGGCATCAGTATCAAGCAAGTGCTCGACATCATTCAGTTTCAACGGACCGCCCATTTCTTCGTCGACTTGTACGAACGCACTCGGCTTCCCCTTCTGGCGGAATTCACGCAGGCGGCAGCCACGCGTTTCAGTTCCCATGAGCGTCAACGCCTCTGTCGAGCCTTTGTTCGACACCAGGTGTTTACGCGTCTTTACCCCTGGCAGCTCCGTGAGTCAGTCGGCCAATGGGAGGTAGGCGGCGAGTTCTTTGGGTCGTTTGAGGCCTGGGAGATGGACCAGGTGTCCGCGGCGCACGCTTTCGTCTTCTCCCTCATTAGCGCGATGCATGTTCTCCGTCCCCAATGCTGTCGAGGCACTGGATCCCGCAGCTTGGGTTGGGAAACCTGTCCGCACGAATGGCTTTACACCGACAACCTCGGCGCGTTACGATGCAAGATTGCGTCACTTGGCAAGACTGAAGCCGCGTTCATGTGGAAACTCGAGGGATATGTACGGAATCGCGAAACCGACCATACCGATGGAGGAGTTTGGGGTAGGATTGACAGTCTGAATGTGAGCCATCATCACGCCATTCAGATGCCCGACCAAGGGAACTCCCAAGAATTGTCTAGACTACTCGATCAAAGGAAATCATTATATGAGGCCGAGATGGACAGGCCACGCCTCGCTGCCGGGGCTTCGTGTGATGAGCCGCCGTTTGGGTGGGTTGATGCTATGCAAGGGCTGGACTGCAGCCGTTGGGGGGCGAGTTTGGCCATGTGCCTTTGTTGGGGCGTACAAAGTCCTGGCTGCCGAGAGGGCTGGCGTTTGCTTCCGAGATGGAGACAGCTGGGATATGTCTTTTGGGACAAGGATCGCGTCGAGCTTTTGTACGAGAAAAGCCGCTTCCGACCCAACTGGCTTGGCTCATCATTCCACCCCTAGCCAACAACCTGCTTCAGTTCAAGAGGAGAGCTCATACTCTCATAGCACCAAGTTCCAGCAAGTAAGAAGCTAGAAATTGTTTATCCTGAGTTCACGGGCTTCCGAGTGATATTAGACTGCTACATGAGCATTGACTGCCTCGAGACACCACCGTGAACAAAATGCACAACCTGCTATGCGACGTCTGCGCGAGCAGACCGTTGCAGAATGACACTGTTCGTTGATAGCGCACCCTCGAACAGACTGTACCCTCCAGAGGCCGAAAAAGTGTGCTATCGCTTGCTGTGATCCCAATGGTGCAATGAACCAGCAGGGCCACCTTGTTTCGTACCGTTCATCCCACCATCAACTCAATGGGGCAATTGATGGACATGCCGTGACATCGGCCGAGATCTAGTTCCGCTGATTGGGTGTCATCCCTGCCAGGAATCGAATCCTACAGCCAACTATTTAAAACCAACGGAAGAGGGGCAAGCAGTGGATCCCGACCTATTTGCAAGTGATATAAGCACTACACTCCCGCTGGACAAGTGACCATACGAGGGAAACTTTGAAACGTCATTCATACAGGATCTGAGATCGGTTCCCATCTATCACACACGCTTTCACCGACAATCATGGCTGCATCTATTCGCATTGCCGTGAGCGGAGGTGGCTTGGCGGGCGCCTCCCTCGTGCACGCGCTGCTGAAGTACCCCCACCTGGACGTGCACATCTTCGAGTCGGCCAGCGAGTTCAAGGAGGCCGGCGCTGCTGTCGGTATTGCCCGCAACGCCCTCAAAGCCCTCGACTTGATCGGCCCTTCGGACTCGGACGCCCGATGTCTCCAGGACGCCGGGGCCGTTCCCCAACGCAGCGTTCGCTTCATGCTCGCGCAGGGCAGCGACGCCGGCAAGATGATCGACGAAGCCAAGGAAGATGCCGCAGGTCAGCGCCTGACCAGCATCGTCCACCGCGCAGCCTTCTTGCGAGAACTGCTGGCCACCGTCCCCGCTGAGCGGATGCACGCCTCCAAGAAGCTGGACCGAGTGGAGCGGGCCAATGGCGAGGACGGGCCCATCACGCTTCATTTCGCAGATGGGTCCAGCCATGAGTGCGACATCCTGGTGGGCGCCGATGGCATCCATAGCATGGTCCGTACGGCCATCCTGGGCAATGATGACCCAACCGCCAACCCTCGAAACGCCGGTTGGTGGTGCGTCATGGCCCTCAAGCCGTATCAAGACGCACGGGCTAGTCTAGGCGATGGATACGTCAGTGCCGAAGATCCCAGCGAGTATCAGTGGATTGGCGATGGAGCCTACATCTTGCACAATGTACTGAATGAGGGCAGTCTCGTCCAGTTTGTCATCTCGGCTCGTGAAGATGCAGCACAAGGGTCCGATCAGTGGACTCGCATGGTCGGTATCGAGGAGATACGGAAGTTGTATTCAGATTGGCCTCCGTATCTGAGGAACGCTGTCGAGAAGGTACGATCACTTATTCAACTAATCACCCGACATACTGGAAATCACTAACTGTGGACACATTAGTTACTTTGTGATACTGATCAGCAGCCCGCCATGTACCTCTGGGAGCATCCACCGGCGCGAACCTATGTGTCTGGGCCGATGTGCGTCATTGGCGATGCTGCCCATGCCACTACGCCCTGGCAGGGCTCTGGTGGAGGCATGTCCATCGAGGACAGTCTGATCCTTTCTGCCCTGCTTGGCCGGGCCACAACACCCACAGAGGCGCTCAAGGCCCTGAAGATCTACGATGAGGTGCGCCGTCCGCGCACGCAGCGCATTGTGGAGTCGAGCAAGGGGACAGGTCTGATTGCGACCGGAAGAGGGGATGAGACCGGACTGGATCTTGAAAAGCTGCAGAAGAAATTGCTGCCGCGTTGGGACTTCATCATCGATTTCGATGTTGAGAAGCACCTCGCGGACGCTGTCGGGATGATGGCATGAAAGGAATGGGAGCGGCGATTGAGGTACTGGATCTACATGGCATGGTGGTGTGCGAGGCTTCAACTTTCAGTTTACGTTTTCCTACTTATAATACTAGTGAATGAAACCACATCTATATAAAACTTGGTATGTGCAAAGGCGATCCTTACAGAAACCCAATTAGGTCTAGTGAAATCAGACCAAGCCATTTTCTGATGCTCCGTCAAGCAAAGTTGCATAACCACTGCCATTGACACAGTTGGTAGTATTCCCTATAGGACCCGAAAACGCCTATTGCTACAGTGGGGTAAGGTTTCCGAACCAATCAGATAGCAGGATCTGGATAGAGATTGCCGGAGATTGCTAAGTGTAAGTAATGCAACCAATCAAACCACAGATCAATAATAGGTCCACTATTTCTAGTCCAGTGGACATAAAATCAGCTTCTCCGAAAGCCACCCAACCCGACCTGCAGGACATAAAAACATACCAACACACCAACACTGCAACGAAACATTACTCACATTGACACAAAAACAACACCTCACACCAAAGCGGCTTAGCAATCAAGTGGCTCGCAAACTGCACCTCATTGCTACTTGCTTCATGCTTGTCTGGAGGTACGTTTTCATCATCATACTGACCCGAGTACAAAAACGTTAAGGTTCCCTACCTTTCATCACGCCTGCCACATTGGCGTCCCAATCGACCTCCATATTCCTTCATCATCCTTATATAAAGTTGATCCTATCCCTGACATTTCTTTCTATTTCTGAAGCTTGCTTTTGCTCCATCTCGAGCAGCTCTACATCAATCGCATCGCAAACACCATTGCTGAGACGCACCAGCACCCTACATCGTGGGCTGCGAAAGTTTACGACACCGACACGTCAAGAAGAAGAACTTCATTACCACTACTGCGTTGCTTGTGGTTTGCGGAGGCATCAATCCAATTCATCACTTACCTAAACACGAAGCACGACTGCTCATAGGTTTGGAGACGACGGCGAAGCCCACTACATCAACCACATTTGAGGAACCTGGATCTTTCCCTCACATTGGACTTGCGAAGAATACGCAAGAACTATAGAAATCATCGCCATCTCCATTTTCTTTCGCATTTTGCATCTGCCTGTCTGGGACTGCGCCAGTATCAGATCTCCTCACAAGAACAATGGACGCCCAACTGGCCGTTCGGACGCAAGTGGAGGCAGCACCCCCGAGCTGCAGCACGCCGCAAGCCCCCGGTCTTCTCAGACTTCCTCGTGAGCTTCGCGACATGATCTACAGCACCGTTTTCACGGTCGATCAGGTTTTCGAGGGTGAAGATGAGGGAACTTACGAGGGCTACGAAAAAGTGAGCTCCTATATTGGCAAGTTTAACATCAACCGCCAGATCCGGGCAGAAGCCTGGGACCGCTTCGTCAACTCCAACGTATGGATCCAGGTAACAATGACTGCGAATTCGCCCCTGGTAGACCACTTCCGTATGTCCGCGGCTTGGTACCCCCACCTTACGTTCCCCTCCAATCGAGCTCCTTTAGAAGCACGTAGGAGCTTAGCTGCCAATGTCGCTATTAGCTTCGCAATGGGGGATAGCTGGGTCGAGCGCTGGCGCAAACGCCGTGTGGATCACCAAACAGATTACCGAATGGATAACCGTCACGACGCCCTCTTTTGTCCGTCATATTCGCCTACCATACTCTAAGCTACGGCGCTTTCATTTCCGCTCTTGGTGACGCTACTGATGGATTCGCCGTCCAGCCAAGCCCGGCAACAGTAGCTAGTCAACAGAAGTTCAACAAACTGCTAGCGCCACTGTGTCTCTTGCGAGCTGGCGGAGCGGGCAGAATCTCCGGGGTCGACCGCACCGCATTGCAGCCACTCCAAGAAGCAACGAACCAACGACACTGGTCATCACAACACGAGTCGGTGGTCAAGATCGTCGAGATGGTCAAGGACAGGGTCTGGTACCAGAGCCGGGGCCGCACCGCGGAGCATCGCGGCCGCTATTCCGAAGCCATGTGCTATTACTGGCTCGGAAACACCGAGAAGCGGGCTCCGGGCGACGCCTTCAAGGAGGGTAGTCCGGAGTACAACAGCCTGAGCGCCTGCGATACCGACTTGGGGATCAGCTTTAGCCGCTGCGCCCACCGGCACGTGGCCAACGCGAAGAAGAGAGCGGCGCCCGTCGAGATCGACTACACGCACCTCGCCTGGGTGGCGAGGTGCGGCGTGGAGACGGCCAGTAAGGCAATGGAGCGGTTCGTTGGCTTGACGGACGCGCAGCGGCGCGAGGCGCACCTCTACCGTGCCTTCAACTACCTCCACCGAGACAAGCTCCATAAGGCCGCACGCGACCTCTTCTACGCCCAGCAGGTCGACCCGTCTTACGACATAATCGAGAACCTGGTGGACGAGGAAGACCGCGACGCATACGAGATAATCCAGAAGCACGTGGACCCCGAGGACTTCGAGCTCGCAGAGCATGAAATTCCGCTCCTCGATAGCCCATGGAAGGGCGACCCGCACCTCTGGATTTCCTGGAACGAACACCACCGACTCCTGATGAAGCGGTTCCGGCAGAGATACGATCAGGGCCCCAATGGTGAAGTTGGTGGCAGCCCCGAGATCCTCGACGCCCACTACGCACTCCAAGGAATCACATGGACCTTCAACGAAGACGATGGGGAACTGGTGACGACAGTGAGCCCTGTCCTGGGTTAACCGGGGGGTCCGGTTCCCTCTTAGTAGCCTTTGGTACTGTATAAACTCTGTAAAAGAAAAGGAGAAGGAACGAAGAAGGACTTTCATCTTGGAAAAGCCCATGAGAAACAACGGGATGTTGGAGTCTACTAGAGCATGATGTAGAGATGCCGCGGGTTGGACGGCAGGACTACTTAATATACGGAGCGCGGTGGCCCAGGTACACGCACGCAACAAGCTCAACCCAAGTATGTAGAGTATGTAACCCTCTGCGACAGGCTAGCTGCATCGATTTGGTCATGAATACATGGATAGCATTGGCTCACAGGACGTTTTGTTTCGATCATGAGAACCCACCTGCCGTCTAGTGCCACTGGTCTCGTCATCAGTGATCTTCTTTTTCATTTTTCTTATATTCGTGCCAAGGATCCCCGGCAGAAACAAAACACTTTTCAAAAATCTTCAGTAATGCCCCAAAAGGTTGATACTGGAAATATGCCATATAATCGGTTTTCTCTTTAACGTGCCCGGATCCAAAGATATCTTGGCTGTATCTACGGTAGGGAATTGTTGGTCTTGAAGTCGGACGGACTAAAAGCTCCCGCGACGAAACGGGAAATCCTTCACACGAGCTTTCTTTCTACAACGTACGACCTTCCCGCTGCTGTAAATTAACGAGAGAAGACGCGCGACCAGATCACGATAATTCGCGAGGACGCCTTTCCCTTACTCTTCATCTGTTCGTACCATAGCAGTACTGTAAATACCACCACCACGGATCTTGTTTCATTCTCCACCACATCCTCATCAGGATCTCACACAGAGACGGAAATGTTGGCAACGACATGGATGTTCAGCTCTCGGTAGGCTCCGCGAACCAATCAGATAGCAGGATCTGGTTAGGAATTGGTTGCAATAAGTAATGCAACCAATCAAACTACACATCAGTAGATCACCCACTATTTCCACCACAGTCAACATAAAGCTTCAAATCAACCAGCTTCTCCGAAAGCCACCCAACCCGTACACAAAAACACAACAGCACTGCAAACCATCTTTGCTGTCGTACGGGTCGCAAATAATTCATCATTGCTGCTTGCTTCATGCTTGGCTGAAGGTACGTTTCATACATCACCCCAACCTGTGTACAAAAACGTCAAGCTTCCCCCATCCTAATCATTTTTGGCAACGTCTTCTGTTGGCCTTGCAACCAACGTCCACATTCCTTCCTCATCATTATAAAGAATAATCATCTTGTAACTGACTCTTCTTCTTTCTTCTCAAGTCTGAATTCGGCTTCATCTCCAGCGCCAATCCAACTTATCACCTTGTCATCAGCTTCCTCACAACCAGCTTCCTCACAACCAGCTTCGTCTACACAACGCGCAACCTGTCCGCTGCTGAAAAACAACGAGAACACCCGCAGCTAGTTCACCATATTTCGCGAGGGCGCCCTTAAGCCGAGAGCGTTTGATCCTTCTCATTACTCTCCATCTACTAGTACCATCGAAGCAGTGAAAACACCACTATCACTGCTCCAGTTTCTCTCTCCACGGAAAGCTCACCAGAATCCCAAAAAAGACGAAGATTCCACAAACGCCATGTATATTCAAGGCCTCATCCAGTCCCCTGTGGCCACATCACCTCCCGCCAGTGACGAACAAGCAGTCCCTACTCTGCTCACAATTCACGAGAGATCCGAAACATGATCTACAGCTACTTCGTTACTGTAGATCAGGTCTTCGATGGCGAACGCGAGGGTAACTTCGAAAGTTACGGTAGTGTGGCATCGACCGTCTCTCATCTCAGCGTCAACCGTCAGATCCAAGCCGAGGTTTGGGACTACTTGATCAAGTCCAACATCTGGATCGAGGTCGACGTTGCAATCGGCTCATCATGGAGTCTCACTTCCGCCACGCCGCCTCGTACTACCCGTATCTCCGGTTCCCGACCGACCGGGCTCCTGCAGAAATCTCGATGGCACTGGCTGACGCAGTGGCCATGCGCATGTTTGTGAGCCGGGACGGGGAGAAAGAGTCCCGCTGGCGCATTAATTGCCGTAACCGTTTCTGCAGAGTGTGGGAATCGTATATTTTCGCTTATCATCCCTCACCTTCGGGGCTTTCATCGACGCTTCTTCCTTCTTCTGGAATACTATGCAACTGAACCCCCGCACTCTGCATTGCGGATCGAGATTCTCCAAGTTGCTCACTCCTTTGCGCACCATGCGCCATATGTCTCGGGTCACCTTCATCGGGGTCGACGTCGAGGGTTGGCCTGTGTGCGGGCGCTACAAGAAGCTACGATACGCCCTGCGACCGGCTTAGGGAGGATTGACGAGTTGCGGCCACAAGCAGCATTATCGAGACCAGGGCCACCTCGCAGAGCTGCGCGGTCGACACTCCGACGCTATGTGCCAATATTGGCTCGCCATCACGGACACGCGGGTCCCAGGAAGTACTACGACGAGGCAACCCCCGAATACAACAGTTTATGCAGCGCGGATACCGATATACGCATCGGCTTCGCCTTCGCGCACCCACGCTCGGCTAGGAGACGAGCACGAGGCGCTCGAGAGATTCGTTGGCTTAACCGATGGCCACGCCGCGAGGCACATCGCTCCGAGCTTCACCTTCTACACCAGGGCAACCACCTCGAGGCCTCTCGCAATTGTTCTATGCCAAAGAGGTCGATCCGTGTTCAATCTAGTCGAGAGCCTTACCGACAAGCGCGACAAGCAGGCTACACCTCATCCAGGACCGGCCGGGCCCCAGGGCTTCAAGCTCACCAAGATTCGGCTCCCTTATGATGCAACTCTTCCGCCAGCGACACAACGTGGGGCCCGATGGCGAGATCGGCGGTACGCCCGAGAACTTGGCACTTAGATACGCCGTCACGGCATTCGGTGGTATCACGACGATGATGGGGACCTGAATCTTATACGATGGAAATCCTTGATTAAGATTCTGGCTCTATCCGCAGCCGAACGTTACAGACTCTTCCGTGACTCTCGGAAGACCAGAAGGAAGAGTTCGGGTAAACGAGTCCTGCCTGAACAAGAAGTTACTAGAAGAATAAGCATGGGATTATTGTGTTGGGAAACAAGGAGACGCCGGACAGGAGATCGTTGGAACTGCATATTGATTTCGGTAACCGAGATTTGTTCTGCCAACGCAGAGCATGAGCACAATGAAATGCAGTTTATGCCCAGACTGACTTGACTTTTTTTGATTGAATTGCAGTGCATGTTGTGAGAAATGTTTCGAAGCCGGTCGGACTAAAACCTCGCGCGACGAGACGGGAAAGCCCTCCCGTCAAGGGCTAACGCGAATCGGAAACTGCACCAGCGGATTCCCGGTTCCCATTTGCCGCCAGTCCCGAACGGTTGCGAACGTCTCTTCGCCACGATTTAGGTACCGTAAGGGGCCCTGGCGATCCCTATGGCAAATGTGTGATGATGTGCAGTGTCAACGAGGACTTTGTTTGGACGGAAACGGCGAGAGCAGCCGCCGCCACCTGTCGCGAGGGAACGACATACGGCATACGGTAATGCAGCGACGATCACATGCTAGCCTGGGACTAACGGTTCGTTCGCGGCAGAAACTGGCCGGCCCGTTTCCGCTTTTCTTATCTCCAGGCGAATCGGGTGTCGGAATTTGTTTGCGATACCAAGAGACCGGACGACTCAGGCAGATACGTTGGGCCGCCCCCGTCAGGGCTGCGTGAAGGGACAAGGGACTCAACGTACGAGGCGAAGCAAAAACATACGACATGCAAGCAAAGGCCATACTCAGTCTGCCGCAGGTGTGCGTATTTATGACTATTGGTCCGGCGATGCCTCCGGCGGACCCTGCTGGAGAAACAAAAGACCGGTGGAGATCGCCGTCCCGCACCATTCCGAGTGCGTGCAACGACGCACAGCTCTGCCTCAAACAGCGGCTTACTCATTTGGCCGTCGGCGATTAGGGACTCGACTCTCCGAAGCTTCGCCATGACCGTTTGGGAGCGTTTGGGTCCGGTCGTGGGCTGCTGCAAGTCGACACGAGCGGCGCTCCCACACTAGCAGCTGTGGCTGGCCGGCGAGCTAACTACCCTCTGAATCCCTTGCCTAAACGTGAAGCTTCTTCGTCCGTCAGGCGCACACCAAGGAACGACAAGCCTTGGGGCTAGCGCCATGAGGCTGAACGCAAAAAGGACGAGGGAGGGGGGATTGGGGATTCTGCAAGCCAGATGCCCTGACCAGTCTGGACGAATGGCTTCGGCGGCAGCTAGCCGGGAGTCTGTGCAGCCATGGCAGGCAGATCCTAGCCTGGGACCTTGTCTAGCTAATTACGGTCGTGGACCGAACCGTTTTTCCTCCGCGCGAATCAGAAAGTATCTCAACAGGCGACCCGTGTCGAGAATGGCCCCGCCAGGGCTAGATCCGTAAAACGTGCCAGGGATTAGCGCCTAGTCTCCTTCGGCGATATCTCACATGCTACTACTCGGTTTTTGTCGTTTTGTTTCTGTTTTCGGGTCGTTATCCAATGTCGACTCAGGGTTCCTTCCGATCGTCTCGCCTGTCTGGGTCCCTCGCAGAGATCTGGAAGGGGGAAGGGGGAAGGGGGCGAGGACGAGTACGATCTTAGCGATGCGATCCCAGAGACTATTCGCGAGCTTATTCCGTCGCATCATCTGCGAGGGCAAAGAGTAAATATGCCACCTGACGGAACGCCCTCGGCCGTTGCACTGCTGGGAAATAAGCTTAAGCATATTTTTTGACGTACGATTTTAGCCTTGTGCCATTCCAAATCAATTCCTCGTGTTGTTGGGAAAACGAATAAGATGGGCCGGATTGTGGCCGGAACCCGCTGCCTGGCTCCCATATCCCAACCACCCAACCCAACCCAACCCAACCCGATCCTTTCTCCCTCGGCCGATTCAGAGCCTCTTGTGCGTCTTTGACGACGACTTGGGGGCCAGCAGTCGGTCTGTGTGGTGCCAAGATGGTGCCAATGTGGTACCACTAAATGCTGATGACAAACATGGAGACATACGGGCTCGAAAACGTTGAGCTCCCTCTTGGCAGTACGAGTACGCCATAGTTATATACCTTGCCTTGCCTCACCCCCATCGATCATTGTTCGCCACCGACATGCTGAGTATTTCTACCCACATGGTATTATCACCCCCCTGATGCAGTACGAGTGAACTTTCTCAGAAGCTTCAGACAAGCTAGCCCCTGAACATCATTCGTTTCTTTTTGCTATACCCAATAATTCTCTCTCTACCGTCACAACTTCCACAAACATCTCCTCGGCCTCTCCCCATACACCCTATACGTACGTGGTGTCGACACTGGACGCCTGCAACCCCCAAACACGGTTCCAGTTAGCCATGGCTGCTTTATCGGCCTTGAGCGGGACGAGAAGGGCAGGCACTCGGAGGTACGGCGGGTAGAGACCAACAGCACCAGTAGCGATGTCGAGTCCGGCTCCCACCCGTCGGGGGATCCCCCAATGTCGGAATGGAACCCCACGCGGCACGAGCTGCTCATCATGATCACGCTCTCCATCATCTCCCTCATGGTGGCGGGGATGCTTGCATCATCGTCACTTCGCTGAGTGTAAGTACTTCATATCAGATCTAATAGTGACACCATCAATCTACGTATGATTGGGTGGGTTCTCATGCTAACATTACATCAGGCCAGGGTGACAGACCTCGGCGGCAACACGACCCAGGGCTTCTGGATCGGCACCTCGTACCTGCTCGTGAACGCCGTGACGATGCCCTTCATCGCGTCCCTGAGCAACATTTTCGGGCGCCCCTGTGCCTGGTCGCGGCCTTGGCCTTCTTCACCGCCGGCACCCTCGTCTGCAGCCTGGCCCACAACGTCGGCACCATGCTGGTCGGGCGCTCGGTCCAGGGCGTCGGCGGCGGCGGCATCGTGGTGCTGAGCCTCATCATCTTCACCGACATCGTGCCGCTGCGGCACCGGCCCAAGTGGTACGGCACCGTCCTTGGCGCCTGGTCTCTGGGGACTTGCCTGGGCCCCATCTGCGGCGGGCTGATCGCCGAGCACACCACCTGGCGCTGGGTCTTCTACATCATGTTCCCCTTCTGCGCCTTCGGCCTGATCGCGGTGCCGGCGCTCCTGACCCTCGCACCCCGCACGGCGACCATGGCCGAAAAGCTCGCCCGTGTCGACTGGGTCGGGTCCGCCATCTTCACCGGCTCCGCCACGTCGTTCCTCATCGCCATCTCGTGGGGCGGCAGCCAGCATGCCTGGGACTCGGTCGCCACGTTGGTGCCGCTCTGTGTCGGCGTGGCGGGGCTGGTGGCCACGTACGTGTGGGAGGCGCACTTCGCCCAGGAGCCGTTCCTGCGTAAAAGCCTGTTCTGGCGTCTCAGTTCCATCGCGACTTATTTCTGCGGAGCGATTCAAGGGCTGGTGGTAAGTGACTGCCTTCTTCCCTCCCTACTCATTCATCAATTCCTCTGCCACTACTCCGTACATCAAATAGGACACAAGATGTGGAGCATGTCGTCATGTATTTAGTTGCTGACAAAACCTTGACAGATCTACGGCCAACTGTACTACGGCCCCCTCTACTTCCTCTCCGTCAAGGGATACAGCCCCACCAAAGCCGGCCTGGCCCTGTTCCCCGTCATGTTCACCCTGGTCCCCGGCTCCATCGTGACCGGCGCGCTCGTGACCCGCCTCAACAACTACCGCTGGGCCATCTGGATCGGCTGGGTCGTCTGCGCCGTGGGGTCCGGCCTGACGGTCCTGTGGGACCTCGACACCCCGGTCTGGCAGTGGGTCATCACCTTGATCATTGTCGGCTTCGGCCACGGCGCCATCCTAAACGCCCAGAACTTCGCCGCCCAGGCCATGTGCCAGCCGGGCGAGGAGGGCGCCGCGGCCGGCATGTACGGCTTGGGACCTCGACACCCGGTCTGGCAGTGGGTCATCACCTTGATCATTGTCGGCTTCGGCCACGGCGCCATCCTAAACGCCCAGAACTTCGCCGCCCAGGCCATGTGCCAGCCGGGCGAGGAGGGCGCCGCGGCCGGCATGTACGGCTTCGTCCGCCAGTTCGGCACCGCGGTCGGCGTCGGCATCGGCGGCTCCGCGTTCCAGAACGTCATGGCCCGCAAGCTCGAGTGGGAGGGTCTGCCCTCCACGCTCGCCGACAACGCCGAGGCCTTCGTCGAGACCCTCCGAAAAATGCCCGACGGCGCGCCCGAGAAGCTGCGGATCCTCGGCGCCTACGTCTACGGCTTCCACGGCGTGCTGGGCCTACGTCGCGGCCGCCGGCCTGGCCTTCTTTGTGAGTCTGTTCATCAAGCACTACGACATGAATAAGGCCATCGACACGGAGCACCACCTGCAGGACCGGCGTCGCGTTCTGGCCGGGCAGGAAGACAGGCCGAACCCTTCGCCCCACCCTATTGCGCCGCGGAAGGCGTCCCAGATGACGTCGGGGACCGGGACGGAGACGGAGACGGGCACCACCACGGCGGCGGGCTCGCAGACTTCGATAGGGCAGGGGAAGGAAGCTTCAAGCTCCGAGACTGGAGCTTCACCTGCATAGTGTTATTAGATTAGAGAGAAAGTGGGGCGGCGTATCGTGTGGAGCTGATGTATAAGACACCGTCGCATGATTGCATATCCGGGAGTTGGAATGTTTTACGAGATCACGATTGGGGGTGTCAGTAATTAATCAGTCGATAGATCTTCAAGTGTAATGTATGTATGTATAGGCTCATTATAGAAAATACCTTGAAGTTCACCGCAGTGTCAAGTCAGGTCCACGCAGGAGTTCAAATTTATGGCATTCATCTCCTAACTGGTTCACGCCCATGAAAGTTACATAACTCTTTCGCGTAGGAATCCCCACGATTATTAGGAAGAACTGGCTTTCTCTTGTTAGGACGTATCCTCTTCCCGTTCTTTCCTAAGCTGCAATGCAGTCACACTCGACATCCCGACATCTCGCCGGATCGTAGCTGCAGAGAACCTTGCCATCAGATTCGCAGTGGCAGTAAGCTAGAACGCAACAGACACCACCCCGTTGTCAGCTTACATTGACTCCGTACTAGTAGGCCCCTTGCGTTCATGGACTTACTGTTGCAGATATCCGCGCCGCATTTCTTGTTCCAATGGGTAGGTTCGGCGGTTGGTGAGGTGGATGTCGTGGTGGTGGAGACGGAGGTCCACGTGGTGAAGGTCGTGAAGGTTGAAACGGAGCTACTGGAGGTTGTCTCTTGCGCCAACGCAGGAGCAGAGCCTATTACGGCCGCGATGCCGGCGCTGACAGTGGCATACGTGAACTGTATTTGGTGTTAGGCAACGCCACGGGAAAGAAGGTAGTGATCTAGGAGAGGAAGAAGGCTCCAGACAAGAGCGGTGGTGGTAGCGGATATTTACCTTCATCTTAGAACTTAGGGGGCCGGGCCGTAAAGTGGGAGGTTGGACAGATCATAATGGCTCCGGCCGAGTTTGATTACGGGCTCTCTTTATAACAGAAAACCGAATTCATTTGGAATCGCATGTTCTATCTTGCCACATACGTGTTGGCTCGGACACGGAGCACCGTGCGGGTCCTGGATACCGCACGTCGCGGATGAAACAAACTTTACCTGCGCAAGCAAGCCCGCAGCAATTTGGAATAAATGAGATGCATAGCCGAATCACTTAGCATATGCAAGGCCCGCGACGTGCATACGGTAGATCATTACTCCGCCGGTACTGAGCCGATCCCGCCAAATCCAGAACAGTAGTGGCTGGCCGAGGCACGTCCTTCCCCGGTTCCACTGGGTGTTGCATTCGCTTGGATTCGGAGTAGTGAACAGCAGTCTAATTTACTTGAGGGCTTCTCGGGCTTGCATCATATATAGCCTGATTCTCACACTGGGGTGTCTGGTATGGAGTAGGGATCGGCGTCAATCATTCAGCCGGATAGCCCTTTTGGGGGTGGACCCCTGTCTATATGGATGCTACAACATAACCGTACCCCTCTCGGCACTCCACTCATTATAACGGTATACACGCTGAAATTTTCGTTGTGTTATGACCATACGTCTGTCCATTGTTTCGTTGATGTATGGCTCCGGGTTCAATCCTAACACATGGCTGGAGGGAGACCCGAGCACTATGGACTTATCTCATATCCTCTCCGCGGAGGAATTGGCGTGTAAACTCGCACATATAGCAACCTCTATCCCTCGGGATCATGACTGTGCTGTAGTCATGCTGTGGATTCCGAACACCCTGCCCACACTTATCAAACAGGTTTATGCTGCAATGATCAAGTATTATGTATCATCAACGGGTATCCGAACATCATAACGGTTCAATCTCCACCAACATTGATCGCGAAATACGCCCTTATCCGAGCGGGGACATTGTCGTCGAGGCCAAATGTCGAGTCTAGTGGCTAGCAGCTGGGACAGCTCCGGCTTCGTCGTCGTCGTCGGCGTCGTCAGCATCGGGGGATTCGTTCTTGAGGACAGGCTCGAGGGAGCCTCCACCTTCGGACAGCTCACGCTTCACAAAGATGCGCTCGGGGTCAATGCCAAGCTCGAGTTTGACGGCGGCAATCTCGTTCAGCACCTGCTCTCGCTTGCCATCGATCTTCGACAGGGTCTCCCGGAGTGACTGTAGGCGCTCGTATCGGGGGTCGGGCTCGACCGCATCGTCCGGTGATTCCTCCTTCTTGAGGATTGAAGGGATGATACCTTCCTGCTTCAGTACCTCTGCGGTGAATCAGTATATGGACTCTGGTTTGGGATAAGCGTTGGGGTTGTAATCCTACCTCGTGAACGAACCTCGAATCGAAAGATCGCGATGTCTGAGACGGGCAAGTTACGCAGAACGTTAATGTCGCGAGTCACACCGGGGGTTTTCTCATTGATTCCCGTAACCCGCATCTCAATGGAGGTGACTGGGTCAATCTTGGCCAACATCCCTTGTTCACCTGCGTCCGAAGAGACCGGCTTTGGTCAGTAAGTTTTCCAGCAAAGTAATTAACAGTATAATGCGTCTTTGTTACCGTAATCTCATGGATAGGTAGTGACATATGATAATGGATGAGAGGAGACGTGTCTTTCGCGCAGACAATAAGCAGGGAAAACTGGTACATACTCAACTTGATGGTAGCAAACTTGAAACCGGCCTTCTTGTTGGCAGAACCACCAGTGCCGACAATCTCATGATCGACAAAATCCCAGCCCAAGATTCTCTCATCCATGCTGTTTGCGGTGATGCGGCACTCGACGGGATCAGTCGATTTGCCGTCGATGAAGAGATGAAAGTCCAGTCTACAGCCGACGTCAGTCCACTTGATGTCCTCGTCTTCGTCAAGCATCAGTTGAACCCAGAACTCGCCATTCAGGCGAGGCTCGATGTAGCAGCTCGTGATAGGCTTTGGGGAGCTGGGGTCGTTCTCGTTATACTGCTTCGCGGCTAGCTCAGGGTCTTCATACTCCTCCGCCGGCACACTGTCGGCGTACACCTTCACTTCGAGGAAATCCAAGGAATCCAGGATAGCCATGACGAAATTGAGATAAAGGACTTGATGGCAGCTGAGATTTACGATTGAATGGAGTGAAGGGCAGCTGGAGAGGTTTAGGATTCAATGGATTGAGGTGAATGTAAAAAGGGGCGGCGATCTACAGAACTCGGGAATGAGATGTTATCGTGGGATGAACCTGAAGAAAATAAATTATCAAAGGGCGTGGGGTTTTGCAAATTCGAATTTGGCGGGGGTGAAAAGGGGCGCCGACAAGCTTGGGGATTTCCCCACCGGCCATTACAGTTTGCCATTTCCTTACCAGGGCACCTAGTGAGGAAATGCAGGGGAATAATGCCCCAAAGACTCCCACCGAAGCTGCGGATTTTCTCTATGTTAGGCTTACAAAGGCCTGAGGCTGACACTTCCTGCAGATCCTCCATTCAATGGTGAAGCTAAGTATCTGCTTCATTCCTGAAGAGCCTTTTCGAAAGGCTTTCACTTACCAATTCCTGAGGACAAAGTTGCACTTGCAGCAGCGGCCGTATTGTGGTCCAAATTTGACGGTCGCAAGTCGGACGTACCAGGAAAGCGGCGGTCCGTAATATCCAATCCACCAGCGCTCTTCCGATGCATTGACCTTTCGCGCATCCGCCACAAGACGGGCCGTTGGCGAGGATGTAGGTATATGGATCTCAGAACACTGACTGATACTGTAATCCAAGCATTTTGACCGAATCTTGTGGTCAATTTTCTACCCGCATTGGATTGCCGACAGCTTGCAACCGAATCCGACACGTCGCAAAACAACGGCTTTCGGGGGAGCTAGCATCGGCTGCAGATGGGGGCCGAAGGTGGGATCAAGGAGCAGATCAACATTCATTTCACATCCGGGTCTGTCACCACCGATGCTGAAGTGGTTTGGTTCCTGCAATCTTTTCATGGTCGATTTCCCGTCGGTCCGTTCTGTGCCGTGATGGATAAGATCATGGCCCATCTCCGAGAAAAGGAAAGGTGCTCGATTCGGTCATCGCGCCGCCGTAGCGTAGCTCCATCCTTCCGATGACCGACAGCGCCAAGCCGACCACGCTGCGCGAGGTGAAATGCACATGCCTCGGATACATCGATCATTCAGAGACCGCTCTCCAGCCATCAATATCGTTTTAGTTTTGTAGAAACATGATCAAGACAAATGAGGGCGTTAGGCTTCCTTACAATGATTCAAATGCAAACTCTACAATGGATCAAGAGCATATTGTAGGTTAATCGCACCATTAGAGAGTGTGCATGGCATCTTGAGGGGCGCAAAGCTAGAGTGTCAGTTGCATGCAGCCGTAGAGTGCGAATCGCACTTGGGCGATGGGCGTGTCTTGTATATCCAATGCTGTCAATACGCATGGCCGTTTGCTTGGCAAGAGGAGCTCAAGATCCAAAAAAGAGTGTGAAGCTCTACTCAGATCATAGATACAGATTGGGATCGGTGATTATGTCAATCTCCAAGCGCATCAATGCCCGCTGACGTCGATGACGCTTGAATCGTGACTATAGTGTTCAATATGCACTTGGATACGAACAAGAAGTCGTCGGAAAACTCAATGATGTCAGGCAAGTGTTCTGGAATCGTGATCAGGCCAGGCAAACTTCATTCCATCCCCTTTGCCTTGCCTCAGGATACGAACAAGAAGTCGTCGGAAAACTCAATGATGTCAGGCAAGTGTTCTGGAATCGTGA
Source organism: Arthrinium phaeospermum (assembly GCA_006503535.1). Lineage (NCBI taxonomy): Eukaryota > Fungi > Ascomycota > Sordariomycetes > Amphisphaeriales > Apiosporaceae > Arthrinium > Arthrinium phaeospermum. The sequence continues at coordinate 4,834,505 of QYRS01000001.1, read as the reverse complement.
TCAGGCCAGGCAAACTTCATTCCATCCCCTTTGCCTTGCCTCAGCCAAGCCTCAGGTTGCATGCGACCAATGCGCGCCTCGCAGCTCGAAAGTCTTATTTTTAACCCCCCCCCTAACCTTTCAACTGGCAGGGTCTGTTCCATTCGCTGCCCGAGTCCGAATGCTTGAGTCGCGCCACGTTAGCTCGCGCGTGGGAAGAAACGTTTTTATGCCATTGAAAAGTTAAGAATAATTGTGCACCCGAGCAAAGCCTTATTTTTATTCTTTTCGTTATCTTGATGTAGTCGAAGACTTTTACACCCTCCTTGACGTCTTTCTCGTCGATTCGATGTGCACGACGGGAAACCTCAAGATGTCGCAACATGGCGCCATCGGGGGAATGCTGAACAATCTTGTGCGCATCATCCTCTGGGATCGGCACCGCCAAACCTGCCAAAGACCCCGACACAAACCCGTGAGATTCCCGGATCGGAGGGGCCTTTGCTTGATCAAGGACCCGGTTTTTGGAAGCGGGATCGAGTATTTCAAAAGACCCATGCCCGGGGGTTCAGTCTCGGCATCTCTCAAGCGGCCAACCAACCAGCTCTACATCGATCAAGCCGTGCCCCAGCTGCGACGGCTTACAACCAGTCTAAATATTCGTTTCAACATGACCGTAGGATCACTTGTCAAGCCTGATGAGGCGACTTCGTTGCTCTCAGACCAGAGAAACTACCGAGGTAAGAATCATCTCTCACACCCTGAGGACTTGTCAGCTTCATCAACCCCTTCGAGGCCACATCCCCTTCTAACAACGATGACTGGCCATCATCTTTGACTGTTAACCTACATCGCCAAGTACCCGCTACTACTACTAACACGTAGACAGACGAACAGGCCCTAGATGCCAACGCGGACGATGGACCGCAGGTGCGGCTGCCGTCTTCGTCGACGGTTCTAAAGATCGTCTCCGTCCTCCTTGTAGGCCTTCACGTCCAATGGCGACAGCTCGCTGGTGCTGGCGACCCACCCGACCATCGCGTCCGAGTTCGACTGCCTGTCTGCCTCCAGCTGGCTGTTCGTCTCGTTCAGTCTGGCCGGGCTGCCACCCAGACTCTGGTATGCCAGGCACTCATATCGTTTGAACAGCCTTCCCCTACCCACCCCGCTCCCATCTCCCCTGATTTCACTCCATGCTCTCGTTCCCAAGACTTTGACCATATCTGGTGAATGTGTATGTAATGTTATCTAACATTGATGAAGTATGGCAAACTCAGCGACATCTATGGCCGACGAAAGCTGCTGATCATCTCTTATCCTATTTGCGGTCGGCTGGTAAGTCAATCTCACCAGTCTTGTAACCCTCCATCCTATCTACACAGAACTGACGGACCGCAGTGGGTTGGTGGGCACCGGCAACTCCATGGGCATGGTCATACTCGGCCGAATCATCTCCGGCTGCGGCGGCTCGGCCATGAATGTGCTGGGCATCCTCATCATCACACCCCGTAGGCGGCTGGCTCGCCGACACGGTCGGCTGGCGCTGGTCCTTCATGGGCCAAGTCCCGCTCTTCCTCGTCGCCATCCCCTCAGCATGGCCTGGTTGCCCGGAAATGATTCCAACGCCAAACCCGCTGCTGCCGCTCCCCCCAAGCTCGCCACCGAATCAGAGGATATCAACAACACGTACGGCCAATCTGATGACGATGATGCTGCCGTCGGCGAAATCAGGTCCCATAGCAGCAGCGGCAGGTCAGCCCTCGCCCGCCTCGACATCCCCGGCGCCACCTTCCTCGCCCTCGCCATCTTGACCTTGCTGCTCCCCTTAGATATCGGCGGGATCCAAGTCCCCTGGACGCACCCCCCATCTTCGCCCTGGTCGGCGCGACGGTGGTACTCAGTGGTCTCTTCCTCGCCACCGAGGCCTGGTGGCCGCCGAGCCCATCGTCCCCATCGAGCTGCTGAAACACCGCGACGTGCTCCTCGTCTACTTCATTACGGCCTCCCAGGGCGCCCGCCCAGCTGGGCCTCATGTTCGCCGTGCCTCTCTACTTCCAAGTCACCCAGCGCGTCTCTAACGCGGTGGGCCGGTTCCTACCTCGTCCCCGCCGTGGCCGGCAACGCCATCGGAGCCATCCTCGCCGGTGTAGTCATCAAAAGGTATCGTATATCACACACCTCACTCCCATACTCTACCATCTGCTGGTACATCGTATCTAACTATCCCCCAGAACCGGCCGCTACAAGCCCTCCTCTTCTTCGCCACCCTCGCCTCCTCCGCCTCCTACGCCCTCCTCATCCTGCGCTGGCACGGCCACACCAACGTCTGGGAGTCGCTCTACATCTTCCCCGCCGGGCTGGGCACGGGCATCGTGCAGACGGCCACCTTCGTCGCCGTCCAGGCCGCCATCGACCCCGCCCACAAGGCCGCCGCCATGTCGGGCAACTTCCTCGTCGTCACCATCGGCGGCATGGCCGGCATGGTCGCCGTCAACGCCGTCACCGTCGAGACCATGACCCGGACCCTCGACGGGCTGCTGAGCGCCATGGACATCGGGCCATTGCGCGCCACCAGGTACGCTTGCAACATGTTTTATCGTATTGTGGGTAGATTCACCGACTACTAACGTAACATCAGATCATCGAGAAGGCTGCATCGAATATCGACTACATTGATGAAGTGGGTGCCAACATTTCGTCTGCTGTCGTTGAATCCTATGTGGAGGATATCTGCCAGCCATCTCGTATCACTGGTAGGCTCTTTGTCGGCGGTTCTTGGGTCGCTGATGATGCGAGAATACAAGCTGTAGGAAAATTCCCTCTCAAGTTGATCATTCTATCTGGCCTATGAAACCACTGGCGACAGACCCATTCCTATGTAACTAGAAGAAAACCTAGAAACAAATTGCAACGTCATGATTTACTTTAGCAACTCCCCTCTCTCATCAGGATTTGTAGTTGGATGAGGCCTTCGCGATGATGTCCCCGTCACTCTTTAGCCACCCCTGACACATTGCAACCTGATCGCGAGGGCCTTCGCGATGATGTCCCCGTCACTCTTTAGCCACCCCTGACACATTGCAACCTGATCGCGAGCTCGATCAACCATCGATCAATACTGGGCGCGAAGTCGCGCAAACGGCGCCGGCAGCCTTCTACCTCATCCGAGGCTCGTTGATAGCTCGTTCGCAGGGCCCGATACTGCTCGCGTGCTTTTCCTAGCGTCTCGGACAAGGTCGCCGCAGTGTCCTCAGATAGTATCTCCAACGATGCTTCCGCCAGCGAGTAGCGTGTGCGATCCATTGGTCCCAGTTGGCAATCTTGGCGCTGTAGATGCTCTCATCCAGCACGTTTTGTGCAACATGGCTGTTCATGATGGCTTGCAGCTGTAGCGCACTGGTCCATCGCCAGCATCGATCTATCCATCTGCTTTTCGGTGACTCGATGAAGCGCAGTTATCTTGGATGCAAGAATCTCTGCGGCGGTAGTGTCTGAAGTCGGCACTGATTGAGGCGTGACTTCCAGCATACGGGGGCGCGAAACATCAGGTAGAATTCTCTCGACATCAAAACCCGTCACGGTCTCTCCAGAAAAGCGATAAAGAATTGTCTCCAGAGTTCCCCATGAGCATCTCAAGTTTAGGAAGCTCAAAATGAAGCGCCAGAGAGATGTGACGCATAGGAGGCCGGAGTCGTAGCTGTCTTGCATTCGTTGACCATTCCATTCCACACCACCTAGGATATTTCTGTCTTCGGCGAGTGTGTAAAGGGTACTGATGACGTTTGAGATCCGTATCTTGTTCACTTGTTCCGACTCTGGATAGAAGACAAACACTTTGTTCACCGTCTTCTTCCAGAATATACCAACCCAGTAATTTCCGTTCACTTTCCACATGCAAGCGACTGATTTGGCCTCGGACTGTTTCAGTTCCGGCAGAGACGGTTTGAACTGAGATTCGAGCCTCATCATGATCGCGTGATTTAAATATTGTACACCTGGGGTTGCGCCGGCAGCAATACGTAAGGCGGTATTGATTTCGTCATATGTGAGCTTCCTCGCTGCATCGCCACCCAAGAGCTTCCGATCGCTCTGAACGGCGAGAGATGATGCCAAACCAGTGGTTACATCAGCAGTGCGCGGAGAGGCAACGACTTCTTCGGGCAAGGTCTGGGTAGCCGCAGTAGCAGTTCTCCGGGATGATCTTGTGTTGAGCTGGGGTATGCTTGCATCTTCGTTGGCCGAGGCCTTTCGCTTTCTCAGTCTACCAGACCAAGCCTGGTCCCCCATGACTGGCTCGCCCAAAGAGACCGCCCTGGGATCACGTCGGGTCGGTGTGGTTGGGTTGTCGACGCTGTGCTCAGCGTGGACGACCGTCGTCTTGTTGGGTCCAGGGTGCAGGAGTTGGACTAACAATGAGCATGTGTCAGTAAGAGATACGATTGTTGCAGAAGAAGGGAATGATTCGCTTACCAGCAGCCTTGACGTATTTGGGCAGAGGGGAGGGTACATGGAGTAATGTGTGTTTTGGGGAGCGCAGTCGCGAGCGAAGATGACTGACTCGTCTCGATTCTCGTTCGAAGTTTGAATGGGAACGTGTGTCTTGTACAGTGTTATGACGAGCGGGTAGACGCGCTCGAATGGTATCGCGCGAGGTCCTGGCCTGGTGAAGTTCAGCCATGGTTTTCAAACTGATTGATCTCTTTCCAGCTCCGAAAAAAAGACAGAGCAGCCGGGTGTCGTCGATGCCAATCCACCTAGCCAAATCGAGTGCCATCTGGATGTCCTGCTTGCTGTAGACCTCGAGCTCGTCGCTGCCAAACTCCGCCTCAAGCACCAGGATCAGCTCTTCGGGTTTGATGTCTTGTTCGAGGATCCAGGTTGCGAATGGCGGTAGCAATGGGTCGTTTCATCATCCTCATTCCGACTTTCCCATACGCTTTTTATCTCCATCAGTGATGTCATCTTGATGTAGCCCTTGACCACGCCGGTCCATAACTTTCTGATTGTGGTTCGGCCATTTGATTGTGAGCGAAGCGAGGTACGCAACTGCTGGATGTTTTGATTCGTGGTCTCCTTCGGGCAAGACTGATGTCAAATGTGAGTGCAGTGTTCTCCGCGTGGTATTACATGAAATGAGCGACTGATAAGGGATTTGTGGCTAGATCAAACACAAAGTCAACATTTATCGAGTTCAGGATCAAAACGTTGGGAGACGTTGGACGGTTTCCAAGTTGTTGGCAGGAAGATGTGAAGCTGTGTCGGTGGGGTTGCGAGGGAGCACCTTCCCTAATATTCTGTTGACAAAATTATCGAGCACATGCCCATCACGCCGTTGATTTGCAGACGGATTGTTTCAAGTCGACCCCACCCTTCCAATAGATGAAGTAAACGTGAATGCCATTTCCATGAAACCCAGGCTTATCAAGTCCATTCGGGTGTTTTTGAATGTCATCCCGAGGCCTTAGATCAAATTCAATTCGTCGTTTGCACAGTGGAAAGATTTGACGCGGCATCCAAATATTTTCGCAGCAGCTACACGGGGAACGAAGCAAAGAAAACGAGATATATAAACATGTATCCACGCCTTTGTACTCACAAACTCCTCACATCCCCAAAGCTCAAGTCCTTGCATCCCCATGTATTGGAGGTGGAACAATCTCAACAAGTATCTTAGGTATAGATGAAATGAAATAATAAACATCCAGACACCAAATAGTAAGAAAAGAAGTAAGGAGATATCAAAAAGCGCCAGCCAGAACGACATAACCCCATATCCATATCCATATCCAAATTGCCCGACCCGCCCTGCTCAACTGTCCCAAATCGCACCAAAGGCCGGCACCCCCCGCGTCTCCAGCCCATAGACCACCTTCTTGGTGATCTTCTCATTGGCAATGATAAGACCCCCTCGGCCCCGAAGCTGCGAACGAGATTGTAGCCCATCTTCACCAGATCCGGCCGCCCAAGAAGCTTGGTGTCATGGATAACGGCGTCAGGGATCTTCTCCATAATGTTATCCAAAAGGGGCCGGCCAAACGTCTTCTCGGGGTTGGGCGTGGACCAGATAAGCTGCGTCGGGCACGAGGCATCCTGGATGTGGCCCAGGAGCGGCCCGATTCCTGAGCCCGTGGCGATGACGACGACACGCCGGAACAGCGTCGCGATGCGCATCACGCCACAGGTCGGGACGCCGCGAACCCAGAGGTGTGTCGGGGGATTCAGGATGGCCTGCTTGGTCCAATCGCCCGCATTGGACACAACAAGCGAGTAGCCTTTGTTGCGGCCGTTGGCAGGCTTCGGCGCCGGGATGGTGGCGAAGGAGTGCCACTCAATCAGGGGTCGCCGGGAGATGCGCGTGAAGCTGCCGTTGACGGGGACCGTGTAGTCGAAGTGAAGACGTACAGCATGATCCGACAACACCTCGGCATCGACCGGGACCTTGCGGAGGAACAACCACGAGGTGGCAATGCAGCAGGTCGCGACAGTAAGAAGCCAGAGCGACGGGACGCGCACACAAGCGGCACCAAGGCTTTGGCCCGGAGTTTTGGTGTCGTTGGTGGAAACGACGACCTGGACCCAGAAGAGACCGAGCATAGTCCACCCGACGAAGCGGTGGACCCTCTCGAAGACATCATGGTATCGCTTGCGCATGTCGGGATAAGCCAAGACGAACATGAAAAGGAAGAGCCCGGTGAGCAGCCACGAGATAACGGCAGTACCGACTGACTGTCGCAACTTGGTGCCTGCGCATGTGTCGGGTAGCGTTGGCAGGGTGACACTGGCGACATTCGATGCTAGAAGCCAGATCCCAGCGCAAACCGCAGCACTGGAGTGCATGCCGCCAAAGTGGTAGATCTTGGCGCATCGTCTGCGAATTGCCAAGGCCACGACTTGGGGACATTGCAACAGACGGTGTAGAGGGCGTTGATGATGAAATCCTGTCGCATCATTACAGCCAAGGCCAAGTTGATAGCCGTCATGGTGCTCAGCCAGTGTCGGTCAACACCAGTGACGAAGATGGCGATCAGAGCAGCGAGGTTCGAAAGACCAACCAACGAGAACAGGAAGCGATACACAATGAAGATTCGATAGACGATGCCACGGAACGGTTTTCGGATCTTCTTGTCGGGGATGTCGCCAGTGAGGTCCAGCGGCTGCTTTTTCTCTGAGAAGACAGTGCTGCTTTTGCTGCTGAGAGAGGTAAGCGGCGACCTGTCGCCTGGAGAAGCTTGGGCGGTGGTATCGGACATCCTGCTGCTCGATGCACCAGAACTGAGCACAACCTCATCAATGGCAAGACTGGGATCGGCCATGCGACGCAGGGATTTCTTATCGAGCTTGCCATTTCCAGTTTCCGGTAGAGCTTCGAGCGTGTGGAAGTGGGAAGGGACCGCATAATAGGGCTGGCGAGATTTAAGGTGCTCACGTAGAGCGTTGATATCGACCGAGGCGGGTTCCAGGAAGCCATGGATCTCGCCTAGGACCAGCAAGGCCGTGGCTCGGCGAACACCGGGAAAGCTGTTGACAGACGCAGAGATGCCGTCGAGCTCTACCCGAAAGCCTTTGACCTTGACTTGGTCGTCGACACGGCCGAGGATGTCAAGTGAGCCGTCCGACCTCCACCGCCCAGGTCGCCAGTATTGTACATGAGACTTCCGTCGTTCGCAAAGATGTCTGGCTTGTATTTGGAGAGAGTGGCAGCAGGCAGACCGACGTAGCCCCGCGAAATTCCATGTCCACCAGCCCACATCACGCCCGGCTCCCGAAAGGAACAGGGTTCAGGTCTTCGTCGAGGACGTAGACCGAGTTGTTGGGGGTGGGGGATCCAATGGTCAGGTCGCCACCGGGGCGGTGCTTGTGCATCGTGTTCACGATGGTGGTCTCTTCAGGTCTTCGTCGAGGACGTAGACCGAGTTGTTGGGGGTGGGGGATCCAATGGTCAGGTCGCCACCGGGGCGGTGCTTGTGCATCGTGTTCACGATGGTGGTCTCGGTCGGACCACAGCAATTGTAGTAGGTCCCATGTGTGGCCCAAAGGTCGGCGATTCTTTGGCTGCTCGGCTCTCCAGCCGTGGCCACGACCTTGATGGAGGGGTACGCATCTGGACTGTACTTGGCTAAGATGCTTGGGGTGCAAATTAGAACATTAATCTGCTCAAGGGCAGGCTCCCATTTTGAGCCTCGCATGACAAGGGTCCCTCCATTGCATAAACAACCAAGAATTTCCCATGCGGCCATGTCGAAGCTGATGTTTAGGACGGACCCCACATGCGTTCCCGGTTGGATGCCAAGATTGCCGGGCCCAAGGCAAACAAGGTTGGTCACATTCTTATGAGTGATGTTGACGCCTTTGGGTGTGCCGGTGGGTGCGCTAGTGTAGATAACATAGCAGCCGTGGTCCTCTCTAGCGAGGTCAACGAACCCTGCCTCGAAAGGATAGCTTTCGTGCTCGTTCGATAAATCATTCGATTTGTCGTCGTCACCAATGGTAACAACTTTGCATGAGATGCCATCCAGACCGGCAATTCGGTACGCGGTGGATGGGAGGCAAAGAGCAAGTCCGGCACCGCTCTGCTGCAGCACGACCTTGAGCGTCGAGTCTGGCACAACTCCGTCCAGAGGCACATACTGTGCACCGCATGCTAAGACAGCAAAAATGCCGACCAGCATTTCGATGCCACGCTTGACAACCAGCGGAACCCGGTCGCCGGTTTGACGCCAAGACTCCGCAGTTGGAGAGCAAGGCGGCGGCTTTGAGACGCTAGCTCAGAGTAGGATATGTCGCGCGGGGACGTTCCGGACAGGTCCCGAGCCGCAATATCAGCGGGTCTGGCTTCGGCATGGTAAAAGAAAGCCGAGGTAACGGTTGGGAAGGCGGAACGTTCTTTCGTCCCGAAACTGAAGCAGAGAGGGTCAGAAGGGTTGAGAGTGGCCACAACGGCTTGCCCAAGGTGGACAGGCCGGAGCTGCTGGTCCGCAACTGACGCCATAGACTTGAGAGGGTTGTGGGAGATCGGCAAAGCCACGGGGAAAGGGCAAGATAGATTAAGTGATGCTTAGAGCCGACGGGAGAGCGACTGGTAGTGGTTCGCTAAGAGGATGAATGCCAAACCACTCTAGACTCCTCGCTTGAGGGTCCGGACATCCAGTGGTATAAATATGTCCTGAGAATCCCAACAGGGACCATGCCATCAACGTCCCTGCTACCACCAACCTCGAAGATTGTTCTGATCGACCAAGGTTGAGGAACTGTGATACCTTCCTAAGTCGTCCATGATGTCCGGCGGCTTGCTTCCGTATCGTCGAATGCCAACTTATCCAGAAGATCATTCTGCTTCCGTTCCCATGCAGATGGTGTAGGTCCATCGCCATCTTGGGAGAGCTTCTGATAGAGAGAGGTCGGGCCTATGGAGGAGCCCAATATGCCACCGTCTTATCCAACCCGCGCACAGTTCGACGACCTGCGTCGCAGTCTTTCCCGTCTTGGCGAAGCATGTGCGATTGCATCGCAGACGAGCCGTATGAGGACATGGGCATGACGTCATTGGATACAATGTATCGTGGGATGGATGGTGGAGCGTTGTTACTCATAACAAACATGTTCGAATGGAATTGGAGGGAAATTGATGCCACCATCGCTTGAGGCACATCAAGGCCTGTGTGGATATCGAATGTGGAAAGAAGCGCCGACGGGTATGCCAGGGCAGCGTCGATGAGACGAGGTTGACAAAGAGATTGCCACTCTTTGCAGCATGCAGCGACTGAGAGGATTCCTCGATGAGGATTGGGACACGTTTGCCAGCCTCCGTGAGGGTAGGGGAGGACTGAGCATCGAGATCGTCGAATACAAGGAAGACAATGCTCCTCTTTCCCTCGTGGAAGACCACCGCGGCTCGCAACGCCGACGAAGTGGGGATGGAAGATTGGCTTTGAGATCGATAATCGCCCGGCGGCTGATGGGACACCATATTTGGATCCCAGATACAGGTCGTGTCCCGTCAGCTAGTGGTACCAGAGCCGACACTCCGATGGAATATGCCGTGGTTGGGACAATAGGGCAGCTCGCAGCCCAGTAGTCTACCCAGCCTCAGAGCTGACAGGGCCAGCCAAGCGTCGATTGAAGCTAGCCAGATGATCTAGAATCTTAGCTATCTGGGTTCAAGACGGAAGAATGACGGCTGCGAAGCTGGGTTGATTGCCCAGACGGAAAGCTTCATGTCGAGTATGAACATGGTTGATGCTCAATCCGAAATCCCCATGCAAGGTGTGACAGCTCCGAATCACAGGCGACTGGCTGGACCTCTTGAGCGGCCGACGCGGCTTTCGCGGGAGGAATGCAACGTGCGAGCCGGCAGAATTGCAGAAGACACATCATCGGAGGAGTCGATCAAGGTTGCATTGGGCGTCGGGTCTGGGGTGACTCTTTCGGGCGATGAGGAAAAGCTGGGCAAGTGCTTCATAAGCACTTGGTCAGCAGACTTGACTGTATACCCCTGACCATTGGCGCTTCTGCGCCGAATGACGGGCCTGGTCCCGCTTCCCTTCCCGAGATCCTTCACCTGGGCGAGGCTGTTGTCAGAGCACAGAAATCGCGGGACAAGTATCTCTCGTTAGCTTGCAAGGTTGCAAGGCTACGCTGGACTAGAGATCTGATGATGCACGAAACTGGCGACATTTGGCGCACGACTGCGCCATTCGGCGCGTGGCCGACGACATGGGAGGAGAGCTGGGTGCAATCTCTGTCACTGGTGGGATTGTGAGCAGGGCCGCATCGCCATCGATCGCGACAGAGTCAACGTCAAAAGCATGTGAATGCTGCAGGATGGTTCGTCAGAAGAGAGCAGGACGACACCTATTCCGTGGTTGCGATGTTGTCCATCCTGTGGCCGAGGCACGAACCTGGTGCAGTTCTCTAGGATGGCCTGATCGCTTTAGGGATGTTCCAGGGGTGCTGCCGTATCGCAAGGGTGGCGCGCGATCATCCACGAATGAAGCGACAGATAGCCAAGTCGCCGAGGATGTTTTGGGTATCATACAGCCGTCTTGGTCTGGGTAGCCCGATCCAATAATGGGTCATGAAGTGGGAAACCTGGAACATCACGAACAGGGCCTTGCATCTCGAGAGGGGAAATGGCGATGAAAGAGGGAAATGCCCTGGACATGGGCATCCACAGCGGGCGCTACCTCGACCGGGCCCCAGCGATCTTCCCAAACCTAAATTCAGCCTGTTCGTGGAACTGCACTTGCCAGAAGAAGAGAAACATGGATTCGACATCGACTGTTGGACCTTCAAAGGGCCAACTCCTCCATCATTCGGACTGCAATACTGATCGCGTCTCTACCTAATCATCCCAGACCAATTTTCCTGCCTGTCTCGGCACTGCCTTTCAGCATCAGCAGAGATAGGCAATGGCGTCCCACTGGGTGACCCAAACTCATCCATATCATGAGTTGCCAGTTGGCAGAGCCTAGCATGGAAGGTGCGAAATATCACCTTCTGGAAGCGACAGGTGGAAGACAATGGCATATCAAACGCCGATCTGACGATGGCGCCAGCCACTGTAACCTCATCTACACTCAGCCTAAGGTGCGTGCTGCGATGGGCATGTACGTCTGTCGTCATTTTCAGCTTTGTCGCTTGAAGCAATGCAACTTTGAAGGGAAGGAAAGGATGGCTGTCGTGATTCTGGGGTCTGCAACCCTAGGTGAGGAGAGGGTATTATTGCAGTGGTGTCGCGAAACTCCGGAACATCGATGCGAAGGCCTGCACACAGACGCTGGAAACAATTGAAAACAGGTAAGGATGCTGGGTGGTTGCAATTCCCATCACAGTCTGCAGGTGACAGGGATTGCTCCAGGGGTCTGATGGTAGCCCAAGTTGGCCCCGGACACCCTAGTCGCCTGTCAAAACCACCCCTGTTCAAATGTCTCGGCCGAACGCGCTTTGGGGAGGTCGCTTGTCACGAATAGGCAGGTAAGCCGACCGCCGACAGTTGCGATGCAACCCCCTCAAACCACGCACACGCGCTCACCCAAGCTGGCCCAACTCGCCCCGAGTCCCTTCGTTACATTTGCAACTACACTTTCCGTTTCTTTACCTAAGCCAGAATAGATCCCAGTACCGACTTCCAGTCACACAAATATGATATGGTCTCGGCATGTGGGGCAAATTCTGGGCCAGTAAGAGGTAGGCTGTCCCCTCCAGACCTTCTATAGGCCCTAGACGATGTCATATCCTCTATATCCTGAGCACATCGCATGCAGGACACTTTCAAATACCTCATCATAGCATTGATCGTCAAGACGGTAATATTCAGATTTCGATGAGGATGGTTGACCATGTCCACGGCCGTCGTAACCTTCTATGTCGGTGGCGAGGGACTATATCCGCATTCTTATCAAGCTCAGAATCATGGCCCGATCTATTTGGATTCACCGATTGCCATGGCTCCTGTTCTTTTCTCGAATTTTGCCACGCCATCCGGAATTCGTGTACGATGCTACAGTATTCGCTCTGTGGATGAATCTGGTACAGACCGGTGAATATCAAGCAACACTAACAGCGTTTGAGCAGTGAATAATGCCGAGAAAAGATCGTCAGATTAAATCAGATATGGATATAGGCCAGTAATACGTATCAGACTTGATATATGACCTGTTTGTCAGAGTTATGTGTACGATACGGAATCTTTCAGATTCGCAAACAACTTCCTGTTGATGTTATCCACCAGGTTGATATACTTATTGCGCAGTGTATCACATAATTTTTGCATATCTGGTCGTCTTCTAATATTCATGGATACCAAAGACATGAGTCTTGATATTGGGGCCGATATTCTTTCTCCAAGGTCGACTGTCGACGATGGTACAGCCTGCGGGATTATGACATTTCCCATGGTTTTAGTCCACAGAATCACATTGAAAGGAAAAGTTTCTTTAGTATTGCAAGACATGCAACCAATGCGAGAAAAAGCAGAGTCGGGAGCCCCAAATGAAGTGAGTCTAGCTGCCGGAATAGGAAAGTCGTATTCAACTGCCGACATGCAGGTTACAGACCTTACCGTCTTGACTCAAGATCATCCCTCCTGCATCTACATCTTGGCCTCATACCCTTATCTTACATCCGGAGCTTGGAAGGCAGTACCTTAAACACGTCCCCGCTCGTGGGGGTTACGTTAAGCTTTGGTCATGTTCGGATCTATATCCGGGATGGATGCTAGTAGCGCTGATCACGAATTGCAAGCATGGTATTGCGAGGACGATCTCCCTGTCTTCACTATTGGCAGAAGGATACATAACCTTACACTGATATACCACGAATCTGCATCACGGTCCTGCGTATAGCCCAACCTCGAAGCCTGTGACGTAATCCACATGGGCAGTCTATGAAACACCAATCAGTCGAGCCCCAGGCACACCCACTATACATGCATAGTATCGACCATATTTATGCTCGGTACCAAAATGCTAAACGCTGCGGCGTTTTAATAAGCTTGGAACTGCTGGTAATGCAAGTATGGCGGAACAATTGCCTGGGATTGCTAATGAGGGGTGTTTGGGCAATTTTCATGTTTTGGGAATACGACTTTCCTGATTGCAACTTGCTGGAGTTGCTTCTGCGGTTTTTCATCTTGATCGGCAACATGTTTGCGATGGGTCTTCCTGGAGGGTGGAAAACGTATTCCAAATTGAAATGAACTGTAAAATACCAGTTTATATTCCTCAATGCTTCAACCCATGTTAAAACTGTAAATGATGTATAATAAATAGTACTTAGGGAGGCGCTAAATGGAACACTGTCGAATTATATAGAGGCGTAATTAAAGCTTAAGAGGCGGCTCTTAAATTAAGTAAGTATATATAGAATAAATAAAATATACATTCGTTTTAAAATATATATATTATATTTAAGGCCCGTGCGGGAATAATTCTTATTAATAAAAGATAATTAATATAGGAATAATTCGAAACTTATATTAAATTTATATAATTTAAATTAAATTAAACGGTAGTAATAATTATTATCGAGCTATATATATTATATACGTTATATTATTATCGGTTATATTTAAAATATTTAAACTTTTATTATTAAATCGGTTAATAACTTATATAGTAAATTTTAACCTAATTAAATAAGAAATTTTCGCGAGTTATAATAAATATAAAACTTATTTGTTAATATATAAATTTTATCGAAAGTTATAAGTTAAAAAGGGAGAAAAAAAGGGTATCGTTATTTAATAAAATATTTAAAAAAAATAAAAAAGACATTAATATTTACAGCGTTTTCTATATTTAAGTAAATTTAAAACTCGTTATTAAAGATTAAAACCTCTTTAATAAAGACTTATTATTAAAACTAATAAGTGGTTATAATAAAGATTTAAATTTTAAATTAAATACGATTTAAAATACCTATTTTTACTTTAACTTTATTAAATATAAAATATTATAATAAATACGAATAAGTTAAAAAAAAAGTTTAACCCGAAAATATATAAAAAAACTTATAAATAAACGAATAAAACGGTAATAAAAAAGTTAAAAGCTATAAATAAGGGCTATAATAAACGAAAGGTACACGGGCGAATAAAAAGCGGTACGTTATAAGCTTATTTAATAAAAGGAAAGGGGAATAATTATATATATATATAATACAAGCTTTTTAGCGTTATACCAGAAGACGGTTCGTTTTGGGACATTAGCGAGGTATATTACTTATGGGCGACTTTCTGTGGTGAAGTCACCCTGGTAGAGACAAATGGCCTCCATTGAGAGATGAGAGAACGCCAGCAATGGTCTGTTTGGTGGCACGCGTAGACACAGCCCAGAAAACTTAACAAATTCAAATGCGATATGGTTCGTCAATCTCCTCAACTTCTACTATGCGTTTGTTGAGCTGAGAGCGTGGCAATTGCAGGTGACTGCTGTCCGGAGAGTTGCATTGTTCTGGTAGGAGGATAGGCTGATGCTGATTGGTAGAGCAAGGTGAACCATGTGCCTTTTGAGTGGGTTGTCGGCCACCGGAGAAACGTTCCCTCCTCAAAACCCCACGGCCGCCGTAGTACCTACCCATCAGCTTAGGTAAGGCGCTTTACCCCACGAGCGGAATCAATCATACACGTTTAGCGAAGCAGCAGCACGAAGAGTGGCACCGTTTTGGTAGACTGACTTCCCACTTCGACATCATCACCTAAGAAAAAGACCCTTTGTCGCAACGGCTGCATAGCCCATCATGGTCGCCGAATCATCAGCACGGCCTTGCACGATGTCACTCGTGCGCCAACCTCGACGAAAAGGTAAGAGCTCCCGTCGCCCACGGGCTGCAATTCGCCCCTCCCCTGGGGAACTGATCGCTAATGGTGGCTCCCCCGAAACAGGCCTTCAAGGCCATGCTCAACGAGATCTCCCACGCCCTCCTCGAAGCCGACGTCAACGTGAAGCTGGTCGGGAAGCTCACCAACTCGATAAAAACCACGGTCAACTTCAAGGACCTGCCGCCCGCCGTCAACAAGAAGCGCCTCATCCAGAAAGCCGTCTTCGACGAGCTGGTCAAGCTCGTCGACCCCCACGCCGAGCCTTCAAGCCCAAGAAGGGCAAGTCCAATGTCATGTTCGTCGTCTCCAGGGTGCCGGTAAAACCCTTCGACCACTGAAGCAGAACGCCGTCTCGACCAGCTGAAGCAGAACGCCGTCAAGGCCAAGATCCCTTACTACGGTTCGCTCACCGAGACCGATCCCGCCGTGGTTGCGAAGAGGGTGTCGAGAAGTTCAAGAAGGAGCGCTTCGACATCATCATCGTCGATACGTCCGGTCGCCACCGACAGGAATCGGCCCTGTTCCAGGAAATGACGGACATCCAGACCGCGATCAAGCCCGAGAGACGATCATGGTGCTCGACTCCTCGATTGGTCAACAAGCGAGTCGCAAGCGAAGGCCTTCAAGGAGGCAGCTGATTTCGGTGCGATCATCATTACCAAGACGACGGGCCACGCCAGCGGTGTGGTGCCATCTCCGCCGTCGCAGCCACACATACGCCCATCGTCTTCATCGGTACCGGAGAGCACAGCTGGACTTTGAGCGCTTCGCCCCGCAACAGTTCGTCAACAAGCTCCTGGGTATGGGCGACATGGCAGGCCTAGTGGAGCACGTACAATCATTAAAGCTGGACCAAAAGGACACAATCAAGCACATCACGGAAGGAATCTTCACAGTACGCGATCTGCGAGACCAATTGGGCAACATCATGAAGATGGGTCCTCTTTCCAAGATTTCCGGCATGATTCCAGGCATGGCCAACTTGCCGGCATGGACCAGATGGACAACGAAGAGTCGAGCGCGAAGCTCAAGCGCATGATCTACATCTGCGACAGTATGACGGAGAAGGAGCTCGACAGCGACGGCAAGATGTCACCGAGCAGCCGACGCGCGTGATTCGTGTTGCGCGCGGAAGCGGTGCCAGCGTACGAGAGGTCGAGGATCTCCTGTCCCAGCAGCGCATGATGGCGGGCATGGCGAGAAGATGGGCGGCAACATGAAGAACATGCAGCGCGCGCAACAGGCCATGGGCGGCGGCAACAGAACCAGCAGATGGCGGCGATGCAGAAGCGCTGCAGTCCATGGGCGGCGCTGGAGGTATGCCCGACATGGCGAGCTTAGCGAAGATGTTCGGCGGTGGTGGAGGCGGCGGTATGCCTGGCGGTATGGACATGAACGCCATGATGAAGCAGATGGGTGGCATGATGGTGGAGGTGGCGGAGGCCGTGGAGGACGGAGGTAAACCCCTCCCGCGGATTCTCAATCTCACTTCACCTTCAATCGACACTCGAGGCTTTATACCTGTTCCTCGATGTCTGGCGTTCGGGTCACACATCCCAGCATACCATAATCTGATTATGATTTCCAACCATCTCTTACCTTGCTTGTTGGTCCGCTACTCCGCCCTTTTTGGTTGTGAAGACGTAGCTCAAGCTCTTGCGACGGCGGTTGTTTCTTGCTAATAGGCACTCAACTAACGACACTGAATATGACGGATTGTGGTTTACGATTGACAGAAGCCCTGGGTATTGAATCTTGTTGTATTATGTCGCATCTTGGATATTTCTATTCTCCTGTCTTGTATACTTGGTTCATTGTCGTCTCTCATGATACTCATCCCCCGCCATTTCAAACACCTCCGTTTGCGGCTGCGGCTCCTTCGGAACACCAACGCCCCCCTCGCGCATTGCCGCCGTCGCCGACCCGGTTAGTGGACGAGAAACCTGGTTGTCGGGCAGCTGCGAGGGCGCCTCATTGAGCGGCAGCTCGTGCCGGTTGTAATAATTCGGGTACTTGTAACCCTCCTCCTCCTCCTCCTGCTCTTCCAGTTGCGGATTAGGCGATCCTGGCGTCGCTTCTGGCCCGTGTCCGCCCGCAGGCTCCTTGTCTTTCACGATCCGCAGCCCGCAGCACGCGAGGCCCGTCCCGTGCCGGTTGCGTCTGTATAGGACGAAGGCCACGAGCGCCAGCAGGGAGACGCCGCCGCCGACGCCGACGGCGAGCCCGGCAATGAGCCCCGCGTTGCGCGAACCGTTACTACCACCACTGCTACTGCTGCCAATACCGTCACTTTCACTACTCCCCGGCGCCGCCTTGGTCGTCGGGTCGCTCTCCTCGCCATTCCCGCCCGGTAAAGCGGTCCACACCCCCTCCCAGCTCGTCACCCAATCATTGTTGCTCGCGGCCAGGGTCCGCGCCGTCTTGCCAATGACGGCCGTGTTCGCATTCGCCGCGCCCACGGCCGCGATGTTGGGCCCGGGGGCCTGGGCGAGGAAGTAGGTGGCGCTGTCGAAGCTGGCGGCGAAGAAGGCGTCCTGCAGGAAGGCCCGACCGAGGGCGTAGTGCGCGCCCGCGGCCGCGGCGACGGCGTGGCAGGGGAAGTAGGGCGTCGGCTTCTCGACGAGGGGCGGCTCGAGGGTCAGGTTGAGGTGCGCGAAGGGGACGGAGACGTTGAGGCGGCGGGCGTTGTTGTCCGGGTCGCGGAAGGTGAAGGTCAGGGCGCTGGCGGAGGCGGCGATGCGCGGCCAGGCGGGGAGCCCGTGTCCCAGGTGTACAGGCCCAGGGCCGGCCGGTAGACGACGGGCAGGTCCGCGGCCAGGGCGTCGCAGGTGCTTTTCGGAAGGTTGAGGTAGGGGTGGCAGCCGTCGAGGCGCACGTTGAGCTGCTGCGAGCCCATGGTCGCGTTGCCGGAGGCCAGGTAGCCGCTTTTGGACCGCCAGCCGTTGCCCTGGTCGCCGTTTGGACCGAAGGGGGACCCCCTTTGACTACATTGATGGAGATGTCCACCAGCGGCAGGCCGTCGAAGATGGCGTACGGGTGTGGGATCGGGATGGCCAACACCTCGCCGATGACGCGGTTCTTGTCGTAGCCGCCGAACCACAGCGAGCCCTCCATCATCTTCTTTCTTGGTGAGGAGGGGTTCGGGTGCGGCAGCGCGGACCCGATGTGCATGCCGAACGAGTTGGTGTCGGTGTACCCCTGCTTCGCGTACACGCCGGCCACCATGCTCACGTTGACGTCGCCGCCCGATTGCCCGCGGTACGTTTGATTGACAACTCCCGGGGCGGCGCCCAGTCCCAGGCAGCCCGCGAACAGGGGAACCGAATCGCCGCCGGGGTATTTCAACTGCGTGCCGCTCAGAAGCACCATATCCATGTTTTCCACCGTGTCGCCCGCGGCCCACAGCGTCTTGTCGCGGCTCAGGTGGAAGTCGTCCCGGTAGCGAACCGGCGCATTAATCTTCGCCCCCGTCGCTACCGAGTCCATGGCGCCGCTGAAGTACCTATCCGGGCTGTCCGAGACGGCTGGTAGCGCCGACCCTGTCCCGCCCGCGGCCGACTCGTTGTAGATGGCGCCCGCCTGCTTCGCGTAGCACGGCTGCGTTTTCCCGTTCGCTCTTTTGGTCACCGTCGCGCTGCAGTAGTCGCTGCCGAGGAAGAACGACTCCCCCATCCTGCCTGGGTAGGTCGTGATGGCCTGTCCCTTGCCCATGGCGATCTCGAGGGCGTTCCAGGGCCCATCCGGGCCCAGCGACCTCGTGCTCCATCGCGCATTGCGAGGCACCGCGTGTGCAGGCAGAGGTGCTGTGGCGAGAAGCAGGAGAAGGATGGGCAGCAGCGTGGTGGTTGTGATTGATGCTCGCAGCTCTTGACCGGCTGCGACGGCCCTCATGGTTGGTGGCAAACAGCGACTTCCTGCCGTGGCGTGCTGACGATTCGTTTCGGTGACTAGATGGCTTTCCCGATGGCGTTTCGTCCGGAGCCCGCTCGTCAGCTAACCTCGTGGATACGATCGAGGGGAACTTGTTTGCCCGTCGCGAGGTATTGCCATCTACACCCTGTTACAGAGCACCTCACTCACGCATACAATTTATGGTGAAAGACAGACGAAGAACCAGCAGAGCCAGCTCCATGCCAACAACATGATTGTATTTGTTTGTTTCCATTAGTGGCGCTGTCCATGCTGCCTCTAGGCCTCGACTAAATGTATGAGCATCGTTGTGGCTCACTACAGCGCCCCAAACATTGACTGGATCCTGATTGTCGTCTCAGGTTCTTACCATTTGCAGTCCTATTATTGGACTCCCTCCAATCAGCCACTTGCGCAGGTAGCCAATCGGATTATTGGTACCGGCTGGGCCATGGAAATCGGTGCAGAAGTTGGAGATGTGGTAGAAGCTATATTTAGACCACTTAAGCCACCAACCAACCAGGAAACGGTCATGTGATCCAACGGCGCAGCCGTAGCGAACCCCAAACGCGATTGTCAATGAATCGCGCTTCCATCCTTTTTGTCTTCTTTTGCCCTGTATTTCTTGTGTTACGCGAATGCTGTTCTATAATTTCCAGAAATGAGGACCAGAGAATTTCCCGACGACAACGCTGTTGCTGCTGCTGCCAGTGCCGATCGCGAACTCGAAGTTCTGCCGCCCGACAGGCGAATACCACCCCTGAAACCCCCCAAGCGCGGGCCCGACAAGCAGCCAAGGAGGCGCCATCGCACAGGCCAGCTGACGCTCAGTGAGTGTGCCTCATCTCATCTCATCTCATCTCATCTCACACCCTCTTTCTTAGCCTAGCCAACCAACTTACATAAGTACCCATTCATTGACTAACCTTTGGGCCGGCAAGAGCTCAAACCCGAGGAGGCGGCCACTACCCCGCCGGCGACTCCACCTCCAGAGGCGGACTACGTGGGCGATGGCGCCGAGGTGCCCAAGCGGAAAGATCCGGGACCCTTTCTCCAGAGCGTCCCCCAAAGCATCGACGAGCTGCAATGGCGGCGCGACGCCTTACGGCTCCCGGGGGTCCGTCGCGCTTTTCATATGGGTCAGTTGGCATCGCCCATACCAGCCCGTTCTCGTTATTACTGTCCCTCCGAAAGAAAGGGCCAGTCAATGCTTTATTCCGAGTAGCTAGTCATCATGAAGCTAATTATCCCCCGGCTTGTGCAATAGTCGTGGTCTACAGATGGCTCCCCTTGCTCCCCGATAAGGAAGCGCCAGGCATCTGGCATCTCCGCCACGCGCTGGAAGACGACGGCATGCTCGAGGCCGAGGTCTGCCTCGAGATGCTGACGGGCTCGTACCACCTCCGCAGCCCCGCGGACTCGACGACCTACTTCGGCTGCCTGACCCGGTCCATCGCCCGCCTGCGCCGCGAAATCGACACCATCGGCGCCGCCGCCGCGGGGAACAACGGCTCCGGCTCCGGCCCGCCCGCCATGCTGTCCGACGGCGCCATCATAACGGCCTACGTGCTGGGCATCTCCTCGAGCGCGCCGTCGGAAGAGATGACAATAACCAGCGACACCGGCCTCTTCGCCGACCCCCTCTTCTCCTTTTACGACCACCGCTTCGGCGGCCGCCTCCAGGCCTTCTTCGAGTCCACCCACTTCGCCCATGTCCGCCGCATGGCGCTGCACAACCTCGACGGCGACCTGGTGGACGCGGAGGCCGCCAGTGGCGGGAAGAAGCGGGCGACGAGGCTGCCCGTCCTGCTTTCTCATATGATGCTGCTCCACGCCTCCTACAAACTCATCCCGCCCGGCTTCGCCTACCCCGAGGAACAGCTCCGCGCCGCCGCGCGGGGCTTCAACGCCTACCCCGACCACGCCGCGCTCGCCACCGACGCCCTGCTGGCCGCGGAGCCCGACTTCCTGCTCGCGGTCCGCTGCCTGCGCGTCCTCTGCCGTCGCCGCAGCGAGGCCGGCGACGGGGAGACGACCGGGTACACGAGCATGCGGACCTACGTCGCCCTCGTCCAGCACCACCTGCTCAGCGTCCGCCGCGCCGACCCGGCCATCGAGGTCTACCGGCTCGGCGCCCTCGTCTTCGCCTACGGCGTCGTCGGGTACGTGGTGGCGCCGCTGTGCCTGCGGCTGCTGGTCGAGCACCTGGTCGAGGCGCTGCGGGCGCCGCGGTACACCGAGGGTCAGCCGCCGGCGCTGCTGTTCTGGGCCGCGGTGCTCGGGGCCGTTGCGTCGGCGCCCAGGCCGGGGGCGGTTCTGGATCGGACGGACCCGGCGACGGTGCACTATCTGCGCAGGTCGTATTACCTGGTCGGGGAGGTGAAGCGGCTTGCGCAGGTGCTGGGGCTGGGAGCTGGGAGGAGGCGGAGGGGGTATTGAAAGATTTTGTTTGGACGGGGACTGTCTGTAATACGGGGGCCATGTACATATGGGATCTCGCTCAGACTCGGTCGGAGCGTGGGCGGTTGATAGGCTTGTAAATCACGCAAAGGGCCTGAAGGAGTTGAACAGGAACACTATATAGAGTTGGTAGAGTTCTGTAATAGTATACGCCCGAGCCGGTTCCTGCACAGACTCACGCCACATGCGGGCCGCCTTGGCCGAAGAGGCTGTTCAATATCTCAACGAACCAATCAGCGATGTAGCGTAGACGGCAAGGCGGGTTTGTTAAAGTTTACTCTTCCTGGACTGCTTCTCATAGGCTCGCCTGCACGCTGTGTCGTCCTAGTACACTTAGCTTGTGGACTAAAGTGCCAATGAGAGCCCCTGGTCCCTGTTCACTCCCTACGAAATGCGACCTTAATTTGAACAACCAACAAACAACCCATTTGGGTATCTTTCCACTCCTATTGCCGAGTATCTCCCCGAAGGTGACATGGTCCAAACTCTCCAATCCAGGGTAGCAGTCAGGACAGCGCTGTGAATTGGCCCTCCACCCCAATCCGGTATCGCGCCGTCATGCACCATGTTGTGCCAGCCACAAATATGGAAACCGTTACTAATCCCCATATTTATCTTCTGGAAGGGTCTCGGTATTTAATACGTGCTACCCTGCCCAGGAACTTGCAGCAAGGCCTCTGGATCTTAGTCACGGCAAGATCTTCTCCTCCAAAATGACGCGAGCTATCAACTGGGCCATCTTGGGTCTCTGCGCCTTTGCCGCCGCCGTATCAGGCGCACCCACAGCACCGGCAGCACAGGCGGAACCACAGAAAATCCTCATCGACACGGACTTCAACACCATCGGCGATGACGGCCAAGTCCTGGCCATGGCGGCCCAGCTGCACAAGAGCAAGACGCTGCAGATCCTCGGCCTGACCACGGTGACGGGCAACCAGTGGCTGGCGCAGGGCGTCTCGGACGGCCTGAAAGCGGTGGAGCGGCTCGGCCTCGAGAAGGACGTGGGCATCTACGTCGGCGCCAACGAGCCCCTCCTGCACACCTACGCGGCGCACCAGCAGGAGACGAAGCGGTTCGGCAACGGCACCCTCTATGTTGGGGCATATAGTTCGCCGCCCCCCGGGCCCGGCGCGGAGCTCGTGGCCCCGCCCGACGGGTTCGCCACACACACGGCGCCGCGCCCGCAGGGCGCCGTTCAGTTCATCCTCGACACGGTGCACAAGTACCCCCACGAGGTGACCATCCTGGCCATCGGCCCGCTGACCAACCTGGCGCTCGCGCTGCGGACGGACCCGGGCATCGCGCCGCTGATCAAGGGCATCGCCCACATGGGCGGGCAGCTGTACGCGGCGGGCAACTCGTACAACGGCGCCGGCGAGATCAACTGGTGGATGGACCCGGAGGCGGCGCGCGTCGTGCTGCGGGCCCCTATTCCCAAGACGATCTACCCGCTCGACCTGACCAACACGGTGCCCATCAGCAACGCCACCTACGACGCCATTGGGGGGCACGAGCCGGCGACCGCCATCACCGAACTGGTGCGCGGCATGCGGCGCTGGCCCTACGCTTACGACGCGATCGCGCTGGCGTCCTTGGTGGACCCCGGGCTGAACCGCGAGGTGCGCGAGCTGTACGTCGACATCGACTGCGACTCGGACGGTGAGAGTTACGGGAAGGGGCTTGTGTGGACCGAGGATCCGTACCCTGGGACCGGGTTGACCACGGCCGCGTCTGTCGTGTTTGCCATTGACAACGACCGCTTCTTCGAGACCTACGTGGACTTGCTTACACGGCCGATAGTCCCGTTGTCGGAGTAGGAAGTGGCTATAGACGACCGACCGTTTCAAAGATTTGGTAAAGAGATAGAAAATAGGATGCTCGAGCTCAATAAGTCGTACCAGACCACCAGAGGAGCCACCCACTAAGCTTTGCCCCCCGCGTTTATGCCACCAGGATTCGGGCTCCCTTGATATATAATCTTCGAATGCAAGATGTGCGTCATCAACACACAGCGTTTGCCAACAATGCCACCACGTCCTGGTGCCCGCCCTGTCTGGCGAGGCCTTCCGCCGTCTCCGCGCTGCTCGTCAGGACCGACTTGTCCGCCCCCATCGACAGCAGCCATTGCACGACCTCGGCCCGGCCGCTCGAGGCCGCAAAGTGCAGCGGCCGCCGCCCCACGGCGTCTTGCTCGTCGATGTCCGCGCCCAGCGCCAACAGGTAAATGGCACAGTCCACGTGCCCCAGGGATACCGCCTGCAGGAACGCGGACATGTTGTCGCCCGGCGTCCGGTGTTTCC
Source organism: Arthrinium phaeospermum (assembly GCA_006503535.1). Taxonomy (NCBI): domain Eukaryota; kingdom Fungi; phylum Ascomycota; class Sordariomycetes; order Amphisphaeriales; family Apiosporaceae; genus Arthrinium; species Arthrinium phaeospermum. The sequence continues at coordinate 4,810,538 of QYRS01000001.1, read as the reverse complement.
AGTTGGCCCCGTTCCGGCACAGGAGGTGCACCATCGGGAGGCTGCCCATCTTGGCGGCCTGGGTGAGAGCCATGCCATGGTTGTGGCGTTTGGATATGATGTTGACACTTGCCCCGCTCTCCACCAGCAGCTTCGCGGCTTCAACCTGGTTCGCGGTCACCGCCAGTATGAGTGGTGTGTCCTCCTTGGAGGACTTGATATCGACAGATGCTTTGTATTTTAACAAACGCTCAATAGCCTTGACGTCGCCGGTGGTGGCGGCATGATGCAACATCGAGATACCCTCGAACTTCTTGCTTAGGCAGCAGTCGGGGTCCGCGCCCTTATCCAGTAGCTTCCGGGCCGAGCCGTACTTCTTCTGATCCAAAGCGGCCCAGAGTGCAGTAGGCAGCCGGGTGTCGATAGAAAATTTTGCGTTAGGGTCGGCACCGCAATCTAGCAGCTTCTGCACCGAGACGTGGTTACCGTGATAAGCAGCAAGCAGCAGTGGCGTCGCACCGGGAAGCTCGTAGGACGAGGTCAGGAAGACATCCAGGGTCCGGGCCTTCCTGGCAAGACGCTCCAGGTCGACCGACTTGCCCCATTCCGCCAGGAAGTGTAAAGGTGTAAGGCCTGTCTTGTATAAGGCCAGTGTTGGATCGGCGCCGTTCCCCAGGAGCGCATCGAGCACCTTGCTGTCCAAGCTCAGGTTTTTGCCGTTCCTTACCGGCTGCAATGCCATGTGCAACGGGGTCCTTCTGTCGGAATCGGGCGCATTCACATCTGCACCAGCCGCCAGTAGCTTCTCGATGGGAGCCAGGAGGTTGCCCCAGGCCGCGTAGTAGAGTGGCGTCTTGCCCAGCTTGGTTTTGGAGCGAGGGCTTGCGCCGGCGTCCAGTAAGGCCAGTGAGATTTCGACATGATGGTTCGTCAGCGCGGTGAGCAGGGGTGTTGTGTTGTTGTCGTTAGGCTCATCCACCAACACTCCATGTTTCAACAAGACCTGGAAGCCCCGAAGATTGCCTTTGCGTGCCATGACATGGAGTGGTCGGTCTCGCCAGTCGTTCAGGATGGTTTCAGTCGACACCCCCGCTTCGAGCAGCGCCTCGAGCTCCGACGCATCATCGGTCTTCATCACGTCCCGAAGGATCTGTTCTAGCTCCATGGGTGTTTTCCCCAGATACTGGTCCCAATTCCTTGTCGGAAGCAGGGGAACTGGGGGAGCCCCTGACCCCATCCTCTGCAGTATCAAGTCGATCTTCGCACTACAGTTCTGTTAGCCCGTCATCTGATAGAGTACGACCTGAGACCCCCTTACTTGGTGAGGATCACAACCACGTGTGCAATCCTTGCCTCGCCCTCTTTCATTTCCACCAGCAACGGTGTAAAGGTCGACTCCTTCTTGAACAGGTACTTTGTCCTACTGATCCCAGTAGCTTTGGACTTTCTGTTCACTCCCTCAACCTCGTCACTGATGGCAGTGACTGTATCATTCAGCTTAGCCAGTGTGTCCTTAAGTAGCTGCTTAACCTCCTCCAGGGCTGCTGATTTGTCTATGTCGATATTGCCCGAGTTGTCTAGCAGGTTGTTCCTCAAGACTCTGAGCATGCCCTCGACGGTTTTGCATTGGGCTCTTAGCTTCTGGACCTGGCTGGGAGCATCGTTGAAATCGTCCCACAGTAGCTTCACCTTCCATGCCGTCTCGACGAAGCCTATGGCTGCGCTGATGGTCCCGATTACCTCCATGGCTTTGAGATCCGTCGGCGGAGGGGTAAGGAACCTGAGCGGGACGAGGAAACGAAGAATATGACAATGAGCCACCACCGAAGCAGAAGAGTTCTCCTGTATGCACAGTTGCTGAAGGGAATTTAGATCCTTGGTTCTACCGTTGGGGTAAATGTCAGACATGTCAGCTGGGTGGGGACTGTACAATATCAGCCACGGCAAGCTATTTGATTGGTACATATGCAGGTATGGTGCACTGCCACAACTACGGGTCTAAACCCGGGCCAATAGGGTAGAACCATTGTGTCTCGACGCTGATAGGGATTTCATGTCTTGACATTCTGACAGTCAGACTCAGGCTCTGCTCAGAATCGATCCACTTACTTTGTCGTGTCTGCCCTCAAAGCATTGCAAGTGACAGGCTGGGTGTAACTTTCACGGAGATTTGGGACGAAGAGACTGCAATAACGGTTGAATATGTGCATGTTTCATTTCTTTCTACCCTGATACCAATGCCCGGCAATTACTCTTTCCCATATGTTCAATTTGGTTGTGAGCGAGCATGCTAGCCAGTCGAGTGTATTCGTACAAACTTACGGCACTGAACGTGCTGAGCGATGGAACCCGAACTACTATGTGCAATGAAACCGTTGACGTTGTCGGTGTAGTAATGATTGACCTTTCCAAACGTATATCAATCAAACCCACAATAGAGAAAAATCTAACCTGGACCTCTAAATGTTAGCATCTGATTCTTCCAGGAAGAGAATTTACGGTGTAACTTTTAAGGGTGTTTGAATCGGTGAAGGTAATGGATTATGATACAGATGATGAGGAACATGGTGTTCTGGGGTCTGGTGTTAAGGATAACTTACCAACCCTTCAACGAAGCCTTCTCGGTGACACCAACGGACCAAATAGTCAATTCCATTGACGAGGGAGCTTCGGGGATTCTCATCCTTCAATGTGCTCCAAAAGCGTGCCTTCTAGTGGCGTTCACCATCCAAATGAGGTTGACTTTTCCAAGAAGAATACTCATACAGACTCATACATCTTTGGACTGATGCGACAGCACAGTCCTCTAGCCAGGTCCCGGGTGATCGATAATATGGCAGACGAGAGATTGCTTAGCTCCCCATACGTTGCAGACGATGCTCAACGAGCGAGGCTCGAATCTAAAACTCCAAGTGTTAGTATTTGGCCAGTAGGTGGAGGGGTGGGAAATTTATTCGCTCATGCAGCGTGACTCCCAGAGGATGGCTAAAGAAGATACGCACAATTCCCTCAATCCAAACCTTTCCACGGGCAGTACCTTCGTGGCAAATTCCATCGTTCCTACTCCCGATGCTGTGGTGGATGGTGGCATTGGCAGGCGTGATGTCGCTGGCCTCAATGAAGAAGACTGGCTCCATGTGTGGGGAGCGAGGGAAGGCCCAACCGCCCACGCCACTGTGGAAATGGACGATGAATCGCTCAATGGGGGAGCCCAGGGTACTTCGAATGGGCCAGAGGGTCTTCTGAATCAATTCCCGGAGCTGATAGATCGTCTTCTTCGAGCGGAAATTGTATGTGTTGTTGTTGTACTCATATTTTCCGACCATTGTCAAGGACCGAAGACAGGTCAGGCGTTGCGCAACAAACCCAGCAGCGTCTCGCCACCGATGGCTGCCCATGGGAACTTCGATGTATAGAGACGTCAAGCGCTGGAAGGCGGGATTCGGCATCATTCGTCGGAAGAACGGGATTGGACTGAGGGTTTTTCGGGACAGCAATCCGTGTGTGCTGATGTCAGGCGGCATCTGCATCTCCTTCACGCCGAATGAGTTCCATTTGGTGAAGACCTCCATGGACATGAAGTAGAAGTCTCGGTTGACGAGGAACAGAGACGTGGGAGGGACCCAGCAGTTACACAAGCGAATGCCGTGCTGATCAACTCCGTGGCGCTGGCCACAGCAGGGACTCGTGAAGCCGGTCCCTGGGCAGTTGATCCATGACGCGCCTCGACGGCATCGACATGGCCGATGGTGCGCCATCCAACTGTACCGGGCCTTGTGCATCACCGAGAGAAGGTCGAGATAGTATCCCTCGGCGCCCCAAAAGACTCGTCTGGCGGGGGTCACGAGGCTGGTCTGCTCGAGAACCGCGATCTGGAGCTCCTTAGGGAGATCGGCGAAGTTTGTGGTGCGCTTGACTTGTGCCATCTTGATCGTCAAGTGGCAAGGACAGCAATGCTAGCGGAAGCAAAAGTAGAAAGAAAAGAAAAGAAAAGGAAAGAAACTATAGCAATTATTGCTGATGGGAGGGAGTCTCAGAAGGATGAAAAGCAAGGTTATCAACACCAAGTGTGAACATGTGAGGGAAGGAGAAGAAGAATTCCGATTTTGAGGCTAGTTGTGCAAGAGCTTAATGCAACAAACCCAGAGCTCCTATCCAAAATGGCTAGGGGAGTACCAGCTATCGGCATCTAGCTAATGCTTCAATCACACCCAATGTTTTCCTTTCACTGGTAGGGTATCGCTGCTCTGCGTCTGACAATCGGCCGCCGGTCCTAGCCAGTTGTTGATAGTGCTCCCTAATTATTTAAGCTGGAAGAGTAAGTAGTGCCCCAATCCCCGATTCTGATGTGTCCATGGCTAAGCGGTATTGATTTTACTTTCACCAGCAGTTCTGACTGTGGAAATGACACAGTCTAGATTGATCCAGTGTGAAACAATATGTATAGAAAGTAAAATAGGAGCCTCATCTCGCTCGACATCACATCACAAAGAGAATTCAGGTGGAAAAATTACAAGAATTGGTTATGATGTGCATTTCTCAATTCATTCTGTCAAACTACCAATGTGTGGCAAATCATACCGGACCGATAAGAATCACAGCGATCTTCGCTTTCCGCATGTGGAGGGTCCTTCATGAGAGACTGATCGTATAAACTCTATAGTTCTGGCGTGTGTGACAACATAATCCCATAAATGCACCTAGAGTGGTCGAGATGTTGGCCAGTTAGCCTAGAAGCGCGCATCGAACAGAGCCTCAACAAGTGAGAACCGAACCTGCAACACGAAGTGTTAGTATCTAACTGTACAAGAAAGCGTGTAAATGGCGTGCTTTCTAAGGGTGCTTAGGTTAAAAGAAATGCGGTAATTGGTGATGGAGGTGATAGGATATGAGCTGCGGCTCGGGACTCCAGTGGCTTACCATTCCCTCGATGAAGTCCTCACGATGACCCCAGCGGAACAGGCAATCCTTTCCATTGGCAAGAGAGCTTCGGAGGGTCTTGTTCTCCGGCGTGTCCTTGTGTCCGATGAAATAAGCGGGCTCGCCCGAGGGGTTACGGCCTGCCCACATGCCTGGCATCATGATGCCGGCGCCGCTGTGGAAATGGACGGCAACTTGTCGGATGGTGGCGTTCAGCTGGTTGATGGGCCACAGATGCTGCTCAACGAGAGTACGGAGGTGTTCCAAGGTTTCCTCCGCCTCGAAGTCGTAGACGTTGTTGTTGTGATCGAACTGGCCGACGATCGTGAGAGTCTTCAGGGAGGTGAGGTGAGGGGCAATAAATCCAGCTGCCTGGCGCCAGCCATGGCTGCCCATCTTGATCTTCATGGTCAAGGTCGTGATGAACTGAAGTGCCTGGGGAGGAGCGATCGATTGAAGAAATTGGATTGGCGTCTCCATTGCCAGACCGGTGTGATCGATCTTCTTCAAGACGATTGCGTTGTTCTTGAAGAACATCTTCATGGCCATGTCGCGAAAGGCGCGATTGATGAGGAAAATCGGTGCTGGCTTGGCAAAGTTGCGACGAGAACTCGGATCGACTCGAATGTAGAAACCGCGTCGGGGGCTCCAGTAGGCAAGGCCATATGGGGTGACGAGGCCAGTGTGCTCGAGAATGCTCTCCAGGACCTCAACTGGGAAACCCGTCAACTGGACTTCCTGCTGGACCTGCGCCATTTTGGTGGCCGAGAAGCAACGAGGATGGCGATGAAAGCGGAAGCAAAGGTGAGAGGATGAAGCTGTGTCAGAAGGGCAGAAAGACAGAAAGCAGTCTTAGGAGCTACCAAAGAATTTGGTGCAGCAGACTCCAATCAATGGTACTTCAACTAGCAGGTACAACTGTAGTATGTAGCACGGCCTAGATTTATCCGGTGTGAAACGATTTGCATCGAATAGTAAGATAAGGACCGGATGTGCTTTTGGGGGATTGATTATGTGTATTCAGCTGAATTCTATAGTGTTATCACTTGCGATACCCAATTGAGAGGCTTACACCAGACACGGCTGACTCTCAATACATGTAACTCGAGATTTCCTCTCTCAACGGAGGGAGGGCATACCATTCCTTCCACGAAATCCTCACGCTGAGCGCAACGAACCAAGCCGTTATTGTCATTGCCGAACTGCTTCTACCAGCGCGACTCCTCAGGCAGGTCCTTGTTTTCAAGGAAAAACGTGGGCTCGAACCGATCACGGCCGGCCATCCAGCTGCCTGCACCACTGTGAAAGTGCACAATCAGCTGCTGACACTTCTCACCGACCGAGGCCTTGGGCCAGACCTTCTCCTCAACCAGGCGGCGAAGCTGGTTGAGATTCCATTGCACCGAAGTGGTAAACGGTGTTATCCATGTCGTTTTCTGCGACAATCGTATTCATTGGTGTCTTCGGTGGCTTCGGTGGCTTCGGCTGGTGTACCACCCGTTCTAGAAACCGTGTCAGTGAATGGGCAACTGTCAGGGATGCCACCAACGTACATAATGGTGGCTGATGCAGCACCGGCAGGCGCATTTGCGACGACCAACGCGATGATTCTGCTTCTCTTGTGGAGCTTTCTCCCTTACATATTGAACGGCTTCAAGTAAACGTTGCGTGCATCCATTTTGATTCTGGGAGGTCAGATGCAAAAGGATGTGGCTGTGGTTACGACTGGAAGAGGATGAAAAGCAACCTTTTCAACACCGAGACCTGACATGAATAAAAGATGAAGAGATCATGATTACAATAATAACATATATGAATAGTAGGATAAGTGCTTCAACTCGACATCACATTACAACGAAAACTGAACTAGGAAGACCACAAAGATGGGATATGATATGCATGCTCAATTCATTATACCAGACTATCAATGTGCGACAATTCATGCCGGCAAGATGAGAATGGCAGTGTTGTCGATTAGTTCACATGCCAGCGAACTTCCTTCTCCGGATGAGAAGGCCTTGTCTACTAGACAGTACTTGTACCGATCCTCCATTCCTGAATGAAATATGCAGTCGTGGGCTGAGTGCTTATTGACGATCAAAAGCGTTCCTCAATCAAATGCTCGACATCTGAGGTTCTGATCTACAACCACGAATGTTAGTGTCTGGATTGCACAGTAAAAGTCTCGAACGGGGTGCTTTCCAAGGGTGTTTGGATTGGAGAAGATATATGCTGGAGGTAATGAGGCATGAGCTCGGGGCTCGGGGTACATACCATTCCCTCAAGAAAGTCAGTGTTAATGAAGTCGCGGACCAAGCCGTTGTTGTTACTGATATCCTTAGAGAAACTTGACTTCTGAGGCAGCATGCCCCACTGGGAAACGCTCTGCTCTTGAAGCACCAGCTCCGTTCGCTCAATGAAGCTCTTTCGCTCGATGAAGTACGTAGGCTCGTTGCGGGTATCTCGACCAGCCAGCGAGCTGCCGGCACCGCTATGGATGTGGACGATGAGTTGTTGGAAGGCCTGGCCGGGCGAGAGAACAGGCCAAATCTTCTCCTCGACCAGGAGTCGCAGGGCTCCGAGGGTGTCCAGCTTGCCGAAGTCGTACACATTGTCGTCCATGTTGTGGCGGGCGACAATGGTCAGCGTCTCGAGAGACTGCATGTTAGCAGCGACGTTTGCAACGACCTGGCGCCAATCGGGGTCGTTGATGTAGATATCGACGGCGAGGGACTTCATGGCCTTGAGACCCTGGAGGGGAACGATGGAGTTGAGAAAGGTGGCGGCGGGGGCCATGGTAAGCAGCATCGGTGGAGCCGGCTCGACCGCGAATTCGTTGTTGCCGTAGAAGAGGTCGATGGCAACATCGCGGACGGCGCGGCTGGCTAGAAAGTAGTGGTTGATCGCGAGGCGACCATATCTCTCAGCCATGTTTGGGACGCACAAGAAAAAGCCAGTGCTGGCCCAGTAGACTCGCTTGTGCGGCGTGATCAGGCCACTCTCGCTGAGAATCTGGACTTGAGTCTCAGTTGCGAGGTGTTCAAATCCAACCGGTGGCTGGACATCGAGAGGGTTTGCGCCCGGCATCTTGATGGTCGGATGCAATGAGCTGAGTTGATTGCGGAAGTAATGAGTGCAGTAGTTGCTGATGATGGAAGCAAAGAATCAATCCTACTGGAGGTTGTAGAAGAGACTGGTGGAAAAATCCCGAGTGAGCTGGGAATTCAGAAAGAACTGAGCTCAGTTGGATTTTTCTCAAGCAGGAAGTTCAAGCACAAGGTAGGTGGGGGTGAATTTATAGGGCCAGAATAGGTAGTCAGTGTGGGTCTGTCAATTTCTATAATCAGTAAAGCAATCACTATAATCCCTAGAGTACAGCTAAAGTACGGTGGGCAGAGGGGCACTGATGCTCCCTAGCGGGCGGGTTGGCGATAGCTTCACCGGGGTGATCCACTTTCCCCGGACAGCCAGGCGGGTTCCCCATGAATAGAAATTGCTTAAATCCCACTAGAACCTCCGAGGCCTTACCTGCTAGGGAGCGGTACATCAGGAGCTGTTGACATACTCCTCTTTATGGATAGGGCACGCCGTGTTTGCCTCTGTATCTGCCACAGGTATCAATAATTACAAACTGACAACAGCACATGACTCAAAAGCCCTAATCAAAACGGAACAAATTTGTCCCCTCCATGATTGCTGTGCTTAACTGATGTGTCACATGTATTTAAATACATACATAGATATCTGTTGGATCTGTCATCGCAATGAGGCAGATTTCTGCTTTCTAAGAAGACAAGGCTAGTATCAAATCATCGGCTGGTACACAGGATACCTGGCCCAACCGCTACCACGAAGCACACATAATGTGTTTACCTAGTTCTCTTTTCCCCGTAGTGGTACTCAGGCAATAAGCCTTGTTGCCCCTTCACCGAGCTCATAACCACTGACAGTTGTATTTGGATCACTTACAGTATTCTACGAGCAATGTGTTTTGACAAGCAGAAAGAAACACGCATACACTCATAGCACATTCCTCTCTTTTGAATCACATCTACATGTTCGCCGTTACTATGTTCTTGTACAGCAGTCGCTTGTCGTTGTTTTTGACTTCCCCATGCCCCATAGCCACCTGTCTTTAGATCCTTATCGACTGCTGTGCACTGACTGTCACGCCACAAAATCAAGCCCCCTAGCCATTCCCAGTCAACTCTAATATGACACGAATCAGGTCTGAAACCGTTTGCTATTGCCCGCCAAGCGAGCGCGGAAATAAGGCGGTGTTTCCTTTTTTTAAGTAGTTAGAGCTTTTCGGGATATAAATATAAAAACTAAATGCTTTAATTATATATATTTTTTTTTATAAGCTTATTTAATTAATTTTAATTAAATTTCTACATTTAAGGTTTTTTTAATTAATTAATTAAAAGTTTATAATTTAATTAATTTATATAATTTTTTTATAAACTATTAATCGATTAAAAAAAGGCCGATTAAAGTATAATCGATAATTTTAATATTAATCGATATTAATCGTTAAAAAATTAATAATAAAATAGCTTTTAAAATATATAAATTATTAAAGTATTTTAAATCTTTTTTATTATTTTTTTTATTAAATATTTAATATAAAATATATTATAATATATTTTTATTTTTAAAAATAATTAATATTAAATATATTATAATATAATTAAATTAATAAATAAATTAAATCGAAATTGATTTATCGAGCGTCGATATTATTAATAATGGTTTTTTCGATATATTTTTAACGTTATTATATAATTTTTTACGCCGTTATTTTAAAAATTAAACCTATTTTAATTATCACATTAATATAGCCAGTCTTTAAAAATAACGCAAATCGCCTAAATTAAGCCTATTTTATATAGAAACTCACATACTTTAAAAATATATAATAAATTACCCACGCTTTTAAAAAAAAGAATAAAATTATTTTTATATATAAATTTAATCGATATTTAAAGTACTTAAAAGCATTTTTAATTAAAGTAAAAGTTCGGCGATTTATAAATATTTTAAAATACCTTATAATATTAAAAATAAATAAAGTTAAATATAAATTAAAAGAAAATATATTAAATTAAGAAATGATATTTATTATAATTCTTTTTAAAATAGAATTTAAAAATGATTTAAATAATATTATAATTATTTTTAATAAGCTTTTATTTTAAAAAAGAGATTTTATATATTATATAAAAATTAAGATATTTTTAAAATTAGTTGTTTACTTCGAATAAAAATAGAAAAAATCCACTATTTTAATTCCTATATTTATTTTAACTTAAATAAAACTGTAATAATTTTCTTAATTTTAAAAATAATTTTTAATACTTTAATATTTTTAAATAAAGTATTAAGGTATTAAAATCTTAAAAATCTTAATATTGAAATATTATATTAAATAAAAATCGTAAAAATAAAATTTTAATTTTATAATAATATTTTAAAATTATAAATATTTCAAAACTTTATTATAATTTAATATATTATTTTACGCCAGTTTTATTTAAAAATTTCTAATATTTTAAAATAAACGATTTTGCTTTTTGCGTTTTTTTTAGTGCCCCACTGTAAACTTTTATTAATAATGGTTTTATTTATTAAAAAGTTATAAATTGGTTATTTATTAGTTTTTTAAAATAATTTTATAATATTTTTTAAATAAATAAAGTTTTATATATAATTTTAAAAATCGCGTTTAAAATTATCGATTTTTAAAATAATAAAAATTTTATAATCGATTAAAAAATAATAATATTTTTTTATATTATTTATAATAGTAAATTATCGGGAGATAATAGATATAATTATATAGGTCGATTTAATTTAATTATTAAAAGATAAAGAAAGAAAAAAAACGAAATTATTTCGTATTTTATTAATTATATTTAAAATATAATTAACGTATAAGTTTTTTAATAACTTTAATAATTTTATTTATTTATATTTAATTAATTTATTTAAATATTTTTAATTAAGTTATTATATTACCCTTCTTTTATAAAAAATTACGTTTATAAAGTTTTTAATTATTTAATAAAAAAGTAAATAATTATTTAATAATTTTTTTAAATAATTATTAAAATATTAATTTATTTAAAAATTAAATACGGGTATTTTTTTAATAATAGGATTATATTTTTAATTTTAACCCGGGTAAATTAATTAATTTATAAAAATTTAAATTACGTTTTAATTAATTACATTAAAAAATAATATATTTATTTTTAATTAAAAAAATATTTAAATTAATTAATATATTATATTATTATTATTTTTTATTAATGTTTTTAAAGGATTATTTTATAAAAGCAACTTTATTATTATTTTTATAATTTAAATTAAATATTTTATTTTTTATAAATTTAATTTAAATTTTTAATTATTTTAAAACATTTATTTTATTAAAGTTTTTTTTATAATATTATTATAATTTATTTTATAAAGGACGTTAATTTATTATTTATATTAAAAAGAAAATTTATATAAAATTTATTATTTTTTATATAATAAATTAAATTAAATAAATATATAAATTAATTAATATAATAATTAATTAATAATAAATCGATAATAATATATTTATTATTAAAAAATTATTTATTAATTTCGATTTATTTTTTATTTATTAATAACGGCTTTTTTTTTTTAATTAATTAAATTAATTCGCGATTTTATCGTATTAACTTTTATTAAATTTATTTAAATTTAATAAAAATTCCGCGGTTTTTAAAACTTTTTTTTATTTATATATATATAAATACGCTTTTTATTATTTAATAATTTTAATAACGATTTTCGTTATTATATATTTTATATATAATATATAAATTATATATAAAAAATTATATATTATAATAATTTAAAAAATATATTATTAAATATAATTTTAAATATTTTAAAATTAAATTTATTAAAAACGATATAATAATTACGGAAATAAAGGTTTTTAAGAAATTAAAGTTTAATTATTAATATAATAACGTTAATTTTATTAAAATTATTAAAAGCGTTTTTTATAAACGTATAATATAATATTATTATTATTATTAATAATTATTATAATATATAAATAAATATTAAAATATAAATAATATTATAAATATATAATATAAAAAGAATTAAAAAAAAAAAAATAATATATATATATATATATATAATAAAAAAAGAAATAAATTATAAATTTTAAAAAATATATTATAAAAATTTATATTTATTTTTAAAAGTTTTTTTTAAAAATTTATATAAAATCGATATTTATATATATTAATTTTAAAAATTTTATTATTTAATATAAATAATTTCTAATAAATTTTAAACTTATATAATATAAATAAATAATTTTTTTTTAATAATTAAATATAATATTATTATAAATTTCGGATTTATTTTAAATTTTATATTATAAAAAATAATAAATAATTATAATCGAAAATTATAATAAAAAAGGATTTAATATTTATTATTTATTATTATTAAAAATTTAATTTTTTTAATTTTATTATTTAAAATATTTATTTATTTTAATATAAAATTATTATTAATTTATATTATTTATTTAAATTTTTTTTTAATATATTATATATAATTAATATAAATAATAAAGAATAAATAAATAATAATATAAATTAATAATAATTTTATATTAAAATAAATAAATATTTTAAATAATAAAGTTAAAAAAAATTAAATTTTTAATAATAATAAATAATAAATATTAAATTATTTTTTATTATAATTTTTAATTATAATTATTTATTATTTTTTACGATATAAAGTTTAAAATAAATTTAAAATTTATAATAATATTATATTTAATTATTAAAAAAAGAATTATTTATTTATATTATATAAATTTAAAATTTATCGGAAATTATTTATATTAAATAATAAAGTTTTTAAAATTAATATATATAAATATCGATTTTATATAAATTTTTAAAAAAAAACTTTCGAAAATAAATATAAATTCTCGCGATATATATTTTTTAAAATTTATAATTTATTTCTTTTTTTATTGTATATATATATATATATTATTATTTTTTATTTTAATTGTTTTTATATTATTATATATTTATAATATTATTTATATTTTAATATTTATTTATATATATTATAATAATTATTAATAATAATAATAACGTTATATTATACGCGTTTATAAAAAACGTTTTTAATAATTTCGATAAAATCGGCGTCGCTATATCGATAATTAAATTTTAATTTTTTAAAAAACCTTATTTTTATAATTATTATATCGTTTTTAATAAATTTAATTTTAAAATATTTAAAACCGCGTTTAATAATATATTTTTTAAATTATTATAATATATAATTTTTTATATATAATTTATATATATATAAAATATATAATAATAAAAACCGTTATCGAAATTATTAAACGATAAAAAATATATTTATATATATAAAATAGAAATAAAATTCCGGAAATTACGAAGTTTAATAAGTTTAACGAAAACCGATATAATAAAATCGCGAATTAATTTAATTAATTAAAAAAAAAAGCTATTATTAATAAATAAAAAATAAACGAATCGAAATTAATAAATAATTTTTTAATAAATATATTATTATCGATTTATTATTAATCGATTATTATATAAATAATTAATTTATATATTTATTTAATTTAATTTATTATATAAAAAATAATAAGTTTTATATAAATTTTCTTTTTTAATATAAATAATAAATTAATATCTTTTATAGAATAATAATTTATATTATTATTTATTTATTTTTTATTATTTATATTAATTATATATATATATATTAAAAAAAAATTAAAACGTTAATAAATAAAAAATAAAAAAATTAAAATTAATAAATAATTTTTTAATAATAAATATATTATTATCAATTTATTATTAATTATTATATAATTAATTAATTTATATATTTATTTAATTTAATTTATTATATAAAAAATAATAAATTTTATATAAATTTTCTTTTTAATATAATTAATAAATTAATATATATATATAAATACCGATTTTATATAAATTTTCGGAGAAAATTTTTAAAAATAAATATTAATTTTCGTAATAAACGTTCCTTAAAATTTATAATTTATTTCTTTTTTTTATTATATATATATATATACGTTATTATTTATTATTTTAATCCTTTATATATTATTAAATATATATATAGTTATTTAAATTTTAATATTTATTTATATATATTATAAAAAATATTAATATTAATAACGACGCTATATTATATATATTTATAAAAAGTATTTTTAATAATTTTAAGGAAATTACTTTATTAATTATATATTATAACGCTTTAAAATCGAAATATTTCGTTAAATTTATTAATTAATTAAAATTAATATATCCCGATATTATTAAAACCGTTAATAATATAATACCTCGAAAGCTGAAATAAAAAATAACTTTATATTTATATTCCTTTTTTATTATTTAATAAAAAATAAAAATAAAAAAAAAAAATTAAAAGAAACGACGACCGATTATTTCGCGATTTTAATAATAAATATCGCGTTTTTATAAAATTAAAAAAAAATTATATAAATATAAATAAAAAGTCGTATTAATTTTTAATCGCTATTTAAAAACTCGTTGAAACAAAATAACGAAATAAATAACGTTAAAACGCCGATAAATAAAAAATAAAAAATCGAAATTAATAAATAATCCTTTAATAATAAATATTATTTTTAATTTATTATTAATTAATTATTATATAATTAATTAATTTATATATTTATTTAATTTAATTTATTATATAAAAAATAATAAATTTTATATAAATTTTTTTTTAATATAATTAATAAATTAACATCTTCCGTAAAACGGAAAATTTTATTATTCGATATAAATAATTTCCGATAAATTTTAAATTTATATAATATAAATAAATAATTCTTTTTTTAATAATTAAATATAATATTATCGTAAATTCCGAATTTATTTTAAACTTTATATTATAAAGAATAATAAATAATTATAATCGAAAATTATAATAAAAAAGGATTTAATATTTATTATTTATTATTATTAAAAATTTAATTTTTTAATCTTATTATTTAAAATATTTATTTATTTTAATATAAAATTATTATTAATTTATATTATTATTTATTTATTCTTTATTATTTATATTAATTATATAATATATATTAAAAAAAATTTAAATAAATAATTATAATTTTTATTATAATAATTAATTATATAAAAAAATTAATATAATAAAAGAAAAAAAAATTTAATTAAAAAAAAAATTATATAAATAAGTTTTAATAACTTTTTTAAAAAACTTTTATAATTAATTTAAAATACATAATTATAATAAATTAAAATTTAAAAAAAGTAATAATTTAATTTAGGTTATTTTAAAACGTTTTATAATAAAAATAATTTAAATATAATAATTTAATTTTTATATAAATATTTTTGTTATTTTATTAATTTTATATTAATATATATATAAAATATTAAAATTTATTATAAATAATATTATAATTTTAATATTTTTTTAATTATATTTAATTTATATAATTAAAATTAATATAGCTATTATTTTAATACGCTTAATTTATATAAATAATAATTAAGTCGATTAATAAAAAAAGTTAATTTAATTAATCGGTTAAGCTCGCCGGCTATTATAAATTATATAAAAGTATTAAAAAATTTAATTAATTAAAAAAGGAAATTTAACTTAAACCTTTACCGACAGCCTTTATTACTCCGTTTACTCTAGATTTCGACAGTGGAATCAACGAGTACTGCTGTAATTATAAGTTATCCAATTGAAGTTCTGGTTCCTGGAAGAGACTTGGCCGGTTTATACTCGCAGGGACTGGACACCATTACCCCACACCGCATCTCCTACGACCTCCAAACATGTCTCAATCCCAATCCAGCCCCTATGACGGGCCCCGTGGACCCCTTCAGCACCGGTGCGCTTCCTGCGACGCCGTACGCCCCGATCTCATGAAATGTACCGGCTGTCGCCTAGTGCGATACTGCAGCCGCGACCACCAGGCCCAGCACCGCCCCGAGCACAAATCGCTCTGCAAGAGGGTGAGCAAGCTCCGCGCCAGGCTCGCGAGCGAGGACCACGCCGTTCGCAACGCGACTCCGGACTTCATGACGCCCGCCAACGCCTTCGAGACGCACGTGGGCCACTTCTGGGGCGTCCTCAACACCCGGGAGTACATGCGGGCCCGCTTCGCCGTGGCCGACGAGGCGCGGCTGGCCTGCACCCTGGACGGCGTGACCGAGGCGCTCGAGCACTTCCAGGACATGATGCGGCTCTGTCGCAGCGACAACATGGGTCTCCGCGACCATGTACCGCCCTTGCTTCTGCGGCTCAACCGGGACCAGGAGGCCTACGACTTCATCAAGTGGTGGGAGACCACCGGCCAGGAGGAAGACTACGACTGGGGCGATCCCGAGCTTCCCTTCCTCGACGTCAAAAACGCCGACGTCACAGAGTATCCTGAGTTCATGATGTACGAATTCGGCAATCTCGGCTTCTTCGTTTCGGTCATGCTGCTCAAGGTGAAGATGCTCATCGACATACGCAACATCAAGGTCGTCCGCAAAGTCGTCACCGGCCGCCTGCCCATCGAGCTCTGGCGGCCGGTCGAGCTGAGCGCCATCAGCGGGCCGCTCTCTCATCGGTTCCTGGCCCGTCCCTATGGCGACCTGATCAAGGTCGAAGGCAAGCTGTTGCGGCAGTGTCTGGACCTGGGACGCCTCATCATTCAGTCCAACGGATTCTTCATGCCCGAGTTTCTGAGCCCCACTCGGGCAACGTTCGACACCCGTCCAGGCGCGTACTCGCAAGGCTCCCGCGAGGAGGTGGTCCTGACCATGCACGAGGTGTACCCTGCCTGGTGCGAGACGGCAGGCGCGTTGGACCTCTTGCATGACGCGCAAGCCTGCGCCACCCATGGCTTCCGACTCGAGGCAGCTGCCATGCAGGCACTCTGCGGGCAGGACGTGGCCGCGAAAGGCAAGATACAAAAGAAGGTTACGGAAAAGACCTGGGACATGCTGAAGCTGGCGGTCCAGGACAGCGCCTACCTGGGCCCGCCCGCCGAGAAGCCGTCGGTGCTGCACGCTCGGGACCACCAAGACGAGTATGAACTACCTCCAGTCCGGATCGTGGGCGGTGGTATGGGCGGTAATATGGGAGGTATGGGAGGTATGGGTGATCTTGGAGATCTGGGAGACGAGGACGACATGGAGTGCAATTGCTTTGATCATGACTTCTATCATCAGGGCCGTGATCCATGGGGCGAGGCGTATGAGGCTGGTATCCTGTAACTGAGATAGAGCTGGGCCATCATCTTGCAAGGGTCATTGCGACGGTTTATGGGGTGAGCGATACACAAAGAGGTTGCTTGTTATGGAGAATAGCATACAGAGGCTCCCTGCAAGCGGCTGCAGGAATAAACCGTACTTTCTCCATTAACAGCACATGTCTTGATTCTTCCACTTACTCCAGATTATAGCAGTGGTATAAACCAATAATACTGTATTGATAGTGTGTAGAAATGCTTGTTCTTGGAGACTTGGTCGGTTTATTCTCGCAGGGGCTTGACTGGTGGCTCATCAATCAATGCGGGCCTTTGTCATGTGTATAATGATGATAGTGGGCTGATAGTAGTGGGATGATAGTAGTGGGATAAAAAGATGTGACCATCCATCGGAAACCCAATTGGTTTTCCTCCAACAACTCAACCCCTTAACGTTCATACACTTCTGACTGGCGAGAAACGTGGTATCCCGTAGCTCGGCGAAACTGATCGGACAGCTGGCAGAGAACGGTCAGGTCATAAGAGGTCAGGCAAGTCATGCCTGCCAGGATTGAGGGAGCGATGGGGTTCGTGTGGTTTCCCGAGTACAAGATGTCGTGTGCCTGGCCCGGTCAAGACGAGAGATGAAGGTTGTTACAGCATTCTGATGTGTGTTGCCGGTGAAAATACGATGGATGATCAGTTTGTTCACATCGTACACACACATCATTTGACTCTTGTCGCAGACCCAGCACCTCCGGAACGGCGTCACATCCTATTCCCCCGCGCGTTGTCAGACCGCCTGATGGTCCCTTCGTTCTCGATGCGATGATCTGCTGTGCCGCATGCAAAGTGATGGATTTCGAGGCGCTCCACTGCACGACTGCCGTAAGTCACGGGTCAAGTTTGGTGTGTATACCAAAGACTTACACAAATCGCGTTCCCGGAGAAGAGATTATGGTGCCAGTCGTACCTGCTCGCTCCGAGCCTCGGCACGGTCCAAGTGCTGACCCACCAGACATCGACAGACTCTGCTGAACCGGGGCGGCCCGTCGATGAGATAAATACGACGCCCAAGAGACGTGCACGGTTCTGGTGCCGGCACGGCGGTCCCGGCCTGTCTCCCCGCCATTGTTGAAGCAATGAAACCCCCGTGTACGACTACCTCCGATGGCACGCCGTCTGACTCCCCTCGGCCGACGGGGACTCCCTAGAACGGCCCAATACTACCGCCGTGTACTACCCGCCTCACTGCGAGCTCGCAATCTTCGACGACGACCACACGGCTAACACCTCATCGTTATTGTCAAGAGCTGCTGCCTCGTCATGCAGCTTGCTGCCCGAGCCCCCTTTCACGTCGAACCCCCACGCCGCCGCACCCGGATAAGCCTCCCAGGGCAGTCCACGCCACGCCCCTTCTCCTGAACGTAGTAATACCGCCTCTTGGTCCCGCTCGCCCGCAACCGCCAATCCCACGGGTCCGAAGCGATCAACTGGTTGTACCTCAACATGAACGTAACATAGCGCAAGACCAGAAAGCAGAAATAGAAGATGTAAAAGGGCGGCAAGCTGGCCGCCATCGACGACAGGATATCCATATTTGACATCATAAGCATGTTGTCGGAGGAGGGGGAGGGCTGGGGAGGGCTTTCCATGTTCATTTTGAAAAGCTTGGGCATATACATATTCCTGCAGATCTCATGGTCACGAAATATAGATTCAGAGAACGACAGAGGCAGACATTCTTAAAGAGGAACCTCTCTGTCTGCCCCTCATTAACTATGGGGAAACATGGACAACACATGCAAAAGTTTTCGACCACGAAGTGTTCGCAGCAGAGATCCATCACGCTACCACGTAATCGCCGTGAAACCCCCGTCTTGGAAGCCTACACGTCTACAAACATCATTCCACGGCCGATCACCACGCAGGAACATGTAACAGAACATACATAGAATACAGTGGTTGCAGCCCATAGCGCATCGCACAGATCAGCAACGGCTCCCGCAACCGAGATCTCTCTTCCGACCCCATCAATATGTGCTAAATTTGTCAAACCACAGGTCGGTCGGCATTGCCCAACACCGCCAATCCCTTGGACGTGGGAAAACGAACGATGGTTTGGTTCGGGACTCGGTCGGCTGCTCACCGCACGACCCGCACCATATCCCCAACCTCTCCCCTCTCCACAGAATCGAGTCGTGGCAGAACGTGGGCCCAGACCTTTTCCGCCAGCTCCTCGATGCCCAAGGCCGCATCCACAATCTGCAGATCCTCTTCTTCCTGTCTAAACTCGCCCCGCTCACCGCCCGGCGTGTGAACCATCGACGAAGACCCCTTTACCGCGCTGCTGCTGCTGCTGTTCTGGTGGTCCGCCCCGCCCCCAACCACCACCGTATCCATATCAGCTACTGCCGCACTCCCACTGCTGCCGCCACCGCCATTGACCTTCACGGCCGCTGCTGCAGAAGCGGCTGCAGCAGCCGCAGCAGCAGCCGCCGCCGCCGACGCGGACTCGCGACGCTGGTGTCGGTACGTATGGCTGAGATCGCCCATGCTCAGGCCCCAGAAGAGCTCGCGCACGCGTCGCTGCATCTCGCCCTTCTCGTAGACCTCGCCGCCCCAGCCCCCGCGCTCGCGCGCCACCGACTCTTCGAGGTCGAGGAAGAGCACCAGGTCCGGGCGCGGCAGGCCCACCTCGGGCGCCTTCGCCCACCCCAGCGGCAGCGTCGGGTTCTGCTTAGCGGCGCTGTAGACGATGCCGCTGTGGTAATAGCGGTCGCAGATGATGGAGACGCCCGCGGCTAATGTGGTTTGGATGGTTTTCCTGTTTTGACGGTTAGCTTGGGCTTGGTTGGGACGATAGCAAGGAGAAAGGAGGGAAGGCAAGGAAATGAATAATGTCAAACTTACAGTGCCTCCCAGCGGTTGGCGCTGAAAAGTAGATGGATAACATGGTCCTCAATCTCGGACTGGCCCTTGAGATACGCATCGATCATTTGACCAATGGGTGTTGTGCGATCTGTAGCATCATGTCAGTCATGTTACCTGTGAACAGTGCTCCTAAGGCATAAGATAGAGCATGAAGGCGATTGAAAGAGCGCACTCCTTACCAGGGAACCGCATAAACCTCACCTCCCTCCCCTCCTCGATGCACCGCTGCTGAAGAAGCTTGGCCTGCGTCGTCTTCCCCGCGCGGTCCATGCCCTCAAACACGATGAAGGCGCCGCGCACGGGCTTCGGCCGCTCCTTCTCCGCGGCGTCGGCGGCATCGTCTGCGTTCTCCTCGTCGCCGGCGTCGCGCATCGTCGCGTCACCATCCTCGGCGCCCGTGGTGGCATTTGCCTCAACGGCCGGAGCGGAGGGCGCGGGGGGTGCCGGAATCTGCGCCGACGCCGCGTCTTGCGGGGAGATCTGGGGAGCGGCGAGGACGGGGGCGGCGGAGGGCACGGCTGGCTGCGGCGAGGCTTGGGGAGGTTCCTGTTCCACTGCTGATGGTGCCTCTGCTGTTGATGCTGCCGCCGGTGCTGTTGACGCCTCCGGCGACGCCTGTGGCGGAGGTTGTGGCTGTTGCTGCTGCGGTGTTTGCTGCTCTGGCTGTTGGCCTGGCGTTCGAGTTTGTGTAGCTACGACGATAGAAGGAGGCGTATCAGGAGCGGTCTCCTGGCCACCAGGCGTAGCAGGATTGGCAGCCGCATCAGCTTTAGAGGGTGTGAGCGGCTCTGCCTGTGGTGCAGGGGGCGGAGATGATTGGGTATTGCTGCTGGACGCCCCAGCGGCAGGCTGCGACTCCTTTTGGCCGGGCGAAGACTGCAGTGCCACGGCCGATGAGGCAATGGTGGCCGCAGTGGCCAAGTCGTTGATGGATGCCATTGATGCAGAAGAGCTCAGACGAAACCGAGAAAAAACAAAATGGACAGAGAGTCGATCGATGATGGGCTCAGACGAGCGAACTTCGTGTGCAGTCCGGACACCTGCAGCTCAAATGCAATGAACGACCGGGCGGTTGCAGCTCCAATGGGTGTACTAAACACTGCAATTGGCGAGACTAAGCAAGGAGACTTTGATTTAGGAGCAATTGGAATATGCGCCCGCTGTCTCTGACCTGTTCCGACCGGTCAATGGCTGGGGAAAGTGTCAAGTTTCAAGAGCCGCATGAATGTGGGAACGGACAGGCAATTGGCATCGCGACTTTCCCACGATGCGAACGCGTTAAGTGGTGGTTCCATCACGTGCATTTCCCCCGCTTCCGGATTCTTGCATTCGGGTGATGCGACTGGACGTCACTAGGCGCGCAAACAAAAAGGCGCCCTTACAGCTTCCAGGAATGGTTCGAGCAAACTCGCTGTCAATCGGGCGCTTATTCTGCATGGAAGCTATCATCTTGTACATATGACATGCAGCTGGCCATGATGCAAGCTGCCTGGATGACGAGACCAAGAGCATTGCGGAATCCTACCTCGCTTGTTAGGAGATAGACGGTTGCGGGCTGGAACACCCGACAATCGACTAGGCCCTGTACAACAATTCTTCGTATTCCACACTTTCAAGTATTGCATGGCGATGAATAGAAATGGTGTTGAAAGGTGCCAAAGTAGCAAAGTTGTTATTCAGACAAAGACCAAGGTCAAAATGATGTCAACGCCAAAAAGCCCGCTGGTATATACAGAATCCGTACAGTAGAACAAACAACCAGAATCGCAGTAATCCCCAAATCGACTTCCGTAGCCGTTGCTATGCCGCTTAGCAGAATGTAAAACTCCTCAATACTCCTTTTCCAACCGCTGGCGCTTCCGACTCATTATTAGCGACTGTATTAGGTCAGGTTACTGTCACATCATCACTCATTCGACATCATCTCAGGTCATCCCAGTCATCTAGGCATAAAGACGCATGACAAAGATTCACATCTCTTCCCCTCAGCACGACGAAACCGCTTCTGTCTCGTCTTTCGCGCTGCTGCTCTCCCACACCTCGAAGCTCTCGCCAGCACCCTCGATGGGCTCGAGCAACGCCACGCTGGGCGCAGGCTCGTCGGACTTGCCCATCAGCTCGTCGATTGACTTGGCACCATCCTCAACGACAGGCTTGGGAGCTGCGCTCTCGTCAACCTTGATCTCAGGGACGTTCTCGCGATCCGCCTTGACTGGCTGCTGCTCCTCTTCGTCGTCGCCGGGGATGATCACCACGCTCGTCTCGTCGCAGCCCTCGGCAAAGTAGCCCTTGACGTCCATCTCGCCAAGCGGGCTTCGCTCCTTCTCGACGAACATATCGTCGGCATCGGCAGCGAGCCTCGCAGTACGAGGTCTGGCGGTCTGGGACACATCATCGACGGGAGGGACATTCTCCTTGCCCTCGGCACGCTCGCGCTGTTGACGGCGCTCGCTTTCCTCGTCGGAGCTGATGTCCAAAGTGCAGGTGCTGTGTTGCAGAAGGTTGGTCATCTCCTGCTCGGCGGTGTCTTCGTGGATCTCAAAGATCCATGACGACTTCAGGTCACCCGCGTCAATGCTGGGGAAGTCTGAAGAGCGCGTAGAAGGCACAGAGGCGACGGAAGACTTCGACGCAGCAGGGGTTGCTGACGCTTCGCGGCTGGTGTAGCTGGGGATGGTGCCCTTAAGTGCAGCATCGAGAGAGAAAGGGGCAGGCGACGACGAGGCACCGAGTCCGAAGCTGGGAGGGTCGATCCGAGAGTAAGGGCCAGCAGTGCGACGACGCGACGAGAGAAGACCGGTTCGCTTGCCACGGGTGGGCGATCGACCGGCCGGGGCCGATAGTGGAGAAGATTTGACAATACCGGTGTTCAATCTGGAAGTGGGCGACTTGGGGTTCAGGACACTACGGGGACGGGGTGCGGCTACTTTGGAGGTGCTGGTAATGTTGCTGGTCGAGGACGACTTGGTGAGCAGGAAAGTGGCGGGCTTAACGAAGTCCTTGGTCGAGGAAGAAGTGTCGGAGGAGCCCTTAACTCGCTTCGAGAAAATGATTGGGTCGACATTTTCGGCGTCGTTATCTTCGGGTTCGGAAGCCTTCCGCTTTCCTGGAGAAGTTGTAGAGACAGCTGTCCGATGTTTAGCATTATTGACCCATGGCAATCGGAAGATAATCATTTTGAACGTGTATTGGGACAGTTTTGCGCATTAATCGCGTAGCATGCATGGATGCGCTATTGAGTTGAGTGCGTGCAGCTTGCAGCATCAACTTCAAGTCTTGCGACACATGTTGTGGTGGTGGTACGATTGGAGGGGCATTTCACAGTTGGACTGGGCAATCGAATCCCTGTACAGAGGTGGGACGTGCGAAGTGCTGGCTGGGTGTCGAGATTGACTTACAATTTTGTCGGTTCTTGAGGCTCGTCAGTGTTTGCAGACGGGTGCCGTCGAGAGGCGCAAAGGGTTGACGGGAAAGAGTGGCCATTGTGTCGTGTTGCGCTCGATTGTTGTGGTGTGGGGTGTATGTCGCCGACCGTCCGTGGGCAGAAAAGAAA
The DNA here is from genome assembly GCA_006503535.1 of Arthrinium phaeospermum. NCBI lineage: Eukaryota > Fungi > Ascomycota > Sordariomycetes > Amphisphaeriales > Apiosporaceae > Arthrinium > Arthrinium phaeospermum. The sequence goes on along the minus strand of QYRS01000001.1, from coordinate 4,786,821 downwards.
GGAATTACCAGGCAAAATGCCCAATGAGGCTCCCAAACGAAGCTCGTAATGCCTGCAAGCTTCTGTCTGTCAATCGCACAGAAGCAAGCTGTCAAGAGATCCTTGCTAGGCGTCGGAAGGATGAACGTGTGAATTCAGTAGTAGTGGACAGGATGGCAGGATGCGATTTGGGTCAACGAGTTCCAATCCTTTGGTATTGTGTTTGTTTATCTTTTTTATCACTTGGATGCCAGCGTGCTGTGTTGGGCTGTTTCAATTGAAGGACGTCGAAGAGCAGCTTCTCGGGGTAAGAGGGGAAACAGCAGGAGGGAAAAGTGGCGAAATGGTGTGAAGAGGGAATCACAAGGTCTTATTGCAACCAGGCAAGCAGTCGATCCCGTCCCGTGTGTGGAGATAGCGAGCGAGAGATGGGAGGAAGAGAGAAGCGAGGGCGTGAGTGAAGGTGAGGGGAGGGGGTGGTCGCGAAAAGGTGAGGCCCGGGGGATGGAGAGATTGGTTGATTGCCCACAATGAAGTGTAGCTGTCTCAAAAACTGCACGTCGGGTCTAGCAGGCCGCAGCTGTTGCAATAGGCGCTGTCTGTTAAGCGGGCAGAGGAGAGGGAAGTACTGCTTGCTGAGAAGTGAGACTTGGGTGTGGGCGTTGCAGTCAATTAAAGAGCTGGACGAATCAGGGATGGGACGGATTTCGCGCGATATGCAGCATTGCAGGCAGAGACGGGAAATGGTCGAAAAGGAAGGAAGTAATGGGTGTGGTACGCTCAGGCCTCAAACCGGCTTCCTGCAGGTTAAAGTTGAATCGAAGTGACGAGACGAGACACCAGATCAGAGAAATGGGATCGTGTAGCAGACGCGTGGTGTTGGTGTATCTAATGCGCTGCGTGTTTTTCCACTCCCTCTCGTCCTCTCGTCCCCTTCAATCCAATCAGGCGGTCAGAATGGCCCGGCAGGGGGGCGGCCAAGGGGGTGCCACTTTTAGCGTGGAGTTACAGCACTGGTTAGTGTCTGGTGGGGTTCTTCGGCTTGCTTGTGGGTGGGCTTTCTCGCTTTCAATGCTGCTGCTTGCTGCTTGCTTAGCTGCAACTTCGCGGTCACGCAGATCCGGGCTGTGTCGCAGCACTTTTGCAGTTTGGCGTTGGACCAAAGACCGCCAAGCACAGCAAGCAAGCCAAGAACGCTGGACGTTGCCGAACCAGGGTGGCCGTAGTAATTCAGCTACGGCCAGGAACACTCATGCATATGCCCATTTCCCCCTCCACGGCACATGATTTGCTGGCAGGGCGTTAAATCAAGTCTACTGTCTCACCCTCACTAGAGCCCATGCAGGTCTTATATGCCCATCTATACGAATCTGTCCTAGTTAATAGCTGAATCTCGGGGCAGCATAACGAATAAAGCAAAGTTCCCAGTCCGCTCCTCCCTCGGCTGTTAGCCATTAATTGCCAATTATCGCGTCACGATTCCTGCCATTGACAGGAGCGGAGATGGAGAGGGGGGGTCGAGAGGGTCGACGGACGGGCCGCAAACCATTAAACCAGAACCAGAAGCCACGCTTCAGTCGCGCTCCAAGGGAGACCAGGGGCAGACCGGCCTGTTTCCACGCGTAAAGCACGCCCAAAGACGCCAGGGTCACACGCTTTCGCGTTCTTAAAGGGATTGACGTTCCCCGTCTTACTGCTTCTAATTGACCGTCATTGCTCAGTCCGACACGCTACTGCCAATCGTCATTTGGGGGCGACGCGAACAGATACGAGTTCGAGACCTCATTCGGCTGCGTCCGACCTGCACTGCACCTTTTCGAAATTGAACAGGCGTTTGATCATTGGGCAGGCAAGTCTTGTCTGTTTCAGTTCATGCATAGAGGACTGCTCATCGCAATTGCTGGAGAAATCATGGATCACTTATATCCGCCGGTTATCCCATATATCGTGCAGTCTACGGGTCTGAAAGCCTCTCTCTTCACCGAGGCAGGCAGTGTTGCTTGCACGCGGCGATGTTTCTAGGCTCTCGTCGCTCCAGGCCCTTACGCAGCCCCGAATGAGACTCTTCCTTGGGTGCTTCGGCCGAGTCTCTCCCAGCCTGCCAGACATTGCGGTCTCTGCAATACGTGGCCCACCTCGAGTGAGCGCATCAAAGTTGATGGGCAGCCAATGGACCCCCCATCGACCCAGAGAAGGATCTCCGCCATCAGGCCTTGGGCTCTCTGCCTGACGACATGGCATGCCTGGCCGCAGACGTCGCGACCGTCTCCCCCAGCCAGTTGGGATGGGCTGAATGAGCCTGGCCTTCCGGCCCCAGGCCAGGCCAGTCGTGTTCTTTGTCTTTGTCCTTGGGGGTTGCGCGATTTCCCTCGTGCGATCCATGCCCTTCTAATAGCCAAGGCTATCACGCTCGGCATTTGTTCTCGTCGCCTGGCTGGCTGGCGGGCTGGCTGGCTGGCGGGCTATCAGCGGTGGCTCTGTTGGTGGCGACGGGCTAGTGCTAGGCCGTACCGTATGTCTTCCTTCTGTGTGCCGCAGCTGCTTCGCACAAGCAGGCTAAGTGGAGAGAGGCTCTTACACATTCCACAACTGGCGGACAGGCAGACCAATAGGTTAGCAGCCGTTGTACTGGGGAAAAGCAATGTACCGTCCAGAAAAAGAGAAGATCATTAGTATCCGTCGGAATGGGCCATTCTGTGATGCAATCCGAGGTCATCAAGGTTTCACGGTCCCGTCTACCAACCACCTAATATCTTATTTCGTCTTTCGGGGCCACAAGGTAGAACGAACTCTGGAGGCGCCACTCGGCTAAGGAAAGTGTTTCTTCTGCACGCACTTCCGTGTCAAATCTCTAGCGTGGAGTCTGTCTTGTACCTCTTGACCAATGTGCTGCAGCTCCTCGGGCCCTGCCAACCTCCTCAACGCCTGATATGGGATCCCATTCGTCACGTCTCTTCTCGATTGAAGTCAACGTGAGAGACCTCATATGCTACGTCTTTGGATACCTACAGACCACTGTTTCATGAAGCAAGTGCCGCCAGCCATTTCCGCGTTCTTGCGCTTTCTATGAGAACTAGTTCACTCTACGGATTCACAGTCGATGGACACGTATTGTAAGCCATAGTATGATTCGGGTATCTAGTAACTATCTGCGCATGATGGAGATAGACCGTATTTAGGCTCAGTGGTCAAGCGACTGATTTGCCTTCGCGCCTGCATTGAGCTATCTCAAGTTGCGCAGATGTGTTTCTCGTCGTTTCAGATCCCATTCTTCAGCATACTGGCAATCGCGCCGAACCACACATCCCGTCTCAGCCGCATCGACTCGGGAGTCTCCCCGTACCCATTTCCCCAAGTATTGTTGCGGTGTCAGATGGTTATGACGATTTCTCCTTAGATTCCTTCCGCCATGTGTCATAAGAGCTTGTGGCGTCAATATGTCAGAGGATTACTAAAGATCTGGCTCTGTTCAGTTGCCTGTCGACTGCTCAATGGTCGTTGACTGCTCAACAGGGGCCGATCCGTTAGCGAGGAGCATTTGCTCGACAAAGGCCATCTCTTTTTCAGTGAGCGGGTGGTTGATAGATACTGGCTCATCTGCAGCAGAGGTCGATTGCACCTCGCGGGGCAACTGGTCAACAGTGACCGCATTCTCGACGGGAGCCGGCTGCTCAGCAGGGGGAGCGTCTTCAGCACCAGCTGCTTCCTTCTGAGCAGTAACCGATTGCGTATCGGGAACAGGGTGCTCGACAGGACTTGCCTGCTGGGCAGGGACCGACTCTTCTCCAGCAGGAACCAACTGCTCGGCAGGGACCAGCTCTTGTTCAGCAGGATCCGATCGCGCATGGGGAGGTGACTGGTCGGTAGGCACCACGCTTTCGACCAGGGCCGGCTGCTCAGCAGGAGCAGTGTCTTCGGCACCAATAGGCTGCTCAGGCTTCTCTTGAGCAATGTCTGACTTTCCTTCGGTAGATGCCAATTGCATGTCAGAAACCGACTGCTCAACAGGGCCTGTCTTCTCAGCAGGAACAGACTCTCCTTCACCAGGGGCCGGCTCTTCATCGGCGGGAATGGTCGTTTCTGCAGCGACCGAGTGTTCATCAGGAACCGACTGCTCTGCAGGGGTAGACGTCTCGGCAGGGGTCGACGTCTCGGCGGGGTTCGACGTTCCGGCAAGAGGCCACTGCTGAGCATCCAGCTTCATGATGTCGCCCGCAACGAGGGAGCCAGCACCTCGCACAATCTTTGAGTAAGCATGGAGGTCTTTCTCCTTGAACTCCAAGGCCTTGATCATCTCCTCATCGCGACTTCCAATATTGCCGAGACCAGAGTAGGACTGGAGCCCGTCGTGGTAAATCCAGACGACGCGGTCCGTTGTCACCTTGAAGCCAACGCGCTCCCAAATCTTGTACGGCCACGGTACGCCGTTACTCCAGATGGCGAGCGTGAGGCGGACATCGCGCTTGCTCTGCCACATGTTGAAGACGAGCGCCAAGTGGTCCTGGAGGAGGAAGCGCGTGTCATCGTTGAAGCAGTCAGGCTCCCAGTTGCCCTGGCCGTCCACCTTCGAGCCGCTGAGGACATGGAATGCGGTCTTGTTGGGCTGATCGTGGTGGGTCTTCAGGCTCACTTTAGAGGCTCTCCTGAGGGCGATGGCAAACTCTGTCAGTTTGGGGACAGGAAGATCCGGATGCTGGGCTGCCATGCTATGGATGATGGCCTGGAACCCGCCGAGGCCATGGTGGGTGAATGGCTGGTAGAAGATATCCGGGCCGAGCGGGAAGGCTAGCTTGAAGTTGGCGTGCCCTCTCTTGGTGGCTGGATGCTTCCACTTCCATTTTCCGTCGTTGTCCATGAAGGCGATGTCATTGCATGGTAAACTCTCAATGCTGCTATCAGAGGCCGCGTCATCGTCCATGCCAACATCTTCTGGGGCACCATTATTGGCAACGGCGTCGACCATGTTGTTGACCTTGGTGTTGGTACCAGGAATCTGGATCAGGTTGTCGGGAGTGGCGACGACAGGAGCAGCGGCGACGGGAGCATCATCAGTGACATTGGTATCATGGCTGTCGCTACCTTGGATGGGACCTTCGTCAGTGGTGGCTTCGTGAATGGCATCGTTGGTGATCTTACTTGTGGCGCCGCTTCCATGTTGCAATTGACCAGCAGAGCCATCGCCGATCTTGGGGCTTTGCTGCTGTCGCTGTCCTCGTCCGAAGTGTCAACCACTTTCCTGTTAGCAGTTGCGCGTCGTTTCGTGGGAGTGAAATCTGAATCTGAATCATCGCCAGATTGCTTGCGCTTCGCGGGGAGTCGCGGCTTCGTAGGAACCTTCAAGGTAACGATGAGGCTGGGCTTCTTCTCCATCGTGAATGATTGTCGGTCGCAAAGGTGAAATAATCAGGGGGACGGCAATGATGATGAAAGATAGGCAAATCGCCGCAATAAAGGTTGCTCGCAAAAATGGAATGATCAGGGGGTCGGCGATGATGGTGAAAGCTAGGCAAATCGCCGCAAGAGAGGTTGGTTGGATGTACTGTGATGATGATTTCCTTGCACAGAAGTGTGAAGTAAAACAGAGATTTCGCGAGATGTGCGAACGATGAAAAGAGGTAAAAGCTCAAAGCTTGGAGCTTTGCTGGAAAGGAAAAATAATCAGGATATCCCACATGTGAATAATGGGAGTTGGTTGGGCCCAGCCAGGACTTGTGTGCCTATCTACAATCCCGCCACATAACAATCACATATTCAATGTAATTGAATACTCGCGACTCATTTTTTTTCGCGCGACTCATCGCGACTCGTGAATTGTGATGTATTCATCTCATTTGCAACCAAGGAGTATACCTGGCTTCTCATTTGCTGTGGCGGGCAGGCTCAAGTGAAGGCACCAAACTGGGCTGGGTCCTGTCCCACCTCAGACGTTTTCGCCCTCGGATTCATCGCCCTTCTGGTCTACTACTTCCATTAGATAGTCCGTGGACAGAAGGAAGCAGATGCCTACGCCGCGCGGCAGGAGGCGGAGCGCCTGGAACTGGATCAATTCCGCAAGGAGGGCCGCGACCTCCTGCTCTCGTGTCCGTGGGCCGGGAGTCTGGTACCTCTCTCGTGTCGAGATAAACATCAACACGATTCACGGAGCGCTCGTTAAAATAGTCTTCAAAGTAAGAAGGGAAAATAAAACATGAACTATTTGAGAAAGAAAAGGGTTTAATATGTTTTACGTCGTAGAAGAAAAGCGTAGTTTTTCATCGATTTATGTATATAGATTTTAACACGACACGCGCGTCGTAGCCATCTTCAGCTCCCATTTTTGCTTATCTAACGTCCTTCCTGCAAAGGAGGTTCGTGGCTTCTCGTTTTCCGGGGTCCGCTGACTCAAGTGAAGGCAGCAAGCTATGTTGGGCCTTGTCCTATCTCAGGCCCCTTGCTCACGTTCCAGTTTGCCGGCAGTCTGGTACCCATCTGCAACTCCCACAACTGCCTATCAAAGCGTCCTTCCCGCAAAGCCACCGCATCCCCCGCGTACATGAACGTCTTCCCCGAGAGCTGCGCGGGCTCCCGGCCGTCGACGAAGAAGATACGGCAAGGTGCAAGGCAATAAGCGTTGGTCTCGTAGTAGGTAAGCTTGTGCTCATCTTCAGCCGAAGTGATCTCGCCAGCGACGCCAACAACTTCTTCTCCCGGTTTCCCGTCTACCAGAGCCTTGTAGTCCCCCAGTTGGTCAAGCTGTAGCCGATGATCTTCGCAGGCCGAAGAGCCGGTGCCTGCTCCGCCCCAAGTACCTCTGCCAACATGCGAGGGTCTTTGAGGGTGCCGTAGAAGAAGTAATGGGTGGGTTTGTACCCCGTCGGGAACGGGGTGGTTGTGGTGCCGTCAATATCTGCTGTATTGCGTCCGGGCCTGCTGCTTCGAGGTTGGCCATGTACTGCGATGGACGTTCGTCCATATGGCGCCGGCGTGGTGCTGGAGGCAAAGGCGGAGGGGTGGGCGGGCGTTTTTGAGTATCTTCCATTCTTAGATGGCCGGGCGAGGGTGCTGGCTTCGACGTGTGATAACATTCAATTTGTTGGTTTTCACAATTATTGGCCTCTTGTTCCTGAAGGAGGAGAAGTTCACTCGTGTTGGCAGGGAGCAAAATGATGAAGAAATATCACTTGCTTGCTGCCTGTTTGCTGGCTATACACAGCCACACTACGCGCGCGCTTGGTCTGCCAACGACGTGCTTGGCGACCCTCCTGCCTAGCATATCTACTCAAGTATAAATAATACGGAAGAAAGCTAGGCCAATTTTAATCCAACAATGACGTAGCTGTATGTTTTCTAGACTATCACGACCCAAATAGCCTGGTGCAGCTTTCCTTTTTACTATTATCTCTTATCTGACTTTTGAGAAACTCACGACTACAAGGTCGAAGAAATACGAGCGATGGATAATCTTGATATATAGGTTTGATCATATAAATATGTACAGTGAAGCTTGCTTAAATACCACCACCATTCCTCGTAACTCATACTGGTGCGTTTCGATATTGACATAGCACGCCAACCCTAGCCCCTATCCTCAAAGTACCAACCCTTAAGGGGCGTACGCCTTGAGAATCGAGTTGTAGTACTTGTAAGCCGTCCCGCTCGGGGGCTCAAAGCTGTAAATGTAGTCCGCCCACCACGGGCCGCCAGCCCACCAGACGGCGCCCATCCAGACATCGCTGTTGGCGAGCATGTGGTCGAGCATGCCCTTGACGGCGGCCTCGCACTGCGCGTTGGCCCCGCCGGCGTACTCGCCAATGATGCCCTTCTTGCCGTTCTGGCGCAGCCACTCGGTCGCGCCGACGACGCGCTGCACGCCAATGTCCGCGGAAACGCAGGCGTCCGAGGTGCCGGAGCCGTCCGAGTCGAGGTACTGGTGCATCTCGTAGACGAGCTTGTCCTGGGGGTCCGTGAGGGCCTTGAGGTTGTCGTTGGTCGTGTTCCAGTGCCAGGCGCCGGTCCACGAGTTGCCCTCGGCGAAGATGTACTGCGAGGTGGCCCCCGCGGCGCGGATGGCGTCGATGGCGGCCTGGTTCAGGGCCAGGACGACGGCCTGGTCGACGTCGTGCCACTCGTTGTTGGTGTCGAAGACGACCTTGTCGTTGGCCTTGAAGGCGCCCGCCAGCGTCGCGTAGTAGGCCTTGAACTGGCTCGCGTCGGTGATGATGTTGCCGTAGTAGCGGCCGTAGTTGTGCGAGTCCAGGATGGCGTAGGCGCCGGCCTTGGTGATGGTGTCGACCGTGTGGGTCAGGTTGGCCAGGTAGCCCGCGTTGGCCGTGGCCGTCAGCTGGTCCGGCACCAGCCGCTCCATCAGGAAGGCGACGCGGAAGGCGTTGTAGCCCTGGCTGATGAGAGTCTATAGGTACAATGTTAGCCGGGATTTTCATACGTGATACTGAGCTGCAGGGCACTTACGGCAATGGTCTCGTCCGACGGGAAGTAGAAGTCCTTGCCCCAGACACCAGGGAGGTTCTTCTCGCCAAACTCGGCGACGGACTGGTTGATGCCGAACCACTTGAACTTGCCCGACGAAGTGGACGTCGGTGCACCCGCGGCGGTGGTCTTGGTAGAAGTCACCATGGTGGTCGCCGGGGCAGTGGTGGTGGGAGCAGGGGCAGGAGCGGGAGCACTCCCGGGCAGGCACTGCGAGTACCAGTCGTTGGAGAAGGTGCAGGTGTAGCCATCTACACAAGTCGACTCGCCCGCCCAGCCGTTTCCACCGCACTGGGCGTAGGGGCCATTGGCCGCAGCGAGTGCGGCACCGGCAAAGGTGCTGCTCAAAACGAAGGCTCTCATCCTGACGGTTCGGATCCGAGATGGTCAAATAGTGCGACTGGCCAAGACAATGGTTGGTGCAGACTCCCAAGATGCAGCCATGGCGATGCTTCGCGCTCTTTATACATGGCAGGATCGGGGGCCTGGGCCGGTGGGCGTTAGCTAGTGGTCAGGGGTACGGGTCTAGTCTGACAGGGGTAAAGCCAAATCCCACTCCACCACATCCCCTTTGACATATTAGATCAAGATTGCAGTCTGCGCTAGCTTGGAAATCCCCTGCGGAATAATTATGGCAAGGACCTGCTGTATGGCAAGACCATCGTCCTATGTCAGCTCCCGACCAGATGAGCGAGATCAGGTTGGTGGTCCTGACGAACGATGCACTACGGAGCCGCTCAAATAACGGCGCCCCGCACCACGCGCTGAATCAGGCAATGCGTGAGGACCGTCCTGCCTGGGTGTTTTGTCTGTAGTGAATCGATTCGATGCATCGGTCCTTGGATCAGCGGTGTCGCCTTCAACAGCAACCAACAATACCGAGTAATTGGCACGTCCGGGATTTCTTGTTTTCCCTGTCATCGCGCACAGATTGGGTGCTCGTCCGAAGCCAAATAGCGGACGGACGTGCTCCGTAGTGGGTGGAGTAGCGCGGAGCCTTGATGCAACTCCGATCTCATTCCCACCAATCAGCATGGACGCGGCGGCGAGACCCCGCGACACATCACGGCTCCAGAACATGTCAGTCTTTGGAACCGGGAAGAAGCAAGCAACGCTGCAACGGGAGCTTCGGCGACTCTGCCGTTTGGCTCACGGTTCAATATCACCTGATTCAAGATTGCATCGGATTCCTCGGGATTCCAGGAAAACCTTTTGCCTGTGTCATCGTTGACTAGCAGCTTGCAGGTCCAAGAACTGGGTGCGGTGCATCCAAGATCAGAAACGGATAACCATATGTTGTAATGGTTGGAAAGCCCCCAAAGATTACAGCCAGGCCAGCATCAAGTGACAGCATGCAGGGGCTTCCACATCTGTGCTCTTTCTGTAAATGCAGGCACCACTGATGCCCCCTATTAACGGTCCGCTCTTGACTACCCGATACTACAGTCTACCACCACAGTACAATATCCGGATATGTAAGCTTTCGCAGCGTCTGACAGGGCATCTACACCCAGTACTTCTGTCGGCGTTGATGGAAGCAAAAGGGCTGACACTACTCGGTGCCTTGCGCGCCATCTCAACACCAGATTCAGTTTTCGAACATCGCAAAGCTGTTACAGGAAGAAGTCGTCATAGGCTTCATCATCTGTAGATTGGACTGTGCACGGTATAGAAAGTGATGAAAAGGGGGGAATAAAAGAGCAAAGAAGACAGAAAGACAAGACACCCTCGCCAAACGGGGCAATAAAGATAGCGCAACTGTTGCTTCGAACGAGGCCATGGTCGCACCGATGTTGGCCACCCTGTAATGCAATCAGATCCGTTCTGGGAAATCGTATGAAATTAACCGAGCTATCTCATTCCAGCATATCCCTCCAAGTTCCTAAGCTCAGTTTGCTACATGTGTTTGCGTCCTGTAGATGAAGCAACATGATATTATCCAACACGTGCTGGCAAACCCAACGAGGAATGCGAGTCGACAGCTAACAGCATACTTGCTTTGTTCAACTTTAGTACTTATATGCCCAAGGTTCTCTCAACCTTCCGTTAATCAACAGAGACGACTTCCACCTATAAACCAACACTTTCAGCTTGTTATCTCTTAGCCGCTCCGTTTCTCCCCGAGCCACTGCTACACAACCTTAAGGCCGCCATCTAGCTGACTTTCTTTCACAAACTAACCCTTCTCTACCGCGTGGCAGAACCAATCGTGAAAAATGGAGCCTCTTACAAATGCCGAATAGTGAACGATTTGGGACTGCTCGAGTGAATGCATGCCCCATGCTCCGGCTACGACAAAGCGTTTAACGAAGAAACCTTGGAATTCGACACAAGCAACTTGTGTAAAGCCTGTACGAAGGCTGCCGATGACATCCAGAAAACAATACCAAGCCGAAAGCAGCCTTCGTACCCAGCATATCTAGCTGTAAGAGATTATCTATGGGAGGGAAAGATCTTAGACGCATTGAAGCCCATTCTTAACCAATATGGGGGAGCTTATGACTGTACTTCGCCTTACCACAAAGAGGATAAAGTGGTTATTGGAATTGTTACAGAGAGAGATTGATGAACCTACTAAAGGAAAACTAAATGAGGCGATGGCCGATAGTTTGAAAGGTCTGGAAAAAGACGTACGCCCTCATGTCAGTCCGTTGGTATTCACCACAGGTGCGATAAGCAACGAGAGAAAGATGGCCGTAGCGAAGCCAACGAGAAGATAAACAGACCAAAATGGATTCCTGCAGTTTGCACACGTGGAAAATCCCTGATGAGATGCGTTATACAGCAAACAAGTCAACAGAGACGACACGCGATAATGCTGTTGGTGGCGGACAAATTCAGAAAGTTCACTTCGGCCGAGGCGGATGATAGCATCGGGCAACTCTACTGTTTGGTTGACAGTCTCAATATCACATGATACGAGCAATTCCCAGGTTGTTCTACCTATATTCTACGAAGGCGCCTCTGATTTGAAACGGTAGCACTGATCAACGCTTCTTGTCCATCTCGCTTCATGCATACATAGGGAACTAATAACCCCCTATCCAGCAGAACACCCACCCAGATCCTCATCTCAAACCTATCAACTGCTTTTTCTGCTAGCCATCTTACCATAATATTGTAGCATAACAGGCACCCACTGAACCCCCCAAACATATGCGCTCCCACAGCTCAACGCTATGGGACGTGGCGCAAGTTTGGGTCGACCCAGGGACACACCAAACCTTCCACCCACCCACCAGTCGAGCCCGACTCTGAGCAGACAGCAACCTTTCCAAAGCCAGCAGATACTTAAGCCCAATAGCCCCAGAACCCCCTTGAGGCAGTAGCTTCGTCAGAAGCTGACAAACTTGGCCGGGTGGAAGTAACACGGTGCTCAGTCAAGCAATTCACCGTTCCCACAGCCACCTCATAGGACGTCCGACCAATTTTTTTGGGCGGTTCCCAGTTCGAGTCCTATCAAGAGTTTTTGGGTTGGGTTATAATTTTTTTCTTCTTTTTCCACTCAACATTTCAAATTTGGAGTTGGCGAAGAAGTGCAGTTCAGGTTCAAGGCCAGAAGACTGGCCCGACCACCTATGCTCCTAAACAACCAGTCTCAGTACTAAAACTGAAACATTCAAATACTGTCTTCACGTAGCCAAAGTCATAGAGTATTAAAAAACAACGGTTGAATGTGTACGCTTTCTACATAAGCGATAATTCCAATTTTGAGATTCAAAGTGGGAGCGAACAACGTAGGATACGCTGGTTGACTACGATCTCCACGTCATTATAGCCAACTATAGCACATCTGGACTGTGTCAGGAAATGAACAAGGTCGTCATACTAATGATAGCGAAAGATAAGGTGCTAGATCTCGATCGAAAAAGACTAGACAACGAATTGGACGGGCGTTCCTGAGATAAACTAGATTTGCGCAACTCGATTGAGTTCAAGTATATGCACGAGGCGAAGATATCAACATTCTAAGGTAACTTGAGAAACATGCAGTCAATGGTGGCAGTAGTACACCCTGTTGAGTACATGCAAGAAGCCAGCAGAAGTGGTCAGGTGGAGGAACTGCGTAGAAAAAGTCAGGGCGCAAAGAAAATGTGCTGTCGGGAAACAGACATCAATGGTGTGGTATACTCATGTAAAAAGAACCAATCAACCTGTTTGCGAAAAGAGCCAAAAAGAGAAAAAAAATTCAACCCGCCTGAGGCGGATGATAGCATTGTGTGGCAACTCTCCCGAGCCGGATTTGAACCGGCGACCTGTGGATTACTATACTATTACAGTCCATCGCTCTGCCAACTGAGCTATCGAGAGCTGATTTGATGTAAGAAAGTCGCGTTATGGTAGACTATGACCAAACCCCACCGCAGCCCCTGCAGGCTAAAATGCATTGACACATTTACAGCTCAATAACGATGGACTTCCATTAAGATTACCTACCTAGTATCTTCATCAGATATCTTTCAGCCTGCGAAACGATATTAATTAAGCTAGAGTACCGGATTTAACCATTTCACAAGCCAAACAGACATGCACCATACAACAGAAAACACACCAAAGTCAAGCGTCGGATTGAGAGACTGGACAGTAGAATAAGAGGTGAGAAAGTACTTCGCATTCAAGCGATCTATCTCAATATGTGTGTGTGTATACCGTTGATGGTATCTAACATGTAATCCTGTATGTTGAAGAACGCCCTAATGGATCGTTTTCCCAGAATGTTTCGCATGCCCTCAATGCGAGGTGCCTTCGTTCTTTTCGAGCGGCGTTGAGCCCCTTGATGCAAATGCCCTCTAATGCAACCAAAATCCCCCTATGCATCTGATGGATACGATAATGACAATAAACCGAGCTTTCGAGCCGATGTTGAGATCTCATGCTCCGCGCCAAAACGCCTGTCCTAAGGATATGAAACAAGAAAAAGAAACTACGATGCGCATGTATGCTGCATGCCAGCGAAGATAACGCTGCCTGAATGTCGTGTGCGAAAACGACGGGGTCTGCTATCATCGGTTCAGGTTAATCAAGCTGAGGAATTCGTTGCGCGTCTTCTCCCGGTTCTCGAAGCAGCCCAGCACGCAGCTGGTAATAGTAGACGCCGTGGTCTTTTGGACGCCGCGCATAACCATGCACAGATGGCTCGACTCCATGACCACACCAACGCCCTGCGGCTGCAAGACCTCCATGATGGCGTTCGCGACCTCTCTAGTCAATCGCTCCTGCACCTGGAGTCTGCGGCTGAACATTTCGGCAATGCGCGGCAGCTTCGAAATGCCGATAACGTTGTTGTTGGGGATGTAACCAATGTGCATCTGCGGCTGGTTAGTCATCATCATACGTTGCAGGTGTTACCCGGCAGAGGTTCCTCCAATGAAAGCTTACCTTGCCTGTGAACGGGACCATGTGGTGCTCGCACATGCTGAAGATCTCAATGTCCTTAACAATCACCATCTCGTTGTGTCCCTCGTGGAAGATGGCGCCGTTAACGATATCCTTGATGTTCTCCTGGTAGCCCTTGGTGAAGTAAAGCAATGCCTCGGCGTACCGCTTAGGTGTGGCCAGAACGCCTTCACGGTCGGGATCCTCGCCCACGCATTCCAGGATCGTCCGGACGGCGCCGCGCATCTTCTCGAGTCTCTTCGCCTTGTCCTCCTCGCTCTCCTCGAGTCGCTGGCGCGTCCCGACGGTCGGTCGGCTCAATCCATCGAAATCGATTACCGGGGTTGGTGATCGTGTGAAAGACACCTCTGCGGCGTCCTTGGAACCGTCCTTGGACTGCTTCCGCCTCTTCTTCTTCTTGCCTTCCGGTTCGTCGCGGGGGTCTCGGGCGGCTTGGCTCAGACTGTTCCTCCGCTTGCTGGCGCTGGTGTGGTGCTCTTCGTTCTCAGCGGCGCCGTTCGCGGTCGCATTCTCGCTCTTCCGCTTCATTCGCCTCCGCTGTTTCGCATTCATCGTGCCCTGATTGAAGTCGCCGGCGTTAGAGGGACTGGCATACCCAGAGCTGGGCTCTTCCGCCCTCTTCTCGCTCTTGGGTTCGGCGAATTCGACCATTGCTTCGGTGATTGAGATAGTACTGTAGTCTTTGATCGGAAGATTTGTCAGTCGTGCTGCAGACAAGTGTGCTTTGGGGGCATCATTGCGTTGATAACTTGGAGATGGGACAGACTGAAGGTTTCAGTCAAACTTGGTTACTTACGATGCTTCTATCGTACCATGGAACACTTTTGCCAAAGCACCCAATCGCGCCGCTGACGATGTATGACGGTCTAGCAGTGGCACTGACAGGAGATATGGAGGGAAGTGGAAAACAAGCAATGATGTTTTGACAAGACAATTGGTTGAACAGAACTCCGAATTATAATGTAGGAAGAAGATGTAATGCGAAGGCCCAGTAGCGATGAAGCTGACAGGATCCTCTCTCTCTTGGGATGTTCTGGTTCGATTCCCCGCGATCGGATGACTCGCTAACAAGAGGAAGTAGCAATCCAATTTTCTTGACAAGACCCTGCCCACGCCAGAGAGCCGCTACTAGCCAGGCTGCGCCAAATTTGACGTCAAGCGAGGTCCCTAGATCCCATATCACCGACTTCTGGCGCCGCAAGGGCAAGAACGACCCCGCCAAAAACTTTCCAAAGCTCTGGGTCCCAGTCTTTTTTTCAGGCCTTTGCCGCCCCACGTGCTGCTGACTTGACAGTGGGTGCTAGCGCTTTGCCAACCTGCTGAGCCACTGTTTCCAGAGCTCAGCGCCTCAACCTGAGGCCTGTCAGCCATCCCCCATAGGCGGTGAGGCTCTGAAGGCCCACACCTCGTCCGTCTACGTTACAGGGGGTCTGCTGGATCGCGGATTGACAGTCGGCAGAATCACAACTCGCTTCGATTCCACGACGTCAACCTCAGGCGTCGCATCAATTACGAGCATCCAACAACCAGCTCTCTTCCATTCACTCACCCTTCGACATTCATTCGGTGGTATTCAATATCGCAAACAAGCAAGCGCCCAACATTATTTGACACCAGAAATCCCCAGTTCGCCGGCTTCACGATCTCGTGCCAGCCTCTGCTTCAACAACTTTCGTCTTCCAACAACATCCACAACATCCGCGAGAATGGCATCGCCGCCCGCATCATACACGCCCGCGGGCTCTCCACCACACGCAGCGCATTCTCCGCTGCCATCAAAGAAGCGCCCGGCTGGAGCTCCCGAGCTTTCTTCCGCGAAGCGCCGCAAGGCCTCTACCATGTCCATCACATCGACATCATCCGCCCACCCCCTGCGCCAAACCTCGTTCCCACCTGACGAGTCGAAAGGCCGCGCCTTCTCTCCATCATACCGACGATCGCCTAGCATCGACAACATGAGCCTCGTGAGCGGCAGCCAAGTCAGCGCCGCCCCGGCTAAGAAGAAGCGCGGCCGAAAGTCCAAGGCAGAACGCGCCCGCGAGGCCGAGGAAGCCGCCCGCGGCGGATCCCCCAGCGTCGTCGGCGGCGCGGCCAGCGTGATCAGCACCGGAAGCGGCAACCACAAGCAGGGCAAAACGGGAGGCGGCGGTGGCGGCGAGGGTAACGACGAGGAGGGCGACGGCGGACGCGACGACGGCGGCGCGGGTGCCTTTGATATTCCGGAGAACATGGCCAGTAAGGCTGCGGCACGTTCGAAGGAGCAAGTCAACGAGGACGAGCGGCAGCGCGCCCTGCTGAAGCAGCGCATGACGGACGACCAATTCCACCGCTACGAGGTCTGGCATCAGTCCAAGATCACCCTGGCTAATATCCGGAAGTACATCAACTCGGTCACGTCGCAGTCCGTGCAGCCCTCGATCCCGCAGGCCATGCAGGTCGTCTGCAAGCTCTTCGTGGGCGACATCATCGAGGAGGCGCGGCGCGTCCAGCAGGAGTGGATCCAGGCCGGCGAGAAGCAGACGGACCTGCCCGACGAGGTCGAAAAGAAGGATGACATCAGCGAGGAGTCGAAGTACCGCCGCCAAGCTCCGCTGAGGCCCGACCACCTGATGGAGGCCTACCGGCGCTGGAGGAAGTCAAATGGTGGCGGAGGCTCGGGAGGCAGTCTGATGATCTGGAACCAGCAAACCCGCAACGGCTCAGAGCGGTTTGCGCCAAAACTTGCCGGCCGACGGATCTTCAGGTAGAAGGAGGACGGGACAACAGGGAGTTGGTTGGAGTTTTGTCGGAGTAGAGGGAAATTGATCCATCATTTGTTTCTTGCAGCATTTTAGGGAAAGGGAAGACGCGTGGAGTCGTCGGGTTACGGTCGCGTTTTGATACCCATACAATATATTATTCACTACAGCTTGGAAGTTTGTTTTATTTGTGTACCAACTTTCATTTGACCTTTGATCTTGTCGATATGCGTCAAATCTTCATCACGACCTGAATTTGTTGCAATGAATACACCTGCTGGATCTTCCACTGCACAGTCCAGCCGTCCTCTTACTGCATCTCTGAAATCGCCATACCTCAAGGCGAAATCAACCGGACCAGATGATATTATATGCCTTAGAAGAGCTTGACACCAATTATGTTGAATGAATTAGCCTACAATGCCTGGTTTCTCCTGTATACCTACCGTTTTTACTTGTGTTCGTGTTGGCCAATTCGTGGTTCTTAGGACTATGGAAGGGCTCCGACAAGACGTGCATGCAATCCAGTTGCACTCCCTTCTCCTCTCATTTGCTCGGGGTACGGTGTACCACCACATCCTCCTTCCACGCATTGCTACTTTACTATGAGTTCCTCTTCAGGCATAATACGAGACACATCATCAGATCGTCGGTAACGGCTACGCCACCCCCGCCTGGACTTTTACAGACAGACATAGCCTCCGGGCTCCCCAACAGCCCCGCCTACCACTACCTGCCTTCGCGCGAGGCGTTTTGATGCTTCTTGGAAGCCCGCCGTGCTGCTAGCCTACCCCTTTTCCTGCTTTTTGACCTCTTGGTGATTGGGTCGGACTGGGAGTGGTAATCGTAATTACGGTATGCTTTGGGGACTCACGCCATCGTAGCTTGAATCTTCGATTAAGCTGAGAAAGCTGAAATGTTCCCCGTGTCACTGGAACAGGATCCTTCCCAAGGCGATCAGGAGTTCTAATGAGTACAAGTCAATCGTTAACGACGTATCAGCCTGTCAATGGTGCCTTTGTTAAGCCCCATTTCCAATGTAGCATCCGAACAGCGAAACATAACCAATGGAATGAGAGCTGCGGTTCGAGCTCCTTGCTAATGTCGTCAGGCTAGGCAGCACTTGAAGAGTGCATATATCCCGCTGAGTCGTTGAGGCATTCGGGACCGAAACCAAAGCGGCAAAACCAGACAGCTACCCAATAACGACAAAGGTCAACTCTCCTGAGTACCAATGAGACGCGCCCGATGAGTGACGATAAGGCGTACATTACGGCCCTACCCATTACGGTTGTGTCACCTCCAAAACAAATCCTGTACATGGAGTTTTCCGATCTCCCCGACTTGCTGACTATTTCCTCACCTCGATCTTAAGTCCATTCACCAAGGGCAGTCACTTGCTAGCAACACTTTCTCCCATTACAAGACCTGTCTATCCATCATGGAAACAACGCCGCCTGCAGACTCCTTTCAACTAGCTTACCGGTACAAGCCTCTTCCTACACCGAATCATATTCGTCGCTGCATAATCCAGCCCGATACCCACGATAAGCCAGTTGTTGTCGCCATCGACACTGTGGCATTTGAAGCTGATGACATTCCAATCTACGAGGCCCTCAGCTACGCCTGGGGGTCCAAGGAGGATTCTCGCCAGGTCAGGGTCAACTGCGGCAGTGGAACATATCGTTTCATAGAGGTCACGCAAAATCTATATGGGGCTCTCCGCCAGATGAGGTATACGGATTCGGCACGATCCATGTGGATTGACGCTATATGCATCAACCAGGGCGATGACACCGAGAAAGGTCCGCAAGTGGCCATGATGGCCAGAATTTATCAGCGAGCGAGCCGCGTCGTGGCCTGGCTCGGTCCCAATACAAATAACACCGAGATTGCCATGGAATTGATGGGGTCTCTGGGTCACAAGTCGTATATAATGACACCCGGGCAGAATTCGAGCTTTTACCGGATAACCTGGCCAGCGACCTTACAGATTTAGGCAAACCAATACTCTTGAGAGACGATGAGGTCCAGTCCCTCATTTCCCTCCTGAGCCGCCCCTGGTTCACCCGCCTGTGGATCCGTCAGGAGATATTCTTTGGTAACGAATATAGCATTGTCTGTTGTGGCGGCTCTCAAGTTTCTTGGCTCGAATTCCGGAATGCCTTACGTCTTCTGAGCCGAAAAGACGTCGGTCACATGCCAGTGAAGTTCCCCTCACGGTCGGAATGGAAGCAATCGGACTTCAACGAGTTGCAGCGAGCCCGTCGTTTAATTTGGGGATTCCCCGATCAGCCCCAGCCAGTTCTCCCCGAATATATGCGGAGGTACTTTGATGGAGCTGATTGTATAGACAAGCGGGATCGTGTGTTCGCGGTCTTGAGTTTTCTAGGGAAAACGTCGTCCAGCGACCTGGGGTTAGAGCCAGACTATACACAGACGTTCGAGGCTGTCTACATAAATACCGTGGAAAGGTGCATCAAGCATTTTGGAGCACTCAACATCATCGGCCAATGCGAGCTAAGCGATGGACTACCCACAAATTCTTTACCAAGCTGGATCCCAGATTGGTCACGGAAATCCACGATAGAATTCCATACCACAGGAGCACTCGCTTCCTCTCATATCTCCCCCTTGTACAAGATATTCGAGAACCAGTATCGTCACCAACGAGTGCTGCAGGTGGCCGGTGTAATTACAACATCGATACAGAAAACAGGACCAGAGATTGCTTCACCAAAAAGCTACACGCGTAAAGAAGCTGTCAGGATGTTGTATGATGCCATTTCGAACCTTGATACCGCAACCAAAAAGACTTCTAGCCAGAATACCGATATAATGCAGAAGTTCGCTTGGACAATGCTATGCGGTAACGTTCCCGACAGATGTTACCCGTCCAGGCAGCGATCGCTTTCCAGACAGGATCCCGCTGAAATAATTCGAAGACTCTTTTCGGGGACCTGAGCGCTGACCAACTTGAAGACCTTGGCTTTCGCCACTTGGTAAGTTTATACAGCCGATATCTGATAGGACGGCGGTTAGGCTGGGACGCGCGCGGCGCCCTAATCGTATGCCCCGGGAACGCGGAGCCTGGTGATCTAGTCAGCATTCTCGTGGGATGTAGGTTTCCCATGATGCTGCGACCGCTGGCGGGAGACGGACAAGGCGGCAATCGATATATTGTCGTAGGCGAGTGCTTTACAGCGGATACCTGCGATGGCGATGCTATGCTTGGGCCGCTACCACAAGGGACTCGGATAGCGCAGGTCATTGCGGCGGACTGGGAGTGGGGGTTCGTGAATGACAGCACGGGAGAGGTGTCCTTTTTTGATCCTAGGCTGGCTGTAGACGGTTTAGGCTTCGATGTGGAGAGAGAAAGACGGAGGATGCAGGACTGTCCAGGGTCACGCGTAGACGTGACATATGATGGGCTTGGATATCTCATTGAGAAGCGGACGGGGCGTGAACTACGTTGGCTAAATCTTGTCTGAAAGGCGTTATATAGACGGAAGTTGTATGAAGAAAAGGAGCTAAACTCAGGTGCGACAGGGTACTCTAAATTACAGCCAAGCGACATGAGCCATGAGCATCAAACCTCAAGTCAAGAGTTCGCCAACTGACACTGTCATGAATTATTGTTACGTGTATCGATGACCACCGGACTGTTCCTTGTCTGTCTCAGGGAGGACTTGGGTCATAAGGCCTTTTCCACGCCTGGTACGCGATCCACGTCTGAATGGCGCTCATGATGAGTGACAAGACCGCAAACACCACCCCGCCAGCGTCACCATCATAACGTAACGGCCACTGCTCCGCCGCTGCAATTGACGGTCAAACCATCGCCGCGGCGGCGGGTTCTCGAGCTCCTCCCGCAGCTCCGCTAGCCGCGACCCCAAGTACTGATATCGAACAGCACCACCCCTGATAACGCCACCGGTCATGCTGTTCCTACTATTGCTATCGCCTTCTTGATCTTCTTCGCCGTCGTTCTCGGTAGCGTGTATCAATGAGCTGTACTCAAACTGCAGCAGCGACGGGTCGAATGCCGTGTCGGGACTTTTGATCAGGCGGCGCAGCAGCCGTTTCGAAGCCGCATCGTCCAACGGAAACAGGATGCGCTGCAGTGAGTCGAGAATCTCGAGCAGGAGCTGTCGGGGAAGTAGCGTTGCAGAAGCCGTCGCGTTGCTGGTCCCACCTTGACGGTGATGTGCGTTGGTGGCCCAGAGCTGCTCTTTTAGGAATGCAGCGTGGTGGAAGATCTCGAGCTCGCCGCCCTGCCGGTTCAGTTTCAAGTGGTTGCGCAAGTCGTGCGTGGGCCGCAATCGGAGTTTGAGCCGCTTTCGCAGCTTCGTGGCCCGCAGCGTTGACTTGGACCCGTGCCTCAAGTCGCTATCCCACAACACACACTGAGAGGTGGCGGTGTTCTGGTCAGAGAAGAAACCGGCAACGTATGAGTTTATGGAGGTATTTGCATTCCAAGGTACGTTCGACAGGCCTTTTTCGAGCCGGTCTGCTGACTGGTAAATGGTGGAGCACTCGACCATCGCGACGATGCGTGTCACCATCGCGACGATGCGTGTCACCAGGGCGGTGGCGCTCGCCTGCTCGTCAACATCTGAGCAGCTTGGGGCAATGAATTCCAGAAGCTCATTTCGCGTAAGTTGCGGATTTATGCGCAGATGTATTATGGCTCGGAACAAGTCATGATGGTTTCTGAAGATTGGGCTGATACTGGAAGCATAGTCGTGGACCACCGCTTGATAGAATCGGAAGTAGCGATCAGCTCGAGCTACCGGACACTCGCAGCATGGTGCTGCCTTTGTATCATCCGCGTCCAGGCATTCGTTGCACGGCTCCCAAGACCATAGAGCCTGGCCGAGACGAGCGTATACTTTTGGCGTGAATTGATCGAGAGGCAGGTGGGACATTGGTAGTGTTGCTCCTGTTCTTGAACTATTCCAATAGTGAATTTCTGTTTGGCTTATGCGTTTCTTATATGTCCCCGGCGCCTGGTGTCAGTAATTGGGTGCTACTCTTACCATAACTAGAGCCACAGCCTAACACGATCATATGAAGACTCACAAAATCTTGGCGTATTATGTTCATTCGTACTGCACCAGGCGAAAGGCTCGTCGCGGACCTCTCCGAGGTGCGTCGTGGTCGCTGTCCTTGCTGCCGAAGATGGTGGCTTAGGGTCAAAATCAGCCTAGGGGGCGATGCCAA
Organism: Arthrinium phaeospermum; assembly: GCA_006503535.1. Taxonomy (NCBI): domain Eukaryota; kingdom Fungi; phylum Ascomycota; class Sordariomycetes; order Amphisphaeriales; family Apiosporaceae; genus Arthrinium; species Arthrinium phaeospermum. The sequence goes on along the minus strand of QYRS01000001.1, from coordinate 4,765,018 downwards.
CGAATCTCTCCAATAATAAGCTGCAACGTCACACGGTCTGCATAAAGCCATCGGCAGCTGACGGGATCTAGTCCCCACCGACCTTGGCTTTTGGAACTTCGCCCCTTTCCACGAATGAATTTCCAGTTTGGGCATCCACGTATTGTTGCCGAAGAGATCGTCTGGTCGAAACCCAAACCCGTGTTCCATACTAGCCCTTTAAGGGGGTCAGTCGTGTTGAACTGAGAAGATTCACTACAACATCTTCTCCCATTTTACTCAGTGCTTATATTCCTGGCCTTCAGCCCGGAGGCGGAGGCATAACAAGACACATCAGGTTGGGCGATTGATCCAACTCTTCACCATGGCTGAACTTCATATCTTCCGAACCCAGACTCAACTTCAATCCTGCCCTACGCTGTCACAGACATCAACCACACGTCCCTCAGAGAGCCCCGCAACAAAGTTGAAGAACTTATTTTCACGGCGGCAGTCAAAGACTGTAGAACAGTCAAGCACCACTTCCAGCCATCCCGATTCTGGTTACGCTTCGCTCGACTCCGGTAGTAGTCAGGACAAAGGAAAAACTTCCAAACTCAACTATGTCAATTTGCCAATCTCGCAACAGCAACAAGATCGTTTCCGTGACATCAGGTGCTTGTTTGCGGATAGTCTCCTCGACGCCGTCTCAGGAGACGCGTCCCTGAAGATCCGGGGGTAGGACTTGATAAGCCTAGCGCGCAGCTATGCATCGTTGTCCAGTGCTGCGACAAGCGGGCAGTCAGAAAAGCCAAGAAGTTCTTCCACCAAGATCACGTTCGTGAGGAGGTCGAGAAGGACTTCATAATCCACGTCATACCTGGACTTCGCCGATTGAATGGGGAGTTGAAAGTGTTCAAAATGCCGGGGTTGAATGGTGGCCAATTGAACGGCACAATGATCCGGATTGAGGGCCAAAACGAATCCAAGATAAGCACTCTCGGTGGGCTGGTCTCTGTGAAAGCCAAGGGCATCACTACATTCTATGGATTCACAGCCGGCCACTCTGTACCACGGAGAGATGCGTCCGTTGACGCCAGTTCTCAAGATTCCCGAGAAAGCGACGAATCGGATTCGACTGGGCTTTGATACACCTCTTGGACAGTACTTATACTTCGGGTGGCTGCCGGCGAATATAAACGAGAACAGTGCTTCAGGGGAACCCAATCGCGCACACCCCCTTCAGGTGGCCCAGACGAATTGGACAGTTTCCCAACGGAGTCCGCGTCTATGCAATGACCACTCGCGGCAATGTCATGGACTCCTGGTCTCCAATGCCTCATGCATCCGCATTGCGCCAGGTACAGAGGCAGTCGAAACTTTGGACTTCATCCCAACCCTCATACGGACGAGTGCATCACCAGACGCCCATTCATGCTTAGACCAGGAGATTCGGGAGCTGGGTTATAAGAGAAGACACTGGCGAGGTTTTTCGGGCATGTAGTGTCGACCGATGTATCTGGGGAAGCCTATGTCCTACCTGTTGGCCAGGTCTTCCAAGATATTCAGACGAAACTAGGAGCGGACGAGATTTCGATACCTAGCCAACAGCGATGGCTTAGCGCAACCGAGTCTACTCAACAAGCAACAGGAGTCGTCGCAGGAACAGATCCGGCTCAACGTCTCTACGAGTCCCTATGGGCTCCTCGTTCTCCAGGAATGGAGACATCACACACCTGGACTTTTCCTCAGCGGATGGTATGAACCCGCTGACCAGGAGCAGTGGGCCAACACGCTCGAAACGTTTGACTACCAAATAGCAATGACCAGTGAACCATCGACTCACACAAACAGTAGTCACGCGAACGGTTCCAATACGACAACTGAATCGACTGTTTCAACAGAGCTTTCGAGCCATGGGTCAACATACATAAGGCAGCCAGTTAGCCAATTTGCAGTCGACAAGCCGTCAATAACAGACGAATACCTTGTGGGAATTGGAACTGAGGAATACCACTCAGGTGATGCGTACGACTCAGATTTCTCGGGGAGTTTCCAACCTATACGAGCAGCAGAGCCATGTCAAGCTTACAGGATATGGAGGAGGCTTTCAACACTTCATCGCAACCGACATGGCACTTCAGTTCCAACCCTGACGAATATGACGACCAGATGGCGACCAAAGTTACGATAATTGGAGAATCAGCATTTCGTGGGACCCACCTCCGGCCGAACGTGACCGGGGCGACCCAGTGCGCAAATGGAAATGCATTGACCCAGCTTCTCAGGGGCTGCGAGCTCCAGCTCCGGTCATCTTGCCTCTCGACAAGTGCAGGGCATGCGTCTCGGGCAAGCAATACAGCTCCCACCACAACGCCGCCGCGCATCTGCGCCGCATCCACTTCCGTGACAGGTCGGCGCATACCAAAAGTGGACCAGCCACACAGGACGGAAGGAAGGGTGACCAGCTGTCGATGACGGATCTCAAAGCGTGGATGAAGGAGATCAAGGTGTATCCCAATGGACCCGAGCCGATGAAGAACCGGGACCAAGATTCTGGCGTAGGGATATGTATAGCTCTGCCTAGACGGATATCTCGTATAGGCTCTGATCGTCTCATCGTTTTGGGGGGAACATGGCTACCAGATTGAGATAACAAATTGAAAATTCGTACCCATTGGCACAATGACGGTACGAAGTGAAAGATTGGCGAAAGTTTGTTGGTAGAGATCAATGGTACTTCCTCCAAATCTGTTCTTCAAACGTGCAGCATACGAGTTTATTCAGAATATATAAACATGTACTATTATGCCAACAAATTGGTTGACATCATGGTTTTAGGCCCGCGAGTGAAGCCGTTCATTAGGTTAGACAGCAGGACTCCCTCCAGCGGGGTGGGAGGGTGGCTTGGCATGGCGCCTAAACCGAGTGACTCACGCCGAACAGGCTACCACCAGATATTGCGAACTAATTGAACTACAAGTCATTAAGGAAACTGCAATGCAATAAGATGAATTTCCCCGGGTTATTAAGTTTCAAAATCTTCCACCAGAGAACTCAAAGCTCACTCTTCTCTTTCCGGTTGCCGGTTGACTCAGAGGCCTGAATACAAAACCCAACGCCGCTCCTTCCTCAGTTTCTTGAAGCCTCTCACACAACCACATAGTGTAATTATCACTGCAATCATCACATCAACCAACACTCTTCAATCCATTTCGACCATCAAATCACCTGCACCATGGCTTCCATATCATTCAAAGGTTTCGACGGCACCGCGTCCGTAACGCCCGACTCCCCCGTCGTCTTCTTCTGGCGCGCCAACGAGAAGCACGGCATGTTCTGCCAATGGCACAAAACCAGCTTCTTCTGCGACGGCCACCCCTTCGCAACCGCGGAGCAGTACATGATGTACCGCAAAGCCGCGACCTTCGGCGACGCCAGCACCGCGGCCGCGATCCTCAACAGCCCCAAGAAGTCCCCGCGCCAGCACAAGGCCATGGGCCGGAAGGTGAAGGGGTTCGACGACGACATCTGGGCCACGGCGGGTATCGACGCGGTCGTGACGGGCAACCTGTGCAAGTTCACGCAGAACGAGCAGCTGCGGGCGGGGCTGATGGGCACGGTCGGCAGCGTCCTGGCAGAGGCGAGTCCGTACGACGCCATCTGGGGCATCGGGTTCGAGAAGGAGTTTGCCCTGGAGAACAGGCACGCATGGGGCGCCAACAAGCTCGGGAAGTGCTTGATGATCGTGAGGGATATCATTCAACATATGGGCAATTCACAGGGACTCAATAAGATTACAACTACCGACGACATCGCCCAGGTCTGCTCCAAAAAGGAAGCAAATGCCAACACCGATAGTACCACCACCGAGGAAACACCTCCTGATACCAGCAAGGACGATACTGGCACCGACCAAGCTTCGTGATAGGGGATGGTCTGCAACGAAGTCAGTATAAACTTATATGCCCATCATGATGGCATGCATGCCCTATTAGTTCAGAAGATGCTATGTGCATTACAACGAGGCTTTGGGAGACTGAATATCATAGAGAAAATGTCAGCTTAAGACCCATTTCTGCTCAAGAATTTTGTCTTGATTGTGACTAATACTCAACGCATGTACTGTGATTAGACCCTTCCTTTTCAGCGTTGTTTATCCTGGAACCCAGCTGCACGAGCAGCCTTCGTCATCACGATTGCTATTCTACTAAACCGAGGAAACCGATGTAATTCAAATAACAATTTCATCAATCTTTATCAGGATCTTCTCCACGAACCGCACAGCTACAATGATCCCATCTGTGTCGTCCACATCAGCCTCATTGCCTATCCCGTCATTGGCTGCGTCCAGGCAGGTCAGACAGGTCATGACCACGTCGGCATACCGCTGTCCCATGACATTTGGCAACTGATCCGTCGCCAGTGAGGTGACGTAGTCCTTGAAGTCCGAGATGCGCATTTGGTGTCCTCGCCCGTTTGCAACTAGCCAGCCCCGCATGGCATCGATGTGTCGCCCAGGCTGGGGGACCAGCTTGTCGTCATAGTCGACGAAGGACTCCCAGAGCCCGATCTCCAGCAGGCAGACCCCCAGGCTGTAGATGTCGTGCTGCATCTTGTAGCATTCGTGCGGGAACACGCCCTGCCGCGACGGGTGCCGGTAGATGTCCTTGTGCCACAGGGTGTCACCCAGCATGGCGGTGGCCCCGTCGGCGCGGCGGAACCCTTCGAAGCCGACGAGGAACGTCGCGCAGCGCCGCCGCGCGTTCGCTTCCTCGAACAGGAGGACCGACTCGGGTCGCACGTTCTTGTGCACAAAGTCGAACGTGTGCACGAAGCTGATACTCTTGACGAGCTCCCGCGCGACGGACAGGCGACGGTTGAGCGACGCGGCCCCGCTGCTGTTCAGGAGGCATTGGCGCAGGCTCTGGAGCACTTCCATGTTGCGGGGCTTGTAGAAGACGAGCTCGCAGGAGGCGAGGCGCTTGGTATACGGGTCGACGATGCGCATCGCGCCTCGGCACGTCAGCAGCCCGAATGCCGACGGGTCCGCGTGCTTGAACCTGTGGGCAAGCTGGCGCACGTCGAGGTCAAAACCGTCGGGGTCGGTGCCAGGATGACAGCGCACCGAGTCGATGACGTACCAGTCGGATCCGGGCCCCTGCCGCGCCACTCGCGCCGACGAATACAGAAGCGGCTGGGACTCCATTTCGATGGTCGGCATGAAAACTTTGGTCTGCTGGTCGCGCGGCGCCCGTAGCGCCGCTCGTAGTCCCTGCGCCGACGATAGGGGTTCCGAGTGGAACGAGGTGCACGAGCCGGGGCCGTAGGTGGCGTTCGCCTCGCGGCTCTGCTCTTTGACAAACCGGAGCTGCTCGTCGATAATTGGGTCGCTCATCCGCGTGATCAGCATCCAAATGGTGCCAAACCGCCTCTGCCAGTCCTCCAGCTCTTTGCTGATGGTGCTGAGGGTCGACTTGACCCGGACATACCGCCACTTGTCGACCGCTTGTCCAAAGACCCAGATACCTGGGCGGGGATTCTCATCCGGCACCGCGATCTTCTGGACTTCTGTCACCGCCGCCGAGAGCTTGAGGTGAAGCTGTACCAGAGTCGAATCCATGACGCGGCAGTGCTCATAATTCATAGACCGCACTATGCGCTGGAGGACGGTGATCTGAATCGATGTCGTGATCCAAACATTCTCTATGACAAGGATATGTTCGCTGACCTCCTGCTCTGCTGCCTTCCATGCCCGACAGACGCCAACCAGAAACTCCCCAAGCCTGTGAACAGTTAGGACCTTGATGGGTTTCAGTTTCTGACAGGCCATATTACTTACTTGAAACATTTATCAATGCTTGTGATTACCAGACCGACTATATCCATGGTTGCTTGTTCAAATATGCGCGATGTGAAGGTTGCACTAGATGAGTCCTATGTCTTTTCATGCCAAGCAAGCTGGGCGCGGCTTAATCTTTGTGTCTTTCCCTTGGCTTTGTATTATCAGGGCTGGGATGGGCATAGCCGTGCAGGCAGCCAAGAAACCCAATCAGATCTCTCTTATCACAGCCTGATCCGTAAGGAAGTTCACGGCTTGTAGCACATACCTGGTCACGTAGATTTGACCAGAAACCTTTTACTGAGACTATGGCTTGCAGCGAGGCGCAGGAGCTTGATCAACTCAGGGGAGCAACGGGGACCTATCACGAGCAATTCTTTTGGATTCAACTTGACTGCCTGCCTAGGCGCTGTACCTTCAAATGTGGCGGGTTTCCAATTTGTCCCGAAAGAAGGTCTGTCAGATTGCAGGCATCAGATGGGCGGAACGGGTTGTGGCCTCTCCATGTCCAATCAATTCAGAAAGGGGCTTTGGGCCGCTCTCGTAGCTGAAACAGTGTGACCACTCGCATTCAGCTCCCAACTCCTTGCAATAAAGGGGCTGTGTTGTTGGCTGAAATCACTATTTGACATGATCTGGGAAACCATATACTCAAACGCAAGACTATTTAATGTCCATTGTGACGCAATATGTACTGCTTGCTGGTTCATTCGCCTCCGTAGTTCAGATAGGTCCTTGTCTATATCACTACTTCCGTCGTTACTCCATTCAGTACTTCTATTCCCAGCATTGCCAGATCCTCAGAATGCAATCAGGGTCATCTAACGGCAGCTCCCTGGTGGATTGGGGGATTGCTACGGAGTTCCTGCCCGGTGGTAGCCACCTGCATTACGGACAAGGCTCCAGCATCGAGCTATGGCAGCGACCAGAAAATGCATTCCTGGGAGAGGGCACTTATGGAGAAGTATGGAAAGAGCAGTGTGTCTCCAGTCCCCAGGGAGAAGGAAAAGTTCGCGCTGTGAAGAAAATCCCCAGAGGGCGACAGAAAGTCACGGAGAGAGAGCTTCGAGCGATGGCGGCGTTCTCGACTCCTTCCGATCCTCACTTCCTGGAGGTGGGTATGCCTATTGACTTGCCCCCTTCACTTTGTCTGCTAAGCCATTTTCTTTTCAGTACCGCCGCTATCTTGTGCAGCTCTATGGATGGTTCGAGAATGACAGCGATATCTTCATCTCTATGGAACTCGTCCCTCGCGGAAGCCTTGAAGATCACATCAAAGGGAGGTCGTTGTCAGAGCCGGAAGTCGCAATCATTACAGTCCAAATTAGCCGTGCTCTGCGACTAATCCATGGAACGGGATTCGCCCATCGCGACCTCAAGCCCGGTGTGAGTTCAAGCCTTGTTCCTAGATCACATGCCTCAGGCTACCCTACTGATGTTAATCAGAACATCCTCGTGGCCCAGACCGCACCATACTGGTGGGTTAAGGTGGCCGATTTCGGTATTGCAAAAAGCATCCAGGGCACTCAGCTCAATACTACAGGAAAAGGCACATTCACTTATATGGCCCCAGAGGTATTCGCAGAGACTAACCCATATTCACTCGCCTACTCGGTCGCGGTGGATATATGGTCCCTGGGCGCTCTGGCTTTCCGCCTATGCGTCGGGTGGCCGCCATTCCGAAATCTCCACGAAGTATGGAGATATACTGAGGGGTTCTTCCCCTTCCCTGGGGAGGCTTTGTCGCATTGTCGTGCAGAGGTCTTTGACCTGATCTTTCTCGCAATGAGTGGGGACCCAACGCGACGCCCGACCGCCGTGGGCCTCTTGTACCATCCTTGGCTACAGCCCTACGGAGTCGACGTGGACCGTATATGTGAAGGTTCAGTCTGCAGGTACGCATGTCTCACTGTCAACTGAACGAATCACAAGACTTACAACACACACAGTCCTCCTAGCGCAACAGACTTCACTCCAAGTCAGGGTCACTCATGGAATGAAATGGCTTCGAATCCATGGACAGAACCTGCCCAGGCTCCCCAAACAAGCTCCACTTTACAGCCTTATATAATGGCGCCTAGACTTCCATCCCGGAGGTCGAGACTGGCAGCTGCTCTGATTTCTCAAGTGATGGGTAGCCTTAAGTAATCGAAGGTGTTCGATCAGGCACGGAAACGGTCAGTGGAAAAGTGGCCGTTCGACGGTTCTGATCCGACGCAACCTACGTGGTACAATGCAGACCTGAAGAGGGCAAGGCTGTAGCATGTGTATGATTTGGCGGATGCTTCAATGATAGCGGGATCTTTCATCATCTCTGACTGTATAGTGATAACGTGATTTATTCTCTGTATCGTTTCCCCCAGAACCGACGCATGCTCGAGCAGTGATTTGTTATATCAGTGAATTAGTATCATACCTAACTACATATTAAAGGGGTAATAAAAGCAGTAGGTGTTTTAGCATCAAATGGAGATGCAAAAGAGAGGGGGAGAGAGAGGCCGACGTGGTGTACCCGCTCGCTCTAACCTTGACTACAGGCCGTGAATGTCTACAAATCAGTAATTCAAGGACTGCACCCAGTCTTTCCCAACAGATCATCCGGTCTGTAGCTTTCGGCTCACGGTTGTACGATAAGTAGCTTCCGCGACTCTGCGAGCTAACCGCTGTGGCTGGCTGCAGCTGCAGTCATCAAGCCGTCCCTACCAGGCTCTTCCCGGTGGCGCCACTGCTGAAACGCCACGAAACGACTGCGGCCGGATATGTGACAGTGGTCAGGTAAGCCTACTGCCATATGCCATTGGCTTCGCTGCTGCGGACACTGCGGTCTGCGCCGCCGCATGCTCAAATCTGGCTATCCGCGATTCCTCGTAACCAGATAGTATTGGCCGCCGTTAGGACCGGGCGTACCCCTTAAACCTCAGCTTACCGCAAGAGTCACCGGAAAGTTACTTTGCGGATGATGGCGCTTGGAAGATGCTCGAGGAGATCCAGTAAGATACAGAATACGAATTTGTTGAGGATTAGTGGAAACGTGGGCATCAGTGATAACACTGGCGCTCTGTACCAGCGTCTCCAAGTTTAGCTATTAGGCTGCATGCTTGTTAGAGATAGAAACGAATGGCTACAGAATTATGACCTCCCAGTTAGCTAATCAAACGACGAGATTCTCGCGTGGTAGTAGGTTGGTGCAGAACCTGTAATATACATGTAACATTAGATAGTACACCAAGTAAATGTAGCCGTTATCAGGGTTCTTTCCAGTATATGCAAGAATGGTGTCATCAGAAGATAGCCAAACTCAACCCTGCTTCCCCTCCAACCCCTGCACCTCCCGCAACTTCCGCTGCTCCTCCTGCCGCTGCTTCACCGCCAGCGTCGCCTCGGGTCCTCGTCCTTGTTGCGGCTCCCGTGGAACTCGGAGTCGGGCAGCGTATTAAGCGCCTCCTCCTCGGCGTCGAGCTTGCGGAACGTGAACCAGAACCCGATCCCGCCGAGGACGGCGATGATCGAGACGGTCGTGTACAGCCAGACCAGCAGGGGGTCCTTGGCCAGCGGAACGAAAGCCTGCGCGATGGCCGACGAGAAGGCCTGCGCGAACCAGAAGACGGCCGTGACCAGGGCGCGCATGTTCTTGGGCGCCTTGGTGAAGGCGTACTCGAGCCCCGTGATGGAGGCGGCGATCTCGGAGAAGGCGATGAGCACGTAGGCCGGGGTCTGGATCCAGACGCTCATGTTGGGCGGCGGGCCGTCGGGGCACTTGGTCGGGTGGTCGCCGCAGGGCGAGTCCTTGTAGATGTAGTGCTGCACGACGGCCGTCGAGACCATGGCCAGGGTGCCAAAGGCGAAGCCGAGCGTGATCTTCTTGATGGGCGTCAGGACGAAGCCCGTCCGCGCGATGGCCGGGTAGATGAACTTGTCGGTGATGGGGATGAAGATGAGCAGGGCGATGGGGTCCAGGTTGTTGACGATGTCGTTGGGGACGCCCCCGAGCTTCATTGTGGCGGCTTGTGAGACGAGGTTGTTGTAGAGTTGGTTGTACTTTGAGAAGATTCATTAGTAACGATCAATGGCTCATAACAGAGTGGATAGGACACCTACGGGAAGCCAGAAGATGGGAAAGTAGAAGAAAACCGTGCAAGCCTTGAACCCGCGGCGCACCTCGTCCACCCAGGCGTCGTCGAACGTCATCCAAGCCGGCCGGTTCTCGATCTTGCTAGGCTTGGCCCGCTCCCAGAAATCGTCGGAAGCCATGTGGCGGAACGTGGTGACGGGGTTCAAGGACCAGCGCCCCTTCATGCCCAGCCCGATAATACCCATCGCCTTGCCCAGGACGGAGCCCGTTGGCGGGAGGCGGACGTACCTGTTCCGGCACCAGTACATGACAAGCGGGCAGATGAGGAACATGATGGTCGGGAGCGTGAAGGACAGCCAGAAGCCGACGTACTTCTCCGCGTAGACCATCGAGATCTGGCCGACCAGACTTCCCACGTTGATGAAGAAGTAGTAGCGCATGTAAATGACGGAGATGGTCATGATGGGGTCCTCGATGACCCGCTCGCCGCTGGCCAGCGTCTTGATGGTGGCGCGTGGGTGGGATGTTTCGTACTGGAAAAGTGAGTCAGGTGAAGATGCAACTGAGAGGTTTAGGCTCTTTCGTACCTGTTCTGCGATCAAGGGTGAGATATTCGTCTTAAAGAAACCAACACCCATGCCGAAGAAGATCAGTCCGATGATGAAGGGTGCCATTGCGGCATTGTTGGGGGCTCTGATTACAGCCGGGATAGCCGAGACGATGATCAGGATGTGGCCGAATGTTGCAAGCCCACTGCGAGGTGTAAAATCATTAGTCGCCTATTTTGTGATGAAGTCTTTCATGGACTAAAATGCCCAATTGACAAGACAATGGGGCATCTCGAAGGAGCCGCGAGAGTACTTTGTCAAGAATACCTACATGGCAACATTGATAGTCTTGAACTTGCCCCAGAACGTATCCGCCAGATACGCCCCAAACAGGGGCATGATGTACGCCCAGAAACTGTTGAAGAGGGTAATCCCCGTCGAGGCCTGCTGGCCCATGCCCAAAGCGCCGGGCTGCCCGTAGGTGCCGGCGGCGCCCGTGCCCGAGTAGCCAGGGGGCAGGGGCTCGGCGATGAAGTTGACAAAGACCTGGGTGGTGCCGTAGTAGGCAAAGCGCTCGCACAGCTCGCAGAAGGCGACCGTGTAGATGATCCAGTGGATCTTGCCCTTGACCCGGCGCAGCGTGTCGAGCTCCTCTTTCGTCGGGTACTCCTCGCCGTTGGGGCCCCGCAGGATTTCCTCGGCGATCTTGTTGGGGCCCGTGATGGCGATGCTCTCGCCGGCCTCCTTCTCTGTCACGGTGTCGGTGGGCGGTGGAGTTTCACTGGAGACGGCATTATCCTTCTTCACGTCGGTGGGCGGCGCCGCTGGTGGGGTGGTGGTGGCATTCCCCGCGGGGGCCCCCGCAGTTTCCACCTTGTCTCCCGTCGTGGACATTGCGCTTGCAATACCCGTCGGGGTGCTAGGGGTAGGGCGGGCAGTAACGTTCAAGCACGACTCCGAAGGGGGTGTTTCATAAGCGTGTGCGCAACTCAGACTGTGGCACGCCAATTATTTCAACAGAACCTGAAACCCAGGACAGAGGGAGACTTTTGAGGGTCTAGGCAAAAAAAAAAAAAACTCCAATTGAGTAAATAAGAAACGGTCGGAATGGCTGGCGCTGGTTGGCGTTGGTTGGCGCCTCATTATGTATGATTTGAGTTTGAGGGAGTGTCAATGGAACGTTTCCCCCCCCGCACGCCATCGACTGCGGGAATGATCAGCGGTTGCAGCTTATCGTGCCTATGAGACATGGCATCCCAGATTGGCCAAGACTGCTCTTAGTTCTTACCGACAGCTGCGAGGTGGCAGGGAAGGGCATCAATGTGACCATCTCGTGATTCTCCACTGGTCGCTACGAACTGCTGTACTGTAGCACCACAGGTGAAAACCCCCGATGAGCTGATAAGGGGTGGGTGTCTGCCTCTTTGCCTGTCACGGACGGTGCTGAGTGCCTCAATCTGGCTTCGGTTTCGGCTTGGAACCAGGTGTGCTTTGGAAGTTCCTCCAGCATTCCATAAGTCTTGCACCTTCCGGAACAAGCAATCTGTTTGCTAATACCATCCCATTGCTTTTTTGGTAACTCGGCTCAATTGGCAAAAGCTTCGGTGAGCTTACTCACAGTAGACATTCCTGGGCATCGAACGCCGAGCTCTTGGAGGACCAAACCCCATCGCAGGTCACTTCTGTGGGGATATATATCAATCGCGCTTGGCGCATTTCTGGGCAAAATGCCTCCTGCCTTTCAGGGTAAACATGGCATCGTCGACCTGCTTGATGCGCCCGGCGTCTATGCAGAAATGCCTGCGTCACCTGGCTCAACCGGGCAACTGGCCCTGGTCCGGCCAAATGCGAGATCCTCCAGGTCGCTTTGCTCACGTCATCCAGTTCGGGTCGCGAGACAATTCGGGGGTGAGGAAGTGGGAGTCGCACGACGCCGTGTCCATCAGGTAGCGAACATACTTGATGAACGATAAGAGCCGCCCCACAGTCATATGACACAAAGCAGTTGACATGATTAGTTCGCCTTACGACGAAAGGCCCGGGGTATCACCGCTTGCGGCTGATGAAGCCTCCTTTACACAAATGTCGTGTGCAATGTTTCCTCGCAATAGGGCTTGATGTCAGCATAATTGCTAGCGGTCCGGCACTTTGGGCCAGGCGTGGAGGTGGCTGAGCTACGGCACCTAAGAGCTCTTCAATGTGGGGTTGAAGAACTTACACTGCTGAGCTCCTCGAGCAACCAGCTTGAGAAAGCGCACATGAAGAAACAGATACATTCGATGCTGCAGAGAATATTCATCAAATTCCGAATGTCTCGACTCTTGAACAATGCGTCTCAAACGACGATGACAAGCAAATCGTACAACAGGAAGGTCGACTTGCGACTCGCGGTTGTGCCTAACAATGCCCAGAGGCTTTCCCTCCAAAACTACGGTTTAACCGCTTCAATGATGACGACCTTAGCGAACACGAGACGAGGCATGTGTAATTTACGGAATCAAACTGATTTAACTATCCAAGGAACGAATGGTATCATTGCATGCTGGGCCCGTCGGTCGGCTATCCTGTCGAAAGTAATGCAATGCACCCGAGAAACACCACAAGATGGCACGACTCCTCCTAAAGGAGGCTTGAGGTCAAAAGCCGGGGATCATATACCACTTTCAAAGAACCACGTTCTAGGAACGAAACAGTAAAGAGAGTCGAGATCCCTAGTCGCAAGCCTAGAACGGTCTTCAGCCAAGGTAGATTTGGCCGACGGAAATAGAGGAGACATCCGGGTGGTTTGGCGATGAATAGTGGCGGCCGCGATCTCAACCACCAACAAGGTGTCGACAGAGGGAATGCACAGTGGATGAATAAGGGGGCATCAACAGAGCAATTCCTCATCTCTACCTCGTCCATTCAACCCATTCTAAATCGCAACTTGAGCCCTTCCTCAGACCCCCAGACTCCTTCTCATCGTCAACTCGAAGCACCCGCTTATACACCAGCACCGGCCCTAGAACCAACCTGCACTCCAAAAGCAGCAGCAGTAGCTCAACAAGCCCACACCGTCACACCCAATCCCATCACCCACCCCCTCAACCCCCAACCATGGGCCAAAAGCCCTCCTGCCACGAGTCCCGCCTCCTCCCCGACCCGGGCGCCACCTGCTGGTCCCCCGGCGCCGGCCACCTCCTCACCCTCGCCCTCGACCGCCGCCCGGAGCAGCTCCCGGGCGCCTGCCGGCCCAACCTGGGCGGCGCCTTCTCCGCCTACGCGACCTACGTCGACCTGAGCGGCGTGACCCGCGAGAACGTCGCCTCCGGCTCGAACCCCCGCCTCGTCCCCGACGGCCACGGCGGCCTGCACGACTTCGGGGACTTCGGTGGCGGCGGCGAGGAGGGGGAAGTCGTCCGCTACCGCGACATCATGCCGTACACGCCCGTCGGCATCACCCTCGCCTGGAGCACCAAGAAGGGCGACGGCAACTACTCCCAGACGTTCTTCTACAAAGGGGAACGAATCTTTGACGACGCGGCGGCGGCGGGGGACGACAACTCGAACCCCGTGGAGGATACCACTGTCGCCGACGGAAACGCCCAGCTTTATGCCTCCAAATACCCCAAGTGCCAGACGTAGCAAACCATGCATAGTAAGAGTTATCTAGTCAAATCGAAAATGTACGGTTCATGAAATTCGTCTATCTGCGTGTGTAAGAGTGAACCCAGTCAGTGGCTATTGACACCAAAGCCAGAAACTCTCCATCCAAGCACCCACCAAACCGACCCCAACTACACACACATACGCACACTGCCTCCTGCCTCCCTTACGAAGCCGTAAACCCCCTGATCTGCATATAAGCTCCGCCGTAACGTATCTCGCCCCTCCTCGCCCCCGACGAAGGGGGGAGGGAGGGAAAACGAGATAAAAAGCAAACTTGCCCAACCCAATGTCGACGACTCATGCTTCATAAGGAATTACTGTAAGTGTCCTGCTCTTCCCCTCCCCGAACCCCAAAGAACAAATAATACATCGAGCCTCCGGTCCAGCCGTAACTCCATTTCCCGTGGTCAAATGTCGACATTCAGATCATACCACCAGCCGCGCGAGCGCCATCGTGATGATTGGCGGAAGCGCTGGTGGAGTTGTGCCGTCCGTGTCGTGCCAAAATAGGTGGAGGGAGTAGCACCGACGAGGATAACTTGGTGATTAGAAGCGTTGGGTCGACCAGAAGACGGGGTTTTGTCGACACGAAGCTTTTGCCAAGAGGCCGTGGAAGGTAGGTTTATTAGAAGAAATATACAGGCAAACGCCGGTGTAAAAGCGTGTATGCCCGGTAGCCACGTAAAGCCGAGCGATCAATTGCGGCCGGAAACAGGGAAAAATCGTAAGTCGCTGGTGGAAAAACGGGATGCATAAACAAAGCTTGTCCTCCGAGAAAGATTCGATAGTAGTAGTACAAGGAGATTCGTGGTCGGTCACACAAAACCGGCAAGCCATCTCCGAGAGTATGTGGAGGAGGAAATCGATGGTCGTATATCAAAAGTATTGGTATCACGTCGAAAATGACCCGCCAGAACGCCAAGCCACAGAAGGAAGGAGAGAGAGAGAGGGTGCGCAAAACGAGGATGTTGTTGACGTCCAAAAATAACGGCAGGCTGTTTGCGTCGTATTGAAGAAAATGGGTATGCTGCGAATACGTTTGGTTGCCCGGCTGTTTTACCACCCCTTCTTCCTTGCGAATCTCTTGTTCAGGAGTGCTAATACTTTCGTAACGTTGAACTGAACATACTCGAGGTCCAAGTCATCTTGATTGTCCTTTTGCATCTCGAGCAGGTCATCGAGCTTTAGGTCCAGCTCGAGGAGTCCTCGGTTCCGACCTGTTTCGTCTGTTAGAGAATCGCTACACAGGGGCAACCAACTATGGAGGTCCTCACCCTTGTAGTGGAGTGAAATAACAAAGGTACCAGGAAGGGGGCTAGTGAAGTTGAAGTAGATGTTGGCTCTCCTATTGTCCGGAACATTGCTCTTCTGAATAACTCCTTCCTTCTCCAGTTGTTGATGGGTGAATTTATAGGGGCCGAGTACCTGCTGTTTTTGCTGCTTGCGGCGTGTACCCTCCGACTGACTCCGAACGTTGTGCAGATAGCTCTTGTACGTCTCGAGCTGCCCGACCAAGTACGAGTTATGATCCCGGATCGTCTTGAACACCTCTTCGAGCTTCTGCGTCTCCGTAAGTACACCTTCCTTCAGCGAACCGAGGTGCTGCAGCTCCTGCTCCACCTCGTCCCGGAGGAGGCTGAACTGATCCGACTTGTCAATCACCTTCATCTCCTGCAGCTGGCTCAGGAGCTCCATGGCGCGGATACCCTTGCGGACCATGACGGCATCGTTCTTGGAGGTGGCGGCGGCGTCGGCAATTCGCTCCAGTCTGAGAGGCCTGCGAGAAACCGTGTTATTAGGCGGAATAGAACGCATGACCTGGACAAAGATCGATTTGGCCTCCATGAAGAAAACTTCCTCCTGCGTAATGTCCAAAGCGGCGGTGAGGTCGTCGATGGCGGTCTCCCACCGACTGAAGAGGGGCAGGTTGATCGCTCGGTTCTCTTTTCTGGGCACTTGAGGCGGGGCGGGGCCCAGTTCGTTGATGATCAGGGCCAAGTGGGAGTTCTCGTCCTTGCATAGTTCTGCGGTGTGCTTGTCGAGGAGCCCGTGCATGGCGTAGACTTCGTTGAGCGTAATCGAAAGCTCCAGGTCCTTCTTGGACAGTGCCACGTAGTTGTCCATCTCCAGACTCTCGTAGAAGTCTTGTACCTCGCACAGGTCGAGCATGAACTTGTTGATGCGTTCCTTGTTTCCATTGATGAATGGCGCCAGTTTGGCCATGTATGGCTCCTTGGCATACGATGGCTTATTAGCCAAGTTCTGCAGCATCTTGGCGATGAGGGTCAGGGTTCTGCGCGGCTTCTCGGCCGGCGCGCCGTCAATAAGCATGTAGGATTTCGGCGTAACGATGGCGGGGTTGATGAAGCGCAGGAAAAAGAAACCTCCGATAAGTGTGCAAATAATTTGGTCGTTGGCGTCTGGGTACTTTCGCTTGGTTAGGGACCGAATTTGCTTGCAGATCCACCGGATTCCGTACGGCGCCTCATCCAAGCCGTCAAAGATGGTGTTGAGAAAGCCGTTAGCAATCTCGGTCAACATGGTCAGGCGGGGCTCGATGATGGCCTGGACTTGTGCGTTCTCGGCGGCTTCTTCCGCGGTGATGCCCCGCGGCAGGGAAGGCGGCAGGCTGCCAGTGTCCTCCTCAATCTGCTCGCACATGCGCTCGTACACCTTGAGGGGGTTGATCTCCAAGTCGAGGTCCTTAAGCTCGATGAGGCTGTTGATCCGGTCCGCGAGGACGGATCGCAGGAAGCTCTGGCCGGGGCCGCGGCGTGTGTAAGTCGTCATCATTCGGGAAACGGGCGTGTTCGCCCGCAGGAGCGAGGAGTACTCGGGCGTCGTGTCGAACTGGTATGTCAACACGGACTGGAACATGGTCAGGAGCAGATGCTCTTCGCGACTCTCGTATTGGTTTCCGTAGATTGTGAACATGACGGTTTGCAGTAGCGAGTCGATTTCGGACATGGATACGAGGCGGCACAGGTGAGCGATGTGCCGGGGCTCAGACTGCAGGAGGAACAGCAGGTTGCCGTACTTTTGCGTCTTGTCATCGTTCGGGAACGAACCCTCCTGCAGCTCGGTGCCATCTTCCAGATGGCTTGCCACTTCGTTCTGCTCTTCTAGTGCCATGCGGTTTTGGATGAGCAGGGCGATCCGCGAGTCGAGATACCGCACATCCTTTTCGAGGACGAAGTTCTTCTTGGACTGCGACGAAATCTTGGACTTGAGTTCGCGCAGGACTTTCTGGGCCTTGGCCAGGTCATCTTCGATTTCCAACTCGCTCTCGTTGGCGGACATGGACATGTACAGCGCCGACATGGAGTATCGCTTCGACTGACGGGCGGATCGGGAGCCATCGTAGGACGACATGGTGTTTTGGCGGGATATGGGCTGAAATGAAGATGACGAGGCTGTGGACGCCCGTGACGGAGTTTGTAACATGACTGACATGTTCGAATTGGTCCTGGGCGGCATTAAGGAGGTGGATCGACCTAGAGGTCTCGCGTGACTGGCAAACGCAGTCCCGTAGGGGGGAGGAGGCGGCGATAGGTCGCTGTGGTGCTAATTGGCACGGCCGACTGAGCGCTCTGTTCTGATGAAAGGGCAAGCACGGAGATGGCTTGCTGGCAAGAAAGAGTTGGCGCCAGAGCGCGACAAAATGGGCGTGGCTTCGTAAGAGCAGCTCGGGTCGGAATTCGATCGCCTCGTTGACAGCAGGAGCTGAAATGAAAGCACTGGAATGCAAGAGAGTGTAAGGGGTTTTCGAGGATCGGCTACCAGGCCGGTCTGCGCCACGAAATGTCAATGAGGAACGCCGCAGTGGTTCCTCCTGGCGTCGGGCGTCGAGGTAACACGCCTTTTCGTCTTGTTAAGAGTCGCGTCGATTGAAGGGGGGGTCTTTCTCTCTCTCTGGAGATTTAGTTTTCTTTCAGCTGACTCGGATGTGCTGCTTCGATCTCTTTAGGCAGGAAATAGTGAGAGGCTACCCCTTATGACCAGCAGTTGGTTGCCAGGCGCGGCACTAAATGCAATTAGGGGGTCCACGAGGATTTGGTTTCGGTGGCAGAGTGGGTTTTGCGGGCGTATATATTAGGTCGGACAAGAAAAACAGCCTTCTGGCCGGCGCGCTGTGTCAATAGGGCAGGTTAAGTATAATTATGAGCAGCGGGTTCGAAATTGATGTTTGACCACATAAAGTACGAGCGGTTGCCGGTCGAAAGTGCGACGAATAGGGAGAGAGGGTATGTCCTTCCTTCAGGTCAGACAAGACAACCGTTCTTGTTCGAGACACGCAGGCTGCAGCTGAAATGTTGCACCAGCTTTCTACGTGTTTGATTTGGCTGGACGACTGGAAGGATTTGGAAGAGACGGGTCGGTCTCGTCGCTTCTTTGCGATTGCTATGATTGCAGATCTGTCGCAAGTGTGAATGCAAGCACACAGACAGGAGGCCCCGGATGGAAAGAGGGAAAAAGGTGAAGGTTGTGTTGATTTACGGGGGAGGGGGTGGGTGCGGAACTGCTGCAATTGAATTGATTCTGATGAAAGGGGAAGAAGGACGAGGTCGAGAGCGAGGGTGCGATTGGTCTCCAATCAATCAACCACCACCGCTACTAGACAGCCAGAGAGACAGCCAGACAGACACCGACACACACTACTACGACTTGAAATCCAGTTCGTTATGGGTAAGGTAGGACGAGGAGGGGCCGAGGTGTGTCTGATGGAGGGTGATAGGGTGATGGGGGGACGAAATGGTTGGATGGGGGGGTCGCTGATAGCGCATCTGCAACTAGAAAGGGTGCAGCAGCAGTTCGTGCAGTAGCGCAGCGAGCCGGCCAGGCCCCAAGTGGGATACCCGCGATTGATTTGATACTTGCAAATAATTCGCCGTTTCAGAAGGTCAGGCACATCGAGGGGCGGTGCCCAAAAAGACCGGAGCCCAGCAAAAAGACTGGGGACCCGCTCGACTGGCCTGCCCACCTTATTAAAAGGGGAATCGGGGAAAGTCTTGAAAGTGCATGGCAAAAAGAGCCGGAGGAAAAAACTGAAGCGGATCGATCTGCAGTGCAATTGCCCATCATCTTACAGGCATATCTCATACAGCGGACGGTGCAAGGTGGTGCCCATACATTGAGATATGTATCATCATATCATTATTTGCACCCGAACATCAGATACTCGATGCGTACATACATCCGGCTCACGCGTCTCTTGTTGTTTTGCTCATCATCACTTCCAGCCTAGCACGACGAGGCCGTTTCCCAGTCTGGTTTAGGGAAGGTTGCAGTATTAGCCTACCTAGTCGGCTGCGCAAATGGCCGGCTGGTTGACAGAGCCGAAAGAGTGGAGATGACTTGACTTGGACAGAAAGGCACGCCCGTCCGCTAGAGGTCTCTTGGGATGAGGGCAGTATTCTAACCTGTATAGTCACTGCTACTGCGACCACAAAGCAGGTATATTCCTGTTGTGGTAGTAGTAGGTGAGAAGGATGGGTTGCAATGACAGACAATAGTCGGCGGCCAAACTTGTTTTCTCCGAGACAGAGAACTGAAAAGGAACGAAAAGAGGGAACAAGAGGAGTACCTATGTAGGTAGTTGATATCAATCCATTATCAATCGACCGGTCTCCTCTTGCGACGAGATATCTCCATCTACATTCGATATTAGGTATTGCATGTGTACAGCTAGGGAGCATCGAGGCTACTGCATGGCCGATTTTTTTTTTTTTTTCTTCCTCGCGTGGTCTACGATCGGAGTCTCGCCGTACCTGTCTGCCGCCTGTCTTAGAATCAGGACCGGCTCCCAGCAATGAGATACTAGTAGATTCGCCTCTGGTGTCTGGAGTCTGATAATGGTGTGCAAATGTCTTGGGGTGGGAAGCCATAGGAAAGATCGGCCAGGAACGTCGATCGGGAGGAGGGTGCTAGTTTAGCCCAATGGGGCAGCAACGGGGTCGTCGCCAGGTCGCTTCAGTCAATCTACACCAGCACAGTACTTGATCCAATCTGCTGGCCAGAGGAGGATGGCATGAATGAGGATGTGGGAGATGCGCAAGCTCATGTTCGACAATCGAAACACCTGGTGACATCCAGGACCACCCGAGGCCGTGATGCATCTCTTCCATTTGTTCCCTTCTCGGGTTATTGTTAGCTCTGAAACAAAGTCGAGCGTGCCGGGGGGCCACATGCAGCATAAGGCATATCATCACACCTATTTGAGTAAAAAACGGGCTCCCCTCCCAATAAATCCAACCCAAATATGCATCCTGCAGGGACGACGCCCTCCCAAGACGGCACGCGAGTGGCAATGGAAGCTGATCGCCCTCCTGTCCCGAGACGGAAGCAGCAGCAACAGCAACGATCACGGCAAACGGCAGCAGTTGGACAAGACGGTTGACGGGTATCTCTGTTTCTTATCTGGATGAATGGGTCAATATGTCGCTAGCCAAGCAATCTAGTATATACGCATGGATCCTTTTGCGTCGCTTTTCGTCATGCCATCCAGCGAAAGACCCAGCAGAAGGTCTGATGATTGATCTGGTATGGGGGTCTTGGGCCGGCGCTAGAGCTTGTTTGAGAATACAACCTCAACTGGAAAGGTAAGCCAAAGCTGCGGCCAGGGTGCAATGCGCTTTTTGCATATCTGCAAGGG
This sequence comes from Arthrinium phaeospermum, assembly GCA_006503535.1. NCBI lineage: Eukaryota > Fungi > Ascomycota > Sordariomycetes > Amphisphaeriales > Apiosporaceae > Arthrinium > Arthrinium phaeospermum. Next base: position 4,744,298 of record QYRS01000001.1, on the reverse strand, counting down.
TCTGACGAGCATCGCGCCAGTGGGGTTCGGGTTCTTGCTCGGGGGCGCCAGCAACGAAAAACCGCCATGTAACCGCATGTATGCAACAGTACTGGAGATAATTAACGAGCTAGGTACTACTTTGCTCACTGTAAGTCGGCTGTAAGTGCTCGCAGCAGTGCTCGCAGTAGTACTCACAGCTCGGTATTACTCACCACAGGCACGCACTAACGTCTTCTCGTATCTTCGGTCTCGCGCAAGACTGCGCGGTCAGGGTCTGACTGATTGATTACAGGGAAAGCTACGCGGGCGGGCAAGGGTCGAATCATGTTTCTTCACATTCGACGTCCGGCTCCAACATCCACATCTCATATGATATGACCTGCACACACGCGGCACGAGCGAAATGCAAATGGCCCCTGGCCCCTTTTCTTACCCGGCTTGTTGGATAGAGGTTGACTGCATGCACGCATACACGTATGCATGTCAGCTATGTTTCGAATCAAGCGAGCGCTTCGAGACGCGACGCCTTCCAAAAGCCCACGGCAAGCAGCACGCCACCTTCCAGAGCCGACGCAAGGGATCCCGGCCAAACGAAACAAGAATTGAATTCACTTTGCCGAGCCTTTTCGATCCATTCCACTCACGACGGTGGTATTGCAGGCAGGCAGAGAGCTACGTACATATCTCGGTAGATGACGGCTGCAAGGATCCGGTGCACCTTGCGAAGTTGCAACATGAAACAAACCTTGAATGGTTATTTTGGGGGAGGTGGGCTCGTAATCAATCAATAACATAAAATAGCCGGCGCCTGGCGAGCCTAAGGAGGAGGCTGAGTGAGGTTGCCCATTGCCCAGCGCCGTCCGTCCCTACCTACTGGCCGTCCCAACGTTCCACCTCCAGGCTCCCCCATCCCCGCGCACACGCACGGCTGCACCCTTTATCAACCGAACGAATTCCCGTTGCAGCGCTGCTCCTGGGCTGGCGTCTCTCGCTCAGCCAGCCGTGGGATTTCCAATCTCCCGCATCTCCAACACGAGGGCCTTTTTGGACATGTCGATCTAAAAGTGCGCTTTTGTACTTGTCAATCCAGCCAACGCGTATCAAGGAACGGGCGTGGAAGGAACCGAGATTTCGTGAGACCAAGAGGCCGTCAGCCTTGGTCCCAAGAGCCCTACAATCCCGCGCAGAGCTGGGAATGTCTTATCATCAACCCTGACTAGCTCAGCCTTGGTGAGATTGATTTGCAGAGAAATAACCAAGTACTGTACATTGACATTGTCGGTTTATTGCCCGCTATGTTTCTTGGCTGATGACACCAGTCGCCTACGGTATGCACCATTTGTTCATATCGCCAAACGTCTGATGGTTTCGCAAGCAAATTATCAGACGGGAATGGTCGGTCTGGCTGAATCTGACCGCAAGTCTAGACCAACAACACACGCCGAACGGGGGAACTCATCACGGTGGCATGTCATGATTCGGTGGGTATCTTCGGGCGGCCTTTCACGGACGAGGTCTACAATAGCAAGCCACTAACTACCTGCTGCCTGCCTAGGCTCCCACTCTTGGCCGGCCGTGCTGCGCTGTCGTATCGACGTTGGCTGTCCTGGCCGCCACGTCACTGTCGTCGTAACTTCCAGATCAAGATTGACCCATCTTTTGCGGCTGACTCCCAGCAACCCCCCAGGAAATGATTCATTCCGTATGGAGCTCCCCTGCTGCTTTGCTGAAGACGATCCGGCGCCTTTAGTTGCCATGTGCATATCGCCTACGTACATAAGATTGTAAACCGTTGATGGTCCTGACGCGGGGTACATGGGACGATCTTGCTTCTTGCAAATGAATCATTGCTAAGAATGCGTAGCCCGTAGCCCGTAGCCAAGACACCTTGCCGCATGTAGCCCATATTCCCTCTTTCGGGCGGCATGTGCAGGAAGGTGGCTACGATGGTCCAAGGAAGCCGCACAGCACCATGCCAATTCTGTGATTTGGGGCCTTCAAGCCTTGTCGCAAACCCCCCCCCCCCCTTTTGGAGCGGTCTTACAGTAGGTATCCAGCCACGGCAAGCCTAAGTAGCGACCGAAGCTAGACATTGGCACATGGCCCCTGGCGCGGAAACTGATAGCAAGAAGGAAAAAAAACGTACTCTTGCCTCCTGCTCGCGCCGGCAATACAAGCAGAGAAAAAGAGACGTGCGAATGAGCAGGTGTTACAATCTCGGATGGAAATGCAAATTCTCGCCCCCCGGGTTTGCTAGGTTGGACACACACTTATGAGACTTGTTAGAGACTGCTTTGTCGTCAGACGTAGTTTTGGCAGATTTTGACATGCGTAGTGCGACTTGGCCACAACATGACATGACATGAAAGCCAAGCGACCAAGGAAATGAATTGGCTTCCAGCGCGACGTTGGATGAACCTCTCATATTTTTCTTACTGTGGTTCTCCATTCTCGTCTTCTTCTTAACTTCCTTTTCCGCTTTTGATTTCCGTCGCTGTAGTCGTGAATACAAATATACACCCGTCAGAATTGGAAACTGAATCGTTCAAATTCGCCTAGCCCCGAAATGTTTCCTTGGTTTCTGTTCCTTGCAGCCTGTGCCTGTGCCTGTTCCTCGCTTCCCCTGGTACCTGACTAAACCTGCTAGAGTTTGTGGGGGAGGGGAGCAGGCGGACAGGGGGCGACAGGTGGCCAAGTGACCCTACAATAGCCGTGCGTGGTGTGGTGGTGTGCTCGGACACTTTTTAATTCTCCCACAGCGCTCTCTCATCTCGGCAAAGTTGGCGATCCGCAGTCCTGCGCTGGATGTTTGTTACCCGTGTTTGCGCCTCTCAGCCCTCTTTCAATCTCTGTCACTGTCTCTGAACCCACGGGATCAGTCGCCGATTAAGATTAAATGGCGTACCCAGCTGACCATATGACATCGCAACCGGGCGCCCGACAACTTCGGGTTGTTTGTTTCCTAAAATCTGACACTGACACCCCCAAGACAAGCAGGTCAAGGGCCAACGTCTGACCCAAGGATCCGGTCGTAGCAATCTTTGCCCGGCCCAGCCCCAGCCAAGCCAAGCCATTCACGACTGCGCACGCATCTGTCAATTTCCCCAGTGATGTCAGCCTGCTGGATTGCTACATAACGCGGCACGGATGCACGCCGTTAAATCCTTTTTTTTTTTTTTTTCTTGCTGGTTTTTTGTTGCGACCCTGCTGCCGATCGTGGGGAATACGAGTCAATATCCCTAACCGAACCGCGGCTGCCTGAATCGCATGACGACGTATCACAATCCCCAATGCCCGTCTTGATTTTCGGGGTCCTCTCTGTCGCATGCTGCGGCTAAGGCGGGCGGGCAGGAAGGAAGGATGAAGGGAAGGATCAATACAATTCTGTGGGGGGATTAGTTTCCCGCCCGTCCAATTCTGGAAGGGAGACAGGCGACCGACCTATCTTACGGCCGGTGGAAGCGATTTGTAGGTTTCGTTTATATGCCATTCATTCTACTTTGGGGAGGTAGGGTGGTCGGTCACCAAAACCTGTCTCGAGCGCGCGGTCATTGTCTTGTTTGAGGGTCGAACATCGGCTCGGGCCAGTGTCTCTGACTTATTTATATCACAGTCTCATCTGATTTCTGCTTTTGGGCGAATCACGAGTCATCCCATTGGAAAAGAATTCTAAGGCCTAAGTATGTTAGTCTCAGCCGGGCCCGTCCCCCGTCCCGGTGGATAGGCGGCGATGCCCGGGCTGCGTGCCACACACGCCCGGCGGCGACCTCGAGCCCCTTTCTCCCTCTCATTCCATCCACCGGCGGGCGAGGACCGGCATTACCCGCCGCATGGCCTCGTCCTTCTCCCTCTTCAGCCCAGCGTCAATTTTCTTCTTCAGCTCCGCGGCCTCCTGTTGTCTCCGGGCACGATAGTCCGCCTTTTCAGGCGATGTATGTTTGTCGGCATCAAGTTCCGCCCGAATCGCCTCGTAGCGCGCTGTGTACCATTTGCGGACCCGGCGCCGGGCCTCGATCATCACCTCACCCGACGTCATGTGCGCAATCTTGTCTGCGCTCCAGACGCATTCATTCAAGGTTGGGCCAAGTGGCTCGCACTTCCCGGGCTTTCCCTGGTGGGGGCAATAGCCATTGTCGATGCTTCGGACAAGCTCATTCTCCCGCTTGTTCCGCTCTTCGTAGCTTTCCGACCCGCTCGGGTAGCGCCAGGCTGCGAGGGAGGCCGACACGGGAGACAGGCGCGGCCAGGTCGGGCTGTCCTCGTCGAGGCACTCGGTGTTGGTCGCCATGGCCAGGCCGATCTCGTCCGTTGTCCCCATGTTACCACACGTGAGTACTTCCAGGCGAGGGCGACGCGGGAGGGTTTTGGGACTCGGAGCACGGCAGGCGCTCGTGGCAGGTCGGCTCGGCTTCTGGCCGTGTCGGTTGTGCGAGCGGGGCGAGGGCGGTGCCACAGCCCGGGGCAGAGGATCGTACTCCGGCACCCGCTCCATCTTGCTCGAACAGCATCCCATTGTCATGGCAATGTTCTCTTAACTCGGGGCTCGGGCTTAGTTTCTTTCAGGGCGGGCAGCCAAAACTCCACTTACTTGACAGAGCCCACTCCTTTGGGGGTCGATCGAGTCCGGCTCGAGACTTGGTCTTTCGTCAAGATCTACTTGGCGAACGTTGCGAAGAGTGGGGTGGTAGGCGAATGCGGCCCTCGGCTCAGGGGTGAGGAAACCTGCGCAAAGTGAAAGCGGTTGATGTGGTCTATGTGGCGATATCTTGCTTAGGAAACTGACGTTTGTGGCTCGGCTCTTGAGATTACGCTGTGGCGCAACGACCGATTATATACTTGTGTCAATCAGTGCTGGATGTGAATACTATGGCTGTCACTTAGTCAGCTGTCAACAAAGCTCACGTTGTTTGCTATGTGTCGAATCTATATGCATCTCATTGTATGTACAATGTCCTTTACCCGGGAACAAGGGGGGACTCAGCTAAACTCTTTGTTGGATGTCTCGGTCTCTGACAGATCAGTATGTTTCTCCGAGTGCCTCGTCGGAGTCCGCGTTAACGGTGTCTTGCATCTCGTCGTCAGCCTCCTCGTCGTCGCCTTCGTAGCCTTCGGCGTTGTCTCCTTCTTTCAGGTCCTCCATATCCTGGCACTCCTCTTCGGCGCTGTCCTCTTCGTCCTTCTGCAGCTCTTCGTCAACCAGGACGAACTCTGCCTCGTCCTCACCTACCTCTTCTTCCACCACTCCAGTAATCTTGTCGACATCCCCCCACAGATCGCGGATGGACTCGGCGTGGACGTCCTGCTCCAGCCCCAAGTCCCAGAGGGCCCCGATGACCAGGTAGTGGTCGTCCTCAAACTCCAGGAACTCCTCGATTTCCCAGTCGTCGTAGATGCTCAGGAGCCGCTTCAGCGCCATCTCGCGCCGAAAGGGTATGTAGGCCTCGTTTTTGCGGAGCTCCGTCTCGTCGGTCCAGTCCGGCTGGGCGATGACGAGTTTGGGGAGCTGGCGGGGGGTCATGGCGCGTGGCAGCGCGGGGAACGGGGGGCGGGTGGCTGTCATTTTGTGTAAGTGTTCGGGTGACTGTAGGGGCAGCGGGTCGATTAGGGGAAAGGGGTTTTGGTTAGATTGTCTTGGGAATGTTACTATCACCGGGATATGAGGCCTGCTGCTGCTACTACTGCTGTGTCATGGAAAACGAGAGGGGTGGTACAGCGAAGGATTAGGGGTTTTTCAGTTGAGGAGACTCCATTGTTCGTTTCAAAGACTATTCACTTTTGTCGTCTTCCTGGGACATTGTGTCTTCGGCAAAGAGGCCGCTGACGATCAATTCCATTATTATGACTGATCATAAAGCACCAAAATGACATTACTGGTCAATGAAGATATTCTTTCTTTGCCTAAACTTCGATCTAGACTCTGGACAAAAGCTGAATCATCATGGCCTACAGCAACAAAACCGATCGAATATTCATTACGTACTAAGAGTTCCATTTGTGCTAAAAATAGCATCAAGCTACATAGTGGCAAAATATTGGGATGAATGAGCTGATATACCGGGTCCCTGCATTGCGGCGACTTGAGGTGGTTCAATGTCCCTGGTATAGTGTGCCATTGTACGACCAAAACTGGAAACACAGCTTGTCGCTGTTAGTGCTAAGAACTGGTCGTTGTTAGCTTATTATAACCCTCCGAAAAGTTGGCGAGGCGTATGTCTCCGAGTGTGCTTGGTCAAAAGTATCCGACAACACCACTAGCGTCCTCGGAGACTATATCAAGCGGCAAAGTATTACTAACCGGTAAATCAAGTGAGTATGAGTACTAGTATAAAGTAATCGTCGTTGTCACCGGGAAATGTGTGAAAAAAGGAAAAGAAAACACATAACTCTCCATCGCACTCCAACTCAGCTATAGCTCAAAATTCTACCCCTATCTTGCTCAAATACCAAACCCTCTTTCACCGAATCATCACGACCCTACACATAGGATGGCTTCCGAACTCCAACATACACTTTGGCTATGGCTCGAAGGGTTCTTCCCCCGACGAGTCTGGTACTACCTCCTGACCAAGGGTCTCGTCGCCTCCCCGGCCGACCTCCTCGAGGGCAGAACCGTCGACTCCAGTCTGCACATCAACCGCATGCACATTGATATGTCCACGGGCGGCTGGAAGTTCGCTGATCCAAGCAACCCGGCGCCTGAAGGCGCCTCCACCCCGTGCCTCGGGATCCATGACCCGGCCGCCGGCGAGACCCGCTACATCTACGAGAGCGCCTCGATCTTGATGTACCTCGAGAGTTTGTACGGCAGTGTCCAAGGAGGACCCGCTGTTATGCCCAAAGACCCCGTGGATGCCGCTACCATGCACGACATCATCGGCATCATGAACCTCGCCATGCTCGACGCTGGCTACTACACCCGCCACGCCGTGCCCGTGCTATCAGCTTGGTCGGGGGTAGCGAACGAGGACCGCAGCCGGGCCGCGGCACTGAACGCGCGGGCAGGGATGAACAAGAACCTCGGCAAAGTCCAGGCATGGGCAGCCAAGTCCCTGAAGACGACGGGATGGCTGACACCCGGGACAGGGGGTCCGGGCCTGGCCGACTTCAGCCTCGCGGCGGCGCGCCGGTATTTGGAGCTGACCTTCGGGTGGGATATCTTTGAGGAGGGAGAGGAGCTGAAGGAGCTCGCGGCTTGGTATGAGCGGTTCAAGGGTCTGGACTGGTGGGAGGCGGCCGAAGAGCAGGTTATCGTGCATCCGCCGCAGTTGAGGCTCGGAAAGGAGTGCCGCGAGTTTTGATAGGTGAGCGAGATGGATCTATCTCTCATGTTCATTCTGTTTCCATATACGGATAGAAAATCTGGCATGAAGTGAATAATGTCATGTGGGACACTCCAGACTGCGGTTACTACCGTTAGTTTCCCCTAATGATCAAGATACCATTATCATGCAAGTACTGTTGATTCCTGTGTAGTATGTATGCGAATGCTCTTTATTGACGCCACGCCATCTAGCCCGAATGGATGGCCAACCCCGGAGCTACCATCGCCCAAGTGTGGTTGAACATTTGCGTGTGATGGAATCTACTTGCTCGTGGGCGTAGATAGGTGGGAGGAGAGATGTTTAGTGTCCAACATGGAAGCAGCAGGTCCCCATTTCATGTAATCATGCCATGCAGCTCCACCTAGCCCCCGAGGAAGCAGCGCATGCAGCTGCTACTCAACCTCGTTTCGAATCGTTGACTGGGGCCACTTGTAGTCAGGTGAGCGTTTCTTGCTGAGGCATATGGTGACCCAGAACAGAAGGAAGTAGCCGACCATCACTTCCAACAATGCTAAGTAGGCACCCCATGGACAAGGCGGATGTCTATCGTACTTGCACATCAAGATCAAGACGGTGGACATGAACGCCATCCAGACCTCGCCGAAGACCAAGAGAAAGAAGCTGACTGCCTCCAGAGTTCGAAGTTGTGGCGGGCCGGGAAAGAACAGGCCGTACTTGTGAGAGATGTGCAGCACGTCCTTTTGGATGTGCAGGCCCCATTCGCTGATTTGCAGATGAACTTCGTTCCAGCTGCCATCTAGATTCCTTTTGGGACTGAGCCAGCGTCTGAGAAACCGTAGACATTTGCGGAAGGATTGAAGCATTGTGTCTGGCCTTGATGGAAAGTCTGAAGGTATTGTTGCTTGTAGGATAGGTTGTTGATTAGAAGGAAGGAGCGGGCTGTAATTGATGTTTATGGCCACTTGTGGTTTGTAGGTACATGAAAGTGTGTAGACTGAGCGAACGCAATTTGTACCTGACCCGAGTACCGTCGAATTTATGAAGGCCAGGTCAAACGGAGATGGACGGTTACGGAGATGCAAGCAGGTCTTTCCGATCTTTCTCAAACTCTAGTTGTACTAGTACAGGCAGAAATTCAATAGATGCTCAATTCCACAAACACTTTCACTTTGAGTATGAGGCTTGAGCCTACCTAGGCTGGTATTGGTGATATACTGTATATTTTTAAAAAGGGATTCGATTTGCGTTGTCGGGCCATTCTCTGTTGGAGGAAATTTCCAACTATCAATAGGGGGGAGTCCATCGAATAGGGGGAGTTGTTCGTGTATGTCTTGTATTTGATAACTGTGGCTCAGCTTAGGCCTTGGGCTGTGGCATTCCCCACTCCCTGGGTCTTGGCTGCCAGGGGTTCTTGGTTGCTGCGGGACCACCCCAGGACCCCGCCAAAACCCACTAAGGCTCAACTTAGCGACAAACAAAAACATGTGCACATCATCATCGTCCTCTTTAGCTTCAGAAATCGGGCATCGTGGTGCAGCTACATTCCCGTCCTCTGAATTGCGCCATCCCATATCCAAGAGCGGGCAATTAACAATGGGATCTTTTTCCCAAATTGCAACCAAAGCGCGTCCTACAGCAACCTGGCAGCCTGTGTGAGATTGCACGCCTGGTTCGTCCACATGACGACATAGACCATGCCTGTTCTCAGCAAGCCCCTACCGGCGCTGTACGTCGTCTACGTCCTCCGCTCGACCGTCCGCCACGCATCCTTCTACATCGGGTCAACACCTCATCCGCCCAGGCGACTCAATCAACACAATGGGGTCGCGAAGGGCGGCGCCGCCCGGACGTCGCGGAACTCGCTGCGGCCGTGGGAGATGGTGGCCGTCGTCTCAGGGTTTCCGAGCAAGATAGCGGCGCTGAAATTTGAGTAAGATGCCCAGCCTGTGCTGTTTGCGACCATTGGCCGCAAATGGAAGACTTTCAGCTAACAGGACGACAGATGGGCTCTAGCGAACCCGCATTTGTCACTACATATCCCCTCGTCCGCCCGAATCACCGTCGCGACCCAGAAGAAGCGCAACGGCCACCCGAAGCGTCCGCCGTACAGCCTGACCTCGGTCATATCGAACCTCCACCTCCTGCTTCGGGTCCCTAGTTTTCTGCGGTGGCCGCTCAAGCTCCATTTCTTCAATCGCGACGTCCACAAGGCCTGGCTCAGGTGGTGCAGCACCGCCACCGACAAGTTGCGCGACACGATGCCGATCGTCACTGACTTTGAGCCCGTAGCGGGGACTGAGGTCGTGGAGAACCCTGAACCAAGCACCCAAGGGGAGGGAGAAGAAGAAGCAGCGCCTCAGCCGACAGCCTGGGGAATCCATGCTCTGCCCCTGGACTATGCGCCAATGCGAGACATTGTTACCAAGACTGATTCCATCTTCGCTTTCGAAAGAGAGGGAAACTGCGTGGTCTGCGACGAACATCTACCTACGGGCGAGGGCATGTATGCCGCCTGTACCAATACGGGATGCGAGGGCGTGGGGCATGTTTCCTGCTGGAGCAGCTACCTCCTTGGCTCAGGTCCGACGGATGAGGTCTTGCCCATCAGTGGCCACTGCCCACAGTGCGACGGATCTGTCACCTGGGGCGAGATGATGACCGAGATGACATTGCGCATGCATGGCCGGAAGGAAGTGGAAAAGCTGCTCAAGAAGCCACGGAAGAAGAGAGCTCCGGCCAAGGCGGCAGCGAAATGATTGACGGCAAGCTTGGCCGAGAGGCAGTTTAGGGTCAAGCCCGTTGGATACCCAGACAGGTCAGGTGGCTATAATCTGACCTAGTATGTGCCAGCATTGGTTCCTAACAGTGTCGGACCCATTTCAGCTGACGATCATTGGAATGTAGCCTAAGATATCGACCATACATACTTTCTCGCCCGGGCGTTCAAGTCATTCGATTGGAGAGACTCCTCCTGTATCGATCAAGTGCCTCAAAACGAAGTGCATGTTCAAGGGGCCCAGCTGGAAACTGACCAGGCCTCAAAAGGGGTACCCGGATGTGTTACCACATACAAGTTAGTCTACCAATACCTTGAATGTACTTTGCGAGCTTTGTTTAACGAAATTAAGTGCTTCATAGACCTGGAAATCAGAAAAGAACGATTTGACGATATTAATAATGTGAATACGAAATATGGATCGGTCTCCAAATGCCAGTCTTTGCTCAACCCTCGACGATCTCCGATTCTTCGACGAACTACCATGATTATTTTTGAGCCGCCATATAGCAGTCTTTGGTGTGATCACTGGGCGCTTATTGTCATGGGACGGCAATCTATCCCGTTAGTAAGGTCGGAGCCGTTGCCCTGGGACAGGTAGAGGGCATTGCCGCACAGGAGCAGGTTGGACCTGGCGTCCTTGAGGTCGCGGAAGAAGAGCGCGGCCGAGTGGTAGTCCATGCAGCCCTGGACGCGGGCGGCGGCGCCCGCGGCGACCATAGACTCGACGCCGGAGCGATAACCCAGCAGGACCTGGACCGAGCCCACGACGTCGGTCTTGACGTAGGCGGCCAGGGGCTCGATGGGGGGCAAGGTGGACGCCTGCTGGAGAAGGCCCTGGCTGTCCAGCACCCAGCTCGTCGGCGAGTCGTAGCCAAAGTTGATGGACATGAAGGTCCCGTAGATGAACGGGGTCATGTGCCGGGTGGACCCGCTGGGGTCGGGGGACGAGGCTTCGAACACCATCCCGGGCATCTTGCATTCCTGCGACACCAAAACCGGGGGCGGCGTCGCCGTCGTCAGCGCCACGGTGGTCGAGGTCGTCGTCGCGCTCTCAGTCGCGGTAGCCGGCGTGGGCGTCTCCGTGACGGTCGTCGTCAGCGTCACCTCGGTCGTGGCCGTGACGGAGGCGGTCTGGGTCTCGCTCTGCGACAGCGTGCTGCCGACCACGGACGCCGAGGCGGTCACGGTCACGGTGGTGGGCGCGGCGGCACCGCTGCCCGGGACCGTGATGGTCGTGGGCTCGACGCCGGCGCAGCGGCAGGCGGACGTGTAGACGTCCCACGAGCCGCTGCAGGCGGACGAGGCGTAAGTGGGCAGGGCGGCAGGGGCAAGGATGGGGGCCAGGGGGGTGGTGATGGTGGCCAGGCGGGCCTTGAGGGCGAAGACGTACTGCCAGGCCGTGCTGGTAGCGGCGGGGGCGGTCTGGACGGAGGTGGCGGTGGCGGGCACGGTGACGGTCTCGGTCACGGTGTTGGTCTGCGTGGCGGCCGTGACGGTGGTGCCCGTGCTGAAGGAGAGCGTCTCGGTCGAGGCCGTCTGGGTGACGGTCTCGGTGAACCGGGCCGTCTCGACGCCGGTCTGGGTGGCGGTCGTGGTGGTGGTGACGTCGCTGTTTGGTACTTTTTAGGACTTCCAATTCTTACATATACATGCCATGAGAGCCAGCGTTGCTTACCTGGGAGGCGATGCCGTCACGGTGACCACGAGGTTTGCCGAGCAGTCAGCGACTCCGCCGTTGAGGGGCGAGCCGATGGCTAGAGTAAGACAGTATCCATGTTAGCCCATCATGCATGGCTCTATGTTTCTCATCCCCTTTATGATGGCGGTTGTACTCACCTTTCAAGCACTGGTTGCTACGACAGCAACCCTTGGGGCCGGTGGCGGCAGCGATCTGCAGCAAGCAGGCCGAAGCCACCGAGACGGCTACCGAGCCTTTCATGATTAAACGAGTGACTGATAGACTGGGATAAAAGAGTGTATAGCGAGGTCGCGCGAGTCTCCTGGGGCATCAGAGTCCAGAACGTGGTGGTACCCCGACATATATGGGCGCATGCCAAGGCGGGCGCCATATTACCCCTGGCGGCATTTGCCCATCATCTCTGCGGAGTCTGGAGCATCAATGCCGCTTTTCTTACTAGACGGGAATGGCCTCACTCTGACAATCTATTGCAATGGCCGGAGCTGAAAGCAAGCAGTTTGTCGGACGTCTCTGGTTAGAGCGACAAACAAATAGTCCGTGTTCTAGCTCCGTCTATGGAGAGAGCAGGTATAGCGCTAAACTAGCTTGCGGAGGTCAGCTAACCGCTCTGCCCTTCGGGTGCACCTGGAGAATCTGCTCCAGTCTTGATTAAGAGCGCGGGTTGATCTAGTCGCAGGGCCTAGCCACCATCCGGTCGTCGGCCGTCGCACGGCTCTATCCACTCTTCAGCTCACCTCGAACACTCCCAGCTGATAGATGCGAACGACGATCTACTGCTGACGACCTCGACTTTCGGAAATTGGCATTTCACGTAGCTGCTATTGACCCCTTCCATTCGACAATATGACTTGCTTTAAGCCGTCTTGTTTCCCAGTTTCGAGACCTTCTTTTCCTTTTGATCAATCATAACCCATCGAGTCCCTTCCACCCACCCTATCTCAGCTAACCGTCCCATCCGACAGAGCCACGAGATGTCGTCCAGACCCCCTTCCAACCTCGGCCTAACTCTGTGCTCCATCGGCTTGTTCTACGACCCGATCGTGCGCAACTGCCTCGACCTGTGTACTCCCGGCCTGTTCGCCGACCCCACCACGCGCAACTGCGTCTTCGAGTGTCCCGTCGGCTTCATTGCAGATCAGGCCATCGCTGCCTGCGTTCCGTGTCCCGCCGGCACGACGTCGGCGCCCGGCGGGCGCGTGTGTGTGTCGTGTCCCGCCGGCACCTACTCTGACAGCACCACCGGCGGCGCCTGCGTCCCGTGCCCGCCGGGCACGGCGGCGGGCCCCGGCAGCAGCCAGTGCCTTGCCTGCCAGGCGAACTACTTCGCCACGGCGAACGGCGAGAGCTGCCTTCCCTGCCCGGTACGTTGGAGGCATTCTGCTCTTTCTCCTTTGTTATTGCATTGGAATACTAACGCGCGTTTTTCCGCTTCAGCTCGGGACTGGTTCTGACGTCGGGTCTGATATGTGCACCGTTTTGGCGTCGGTGCCTACTGCGAGTCTTTCTGCGTCTGCCTCTACCGAGAGTCAGTCTGCGCCTACTGAAGGCCCGTCTGCTACTGAAAGTCTGACTGCCACGGAAAGTGCGTCTGTTACTGAAAGTCAGTCTGTGCCTACCGAAAGCCCGTCGGCGCCGCCAGAGACCGGTAGTCGTTGCAAGCATAGGGGACAGAACTCAGCTGGCAGGGGCGGAAGAGGGGGTGCACGGAGAAGTCTTGGTAGGCGCTGAAAAATATGTACTAGATGCACTTGAACATTATGGAATCAATATCCCTGAGTATTGAAGAGATGGAATTTGGTACTCGATTTATCTCAGTATGTTGACCCAGGCCACCACAGCGTGCGATATGGCATAACCTCCAGAATAAATACTTAATGAATGAATTGAGAAGTTTCCAGCACCCAGATAATGTACTGACTGTGCGCGGGAAGGGCGGATGAATAGGTTAAGTATATAAAGTAATGGCAGGAGACGGTTGTGGCGCCTCACGGGGCCCACTTGCGCATATTCTACGGCACGTTGCGCAAACCATTATTGCTTAGACTTCACATTGGCAATGGCGCGTCGTTGCCTAGTATCATCTGGCCACAGTCTCTGGTAGCAAAGAACAGCAGTGCAAATCAAGGCATTGTCTTCACCTTATCAATCCATTCGAAATCAGCCCTATTTTCTCTCCTTTCCCAAAACAGTGCCCAGCAGTCGCTCAGAAAACAAGACACGCATACACTCCGCTGAGAATACCACAGAAACCATGCAGTCGACAGAGACAGTCTCCTACGGGCTGGACCACTCCCTCGTCTACCACCCCACCACCGGCAACCTCTCCCGCAGGGATCAGCAGTCGAAGCTGCCCGGCCAGCCCTGGATCACGCTGTCCCCGAACAAGGCGCTGCTTACCTATATCCGGCGGAATGACGGCGCCTCCAGCCTGGAGTGGCTGCAGAGGAAAGTGGGAAGTCTCTTGAACCGGAAGATAGTCCCTCTTCATGCCATCGGCCGTATCCATCTGACGGAGCACCCAGACCTCCACCTCGCCAGAATGTTCAGAGACAATAGCATCTTTCTCAAACCCATCCCCGTCTACATGTTTTCCACCGCCTTCTGGGCCTGGCTCGCCGCCACCGACACTCAAACCCACGCGGCCGCGCTGGGTTTCATGCGCACCTACAGCCACCTCATCGTATACGAGGCCGACTTCCGCCTCGGGATCAAGCTGGGTCTGATCCCGCGCATTCCCCCCGCCACCAAAGCCGCCAAGACGACCAACGGCGATGATCGGACCACGTACTGGGACGGCGATGACTCGTCGAGTGGCAGCGGCTGCCGGATGACCTATGAAGACTTCGTCGAGTTCATCATCCAGTTCTCGCCCGCACACGTGCCAAACTCGCTCGTGGCACCGCGGTATTGGTACGGGGAACTGGGGCTCTACCACATCTACTCCGACTATCCCCGCCGGATGTTTAGCGAGCCCCGCGAGCAGGAGGGGGAGGGGCAGCTCATCAGCAACAGCAGCAGCAGCAACGACAACGGCGCAAATAAGTCGGACCACAAACCCTTTGCCGTTGTCCTATGGACAGTCATTAGCCTGGCTTTAGGAGCCATTGTGGACAGCGCGTGGGACAGGGCTCCGTGGATGGTGCAGTGGATCATTCTGGGGCCCATGGGCGTGACGGCAATGTTTTCCGTCCTAATGGCACTCCTTCGCTTCTTCGAATGGGTGTTCGAGGAGGCCACGCCCCGGGACCAGGTCCTGGACGCGGAGAAGGCGCGCATCCGGGCCATGGCGAAGAGCGACGTGGCCTTTTTTCTGGCGTCGGGCTTGGTGGCCGGGTTCGTGACGGTTTGGACATGGGACGGTGCATATGACTCGATTACGAGCACTCCCTTGGTGCCACTGGCCGTCTACGCTGTGGCGGCCTTGCTGGTGGTGGCGGTTCAGATCTCCCAATGGATATTCGGCGAATGGGTCCCCGTATCCGAGGTCTCCAAGCCCGAGGAGACGGAGAAGGAGGTACAGACGAAGACAAATGAGAAAGAGTTGTTGATAGAAGGCTTGGACATGGTCTAAATTGGCGGCTTTGAGATGTTGGTGTCAATATTCCGTGGCTAGTCCATGAGTCTTTTACACGGTATACCGTTGAGGGCGATAGCACTCCTTTTGGTGTGATAGCTCCTATGGATATTCGATAGATATGATATGGTATTAATGGAATGAGAATTATACCAAAAGCGCGAAGTCATCCCTGGCGCGTACAACCAAGCAAACTTTGGTGGGGGCAGCGCTTTCGCTAACCAGGGGATAGCTAATTGCTATCGTAATATCAAATGTCCGTAATTAACCATTGACGCTTCAATAGAGAAGACCAAACCAATGGAAGTGGGACGAAAAGCGAAGAGCCGACAGGCAAAGAACATCACAGACGGCTCGCGACCTTCTTCGCTTCTTCTTCCAGAAACCGCCGCGGCACGGGCACATGCACCGCCCTGAGAAACTCGGCGAACCCCTTCCCCAAGCAGTCGAGCCGAGCCGAGCTGCTGACCCCGCGCCCGAGCGCGCCGTAGACGACGAAGTGCACGGCGCGGATCTCGGGGAACTCGACCCGCTCGACGTAGTAGGCGCCGTCGTCCCAGTCCTCGCCCATCATCTGTTGGATCCGGTCGCGCGTCAGGAAGCTGCGGAGCCACTGCCACATGTCGTCGTTCCTGCTGAGGTGGGCGCGGGGCGTGAAGCCTACGTTCACGTTGGCGCCCTTGTCGCCGGAGCGAGCTAGTACTACGTCGCCCAGGGGAGCGAGTTGGGTGGGGCCAAAGGTCTCGAGGGACACAGGCGATACTGGGTCGTAGTTTAGCCGGGGAGCCAGGGGCTCTGTGGTTTGGGGGGCGCTGACTTTTATCCTCCGCGTTCCCGTAGAGGTGGCACCGCTGCCGACGTCCAAGAAGTTCACGCTTTCGCGGAGCCGGTCTTGTCGCACAAGGGAGGGGAAGAAACCTAGGAATGGCACCGGGTTCATGATGAGCCGCCAGTCGAGCGTGCCGCCCATGCCGGGGAAGTGCTGCATGAAGGTATAGGTCCAGGCAGCGAAGACCTTGCGCACGGCGTCGGCAGTCGCGGCCTGCACGAAAATGCGCAAGTACGTCGTGGCCTTCAGCTGGCTCTGGGGGTTGGTCTGGGGCACGCCAACGCGCTGGAATTCGAGCACGTCGATCTCCTGCTCACAGTTCCACTTCTTCAACTGGCTGCGCACTTGAGCTTCCAGCATGTCGTACTTCTTCGGTGTCGCGTACCCCACGGCGTTCACCGTATGCTCCCCTTGATACCCGCCCCGGTAGAACACAGCGAGCTTCGTCGTCGGCGGTGGCGGGTGACCCTTAACCCCCGAGACGTGAATACGGTTCTCCCCAACTTGTTTGACCGCGACGTGCGTAATGTCCGCCTTCACATCGCTATTCAGGTACACATTCCCCTGCAGCTCGTACAACAGCTGGCACTTAACCGTCTCCTCGGTAACGATCCCGCGCAACCCCTCGTGCTTGGTGATGACGCATGCGCCATTTCCGTCGATCTCGGCAATTGGGCAACCGATCCTCAGCAAATCCCTCCCAACATCGTACTCGTCGAACCCCGCAAAGTTGCCGCCCGTCACGTAGTAGCTGCACTCAATGAGGTGCCCCGCCACCAACGAACCGGCCAGGCGGTCAAAATCTTCATCAGACCAACCGTGCCACCAAGCCGCGGCACCCATCACCGGTGATGCATCTGCTACTCGACCGCAAATGATAATATCCGCGCCCGCGTCGAGGCCGGCCCGGATAGCGCGACCACCGAGATAGGCATTGGCCGCGACGATCTTCTTGCGGGGGTCGTCGAGGAAGCTAGTTGTGTCGTCGGCGAGCTTAACCCCGGGGTTCTCGGCGTCAAGATGCGGCAGACGGCCCTGCGCATCGGGTCGCAAGAGCTCCCGGACATCCGGCAGCAAGTCATCGCCCTCCACCCAAGCAACCTTCAGCTTTTCCGCCAGGCCGAGCCGCCGGGCCTCCTCGGCGCACTGCACGGCCAGGCCCTTGGGGTTCAGCGCGCCGCCGTTGATGACGATCTTGATGCGCCGCTCGGCGACCACCCTCAGGGACTTCTGCAGCCCGTCCCAGGCGCTCGCGACCCAGCCCGGGTGCTTCCCTTCGGCGTAGGCTTCGGCGGCCTGGGCCAGGTTGGCTTCGGCTAGGTAGTCGCCGGTGATGACGTCGATGGGGCCCGAGACGGCTTGCTCGTACATGACGTCGCCGGGGTCGACGGCGGCGCCGCTGCAGTTGGCGATGCGGATCGGGCGTCGAGGCGAGGCCATGTTGTGTGCTTCGTTGATGGAGAAGAGCGTGGTTCGCAAGCTAGGGAGGTTGGAGTCTGTGCAGCTTCCCTGGATGTCAAGAGGGGCGAAGCTGCTTTGTGGGACGAGCTTCAGAAATTAGATTTGTTCAAGTTGCTGTTTCACGAGAGCATGGCTTCTGCTGGTTGCCTGGTACTTTTCGTCATAAAATGAACCAGAAACTCATAATCTATTATATAATGAACCATCGCGGAGTAAAGGTTGCCATCCGAGGTTGGAATAAGTAGGTGGTTGCTTTTACCGTCGGCGCTCTCCAAGATGCGGGCAAGCAAGGGTTCTCCGCATCGACATACACGGACCTCGGCATGACGGGCGCCTCTTTGGAGTTGCATGCCGTTGTCATTACTGCGACGCTAAGCTAAAGCTCTACGGTCCGAACAGTCAAATATTGCAAAGTTGCGACCATCCCGAGTCTAAATGGTTGGTGGTCGAACCTAAATCGCACTTCCTTACCAGCAACAGTCGTACCCCTTTTCAGGCCAATTGGTTGCGAAACGAAAGCTAAGCGTCACCGAATACGGCAATGCGCTGACCACTATGGCTGGTTTTGTAACATGTGATTGGATGTGTCGGATACACAGTAGTGGGGGCCTCATCCTTGGCGGTAATAGGACAAAGACATCCGCCAGCATCAAGAGACGGAATCCATCATCAGTAAACTAATAAGCAGACAATTAGATCTGAAAGCCGAGAGTTGGTCAGTGGAGACAGTATTCAGTGACTCAACGCATGGTCAAACCAAAATCAGCAGAGAGTTGTTCCCCCTTGCAGCAATAGCGGGTGTGGGCAAAGAGAGCAGCAGTGTTGTTTCGCATTTCTCTTTGCCAGATATATGCGATGCGGATTTTCTCCGCAGTACCCAAGGAGAAGGTAAATGTACTTCTTAATGAGTTGACGTCCGTGTTCGCTCAATGCTATTTACAACCGACACTAGATGGCATGGGTCTGAGATGGTTTCGCAAGGGGAAAGAATCCTCCGGCAAAGCTTAGCAAAAGCTTGGTGGGACCATACTGGGGCACCGCACTTGTAGGGTTACATTCGGTAGTCAGTCGGAAACCCATGAGGTCATCGGCCTGTCCTTGTAATCCTGCTGTATCTTGTCCCCTTTTCACACAAAAGCGATTAGAATTCCATCTATTCACCAAAAGCCTCGAAATCAGTTCTCTTTTCCTTTAGAAATGGGCAAGATACATAGACCATTGACTTTACAGAATCCAATCCATGATCCAGACAGCAAACAGGGGCGAGACAGGGGGTCGATTAGTCACGGATGATCGGCGGGTCGGACCGACTGATCGTCCATCTGTCATCCTGCAACCTGCACTGTAGACAGTCGCCGCGGATTGGACGATCAGTAGGGCAGACGTTGATTCCTGGGGTAGCCGAAAGCCGAGATAGGGCAGTAGAGGAACACACGGGCAGACAGGAGGCTTGGGCGGCCTTTCGTCATCTTCGTTCCCGCGCGCCTCTTGGATTGGTGAGATAGGTAACCGTGCGCACCCCTTAAATGAACACACCCCCACGAAACAGCCTAAAACGGCCATATCTCACCAAAACTATACTTTTTTTAAATAATTATATAAATTTAAATAAATTATTTATTAAATAACTTTTTTAGAATATACTTTATTTATTTCTTAAATTTTAAAGTTATTTAAAAAAATATTTTAAATAATATTATAAAAGGATTTATTTTAAATTTAAATTATATAATATTTTAGGATATATTAAAGATTAAATATAAAAGTTAATATTAAAAGAAATAAATTATTTATAAATTATATTTTAAATATATATTATTTTAAAAGGTAAAATTATATATTTTTAAAATAATATAATTTTATTATTTTATTTATATTTTAATATTTAATTTTAAAATTAATAAAATATTAATATTAATATAAAAATTAATATATTTAATTTAAATTAAATTATAAAATTAAAATTATTTTTATTATTATTACTTTATTAAATATAATATATATTAAAACTTAATATTTTAATATAAAGAATTATATAATATTTGTTTTAGATTTTTAAAATATATAATAAAATTTATTAATTTTTAGAAATTAAATAAAAATAAAACTAAACGTTATTAAAATTCTTTAAAAGCTTATATATAGATTTAATAATAAACTTTTAATTAAAACCTAAAATTTTAATTTATTATAATTTAATTTAATTTATAACGTTTTTATAATTTATAATTTTTAAAATAATTAATAAAATATTTTATTTAAAAATAAAATAAAAATATTAAAATTACTTTTTTATTTTTATATTATATTTATATAATAATATAATATTATAAATAAAGTAAAATTTAAAATATAGTTTTATTAATTAATTATAAATTTTATAATATATTATATATAATTTTTTATTTATATAAAAATAATATTATATAAAATAAAATATTTATTTATTTAAATTTTTTTTTAAATATATTATATATATTAATATAAATAATAAAGAATAAATAAATAATAATATAAATTAATAATAATTTTATATTAAAATAAATAAATATTTTAAATAATAAAATTAAAAAAATTAAGCTTTTAATAATAATAAATAATAAATATTAAGCCCTTTTTTTATTATAACCCTCGATTATAATTATTTATTATCCTTTACGATATAAAATTTAAAATAAATTCAGGGTTTATAATAATATTATATTTAATTATTAAAAAAAAAATTATTTATTTATATTATATAAATTTAAAATTTATTAAAAATTATTTATATCGAATAATAAAGTTTTTAAAATTAACGTATATAAATATCGATTTTATATAAATTTTTAAAGAAAATTTTCGAAAATAAATATAAATTCTTATAATATATACTTTTTAAAATTTATAATTTATCTTTTTTTTTTTTTATATATATATATATACGTTATTATTTTTTATTTTAATCCTTTTTATATTAATATATATTTATAATATTATTTATATTTTAATATTTATTTATATATATTATAATAATTATTAATAATAATAACGATATTATTATATATATTTATAAAAAACGTTTTTAATAATTTCGATAAAATTAATATCGTTACGTCGATAATTAAACTTTAATTTCTTAAAAAACTCGATTTTTATAATTATTATATTATTTTTAATAAATTCGATTTTAAAATATTCGAAACCGTATTTAATAATATACCTTTCGAATTATTATAATATATAGTTTTTTATATATATAATTTATATATTATATATAAAGTATATAATAACGAAAATTATTATTGAAATTATTAAACGATAAAAAGCGTATTTATATATATAAAACGGGAATAAAGTTTTAAAAACTACGGAGTTTTTAAATAAACTTAATAAAAATTAATATAATAAAATCGCGGGTTAATTTAATTAATTAAAGAAAAAAAGTTATTATTAATAAATAAGAAATAAATCGAAATTAATAAATAATTTTTTAATAATAATATATTATTATTAATTTATTATTAATCGGTTATTATATAATTAATTAATTTATATATTTATTTAATTTAATTTATTATATAAAAAGTAATAAATTTTATATAAATTTTTTTTAATATAAATAATAAATTAATATTCTTTATAAAATAAATAAAATATTTATTAAAAAAAAGATTTTATATTATTATAATTTAAAACTTAAAGAATATTATAAAAATCATTTTTTAATTTTTAAAATATTATTATATTTAATAATTTTTTTTTTTAAAAAAGTTTAAAATCTCGGTAAAATTACTAATAATTTTAAAAACTTTTTTTAAAATATCTTTAAAAATTAATAAAAAATATTAATATTTAATCTAATAATTTTAAATTTTAAATATAAATTATTTTATAAATTAAATCTAAAATACTAAAGAAATTAAATTAATTAAAGTATTATTTATTTAATTATAACGTTTTTAAAATGGTATATATATTATCGTTTTCGGTGTTCGTCGAGGGGTGTGTTCATTTAAGGGGTGCGCACGGTTAGATGGGTCATGGTCATCATCACACCATTAAATCACCACATTCTGACGTCCTAATCTCTCCTAAATCACTGACAAAACTGAACTGGTCATCATCTAATGCGAAATACCGTAGATTTCGGCAAGTGCAAGTATGAATATTACATGCTATATAAAGGTCGTCTTTGCATCGCTTACCAAAATAGACCCATTGACCACCTGAAGCAATCGAGGTGTCAGCGTTACATGCATAATACGCTTTGAGACCTGATGCTACCTAGTGCAACCAACCATATCACATAATAATTCACTTGAACCCAATGCGGTAAACTGCTCGAGAGTGCGCCACAGCCCCCCACGGCTGCACGGTTGACTCGGTACGAGATATGCAGGTCTTTATGCATCTAGTATGGGATTGGCTGAGTGATGAAAGCATCCCGATGCCCATCACCATTACTGATCCCTGTCTCCTACACCCCTTGGTTACTGTCTTGGTGACAAGGCACAGTGGGGAAATGGCATCTGTCACCCACCGTGATGGCCTCCATTATTCGCCATGAGGCCTGTCACTCCACCAAGGGAATGACAGCCGAGCCGATCCCCGGTTGACGTGCTAAGCTTTCAGGGGAGTCAGAGGTTCCGATCGGGGATTTCTTTACTGGGTCCGGTCCTGGGTATGAAACAACACTCTTTATGGCGGACCTGGTGGCGTCGAGGAAGACGACGGAGAAGGGGAAGACGAGTAAATAAAAAGACTTCTCCAACAATGTCATACTCAAGAAACCTTCGACCGAAAAATCCACAACCATGACGAACGCCGACGAAATCAACAATCAGCGCCTGACGGTCGGCGTCATGGCGACGTGCCTGGCGCTGTCGGCCGCCTCGTTCGGCCTCCGGATCTACGCGCGCGCCACCACGGCGGCCAAGCTGTGGTACGACGACTACTGGATGTCCGTGGTCATGGTCGTCAGCGTCGCCATGAGCACGAGCATCCTCCTCGGCCTCGCGTACGGGTCGGGGACGCACCAGCAATACCTTGCCGAGTCGACGGTGCAGGCGTTCAAGAAAGTGAGTCCAAGAAGGTACAAAATGAGACAAAAAGAACAGAGACTAAACTGTTGCAGAACCTCTACCTCTACATGATCCTCTGGTCCTTCGGCGTCTTCGCCGTCAAAGTCGGCATCCTCCTCTTCTACTGGCGCGTCTTCTCGACCCCGCGCTTCCGCCGCAGCGTCCTGGCCGTCGGGGGCTTGTCGACCTGCATCCTCCTCGTCAACTTCTTCACCTTCACGTTCCAGTGCTGGCCCATCGCGCGCTTCTGGGACGAGTCCATACAAGACGGCGCCTGCATCGCCCAGACCGACTTCTACCTGGCCTCGGCCATCATCAACGTCGTCGGGGATGTCGTGGTGCTGGTCTTGCCGCTGCCGGTGGTGTGGAGCTTGCATACGTCGCAGAGTAAGAAGTGGTCGCTGAGCTTCTTGTTCCTGCTTGGTGCATTGTACGTCATGCCGCCCATTTTCCTTTTTGCCCTCTTCTTTCCCTAACTTTTGGTGATTCCAGTGTCTGCGTCGCGAGCATCTTCCGCATCCTCGCCGTCGAGGAGATCAACCCCGAAGACTTCACCTTCTCCAACGTCGGCGGCGGGCTGTGGAGCACCGTCGAGGTGGAGGTGGGCTTCATCTGCGCGAACCTGCCGTCGATCCGGCCGCTCGCGTTCCGGTGGCTCGGCTACCGCGCCGGCGTCAGCACCGAAGACGATAACGACTACAGTACGCCGGCCGGTGGAAGATACTACGCCAAGAGCGGCGCTGGAAGCAGCAGCGCCGGCGGCGGTCTGAGGACCATTGGCAGCAAATCGTTCAGGATCGGCGGCAGCAGCAAGCAGCGTCGCGGCGACGACAACAGCCTGTCGCGGTTCCGGAGCTCGGACGAGGAGGCACTCACCCAGTCACGTGACGTATCAAGAGCCGGAAGCAGCGGGAGCGGAGACGGGGGCGTCCAGGCGATCGGGCTCTCGGACATTATGGTCAAAACGCACATTGGCATCTCGGTGGAGGAATCACAGAGCCCGGACCCGTCGCCTCTGCAGAGGAGCCACACCGTCTTGATCTCGTCGCCGAAGGACTCGGACAGACCGTAGTGGACGCCGTCCATCTGTTATTCCAATAACGCTAATAGAAAGACACATTTGACACGTTCTAGACGACTGAGTAACAAAACCGTGATTGGGTGATCTGGAAAGCCACTGAAGAGACGATGTAACACCGAGCCGTTTCTGAAGCAAGCCCCTCGACTAGGGCCTTGGTGGCTGATAACCCCTTACCTGTCAATCTCAGCCCCTGAAAGCAGAGTTTAGCGCAAACCTGGCGTAAGGTGCTGGTTCCTTGCATCGTCGTGCAAACACATCCCAGCCCTGGAACGAAGAAGAAGCGGAAATCGACACATGGTTAGATAATTGTCGCTCACCCAGTATATCGACTTCGCATTTTCTGCATATACACTGTGGAGGGCGGACAACCGGCACTTCGAGTCGGTGGGGTAGACTCCAGTCCAAGTGCAACGTTCCCCAACGTGCAACTTCGCATTAGCGGTCTGGGCATTGCAGGAACGGCGTTCCCGTCCTGAATCGAACATAACTCAAAGCTTATTTCGTCTTGACATCTGACGCCAGGAGAGCCGCCGGAAATATCGTACTTTTGCTAGTTTGGGTAAAGGGACCAAGTAGGGCGGCACTAATGACCCATTATCCCTTATCTGGTAGTGCGAACGAACAAGTTAGCTCACTTAAGCTCCCGCCCCCATTTCTAGAACGCCCAATCGCCAGATTGATAATCATGCATCATCAGGAAAGACATGCATACCGCCGTATGGGCAAGTTGGGGATCAGAGGTTAGGTGTCCAGAGGAAGAGGGTTATGACGCCATAGCCAATTCTGCCGGCGCCCAATCTGACAAGTTGCACTGGATTGGGCGATAAAGCGTCCCTTATCACCGGGTGGACAAAAAGGGGGGAAACTCTGTGGCCATGCTACCACATCTCACCTTCGTTAGAAAAGATCATCATGCGCGCCTTGCCATTCCATCACACCACACACCAACCCAGCCAACATGGCCGACGGCAATCCATACACAACACATGATTGCAAATCTTCAGATGTACTTGGCAGCGACGCTAGGCCCGGATCTTAGGCCCTTCAAGGGATACATTCCCATACGTACGATAATATGCTTGGCACCAGGCCTATGCAGGGCAGAGCAGATTGAAGTGCACTGCTTGATATCCCTTCGCGATGGACATGGGGAGTCTCGCGGTCCGCTTCCTTCTTAAATCTCCCCACCCATGTGATCATCTCTGGCCCCTCCATCCCCATTGTTTTTTCCTCGCTGATCGGTGCCAAACATGCTTACCTAGAGAGACACATGCCATGAATATTACTTCTCGAGCTCATTCTGCTCTTGGCTCACATCGATCAGCTTCAACATCAGATGATATATCGTCCTTGTGAAAACGGCAAAACATGTCTACCATATCCGCCGACGTGGTCGAAGCGCGCATCCAGGACTTCGGCAGGCTGTGGACCATTGACGACCTGATCAGGGTACGAGCACAAGACGAAGTCCAATGCCCCATCCTTGGCTACCCAAAGCACGACGACAAACCTACCGACTATGAGTACTTCACGGGGAAGGACCTTGATCGGATGGTCGACGAGACTTGCCACCTGTTGGTGCGCGCCGGTCTGGAGGTGAACTCGTTCAAGACGGTGGCCCTGTTCGCCCAGTCGGACCTGGCCTTTGTCGTCACCCTCTTCGCCCTGTCACGGCTGGGGTGCAAGACCCTGATCATGTCGATCCGTCTGGGCGAGCCCGCCTGCTTGAACCTGCTGGCGACCGCGGAATGCGACACCGTCCTGTACGGCAGCACCGTCCGCATCGCAGCCACCGTCGCCGACCTGAAAAAGGCCAACGCGGACCTCCATTTCCTGCCGATATCGGCCAGAGCCGACTTCGACAAGCCGGACCAGCCCTCCCCGACGCCCTTTGTCCGCCCCATCGCCGACCGGGAGGCCGAGCACGTGCGGGTATCGATGATCATGCACTCGTCGGGCTCGACGGGCTTGCCGAAACCCCTCTTCCTGTCGCACCGCAGCATCATCACGACGCTGTCGACGGGGACGGGCCTTCGGGCCTTCAACACGCTCCCCTGGTACCACATCCACGGCCTCTTCACGTCGCTCATGGCCATGTGGATGCG
Organism: Arthrinium phaeospermum; assembly: GCA_006503535.1. NCBI lineage: Eukaryota > Fungi > Ascomycota > Sordariomycetes > Amphisphaeriales > Apiosporaceae > Arthrinium > Arthrinium phaeospermum. The sequence goes on along the minus strand of QYRS01000001.1, from coordinate 4,718,442 downwards.
CAAGCCGGCGCACCTGTTCAACGCCCGCCTTCCGCTGACGGCGGACAATGTCATCCGGGCCCTGAGGGAGGCGCGGCCGGAGATTTGCCATACGGTGCCCTATTGCCTCAAACTGATGGCTGAGCGTGAGGACGGGATGGAGGTGCTGCGGGGGTGCAAGTATGTCACCTCGGCGGGGGCGCGGACGCCGGATGAGCTCGGAGACCGCGTCGTGAAGGAGGGGGTGAGGTTGGGAGTGATTTACGGGATGTAAGTCAACGCGCCTACTACTGTCCCGAGGAATGCAGTTCTTTCGGGGGACTGGTCTGTTTTGGATAACTGACATATACCAGGACCGAGGTCGGCCACGTCGGCGACTCCCTCTACCGCGAGCCCGGCGACGACACCTGGAACTACGTGCGGCCCTACGCGAGCCTGCGGCCGCACATGATCTTCAAGCCGAGAGGTGAGGGCAAGGGCGGTGACGTCTACGAGGCGGTGTACCTGAAGACCCACCCGGCCCTCAAAATGTCCAACTCGGACGACCCGCCGGGCTCGTTCCACTCGCGGGACCTCTGGACCCCGCACCCGACCCTGCCGGACGCCTGGAAGTTCGTCGCGCGCGACGACGACACCGTCACGCTGCTGAGCGGCGAGAAGATCTTGCCGCTAGGGATCGAGGGGGCGATCCGAGAGAGCCCCCTGGTACGTGACGCGTTGGTGGTGGGCAATGACCGGCTGGCTTCCGGGGTTCTGGTGTTCCGGGCCATCGAGGGTAGGGAGCTGTCGGACGCTGAGTTTGTCGAGGCTGTCTGGTCGTACGTGGAGGCGGGCAACCAGCTCGCTGACGAGTTTGCACGCATCACGCGCGACATGGTGGTCCCCGTGCCGGCTGACGTGGACTACCCGGCCACGGACAAGAACAACATTATCCGTGTGGCCGCATACGCTCAGTTCGCGGACTCCATTGACGCCATGTATGCGGAGAAGCCGCAGATGCAAGCAAACGGTGGAGACAAGAAGACGCTGAAGAAATTCAGCAACGTCGACGACATGCGGCGGCTGGTCATGGATCTGCTCCGCGACCAGGCCATTGTCGACATGGCAGATGCTCAGACTGACTTCTTCGCCGCGGGCGTGGACAGTCTCCGCGCGGCGCAGATCCGGCGGCTGTTGCTGCAGAATGTTGATCTAGGGGACCACTCGTTGCCAACAAATGCGATATACGATGCCGGTAACGTAGAGACGTTGGCACAGAGGCTGTACTCCATGTCACTGGAGAATGTGCCGACCAATGGCCAGGTCGTCAATGGCAACGCCGCTGATAGTTCCGAGAGCGATCTTGACCTTATGAAGCAGCTGGTCGAAGAGTACGGTAGCTTTGAGAGACGCAAAGCTGGGGACTTGGCTAATCCCGAAAAGGAGACAGTGGTAAGTACTTATCCACCCTGGTTACCTGAGCATTTACCACCACTCGACCATTTGTCTATCTATTATGTGCGCCTGAAGTCCAACTGACCACGACTCGTAGATTCTCACCGGCGCCACCGGTGCCCTCGGCGCCCACCTCCTCCACCTGCTCCTCCAAGACCCCCAGATCGACAAGATCTACTGCCTCGTCCGCAGCAGCAGCAACAACTCGGCCAAGGACGCCATCGACCGCGTGCAGACCTCCCTGCACACCCGCCGCCTATCGACCGCGACCTCGCTCCCCAAGCACATGCACCAGAAACTCGCCGCCTTCACCACCGACGACCTGAGCGCGCCGAACCTGGGCTTATCGTCACGGGCTATCTTCGACACCCTCCAAGCCACGGCCACGCTCATCGTGCACGCGGCGTGGCCCGTCAACTTCAATATCGGGCTCGCCAGCTTCCGGCCCCAGATCGCGGGGCTGCGAAGGCTACTGGATTTGGCGGCCGATGTGCCGTTTCAGAAACCGGCGCGGCTGCTGTTCACGGGGAGCGTCTCATCCGCTTTCCGCATGCCCGCCGGGTCAACGGTGCCCGAGGGCCCCCTCGCGGAGCTGGCTCACGCCGCGCCGACGGGGTATGCGCGGTCCAAGCTGGTCGGGGAGCGCATCTGCGACAGAGCCGCTGCGGCCGCGGCAACGGTGGAAGATAAGGGTAAGCTCCCCGCGATAAGAATCAACGGAGATGATGGCGAAACCGCCGTTTCATCTCCCCACGTCGCCGTGGTCCGCGTGGGCCAGATCTCGGCCGACTCCGAGCACGGCATCTGGACCGAGAAGGAGGCGATCCCCTTACTTATCCGCGGCGGTGCCCAGGTTGGCGCACTGCCCAGACTCGGGGAGCGGAAGGGGCGGTGCGAGTGGATGCCCGTCGACACGGCGGCGCGGGCGATAATGGAGCTGGCGGCGCGGATGAAGCCGATATCGGTATCGTCAGCGCCCCAGGCGAATGGGGTGAAGGGGAAAGAAATCAATGGGGAAAACGGCTACCACCCAATACCAGTGACTTCGTCGGCGGCGGCGGCCTTGTTCTACAATCTGGTAGCGCCCCATCATTTCTCTTGGAACGCAGACTTCCTCCCCGCGGTGCGCACAAGCGGCCTGCTGCGCTTCGAGGAGGTGGAGCTCCCCGAGTGGCTGGCGCGTCTGCGGGCGCGGGCGGTCGAGCTCGGGGACGAGGCCGACGCGCGGCTGCCCGCCATCCAGCTGGCCGAGTACTACGCGACGACGTATTCGAAAGACGAGGATCAAGACGCAGAGCAGACAAGCAGCAGCGCGGGGCTCACCTGGGACGTCGGCCGGGCGTGCGCGCACAGCGAGGCGGTGCGGACGTGTCCCCGGGCCGTCGAGGGTGGGCTGGTGGGCAAGATGGTGCGGAATTGGCTCGAGGCGGACAGGATGCTTGGGGTGGGAGGGGAGGGGAGGTAGATACTCGGTGGGCTTCTTGTAGATGTGTGATTACATGGATATTTATATAGTAAAAAGAGAAAATGGCACATTAACACTAATAAGTAGCTGATAATTACACTAAAAGTTGCTAGCAACTCACAAAGCCCATCGTTAACGAGGCTCAAGTGGCGATAGGACTCAACTGCCTACGGGCATTCATGTACACAGACGTACTTTTAAATGCAATATTAAGAACGGCGAAAAGGCGTACAGCGACAGAGTGTTACGCATTACTACGAATAATAAATTCACATGGTAGGGTAAGGGTAAAACAGTTAAGAAACACAGTCAGAGACACGCGAGTTTATTCATGACCTGAAATAACAGACAACTAAAGCCTGGGCTCACATACCATTCTCTCCCTCGTCAATATTGTCGAACAGCCAAGCGACTCCCTCGCTGGGCCCCTTCGACAGTATCGGAGGGCTGTCTCCCTGCTCCCTCTGAGCCTCCAACTTTGCAATCTTAGCCTCTAGTCTCTGCAGCCTTGCCTCGTCGGCATGCACACTGGAAGTCTGACCGCCATTCGCCGCCTCATGCGGTATCTCGCCCTCGTCAGCGACCTGCTCCTCGATCTCGACCGTCCTGGCCTTCTGCGCCATCTCCGGCGAAATCTCAAACTTGCTGTCCTCTTGCGACATCAATGCGGCACCGTCCAAAGTGAGCTGGTCAATTGGCATGCCAGTCACGCTCCCGTTGGCATAGTCGAAATCCCTGACCGCGTCGCTGTTTCTCATCGACTTCGCAAATTCGAGGGTCCAGACCAGACCACACTCCCTAGAGTCATTCAATAAATCCACGATGGCCCACCTCCACTCGGCCAGCGTGTACTCGGCCATGGGCATCTGCCTCGCCATGTTCAGAATGTTGCGCATCTCCAGTGGAGGCTTCCGCCGTCGGTCTTCGAAGAAGACGGTCAGAAACATCGCGGGAATCTCAACGTTCGTCGGCATCTGGTTCACCAACTTCTTCGCTATATCGCACTCAGCCGGCGAGTGGTCCTGGTTGCAGACGAAGCAGCCGCTGATGAAACCGAACTCGTTCGGCATCACGCAACTTCGAATGTGGTGGCCGACCTTGTTATTGCACCAGACGTTGCCAAACACGATGCTCGGCCCCCGGGGGATCTGCCTGAGCTGACCAAGAGTCGGGGGCTCGGGCTTCTTTCCTTTGTCCTGCTGGCCGCGAGCATTCTGGACCTCCGCCATCTCTTTCGCTTCCTCCCTCGCCTTATTCTCTGCCTCCTTCGCTTTCTTCTCGTCCTCCTGCTCCTTCAGGTAGCTCGGACTCTGCCACGTTTCGGTTCCAATCCGTATCGTCTGCAGCCGCTGCGCGCCTTCGCCACGGTTGTCGACAGTGCCAAAAACAAAGCCCCCTGGGCGGTTGATGTCCTCAATGATCCTGAAAACGTCTTCTTGATTCATAATGAACGAGAACCGACGCTCCTTCAACATGTGGTTACCTTGCATCAATCGCGCCAAGTTCATAAACTCGGGCTTCTCTCCGCCGTGTTGATTGGCGGGATGGCGCGCGACGACAGACCCAGCCTGCTTCTTCCTCGTCTCAGCCTGCTCCGGCGGGCCATCCCTCTTCCTCTTCGACGACGACGACGACGACGACGACGACGACGACGAAACGTCGCCTTTCCTGAGAGCCTCTTCCATCCCTTGACGGCGTCCCTCAGTTTAGCGATGCGCTCTTTCCGTACCGACATCTCGTTGTCGATCTTGGTCAGTTGGCCCTGTACGCGCAATCGCTCACTCTGCTGCTCATCCTGCTCCCTCAGCGCGGTCGCCAACTCGGCGGCATGCTCGTTCAACTTGTCCTTCTGCGCCTGCATCTTACCAGATGCGCTGGCTGACATCTTGGCGACAACGTTCGCGATTGATTGCTTGATTTTTGTAACTGGTGTGTGGTGCAGATGTTATTGAAGTTTTGCGGACAACGAGGGAGGAACAAGAAATTCCAAGTTTGTCTGTGATTCGAGGTCAGGAGAGAGATACTGGGTTGGAAGCGCGTGTGGGGCCCCACTACATCCAGCGTGTTGTACCTTAGGTACTGAAGCCTTAGGTACTTTACCTTAAAGGTGAGCTACGTGAACAGCAATAGCACAGTAGGGGAGGGTTTAGTTATGGTTCCCAGCAGGGTGACCTAGCCATAGAAGTCACCATAACAAGCCTCTGGAAGGGACCTGGCCGTTAATATGCTATAAAACTTATCTCGCAAGCTTGCTTCCTACGCCACTCTACAGTCGTAATCAACATTAATCGTTTACTTAACGGAATTATCACAAGAAAAACATTTACACAGTTGGATAGAGACGACGGAAAGGGTACATTCAGTTAGTTAATAACAGACGTTCTCAGCTCGCATTTACTAGCCTTCATTCTGCCCTTCCCCCTGGCCCTCGTTCTCGTCGCCATAATCATCGGGGAACAAGGTCCGATCCATTGACATCTCATCTTCCTCGCTGAGAATTACAGGCTTGCGCATCCAGTCCCAACGGTTATTATCGGGCAAAGGAGTAGCAATACCATGTGAACCACCATTCGCCGACGTCTTAGACAAGATTGCATCCACCGATGAGCTCCCTGTCGCCTCGGTACCAGTGAACTTCTTCGCTGTGTCTGGCTTTGTACCAAAGCCCGAGTTCGGTTCCTCGTCGTGGTTATTGTTGGGGCGCCCGTAGGAAATAGTCTCATCCTCGTCCGAAACAATGTGACCAACAAACCGTCCCTCCTCTGCCTGCCTAGCGGACACTGAGAACTCACTGCTGTCAAGCACCAAGAAGTTGGCCCCTGTCGCTGTAAAGTAATCAATAGGTAGGTTCGAAACGCTCCCGTTGACACAGTCGAATTTCTTCAACTTCTCCTCTTCCTTGCTCAGCATCGTCTTGGCGAACGAGTGCGTCCAAACCAGGCCGTACTCCTTGATGCCCTCCTTGTCGACACCATCCCAGGACTTCAGTGCCCTGACCGCCCGCGGCAGTTTCTTGACGAAGTCGAGGAGATCGTCCATCTCCAGCGCCGGCTTCCGCCTTCTGTCGAAAATGAACATGTTCAAGAACGCCTTCGGAAAGTGGGTAGGGCTCCGCATCTGCTTGAACATCTCCTTGCCCCCATCACAGGCGTGTGGCGAATGCGACTCGTTGTGCAACGGACAGCCGGGAACGAAACCGAGTTTGTTCGGCATCACACAACTCCGCAGATGATGGCCCACCGGGTTGGGACAGAAGGGGTTCTTGCAAACCAGCTGGGGGCCCACCGGGATCTCGTACAAAGAGGCGATGACGATCTTCTCTTTGCCCCCTTGCTTGCCCGTATCCTTGGTGCCCGGCTTGGTCTTGTCGATCTCCTGCTTGCTCCTCTCATTGTCTGTAGCCTTGACAGTATCGCCGGGCTCCTTGTACTGAAAACCTCGTGATAAAATGGGAATCGCTTGACGTAGGGGCGCCGGACAGTCCCCAGCTATGTCACTCAACCTGCCGCCAGGGTTGTTCAACGACTCGAGGTACTCGATGGCCTCGGCTATCGAGGAACCCACCACCAAGTCCCCGCGCATCCCCCGCATTGTCGAAGCCAATCTGGACAGCCGCCGTACCGCCTCAGTGTCTTGACCTCCAAAGTGGCTGTCGATGTGTCGAGAAATCGTCAATCGCTTGTTCGACGAGAGCTGGCCGGGCTTCCCCTCGGAGACCTTTCTCTTGGACACCGTCGGCTTCAGCGTCTTCGGTGGCGCGACAGGTGTTTTCAAGTGCTCCTTGGTCTGCTGAATGAGGAGGGGGTAGACACCCACGCAACTCTTGCATTCAGCAACCCTCAAAGTCTGCGTCTTGACCTTCTTCGAGAGCACCTTCTGTTCCTTTTGGAGCGACTCGAGGTTCTTGCCTTCGGATGCGTCATCTCCCTTCTCCCGGGCACTCTCAGCAGCCTTGATCTGCTGGCCCAGCGAATCCAGAGATGACGTGTCTTCTGCCAGAACCTTCTCGAACTCGACGAAATCCAACTTCAACTTCTCGAATTCATTTTCATACTCCTCCAGCTTCTTCTTGAACATGTCGGCCTCGTCCGAGGTCAAAGTATCCTTCTTAGTCCACATGACGTTCTGCAGATGTGTTTTTTTTTGTCTTGGTATGCGTGCGCGGATGTCTGTATGAAAAAGCTTGGTGGAGGTGTTGATGGATGTTTGGACAAAGACAGGAATTGCTCTTTAATTGTGGTTGTTGTTCAAGGTCAACGAGATCATGGGTGGGAAACCTGTGTGGAACCCCACTATAAGTTCCAAGATGTTCTGTTCTAGGAAGTATGTCAGGTAAGCTAAGTACAGTGTATTCCTATCCTTTGGTTCTTTATATACGATTGTTTCAGGTACCATAGAAGTGCTTCGTGAATTGCAGGTTGGGAATAGGATGTTCTGGAGGAGACCTATGGTCATTCAGTACGGTGGTGGCCAAGCCTCAACTCACAAAAGGGATCAAGGGCCTGGATATTGATCTGTTTCCACAGTTCATGTGTCTACCGGCCTTCACGGCCATTATGAGACTGATTGGCTGACTGTGAGTCGCTACGTTGGCGGTATCAACCCGGAAAATAGGTTTTCCCTCCTTGCACAACAACAATCAATCTAGTAGTACTAAACCGCGACACAAGGTGCTGCGAAGAAAGGGGAGATAACCACCCTGTTAAACCCGATCTTCACATATCCTTTACGTACCAAGTCTTTTGCACTTCGTGGTAGGTAAACACATAACTATGTCTTCAGAGCGAACAAACCCACGAGGTGATGTAAATTGGTACAAGCAGTGCTGGGTTCCTAGCTGACGGCAATTAGGGAAGAATGGCACACATTGCCTACACATTGCCTATGACGTGTCAGCAACCGACCGGCAAGAAAATGACTGGCGTACGGTATCGTGGTTTGACGGCCAGGTTACTGAATTGAGTAGGTAGGCCACCGAGAAACCATGCTGATCGAGTGGAGGGACTGGTTACTTGCGTCATATGCATAGGAGAGTGTGCTTGATAGACATGAGCCTCTTATTGTTTCGAAGAAATCGAAGAAAACACGTATGTATGTACTTGGATCTGGGCCTTTCATCAATGTAACGAAGAGTCTCAACTGTATTGAACCATGGATACTTAAACTACGGGTACTTCTTGCAACGCAGAGTTGCGCACACGTCGGACAGGTCCCATGGTAAGGGAAGGAGCGCCTTCGATTCTACTTTTGTCCGAATGTTGTGGGTCTGGACTAACAGGACAGCTCTAGCTCTATCATGCCTACTTGGTACATATAAAGCTCATTGGAGGTCAAAGTGCCAAGTCGGCAAGTTTTACAGCTGTCATTGAAGGCAGGTGGGGTGCGATTTGTCAACGGAAGTCGCAGCTTCCCCTTGGAGCCGTGTCTAGCCTACTAGTGGGGTCTGTGACCTTATCGCACAAGCACAACTTGAAGACTTCCGAGACAAACTGTGCGGTATCTGGGCAAAACGAGAGCAAAGAAGAAAAGATTGATCTCAGCGGCTTGGATCCAAGAGAAAAGAAAAGAACAGAAATCTTACTTGGTAGGAGCTACGTCAGAAGCTGTGATGAGTCAGACGTTTTTCCAGTTGCGGGAGAGACTCGCTTGGCTGAGCCAGCACTTGGTGCCGGAAAGCCCAGCAGAAGGTCTGATCGAGTCTCTACAGGCCGGAATCGCCGCGACTGACGAGATGCAGTCGGATCTTTGGCGTTACAGAGATTCCGTCGAGGAAAGGGAGGAGTCGCTCAAGAAGGAAAGAAAGTCCTTCGAGAAAAGGAAGTCGGAATTGACGAGTTGGGAAGACCGACTGACGCGGCAGGAGACTGTCCTGGACAATCGGGAGCAAAAGCTGCAGAGCGAAAGAAGCGACGTCGTGCGACAACAGCGTGACGCGAACTGGATGAAGAAGTTGTACGAGGACAAGATAGAGAAAGGTGTCTCGTCCTTGGCAACGAGTGACCAGTCATGTCCCTCGCACAAGATGTGAAGTCGCTGCGGGAGATCCCCGAGAGACTGGCGGGTTCGAGCGGGTCAACCGAGGCTGGCATCATCGAGCTTTTCAGTCACGAGATAGAGGGTGCGCTGACTCGTCAGCACACTGAGTACCACGAGAGGCAGCAGCAGCAGGATCGTGAGATGCGAGAGCGGCAGCAGGAGCGGGACCGTCAAACGCGAGAGCTGTTGGAGGGGTGCAGAGTCGCCTGGCTTCGCTGGAGCTGGTCTCGTCGGGGCAGCAGCGGCGGCTGGGTGAGGAGCCCGCAGTCAACTGGAAGTCGGAGGCCGAGAAGCTCCAGCGCGAGCTCGAGGCGGCGCGAAAGGATGCTACCGTTCTCCAGGAGCGCGTGAAGGCGCTGAGTACTCTGGCCGAGGCTACAAAGAAGAGCCACGGGGAAGAGGTCGAGCGGCTGAAGCGCAAAGCCGCGGATGCGGAGGCCGAAGTGCAGCGCAAGAAGCCACGCGTGGACGAGGGTCCGTCACGTCGGTTTATAGACTCGCCGTGGACGAGGTTTGTTGCCGAAATGGCGAAGGCCTTGTCGAGGATCGACGTTACCGCCGGGAGCGGTGACGAGGCGAGTAACGAATCCTCCGCGGAGGTCATGGCGAGGCTGAGCCGGCTCATGTGTACGGAGAAAGGTAGAACAAACTTCAAGGACCTGGTCTCGTTCGGGGAGGTGAGGTACTGGTACTGCGCACAAGATGTCGCAGAGCACGGCTATATAGACTCCTACGTGCTGCTAGACGGGGTACCGTGTCCAGAGCACCCGGGATGTGCGTGTTTGTACCTGCGGCGGCGGTCGGAAGAGCTTCGGAGCGTCGAGTACCGCATGAAATAACGGTCGACTTGTAGCGTCAATAATATCGGATTCAACTGACATTCTCGGGTATTTCCCTTGTGTTCTGCTTTGTGGTATTCGTGCTGTCGCGTAATGCGTGTATGTGATTTATTAGGTCTATGCCCGGGTCCTTCGTCTCTGTTTGACTCGCGTGCGCTCGTAGTGTCTGTTGCCGTTTCGCGTAGAAGGAAGGGGGGGGGGGGGGGGGGGGGGGGGGGTTGTCTTGGGGGTAGTGTCGCATGTCCATCGTAGCTTGTTCAACGTAGTCTGTTTCGGCTGTTGTCAGTTACGAATTATGGTAGCGAGTGCTGAGCAATGCCGGAAAACACTTATCGTGGGCAGGAAGAAGGGGAGGTAGTTAGGCAATGTGTTATGAATGCAACGTTCTGTCGTAATTATCCCATAACAGGTCGTTCTGTGGCCAAGTAGTGGTTGGAAAGAAGCAGGTAATGAAGCTAATTACCTACTTAAAGGTTTGGAGCAAGGAATGCCGGTTGATTGCGACTTTGGTGCCTGACGCTCCCAACGAGATCCAGTAGCTAAGCAAGTCAATTGTTTTGTAGATGACAGAGGTACACCCAGACGGCATAGGGAGCCTATTGAAGGGGGAAGGGGCGAGTGGTTTCATTCGCGTACTTTACCTCGATGGCATCATACAACCATTTTCAAAATCTTGAGGGATCCCATGACGATGCGGCTCATTTGGAAGGGTGACTTTGAAGTTGCACCAACCCACCGCTGTCATGACTATTTTCAGATGTTGGCTATGATCCTCAAGGCCGCCCTTCTCCAGCCACCTTTTGTGACTTGAACTTGACATCGAAGGTATCGACTGCTTTAATTCGCAGAGACAAAGAGAAATTACACAGGGCAAAGCTGTCTTGTCATATTCACCATGCTATCGTACTCAACAAACCTGGAGCCCTCGAGACCTCGCACCCTTTATCCTGTTACCGATGTAAGGGAGTCCCCGTTGGCGCTTAATCACACCCAAAGAAGGCAACCAACAGTCAGTCTATAAGACCCATGAAAAGCTGCCACCCGAGAGAAAGCCAGAAGTGTCGACTTGGATCCTGCAATGGAAGGGGTAGCTGAACTCGACAGGTAAATCTGAATGGTATGATGATTAAACTGGAGGACAATACTATTCTGGTTCTCTTGATACCAGAACTGCTGCTCCCATGAAACTATGTTATGCTTAATATGTCGAGGGTCACTTAACATATATTAGTAGTAATATTATTCTTTATTTTAAATATATTAGTAGTAAAGTTTATTAATAGGTTTATATATTAGTAAATATTTTTAATAGTAATATAATATTAAGTATATATATTAATAAAAATGTTTATTCCCTTGCACACCTGATGAGATAAACCACCTTAAGGATGGATCATTTAGGGGAAGTGACAGACCAAAGCCAGGGTGCTTTGGTTATAGGGTAAGATGGCCTTTGGCCATATATCGCCTTGCTGGCAAATGACTGATTTGAAGGACAGGTCTTTAGCGTACTCGCTGTCGATATCGTCAGCTTCAAGCAGTTGCTGGCGTTTCTCAATGTGACGTGGAGCCTCGTTGTCCCACCGTCTCTCTGTAATAACGGTTATTGGCCTCTGTCCCTCCTGTCAGCTTTGGCTAAGAACAAATTCCAGTTGCCTAAGTGGTGGCTCTGGTGCTCCGGCGACCGAACTTTGGAACCAGATCGTATATCTACGTGCAGGCGTTTGCTGGGACTTCCTATTTCTTGTCCAGCTTCTTCCTTCTTGAGCTGTGGAGGGTGCGGCGAAGGCAAAAGAATGCAGCGTAGTTCCTTGTTCACTAGAACCGTCACCACCAAGTCAAAACAATGTTCCTGGTAAGACATTTCTATAATTCATAGATGGATCATAATTACTTAAGGGCATTGGCAACGAAAGCTGCCGTCTCTTTGGCGGCCTTCTCCTTACGTTCACTGTAGCGGTCCCCAAACAAATCAAAGTGCTGCCGCATAACAATGGTATACTTGACAAACTCCTCCATGCAGTCCACCAACCGGTCCCGGTTCCCACTCGGCAACAAGCGCGCCGCGCCGTCGCCGCTCCCGCCCTCGTCCTCGAACTGTTTGTAGGCGGTCGGGATGCTGGACTGGTTCGGGATGAGGAACATGCGCATCCACCGCCCCAGAACGCGCAGGCTGTTGACCGTGTTGAACGACTGGCTGCCGCCGTTGACCTGGACGATGGCCAGGGTCCGACCCTGCGTGGGGCGCACCGACCCCGTCGAGAGCGGGATCCAGTCGATTGGTTCTTGAAGACGGCCGTCAGGTTGCCGTGCTGCTCGGGCGAGCACCAGACGTGCCCGTCGCTCCAGCGCGAGAGCTCGCGCAGCTCCTGGACGGCCGGGTGTTCGGGCGGCACCGAGTCGCGGATGGGCAGCTCCGAGGGGTTGTAGATGCGGACGTCGCAGCCCAGGCGGTGGAGGACGCGGGCCGCCTCGAAGGCGGCGAGCTTTGAATAAGACCTTGCACATGTTTTGTCAGTCAGAATGTTCTTGCCGTAGATTGGTCTTCTGGGTGACTGGCTGAAGGTCTCTCACCTTTTCCTCAGGCTCCCGTATAAAACAAGCACTTTAAGCCTTGAGCCCGTCCTCTCGAGGTCCTCACGCGCCATGGCCGTGGCTGTGTCCAGTTCCAGTTCTGCGACCCAGTCAGCTACCCCGGCTCGGGGTGCTGGAGGAACGGTCTGTACTTGGCTCTGATCGCTGCATCATCTTGCTCTGGTGAGAGAGATATACTCAACGATTGGCCAGCCATGTTTCCGTGACCGCTGGTGCAAACCGCTTTTCCGGGCAAATGCGAATGCTTGCCTCCAAGAAAGCTAGATGGTACAAGGTTGCGACGAGGTGACAGACGAATGCAATGTCGTATAGAAGAAACCCTAACGAACATGATTTGTAACCCGTATAAGAGTTGATGCAGCTCAGACCAAATATTCGATCTCACAGCCTTCGTTATTTCGTATTTCCGATTACCAAATCTATCCACACCTACGGCATCGACACAGGACCAAAATGGGTACCCAAAGAGCCAGCCAATCATACGCGGGGCATGACAGCTACATTAGGTACCCTTGCGCTAAGCAGGGATGCTGACCCGTGTGCGCTTAATATTCTCTCCCGCCCTGTTTGTTATCAGTATAATCGTTCACTCTTAGGTATCAGGACTCATGAGTCGCCAAGTCAGCGATTTCCTGTGCTGACTGTAGGTTCCCCGGCTCCTTGCGCATGTCCTCCGCTATGGACTCAGCCCTCTCCCGCATACCCGCACCGTTCGGCCCCGTCACCACCGACAGGAAGGCGCTACTCAATCCCTGGTAGTCCAGTCAAGTCGTTGCTACGTACCTTATGCCCACGACGGTAAGTTCAGCCAGCGTCGCGTAGTTGAGCAACCACACATCGGCGCAGCCACATTAATATCACCTCCATGTATCCCGCAACCAGACCATCTCTAGCTTCCCGGGACCGGCTTCCGCCCCGGCGGCCTTGTTGTAGCTTTGCACCTTGATCTCGTGGAAAGTGATGACGGTGGCGGACGGGCTGTGCATCCGCACGACCCTGACGCTTGTATGATGAGAATGATTCGAAATGAGCCTGCACGTCCGGGTGCCGCGACAAAAATCCGGCACACTGGGAGACTGTACTACCATACCACCTGTAGCGTTTACTTGGCATATCAGAATAGCAACCAATCGGAGCGCTGCGGGCCCAATACGTGCAAATCATTGCCTTTCAGACTTTGCTGACGGTATCTAGTTGAAGCCGTCATCCTTCTCAGCTGACAGAGCATTCATTCTTTTGACATAAAGCCCCCTGACAAGGTGTCACGTTTGTTTTTTTTCCTCCCTTCCTAGAGCTTACGATGTTGTCGTTTAATGCGACTACCGAACATGGCACCGGCGCCCGAATACCTGCAGTTAATCCCCGATGTCGGGGATATTCCGACCGCGATACTGGAGGATGATAAAAGGCCGATGATCTACCATGCATCCGCATGGATGACGGTTGCCTCCACGGTAGCCCTGGCATTGCGCTTGTGCTCTCGGCGTATTACCCGGCAAAAGCTCGCCGCTGACGATTGGCTCGTCATCGCCGCACAGGTCTTCGAGTATGGTTTCTGCGCCATCAACATTCGGAGTGAGTCCATATTAAAACTTTTCTTTGCTTGTTTCTGGCAGGACTGAACTTCTCGGCTGACATGTATTCAGCTGCAGTGGATGGTATTGGCATGCACACAGTAGCTGCCATGGCGGATCCAAACTACATGAGCAACATGGTAGAAATGATCAAAGTTTGTCAAGTCCCTTGTTCTTCGCTGGTCATCTGTTTTCGCTGCTCGGCTGAGTGTGATGCGATTTCGTGTCTGACATACCCCTTTTGATCTAACTAGTTGTTCTACGCCTCAACGCCCGTCATGTCAACAGGACTCGCCTTGATCAAGTTCTCGGTTCTGGCTTTATACCTTCGAGTCTTCCCCAACACGCGTTACATCAGATACTACGTCTACGTGCTTGCAGCCCTGGTCGGGGTCTGGTGGCTCCTCTCCGTTGGCGTGGGCCTTTTCGGATGCAGGCCTATATCCAAAGGCTGGTCGCTCGACCGTGCCGGGTGCGTTACGTATACCAACGATTGGGCCACCGCCATGACAATCCCCGTTATCGTAATCAACCTAGCAATCATCACGCTTCCTGTCTACGAGGTCCTGCGCCTTCAAATAGGGGCTTGGAAGAAGGTTGCCGTAGTTGGCCTGTTCCTCTTGGGTGGGCTGTGAGTGCTCGTGTTTTTGTTGCTCCCAGAGATCATTCCCGCGGGATCTCTAACGGACGGTATGCATAGATCGATTGTTGCCGGCATCGTCCGCTGGCGCATGGTTGCGGTCTTCTACTATGACAACCGCGACATGCTATGTGAGTTTCTGCCCTTCGTGGCATCCCTTCTCCATCGGACTCGAGGCTAACCAAGAGCAAGATGACTATTCCATCCCATCGATATTGACGCAGCTGGAGATGTGTGCTGGTATCACTGGCGTATGCCTCTCGACCGTCGGTCCGGTTCTAAAATGGGTAGCTGCCCAACTGGGTTGGAGACTTACAACAGTGACCAGTCCGTATGGTCGGGTCGGCACCTTGAATACCATTGGCGGTTCGTCAGGGAGGCGACGTCAACGTCCTAGCATGAGCGTCGCGGGAGACGACGGACTGGGCTCTTTCACGCAGCTTGACCCATCGAAGGATAAGCAGTCGGCTGAACTTACGGAGGTCACCTACGACACAAGTCGGAATCAATGATTAGGCTGCTAATTAGAACGGGTACAGGTTGATGTTGTGGCGGCAAGGTGGGAAAAGTCCCCTTTCTGCCTCATAAACTATGCGCTTAATAATCATACATATGGTGCTTTCTGCTGCACTGACGCGGATTGGGTATATTGACAATTCCTTGGTTATCGTAGTTGTTGTCTTTTGATTACCCCATGGCTTTCCCATGGCTGTTCCGTGATTATCTGCGGTTATTCCATCGACTACTGTACGATCAGTTGACGGTGTGGTTGAAATAACCTTTAGATCGGATGAAACAATTCGATTGTCTTTGGTCAATCATTTCTACTCTCGTTTTCCCACCTCAGTGCTATTAGACGAAACACCGCCGGCGTTGATGCCCGTGCAGCAACCCACCACCTGGCTTCAACGTTATGAAGGAGATGGTCCCGTAGCCTGGCATCCTTTGGCATTGAAACATTTATGAGACAAATAAGCAATACAACATTCTTTTGGAATCGCTTCCTTTGTATATTCTAGCCTTTCTCTCTTTCTACATGTCATGAATGACTGGTTTATGACAAGGGTGGGCTCGGCTGCATGGCGTCCGCCATCGTGGACCCAATGCAAGCCATATGCTCCCAAAACAAGCATAACCTCCTAGCTTAGACCTTGATAAACGAGATACAGTTCCTGCTCGCTCTCACAGGTAACGTGACTCATGCAAATCAATTACCTCAGAAGGTTATCTGCCTATAACTGCAACCAAGAATACCGATACCGGGTTTCCCTGCCATTTGACCGGTTTCGAATGAGATCTCTTCCAAATATACTCATCAGATTGGCCGTCTGGTGCCGTTACTGTTGAAAAGGTTCAAATAGCGTGGTGCTTATCATTGAAACATAAAATTCTATAGTATGGGTCTACCTTTGAACAAGCTTCGCATGTTCCATTCCTGCGTCCAACGCGATAGAAAATTTGTCCTTTTAGAAACTTTTGACGGTGATATACACCTTCCTACCTTTCTCAACCCTGCACGACTCTTCAATCCATGCCCTTGCAAGCCGACATGGCCAACTCGATCACGTATCAGCCAGACATGTCTCGACTTGAAAGTCTACCCGACGAGCTATTGCTCGAGATCTTGTCCCCATTGTCCTTTGCAAGCTTCTATTGCGTCTCCCAAAGTTCGCCCCGTCTCCGAAACCTCTGCGAGGACCGGAACTTCCAAGTCTTTCAAGACCAGAAGAGAAACCTTGTGCGAAGCGAGATGAACCGATATGAGTGGCAAGTCCAACTCCGGCGCGAGCATCAACCCCATCCCATGGGATTCTGTTACGACATTACTCCAAAGGTGGCACGCCAGTTGCCAGAACCCTGTTGCTTGATCCCACTGCTTCGGAAGAAGCTGTTTTGCGGGGAGTGCCAGGAGTTTTGGTCTCGGCCCCAGTCCTCATACAACGGCCGGCGTCTGCTGGCGAAACAGCACTGTCGCGGGTGCATGAAGTACCACGGGGCCATGTTGTTCCCAAAGCACCCTGATACAGGAGCCCTGGGGCCTGTCTGCCTCGCGCATCTGGGCTATGTCCGGCTCTGTCCGCATAAAGTCTTGAGATGGAGAGACATGGCTAGATCCCACGTCAGGTGTCTAAAACATCCGCAGTTGACTATTAGTCGTCGCTGCGAGGCGTGCGACGAGTCTACAAGCACGTTGTTCTCTAGTGCATGCGTGACACACGATATGCGCGGGGCCAAGCTCTTGTACGAACGACGTCTGCCTGACTTGCTCGACACGCGGAATGGAAGCGCCATCGGCAGCGACTACCTGGACGCCGTCCGAGAGTTCTGCAGGGCCGCCGAGTACCAATACGTATGCCCCCACCTACGGCTCGATAACCCCGGCCTGGTGCAACAGCTTATCCGCGCCATCCCTGGCTACTGGAGTTTCCGTACCCAACCACAGCCAGAAGGATCTGAGACCGACGAAGGTCTGTACGCGTTCAATGGACATGTGTTCGAGTGTGGCTCCTGCAGTTGCCGCATGCAGCTGAGCCTCGTCCGGGAGGCTGGTCCCAGCCCGGTAAACCGAGCAGTGTTTATCTGACCTTCTCGACCTGGCAGCGAGTAGTTGTGACGAAATTTCCACGGGCGGAATTCCTGACCAAGCTGGACCCGGCATCCTATGGGCATGCGGACGTCCGTAGCACACTGAGTCGCTGTATCTCTTGGTGCGATACCCCGGATTGCGCCACTAGCCGACTAGGGAGACGGGAAGCGAAGGTTCTGGAGGCTGCCTGGTAGCCGATATTCTATGGGTTCATACACCAAGTCGTACATGAGGTATGCTAGAATCAGATGCATCTCCTCAACAATTTGCCTGGTATGGAACAATTCACAGGATGTACTCTTGGTGTTACCCCGACTTTGATAGAATCTATTCTTACATAGAATTGATTGAATGAAGCACGCGGACAGCTGGGATGAACGCAGCCAAAGGTTCGTCTCGCGCGCCCCCAAAAGCTATGTAGAGTACTACATATCATAACAAATTCCCGCCGAGATTGCCATGTTATGAGGCCTCTTCACAGGTTATTCGCGTGACTATCTCTTTCCCCACCCTTTACGTTGGATCACTCGCGTCTATACATCTACTGTAATGCCACGGTCCGATGTTTTGCCTGTTCAGCCGCCCCGAGCCTCACGGAAATCTCGTTCCGATGCGCAGGGTCCAATTGCCCCGGGCCGACTTGTTCGTACGACTGGTCGACATTGATGGTTTGAAACGGGTCTCGATCACCCCGATCACACATGATTGGGGGCTAAAAAAAGAGTACCTGTGAAAGCTGTCAATCGGCCGTATACTAGCCAGTGGGGTCCACTCACAGCTTCTTGCGCCGGCGCAATGGTGGATACAACCGCGCCGTTGGGTCAATACGGGGCCCAAACGGCCTTCTTATTGATACGTTAGCCGCCCAGGACGACAACTCCGAAGCGCCAAGTGCGATCCCTGCACCCGCGCCTCATTGGCGCGTTGGTTGTTGTCAAAACGTGAACATCGACTTGGATTGAACCCACTGCAAGCAGAATGACGAAACTAATAAAGCCCATCGTGGCAGTGCTGAGTTTGGTCACTATACCAATCCTTCTCAGACTTTCGTTTTTGGTGAGTTATAGCATTCGAATGCGCTTATACCACCCCTGAACCAGCATGGCTCCACCGGGAGTGGTCAGGATAATGTCCAAGAGACTGGCGAGAGTCTCCGTCCGATCTGCCTATGAGCGATACGACGACGACGAGACGTCAGAGCCTCAACCGCAGTCTACGTCCACACAGAGAGTCCTGGACTTGCTGGACAAGCACGGACCCTTTTACGGCCTCATAATCACGACGGCCCTGAGCGTATTGCTCGTCACCGCCAACAAGAAGAGCTGGACGGTGCCGGACGACCTCTACCGGACTATCGTCAACAACCGGGCCTCGGTCCAGCTCGCCATACAGGTCTTGGCCAACTTGCTGGGACTCGTCTTCAGCGGCGTCATCTGCAAGCTCATCAACTATGCCACCAGGATATACTTCCAGAAGCACCCGGTGCATTTCGACGTCGTGCGGTTTTGGATCGGCCTGTGCTCGTCCCGCATGTCAATGGAGCTGCCTATGAAGTATATACTCTTGCTGGCCTCCTTCCTCGTCCTCATGGCGGCCCAGTCGGCTCTGTGGGCTGGCGCGATGACCCCTCTCACGACAGCTGTCATCAGGAACACGACGGTGACGATACCGCACTACCGCAACTCGAGTCTCCTCCGGGAATACCCAAGCGAGCTGGACTCGGCCGGCCCCACGCTGAGGACGGCCAAAGGCCTGTTCACCTACTCCGTGGGCGTCATGATGCAAGGCGGCATCCTCACCTCCGCCGCCTCCGCGACGCCGATCGACGGCAAGGCGCGCCGCCACGCCAAGATCGACTACTCGGGCTTCACGTACGTCGGGCGCTCGTACGGCGTCGGCGCCGCCGTGGGCCTGCTGGACGAGGAGTCGGAGTCCGTCCTCGCGGACACCATGGCGCAGGCCTACGCGTACCGCGAGGTCGGGTACGAGACGCACGTGGCCTGCACGTACAACGCCAGCTCGCGGTTCCGGCTCTACAAGCTCGGCGGCGCCGACAGCATGTACATCGCGCAGGGGTACCTGCCCAACAGCCCGCCGCGCGACCCGGAGTACTCGCTCTACATCGGCCACACGAGCGACACCGTCGTCGCCATGGGCGTGGCGCACACGAACCACCCCGACGACCCGCGGCGCATGCTGGCCATTACCGCGGGCGACTCGTACGGCAACCTCAACGCGACGCAGTGCCGGTTCGAGTACGTGCCGCGCGTGTTCGAGGTCAATGTGGGGCTCGGCGACCGCAACGTGACGGTGACGCCGCTGCCCGACGAGCCGGTGGCCGAGGTGACGGCGGATTTCGACACGCAGAACCTGACGTTCGCGGCGACGCGGCAGTTCGAGCTCATCTCCAACGCGCAGACGACGCTGTACGTCTCGCTCGTGGGAAACTCGTTCAACGCCAGCATCGCCGACTACGTAACCTCCCGCACCAACGGCAGCAGCGACCAGACACCCCCGCCGGGCCCGAAGAAGCCACGCTGGCGGGCCTGACCAACTCCGTGACCTCCATGATCGACGACATCCTGGTCGGGTACGCGAGCGCGCAGCTCATGGTGGGCGGGTTCCGGGAGTCCGCGCCGGCGACGGTGCGGCGCACGGCGGCCATCGGGCAGGACCTGTACATCTGGGCCGTCTTCGGCGTCAACACGTTCCTCATCTCGGTGCTCGCGCTCGAGGCCGTGCGCACGGGCGCCTGGAGCCGGCTGCCCGCGTTCGACTACATGGACCCGAGCAACCTGGTCGCGGGCGGCGCGGCCGTGGTGCGGAACAGCATCTATGGGCAGCGGGGCGGGGACCGGACGCGGCCGCGGGACGGGGATTATCCGATGAATGACTTGACTAGGCCGGCCGGGATGGTCCCGGTTTAGTTCGAATGCATGTACATAATGACCTATGTTTGATAGTTACGCTTATATAAACATCGTTAATGAAGAAAGGGATGACTGATGCAAACACTTGGGATCAGTATATGGCCGGGGCGTTGAAGAAATCACGTCTTGTTTGTTGTTTCCTCGCCAGGCCTGGAAAACTTAAGCGGGATGATTAGCTATCCCAGGTCATGGGGTGCTGTGGACTTGCTTTTTTCAATGTTGATTCCATGATCCCGTTGTTCTGTTTTGTGTTGGGCCTTGGTTATCTAGACCTTTCCCCGTCAACTAAGGCGGCAGACGAGTATTCTGTCATTCAACGAATCGTGGCTTTTCTCGCTTTCCGTTTTCAATGCGCAACATTCGCCAATTGGATTACTATGGTTGCTGCTATCTGGATGTTGGTTATGTTACTTGCAGCGCGATCGTCCAGAGCTGATTGCCCACCGCCCCCTATTACTCTGCCCGTGGGAAATGTCACCCTCGCCAATGGCAGAATTGCTCGAGGGGTAGCAGTGTCGGTGGGAAGCCCGGAGCAGCAACTCGCTTTCATGCCAACCAGGTGAGTTGCGCCTGCTCCCCCCCTATTTCGGGACCGAGGAAGCTTACACGCGCCTCCAGCCTGGGGAACCTCTCCTTGGTCTGGCCCCCAAGAGGCTTTTGCCAGCAGACCTCCGAACCCCCTATATCCGTCTTTTCCTCCGCCGCATGCATGACCTTCCGAGGAGGAGCGTACGACCCCTCCAACTCAACTAGTAGGGAGGATACCGACAGCGCCACGTTCCCCGATGACAGGGGAAACCCCGAGACTCCGGCGGTGAGCTACGTGTTAGACCGTCTGGGCCTCGGCCACGATATTGTGTTGGAGGAATACCCCATCGCCATCGCCACGGGGCCGACCGCGTCCAACCCGGGTCTCCTCGCTCTGATGCAGATGGGCCTCGGCGCCAATTCCACCTTGCTCAACGCGCTCAAGGCGAAAGGCCTTATCGCATCGCGGTCGTGGGGTTTCTGGTGGGGCCGCGGGCTCGGGATGTCCCCGCAGATCGACGGCAGTCTCGTCCTGGGCGGCTACGATGCGGCCAGAGTCTTGGGAGATCCGCTCGTGGCCGACATATCGCCCTCACCCGGTTGTATCTCCGGGCTGTCCCTACCGGTTGCCGATATTATGGTTAACTATACCGGAGGAGATCCCATCTCACTGTTGGGGAATGAGGCCGGCCAGCCGCCGTCAAGCTTTTGTCTCGATCCTTATCGGCCGACCATGCTGCGGCTGCCGGTGGATCCGACTATATTTCGGCAAAAGGCTATGGGGCTTTGGTCTCATAATTACGACCCGCCCTACTCTCATAGCGTGACGATTGAGTATACAAACGCGACGACAAGGTAAGATCTCAAGTTCTCGTACAGAGGCAAGCTCGTGAGCGGCCACCCTACCACCCACAGCCCCTTTTGTCTGTGTGACTATTTCCCAAGGTTCAACTAGTCGGCGCTAGATCTAACAGCTGTGCAACTACCCCGTAGGTTTAATGGTACTCTGACGATCGCTTTCGAGTCGGGCCTTTCGATCGACTTCGCCGCCGACGAGCTGGTGGTGCCAAACGTGTCCCTGGACAAAGACAGCGGGGAGATTGCCGTCCATCCGAGGAACCCGACATTGTCCTGATCGAAGCCCCGGTCGAGAGCGGTAACGAAGCTGATCCCTACCCTCTGAGACTTGGCACGCAGTTTCTGGCGGCCGCCTACCTCCTCGTGAACCATGACGCCAATAAGTTTTACATCTGGCAGGTGCGTTCGGCTGCCGAAGAGCTCCAGATTCGAGCCACGGCCGTGGATGCATCCAATAATGAGATCACCGATGTCTGCGGTAATACTAGTGGAGTAGGCGGCGAGACGCCCACTGCCGGACCGCCTGATAACGGTGGACTGCCACCTGACCCCGGCGGACGCAGCGAGCCCAGCGCTGGCAACGAAAACAAGGAAAATCGCCCACCAGTCAAGAATATAGTTGGTATCGCGGTGGGTGGTTTTGTCGGACTGGTGCTCATGGCGACGGGATTGCTGGCTTCCTTCTTCGCGAGTCGGCGGGCCTCGAAGACGTCGGTGGTGGCAAAGCGGTCGGGCTCGTCTCCCCTGTCGTCCAATGAGGAACAGCCCCCTATTGGTGCCGGCCGCTGCTCGAAGCCCTCCAAAACTCTTGTTTGGGACATCGGTACTGATACTCGTGCCACCATCTCACCATGGCCCGAGGAAAAGGGACCCAGGGCTGACTCTCCCACACTGCCGACCGGACTGTTTAATGAGTGGGCCTAGCAACAATGCAGCCGATTGCCAAAAGTGGTCGACCAAGGCTGTAATTAGAAAGTGTCATGCTTGACAAAATGTGCCAACGTATCATTCAACATATGGCGACAGATTTCAACTTGTATTTCGCTGATGTAACCGACAGGCCTGTTTATCCAATGGCACAATCATGTTTTGCTTCGGATAAGGAGTTACTGTGAACACTATTATATGTTAATGATACGAATAACGGACTTTTTGTACGAGAGAGAGCATCAATTGACTGCCCCTTTCCCCGCACATTGTCAATTCCCAATCGAAAAGTGAGTAGCTCCAACGCAGCTCGCACTCGCATTACCCAGCCGCTAATTAATGGAGGGGTTTGGCAGGCGGCGGGCAGCCTAGTAAGACGGCCCCACATGCTTTCATCCAACGGTAAAAGAACTTGCAACACCGACATACCTCAAACAAACAAATTGAAAGCGATTGAGACAGTTCCCCGCCAGGACAATACTCGATCTCCTGTTGCAGTGGTCGGGGCAGGGGAAAGCACCTCAATAATGGCCTCTGGAATTTTCCAAACCCTGCCGGAAGAGCTGCTGGGCGAAATCGAGCAAGCTCTCCCTTTCCAGGACCGGCTCCAGCTGAGCGCGGTGGACTCGCGCCTCCGCCGCTGCTTCACTCCGGGCCTGTACACGACGATTCGCTTTTCCAATCGCTTGACCGAGCAGGGCGCCATCGCCGATATCATCACCAAGTACGGGCGCTATGCCCGTGGTCTGGCCCTAACGTTGGACCTCGCCGTCCCGGAACCAGAAGAGAAGACCGACGAGACAGAAGAATCGGCTACGACGACAGCCGATGCCAATTGGTCTGCGCCGGGATTACCGAACTTTACTCGCGATTTGTTGGCCGGAAAGACCCTGCCAGGCATCTCTTCGTTTTCAATACGCTTCTTGGCGGACCCGGGCGGCGAGGTCGGCTTCCGGGGCGCTGAGCTCGAATATGACGACTGGGTTGGTATGTGGGGCCCCATGGCCCCCGAAGACCCCGCCGAAGAACTGGCAGAAGAGGAGGGGCTGGCCGGCTGGCACCAATGCCTGGCCGCGACGTGGAGAGCCCTCGCGGACAACCCAGGCACATCCGGCACCTATCCGTGCCCAATCTGGTCCTTGCTCCGTCGTCGGCGTGGCAGACTCCGGCTTGGGCCGCGTTCATGGGGCGTCTAGAGAGTCTGTCGCTTGGGATGTGGGATGTGAAGGGGATACTGGACGACGGCGAATACGAATGCCAAGACGTCAAGGACATGCTGGATCGCCACTGGTACGGCCACGCCACGGCGCTGCGGCGGCTCGAGATCGTCGCCGGCCCCGGCAACCTGTACGCCACCGCCATTTGGGGCGACGAAACGGTTTCACTCGAGGACGGCGCGCCCAAGCTACCCAGCTTGGAGGAGCTGCGCATCGTCAATTGCCTTCTAAGCGTCGCCTTAGCGCGGCTCATCGCGACGCGGGCTGTTATGGGGCTGGGCCGGATCGAGCTGGTCGGCTGCGCCGCGGGCGGGCCTTATCGACGCCCAAGACCCCTGCTGGGAGTTTCTTCCAGTCCATCCCGTGCTCTATAGATCTCCGTGAAGGCCAAAGATGGGTTGCCGCGGTGGAGTCGGGACGGGTAGCGGGTCGCAGCCTCCTCGAGATCGAGGACTTTGTGCTGCTGCATGGCAGAAAGACGGCCGAGCTGTGGAAGATGGGCGAGGCGGAAGCCTATATGCTCGAGAAGAAAGGCCTCATAAGCGGAGCGAGTCTAGGCTATTTTGAACTCAAGAATTTGCAGAGGGTTCGCGACGGACGCGAACGCATCAGGCAGATGCGGTGCTTGGGACGGGATGTCAACGAGAACGAGTTTATCTTCCCGTACGCATTTAGAGACTTGAGAAGCGGCTCGATCGAATTCTGTGTACACGCTACCGTTATGCGGGCGACAGGCGGCAGGGACGCGGCGGCATATAAGGCACTCATGGACTTTGTGAAAGGAAACAGAAAACAGGCATAGGCGGTTCAATTGCGGAAAGAATATTCTTCTCGTGGCAATGGCGAAGTCAGGCACCCTAGGTATCCAGACTCCTGCGAGGGAAGACGCCATCACGCAGGGAGTTTATTGCTCTAGTGAAAAGGTGTGATATGGAATTCGATCCCTTTTCTGTTTTGTTCTTACCACCCGTCCGTCGCACCGGTCTTTTTGTAGGGACATCCAGAGATATGTGGTGTCGAATCGCCAGGGTCTTGATGGTTTCTCGTAACCTGTCCGCCGTATCCTGTTCCCCGCGTCTGGAGAAGCATAGCGGTATCAAGATGTGATAGTCAACCGACAGCTTTCGAATGAGCGCCTCGGGCCCCATCACGGGCATGTCACCGACAAGGGCCCGTACCGTCCCGTGAAACCCGAGCGCTGTTTGATTATGGGCGTGGATACAGTAAAGCAGCATGCCCCAGTCGGAAGGATCGTCCGGGCGATCCCATTTCAACGACGACGAGACTCCGTCTATTCGTTTAATGGAGTCGTGACGTTGGCTGAGCTCCATGCTGGACCAATAGTGGCAGAAATGGGTAACAAACGTCACGACAAACTTTGCATACCGCTTCGCCGGCTCGCTAGGACCTGGTCCCCACCAAGATGGCGATACTGTCCTGTCTGAGCCATCATAGTTAGCTTGAAGCATATACTTTGTTGCGGAACAAATGTGTTCCAGAATATATGCCCTCCCATAATAAGAGTCATCAAAGTGTACGCATATCTCCGCATAGTCTGGGGCGGATTCAGATGTTGTACGCAGAGTCGAGCGTGGGTCGCATGCCAGACAATACAGGATGGTCGCAATGATTCTCATGAAGCCCCGTCGTCTTATGCGAATATCACTTAGAGGGATACCGTAACGACGCAGACCGTCTCGGAGATGCACCAGGACAGCTTTCCATCGGGGGTTCGGAGGCAGGCCCATGACGGTGGCGTACTCTGGCCGTTCGGGGCGCGCGACACGGCGGCCGTGGCGATGGCGCTTATCGACTCGACGACTCCATTTGGGAAGGCACATTTGTTGAGTTCTCTAAGCTCGGCGTCGTTGACCACCTCTGCATCCTCAACAAGCTCATAGCTCGAAACCGGGACCGAGCTGGAGATGTGTGGTGGTGGCGGCACTGAGGACATTTCAGTCGTGGTTGCTTGATGTTTGTCTTAATATGGTGTCCTGCCTAGAAAGAACATTCGGTTGGTATGCAAATCAGTTATTAATAGGTTTTTGGTTAGGGAAGCTACGAGAAGAAACCCACAGTCCTCCGTCCTTACGCAATGGCCAATGCGCCTAAGGCTTTATTATCTGTGAGGCTTTCGTTTTCCAATGGACTGGTTAGAACTGAACCAAAGTCAAACTGATAAATGTGCACGTGATCTTGATCAACTCCTCCATGCCACAAACAGGAACAACAGTCACATGGCTTTGCATCCAGATTTGACGGGAACGGACATTTGGCACTACCGAAAAGCGGATCAGGGTTAAGTTGATAGCTCTTGCTCGAGGTGATCCGGTTTCAACAACAAACACGCCCGTATCCACATGAATGATAGGCATTACATTGGAAAGCAATCTATGGACAGCATTTCATGAATTACAAGATCAATACTTCGGGCAACAAATGCGAGCGCTAAAGGAGAACCATTGGGCACCATGACATACATGTGACCACGAGTTTACATTGCAGGCTCCTTCACTAGACCTACCCCGATCATCCGACTCCAAGCATAGCTTTCCAGGTTGCGTTGCTAATCCAAATACCAACCGGCTCTTCGATCACCAATCTAGCGACTTCGTGTTGGCGGCGCCACAGCTATTCTCAGCCCCCACGTCTCCATTCCCGAGATCATCCTTCGACCACTCAAATATGCCCCCACGCTCTTTGAATGCCTTCTGGTCCCAGTACACCTGACTCAGCGCTTTCTGCACCCCAACCTCCAAGATGGATGAGGATTGTTTCTCCACCCCGGCGCCTTTGTCCAAGAAACACAGGTACTCGTCCAAGAGTAGGTAGCTCGACGCCATGACGGAGTTGGGTTCAGGGATGAAGCAATCGAGATGCCGGTGCTTGCTGCAAAAGACGCCGAATTGCTCGTCGGAGATGAGGAGTTTCTTGGCGTTGCGCTTGCGCTTGTTGAGCCGGGTGTCGTTTTCCGCGGCGTCATTCTCGCCCTCGACGTACAGGACCTGGAACACCTTCCACCGGGACGGGTTCAGTTTCGCCACCATGTCGGCCATGTCCTCCTGCCAGTTGTGCGTGCACACCACCGTGTTGAGCTTGAACAGGATGCCGAGCTCGCGGCACCAGTCGCGGATGCGGAACAGCTGCGCCACGTTGTCGCCCGTGCCGCGGCCGATGGCGACGTTGGTCTGCTCGTCGAAGCTGTCGCAGCTGACGCCCAGCATGTCGACCCACCTGCCGTGCTGCCGCAGCCAGTCCCGCGTCACTTTGGTCCCGTTGGTGATGATGCTGACGCTCTCGAGGCCGAGCGTCTCCTTGCAGAAGCGGCACAGCATGGCCAGCTTCTTGGGGTAGAGGAAGGGCTCGCCGCCGGCGAAGTTGATCTTGCGCATGCCGGCCTCGCGGAGCAGGCGGAGCCCCTGCTTCATGTCCGCCTCGGAGGCGACGTGGGAGGTCTTCTCGGTGTGGAAGCAGAAGGCGCACTCCTTGTTGCACTTGCGGGTGAAGAAGTAGTTGACCGAGATGGGTACGACGGAGTTGGTGTGACGGTAGCGGTGGTAGGCGAAGAAGGCTCCCGTGGCAATGGCGCAGAGGCATGTTACTGCTACGGCCAAGGGCCAGTAGAAAGGGGCAAACACGGACATCATTCTTAGTCCTCTCAGATTATTATGGTGTCTTGGGAAATATGGGTGAAGTTAGTCCATACAAAATCCAATCGCAAGGGCTACTTGCCTATTTATGAGGACACCGGTTTATGTTTAGTCTACTGCACAGCAATGAGTAGTCGAACTCTGTGAATCTAAAAAGTATGCCAAGGAAGGGAAGTTAAGCAAATGCAACTTGCGTGAATGTCCAACATAAGTAGTTAGAGTCATCCGATCTCAAATAGGGGGTAAAACAGGCTTGTGCAAACAGCACTAGTAGGCTATTGATACGCAATGCTACTAAGCAACATGTTTACTCCTCCGACAGACTGAAGACAATCCACTTGTATCTATAAGTCAACTAAAAATGTTGTGCTGATATCTCGTCTTTACAAACAACTAGAGAGTCAACCCATGCTTCCAATCAACTTATAAAATCCCATCAGCATCCACTATCACGTCCTTTCCCAAGTTCAAACCCAATTCCGTCTACTGCATCCCCCGGTCAACCTACAACACAAAGCTCACGAACACTCCAATATGGGGCGTATTAGCGGCTCCAGCTCAGACTTCGGTTTCACCTCGTCTTCGTCCTCGGCCCGCCGGGGTCCGGCAAGGGCACCCTCTGTCAGCGCGTCGTCGCCGCCGGGCGCCGCCCCCAATCCGACGACGCGGCGGCCCACCCTTACACCCACCTCTCGCTGGGGGACCACCTCCGCGAGCTCTGCGAGGAAGACCCGTGGCTGCAAGATGAGGGGAGTAGTATCGACTACGACAAGATCTGCGAGCACGTCGAGGAGAACAAGCTGCTGCCGGTCGACGTGCTCGTCCCGGTCTTCGAGCACAAGCTGGGCGAGCGGTTCGCGACGACTTGGCTGATTGACGGGTTCCCGCGCAACATGGAGACGGCGCTGGCTTTCGAGAAGGCGGTAAGTGGTATACCTACTCCGGGTTCATCATAAGCAAGGAACAATACGGCTACAAGAAAGGAAGCAAGAGAAAACAGAGAAGACACACACAGAGAGAGAGAGAGAGCTAATACACGACATCAACTGCAACAGCTGGGTAAGCCTGTCAAGGTGGTTATCCTGGAATGCGAGCGCGCCACCGCCGAAGCCCGGTTCTTGAAGCGCGGCCGAGACTCCGCCGACGACAAGGAACGTTTTGCCCGGCGGTACGACGAGTACGTCGAGAACATGAAGGCCATCCGTGAGCATTATCGAGACATCACTGAGACGGTTCGCATCCCCTCCTTGACAAGTCTCTCTACAGCGTTCCTGTCCCCTTTGCTAATCATCCAACTAAATGGCGGTTGTAGATATGCACAGACAAATCTTTGGAGGATTACCTGGGCAAGTTTGAGGAGATTGTATCGTCCATCCCTGATAGTGATTAGGGCGGAGCGGAGGACGGGTGGGCATCGATACAGGAGGTGATGGGCAATGGATACAGCTAAGGGAGAGACGATACGGATAAAAACCCTCGTTGGCACAGTACCCTTCCTTGGGTAATGAGATTGGTTCTTCATCTTACTGGATTGAGCCGAAGTATGTAATGAACAACCAATCAATCCTCACGGCTTGTATGTACTCGTCGAGGAGTAGAAAGGATGCCTAGAGTGGAATAAGCATGACCCTTGAAGTGAATGGCACTTATTATCCAATAAGATAGTGTAATGGATGATAGAGACTGAGCTGAATGTACAGTATCCACATCGCCACCCCTAATATTATCCAAGCAACCACCTACTCCTTGTAGTGCCCCCTAGTCCTCCCCTCCGCCAGCTCCAGACACTCCTAGTAACATCCGTATCCCGCGGCACGAGCCTCACCTTGAACTCGCGCGGGATGGCGACCAGCGCCGACTTGAACTGGTTGTAGTCCACGTAGTCCGTGTTGGGCGGGCTCGCCTCGCTCGCCACGAGCTTGTACGACGCCAGCAGGCGCACCAGCGCCGCGTAGAGCAGCCGCGACGCGATGTGGCCGGAACAGGCGCGCGATCCGGTGCCGAAGCTCAGATGACCCAGGCCAGTTACTTCGGCTTCAACGGGCGGGTCAACGGTTTTCAGCCACCGCTCCGGGTCGAATTTGTGGGCGTTGGGGCCGAAGTGGGCTTTGTCTGTAGTTGCCAAGTCAATTAGACGAGTCAAGCCTGAGAGATATTCATACGGGGAAATGCTGGTACATACCATGGTTGCCGGCCTGCGCGTTGATCAAAACCATCGTCTTGGGCGGGATGACGGCCCCGTTCCAGTGGACCTCAGTCACCGTCTTCCGCGGCAGACTCATGGCGCTGACGGTGTAGTACCGCCCGGCCTCCTTGACGATCGCGTTCACGTACGGGACCTTCTCCTCAACGAAACACCCGGTCCACGCATCGCGCACGTCCGGGTAATAGCGCTTGATGTCCTCGTAGGCGCGGTCCTGCCAGACTTGCCCCTCGGGGGTCGACAGGGAGCCGAGGCACGACGTCAGCGTCCCGGGGATGGTCTCGAACCCGCCCGAGACGAGCGAGAGGCAGATGGACGAGACTTCGACGCCGGTCAGCTTCGTCTCCTCGTCCTTGAGGATGGCGGCGGCGATGCAGGGCTTGTCGACGCCCCGCTCGATCATGTCGCGGACCTTGGCCAGGAGCAGGTCCAGATACGCGTCTCGGCGGTCCCGCAGCTCTTTGAGCGCTTCGTCTTCTCGTTGTTGGGTAGGTACCGCAGGATCGGGACGTAGTCCTGCAGGTTCTCGGACGCGCTCCGTAGCAGCGAGATGGCCGACCCCACCTGCAGGATCTCGCGCAGCAGGTCGTCGTAGACGGCGTCCATGCGGATGCCGTAACACAGGGTCAAGGTCGTGTTGAGGGTAGCGCTGGATGTAGGGCCGGACGTCGATCTCGACCTCGCCGGACCGGCTGTCTTGCTGCAGGTCCCGGACGATGCAGTAGCTCTCCAGGTCGAACATGGGGTGGTAGTTTCGCAGCGCGGGTCGGCCCAGCGCCGTGCCCGCGGCCTTGCGCTTCTTCCGGCACGACTCGTCCCAGGCGACGAGCCGATGGTGAAGCCCTGCGTGCTGCTGATGACGCCGTGGAAGGTGTACAGCTTCGGGCGGTCGATGACGGCGTTCTGGTTGCCCAGCAGCATCTTCTTGCAGTCGTCGAAGGAGTTGACACCACGGCGGCGCGGTGTTGCCGAGCTTGACCTGGAAGACCGAGTGTCCGTTTTGCCGCCACCATCTCTCGCAGGTGGTGGCGGTCCTCCTCGCCGAGCTGCAGCAGATGACCAAAGACAGGCACGGCGCCAGGGATCTCGGGGAGTCCCTTTATGTGAGGAATGTCGGTGGCATAGCCGCCATCAGGTATCACAGGCTTACATAGTACAACAGGACTAGCACCGGCGATTCCACCAAATAGCAACATGGGGATAATATTGGTGTGTGTCATCGGCGTTCCAAGTTGCCCCATTGCATTTGCCAGAGGAGTAATCGTCTCCATCAGTTTCAATTCATGGTGAACTCCCCTCGCTTGGTGATGTGATCTGTTGGGCGAGTCTCGTTGCGGATCTCTCACTTTTGGCTGTTCCAATGGCCATTTTATCTATCCCGGCCATCTTATCATTCGACGACAAGCTGTCTACCCCGCATTGCTGCAGTGAGACCAATTGGTGTAGATCAACTTGGTAATGGGTCAACATGATGCCGGTAGTAAGACTCAAAGGATTGTAGTATCTGGGTGATTTGCTTATGCAGTTGCCGTAACAAAGTATATGCTATTTCCCTTTCGTGGGAACTTCTTATCTGCAGGAACAAGGTCTTGAAAAAGGCGATACTTGTATTCCCTTATTTGCCAATTTTGACCCAAACAATAGAACCGGCCTCAGGATCAGTCAGAAGTTCAGATACATTCGGACGGCAAAAGTTTACGCCGTCGAAAACTTCCTCATGTGGATTGATATGTCTCACGGTTCGGGTCGTACTTGGCGATCGAATCAAGAGGATTTGCAACGAGATGAAAAGCCGGCATCTGCTCAGTCAGGGATTGGCCGCTCATACACGAGACTTGCGGCTTCGTGTTACCTGAGAACGCTATCCGATCTCGCGAACCATAATGCGACGCTGGCTCCCCTAATTGGCTGATGCAAGAAGCATGCTTTCTTCTTCGAAAAGATTGTCTCACCTCGCGCGTCGTATGACGTCGCGTCGTCCGAAGTCTTGGGCATTCTTCTTCCCTTACCTACGCTTAATGCCACGACCAAGTTCAATTGACTAGTCCATTAGCTCCTGCCCACACTTTCCGCCATGGCCGCCCCCGAGATCCGCGAAAAGGGGCCACCGGCCGATTCTGACAACAGCAAACAATCGTCCGGTCTCAGCCGGGGCGATGGTTCCGACGTCGCCGAAGGTGTGGCGGTAGACTTCACCGCCGGTTCCCAGGCGCTGCACCGTAAGCTAAGGGCTAGAGAGGTGCAAATGTTCGCCATCGCCGCCGTTCCCAGGCTTGCACCGTAGCTAAGGGCTAGAGAGGTGCAAATGTTCGCCATCGGTGGAGCTATTGGAACTTGTAATCATTCGTCACCTCTCTGCAACCCTCTCTTGCTAATAAGATACACCCCACAGCTTTATTCGTACAGATGGGCTCCGCATGCCAAAGGGGTGTCCCGCGGGTCTCTTCATTGCCTTCGCCATATGGGGAGGGGTCAGTAAGTCGGTCCCGTCTGATTGGGACATGTAAGTGCGCGATCACTGACTTTGCCTCAGTGTGGGCTGTCAACGAATGTTTCGCGGAGATGGTGAGCTATCTACCGATCCCGTCGCCCTTTGTACGTTTTGGGGCGGGTGGACGGTGCTTTGGGTTTTGCCATGGCTTGGAACTTCTTCTTCTGCGGTAAGTGACAACAGGCACGCACCACTTTTCTCTCTTTACGTCGCCGGGCTATTGTACCTGCTTACACTTCACAGTGGCCTTCTTGATACCCTTCGAGATAGTCGCTAGAACATCATGATCACCTTGGACGGACAAGGTCCCGGTGGAAGCCGTCATTGTCGCCATGATCGTGCTGTACGTCATTCTCCATGTCTTCTCCGTCCGGTACTGGGGCGTCTCCGAGTTCTACCTCTCGACATCAAGGTGTTTTTGATGCTGGGCCTCTTCGCTTTCACCTTCATCACCATGCTGGTGGCAACCCCCTACACGACCGGTACGGGTTCAGGTACTGGAAAGAGCCAGGGGCTTTCGTCGAACACCTCGCCCCGGGAGGCACCGGCAAGTTCCTCGGTGTGATCTCGTGTGCCTATCAGGCTAGTTTTACGTAAGTCCTCAAGTCCAGTTTTTCCATGCATTCATACACATTCTTGAGGAAACAGAATAGGGGCTCGCTCATACGATGGCTTTGAAACTTTAGGATGTGTGGTCCCGAGTACATATCAATGGTACTGCGGAAACGGAGAACCCGCGGAAGACTATGCCGCCCGCGTTTCGATCCTTTATCTGGCGGATCTTGCTCTTTTTCGTCGGCTCCGCTTTGTGCATCGGCATCCTCATTCCCTCCAACGACGAGACCCTGCTTGCAATTCTGGATGGTAAGCTCGACGGTTCGGGGACCGGTGCCGCGTCGTAAGTTTTCTCCACCAATCGGGCACACACATGCTCTTCACCTTGATAATAGCGCAAGCTAACCCGGCTGTATCACACAACAGACCCTACGTCATCGCAATGGGCCGCCTCGCGATCCAAGGCCTGCCGCACCTCGTCAACGCCCTGATCATGACCTCCATCTTCAGCTCCGGCAGCGGCATGCTCTTCGTCGCGACGCGGACCCTGCACGGCATGGCGCTGCAGGGCCACGCCCCGGCCCTCTTCGGCCGGTGCACGCGGGGCGGCGGCGTCCCGGTCTTCGCCCTGCTCCTGGCGCTGGCGTTCGGCCTGCTCGCCTTCCTGCAGGTCGACAACGCCTCGGCCAAGGTCCTCACCTACCTCGTCGACCTCATCACGTGCTCCAGCTGCTCAACTACGGCTGCACGGCTGGTCTACCGGCACTTTTACGCGCTCGAGAGGCAGGGGGTCGGGCGCGACAACTTGCCGTATCGGGGGCGCGGGCAGCCTTATACGTCGTACCTGGCCATGGGGGGCACGCTGTTCATGGTTTTGGCGGCGGGGTACGATGTGTTCTTGGACGGCGGGTGGGATGTGATGTGGTTCTTTCTGGACTATGGCATGATTGGATTCTTCGTTGTGGCGCTCGTCGGGTGGAAGGTGGTCTTCAGGACCAAGTACGTCAGGCCGGGCACGGCGGATCTCAGTTTGGGGGGCTTGAGGGAAGAGATTGATGATTACGAGGCTATGTACGTGCCGCGACCACAGAGCAAGATGGACAAGGTCTGGGGTTTTTGGATAGCGAAGTGAAACCGACGTAAGGCCCGTCTTATTTAAGAAACGTTTCATTCTTCGTATCTGATTTTTTATTGGTACGATATTTCCTTGAAGAAGTGGGCGCTGTTATACACAATTCACTTTTGTTGAGCTTTCTAGCTCTCCGTACTTGTTGTTATAGATACAGTATCCTAAGGCGCCCGACCTCGAAGGCTCGATTGGGCGGGTTCACTCTGTTGTAATCCTTCATGTTGCCCTTTCCGCGGTTGGTAGTCTGAACCTCCGTGAAGCTCCAACGCTGCCCTCAGGGTCTTCTAGAAAGCTTAGTCGAACTTGGAGGTAGTCATTGCTAGGTACTTCTGCCCCCTCTGCTAGATCGATCCTAGATGACTGGATGTTTTTTACGTCATCGTGATTGCGCACCGATGAGTGACTGGGTCCGGCATCGGAGTGGTTGTCGCATAGGAATGATAGCTGAAGCATGCTTCTCGCCATTTCTGCTAGCTTCGTTATGTTCGGCGAACCAACCAAGACTCGAAGCGATGGTAGGTTTATGGCAATGAGGGCCATCCCGCACTCGAGCATGGCGTAGAACGCCATTTGGGAGAGCCGGTCTGCTCGAATGGATCAGGTCGAGATCAGCAAGATTGGTCTGCGGTATGAGTTGACTCACTCTTAGGGTCGGTATTGAACAGAAATGCCACGTCGCCTAGTTGGATCCTGATACTGATCACCATTCGAACAGTCGAGGCACCAAGGCCACTTCATCGCGGTTAATTAACACTAATGAAGACCTCTGGCCATCTTTGGACATTGATGAGTACTTACACCGAGGCGAGAAGAAATATGCCTACAATGGACAGTTTCCTTTGTAAGGTTGTGTGGAGACGCAGAATCTGTTGCGTCATGTCGTTAACTAATTATTGGCTAGGTGATGAATGTTGGCGAGCCGGGCGAGGCCGGACTTACCCCTGGGATAGGGAGAGCCAATATCCAGATATCCAGAATAAAGTCGGACATTGAAAGCCCAACGACGGACGGGAGCACCAGAGTGCAGGTTTGGGAAAAAGAGCCCATCTTATACCTCCAGGAACCCGATCGGCATTGGAATACCAGCAAAGTCAAAGACCAAAAGCCACAGGGCCACGAGGACGATAGTAGACCACGTTAGGATGTTGAATATCCCTAGACGACCGCTGCAAAAGATGCGGCGGTAGAAGAAGACCGCGCTGAGCTTCAGAAGCCAGTGTACACCTGATTAGTACGCCGACCAGCATACGCAACTGAGCCAGTCAGGTAAGAGGGTCTTGCAAATTCAACCTCCATCCAGTGGCAGTGAAGAAACGACAATGGGAACCCACTAGTCTTTCGGTTTTGTCTCCTGCTGCTATCTGTTCGGGTGTGAAATCATGGCTGGAGTGACCTAGCCCCTGATGATGGACTACTCAAAGATTTGGTGATAAGCAAATACCCTTCTTATGGGTAATTGGGAAGTTATTAATCATAAAATGCAGTGCATACGTTTATTCCAGAAAGGTATGTGAGATAGTTTACTTATAAACACACATACCGTTGCTCCTGCGTGCGATGCCTAGCAATTTGTTTTGTGTCAGTCATATTATTACCTCAATAAACAAGACCCGACGATCGAAAGGGCTGATAGACTTACCAGTGCGGCAGTGGCTGTCCAGTCGTCGGCCATCAGGGGCATTTTTTGCTGAGTACGCGCCCAAAACCGGAGGCCAATGGCGACCATTGGCAAAATCATCATCGAGAAGCAAAGAGCCAGCAGGCCATCTTTAGAAGTATCTGACATGGCGACAAAGGTATGGGCTGCAGTTGCCAGTGTACAGTAGATTGGTCTTCCCCATGTGAGGAAAGAACAGGCCCTGTTATACCGACTGTGTCTGAATGTTTAATGCGCATACGTCAGGCAGTCGTCATTCGGCGTACTCAAATTCTATAGCCACTTACATAAGACTCCCCCTTTCAGCCCTACAGCTTCCGGGGTTGACTCGTCCGGAGTATGGCGTCGATCATAGCTGCCAGCTTCTAAAAATATCAACCAGTAGAATGCACAAGATGAATATGCGTAGTACTGATCATCCAATATGGCTTTCCTCGTGACCACACAAGGCGTTTTGAAGTCGGAGAGTGTGGTTTCACGAGGTTGTCTCATCGTCAGCCACTGCCACGGGGAGCCGTAATTTTGCACCCCCACGCATTGGTCGTTGCCATATCAGCCTTCGTACAGGAAGATGGCAGAGCAGGAGCCACAACTGGTCGTGATACATACAGGCCTTTCCGCAGATCCTACGATCAAGATTGCTGATCCGAACAATGATCATTGCCAACGCGCGGTAAGTCGCGAGTATGCAGATGCTTTTTTACGAAAAAGACCTTTGGTAACGGTGCTGTTAGCTGAGAGAGTGGACGGAAACTAAGTCGGCATTGTGGATATATTCATACTTCTACATGGCTCCTGAGAAAAGTGCAATAAAACAAGCTCAATCCCTGGAGTGTATGGGTCTTCAGCCTGCGGTGTTTCAAGCTTTCTGACTTGGTGTTGCCGCTCATGCCTTCTTGACTGGGAAATGCATGCGTAAGGCCTTAGAAGACGCCATGCAGAGAGCGATTACAACAGCCTCGTGTACAACAGCCTCGTGTGCAACATTGGCCTGCCTCGAGTACTCCCGAAAGAACCACATGTGTCGCACGCAGTCTCAACCGCCGAAACTGGATCATCGTCGCATCAGAAGGATCAGGCTTCTGCGCATCAGAAGGACGATAAAACTGTCTAAACGATACAGGTTGTCCAGGTTGGCGGAGGCGCTCTCAAGTGAGATCCAGCATACCGATTACCTATGCCGCAGGACGTGGCTGATATATCCTGTGCGAAATGGCACGCTGAAGGACTGGACGATCGTGCCGCGCCTCCTGGACATCACGGCGCCGACCTTCGTCTACAATGGCGAGTAGGACACCTCGTACGACTCGCGCAGTTTTGTTCTCCGAGCCTATTCCCCGGGTCCGCTAGGCCCGGCTGGCGGAGGGGCCTGAGAGAGGGGTTTGAAGGTCGTTGGCGAGTTTTTGGCGCGGGAGAGGACAAAGTCAGATTGAGACAGGGGAGTGAGATAATTTAATGCCTACCAATTCGTCGAGGATGCACACGCCACGAGATAGCGTCTTTCTTTTCCAGGGACGTCATTCGCCCTACAAGGTTGGAGTTCAACTCAAATTTGGCCATGATGCAAGCTGAATGTTTTAGCTGCGGCCGCTGCATCTACTAAATCCACGGCACTATGAGCGGAGCTCGGTGCTGCCGAAGCTTGCCCTTCACCCAGCTTCAATTGCGCAGAGGTTGCCCATATCTAGTTGGATAACTCATTCCAGCTTTTACTATGGATGATATGCACGCGCCTCGATCCGAGCAGGCAGTATCAGCATTGTTTTCCTCAATAACATCCCGAAATGAGCGTATAGCAGAGGTTGTTCAACGATTGCAAGACGGGACCCTCAAGCCAAGCTTTTCGCGATCGCGCCCACTCTTTCAAAGCGTCCGGCGTGCTGCGTTCAAAAAGGGGGGCGACCTAACCTGACCGGTCACCGACTAAGCTTTCTGCACTGCTGTACAGCAGGTATGCACCCCTTTCAAGAATGATTCCTCGTTTTCCGTCGCGATCATTCGGCATCAGATTGGCTTCGCCCTACCCCCAATGCTTTTGTAAACTGGAAGTGGTCGCGACACCACGCCGTTAGGGTGGGAGGCCAAGTTCGGAGTGGAAAGAGGAAGCGGCTTCTAGCTTCACCATGCCGTACTTGAACAGCGCCGCGTTGGTCGCCGCGTAGCTCAGCTCCCGGTCGAGGATCTCGGTGCCGTCGCCGAGGCGCACGGGCGCAAATGTGCGCGTCTGCAATGCGTCCGTCATCGCCTCCTCCACGTACCAGCGGCATGAGCTGTGGTGATCTCTGTTGTTTTCACAAAGCAGGGCAGGATGAGTATGTCCCCCGTCTGCTTCTGGCACGAGGTGCAGCGGAATCTCATCCTTGTTGAAATGCCCAACGGAGCTCTATCGAAGAAAATATATTGCGATTCACCCAATGAAAAAGAAAAGAAACCAGCAAGCGTAGCCAACGTCAGAATGGGGGGAATCATTGTAGTTTTTATTCAAGAGAGACCGAATCTGTATTTCCACACGGGTCTTCCTGGCCTCCGAATTAAGTAAACCGCCATCATGTAACATGCCATGCAACTCGTAACCTCGTATCGCAGTAGCCCTGCTCTTGTTCCGACCAACGCCGACATTGGGATAGTCGTGGACTGGTGTGGATGTTCACCATGTCGTATTGAGATCCCTCTGCCGGTTTTTACCGCACCGCTCTTCTCCCGGTGCATTCCCTCGGCTGTCCCATCTCTGTTCAACGCTGAATCGCTGCTTTAGATGAGGGACGCAGATTGGATCCCCGTTTTCTAGTGGGCCATGACTACCTCCTGGCTTGCCAGCAGCAGGCTTGTCATCGACTTCCATGGCGTCGTCGCCGCCGGCCTCGCCTTCGGCCATCTCTTCCTCGCCTTCCTCTTCCAGCTCATCTTCGC
Source organism: Arthrinium phaeospermum (assembly GCA_006503535.1). NCBI lineage: Eukaryota > Fungi > Ascomycota > Sordariomycetes > Amphisphaeriales > Apiosporaceae > Arthrinium > Arthrinium phaeospermum. The sequence continues at coordinate 4,680,238 of QYRS01000001.1, read as the reverse complement.
TCTCGTTCTCGAGATCGACACTACCGTCCTCGGACATTTCGTCCTCCTCTGCGGGCTCGCCGCCCTCAACACCGGCCATGGCGGCATCGTCTCCAACAGCGGCCGCGACTGCTTGGCCATTGGCCTCGCCTGCCGCGGTAGTATCCTCTTCCTCGGCTTCCTCGGCAAGCTCTTCAGCGCCGTACTCCCATCGTCGGGCTGGACATCGGCCTCGGGCTGCTCAGGGGGAACTCGGCCGGCGCAGAAGCTTCAGAGTCCCTGTGGAGTTTGTTAGTGGCTGTCGGGTTTGCCAAAGGCGGGGCAGGTAGAAACTAGATTTGCGGATATGACTTACCACTTGATGGCGAACCGAGTTACACGTGGCTTATCGGCCAAGACGTTTCTGCGGATCTTCTCGATGATAGGCTTGGCCGGAGGATCGGCGTTCAGCTCTTCTGTCTCGTACTCATTGTTGACGTAGTATCCGACTCGAATAAATTCGCGACCGTCATATGAACAGGTCAGAAGGACGACAGTAACGCCCAGAATATCGGCATCGGGAATTCGCTTGGTGTCGGGAGCCTCTGCCTCGAAGACGAACTTGTTGACTCCGACGGCTTGCCGGAGGATCGGCGTTCAGCTCTTCTGTCTCGTACTCATTGTTGACGTAGTATCCGACTCGAATAAATTCGCGACCGTCATATGAACAGGTCAGAAGGACGACAGTAACGCCCAGAATCGGCATCGGGAATTCGCTTGGTGTCGGGAGCCTCTGCCTCGAAGACGAACTTGTTGACTCCGACGGGAATTGGGCCGACAGGAGAGAGTCCAGCTCCTGGTCGTACTGGTCACTGGATTGAACAAGCGAAAGGTCAGCCATGAGCAAAGCGGTGTGAGAGCAGGAGGCAGGCAGGAAGTGACTTACCTGGTCGCCGAGCCGACGTAGGTCAACTTCCACTCGAGGTCTGTACGCCACCAAAGTCAGTATGATTGATCACAAAGGCAATTCGGAGAATCAATTGAAAGCCGTACCCTTCTCAAGCTGCTCGAGACACTCAAAGGTGATCTCGAAGACGTACTTGTCGCCGAACTTGGCCGGGTTGTTGAGGATGTTAACTCCCAGAAGCGATACGACAGACATCTTGGCGGTTGGTGGTAAGACTGAAGTGAGGATACTGCAGTTTTTTGGTGGAAGAGATGGTTTGATTATGAAGCGTAAAAGAGATAGAGAGGGAGAAAAAAAAGACCAACGATGCAGAACTAGAATAACGAGGGTTCTCTCAGTTCATGAACGATATTGGACAGAGAGGAGAGAAGGCAGTAGGCTGGTCCACTCTGCGGCGTTGGTTGGTGGAGGGATGGGCAACAAATGGATTTGTTTTTGCGACGTGGGAAAGAGATATGGGACTCGCCAGCTTCCCAGTTCCCAGCCGGTTTACAGTGGGCCGCCCAGATTGGACGCGACTTTCTCGTCCTGCTCACGCGTCTTGGCGTTAAGGCTTGCAGAAGAAGAAGACATGTGCGCCCTTGCCAGCCAGTCAAGCCTCACGCGCTAGGAGTAAAAAGGCTTAGGGGCCCACCATGATAGATTGGCAAGGGTCTTGAAAATGAAGTGTGAGACGATTCCAATTGCGCTAATGATGTTGGCTGAAGACACCCCCAATGTGAACCTATCAATCTCAATCCACCACCACACGGCCTCTCACCCAATACGCCGAGACGATCCGAGGGCGTTCAATCGCCACTATACAGATCACTCAACTCTGCCAACCCCAATCGTCCAGTAGTGCCCGACCCGATCCATCTGCCACCACCAAGTCGTCTGGCTTGACCCGAAGGTTCGTGGGAGTGCTGCGACAATCGTGTGACTCGGTGCTGTTGTGTTCTGAAGAATGGTGGTGAAAATCGTACTTGTTTGGTGGGGAATCGAACCCGTTGTCTTCAGTCGTGGCTGTCCGAAAATGTGGCTTGTGGCTGTAATCGATCCCACTCTCATCACCATGAAAATGAAGTGTGAGACGATTCCAATTGCGCTAATGATGTTGGCTGAAGACACCCCCAATGTGAACCTATCAATCAATCCACCACCACCACAGTCTGCTAGGTTGGTGAAGGTCAACAAAAGAAGTTGAAGTTACCCAAGCATCGAGCGCGCTGGTTTATGGGACGGGACTCGAACGAAAACGGATAAAAGTTTTGAGATGTGATTATATATAGAACTCATCATCGCTCTGACATTGAATTGATGCAGCAAGTCTGACCTACACGGATCTAGAGTTTCCTTCATCAGAAGAGTGAATACACGTTCACTCGGAGAAACGCTTGCCCATCCCGGAGCTGCTCTTACCAGCTCAAACGGGTCTGTGCGCCTGTGCAGCCAACTAACTTCCGTGGCTGGCATGTACCTTAATCCTTGTTCAATCGCCGGTCTGAAAACGCTTTAATCCACGCCTTGCCTTTTTCGAGAATTCGCCGTGGTGTCGAGGCTGGTGATTCTTCACTTTCGCATCGTGACAGTCGCCGAAAGTCGTCATCATTTTCCTCGGCGCCTCATCCATCAATCCTCTCTTTGCTTGTAATTATACCACTGCCATCCGACGTTTTCTTCTAGGACCCGGCCTTGGCGCGCACCTTTTTTTTTTCTCTTTGGATTTGCGCAAGTCCATTCCTGCAACCGAGCTTTGTCTAGCGCGCTCTGGTTTCCGACCAACTCGACAGAAGAGTCCACGATCGCCGAGATACTTGCTGCGCCTACGACAGCGCCTAATATACCGCCGACCTCCTGTCCTCCGATCTTTGTCGCCGACGATGGCATCTGAGAATCCCGAGGATGGGTTCGCCCACGGAGGAGGCTGACAATGCATGGGGAACTGGCGATGGAGTTGGAGCTTCAGAAGATCAACACATACTGAGCATGATAGCCATGAACAAGCACAAGAACCTGACTCTGCTGATCCATCATTCAATGCTTCTGGTGACCCTACTTCGGATGCCGATGAAGATGGCGGAGAGTACGACCCTGAATCTATCAGCCTTACCACTACTGTCCCCGTCTTGCCTCCCGCCTCACATACCCCGACTGCAGCCGCAGAGCGCGACGATGCCACACTCTCCTCCGTCTAAGAAACCCAAAAAGGCGGGTGGATTCATAGTTGGATCCTCGGATGATGAACCTCTGCAACCCCTCCGCCCGCAGTGCCTGCCGCTGCTGCGAACAGTCTCAAGCCTGCTTCTTCTGATGCGCAGTCGCGTGCTTTCACCCATTCTCCCCCTGCAACAGTCGACCACCTCGGCAGAGGCCACCACCGACCCTGCTGCGGCTGGTCCGACAGCTCAAGCGAGCAATGGACTGGGCATTGTAACAGCTACCCCCAACATGAACGAGGCCAAATCGCGCCCTCCCGACTGATATCATCGGTATTTTGGAAGATCGCATCAAGGACGATCCCCGCGGCGATATGGCTTGGCTAGCTTTGATCGAAGAACACCGCAGACGTAACATGATCCAGGACATCAGAGCTGTTTTACGAGCGCTTCTTGAAAGTGTCCCCCAATCGGTTTGTTTCCCAACCCTTCCCACATGTTTTCAGAAACTAACCACCATCCACAGGCGGAGATTTGGGTGCAATACCTTCAACAAGAACTCAGTCTAGACAATTTCGCCGAGGCAGAGCAGATCTTCCAGCGGACCCTAATGACCATACCCAGCGTACAACTCTGGACAGCCTATCTGGACTATATCCGACGACGGAACGACTTACACGATGGCACCGGCCAGGCGCGCCAGATTGTGAACCAATCATACGAATTTGTGCTGGACAACATTGGTCATGACCGAGACTCGGGCAAGATGTGGCACGACTACATCCAGTTTCAAGAGCGGGCCAGGCCAGATCGATGGAAAGGGCTGGCAAGACATGCAAAAGATGGATGTGCTTCGCAAGGCGTATCAACGAGCCATATGCATTCCTATGTCGAACTTGAACATCCTCTGGAAAGAGTACGACCAGTTCGAGCTTGGAATCAACAAAGTAGCTGTAAGTCGCATATCCTCACACATGCACACAACATACGCCAGCGGCATACTAACAGTGTTCAGGGTCGCAAATTCTTACAAGAGATCCCCGTCGTACATGTCGGCTCGAAGCGCCAACACCCATAGAACTTCACCCCGTGGCCTGCAGAGAACTACTATTCCCCGACTCCCCCTGCTACTGGCTTTGAGGGCGATCAGGAGTATCTTGAGCAGGTTGACTTGTGGAAGAGATGGATCGCTTGGGAGAAGGACGACCCGCTGCGTTGAAACAGACGAACCGGAGACTTTCAAATCCCGTGTTATCCATGTCTACAAGCAGGCACTTATGGCTTTGCGTTTCTGGCCCGAGCTGTGGGTTGATGCCGCGGAGTGGTGCTTTGACAATGGGGTGCTTGGCAAAGACGGGTCAGATCTCGGGCTTCAGTTCCTAGTTGACGGAATCGTCGCCAATCCTGAAAGCGCGCTTCTTGCCTTGAAGCATGCGGATCGCATCGAGTCGACGCATCCCTCTGGAAGGGTGTAGAAGGACAGCGAGCCCTCGGCGAAGCTGTCCGTGCACCTTATCAGACGGTTCTGGATGCCCTTTACGAGATGGGTGAAGAAGCTCAAGGACCGTGAGGCAACAGCTGTCAGCTACATCGAGAGTGATCCTTCCCTAGCCGAGTCGGACGAGCCCCAGATGGAGACAATGATGGCGAGGTGGCTGAGAAACCGGCCAAGACCAGCCTACGGGAGGAACGCATCAAGGCTGTGCGAGACGGATTTGCCGTCCAGATCCAAATGCTCTCGCAGCAAATCTCCTATCTCTGGATCGCCCTCACGCGGCTTTCCGCCGTATTCAGGGCCAGGGCAAGAGCACTCCTGCTTGGGGCGTTCGAGGCATTTTCACCCAGGCGCGTGCCAGGGGCCGGCTCACGAGCGATGTCTACGTCGCAGTTGCGCATATCGAATGGGACATCTACCAAGACCCCGTCGCCACTCTTTGAACGCGGCGCCAGGTTGTTCCCTGAGACGAACACTTCATGGTTGCTTACCTTAAGCACCTGCATTCGCGACACGACACTACGAGTAAGTTATGACTGCTGATCCTTCGCTGTTTCTATCCTTAGTACTATTTCCGCAGCCGCCCCCGAGTCGTGTTCTCTCAATCCGTCAAGCGCTTCAAGGAGAAGCCCGAGCTTATTCCCAAGCTCAAGCCTCTATATGCCTATTTCCACAGCCACGAGGCAAAGTTTGGCGAGCTCGCGCAGATCAAGGAGTTGGAGAAGCAGATGGCTGAATCTTTCCCCGAAGACTCCAGCCTTGCCCACTTTGCAGCCCGGTTCTCCTCCGAGAGATTCAACCCCATCGGTGCGCGTGTGATAATCTCGCCCAGTGCCAGATGAGGCCCAAGAACATCATGCCGTCCGTCGAGCAGATCAACACCTCGGCGCGTGTAAGCCCTCACCCGTCCGTGATGGCGGACAGAAGCCCGAGGCAACAGTTCATGCCTGTAGTCAACTCGCCGAAGCGTCCATACCAGCCCGACGAAGACGACTACCCTCCCAGAAAGGTCCAGCGCGGCGTTTCTCCCAAAGGTGCGGCGGCGGAGACCAACAGAGGCGGGCGCAGGGTCAAGGTGTCACCTCATAAGCAGTACGCCTGCCCATTTCTCGGGACATTACGTTCCTCCTGAGCCTCATCCCGCCCCCACATCAGTGCGACGCACAGCGCTTCCGATCCGACGCCATGGTGCGGGTCATTAGGGATACGACCGTGCCGGACTACAACGAATGGAGGCTTCGCAGAATCAGGGTATGCGGAGTGACCAGCCTTCACGTACGCATCAACGATATCACCAGAGGGATGCCCGCATTCGTAACTAACTGTCAATGTTCAGGGCCGTCTGGTCGTCCCGAAAGCCCTACTACTTACGACTCCCCCCTCCCCCGGCGACACAATACTCGCAAAGACCTCCGTCTAGCGATGATTACGAGCCCTCGCCGTCTGATTGGACACAACCCCCAGGCAGCTAATTTCGGCCAGCAGGGCTTTACACCATCGCAGCTTGCTAATCCTTACATGGTCCCAGGGGCGTCTGCTCCTCTTCCTGGGTATCCAACTCAACCAAACCAATACTATGGTGCTCAATATTAGGAGCATTTGCACAAGAAGTTTTACCAATACCACTAGTGGAGATAGAGTGGGCGGGCGCTTTCCTCCGCATGGGAAAAACACGATGGGCGTTTGTGTAGGAATAGTGAACAGACGAAGGACTCGTCTCGCAGCAGGCAGCTGAACCGCCTGCCGACCAAGGTGCTTCACTGGGAAGCGCGCTTGAGAGTTGATCGGATGGATACAAATCCTCAACTCACGCATTGCTACACAGTCATGTGACTTCCGTCTATCCTTACGAAGCAGGATGAAGATAGCTAGCTACTTAGGAAGTACTAATACTACTGCATGGCTTACGTCGACACCAACCTGTCTCTCTTTCTCAACATAAGGTCCCTAATGTTGATCTTTCAGTGAACCGCCGCAGAATTTTGTTCCCCGGCCACTTGACATGATACCATTCTCGTGATAGGCATTTCCATGCTGAATCCACATGCTGGCTGGCGTCGCTCTCATGCTCTGTTAATGCAACGTTGCCCACCAAACCCAAACATGCATACTGTTACCATCGCAGGCTTATGTGACCTTCTATTAGCTCTTCGCCTTGCTTTCCATTACCCCTCCCCCTTTCAATTGGGTACCATGGACCAAAGCGCATAAGCACAATTCATTGATCTCAATCCTCACTGTTCCCACCAGCTATCTTGTTGGTGATATCTATCACGCTGTCACCAGCTGAATAGCCGTTCACCCCACCACCGCTATGTTTGTTAGGACTGACTGCACAATCAATAGCTAAGAATCAGAAGTAATATTTATTTATAGAATCATTTTGGTTTACAACTGCCCAATCCCTTCATCGAATATCGAATGTCAGTCCGGGACTTTTGAACTCGATTCCCCTCATAGTACTCGATTCTATACATGGGTCCGTAGTAACGCTTGATCGGCCACTAGTTAAATAGAGATATCAGAACTCGACTTCCGTCTGGTCTTTTCCGTTGTTCAACGCTAAAGATGTCTGGTGCAGTTCCAATGTAATAGGTAAGCATACAGTTCTCATATCGAGGAATCGAGCTAACAAGGACAATTTCTACCAACAGCATATTTACATCAACTTGGACACATCATGGTTGTAGCCCTGACCCTATTCATTACGAACGAGCGGTTCTCATTGCTCGCATCCCGTTTCCTCACAAAGCAAATGTAGGCACATAGGTAGCCTTCCAATTTTCAGCACACCCATTACCAAAATGAGGCTGCTCTTTGGTGCTGTAGAAGGCATGTCCAATGGCTCCTGGTCGCTCTTTCTCTATGCCCAGGAGTGCTGGTAAGGAGACCCACATCCATGTAGCTAGGCCGTCCTGCGGCTTCCCCGTTTGTAAAGAATGTTCAACACATGGGATCCGGTCGATTCCTAACATCAATATATGCCTTGCGCGCCTGACACTCTGACCAAGTCAACTACATCGTGCCCCTCCGTATTATCGCAGGCCCGGTAGACAAGCCTCATCCCCCTCGTCCCCCTCGTAAGTGTCCAAATATACCTAAGAAAGGCTGCCGCATCAAGAACGTCCAGGGGTTAACCACTGGATCGCAATCGTATAACCCACCACGCCGGCGACGTCTCAAAGTAGTCGCCGACTCGCCGACCAGCTCCCGTAGTCCCTCTATCCACTGAAGCACTTGTTCACTGACCTATTCGGCTGATCTCCAGTGGTACATACCTGCAGGCCCGCCTGCTTAGACGCATAAGTACCTCTCCCTCTCCAAAACAGCCACCTCAGCCGCACCTCTCTTCCCTCAACACAACAACCCACGATCCAAGATCCGGACCGCAAAGGTAATTCATCAACTTGATCCTTCGCATCAAGGTAAGTGCATTCACATTGCATATTCAAGTGTCTGCCTCCATTCACCCGCCCTACTACTGGTAGGCCGCCTGACTTTATACGCATAAATACCAGTCCAACCTACCACCCACACTCACAACCTCCCCTCCCTCTTTTCACCATCCTCACCCACCATCTTCCGCCTCATCAGTCTACACCATCTCCCCTTCAGCACACTACATTGGCATATCATTGTCTTTGGCAAGGTGAGTTTACTACAAGCCGGCACATCTCCTCAACATTGTTGATGTGCGCTCCATTACTATCCGCCTTCCGCACATCTTCTCGCGCATCTGCCTCTTCAGGTCCTCATCAACTTGAACCTTCCCTTTCGTTTTTCCTTCGAGGCATTACTCTTTTTTCGTTTTTACTGACCATACCTCCTCGGCCTTTCAGGTCTAGTGATCCAAACACAATCCTCCCACAGGAAGCACTTATTGGTCTTTGACTTCGTATTGGCCACCCACCTTCCTCTCGTCCCAACACACCTTCACTTCATCTTCCATACGCGCAGTCAACTAAAGGTACGTAAATCTCATAGCTTGAGCATCAATTTGTCTCGAGGACTGTCCTCAACATCTCCCACCCACACTTCTCGTTGAACTCCCAATCTCTCCCGCTTCCTCGACATCAGGTCATCTTCCACTGCCATTCCCAATCTCCCAGCATCACCATCTACCTACGGTAGATACGAAGTAAGTATCAACCCTTGCCTACACCACATCACCAACCAATCCTTGGGCGTTTGTCTGCTGCCCTTGAGCCAAACACACATACCCAAACTCTTCGTTTACATTGCTCCGGCGGGGATCTTTCAAGACGTCATCGGACATCTTTTCTGACCTCCCGGGTGCAATCGATCCCAAATAAAGTCAATCCTACATAACAGACCCCATCTCTCACCTTATTCCCTTCCTTCTACTCATCCTTCTCAATTTCTACCCATTGTACATCCTCTGCTGTTACAATAAGGGCCCCAATTCTGAATCAGGTATTAACAATCGCCGTTCATCATCACCTTACCCGCCCCTTCTCTCGATTCTATTTCATCAATATTGTTTCCAGTGGTAGTACTAACCAACCAAAAGATTTCTAACACTAGGATCTCAGATTGACCTTCACCTTTCACTGACAGGCTTGAAGCATCAGGTAAGCCTATTTCTCATTTCACCAAATCATTTTCTGTACCGCTATCTCTGCCCCTCCTACGTACCTTTCCACCCTAAATATTACACAACCCTGAAGCATCCCCCGCTCTTCTTTCCACCTCCCAACATACAACCTCTACACACTCGCATGCAAGTGGAAACACCTTGGCCAGTACACTTTAGGGAACATTCCTTCCTTCTAAACGTCTGGTGCCCAATCTACTTCCATCTTTTGCGTGCCATCTCCCCCAACCAGGTTGTAACTCACACATCTTCCTACAACCAGCTATCGGTTTCTCTCCATCAAGCAGTAAGTCCCCCACAACCTCAAACCTCATATTTTGTAGTACCTGGTCCTTCATTGGGCTTCTACGTCTGCAAATCTTGAGAGGACCTCATCACCTTCCCATTTTTATGATCCAACCAAGCTTCGGATTTCCTCATACATCGAAAACCTCACCAGCCCGACAACCCAATCGTTGACTGATTCGTAAATCAAGTCGATATTGGGCCTCTATTGCCTTTTCCTCCATCCCTCTTCACCTCAGCACCACTTCTCTCTCCTCTTCTACTTTCACATTGTCAAGTTGGCACAAGCAAGCAGGGTACCCCGCAGCTTACCTCATATCATCAACCAACAATATCTGCCACCTTTGACTTGCCCAAACTGCGAATAAGTTCATACAAGACGACTAACATACATCCAGTCTACAGACCTTGATCCCAGCAACATCTCCCCAGAGCCTACACAGTAAGTTTTCCTTTCCACATTTTTACTTCAAGGCTGTGTTTTCTTTCTCATTCGGATTTTATCTCCCAAACTTCGCCTTGAGGTCTCCCTTCAACACACTCCCTTCACACTCCCTCCCTCTACCCTACTCAGATACAGATTACTTTCAAGCAGTCTCCTCTGCCACAAGTTATCTCTGTCCCAATCCATCTACCGACCTCAATTGTCCAGTAAGATACTGGCAGTCTGCTTTTATCTGGTCCGGCCCATACATCTTTCTGCTTTTCCAGTGAAAAAAACCCAACTTCACCCATCCCAACTACCCTAGGCTTCTGCCTTGAGTCATCCGTTGTCTACTTGTCACACTCATTTCAACCAACCTTCGGCTAACTCTTCAGACTTCAGATTCTTCAACCAAACCACATCACCGTCGCCAAGATGTCCGGTTTCAACCAGCAAGGCAATGTTCCGCGACACGCTGCCATTGAGCGTGTCGCCGGCATGAACCTCGATGGAGCTTCTGATCGTGGCTCTGCTAGTGGAAGCCCTTCCCGTGGTTCCCACCACTCTCGTTCTGGCAGCAATGCTGGTAGCCAGGCTGGAAGCCAGGAGAGGGCTCACGCTCTCGATCTGGCTCTACCGCTAGTGGCCCTGGCAAGCAGCAAACTCCCTTCGGACCTTCACTTGGCTATGATCCCGCCCGCATGGGTGGTGATGGCCGTGAGCAAATGACCGATGAGCAGGTCATTGGCAAGCGAGTCGATCTTCCCGCCGAGGCTTACAAGAAGGTATGCGCCTTGCCTTTTGCCACACAAACCCCAACACGTTATACTTGTATCTCGACATTTTCTTGTAAGGGATATTAGCTGATCTTCTTCTAGTTCGATGGCTCCTTCACTCAGTACGCCAGACGCCCTGGCTTCAGCACCGATGGCAAGGGTATCCAGGTTCAGGTCAACATCTTCCCCGTCGCAAAGTGGCCCACTGGAGACATCATCCAGTATGATGTAAGTAGATAAGGTATTGGGTTCGAACCGGGCATAGCTAACTTGACTACCCCAGGTCAATGTCAGTCCCAATGAGAAGGACTCCCGTGCCCTTGTCCGCAAGGTTTGGGAGTGCCCCTGGAGGCTCTGCGAAAGACTGGCAGCAAGTGGTTGTTCGATGGTAACAAGCTTGCTTGGTAAGTCTACTGAAGCATCCCGGTATTATGATACGTCGGTCTAATCATGGCATCTAGGACTTCGGCCAAACTCCCTCGAGGAGAGGAGCGGGTTGTTGTCGATCTCGACCGCCTGGCCGGCAAGGAGCCCCGACCCGGTAAAAGTGGTGTCTACTACATCTCAATCAAGCAGTCGACCCAGATTCGCATGCAAGTCCTTCAAGACTACCTTCAGCGCAAATGCGACTGGGACAAGTCTGTGCTCGCGTGCATGAGTAAGTCTACACTTTCGGCACTTGGATTACATATCACTAACCGGTCTTCTCCAGACTTCCTTGATCATCTCTTGCGCCAGTACCCCAGCGAGAACATGATCGCCATCAAGCGCAACTTCTACAATGTTCGCAAGGGAACCTACTCTGCTTTCCGTCTTAGTGAGGTTTGTCATCACCCTAGCTCCCCACTCAACCGCCATTGGCTAACCTAGACACAGATGAACAATATGAGCAAGGGTTCCGGCCTGGGAGTCAACGTGGATGTTGCCAACACTGCCTTCTGGAATACATGGGCACTCTGGCCGACACGGCACGAGCTATGTTGAGCAACCCCCAGGCTCAGAACGAGAAGCAGCTTCGTAAGTCAACATTCCATCCTTCTACTTCTACTCGTCTGCTAACCTATGTCCTTAGTTCCCTGGCCCAAGATGGCTGAGATCCTCCGTCCTCTCAAGGCACAAGACAGGAACGGTAACGTTGTCTGGACCCAGTCAGAGCCCTTCCAGAAGCTCCGCCGCCTGGCCAAGTTGAAGATCACTGTCAACCACCGCGGTAAGGACCAGAGCGACAAGCCCTATACCATCAAGCGAATCGTCTTTGAGCAGAACATGGCCAACTGGGGCGCTGATGCCCAGCATTACACCTTCACGCGGAAGCACAAGGACGGAAAGGATGAGCCACCCATCACCATCCACAACTACTTCATGCAGAAGTACAAGGCTCGCCTTCAATTCCCTGATCTTCCTCTGATCGAGACTATGCGCGATGGCGTCTACCCCATGGAGGCTTGTCGTCTTCAGCCTTTCCAGCGTTACACATACAAGCTGGATCCGGAGCAGGTAAGTTGGAGTTTGACCATCTAACTATTTGACACATGAAGCTAACAGTTTCTCCTCACAGACGTCCAAGATGATCAAGTTCGCAGTCACCCGTCCTGTCCAGCGCAGCGCTGCCATCAACAACTGCATGAAGGGCCTCCACTGGGAGTCCGACCCTTACTTCAAGCAGTACGGTCTGCAGCTCAGCAACCAGATGATCATCACCCCTGCCCGACTTCTTCAGAACCCTGAAGTCCACTTCGCTGGCTCAAAGATCAACCCTGGAATGACTGGCCGCTGGGATCTTCGCGGCCGCAAGTTCCTGGAGTCCAACCCTATCCCCATTCAGTCTTGGGCTTTCATCGGCGTCGGATCCAATGATGGTTACACCGTTCAGGAGGATGCCCTCAAGAACTTTGCGCAGACCTTCAAGCGCGCCTACAGTCAGCATGGTGGTGTCATCAAGAAGGACCCCTTCGTCAAGGTTTACCCCTTCAACGTCCCCTACCCTCAGATGTGCGAGCAGGCGTACAAGGAGTGTGGCCAGAACTTCCGAGCCACTCCCCAGGTCATCTTCTTTGTGGTCAGCACCCGCAACTCTCTGGTCTATGAGCGCATCAAGAAGAACATGGACTGCCGATTCTGCACCGTCAGCCAAGTCATGCTGGCAGACCACGTCCGCAAGGCCAACCTCCAGTACTGCGGCAATGTGGCGATGAAGGTCAATGCCAAGCTTGGAGGTGTCACCTGCCGAGCTGCTCCCATGGGTTCCACAAACGCAATGCCTTACTACACTGTTCCCACCATGATCATTGGCCTGGACGTCTCTCATGCTGCTCCCGGTAGCGGTCGACCCTCGATGGCTGCCATGACTGTGTCCACTGACAAGAATGCCACCCGGTACGCTGCCTGTGTTCAGACCAACGGTTATCGTGATGAGGTTGTCAATGGTGTCAACATGCGATACCTCCTCAATCGTCTGCTCAAGTACTGGGTCAACACCAACAAGTGCCACCCGAAGCACGTCTACTTCTTCCGTGATGGTATCGCCGAGGGTCAGTTTGGTCAATGCATTGACACTGAGGTTAAAGAGATCAAGCGCATCTTCCGCGATGCTGGTTGTGAGGTTCCCCGTGTCACGGTCATGATTGCGACCAAACGTCACCACATCCGATTCTTCCCCAACGCCAACGACAAGTCCTCCGCCGACAAGAATGCCAACCCCCTTCCTGGCACGCTGGTCGAGCACGACGCCCACCCACCCCTTCCACTGGGACTTCTACTTGTCATCACACGTCGCGATTCAAGGTACCGCCCGGCCTGTTCACTACCAGGTTATCCTGGATGAAGCCAACTGCAACCCCAATGACTTGCAGCGCATGCTCTACCACCACTGTTATCAGTACCAGCGCTCCACCACGCCGGTGTCCCTGCATCCTGCCGTGTACTACTCACACTTGGCGTCCATCCGTGCGGCTTCCCATGAAGACATCGCAGCCAGTCAGAAGGAGCTCCCCTCTGGAAAGGCCGGCTTCCCTCTTGGCAAGGCCCCTTCGACTGTGTATGGATCTGGTGGTCCTAACCGCGAAGCCCCTCCCCTGCTTGCCATGGAGAACCCTATTGCCGACAAGGCTAACATTGCCCATATCAACACCACTATGTGGTACATCTAAGTGGCTCTGGCGGTCTGGTTCGGAAAACAACTTCATCTTCTTTCTGGTCTCGGCTATTTGGCAAATGGTTTCATCAGTCCACGCTGGCTGGTGTTGGGATCTTTATGATTCTTCAGGTCTCTAGGCCGCAAGTTTTACTAATAGTATTGCGTTCTATTTCTCAGTTTGTCATGGCCGATAGATGGTAGCAATGCCATATGGGGACTTGTGAACACAGCGTTCACATGGCATCTGTTTTTGAGGCGGAGATTTGACTGCGTTATTTCTGGTATTGGTCAAGTAGTTAGTTAGTTGACACGAAATGCCACGAGCGATGAACACCAAATGCTACATGCTACATTTGTGAATTACTGAGTGTGGGTGATATTGATGTCCATGACATTAGAATAACTAGGTGCGCGTACGCGATGGGATAGTTGCATCCTACCTTCAGTAGCCGGGCTAGTTGGCAGTGGTACTGTAGCAGCGTGATGATTGCAAAGTAGTACGCCGGTGCCAATCTGTATTAATCGTACAGCAATATGATGGAATGGCTCGGCCCGTAATCCGTCCGACTGTATGAAAATAAGGACATGATGTTTAATGACGTCCAATTCACGTAGATGCTCAACATTACGGAGTAGTTTGCTCAAGGAATCGCAGGCCAAGAAGGCCGATACAGGCACTCTCCACTGTTCAGCACGCTACTAATCGCCGTGCGGCGGTGGCGCCATTAGATTGCGGGGGATCTTTGGGGAGCGCAACCTCAGTTTTCATCCACCGATTGGGATCTTTCTGGTCTGTATCAAAGAACTGACCCAATCTACGCCATATACGAGGTCCAATTGGCTTTAAGCGACGGCAATGAAGTTGCCAATTGAGGCTGGCCCAGGAACTTGGTGAGTGCATCTTGTCTTGATGAGGGACATGAGATGCCGGGCTCCCCGTTTGCTGCAGGGGTCTTAATTGGTGAGCGACTAGCTAATCTATATGGAGCTTAGGAGGTATGATGCCTGTCCACCTACCTTCATCCTTCGCGCTGCTCTCTAGCCCTATCCAACCAACGACGGGAACTGTCTCTGTCTTTCATCTCGGGAAAGAAAGCATCCTACCCTGCCTACTCTCATGAAAGCCTCATCCCACGGTGGTCATCGGCTTCTACAAGTCCGCCCTGCACCGTCACGGAGGCGCGCACAACAGCAAGATCGAGAGTCAGCGGGGCCGCCAACTTCACGTTCGCGAAATGGTTGCGTCACCTGCAAGAAGCGCCATGTGCGCTGCGATGAGCGAAGACCAGCTTGTTTTCGCTGCGAGAAAGCCGGTCTCGATTGCCAGGGCTACTCGTCGAAAGCAGCCAGGCAAACCGCTGCCCGGCCCATCCTACCGGCAGCCAAAGAACGCCAGGAGTCGGCGCCGGTGCTGCTTGCGCCACCCTCAAGATGCCAGTTTCGGGGCGTCGAGGTCACCTACTTTGACGTCTTTCGCCATGAGGTCGTCTACGACATACTTTCCACCGGACACAAGGACTTCTGGAACCGCGCCATGGTGCGGACTGGCCTCGAAATAGACTACGTTAGGCACTCCATTCTTGCGCTGGGGGCGTTGTCCCTCTCTGTCAACGAAAACGCCAACAACCAAGCTTATCCGAGAAGGGACTGGAAGTCGACGCCATCTCCTGGCCTGCACTACAATGCCGCCTTGCACCACCACGTCAAGGCTCTGGCGCTGTTTGGCCGGAGCATGGCCCGGAAACACAACGCCGTCCATCCGCAGGTCTTCATTTTGATCACGATCCTGTTCGTGACCTTTGAGTACCTTCACGGGAACAACTCGGCCGCCATCGGCTTAATCAATAGCGGCTACCTCCTCCTGGCTCAACGCTCGCCCTCAGTTGAAGCCAAATCGCTGCACACTGATGTGGTGGCCAGCGATCTCGGAGGGCCAGATAACATTGAAGATGCGCCCGGGACGTTTGCCCGGTTTGGCATTGTCGGGCTCCTGACCCCATTTGTGCCCCTAGAGACTCGGATTGCCGCTTTTGGTGGAGGCAACTTCCAGTCGAGGATGCCCAACATCAACGTCGGCACAGAGAAGCTGTTCCAGTTGTGGAGGGACTTCCTGTTTGCCTTGACCAAGTTTGCCGCCAACATAGAGTTTGTCTCAACACATTCAGACAAGGATTCCGGTACGTGCAACATCTCTTCCACACACTAGCTCGATATGCCGACTAACTGGTCGTAGAGCTTGTTCCCAAGACGGGTGAACTCATCAAACCCCAAGATATCCCCCAGAGAATAGCCAACGAGATGCGCGAGATCGCCCTCTGGAAAGAGGTCATGAGCCACCACTGCAGCATACAGACCGACCCCGTCGTTTCCCGATGGCTCAACATTGCGAAGGTCCAACTGCTGGGCATCGAGTGCATCACCAACGACGTGACGGGCGTGGGTCCGCCGGACTATTCGGGTTCCTGGGGGCGTGCGAGGCGCTGCAGCGGGACTTCCCGCCGGACCTGCAGTCGCGGCTGACGTACGACGGCATTATTAATATCCTGATGAACGTGGTCTTCTGGAGCCGGGACCGCGATATCTGCCGGCGCGCGCTCGCGACGGCGCAGGCGTACACGGTGGCGCACCTGGACCGCGAGCGCGTCGCTTGGATCCAGCGCTCGGCACGGCACCTGGCCGAGAGCCCGGAGACGTGGCAGCCGCGGAGCGACTGGATCGGGGCTGGATGCCAGAGCCCGGACGTGCCGCTGAAAACGGCGGCGGTGTACTCGTTGACGCGGATTATGAGTCAGCGGAGGTGAGGGGCGTGATGGGTGTTGGGGAGGGGATGTTGCTCTGGAATCGCATGAGCCTCCCGGCGTAGAAGAGGAAGATCCATCGGGTTTTTCTTCGGCACGGTCTAGGAAGACTCAAAGCTCAAGTCAGTCTGAGCTTTTTACGAGAACGGAGCAAAGTCCACAACTTAATGGTGATTGGTGATTGGATGATCAAGAACCCGTGGGCATTCCAAGGAGTACGGGAGGGCGGATTTGTTCCGCGCCTAGTCTTCCTTTACTAGCAACAGCTCGCTAAGAGTAGTGAACGTGTCTATGGGCTGCATGTCATGAACATGGACAGAACTACACACATTCCCTTCCTTGACCCTCGTGGTTATTTCCCGATAAGCTCCTTTCAGCAAGCTATCCCTTTGATGGCGAAAGCGCTGCTCTTGGTGCAATACTTCCCATGAATGATGGACGGACCAGTTCGACCAATTGGATATCACATTTAACTAAATATGCGTTATGCCAGTGACCCGGCGCCAAGCTATCCCTGATATCGGCAGTACAGCAGGATCTCGTGGGAGGGGATGGATTGGGTACCGGGAAGTGCATACAGCAAATCGATGTCTTCGAAAGCAGTACGGAGTACTCCGTACCATCTCCAAGTTTGCTTAGTTTTCCATTCCCGCGGACCGGAATCCGGTATTTGCGGGCGACGGACGGACACCTCCTGTCAACTAAAAACGCTCAAGAGCCAGCCAGCTTGGAGAACGTCCGCGCCAAGTCATGGGTGCTGCGCCACCGTCAATCACGATGCAGCTATCGGTTTTGGCATCACTAGACTGGGGAAGGATCTCGGTACTATTGGCATACGGATAGTACCAGTCATGATCGCAAAATGAAAATGCTGCATCTCTACAGGTGTCGGGAGGACTCCAATGATGCTACTCGGCTACCATCAATATTACTGGAGATTGAATGAAGCCGGTTGCGATTCCATCCGCAGGCTAGTGTCTCCTTCGCGAGAAAGCGAAGTGGGACAGAAGGCGATGACAGCCCCCACTGGTTGTGATTGATGACAGCAAGTGTCAAACCCTAAAGGGGCGCGAGAGGAATGGAACCTTCGGCCCCGATTCCGCCTCTCGCGTGTGAAAAACATGGCCTTTTCGTGATTGTTTGCCAGCCCAGCAGGGGAATGACAACGATGCTTGCTTAGGGCTGGGGAGAGGTGAGCACTACCAACCACGAGCTGACCAGTGCCGCAATCACACGCGGTACCGACCGGCAGCCGGTATTGGGTGGGAAAGCCTGAAGCGAATGTGAATGCATCATGCTCTCGCTGCCACCCCAGAAGAGAAATCAATGATCTGCACTCCCAGGGCGGCCGAAAAAGAAGCTATATTGCCAAGAGTTTGGTTCGGTTCGCGTAGCTGCCCTCTACTTACTTTGACCGGTGTGTTGCCGAGACATCATCGGCCGCACCCCCCACAGGTCGGCACTCACCATGACCTTAAAAATTTGCTACTTTTTTTAAAAATTAGGTATTTGAGGGAATACGCCGGCGCTTGGTGCTGCGGGAGGCGTCGCACCGGTTGAGCGGAAACTGCCAACCGTTGCCTCTTGTGGGACGATGGGCTTCTTTTTGGTGCTTACAGCGTACAGCTTGACGATTTTTTGCTCGAGGTGGTGCAACGCCACTCATAGGCCTTATATACATATCAAGAATGAGGTGGGGTTTTACGTCGACGACAATGCAACCAGGATCTTCCATTCTTTCCCGCCTGCGCATACGTGTGATTGATTCGTTTTTCCAGCTGAGCGTGTCTGGGTGCGCCCTGGCCCAATACTCGACGCTGGTTGCAGGGGGTGCTGCGGCAGGACGTCAGGGATGCTGCCCGCAGCAGCTCAGGTCCCATTGGCGGGGTTCGTGGCCCAAAGGCACAGGCACAGGCAACAGGTGGCAGGGGAGATTTGGATGTGCAGGCCCACTGATCGGCAGTGATCCGCCCCGTCAAATCTGAGATGATCTCAAAGTCGGGGCCACTTAGATCAGATGGGGCACCTTTAAACTGTGCATTGCCAGTTCATGTATGTATCGCAATTGGCAGATTTGACTGATCGACACTGTCGCCATTGTCGCTATTGAGCTGGACTCTTTCGACTAGCGGGCCTGCTATTACCTAATTCCCAGGTGATTGGGTCATGGATGGGTTCTGCTGAGTGCTCGCTTGCTGGCTGCTGCTGCTGCTGCGGGCTGCTGCTAGATACCCCCCACCCAACATCCGTTCGTTTCTCTCCTGCCTATCCCTCCTGGATGGCGTCTAGTACAGAATGGCTGGTGGGCGTTTTCTCAATTTTCTTTTGCCAATAGTCGTCTTTGGGACACGATCAGTCATCCCTGTTTCCCCCCAGCATTGTCTTAGATGGCCGCTGGATCTCTTAGCATTGGGTGATCTAGCTGCATTTCATGTGATGGGCCCTGTTCGTCACCTGCTGGATCCAGGGGAAGTGCAAGCAGCTAGCGACTGCACTGCTAGATCTCTTATAGATACAGCATGCATCCGCCTTTGAGTGAACGGTCGTTTTGGTTCCTGCCCGACCAAGCGCTCGATTAGCCGTTCGCTCACCACCACCACACCACCCAACATGGCGGATTCACGCCTTGTCTACTCGCCTCTCGGCTGGACCTACATCGGCCTCATGATCGGCTGGACGCTCGCCGTCCTCGCGGGCATCGCCTTCCTCTTCCGCCACCGCCGGCTGCCGTTCCTGCAGCTCCGGCGCTTGCCCCTCGTCTTCAGCGCCATCATCATTCTCCACATCTACGCGGCGTCGTGCCTGCTGGCCCTCACCATCGGGCCCCTCATCCCCTGCGACGCCCAGTTCTGGGTCATGAGCATCTACCTGCCGTTCGGCATGGCCCTGCTCCAGGCCGCCAACAGCCAGTTCCAGCACGTCGCCACCCGCCAGCGCAAGTACGCCCAGTTCAGCACCCTCGAGGACCGCAACGTCTTCGAGAAGTCGGCCGAGGTCGACCCGGGCCTGCCCTGGTGGAGGCGCGGATGGCAGCGGATTCAGAAGGCTAACGAGGTCGACCGCATATTGTGCTTCATCGGTATCGGGATGGCTGTCCAGGTAAGCTGTTTACCCTACATTCATCCATGTCCACCGATATTTAGGGGGTAACACTACCAGATCGAGAGCTAACGGTTCGGCAGCTGGCACTAACCTTCTTGATTTACTTCGGGTCCGAGATGTTCCATCCGAGTTACGGTTTCTTCCACCTCGAAGTGCCGGGCACTGAACAGCAGCGAGCTACTCTATGCTTCACCGGCTGGGAGTGGTAAGATACTCACGCGCAACGCTTCGATATTCCATACAACATGCTGACTTGGCATTCTACAGGTGGTTATCTATCGTATGGCAGTTTTTCTGGGCTTGGTTCTATGCCCCCTATACCTTGTGGAAGACTAGGCACATCCACGATACCCATGGATGGCGCATCCAGACCATCTGCTGTTGCATTGCTGGGTACGTTCCTGAGCCCCTTTTCGACTCGCCTAAGACGGTCACTAATCAATTGAAACAGCTTGCCCGCCTCCCCTATGTGGCTAATTGGTCTTTACGTACCGCAAATGGAACCCGTCAACAAGGTTTTTGTTCCGCCCCAATGGTAAGCAAGACTCACTCCGTCTACGAAGATGTTCTTGGTCCTAATACATGTTTGTCTAGGATCGCGTTGTCCATCTTCTTCATCGAGGTGTTCACGTTAGGCTTCCCCTGCTTGCAGGTCTACCGAACCCACAACCTCCAACAAGAGACCATCGATACCATCGCGGCCTGGGAAAAGAGGAACCAAATTCTTGGTGAAGACCCCGAGTCCATCTCCACGAGCAGCGCCGGCTTTGGAGGCTCGACATTGGGCGGTCGCTCTACGGCCGGCAAGAGTGGCAAGTCGGCAAACACGGCGTCGACATCACACTCACGGGACTCCACTCTGACCATGGGCGCGCTCGAGAATGCGCTGCGTACGAACCCACAACCCCTGCTTGAGTTCGCATCCCTCAAGGACTTTTCGGGCGAGAACGTTAGCTTCCTGTCCCACGTGGGCGACTGGCGGCGGGCCTGGACCATGTCCACGAGCTCCCCCGCCGACAAGACGCGCGAGCAGTTCGTCCGCGCCGTGCGCATCTACTCGCACTTTGTCAGTCTCGAGCACTCCGAGTTCCCGGTCAACATCTCGTCGCGGACGGGCAAGGCGCTGCACCAGATCTTTCACCAAACGGCCCAGATCCTCAATCGGCGGCGGCGGCAGTCGGACTCGGCGACGCCGTTCGACAGCGCGGTGCCGGGCCATGACGACGACTGCCCCGGCGACCTCGAGGCGACGCTGGGCAAGGCCAACCTCGAGTCGGTGACGCAGATGGCGGAACTGTCGATGCCGGGGTCCACCAGCCAACTGAACGGCGGCCGTCACCATGACTTCAGCGACCTCGAGGTGCCCGACTCCTTCAACCCGCAGGTGTTCGAGGCGGCCGAGGGCGAGATCAAGTACCTGGTCCTCACCAACACGTGGCCCAAGTTCGTCCACGCCGGCTTCGAGCAAGCCAGCCAGGCGTCCAAGGAGGAGCTCGATGACGGGCGGCCGCGCGGGTTCCCGCGGAATCTCTTGTGTGTATGAAATTAAATAAGCAACTCAGGACGAGTGCGTACTTAAGCCTATCTCTGATGACAAGAAGAAATAATAATGATAATTCATCTATATAATAATAGCTACCAGACCAATGATAACCAAAGACAGGGGTGGGGAGATTCAAAAGATTCGAAGATTATTCCAAGCAATTCCTACAACTCCTCGTCCTCCTCTTCGTCCTCTTCTTCGTCGTACTCCTCCTCGTCCTCCTCCTCCTCGTCGTAGGGCAGATCTTCGTCCGGGCACATCACCATGGTCATCCCTACGTTGCCATCGCCATCGTCCTCGTCCTCGTCCTCGTCCTCGTCCTCGTCGTCGTACTCGTCGTCATACTCGCTCCCGTATTCTATTTCGTCCTCTTCGTCCTCTTCGGCATAGTTGGTCCCGCCCATTTCCACATCGTCGTGTCCTTCTCCCTCCGGGCCGCCGTCGCCCTCGTCGTCGCTGTCGCGGTACATCTTGATTGTCTCGTCGAGCTCGTTGACATCGCTCAGGTCGGGCAACCCCTCCATCCCCGCCGCGATCGACTGCTCTACGTCGAAGATCTGCCGCCCCATCTCCATCGACATGGCGTCCAGCACCGCCTGCGTCAGCCGCAGGCGCGCGCGCTTTTCGGCCAGCGCCTCGAGCGGGTCGCTCTGCCCGAACCGTCCGATTTCTTCGCGGAGCGCGGTCAGGGCCGGGTCCTCGAGGGCGGTCAGGGCCGGGTCCTCGAGGGCGGTCAGGGCCGGGTCCTCGGGGGCGGTCAGGGCCGGGTCCTCGGGGGCGGGGGGCGGTTGCTGCTGCTGCTGCTGTTGCTGCTGCTGTTGCGGTAGTTTCATGGTGTAAAAGGAAGATACTGGGATTTTCGACGACGGCTCCCCGGGGCTCAATGCTCCTCCAGGGCCCGAGTAGGATGTCGAGGGTTTGGAAGATGATCCCGCTGTAGCCGCAGGCTTTCCCTTTGCCTGGAATAACACCTTCTTAGCGGGCTCGATGCCGGAGATTAGTTCAGGACCCGACGGCTTGTTGGAGGCAGTTGATGCCGGTGTTGCCAGACCCTTTCCCTTTGCCTGTGATGACGGCTTCGAAGCGGGCGCAAAACCAGTGGTTTGCGTCTTCTTGGTACCAGACGACGCCGGCGTTGCCTGCTGCAGCACAGTCGATTGCTTGAGGGGCGTCGACTGCGCCTTTTTGGAAGATTCGGCCTTGGTTTTCGACTCCCATGCTGCCTGAGTCGCTTTCCCCACATTATTGAAGGCTGGCCTTTTATCTATCGGTAGGGGGACCTTGGTGTTGGACGGTTGCTTCGACGTACCGGCCTGTGGCGGCTGCTGCTGCTGTGGGCCCTTTCCGGATCCGAACCTCTTCAGCGGTGACGACGAGCCTCCCACGCTGCTCGACGACGGGGGGGCCAGGCCGAGGCCGCCGGCGGCGGCTGACGACGATGCCTGAGGCAGGGGGCCGCCGGTCGCCGGCATCGGGTCGAGGCTCATCTCGGACAATAGCGATTGGGTGTCATCCTCTCGTTGTTGTTGCGATTGGCTGCGCTCTAGAAGACCTTTGCGTTTTTTTGGTTGGTTAGCGAACCGTTCTAATTTGCTTCGACTCTTTACCTTCTTCTCCGTCGCCTTTTTCTTTTATTTTTCTTTTTCCATATTTTTCTATTCTGGCCTCTCTCTTCCTTTCTCTCTCTTTCTTTTCGTTGATTGAACACCAAAATAAAGAAAGGCGGGGGATATAGGCGTGGAAGGGGATTTCGCGCTTACTTCTGTACTCATCAACCAACATCTCCATCTTTTCCTGGCTGTCAATGGGACAGCCGGCGAAGGGGGGCCACATGCCCCTCGTTGTTCCATTATTCGTTGACCACCAATTATCACTATCCATGTGTGCATTGGTCCGGATAAATGGAGTAGGGGGAACACCACCACCACCTACTCCTCCTCCTCCTCTTCCTCCTCTTCCTCCTCCTCCTCCTCCTCTTCCTCCACTTCCTCCTCCTCTTCCTCCTCCTCCTCCTCCTCCTCCTCCTCCTCCTCCTCCTCCTCCTCCTCCACTTCCTCCTCCTCCTCCACCACCACCGCCGCCACCGGGGGGAGGAGGGGGAGGAGGGGGGGGCGGTGGTGGTCGAGGCGTTGTGTCATAAATATCACCGGGCCTCAATCCCAAATCACGTAAATCTCCAACATTCCGAAAGGTTGTTGGTAAGTCTGCCGGTTGCCCCACAGTGTAATCTGGTGGATTTAGTAGCGGTGGCAGCGCTGGCCTTATATTGCCGGGGAACCTCGTCCCAATTTGATCTATGTCCGCCTCAAGGCCATCCTTATCATCCTCTGTCACGCCCAACGTGGCAGCCCGGATGCTCGTGACCGCTATGTTGTGTTCTCTGACTGCACCTGAAAAGGCCGTGAGATCCGCCTGCGACACCCGCAGGCTCGCGTAGTGCTCGTCGTCGTTTTCCTGGAACAGAAGTGCCCGGGCGCACAACTTGCGGAGGGTCAGCACCACCTCGCGGTGCGTCGCCAACAAGTGCCTCATCGGGGCGTCGTGGTTGTAGAGCCATTGGTCCTTTTGCCAAGTGGGCCACTGCTGCCTCTCTGACCTGTCGCCAATCACGACCAGGGCTTCGCCGAAGTGCTTTTGCACGTTGGCGGCCTGGCGGAGGTACATGACGGCCCATCGGAAATATTCGTACAGGTCTTTTTTGGCGGCGCCGACCTCCCGCAGCTTATCGCGGGTCGTTACTGGCTTGCGGTCTCAGCACGCTGTGGCTCCCGTTATGCGGCAGTGTCAATGGCACATGAACTTACAGATAAAACGCATCTCCCGCGGATTCATTTTGTAGAGTTGGAAAAAGCGCCAGTTGGCCTGGAACTGGGGCTCACTGCCATTGTTTCCTCTGCCCCTTGCGGTCAGGCCGTTGCCGGGCTCCCTGTGCCAGGTGTTCAGGTTGAGGAGCGCGTCGTCCTCGGGGTTGGAGTCATGAATGATGCACCGGTTTATGCGCGCCTCCTCTTCCTTCTGCGAAGTGTGCCACCCTCTGTTGGCGTGGTAGCCCTGCAGGTACTGCTTGGGGAACTTGTTTATGACCGACCCTGCGAAGCGCATGCGCACGGCTGCCCACTTGAGGGCCCAGTCCGCGACCGTCTCGAGCAGCTGCCTGTCGGTCGCGAACTGCTCGAGCAGAGGCGCCTGGAACTTGCGCGCCAGCGTCCGCCGCACCTCCGAGACGTTGTCGACGATCTTCTGGGCGCCGGGGTTGCCTATCACCGGGTTGCCGTACATGCGGCCCTTTAGGATCCTTGTATCGTTATAGGCATCTCCCATACCGTCCTGGTCTAGCGGGAAATCCTGGCCGGAGACGTAGAGCACAAACTCGCCTGCAAAAGTTCAAAAAGGTCAGGGACGTTGCTACCAGTCTGCCATGCTGATGCCACCCGGCGGGTGCTGGCAGTTGCTCGCCGGATGCCTATAGGGATCGGGAAATTGCTTACAGTTCGCTCTCTTCTCCACTCCCTCCACTTCCACCTCCATCTCGTCCTCCGGATCGAGTGCCCCAAATACATTATTATTAGCCATGGTCTCTGTCGCTATAGTCCTGACGAACGGAAGCTGTTATTGATTCCTTCTTCTTGCTGTTGTTGTTCTTCGTCTCCTTTTGTTGGAAGTGCCGGGGATAAACGGGCTGCTACACTGGCGTGCCCATCAACCCAGTCAGGGGGGAAGGATTTCGGTAATTGGAGCTTGCCGACAAAATCAAACCCCTTTTTTCACAGGTTTGGAGGAAAAGAAATCGAGATATTCCCGACGAAGGGACAACCCGGTAAGTTATTGAATCCCCCGCCCGCTATGCTGAGGGTGTCAGAACACGATCTGGCGTGCATTGTCTGCGATTCCTCTTTGAAGCCGGTCATCGCGCGGACAAAGGGGCGCCCATGCCACTCTAGTCGCTATCACCGATACGGCGGTCTCCCCATTATCCCGGACTTGGGAACAAAGGGCCATTTGGACAGTCTTCGAAGATCCGGTTCCGGCACCCGCGCATTGTCTTGGGTCGAGTCCATTACAATTGGGAAATACGCTTGCGGTCGACATGCATGTATTGATGGGCCAGTCAGGATGGTAAAAATCACAAGGCAATATCTCCTCAACTACCAATTCCGGTCTACTATATAGACGAGGTAGGATAGTATAATGTCAAGTATATTCTAGTCTGAAATGAGAATATTTTCCTCAGTATACTTGGAGTTATAGGACCCTACAATCTGCGTTGTCAAAGTTCAAGATTTCAACAGCTTGCAATGCCTTGGACATATGATGCAACCTGTTTACATAATACCAGTCTCAACGCTTCACTGACCAACTGAACGAGGATTTGTCATATTACACCGGGAGTCTTCTATACTTGAAGGTTGATCCCGCTCGAGGGCAACCTGCTCTTTGTGGGACTTGTATTTCTGCTAGGAATATGTAGTATAAATGGAAAGTTTCAATAAAAGATAAGGGGGAAATAGCATTGCTTGTCCATTTGCACTCCAGCTCAACCTTTTCGTGGGCTTCAACACGGTGGTTCAAACCTGACTCGCCATATCCCCATTCCGATGGCAGCAGCCTATGTTAAATTAAGCAATGATTCTATATATAGATAGCATGGTCGTCCTAAAAGCCCAACGTGCAGCCCACCAACCAACGACAATGGGCCCGTCCCAATGACCGGCCACCTCCAATCTGAACCTTATTGGTTCAGCCCATTTGCCGTTAGCTGGTTCAACCGTTGGAAGTTTAAAATCATGAGGCTCAGCGCACGCACAGCCAGACAACACAGCACGTAGCCACACGGAAGGACCCTTCCCTCCTATCTCCTCGCTCAAACTGAGGCGGCTCATGTAGGTACAGACAGCAAGGAGGATGTTACGGAATACTTTGCGGCAAATTGGGAGCCCTCTGGACGTGCGGGCGGCCTCGCTGACTTAGTAGAGGCGACCTATAGGGCTGAGGGGTGGAGAGATTCTTTTTCCATATCCCGTAAGCCGCGATTATCTCATCATCCGTAGGTCATCGGGGATGGGACGTTACGACAGACTTTCTGCTGACAGCCCCGGCGCCATCCACCCAACCAACCAATAAGCCACGGCCAACAGACTTCTCACCAGCCCGGGCTAGAAGATTTCCCAAGGGCTTATGCCAAGCGCTCTCTCGTATTTTGGACATTTCGCAAGCAAGCGCGCGCCCGCCCGCTTGGATTAACAAACGTTCTATTATTCTATTCTAATCCTCAATTCCGTCTACGCAAGCCTAAGTACACTAAATTAGGGTACTGCGGCTGCCAAAAAGACACCATCGAGGTCGTAAGTCACGCCAACAGACAGACCACACCACCACTGCAGTGCCCCGGCTGACGGCCGAGAATATCAGCCGCGGATTTGTGGAGTGTCGCCCGCATGCGGTGCGAAAAGCCAATGGCGTCGCAGCCACCGTTCAGCTGGACACATCACCGTCTATTTTGATGGGAACCCCGCTTTTGGAAGCGACGCCCGTTGCAATAGTTCCCGAGTGCCAAACCCAATTATAGAATAGTCAATATTCTAGTCCGCGGAGGACTTCATGTTGTCTCAATTGGTGCTTGTTCTTCGGTCTGGGGAGTGATGCGTCCTATGCAACTCGTGGAGCATGTTGGATGTCAAGACGGTATGGATGGACTCCTTACTTCACCCATCAGCAGATATTATACATCCCTTCTTTCGTCATTGGAGTCACAAATCGCTGACGTATCCTCTCAAGATGCCAATATGTCAGCTCGTCGTCAAATCGCCAATCGAGGGATATCCTGGGCTGCTGACTGAGCGACGTCCGCCCCGGCAAACTGACTAGTTACCCCATACAGCACTCCGGCTTCCCGGCTGATCGACACAGCCCTCCGAGGCGTCAGCCCTAGGAGCTGCAGGTCTAGCTGGCCAGCTAGCCAGCTTAGCAGCCCACCATGATCACCATGTCGGCATAACAGGTTTACTTGACGTCGCCGCTAAGCCACGGCCTCGTAAAGCTCGAGGCTGCGGTGCCATACAATGCAAGCCTCTCTCATCAGACACACACACACACACAGCAAGGAGACAAGCAGCAGGACTCGTCGAGATCCGATGCAACCGACATTGGAAACTCCGGGGGCATAGCCTCGATCGAGGGGAGGACTCTCGATGTGGTGATGACATGAGGACGTACGGGATGGGGACTTGGTGACATGAGGGGAGAGATGAGAGAGATGGGACAGCTATAATAAGGAGGCAGATGTCCCCGGATCAGAGTGATGGAATTCCTCATCCAACATCCTCATCACCATCACTCCAGCAACTCTCGCTACCTTCACACCAAAAAGCACATAATACCCCTTAATCACCACCATCCACTCAACCAGCATCCTCATCTCAACATCTTCACATCAACCGTCACCATGCATTTCACCACCATCCTCGCCCTGGCCTCCACGGCCCTGGCCCTGCCCACCGCGAAGCCCGCAGACGACGGCTCGTGGTACCCGGGCAAGTACGAAGGCCCCGGCACCCCCTACGACGACGGCAAGTACCACCCGCCTACCGCCAAGCGGGAGGACGACGGCTCCTGGTACCCGGGCAAGTACGAGGGCAAGCCCAACACCGAGTACGACGACGGCAAGTGGGCGCCCGGCAAGTACGAGGGCGGCGAGACCGGCTACGACGACGGCCAGTACCACCCCAAGCGCAACGACGACGGGTCTTGGTACCCCGGCAAATACGAGGGACCCGGCACTCCTTATGACGACGGCCAATACCACCCCGAGAGCAAGCGCGAGGATGACGGTTCCTGGTACCCCGGAAAGTACGAGGGCGAGGGCACCGGCCACGACGACGGCAAGTGGGCGCCTGGGAAGTACGAGGGCGGCGAGACCGGGTTTGATGACGGTCAGTACCACCCCGAGGCCAAGGCCAAGCGCGAGGACGATGGGTCCTGGTACCCGGGCAAGTACGAAGGGGGCAACACGGGCGTCGATGACGGCAAGTGGTACCCCGGCAAGTACGAGGGCGGCAGCACTGGTGTCGACGATGGCCAGTACCACCCCGAGCAGTCCGAGTAAAGGGGTGATGGCGGTCTTGCATCTTTCAGCATTGGGACCTCTCTGGTCGGCATGGGGGTCTGGTCTGGGGCGTTTTGAAGTGGCGGCGGCGTTTGTAGATACATTGCATGGTTTCTTCAATTGGGTAGGAGTTTAGTCTGGTTTCTCGGTCTGGTTAGAAGGGAGTTAATCACATTCATTTTCTGTTATCCTCCATTGCATCGTTTGTGATTTTTGTGTTGCCAAATGTGATGAGAAACAGTCGTTTCAATCGATAGATTCGGCAAAGGGGAAGATAGACCTCACCGGGACCTCCAACGGACGATTACGTGCCATGAAGTCAATTAATCGCCGAGATAGCCCGTCGCGGCGGCGATGGCCCCCATTTTATGGAGAGTCTGGCTCGAGCTGACGCGGTGCCGGCCGAAATGGGGGCATGAGGGAAGCGGAACATTGAGGGAACAGCCCAGGACTGTGTCATTGTCCTTGGAGGGAGACGCCAAAAAGATGCGGAGCCGGGCTTGTCTCAGCATCATCAATCAGCCATTGAAAATCCGATCACTAGAAGGAGAATATATCAAATCTCCCATGTTCGACATTCTATGCTGTTTTGACCTCGCACCGTGGTATTATTCGCTTGTTTGCTATGATCGCGCCCCTAAGAGACTTCTGGCCCCTATGTACAACAACCCGTCTCCATACACCCGAGGAAACAAGCCAGTAAGATTAAACATGCGTATCATATACACACGATGTATACACGTTAACCCGCTATGAGAGACTTTGACACCTCACCCTGTCCCTATTCCACATCGCACACCCCCCTCACATCCCCGGTCCCCGCCCAACAAAAGGCTGTTGCCGCACCGGCAACCCACCCCCAGCCCCACCCCCCTTAAGCTTCCCAAACAGCCCATCCAACTTACTACTCCACGCCAGCGGCAGGCTCTTCTGGATCCCGCGGATCTGGCGCTCGCCCGCCTTGCCGATGATCCAGATGTGCTCGTAGTCGAGCCAGAGCGACATGAAGTGGGCCAGGACGACCATGGCCCGCGGCCGCCGCTCGATCAGGAACTGCGTGAAGTTGTTGGACACGAGCACCGCGAACCCCCCGAACCGCCGCCCCACCGCGTCCTCGGGCTCGCCCGCCGCGATCGCCCGCGCCACGCTGCACGTGTACCCCAGCGCCTCGTCGTAGACCCGGCGCACCTCCGGGTCGTCGAGCTCCGTGGCATAGTCGTCGTCGCCGCCATCGCCGTCGGTTGCAGCCCCTACCCCATGATCATGGGCGGCCGCCCCCGGGTGTTCCAGCAGCCAGTCCAGCGCGCTGTGGTCGCTGCCGATGGTGGTGCTGGGATCGACCATGACGGGCGGGGTCTTGAGAAACGTCATGATCTTGGCGTCTTCGCCGGCCGGGTCGGACCCGATGATTTCTGCCGCGGCCTTGAAGACGGCGCCTGCGCCCTTACCCATGCGCAGCCATTCGACCGGCGGCTCCCAGGGGTCCATGGGCAGCGTCTGCACGAGCGCGAGGGCGTGCGCCAGGATCCGCAGGCTCGAGAAGCACAGCGCGTCGGCGTTGCGCGACGTCAGGTGCACCACCTCGCGCGCCTGCTCGCGCAGCATCATGCTCTTGTACGTCTGCTGCAGGATCACCAAGTGGTCCCGCTCCTGGGGGTCCGTCGCGCGCGTCCACATGTGCAGCGCCGAGTGCGCCATGATGCCGTACAGCAGCACGTCCCAGCCGTCCCGCAGCGCCATGTTGGGCACGTCGATCGAGAAGAGCTGCGTCAGCTCGGGCGTCTGCGGCACGTTGAAGGGGTGGCCCATGGTCAGGTTGTTGTGGAGGAGCCGCAGCTCCCAGAGGCGCCGCTCGCGCGACTCGGGCAGCTCGCCGGACCCGTTCTCGGACTCGAGGCCGCTTTGCTCTGAGCCGGGGGACGGCTGCTGGCTGCCATAGCTCCGGGGCGTCTGGTCCTCGGCGACGATGGCCGCGGGGCTCAGGGATGCGCCGGTGTCGAGGCGGGTCGGAGCGGCAGCCTTTGTGCCATCGGGAATATTGTGGGGACTCGAGGAGGAAGCACCGGCAGCGGCGGCGGTCTTACTCTGGGCGCTTGCTCGGGTCTTTGCGCGCGAGGCGGTCAAGGGAGCCGTGGGCGTCGCGATTTGCGCGGGGTAGAGGCATTCGACATTATGCCGGGCGCAGCCGCCGCAGGTAGGGTGGCCTTCGTCGCATTTGACCCGCCGTTGCTTGCCTACCGGAAGGGGTCTCACACATTAGTACTGCTGCAACTATACGTGGTGAAACAAAGCCGGAAGCGGACCAGCTACCGAAAGGGTTGCTTTGCCGGGGGCCTTCATGACATGCACGGCCAGCAACCACTTTGCGACATGCGCCAGAGTGGTAGAAGGGTCGCACAGTCTCCTGGGGATGTAAGTACTCACAACGTACGCAGCCCGTCCTGCTCTTTTTATGATATAGCCTTGGGCCCCGAGGTCGAGGTGGTTGGTCTAGTGTATCCTCCATTGGTTTCGGTATCGGGTTCGTTAAATGATTCATTTATCCATTCCAATCTAATCGCGAGAGCGTAAACCTAGGGAAAATCGATGGGGTCTCCGGTCGATCTCAAAAGGGTCGTGCTAAGTTCAGCCCGCGTCTTACGCAGCAGCTCCTACCAAGAAACGATCCCCCACTTCCTTCCTTCCTTCCTTCCTGGGCCCAGCCGGGCTGCAAAGGACCAAATGGGCTTGGGCCAAGAAACTGCGTCCAGTAGATCGCATTGTTGCTGTCCTCAATAAAAACAAATCAATGAAATGCAGAAGTACAGAACGAGATGGTCGCCAGGGCTTGGAAACTGAGACGAGTGCCACTGGTAATCTGTAAATGCAAGGTAACTCGACCGCATCCTGATTGGCCATTAGCATTTGGAGGGGCATCCGGGAACGATAGCGAAAGCGGAATCCAAAGACTGAGGTCTTGGTTGGCTGACAACCCTCGTTCTTGCCAACATCAATGTCATTTCCAGCAAACAAGTCTAGTCTCGTCAATAAGGCATATATCACAGATAAGTTGGAATTGCATAAAAGTTAACATATTTGTTTGGCTATTTTCCAATATTACAGAGTGAGGCTGCGGGCTTGCTTCATCGCCCCCTTTTCTTCTTTTCCCCGGCCCACCAGGGAAGATATATGACTCTAACCAAAATGCGCCGTTCTTCGTAAGTCCTCGTATATACGTTATAGTACATGCCCGGACGCGTACATCATCTCATGGTGGGTGCGATGGGGTTTCTTCAGATGCCCCAATATTGTACATACTTTACATTGCCAAAATTCAACAAAGGTAAAGTCCCTTCTTACTCTTCTTCATTCAGCTCGGCGGCCTCAGTAGCTGCGTCTGCTCCGAACGTCTCTTCATAGGTCCGCACTTCCTCCTGGCCCACGACGTGGACAGGCCGCTGCCGGGCGCGGGCTTCCTCCTCCTCCCGGAACTTTCGCCCGGCGTTGGTGTGCTTCTCCAGAGATCCCTGGAACATTTCGTACCACGCGGCATCCCGGTCTCCCTCGGACTTGAGCGCCTTCTTGCGTCGACTCAGCAGCTTTTCGTACAGGGCGTGGGCGCGGACTTCGGGCATCTCCTGAATGTTGTATTCAATGTCCCACTTGTCCGTCTGGTCGAGGTTCTCGGGTCGTTGCACGTAGCTGCCATTCACCCGGTTACGGATAGTCAGGACCATTCCGAGAAGCTGCTTCTTCTGAGCCGGCTCCGCTTCGCCTGCCCCGTCGGCCTGGGTTTCCGTAGCTGCCGCCGATGGGTCGGTGGAAGCATCGCTCGATTCCTTGAGTTCACCTTCGACATCGGCAGCCTGGGTGCTAGTTGAAGCACCTCGGGAGTCTGCCATCATCTTGCCTAGTATACGCTCAAACTCCCTGAGCTTGGAGTCGTCCTCGTCATCCATATCTCTCTCAGACACTTCTCTTTCGTCGATGTTCTGAGTCATGCGAACAATCAGGTCTTTCAGGTTGGAAAGGCTGGAAGTGCCCGACAGCTCCTTCAACTCTTCGACCTGTTCTTGCTGATCAGGCTTCAGGTTATCCTCTGCAATGTAAACGGACTCTTCCGAGTCGAGCGTGGTCTCGGTGGGTGCAGGAGAGTCGCTGAGATCGGACACAGCCTCATCTGATGATGATACATCAGACTCGGCATTCTCATCCACCTGAGACTCTTCAGCTGGGCGGTATTCGTCATCGCCTTCGGTGGTCTCCGTGGTCTCGACTGGCTCCTCCTCGGTCAAGTTATCTGCCTCTGATGCATCCTCGCCCTCAATGGTGGTAGACGACTGGCTCTCCTCGGACGCAGATTGTTCTTCTACCTGGTCCTGGAATTCTACCGCCCCGTCTGGGTCAGCAATGATGCCCTCGGTTTGTTCTGGTGAAACATCGGGCGAAAGGGCGCTAAGGAGCGAGTCGACATAGCTGCGTGTCTCCTCTGGTGACTGGGGGTCAAGCAAACCGCTCTGCTCAAGAGCATCCTCAATGGCTTCTCGGACAGCCGCGACGCCAAGCTCGTCATCCTCCATGGCGTCTTCGACCTTTGATCGCACATCTTCCCAAATGGCTGCATCAGGTACCTCCTTGTTCAATGGGCCTTCGTTAGGCTCGCCCAGTGCCTCGTCGAGCTCATCCTGTTCGAGAGAGTCTTCTTCGGAACCGTCGTCCTGGGCGGTTTCTTCGGTATCCAGGGAGGGAGCTATGTCCGCATTGAGAGGACCGAGGCCGAGGACCTTTCTCTCGAATTCTTCGATCTTGGCCTTGCCAGCGTCTTGGACGTTCTTGATGTCCTGTTCTCCAACCGGCTCGGCGAAGACATACATGAAGGGGGCAACTAGAGACGGTCTCGTTTCAAAGTGGATCCGCAATGACTGTTCAGGGAACTTCTTGCTCGCGCGGTCCATGACCTCGTTCAATAGCGCAAGACTGAGCTTGAACTCTTTATCCCCCAAAGTGACATCGCTAGTTCCGTGTAGTGACAGATCCATCTCCGGCAGTGGGATATACTGGAACCCGAATATCCTCTGCGTGTTGTGGAACGCCACGAAGATTCCATCCATACGACCCATACGGACCTGTAGCGAGTACTTCAAGAAAGCGGACCGGATCATGTCATAGTATTCTCGCTCGAAGGACTCCCAATCACCGAACCGATTACGAATCTCGTAACCAAGACCTTTCTGGAAACCCTCGGCGTCCATACGGATAGAGATGACCGCCCTCGTCTTGAGATCAAACATGCCGGTGCCGGGAACTCTGGGGTCGTGGGCATCCAGCTGAGACCGCATCATGAAGTCGCCCAGGCCTGTGTAATGGTAGGCCTCGTCGGCGTTGCGCTCCTCTTCAGATATCTGGTCAGAGTTGACAGTCCGGTAGCGCTCGTAGTCTTCCCTCGTGAGGGTCAAGAGCTTCTCCATGGATTTTCCGAGCATGCTCAGGATGTTTGCCGTATCGAATTCCTTGTCGGCGTCAATGGCGTAAACCCCATCTTTCCAATGGAGGAAGACAGCCGCAGGACTCGTCAAGATTTTGGTAAAGTTATTGGAGGGGGTGTTGAAGCTCTTGGACAGGATAGCAGGATTGATCTCTCTCCAAGATGATAGCAGATAGTGGAAATGGGCCAGCATCGACGTCATGCTAGAAGTCGAACCAGTGTAGCGTTTGCCGTTCTCGCGTGCAATATTAATCAAGGTCTCGTCCTTGGACGATGTAATGTACTGCTTGAGGGCGTTGAAGTCAAACTCTTGGATTGGCATGATCTTGGACAGGTAAGGATCAAAATTGAAGACCCTCGACCGTGGATCTTGGAGGTGGTACACGCCGGGGTTGAACAGTACTCTGTCCAGGCCGTACGAAACCGGCGGTACTGGCGGTTGTGCTTTCTCGATGGGCACGAGGTGCAGATCGTCCGAATTAATATTCTCGATCTTGATATCAGGTTTCCCAAGGGGTTTCTTGATCGCCTCTGCCATTGGTGAAAACTCTAAGGCGGCTCCGGTAGATTGGGACTGCGCTCCCAATACCCAGGCAGCCTCATTGGGGATTCCATCGAGATCCGAGGATTCTTCTTCCTGCGAGGATTGGGTCCTCCCCAAGCTCCTGCGTGTTGAGGGCCCTACTTTGGTTCTCCTGATAAAGCTGGACGGCGCCGTTAATTTCTTGGCATCTGCGGTAGCGGTGCGTCGTGGCTTCTTCTTTTCCTCAGCACCAGTCTCCGATGGAGCTTCCGGGGTATCGGCTTTGAGAGCCTTGCGTAATGCATTCCGCTGTCGAGCCTTTCCTCCAGCCTCCGCAGAGGATCTCTTCTTCTTGGCTTTTTGCGCCTTGGGAGAGGCGGCAGTCGCCTTCTTCTTCTTTGCGCCATCTGCTTGCTTGTCGGAAACATCGTGCCCCTCCGACTTCTCGGCAGAATTTTCGTCAGGCTGCGGTTTGGCCTTGGACTTGGAGTTGGCCGGGGCGGCCACGCTGATGTTCTGGGCGTCGAGAACATTTTTCAGTGCCGCCAAGGCGCCCTCCAGGACCTTGAGGTTCCGCGACTTGTCCTGCTTCTTCTTCGGGGCGGGTTTGGCAGCATCCGTCTTGGGTTCTGCCGGCGCCTTGCGCGCTTTGGGCGATTTCTTTTCTGGTGGGGATGGCGGGGAGGGCTTCTTCTTCTTCTTCACCCGCTGGGGAGGGGTCGGTTTGGAATCGGCAGAATCTTTGCTGGGCTGGGCGGCATCGTCGTCGGCGCGAGCCAACGTGGCCGAGAAGTATCTGGAAGGGCCATACTGAAGGTGCAGGGCAGGACTCGCAAAAGTTGCACTGCGGTTACGGGATGCGATGCGGCATGTTGCACAGATGTGATGGCTTGTTAGTCGGCGTGCGGCCAGGCTTGCTAGGGGTAGCATTGGGACAGCCTGTTAAGGATGGACTGCCGTGAGGGAAACGAGACGCATCGAAGACCTCGGAAAGATCAGATTAGCACCAATTGGTATTATCTGCCGGGTTTGGAGTCGAGTGGTCGTGACGGGAAACTTTCATCTACCTAAATTTTTAATGGGCTGGAGCTCCGATAATTGAAAACTAACACCCCGGCTCACATTTTCTCCCCAGTACGTCAACGCTAATCTGTTCCGAGCTAGCAGCGCCAGTCGGCTCTGTAGAACCGCTGGCCAATCAAATCCTTCGAACCCTTCTGCTCACCTACTTATACTTGCCTGGGTATAATTAGAGGATTGTACAGCAGTGTCGTCTTTCCGAGTTGCTAACTTGGTCCTTCCCCTTACAATTGCTCGCAAGATAACCAGGTTTGCATCGGGAAGGCAGCTCGGAATGCATGGGTTCTTGTCTCTAACCATCTCAGAATGAGTTTGCATATGAAATCAGCAACGTTCACACAATCATGGCTTTCCCGGACAAGCCTATAGCCCACCTTTTGGGCTCGAACGGTGAGTCTGTATTCTATGTTCGAGGAATTTGTAGTTTATAGGTTGCTGACATGAAACAACAGGCCCTGTCAATGCCGTGAGCTATTCCGCCTCACCAGGAACATATATCCTGACTGGCTCCTCAGACCGGACCATCAGGCTCTACAACCCAGCATCATCCTCCTCTAACAACTCCTCTTCCCTCTTTCCTTCTTCCCACATAACAGGGGGCAAAGCCCCCAGCACCGCTCCCGCAGACGTACCCCAAGGCCGCCTGATCCAGACCTACTCAGCCCACGGCTACGAAGTACTCTCCCTGCAAGTCTCGCACGACAACGCGCGCTTCGTATCCGGCGGCGGCGACCGCACCGTCTTCCTGTGGGACGTCTCCACAGCCCAAACCCTTCGCCGCTTCGGCGGCAACGCGGCCTCGCACAGCGCGCGCATCAACGCCGTGGCCTTCGGCGGCGACGGCCACGACGACGCGCTCGTCGTGTCGGGCAGCCTGGACGCGACGGTGCGCATCTGGGACACGCGCAACCAGAGCTCTCATAAGCCGGTGCAGACCCTGGCCGACGCCAAGGACGCCGTGACGTCGGTGCTGGTGCTGGGCGCCGAGATCGTGGCCGGTAGCGTCGACGGCCGCGTCCGCAGCTACGACGTGCGCATGGGCCGGTGCGTGACCGACGTCGTGTCGCCGAGCCACGGCGTGACGAGCCTGGGCGCGACGCGCGACGCCAAGGCGCTGCTGGTCGGCTCGCTCGACAGCAAGGTCCGGCTCATGGACCGCGACTCGGGCGGCTGCCTCAAGACATACGCGGACCCGGGCCTGCGCAACGAGGAGCTCAGGGTGCAGTCGATCCTGGGCGGCAAGGAGCAGTACGTCCTGGCGGGCGACGAAATGACGGGGACCCCCGGACAGAACGGGGAGGGCCGGCTCTGGGTCTGGGACGTGATGACGGGCGACGTGAAGACCAAGATCCGGGTTCCCTGGGGGCCGGCCGGCACAGAGCCGAAGAAGAAGCTTATCGGCAAAGACGGGAAGGAGAAGGAGCGCAGTAACATCATCAGCTGTCTGGCCTGGAGAGAGGATGGATTTGGCGACCAATTCTGCGTGGGCGGGACATCAGGCACAGTCACGGTTTTCGGGTACCATTAATACGCCCAAGTCGCATCTGGCTGGACACTGGGGGTACTGTGCATGAAATGCCATGATCATTTTACTATTGTTATAATGGCGTTGAATTCGTACAAAGCACTGTTCCGCCATATGCTACAGCGCTGGAAAAGAGCCAGTCTATCATATCATCATGCCTTAGAGTGACGCCGAAACACCCGAATGCCCCAACACTAGCCCATGTCATTTCAGACTACCCAGACGTTACTATAGCCCCTGAAACATCATGAAATCCTCCCGTCTCTATCGAATCCGACTGCTTTTTATTTAGTCCATGTGAGCATACTTGAACCAGTTCGGGCGGCAATCCTCCTTCTGAAGGAAAGGCTCTCCGTCGTAGAACTTGCCCTTGGTGCAGCCATGGCACTTGGGGGAGTTCGGGCAGTTGAAGAAGGGGATATGCTGGTAGCCGATATCTCGGAACCTATCAAGTAGGGTTAGCAAGCGGATACAACGAGGTCTTGCCCGGCGCTACTTTGACTCACCAATGGATTTTGCTCTTATCTTCGAACAAGCCCAGCGCAATACTATGGACGGGCGCATCGCCCCATCGTTCGTAGAAGAAGCCGCCAGCTCTGTCGAGGTGGTTGAAGTAGTCCTCGTATACCTTGCTCCGCCAGAATGACATGTCGGCAATTTCGAAGTTGGTCCAGAAATGGCAGGTAGAGTAGCCATTGGCCTGTTCCCAGTGCCCGGGGCGGCGCGTCTTGTCGGTCAGCCATTGCTGGGCGTTGTTCGGGTGCAGGTATTCGGGGTGCTGCGCAATGAACTTTTCGGTTTCGGGCCACAGGGTCGGAATAGACTTGGGCGCGTCGTAAATAGTGACGGTAAAGCCGTAGGTCTTGTTGCGGTCCTGCATGTAGCGGAAGACGTCATAATCAACGTCGCAGAAGAAGTGAACCTTGGGCTCGACTCTCCAGTAGAACTGCATATTCTCCATCGCCGGGTGCTTGTAGAAGAGACCGCTGTTCCATCGACACATTTGGTGGTAAGACAGCATATCGGCGTATTGGATATCGTTTTCCTTCAGGATCTTGACGGACTCCTTGTACAAATCGTCGTTGATCCACGATGGGACCTCCCAGTGTTCTTTCGGAATAACCTCTGTATTCGCGTGTAAGTCAGCCGCTATTCTCCCATCATTCTAGAAACTCGACACATCCGGACGTACCGTATCTGCACTCGGCCTTGGTCGCAGCTCTCGTCTTCTTCTTGAACTCCTCGGAGAAGGGAACGTCGTTGAAGAAAGTCCAGGGGTAGTTGAACTTGTTGTTCCACGTCCTCTCGAGGTCGCCCATGGACTGCAGCATGCCCTCGAGCTCTTCGTTTCGTACCAGGGCCAACAGGGTCGCATTAATCCGCGCGGGGTTCTTCGCGTCTGGCGCATAATCTTCCGACGCTCGCCATAGTTTTCCTTCGGGTTCCTCGAGGGCTGGAAGCAGAATCGGTCAGTGCCTGATAGGAATGGCCATGGATGGGGCTGGGAGAGCATACGGTCTAATTGAGGATCCCTCTCGAAGGTCTTGTACTTGTCGGGGCCTACTAGTCCCGGCGTGGGCTTGAGTATGGTGTAGAGGAAGAAAATCCACATCATTAGAGCGGCAAGCCCAAGGGCGCGCACCGGCCTTGCTATAGCCATGATGTCGTCGCGTGTTGAGCTGTCATGAACTGCTCGATTGGTTTGGCTGCAGTAGAGATAATTCAGACACCGCTGCCAGCCGTAAGTTGGGCGGTACCTGATAGGCACTAAATGGATCGATAAGGGCAACCTGTGCAACCACAAGTGATTAAATGGTATTCACCGACGCTTGATGCAACTCAGCGGTCGTCGTCGTCGTATTCCAATCTGATCGCAGAATCTGCTGTCGGGGCAGATACAGAGTTGTTAGAACTGTCTTCTGGCCAACTCGTGCGCCGTGACCAATTGATGGAGCTTCCTTGTTAATCAGGACGATGCCTAGAAATTTTGGGGAAATAGGAGACGCCGAATCGGCACTGTCTGCAGGCTCGGAAGATTGCCCGCATTATGCCGCATGCCCACAGCAGAGGCTTTCCAGCCAGAATCCTGCGCACTGTACTCCGCTATTTAATGCGTCCCATGTGTGCTGGGAAGCTTATCGGCAATAAGCAGCCCTCTGGGCCGACCTTGGCAAACTGCGCGTCGGCGTGGGGGAAGCTGGAGTCGCGTTGATCGAGCCGCCTAGGTTAGGTCGAGATTGAAGTGCATGCACCAATATCTGCCCAAGTAGGTTGTAGGGCGCCCGACGACCTCAAAGTGTCTGAAGGACATCCACAGTAAGTAGAGTACCTACACATCATCGGGCCTCGTACCTCTTTGCGCAGTGGTTTTCTCTGCAAATGCATCAGATGACCCACAGAGCGAGCACGCCGAGCTCTCACCTAGAGCCTACTACAACTGCAAGGCACGGTGCCTTAAGGGAATCAATTCATAGGCGACCATCTGAGCTCATATAATTCGTCTCACACTGATCCCTGAAATAGTGTAAATCCCCTTCAAAATGGCATTTGCAGCGACGCTTAGCTCATTGACTGAAGAACTCATTGAGGTGATCTTGAACCAGGTAAGTCAAAAGGCACACGGCTTTGTTTGTAAGGCAGAAACTGATACCCTCGATAGCCAGAGCCCGCCAGAGTAAAAGCCCTGAGGGAGCCCAGTCTCCGTAGCCTGCGGTATCACAACCATCTACGCACCAACCAGTTCGACGTAGAGAAGCATGTCAACGGGATTGAGGAGCGTTTCCGCGTGCTCAACCGAGATGGACTCGCCGACGCGCTCCGGGAACGCTTAGATGCGCTTTCCGCCGTGTCCAACAAGTTCACCCCAGAGATGCTGCACTTTCTGCTGGAACTGTCAGACCAGCCCGTGAAGAAGTCGAAGCTCGAAGATCTTCTTCCTCGAGAGGAGCTCCGTGCCGACCCGGGCGAGCAGCTCAAGTGGGAAGATATCGTCAACGAAGGAGGGTCGTCCGATGACGATTTGTGGAAGAAGCCCGACTTCAACGACGACAGCTCTGAAGACGAGCCTCTTGACGATGACGACAAAGAGTCGTACGTGTCGTTTGGGTCCGGGCAGACGTCTCTCTCGAGCATAGAAGCCCAGCACAGGCGGCGGCCACAAGACTATGTGATAGCTTCCCTCGACGACGATGCACTGTCAAGGGTGCAACAGACGCAAGCGTGGAGGCTCCCCCACCCGAAGGCCTCGGGAAAGGACCATGTGGACTCTGAGCGATCAGAGTTTCAAATGGTCCGCGAAACTCTCTTCATGTTGGCAGGCCTGGAAAACGACTTGTTCAACAAAAGAGGCGAGCCATCAGAAAAGTATTTGTTGCAGCATGCTTCTACGTACTCACTGCAGTCTGTGTTGAAGTGGTTTGGGAATATTTCACGAAACTTTCTGGTTCTACGAGCCCTAGCACGAAAACGTCAGCAGATACCCCTGCTGGAAGTATTTCGGGATGGCGTGGCGAAGCGGCTGCAAACGTTCAACGCCACAGTGTCCAACCTCGAGAGGCGCCTCGTCGATATCAAGCAAGACACAGTGGTCAGTCTCATTGAGCTGCAGCGCGAGGTCGAGCCGCACGTCCGTCCTCTTCTCGGCCTGTCGGCTATCGTCCAGCAACTTGCGCGGGAGACAAAGGCCCAGGCTTTCCGATATCTGGAACTCCTTTTCGATGCGGCCAACACTGCGCAGCTCGAGGGCCAAGACGGCATCTACGAGTTCTTTGGCAAGCTGTTCTTCGAGTGCTTCCAGGTCTATTTACGGCCGCTTCGTCAATGGATGGACGAGGGCGAGCTTCGGGACGGTGACGAGACGTTCTTCGTTACCAAGGTCCAAGACCAGGTATCCCTAAGCCAGGTTTGGGAGAGTCAGTTCAAGCTTCGAAGGGGCGAGGATGGTTCGTTGCACGCACCCCGATTCCTGCAGCCGGCTGCCGTCAAAATCTTCATCACGGGCAAAAGCGTCGTCGTCCTCAAGAACATGGGGAAGCTCGGCCGAACCGGCCCGCAGACTGCGGAACCTGAGCTGGGTTTCGATGCGCTCATAGCGTCAGACTTGGGGAGTTTTGCCCCCTTTTCCGAGGTCTTCAACGTGGCCTTTGAGAGCTGGATGCAAAGCAAGCATCACGCGGCATCAAGCACACTCCGCCGCGTCCTTTCCGACAGTTGCGACCTCGATAGCGCCGTAGCAATGCTGCATCGACTATACCTCATGAGCGATGGCTACCGGTCCGACATCTTTGCTCTCGCATTGTTCAACAATCTCGACTTGCTGAACCCCAAGTGGCATGATCGGTTCGTGCTGACAGAGTTGGCGCACGATGCGTTCAACGAGCTCGGAGACATCCACCGCATCATCATTACTGCTTCGAATCCCGAATCCCAAGGGGACGTTCGTACATCCAGGAGATCGGTGCGAAAATGCCTCCCCTCCATCGGGGTCACCTACCGCATGGCCTGGCCAATTCGCATTGTAGTTTCTGGCGAGAGCATCATGCATTACCAGTCTGTATTCACGTTTCTGCTACAGCTGCGCCGGGCAAGTCACATGCTGCAAGCATCTCACAAGTCCATGAAGCCGGTAGGAAGGGACCACGAGCAGGCACTATACTACGGCCTCCGCGGCAAGATACTGTGGCTCTGTGCGTCTCTGCAGTCGTACCTCTCCAATCTCGTCATTGCGCCTCTGACGGAGAAACTCCGCAAAGATCTCGAGGAAGCGGTCGATGTCGATTCGATGATTGCATTACATGCAAACTTCACCAAGCGCCTGGTTGCCGAGGCCTGTCTCGGGAGCAAGCTAGATCCCATCTACCAGTGCATGCTCGACGTTTTTGACCTCGCCATCCGGCTTGAGGATGCACGCCGAACGGAACATGAACGCCGGGCAGCGGCGACTACTACTGGGGATGAAGGCATACCGTCATCGCCGGACAAAAGCCACGCCGAGGACCGCAGCACCCTCTTCGTCAAAGTGGACGAGGAGGAGGACGAGACCTTCCTGGAGGAGCAAGACAAGAGCGCCTTGGTTCTGGAAGGCGACAGGACGTATGCCGAGGTCCTGCGCGAGATACGGTCGGGCTTTGATAGGCATCTAGGGTTTATTGCAGGGGGTTTGCGAGGGGTTGCGAGGGCCAGCGGCGACCCGGCGGCGGCCAAGTGGGATACGTTGGCCGAGATGCTGGAAGCTGGTGTGCAACAAAGCGCATGGTGAATGTGTACAAATGCATAGATGCCTACATATGAATTTGCTAGATAGACCATTATGCTTGTAAGAGATATCCCAAAATGAACCTATCTACATATGAAATTGATCCAGACCCTGCTTTCCCTGAAGTGCAGTCCCAACCGTATTTCGCAGGACAGGAGAGGCTACTAGTAGTGTGTGGATGGTTATTGATTGCCTGACTGAGGATTCAGCTAAAAAAAAAAAAAAAAAAAAAAACCCTGCACCTTTTGAATTGCCTTCATAGTACATGTTAGTGGCACTTTCCTTCAATTCAGCTTGGACCATCAGTC
This sequence comes from Arthrinium phaeospermum, assembly GCA_006503535.1. Classification (NCBI taxonomy): domain Eukaryota; kingdom Fungi; phylum Ascomycota; class Sordariomycetes; order Amphisphaeriales; family Apiosporaceae; genus Arthrinium; species Arthrinium phaeospermum. The sequence continues at coordinate 4,637,745 of QYRS01000001.1, read as the reverse complement.
CCGAGCCTGATTACTTAACCAAAAAGCCCTTATAGCTCAGTGGTAGAGCGCGTCACTCGTAACTGGGAATCACGACAGTGAACCCCACCAGATATGACGAGGTCCGTCGTTCAATCCGGCGTGAGGGCATCGAGTTCACTTTTTGGAAGGCGAAACGAAACGTGACCGAGGTTGTGTCGTGAATTCCTTCAAGCCTACTACCTACCTTCCTTTTTATAAGTGCCATTAAGGAAGCGGCCTAGGCTTGGTTGCAAATTCTATTTACGGTCATCCTTATCGACCATGGCCTTTGTATGTAACCTCCGCTCGTTGCGCAATATCTCAGTGTTCCGAAGCTTTAGTAGAGTGCGGAACAGAATGTCTTCGACGAGACTCCGGACCAGCCAAATATGTTACCAACATATAACAGTCGGACATACAGTCATATGAAATACTCGAGTCTGAACATTGACTTGGGGCTGGCTGACAGTGGTCAAGTCAAGTCCAAGTCAATCAAATCCATTAGTACGAAGTGCTGAGCGGAACGTTGTAAAAAATAGGTGGGGCAAATCGTGCAGTCCCACTTGATAATTCCGCCTATTCGGAGAAAGCCCAGGCCAGGCAACACAACACCCAAAATACTTCAAGTTGCGACAACTTGTTGCACAACTCCAAAAACAACACATCGCCATCAAACACCGTCGCCATGTCTGAACGCAAAGTATTGAGCAAATACTACCCACCGGACTTCGATCCAAGCGCCCTGGGTCGCCAACGGAAGCCGAAGCAAGCTGGGCCCAAGGTGATCACCGTCCGGTTGATGGCACCGTTCAGCATGAGATGCTTAACATGCGGTAAGTCTCATCTCCCTTCTCTGCCTATTGATCCCGAATCTTGGTAACAGCATTTCTAACATGTGGTTTGAATCGTCCAGGTGAATACCTGCCCAAGGGCCGAAAGTTCAACGCGCGCAAAGAGACCAACCAGGAGGAAAAGTACCTCGGCATCCAGATCTTCCGCTTCTTTATCCGGTGCACGCGGTGCTCGGCCGAGATCACGTTCAAGACGGACCCGCGCGTCAACGACTACGTGTGCGAGCGGGGCGCGAAGCGAAACACGGAGCCCTGGCGGCCGCTGAAGGAGGAGACGGACGAGGAGCGGCTCGACCGCCTGGAAAAGGAAGAGGAGGAGCGCAACGCCATGGAGGAGCTCGAGGCCAAGACGGTCGACGCCAAGCGCGAGATGGCCGTCGCCGACATGCTGGACGAGATCCGCACCAGCAACGCCCGCCGCGACCGCACGGGCGGCGGCGACATGGCGCCCGACGCGCCCCCCGTCGACGAGGACGCCGAGCGGCAGGAGCGGGAGGACCTCGAGGCCGCGCGGCGCGCGTTCGCGAGGCACAAGGAGCAGGCCCTCTCAGAACAGATCGGGGAGGAGGAGATCGTCATGGAGGACCTGTCAGCCATGCCCCCACCGCCAGTGCCTTTTAAGCGGGAGAGGCCGAAGAAGGTCGAGCGGATTCCTGGCCTGAAGAAGAAGGAGCCGGCAGCTCCCGCACCTGCGCCCACACCTACACCACCACAGTCACAGTCCAAGCTGCCCGGGCAGGCAAAAGCAGGCTTGGCGGGCCTGGTCGACTATGGCTCGGACTCGGATTAATTGTTGATTCCTTGATGTTACAACGGTTCTTCCTTACGGCCCCAGTGCATACATATCCCTGGCGATCCCCAGTGTGTTCAGGGGTGAGAAGCATCGTACATTCTAGAAGCTGCGTTTATTCCCTCATGGGATTCATGGGACGTTTCGTTTATTCCTAAAAGAGTAAAATGCAACCCCGCGAGCCGATATGTGGGAACGAACAAGCTTTGAGCAATTCCAATAATACCCTTACCCTCTTACCGTTCACCCACGTCTTGTCACGAATCAGCATGCTTGTCAATATCTACGTCCAGGCCGGCCGGCGACAGTCCAGACCGCTCGCAATCACATCTCGTGAGGCAGAAAGCAGGTATTCACGCCGGGAAACTGGGCTGAGGTCAACTTCATACATACCCCTGAGCACCTTTGGGCTTCATCATGAATCATCACTTCTGTGCTGTAGGTGCCCGAGACCCGTTTTCATTTCCGATACGCGTCGCTCCAGATCAATCAAGCCTCAGGATCTTCCAGAATCTCTGAGCAATCTAGGCCCGACGGCAACTCACGCGTCGCGTCTCTGGACCTCCGCCGGCTATCTCCTTGTCGCGGCTGTCGCCTGATCAGCTGGTCCCAAATTATGCAAGCACGTGGATGGGGTCCCCCTGGTTGGGCATTTTATAAATACATATATCTCCAGCGTCCTGCCATTTGACCTGGAGACTCCCGTCTTGGGAGGAGTGGACGACGATTGGGTCCCGCAAAATAAGGGGGGCAGGGGCCCTTTTGGGGGTGTGGGGATAGAGACGAACGAGGGACCCTTCCTGTACAATACCGGGAATGGCTGCGGCTGCTGCAGGCATAGGATGGTTGGGTATGATTCTATATCGACCGTAACTTACTGTCAAGATCGTAACCGAGAGTTGAAGGACAGCTATAACGAAAGTGGATTAATTACCCTGGCCGCATTCTTCTTTTTTGTTGGCAGCGATACCTAGATTCCTCCGGGGTTTGAAACATGGAGAAGCGGCTCAGACGATAGGTAGATTGAATTCTCCGCCCCGAACAATGTAGTTTCTTGGAATTCGAAATCAAGTTATTGCTACGAATAACTCTTTCGATGCAAGTTGACGAAGACATACCAGCTTTCATTCGAGCTGCCATGGCTTCTGCAATTGTCACGAGAGAGACACGGCTAAGGCGGGCGGACGGACGATTGCCCCTCTGCGCCCGCCTAAAATACCAATATTCTCCTACACATGCATACAAGAAGACCACTTTAAGGCATCGCAGGTGCCCAACAATACAAGCACGCGACCAGGATCAGCCAGGAAAGACCAACAGCTAACCTGAAATTACCTCGGTTTTTTTTTTCCCGTCTCTCTTTCTCTCTCTCTCTCTCGCTCGCCTCTTGGCTCTTCGGCTTTGGAAATGTTGATTATAAGGCCGAACCAACTGGGCGGATAGGGGACCTCTATCCCTACATACATACATGGCTCTCCGCCTTAAAATCCTCGTGAGACTAGTCAAATCAGGTTCTGGTCGCGGCGTGGACGCGAAAAAGGGTCGAGCTAGGGGGATTTGACCGACATCGTGCCTTGAATATGGGAAAATATGATACGACTTCATTTCAGGATCAAACTTTATTTCTCCGCATAAACCTGATTAAATATGGGCGTCCGGTTGGCAACCGTGACAAGTGACTGGGACTATACCCACCCATGGATCGACGGCACGACTTTCCACAATTGCACAAATCTTTTCGGAGATAATACGGGGTCCTGTAGGGGGAACAGAATGGGAAATTAGGAGTTGAGAAACAGGTGATCAGGGTTTTGCAATATCACATGTAGCAAACATCATAATGGTTGTCATTGTAGTTTGGGGTTGCAGTATATTCATTTCATAAGGTATTGTTTCATAGCTCGTGGGAAAAGTAACCGATGTCTATGACAGATTCACTTCGATTGCTTGCTCGCTCCTGCCAACCCCCAAGGCCTTGTGCCTTGAGGGATAAAATGACTCCTTCGCCATTGTGATAACTCCCAAATCAGAACGCCGTCGCTGATGCAAAAATAAATTTTTCATCCAATTTGTTGTACATCGCCATATCACCACGGCTTGGTGATAGAGGTGCGGGTATCGTGGGCGCGGCAAGTGCCGCGCCTGAGATTGAGTGGTTGATCGGTCTCAAGACCCCGAGGCATGATAAATCATGCCCGAAAATGTGTACCAAGCATTCCAATATTGCTTAGTCGTGGTACTCGACACTGTTGGGGCTTGAGGCAGAGTCGTTTGATGAAGAGACACCGTTGGGCATCGAAGGCGTTGAAGAGTTGTGGCTGGATCGGCCAGTGCGACGGTGGGATGATCGAGAAGCAGCCTCCATCTGGCTCTTGGTGTGCTGGTGCATGAACCGGGAGTAGGAAGAGATATCCTGAGGCGGGGGAGGGGAAGAAGAGGGCATGGACATGCTGCCGTAGGAGTCGGAGGAAGACATTGTTGATGGATTGGTGGTTTGTTGTTTGTGAGAGTAGTAGCGGTGTTGTTGGTATTTGTAGATGAGACTAAGATGTCGAGTGATAATCAAAGACTTGACGACTTGGTCGAGAGAAGTAATATGTTGGTTGGTTGGTTGTGGTAGTAGCAGGAGCTGTTGGTGGAAGGCTGGATTGATCTGATATGGAGGGAATGAAGACGGAATTTGAAACGGATTCCGGGCTGTCTTTATGGACAGCGACGACAGCGACCTAGTAGGTAGGAGAGAAAGGCAACTAGGTTGACAGGGTCTAGGCTCTAGCCTCAGTCCAAGACTCGAAGAGGGTATGATGCGTTGCGGCAAACAAAGTCTGACTTCAGAGGTTATGGGGAGCCGTAGTGCGCCGTAAGGGTGTGGGTAACTGATCCCTACCTCCACCGTTTTCTTTCCCATCTGTCGTAACTCCTCTTTTTTCTGCTTCTCGCTTCCCGCCTGTCTGCTACCGGGGGGGAAGGGGGGTGTGGTGTCAGCGAACAAGGGAAGATGGTGTTACTTGCTCACTACTTGCAGGCTTCCAGTTTTCGCCGATCAACAAAGACGGGCGCCGTTTCTGGCGCGGCGGAGAACACAGGGTCGAGTAGAGCGACATGGCCTCCCATGTACCGTATGGCGTAGTCTGTGTGGGACGCAAGCCAATCGCCGTCCTAGCGGCGTTTTTAGCTTTTCGCCACGCCACGGAGACAAGGCTGATGATGCAGTTCTGTCTCTCAAGCTCGCTGGGGCAACGAGAGGGTGGTGGCCAGAACAGTGGCCAGAACCCTTTGTCTTGCCGGGGTCGGAAGGGTTTCTGGCGAAATACCCATCCAATGACAGGTGCAACGAGTGATGAAAAGGGTGGGCTTGGCTGCTCGCTAGGCGCATACATTGTATGTGTGTCTGGCCAACGGGCAATGATTGACATCTGCTGGGCTGCTTAGGGAAAGATACCCTGCAGATCCCAGGTCTGAAGTCATAACCTTCGTCATTTTCTATTGGCCCAAGCTTTCTTCGATACCCGCAAAAAGAAAGAAAACAGAGGAGAGCTCGCCGGGAAAGTGATCTCAATTGTCTTGCACAGAATCAAACCACTGGCAACATGAGACTACCGAATGCGTTCCATCGTTTCTTCTGAGGTAACATCCAATGCCAGCCAGCTCACGACATCAGCTTCCTGCTTCGGCACTGTGGGTACTGCTTAATTTTTTTCCCCTGGTATGTAGTAATGTTTCTCCCACATCTCCATGTCCTGGAAAATCAGGGTCCAATGCTGCGTGTGATACAGTAACCAGCTACAGGCAGGCACCAGGGGTGTGTTGCGCTATGCACTTGTAATCTGTAGTCGTAAATTTGCCTGACAGCACTAGGCGACAAGCTTGGAGCGACCACCCCCTTGCCCCCAATTCAGAACCCAATTGCCAAACCTCAGGTGCTGAGAGCAGCTGTACAAGAACGCCAAGTGACATCATGGTCTCCCCGGTCCTGGGGGGATATCATCGCATTCAGACAGCTGACCGGACAGTATAACCGCATTTCGCACCCATCGCCTGCAAATCTGCATACGCAAGTTTCCCCGCGACAGCGAGGCGACGGTATCGGGTGCATGGATGGCCCCATTGCGTCGTCTCAACCGGAAGGGATCAACAGCATTTCTCCTCCCTCGCGTTGGTGTGCCCATGCGCGTCTGCAATCAAATGGGCCATTTATTATTGCAAGACCTTTTGCAACAATGCTATCTGTACCTACGCACCGCAATCCCCACCTGCGTTTTCCACCAAGGTTGCGTCGAAACCCTCCACATACACGTACATATGCACTAAAACACTAGATAGATCTGCACTGAATAGATTACAATAACGTACCGATACTTGGCCCTCCATCTGTCCATTGTGCCGTCAATACAGTACGGGATCCTCGCAGTCTGTAGAAGGATGTCGGTGGTCGGAGGATGTCAGAAGATCCCGTAATTACTTAGATGAAACTTGGGCATTTTCTTGTATCTGAAAGGTACCTAACGCCAAACCAATCAATTCAATTCCAGCCTCTCTCTCTTCAAGCTAGAGCCCGGGCTAGTCCGACACCCTTAGATTCCAATCGCACATGGTTGGCTCGATACATGCGACTGAAGATGTTAGCCCACATCGAAGCAGGGGAATTTCATAGGGGTCCTTCTGAAGGGTCCTGACGCCCCATTCAGGGTCGAAAAATCCCTCGACCGACGATGGGGCCAGAAACCTCGTGATGGGGGCATGTGCACGCCGGCGCTGTCTCGAAATCAAGCTGTTGCTTGGCCCGGGCAGCAATGGAATTCCCAACAATTTGCCATTTCCAATTGCCACATTCGCACTTCTGACCCTCGATAATTCCCTTTGTCGATATCGTCTTACCCCCCCTTTGGCTTCCGCCATGACTCGCAATGGCCTTTGTCGACCGCTCCCACGTCCACACCGATGATTCCAGCAGATTCGCATCTTGTCGCGACGACATGGCCAATTTCAGCTCGTCGGATGTTGGCAACTCGCCATTTCGAGATCCACGACTCTTACTTGGTTAGTCAGCTGTCAGTTTCGACTGGTGTTCGTCGTTTGAGGTATGCAAGCTGCTTAATCCCTTCCGAAAAAAACGTCACATTTCCCCGGTTCAGTACTGGTGGCCTTCTCTCAGTGACGAAGCTGACGGTATTTTTGTTTGCAGGCATTGATTGCTGCGCGACTGCAGAATAAGGGTCCAGCAGGGGTCCCAGCCATCAGCCTGAAGGCCGCTCGTCACCAGACGCTATTGAGAGACAAAGGGGAATTTGCCAAGCCTATTTTGGGGGGCTGGGAGGTCGGGGCAGAAGTCGGGGGTACGTCGTCACACATCCCCTAGGCAGCATGATATCAATAATGCGACCCCCTCCCCAATGATGTCAGCCGTCAGCGCTCGCAGTCAGCCCTGCCGCAAGACCAAAACGCCTTATTCGACACTGCCAGCTGCTGTAGCTGTCTTGGCGCACACGCTCCCCGGCCGAGATGGACACTGCAGTGACGATCGGGGTTTTTGTTCTGGCGGCTCTGCCTAATTCAAATCCTTAATTCTAATCTAAATCTGGCGAATTGACGCCAGAGCCGTCGGGGAGGATGCATTTCATTATGATTAACTGGGCCCGTTCTCCGTCATAATGTTGCCGCTGACGATAGTCTAGAACCTCCACTTGCACCGAAAGCTTCCAATCACTCGCACGTGATGACGAAAGCAGCCGCATCAGACCTCACACCCTCAGCTCCGAGCTCCAGCGAAAATGATTTCATCCCCTACCACAGCAGCCGGGCAAGGGGGTTTCGAGAATGTTGCAACCTCTGGAGATAAGCTTCGGACCCATAACATGCATGCAGTCGTACAACACTGACATCAACTTATCTCCATAACTCAGTCGAAGAACGGAAGACTAACTCGGCTGAGGATGACGACGAGGCGGTTCGATGATTTCGATACGTTCGAAGTTTTCGAAGTTTTTCTCAAAAGCTCCCGATGAACCGATGCACCGATGCTCTCGATGAACCGATGCACCGGATGTATGTAGGAGCGGACACTACCGTATCGAGATGTCGGGTTTCTGGGTGTCAGTCGACGTTCTCCGGTGAATCATCAGATTTGCGCTGTTATTCCCGGAAGCTCGACGTGACCCGAGCAATCAATGTGCCTTGTTGGCCGCTGTGCCGGGTGTCGGGAGCCTTCCGGACCACTTTACCAGTCCCGAATCACGATATACTTCGATACGATTGCTCCTGCCCGCGGTCCACCATAATATTTGAAATTATGGGTATTCCCGACAATATGTTTTTGCTTTGTCTGGGCCTACTCGGGCCAGTACTCGGGCCAGTACTCGGGCCACGAGCTCTACAGTAGCGGTTCAGTAGCCAAAGGAAAATTGACGTCCATCTCGATACGCGGGCTCGTCCTGACTCCTGAGCAGAATCCTGAGTCTTGACACGGATGGGACGTGGTTGCTTCATGACGAGCACGGGGTACGCTCATCGCGATGTGGCCCTGTTACCCCAATAAATTCCCAACGTCATGGCCCAGGCCGCCGCTATCCCAAACATAAGCGGAACTTTACATCACTTTGGGCCATCTCCTTTGGGGGAGACCGTTACGTTCCCTTCCCCTTGTCAGTAGATGCGATGACCGGGTAACAGTCCTTGTGTCGCTCCAATTGTCGCGTTCCAGAGTTCCAGAGGCCAAGGCCCTCCAACCTTGCCCACTGTTCAGGTAGAGCACCTAATGAAGAAGGCATGCCAAAAGTCATACCTACCGTGTCCATGAGCCTATGAACCATCTCGACAGGCAGACAGGCGACAGGATTCTTCCTGCTTCCCTCGCTCTTGAGCCATGCCTGACGTCATGCGCTACGTGACGGTGACTGTCGCAAAATCAACCTGGGGTAGGAGCAGCACAGCGCTGCGTCACAGCGCCTACCCCCAGACACAGTATCCGATAGTCTGTCGATGATTTTTAACGGGTTATGACGTTTTGTGCTCATCGCGATGGGCGCACTACGTTTGGTCTCACATCACGATGTACATCATTTGTGCGGCCGAAAGGGGCTTAGGCATCTAACTGACTTTCACTTTCGGTTAAGCATCAATTCATCCCGAGTATTGGAAGAATCTTTGTCAGTTTCTAGGCTCTCGTTTTCTATTACTGATCGCGGCAGGGGCCCCTCGAAATCAAATACACATTATCCTGAGCGCAAAGCGGCGCTCGCTGATACATACATCTAGTTCTGTCTTCTGCATTCATCTCTAAGCCACGGAAAGCCCGATGCCATCGTTGACTTCGTATTCTTGCAAATCTGAAATGATTCATGAGAGCTCGGAAGTAGTCGTGAGATGTTTCGCCTTTATCCTAAAGAGCAAAGAGCGCGAGGCGATTTGTTCCCCGAGCCAGCCATCGCTGATATGAATACTTCTCAAGTCAACTTGTTGAGGTAAGCTGGCCTGGAGCGTAAGAAAGCAAGCAGCAGCCCTGAGCCTAATGAATTTATTTAATGTTTCCAAATAACCCTTTTGAATCAACGAAGCTGGTTCAAGTGCGCGATACAGTAAGCTCGAAGAGATGACGATGTTGCGCCGACCGAATTTAAGGGATTTCGTGCGTGTTTTCAATGACTACAGGTTTATATGATATAAAAATCAGAATGCATGTTTTGTAAATGAATATATTGTTTGGACTGCGCAACAAGTCACGAGAAAATGTTGGTGTATGTGGTTCTCCTTTGATATGGACTTGATTCTATGGATTATGTAACCGTGGACTGCGGGAGCTAAGCAATGACATGGATGCCCCACAGTCCTAAGCTGCTGCACTGATTGATTTGCTTGGTTTGGGGCCGGCGGTCGAGATAGACGCGGAAACGTAGCAACCCACCGTTTCGCGACGGCGCAATCGATAGCCAAACAAATCAACAACAACCTACCTACACCACACCTCCATACACTTGTAGCCTCGCCACACCGCAAACCCCCACGCGAGCGACACATGTTGCTCTCCCCAGCGGGACGGCCATCTCCAGCATGGAGAAGTTCTTGAGGGACTGGAGGCAAGATGCTCTCAACAAGGCCCAGTACGAATCTGCCATCTTCATCGGCGATAAGCTTCTAGCCCTAACAAGTCAGTTCGCCCAAGTCAAGCCACGACCATTGGGGTTGAAGCAGGCCATCCAACTGACCTTCTGATCATCTAGACCACGACAACGACGCATTCTGGCTCGCCCAAGTCCATTTCGCCACGGGAAACTACACCCGAGCCCAAGCCTTCCTCTCGAAACAGGACCTCATCAGTCGCAGCCCGGCATGCCGCTACCTGGCCGGCCACTGCTTCATCCGACAGTCGCGGTACGACGAAGCACTCGCCGTGCTGGGCGAACGAAACCCTACCCATCTCATCACCAACGCCGCCCACAAGCGAAAAGTCCAGCACAACGGCGGCCATGCCAAGGGCGCGGCCAAGGCCCTCAAGGGATCCGACAGCTCTGACGAGGACGTGGCTAACCGCCGCTTCGAGGCTGCCATGTGCTTCTTGAGGGGGATATGCCATGCGAAACAGAACGCCTTCGACCGCGCCAAGGAGTGCTACAAGGATGCCGTCCGCATAGACGTGCAGTGCTTCGAGGCCTTTCAGCAGCTCATGAAGAACTCGCTGATGTCGCCCGACGAGGAGTGGCAGTTCCTCGAGTCGCTCGACTTCGACGCCATCACGGTAGCCGGCGATCCTTCGTCGTCGCAGGAGGCCGCCGAGTTCACCAAGATGCTGTACACCACGAGGCTGTCCAAATACCGGCACCCGGGCGCCTTCACAACCGCCGCCGAGACGCTGTCGACACACTACAACCTGGCAACTAACCCAGATCTTCTCCTTGCCCGGGCAGATCTCTTATACACACAATGCAAATACAAGGACGCGCTGTCGATTACGGAATCCGTCCTGCACGGGGACAAGTACAATTTCAGTATATACCCGCTGCACCTGGCCTGTCTCTACGAGCTGAAGATGAAGAACGTGCTGTTCCTGGTCGCACATGACCTGGCCGACAGCCACCCCGAAGAACCCTGCACGTGGCTTGCGGTCGGCATCTACTATTTCTCTATTGACAAGATCGCCGAGGCGCGCCGTTACTTCAGCAAAGCCAGCATGATGGACGCTCATTTCGGCCCAGCCTGGATCGGGTTTGCCCATACATTCGCCGCCGAGGGAGAACACGACCAGGCCATATCAGCGTATTCCACCGCCGCGCGGCTCTTCATGGGCACACATCTGCCCCAGGTGTTTCTGGGCATGCAAAACCATGCCCTCAACAACATGACCTTGGCCGACGAGTTCCTCAAAACCGCATACGGCCTGTGCAAGACGGATCCGTTGCTGCTCAACGAAATGGGAGTGGTGTACTATCACCAAGACCGACCGCAAGACGCCGCGACCTTGTTTCTCAAGGCGCTCGAGATCGCCGAGGACATCGACTCGGAGCCGTCGGCCTGGCTGGCCGCGCGCACAAACCTCGCGCAGGCGTATCGCCGCGCCAGGCGATACGAGGAGGCGCTCGAGCAATTCGACGAAGTTCTGCGGCTTGGCGGTAAGGACGTGGCCGTGTTCTCGGCCAAGGGCTTGATCTTTCTCGAGCAGGACCAGCCCGAGGAGGCCGTCGTCGTGCTTCACCGGGCGCTGGCTATCAGCCCACAGGACCCCATTGCGACGGAGCTGCTCAACAAGGCCCTGGACGAGTCGGGGCGCGCCGAGCTGCCCTCGGACGACGGGCAGGCCGAAGCGCTGGAGGGGCTGGAAAGGGCGGTCAGGAAGATGAAGGGGCCGCCGACGGTGCGGATACCGGGGCAGCCTGACAGAGCAACAGGGGTGCTGTCGCGGGGCAAGGGACGGGTGGCCCGGGGCAATCGTAGGATCATGGGCCTACGCGACGACGATGGCGCCATGGAAATGGCAGACGACTATTAACGATTTTTGCCAAGGCGCCGAGAGGGACGCACGGCGTTCTACCTACCCTTTTCATGGCGGCGTCACGGAGTATACTTCAGTCCTAGGGGTTTCGTACGGAAAGGCAGCATTGACTACTGGCATTGATTAGATACGTGCATACGTGCATGGAACGGAAAAGCAATTTTTCAAAGTAAGCAAGAAAAGAACTACCTAAGGTTAATAATTCATCTCATACGCGACCAGCCCAGTGTCGTATCGTGTCGTATCGTGTCGCATCAAGTAAGGCATCATACGGTATGTGATTGCGATTGGAGGGCCCAGAATCGTATAGTGTTTGGGACGCTATAAGTGAGTGAGGTGGCCAAGCCCGTCTTGGCACTTCTTGGGGTGCCGAAGTGCCATTATAGCCACCTACTAGCCTATCGCCTCGGACGCTCACTGGTGGAATTCGGCCTATCGACAGCGTGGAGCACGCACGGAGGGCCGACGTCCACATGCCCGTTTGGGGAAGGAGGTTTCGGGGATGGCTGGGCCGCCGCGTACGCACGGGCGAACAAGCAAAGCAAATGCAGCTGCCGGGTATAGCAGGTAGGTCTGTTACTTAAAGGCGCAGACAGATCTTCCCTTTGCCGAGATGATCTTCAGATCGCCCATCGTCTCGCTTCAATTTCGAGTCGTTTGCTGGTTGGGTATAAGCGCATCTACATACTGTTGCTGAAGGGACCTTGATACCAAGGCGATCCATACGACCTTCCCCCGTCCTTCATCCTCGTCGCCGTCTGTCTCCCACCATGCAGATCACCGCCTTCCTGTCCGCCGTGGCCGCGCTCGGCGCCGCCGGGGTGGCCGCCGCGCCGACCGTCTACCTGTGCGGCGACTCGACCATGGCGGCGCGGGGCGCCAACGACGGCGCCACGGACGGCTGGGGCCAGTACTTTGCCAAGTACACGACGGGCACGGCGGGCGTGGTCAACAAGGCCATCGGGGGGCGGTCGGCGCGGTCGTACTCCAACGAGGGCCGGTTCACCGAGGTGGCCAACCTGGTCAAGACGGGCGACATCGTCGTCATCGAGTTCGGCCACAACGACGGCGGCTCCCCCAACAAGAACGACAACGGCCGCTCCGACTGCCCGGGGACGGGCAAGGAGGTCTGCTACTCGGACAAGACGGGCGAGGCCGTCTACACCTTCGTCTTCTACGTCGTGCAGGCGGCCAAGCTGTTCCTCGACCGCGGCGCCACCGTCGTGCTGAGCTCGCAGACGCCCAACAACCTCTGGGAGGGCGGCAGCTTCGGCGAGGGGGCGCCGCGCTTCGTCGGGTACCAGGCCACGGCGGCGCGGCAGCTGGGCAACGCGGGCGTCACCTTCGTGGACCACTTCCAGGCCGTCGCCAACGCGTACAGGCGGCTCGGCGGCCCGGGCACCAACGCCCTCTACCCCCGCGACCACACGCACACCAGCCCCGCGGGGGCCGACCTCGGCGCGCAGGCGTTTGCGCAGGCGGTCGCCACGTCGATGAATGGGACGACGAGCTTGAAGAACTATATTGTGGCCAACTACCCGCGGCCGTACTGAGAAGGAAGGGGCTGCGGGAGGAAAGAAAGGCTCCTCAATCGATCATCATGGCTTTCTGGTTAGGGGCCGATACGTGCAATTGATCAATATACATGAGTATTTTGGCATTATTGGGTTTAAGATCTACATTTTACCTACTACATGCGTCTCTCGGAGTTCTTAATGGCCTACGTATCGAGTTTGATGTAGTCGTAATCTGTCATGGTCATCTGTGTGATTGATGTCTTGTATTTACAGGTTTTGCTCGATGGTCCAAAGGGACAACAGGGACTCACCAGTCCCTATCCCCCTGATGGCGAGAGCGCTGCTTCCACCGGATCATGCCGTACTGCACATACCAGAGACCAGTTGATGATATCGGCATAGTTTCTATCCCATCAAACATGACTTTCAATCGAATAAACTGGCCTGCCGGTCAATCCATAATAAACATTATACCGAGAGCAGAGCTATCGCCATCAAGGGGGATAACGTAAGACGGAGCATAACTGAATCTTACATTCCAAGGATATATTGGCTAAACGACCTGAAATACCTGGATATCTGATGTAATCAAGGTCATCGTATTATTTTAAGAGATCGACCCGTACTGCTGCCGATGACTTGGGTCAATTTGCGTCCTCAGATACCCGACGTCGAGCCACGCATTGCACTCACGACGTCGCGAGCATGCATCCTCTGTAAGACGACGTCAAGCCGCAGCCGTTGTTGACAGGACCTTCTGGTTTGCTGGCCATGTGCTTACTAACTCGCAAAGTGTCGATTCACGTCATCATGAGCGAGCCGTACGCCCGACTCTCAAGCGCTTGATCATTACAAGAAGGGAATCAGCTCTCTCTCTCTCTCTTGCCCTGTCTCTGACTTTGGATAATCCCTTATCCATTAATTCCCGTCCGGCGAACCAAGTTTACAGAATTTGGGTTTTGGGTTGTTCTAGAACAGCAACAGACGTACAATGACCTGATGGAAGTCGGCGTACCTGGGCCCAGAAGAAGTCAAAACCAAATACAGCAATTACAGTAATCACCAAGCCCTGAACCGAACGGCTTCGCCGGAACTTTCGTCAGGTCGCTGCACACCATCCAACTTGTCAACGGGGCGTATGTACATAGGAGATGCAGTAGCGCCGGGTAGTGACGATCACGAAGGGCGCGGTCGAAACTCTATTGTGTTTTTTCACCCGCCGCGTCCTCGCGGAACCCGCCGAGGGAACCGTGGGATTCCTTTTCTGCTTGTCATGAACTTTATTCTTCTGCTCAGCAGCTCGGCCCGGCTGTCATGGCGTCTGGTGCCCGCCGGGCTACCCAGGCTACTGTAGAACGAACTCTGCACATGAATTACATACTGGTACATACTTGGTGCAGTACGTACGGAACCAAGCGGCGCGGGCTTTGGGGGCGGCGGGCGGCGGGCTTTGAGGCGGCTGCGGGCTTTGCTTTTACAGTTTGTTAGTGCATCGGGGAGACAGTCTTGTTTGGGATAATATCTCTTCCCCTTTCCCCCTTCCCTTCCACTTGCGCTGGGCGTGTATACTCATTATTCCATCGACTGACTGACTTGCATACTGCCCGGGCTGTCTTTGTGCCAAGCCAGCCAGTACAAACCCCGTCGGAGTCTGGATACATACTTTACACAGAGGTCAACGAGGGGTGGGCTGTTGGGGTATCTCGTCATCTTACTCGGGGTCGTAGGGGCGGGTATGGTATATACTGTAGGGCTGGGCTGGCTCGGTCGCCGGAAAGGGGGGGGAAGGTGTGGGGGTGCCGGGGAAGGCAAAGCGGTGCCGGCAACGTACCGGCGTACGGCGCCTGCCTGGCGTGCTGGGACTACAGTACGATCTTTTCCAAGATGTCGTGGGATGAACCTCCTTCTCCATCCGCCATCGACAGACCAGCCTGCAAACGTGCGGACTTCATCTGTCCTGGCCAGCCACTCCGACTGAATAATGCCTTTTCGGATAACGTCTCTTTTATGACACGAGTCTATGAATAGACAACTCCGTCCAGGTGGGAAGGCGTTTTCCTGCTATTACGAAGAGTATTTTTACATACTCATTCGGCTGGACTTTTCTTTGCCTTGCCTAACAGCCAGCCGCATGCGGCATACCCCAAACATTGACTCGCCGCCATCGCGATCCCCAATCGCGAAGAAGTCCCCGAACTAGCCAACGTAGCCCCAGCCCCATCTTCCCCCATCCGTCCTATCCCCGCGTACCCGGGGAGACGAAAATCGATCGGTTAAAGTCTATTTGGTTATGTGTGGCTAAGGCAATTACTGTAATACCTCAGACTGGGTACGGAGCCGTCATACTGTAGGAACGACTTTGCCTACCCGCCTTCGTTGGCAATCCGGACCAAGTCCGTTTTGGAAGTGCAGTACTTTAAGCAAGGCCTTACCAGCTAGCTGTAGCTGCGGCTGACTCGAGCAGATCCCGATAATGCTGTTGGGCAAAGGGCGCCGTGCTTGACTTAAAACAGAGAGAGGCTAGGAGGGGAAAAAGTTACTCAGAATGTCAGCCGCAAGCGGAAGCTCCGACGTATTTCCAGAACAATGTAGGTTGGTCGAGCTGCACAACATACAGTACGCCGCCGTCGGGTGTGAATGTAAGGCGCTTTCAGCTCTGCCACGCCTTACAGAGCCTTGTACCACTAGACGGCTACTGGCAACGTTCGAGTCAGGGTGCTCAATAATGCACCGGCATTCGATTCAAGGGCAGCTCGTCCCCTCGTCCACCAGGGATGCATGGGTGAATGCTGAGTAACTACTTGTGCAAAGATGACTAAAACGCAAGGGGGTGCTGCTCTGGAGGGAGCTTCACCACACCACACCAGAATGTCTGGTCTTTATTAACAGGCAGATCGTATACGGATGGGTTCACCGATACGACATATGTAGGCAGGGGATTCAAGAGTCGGCAAGGAGGCTCAGTACGTGAGGCTGTGACTGGTACGTTAAGCAGTGTATTTGATTATATGTTGTCGAATGCACGACGGTTTAGCACATACCATCAATGCCTTCGGGATTGCATACTATAGCTGAGGCATGCAATTTCCCTACCCATCCGGATGCTATGGACCCTGAGGCACGGACGGTGTGCTGCTTCGCTACCATCCCCCATGCTCCTCGCATCTCCATGACCATCACCAGCCAGGGGACTTGGGTAATTAACGTGTTCCCATCATCAGGCAAAGCGACGAACTGGCACGCCCATCCATACTCCCAACGACTACTGTCGATATCGTATAGTACAGTAGCAGGAGAGCAACCAAGCTAGTAGTCTATTGAGGGACTAGCCGCTCCATTTCGACGCCATTGGCAGGCCGATGGACTGCAGGTTAGCCTACTAGGTAGACAAGGAAGAGTCGCACCCACCATACATATGTATGCACAGTACTCTATATGCACGAGAGACCCGACCGTCTCGTCCCTAGGACAGGTGCCGAAGCAGCGAGCCAGCCAGCCAGCCACTGATGTAGTAAATGCACATACATAGGCCTTCCCTGGGTGGGAACTTGAGAGGAAGAAGCTCCTCTTTTGGCGGCTGCGGATCCCCCATCAGCATGAGTCGCGACAACGCGAGTTTTCCCGCTTGCCTATACAGAGGTAGTATGCGGTCCATCTTGATTGCCTCCCCCAGTCACCGCAATGGAGACGCGACTACTGCTGCTGCTGCTTCACCTACTGTACCTGCTACCGTCCGCCCCCCCTGCAAAAGCCTGCAGATGAAGCCGCATGCCCCCTCCCCTTGGGTAAACCAGGACTTGTGCCAAGTTGGAATCGCGGGGGGCATCCTCGTTGGAGATACATCCATTAGCCCACGTTCTGCATGCGAGTGGACGAGCATCTCGGGTACGTGCTGAACGAATGCGGCGGCGGGGTCCTTTGTGTGGCAGAAACGGAACTATCTCCGCTTCGGAGCCATCGTGGGGACGGACGGCTGATGCCGAACACGATGAGATTGCCAGAATCGATATGCAGCCGCCGATAGCCATGCACGACACCGCAGAACCCCCTTCTCTGAGGGCCGGGTCCCCGTGCGCAAGACTTTTCCCATCGTCATAGACAATAAAGCAGCCAATTGCATAGTATAGTCGGCTTCCTGGACCAACTGCTGCTGTAACCTCAAAAGAGACGACGGAACGCACGTGGCGATCATCTATCTTATGTGGGGTCGTATATAGCCACCATCTCACGTCCAAAATACCACCTTGGAGCTCTCTGCCCGCTTGATACGACCAGGGAACCCAGAGTTTGCCCGCGGCGCATCTCGCGAAGGAAGCTGAAACCCTCGAAGGAAGCGGAGCCCTTTTTTTCGACGGGTTTGCTAACATCACAGAGGGCTTGACCGCTTTGGGCAGCGAGAGCTGAGCAAGCTGGCACCCTGCCATGGAGATCCCCCAAGCCACCGGTGCCCCAGACTAATTCAGTAGCTCTGGGCGAATGCGCCGGCGGGAATAGTAGATCGCATACTCGTACGATATGATGTGTTGCTTACTGGCGAAGGGGGACCGACCAGCCAGCCGAGCTCTTGTGTGAATACAACAACACGAGTTGGCGGCGGGTGGATTTGGTATCGTAAGCAAAGTGAAGTGCTCCGTAGCATTGCAAAACCTGCGACGCCCTTGGCGGCTCGACAGTCTAGCAGATCAACCAGGGTGGACAAGCATCATGGGCGGCCGATCAAGCAAGAGCAGATGTAACCAACGGGCGGACAACTCCTCCTCCTCCGAGAGCGAGAGCGAGAGAGGAACTTCGCGGTTTTCCCACCACTGATCAACTGCAACTGCCCAGATAGGCAGTCCTGGCCGCCCCGGCCGAGAGGTTGGGGCCGGCAGTCCGTCCAGGATGTAACGCGAGGCCACAGAAGACCACAACCCCCCACCAACATGAGATGCAGACCTGGGTCCCAAAGATGGGACGGTAAGACATCATGCCGAAAGAGGAGAGCTGCTTGGAGCCCGCCGCTGCCATCTCGCTAGAAAAATGACATGTCTTCAACGGATGGGCGATGGGCAAGAATTGGCGTGCGATGAGGAAAAAGGACGGGCTAGGAAAATATTAAAGCGGAACTGGCCCGCCCATGCAAAGTGGAGAGGGCTCATCTTGCCATGTCGGTGCCGGGATCATCCATGAATGCGCGCAAAGAGGGCACCAGAGAGAGTCGACGAGACTGTTTGCGTCGCGAGATGAGAGATATGTGCTGTGTTGTGTTGTGTCGTTGCGTACCGCCTCCCAAGCTCCCAAAGCGTCAGAGGTGTGTGTGACTGGCTAAGTTTGTCCCTATGTACGCCCAGCCTTTCCCCACGGCGGCTGTTGATGAATCGTGGATGGTGGCGCTTGTCCTTATCTTACCAAAGACATCTCAGGTCGCACGCCGCAAGCACTTACGCAGGGGCCTGGTGGCACGGCGATCGACGGCCAATTACCCGAAGCTCTCAAGCATGGCGAGGGGAAAGCAAAGCTCTTTCTTGATAAGTTGAGATGGTGGTGACGGTGGTGCAATCAATGGCGCAAACGGAAGGGTGCAGCGAGTACATGCATATCTCGTTTCTTTTCCGGTCTCTTTCCATAGCGACTGTCGGCCGAGTGCCAAATACAGTCGGTCACACTCGGTGCTCGGTTGTGCAATATATTGGAGGTACTGTAGCTGCCGCTCGGCAGAGAGCGGGGTCGGGAGCCGAGACTTTTCCTGGGAGCGGCAGGACCTGAGCTGCGACACAGCGAGCATCAGAAAGATGATCGATATCATATCCACGCGGATCTCGTAAATCCAACGGACGGATGGAATTTCTGATCCGACTATGACCGAACTCAATCAAAACGAGTTCCACACTACCGGAAATATCGACAGGCATGTGTTTGCTATAGGCAAGAGATTTAGTAGGGGCACCGAAAGCCGAGAGCTATGTACACAATGTGCTGTGTGTGCTTCTTTTCACGTTTCAGCCATTGCCGGTTCGGCTCTACCCGTCAAGGGCAGACCGCTGTCTTGGTAGGTAGGTATCATCGTTCAAAGCCCGAGGCAATCAGTTGACGCCTAGTATTAGAAAACAGAAAAGTTGTTCCCAAGTAACGTGGTATGTATGTACTTACATAAGTCTGAGGCTGGATCGTCCGCTGCATTGGGTGTTCTTGACCTGGATAGAACATCATGCAAATGTGGGAGAGTCGCCAAGGTCTAAGGCGCAAGGTGCATATCCTTCCTAATTAACGCTGGAGAACTGGTATGCTTTTCATGCAGGGGCGTTGATGCGCCTCACATTTGTGGAGAGACGCTGCATTGGAATCACGAACAAGCTCGTCAGATGTCATATTCTCCGAAGGTGGTAGACTGTAAGCCAAAAGAAAAAAAAAAGAAAGAGTAAACACTGTAACGTAAATGCCTGCATGTACTTGTAGTAGATGTGCGTCCACGCTGGATGTTATTCCGAGGCTCAACCCAGCATCAGCAACAGTGACCGAGAGTGTCTGCTTTTGGGGCTTCTACGGTGATGATCAGGGGCAGATATGCAGACGGGGGAAAGTTTTCATCATGTCCCCTAGTGATTGGCTCGCATCGGCATGGGCAAGCTTATGCATGCAGTATCGGACTTCGCTACCGAAAGGATTTGGGGTCCGCGCCAGCATTCGCGCCTCGTCCTTCATGGCATGTTTGTCCAACGGCTATCAAATACACCAGAAGGATCCGGCCAGCAATGTGGCTTTTCGTGCCGTTGGTGTTTCAGGTCTTTGCCATGGGCGAGATGAGATTGACCAGGGCCGTTTGCATACCGACACACCCACCGCCTCTTCTCGGCGAGAGTGCATGGCCGCCTGCTTGCTGCATGGCCTTGCCAACGCAGTTCGACCCGAGAATGTGAATGCACACGAGGCATGTTGAAGATCCAACTCACCTCAGCCGCACGTCTCAAAGCTACGAGACGGTGTAGCACGCGCCGTTGCCCAATGACAAACAGCAGGGCAATTTAGCATAAAGCCGAGCTGCTGATGATGGTCTGGACTGCCTCTGCGCCGCATGCCCGACTACCAACGTGACTTGGTGGGTGTTTGATGCTGACATAGCATATGTTTCAACGCCCATCCTCGTGGGATTTAAGGTGAGAAACGACGTAGCATCGAGATTGGCATCTGACGTAAGGATTGTTTGGCGCCAAGAACGGCGCCCGCCCTTGCCAGCTGTGCCTCCGGCGTACCTGCTGTAAGGCACGGGTGCGTATTCAAAGTCGTGCATTTTCTGGCACCGAAATTCTGGATACACCCAAAGCTAGGCTACGATGCCATCAATACCTTGTATGTATCCGTACTTACTTACCTTACACAGGATGACACCATACTGTTGTTTGCAAGCTCTGGCGACAATCGGGAAAGATGAATCCCCAATGCCTTCCCTGACGAAGTGAAACCCCTAGAACCTTGCTGAGATCGACCACGTCGGCTATCTCCAAAACAGTGTCAAAAAGATCAGATGATCGCGCTGAGCGTTGTCGTTTACTTTCTTTTTTGTGCTGTGCGCAACATCACATTCCAGGTAGCTTCGGTGGGGTCGTGGCTTGCTCGTGAATCTGGGGTATTACTAAGACCAGCCGTGCTGTGTGTCAGTGCTGGCAGGACTGTCTTGCCCCATCCACCAGAAAAAGCAACATCGCCAGATTTCCAGAGTCCAGACAGGTCTCATACGCACTTCACGTTCCGACGTTTAAATGCGCGCGTGTTTTGTTTGATTGCTTGCGTTGCGGGAGGAGAGGAAAGGAGGTACCAACTGACTGATTCCTGACTGAGTAGCAGTCGGAGGTAGCAGTGAAAGCAAGCACTGTAAGTTCCTTGCAGCGCTAGTGGGCAGAGACCCGAAATTGCTGGACTCAACTCTGCTTCTTGCAACCCCGGGCTTTCGGCCCCGCTGACTTCATTAACTGCCCACTGCCCAGGGAGAACGGACCAGGATGGCCACCAGAGAAGCCAAAGAGGAAGAAAAGAGGTCAACGGAAAACACGACGTGTGTATCAACGGTTGTGCTCCGTATAGACCCGCTGGCTATCTCATTGTGCCCCTGCCGTCGTGGACAGGGACCGGACCTGCGGACTTCTATCGTATTTCTTCCATAGATGAGACAAGGCGAGCTCCACTTGCATGTCGACTTTGGGCGATGCAGAAAGAAGAAAATACAGCTGAACATCGGCAGTCTGTACGTCAGTAAACGGCGCCCCGTGATTTGGCAGCCCAGTATTAATTCCTCCTGGAGCCTCGATACTGCTCGAAATGACAGAACAGCAGACTGGCTAGTAGGGCACGAGGATCACAGCGTAGGATGGCTCTGGAGATTATCTGATCATCGCGAAACCAAATGGAAGCTGAACTTCATCACGCCATGCGGCGATGGTGACACAAAGAAGAAAAAAAAGGAAAAAGGGTGAAAAGGCGGTGGACGTTGTGTTCGTAACTCAGCCCATCAATCCTGTCGTCTTGGTTGGGGCACCTGATTCGAATCCCATGTCTGCTGTTCGACCTGAGCCCGAGTCTCTTGCCGTTTTGTTTTTTCTTCCCTCCCAGGCCGGCTTCGATCTCTGGAGCTCCAACAGAACAGCGCTAGAATGAAATCGGCTCTAGCAGTGCCGGTTTTCTCCCCCTTTTCAGATTTCGTCGATTTGTTCGCCCTAGCTACTGGTCGCCCACTGTTGGAGCTGATGCTGATGGGGATGTTGCTGTGGCAAAGAGGCGTTCCGCCTATCGGCGCCCGTTGAACCTGTTGCACACGAGGCCGGCCGGCTAGGCCATTGATTGATCAAATGGATGGGAACACAAAACAGCAAGTGACAAGTGTAGGTTAGGCTTAGGTCCTGTCCACCGCCATGCATTTCGAACAAAAAGAAATTTACCTTATCCAGTAACCTTATCGAGTAGTGCAGCCCACGAACGTTGCTGGAAACGTAAATATGCTGGTAGGTTGGATCGTTGCCACCATTTTGCTCTCTGTCGCTCCCCAGGAACGGAACCCAAATAAAAAGAGCCCCCTTTCCCAGCAGCAGTGATGTGTGCAATGCATATGATGGATCACTAAAGTGTGTATGCAGCAGAAGGAATGCAGTAAGGTACCAGGCACAACACCCAGGGATAGAGGCTTTCGATGGAGCAATCCAATATCCTTCCTCCAGTTGTGTTTGGTCCCCTATTACAGGCCTGCCCACTTTGGCAGAGGTCTGGTGGACCGGGCTCCGGTGAGAATTTAATGTACTTGGTAAATGCGCCCTGGAACCCATGTGCATGCTCCGTACATACGGCCATTCAACGAGGCCCGTATTGACCAAGCCGAGACAAGCCTAGAGGGGCCAACAGCCTGTGTGTGCGTGCCGATAGGTTATGTATATCTACATGATGTATGTATGCACGTACTATCAGGATAGGTATGCTACGTAGCATTGGAAAATAACATCTAGGTAAACAATTTCGACAATGCTAGAGACCACCAAGGTGCGTGGTCGTGGTAGTGGTAGCAGCCCGCTAAGGAGTATGAGCAATGTATTGGATGATTTGCAGGCACGTAATCAATTGGAAGGGTGCTAGTAGTGCGCAGCGAAGAAAAGAAAAAGGCAGACACACAGCTTATCCTTATCCACAGCAGATCCTCGGCCCCATCTGGGTGCGTCCACAGGCAGACCAACCATATTCCATTCCACATGGGTGCATTGCATCGTGCATACACGCAAACCACAACACCAATCCTACGTTAGTGTGAAGCCCGGCTTTTTCGGCCGGGGTCCAGTCCCTGGTTTTCCACCGTGGCCAATCCAGGGTTGGGGGGGCTCGTCTAGAAGCCGGCGAAGGATGGAAGTCAGCTGTGAAATCCCAATCGATGCTGGGTCCTGGCTAGTCCAGTCCTGGTTCTTTGTCTTGGTCCCCTTCTTCCCTCCTCCCTCCCTCCTGCGGCGTATACAAAGTACTGTAGCCAGGTGTTCCTGGCAGGCATGTACCTTTTCGCTGCCTGCTGGGAGCTGTGCTTGGCTGGACAAGGTATCCCGTCCCATGGAACTTTCTTTGGAAACAGATGAACCCGACTGAAATACCACCTTGCTGCAGCTTTAATTCTTTTTTGGTTAATGTGATGTACATAGCACTACCACCTATAGGCATGTACCTATCTTTTGGTTTCCGCTCCCTCCACCCCCCCCTCCACGCCTGCTCGCACAGAGAATTCCCACACCAGAGCAGACACCGAGGGGCAGTACCGCCCGTGCGATCCGTTATTAATCTCCTTTGGGGTCTAAAAGCTTCAAGGCCTCTCTACTTCTGCGGGTTTGTACTTCAAAGGATGCCTACCTAGTCACCTAGTCACCTAGTACCTCAGTACCCTTACCAGTTGCCAGGGGTTCCTGTGCTCGCTTTCAAATCAATGTACCTCGAGCGGCGTCCGAAGACCTTCCATACCTCCATACACATACCCTTTTTCTTCATGATTCATCCGGTGACAGATACATACTGCATCTTTTCCTCCTCCTCCCCCTTCCCCATTGTTATATATCCTCAAAGACGTTCGTCGGCTTAGCCCAGGGATCCATTCTTTCGTAATCGTCCTCTTTTTTTGGTCTTGACCCAGACGGGAGAGCCTCGTCTTCCCTAGTTCTCTTTCTTTTCTCTTACACCACCGGCACCAATAAGAGAAGAGACAGAGACGAGGACCGTTCTTTTTCTACTACTCGTTTGTTGAATATGTATCTTAATTCATAATACACCACCACCCGTCTTTTTCGACTTCAGTCGCCGGGGTCGCAAGCGACTTCGGTCGAGCATTGCGAACCGATACTACTCCGTACTTGCTGGTGCTGTCAACTGAACGTACAACCACGTTCCGAGGATGGAAGGCACCCTACTCATCCCCCCTGATCGGGGTAACATTCTGGGGCGAGTCCTCTGGAAGGTATGACTTCACCACCAAACCCGTCCTCCACTGCATGATCTGGGAATTAATGCTGGTGTGTAGCCCCGATACGTGGTGCTGGGCTCTCCGCAGAGGGAGGGCAACGCGGAAGCAAACCAACCACCAAATAACCTCAGCCTATCTCAGGTTCTCTCCGCCACCCGGATCAAAGACGGGCGGGAGAAGAACATCAAGATCCCGCCGAGGATGTCACCGGACACCATCTATCTCTCGTTGTATAAGTCCAAGGTAACAAGCAACGTATCGCAACCCATGCTACTCTGACCGGATCATCTAACCGTACTGCTTTTCTAGGATGACTGGGAGCCCGTAGCACAATACTCAATAGCTTCCGTCGCAGATTGCCAGCTCCAAATGGTATCACACCGCAAACAAGGGCCGCCTGTGCCTACAATGATACTACAGATTAAACCAGACCCCACGACAGACAAACTCCGAAAGCGACGCTCAAGTCGGACCGCCGGCTTGACAAGGGAAAAGGAGTCGGGCCCGACAACATTATGGTTCCGACCCAGCGACGAAGGCGGGTACGCTCTGCAAGACTGGGCACGCTACATCTCCTCGCTCATACAGCCGAGCGGCTCCGAGGCCTACCCGATGAGCCCCATCACGCCTGCGTCGCCGACATTCTCTAACCCTTTCTCGCCCCGCCGAGAAAGTGGACGTCCGGGCAGTGGGGGACAGGAGCCTGCTCGCCCTGCTATGCAGCACCACCGATCTCGCCCGCACACGTTCTCCTCCGATTCGCCCAGTTTGCGTTCCCGCAAGAGCGATATCTCCTCGCACGGCAGCTCTTTGAATGCAATGGGAATGGGCTACGTTATTCACGGCAACCAGTACACCACAGTGCTGCCCACCGACCTACCCTCGCCAGCCACTACTGTTGGTGAGCTACCATCAGAATACACGCTGGGTTGGACCAATGCCCAGGGACGGTCATCAACACTGAGCTCGCCTGTTCGAGCTAGGGGAAGTGTGAGCTCACAGGGTCACGCACCAGGCAGCCAGTCGTCGAGTTCGCCGCCACCGGCACGAGAATCCATTCTGGACAGAGCCTTCCAGCTGAGGTGCATCCCTGGGGTCGAGACGGAGATACCTGGTGAATACAACCTGAGCTCTCTGGCGAGGTTTGATGCCTTGATGCGCGAGGCGGAGGAGCGACGGAAGAAAGAAAGGGCGCAGAACCCGCCTATTACTCCAATGACCAGTACCTTTGAGGAAGACGAGGATGCCGAAGAGCAGGATACTGCCAAGGTTGCGAAACAGGTCAAGCGGGAGGAGGCCGAAGAGGCATCAGAAGAAGACAATGAGGAAGAAGAAGAGGAGGAGGAAGATTCCAGCGATGATGATGTCTTCGAGCATCATATCAGTAGGGACCGGTCATCAATCGGCCCATCAGCTCAGCGGGCCTTGGCTTTCATCGCCAACCGTCACAGTTCCATGGTCCAGACTGGCCGTGCAACACAAAGCTACCACCCAGACAGTGGGTATTCCATTCTGCGACCTCATACGGCCCATTCGAGGATGAGGCCTGCTGCGCCGAGTCGAGGAGGCAGCCAACCCCATATCCCACTTGCGGCGGCAGCCATGGAAAACCAGCGTGCGTCCATGCGAGATCACCTGTCTCGCCACGAAAAGCGCCATTCGACGTCGAGTGTGAAGAGACTTAGCTTTAATGAGTTTACCAAGCGGTTGAGCAGCACCAGCAGTCTCTTACTTACGCCCAACGGCGGAGGTGGACCTGGCAGCCGGGGGAGCAGCGAGAGCGAGACTACACAGCAGCCTGCATCCCGAGCTGGACTTCACCACCCACGAGGAACCCCTTCGCAGAGCTCTCAGAGCTCCAGGGATTCGGAGCGATGCGGTTGGCGCGGCAGCGTTGGTGTATTTGGAGCCGGTGAGGGCTCATTCATCTAACTTATGTCGGCCGATTTTCGAGAGATACCCTTTACGAATTTTCTTCCGGATGTTTTTTACTTTGTTTTTTAACTCGTCCATTCTCCGAGACATTGAGAGCGCAGCAGCAAGCCACGGCCCGGTTTTGTTTTTTTGTACGATTATCAGGATTTTGTATTACACTCATGTATGACCTATCACGAAAAACCACCCACCACACACCAAAGAGACGGCCGACCCAAGGGTTTCTGGGTTTTAAGGGGGGGAGGGCGATAAGTGCATTTCATGGCCCGTCTTATTAGCGACTTTTGGGCACGTCAACACACATACCACGAGAGGGACGGCGATGCGACCGACCGCTCGGCAGCATTACTACAGGACACTATTCTAGTACGCGACGCCGAGTCACTGGTTACGATACGAGCGGTTGCCAAATTTCTCATCATTCCCGCACTCTTGGAGACAGATCGTCTACTCGTCACTCGAAATGAAAGAAAAATATAGCCAGCCATAGTGATAGATACAAAACGAACAAAAACTTCATATCATCCATTCCCCGGTTCTCACCAAAGGTGACATGATGCTCCTCAATTTAGTGACCTGACGATCTGCGCCACGATGGTTCATGCCGGTGATGTTTTTTTTCTCCTGCACCCTCCTTTTGCTTGCATATCGCGCGCATGCTGCATCACGCACGTGTGCTGCTGCTGGCTTGATTGACCTGTCAGCGCAGGGGGCCGGGCCCGAAACTGTGCAGTTGATGGGTGCGGCATGCTACATACCCACGCTACGACGTCAAACAGACAGCAAGAGAGGGCCACGGACTCACTCGCTCACTTACTACTACCTCACAGTAAGCTGCTGCCACTCACGATCTAGTGTCTGTCGAGTAGCGTATACGGTGGACCCTATAGTACTCCAGGTGCTAAGCTCTAGCAAGGAGGAGCCCAGGGACGGAAAATACCTTCCTGCATGGTTTGGGCTGGACGGCAGGGGTCAAGAAAGCAGAGCAGTAGAGCCCACTCTCGAGCCCAACTGCAAATGCCTTTGACACCTGCGCCAGCAGTCGCATGCATATTGCATTTGTAATCTAGTGGTATTTCGTGTGTAAATCATGTCATGTCGTGAAGCGGCCCGAACCCACCGCCGCCGCTAGGAGTAAGAGTACTTGGACAGGCCGCAGATCAGGGCCTGATCCCGGCGCCTGGCTACTGGCTCGGCAGCGTAGACCGAGGGAACGAAGGAAGGTTTGGGCAGTTCCAGTTCCATGCTTTGTTCGGGCGAGATAGGCAGGCTGGCTGGCAGGATGGGCATTTCGTTTGGGTTACATGCCTAGGCATGTCAATCTACGTTAATAATCGTAGGAGCGTCGCGATAAGGTGGCAGATTCGTTCGAGTTACTGGTCAGGAGTAATCGTAGGCCTTACTTTTCTTCTTCTTTTCTTCTCTTCTCTGTCTCCCGGTTTCGGGATACCGACTTATCATCCTTTCCTTCCGTGGCCAAGCTCATTGCGGAACACCCTTGAATATGACGGAATACTTTCGCCTTGTCGTTCTTTTCTATCCCCTGCGCGCGCCCTTCACGTTTGGCATTATTCCCGCTGCTAGCGAGAGAGTGAGCATGGGACAAAATGAAAATGCCATGCTTTATTACCGTTTGCCTGAGCTATCGTGGAGCCATGTGGAACCTCACTATATACTAGAGACATGGAAGGAATAGCTGACTAGATTGCCTCCCCAGCTAGCAGTAGCACCCTTCCCAAACAACAATGGTCCACGGGAGATGGCAAATAGGTAGACACTTGAGACTCACAGCTCCGTAGTCAGCCTACTATCCATTCCCTCCGGCAGGGCTCGTGCTCAGGCAAACTCCACACGCCAGAGGAAGGAAGGGGCCAAGAGGCTGTCAATGTCAATAGCGCATATCTTTGGTCTGTCTTGGCCATAGATAGCTGGCTCTTGTGATTGGCGAAGATGCGAGGGTGGCGTATGGGTATGCGTAACATTACTGTCTAGCAGCTCCGCCGCCGGTTATGTTACGAAATAGATAGTCGTAGTCGTAGTCGTAGATATCAGTTAGTAGATAGGGATAGAGGTGCCCGTGCCAACTAGTTTGACGATGTCGCCATCATCATATTCATATTCCCACCTGCCAAGAGAAAATCCCAAAGTACCACCTATCTACTAGTAAGTATGGACTTGCTTACTACTAGGTCGGTACATGCATAGAAGTCAGAAGACGATCTTCACGGCGAAGTCTGGGCAGGCAGCTGAGAGGCGCAGCGCATACGGATTTCGGCTCTGATCCTGGTCTCTTTTGCTCCGTACGCCGAAAGAGAGGCTCCATGATCATCTTCAGCTCCGTGGTCCCCATCTTCCTTATCCCTCCCTCCCTCCCTCTCTGTCCCATGCTCTCCGCGCTACCCTTATGTGAGACGGTGGGGAAATCCCATTCCGCCAGCAACGTCCTTCTGAACAAGCGCATTTTTGGGGGAGTAGCGATGCGACCTGTCACGGGCGGATCAAACGTGTGGAGAAGATAGGAAGATATGCTCATGCATCCATCGGCCGAACTGGCAGGGGAAGACTGTAACTATTCTTGGGATGGAAACAGGGGAGGGGAGGGGTGTGAGTAGCGATAGCAACATTCCGCTCTCTCTCCTTCTACCAGGCAGCAGGATATCGTCGCGAAAGCGGCGCGTTCCGTTTTCCAATTTCTATTAGCATACAGCTTCGCTAGCAAAGCCGTGGTATGTCTTGGCGACTGGGGGAGACACAGAGCTGGAAAAGGCTTTTTCGCACGCGCACCTTACTGTAAACGAAGAAGATGGAAGTGTTTGAGGCTAAATATGTCAAACACAGAAAATGGTACGTAACGTGAAGAAGCCACTGCGCTGCTACGGTACTACAAACCCACCTCTCTTGCAGTAAACTAGCTTGGGATTTTCACCACAAGTCATGCAGGATGGTACTTTCGCGAGCTACATGACCGAGCGACCTGAGGTAGCCCGACCTGGGCCTCTCTGGCCTGAGTTTATCCGGCCGGGGGCGCCCAAGAGAGCGGTTGGGACACCGAGAGAGGATACATGAAAATTCCTTCACCATCGGCTCGGCCGGTGATCTAGACTCGGTCGGTTGAACGGAGGGGGAAATCTCTAGCCGCATGTCGGGCCGTAGAAACTTTACCGCTCTGTTCACTTCTCGACCTTGGCCCCCGTTCCGGAGAGAGCGAGAATGGAGCGATCTAGACCTCCTCCTTACGAATAGGAGATGTAGAGAGCTGGCGTAGACAGACCGACGACACACATGAAGACTAGAAGACACTTGTATATTCCGCGAAGACTCGTTCCGCCGGCCAAGTTTCGGTAACCTGTGCCCGAGTGACTAATTGCCTTGACTGATCGTGCCCACCCGTCTGTACGTAAACGCTGAGTCCGGGCGGAACGACCGATCCCTTACTTCTCCTTGGGTCAAAGGGACCCTTGCCCCCTACAGCCGCCACTGCCAACATAGCACCTGCATGGCACTTGTACCTTCAGTGCAGGTGGTAGATGTGTATCCTACGTACGCAAAGTTCCTGATCACGCTTGAATCGGCCGCTAATGCATCCATACTTTCGATCTCCGGCAGCAAAGAAAAGGTGACCAGCAAGTAGCGTGGATCAGTTCAGAACAACCGCGGCGCTTATAACTTCTCGACCCGGCCTAGCCGCTCCGTTACTGACTGTCCAACGAGGTGATCTAAGGAGGTTGATGGACAGAAAGGCGATAAGGGAAAGCGTGTTTACTTATTATATAGTTCTGAATGGAGCGTCACGAAAAGCAAATCTGCGTTGAGTGAGCCCGTCGATTCTGTGTTTGTTCGTCACGATGCCCTCAGGTCGTACCTACCCAGCCGTGGTGAGCTTGGTTGGATAAACGCCCACCCCATCGGTTGAACCTCCCGGATACAGAGAAAGACAAGACCACCATAGATCACATGAATCAAACACGTCAAGACAATAGTCCAGGTCCAGAAGATTACGGTCATCGTACAAAATCAGTCCGCCGAGTTTTTATTCTGGCCCACCCCTTTCTACATGCAAATCCTAGGTATCATCAACTCCCAGCTGTTCGGTTCGGCATTAAAAGACCCAAGGAAAACTACTCGCTCCCCTTTTCCTTAGCTCTGGTTCATAAAGGCTATAAAGTTCTGCTTGCCCTCCGGGGACGGAACCCTCTCCGCCGACCACTGTGAGATGACGCCTCCCTTGGCCGAGTTGGCTTGCGTCAGGTACGCACGCACCCACTGAGCGGCATCTTGGATCTCGGGGAGGTCATCGCGGGCCGGCTTCTTGCAAGTGCTGAGGGCGGTGAAGCCCATGCCGAAGCCGATATCATCCACGTCTGCCTCCTGAACCACATCGTCGCCGCCAGCTGCCGCCACCTGGACCACGTTGGCAAGGATGGGCAGCATAGCTTCGCATGTGAAGCCCCATCCCTTCTGGTATCGCTGTGCAAAAGCCTGGCTCTCGGCAAGAGTCTTGGCAAACGACACAACGGCCAGCTTACGGTCGATCGGACGGATGAGTTGCTGTGACACGGGCAGGATCGTCTTCAAGTAGATAGGCACAAAGAGGTTGGCCTGGATCTTATCGACCTGCTCGATGAAGAAGTCGGCTCCTAATCCGGCCTCGAGCTTGGCCGAAACGAGGTGGTAGAACGTCACGAATCGCTTCTTGTAGGACTCCTGGGGATCAAGATCAAGCTTCTTCAGCAACAGGGTCAGAATCTGGACGAAATACGGCTCGAGTTGGGGCCTAAGAGCATGTCAGCTGAGTTGTTCCTTGAGACTGTTATAGATGCGGGCGGGGGTCTTACTTCGGAATGGAGGTGACGACGGCCTCAAGGATATCAAACGCATTTTGCTCCGTCTTCTTGCCGCTGAGAAGCTTCTGGAAGATTCCGAGAATAGGCTCAACTTGGTTCTCCGCGACGATCATATCGGCCGCTCGGGGAATGATGGCCGACAGCAAGCGTGTGCAACCAGGAACATTGCCTCTTGTTTCCCACATGGTAAACTGCAGGAGAGGCGGCAAAATCGCCTTGTAATGGTTTGGCAGGGCACCCGACGGGTTCGGCTCAAGCAGGGCTGCGAAAAGCTGGAACACGTAGGGGATGAACTCTGTGGGGGTATGGTTAGTTCTAATCTTCCGATGGCTGTAAAACATGCAATTACTTACCGTTAACCTCCTCAATCAGGATCTTGTGGAAAGGGTCCCAGAGCAGCTCCTCTAACTTGGCACTTGCGCCAGATCCATTTCTAGTTCGAGTTAGTAATAATTCTATCGCAGTACACTTGGATATAACCGACCTGACCAAGGCTCCCAGGGCCTCGAAGTGGTAGTAATAGAAGCGAGGGTTGCTCGGGTTCTCCTTAATAACGTTTGTGATGGCAACCAGATGCTCCAAAACCATATCAGCAAAAGGCAAAACACCGTCCTTCATGACAATGAGAACCCGCATGATGCAGCGCATCAAGAACTCGTTCTCTTGCATCTTCGCAGGAGCCTGTTCCTTCTCGACAAGCTGGAATAGGTGCTGAAGAAGATCCTTTGCGAACGGTTCGATATCGCCCCGGGCGAAGACGTGAACACCAGTATCGTTGGTCAAGAACAAAACACGTTCGACGGCAATAGCAGCATACGTGTAGACGACATAGTTCGAGGACCCCAGGTTCTGGATGAGCGGTTGGAAGGCACCTTGCCATTGCTCCTTTGTCAGCTGGCTGCGGAAGGTGTAGAGATATTTGATGGCGTCGACCTTGGCGATTGGCTCGGCGTCGGCGTTGATCAGATCAGCGGCGATGTGTTGCTGGAAGAAGTCGACCACGTTCACGAGCGAGTTGACCGTCTTCACACCTTGGGCTGAAGTGACGGCGCCCTTAGCGGCAATGGCCAGGAACAGCGAAACGGCCGTATCCTTGTGCTTCCAATCCGACTTGCCTTGCTCCAGGTAGTGGTTGATATACTTGCCGGCCACCTTGGTCACCAGCTGCTCAAACTTCTCCTGTAGCGTCCGCAAGAAATCGGTCGCTGCTCTCCGTCGGGAATCGGTATCGGAGCCTTCCAAATCGCGCCGAATGAACTCAATGGGCTCATCCTCGAACAGCTCGATGTCGATCTCTCGCAAGGCCACGTTCTGCAGGACCACCTTCTCCACGACTTCGTTGAGTACGTTCTCATCGTTGAAGTTCTGGGCATGCCGGGCTGTGCCAGCCACGGCCGTCAGGAAGTGCAGCGCCTTGCTGACGAGACCATCATACTTTTGCTCCGGGCCGATGGACGAAAGCAGGTTCCAAGCGCTCGTTATGAACGTCTGCGTGTACTTTCCAAACTCCTCATCAAACTTGCTGGTGTAGAGTTCGAGGACCTCGCAAATGTCTGCCTTGACGTTTTCCAGAACGCCAGCCTCCGAGTCGTCATCCGTGGCGAGTAGAGGGTTCTCGTATGTCAAGTATTTGTGAAGGAATACCGAGATCTGCTCAAGATGCTCTTCAAACTGCGGAGGCATATCTTGGCAGGACAAATCGTAGAAGACCTTGATCAAAAGGCTCATCGTATCAAAGTATCCCTTCAGAGCCTCCTTGTTGTTCGCGTTGGCGGTGATCTGTTGGTCGGTAGCCTGCAGGTTGATTCAGGTCAGCGGAAAACACTTCAAATATAGAGTCCATAGAAAAGGATAACGAGGAAACATACGTTCAGGAGTGTAAGGAATGGCGCCGCGAATGTGCCCAGTACATGGTTGATCTCAGTAAAGAGATCATCTGAGCGGTACAGCGGTCGCCAACGCTGGAAGATGGAGTGGGCAACCTCCAGCACGCCGTTGTTGACCTTGGCGTTATCGGGGGAGAGGCGTGATACCAGGTCGGGCACAAGGGTTTCCCATCTCTCCCAGAAGTCGGAATCGGCAATCAGACTGATGGCATCGCCCAGCTGTGTCTGAATCGTGGGAGGACAGGCAATCATGAGACCGATGAGCTCCTGCTTGATTGTGGCGACGACCTCAACTGGCAGCAAGTAATTGCCATTGCTGTCGACATAGTTCAAGCGAATGAAGTTCTTGAAGTACAGGGCCGCTGCCAGGCGTGTCTTGAGGGGCAGGTTCGCTTCGTGGACGATCTGGAGGAGCGACAACGAGAACCTCGGGTTGACTTTCTCTGCGGCGAGGCCCTTCTCGGCTAGAAAATTTCAAGCAAGACAAGAAGTCAGTATCTCGCGATCTGCCAAAACGGTGGATGCGGGGCACATGGTAGGCAGCGAGGAAGCGAACTTCACGTACCTTTCTTTTGCTGGGAAGGATCCAAAGTAGCGTCCAGAAGCTGGACGAGCTGACCGAGATCGCTAGCCATGATTGCAATACTGTGATGGCTTCAGTATCAGGTCGGGGAGGCTAACAGAAGATGAGGCATCAAAAACTAATGGATGGTGGTCGGACGGGAAGCTGGTTTGCCTTGCCAGTACAAACAAGCTCCAACGGGTGGGTAGGTGGGTTTGTTTCTTTTCAAGGTCCGTAGCCAACCACAGCAACGGGCGGGCTGCTGTTGGATAGTGGGGTTGACGGTGAGAGTGCGGCGGGCAGGCTCACAGGGCGTACAGACGGGACTTACCTCATAGAAGCCCGCCAGTACCCAGCGAAGGCTGAAGAAGCCATACCTACACTGCCCGGATTAAGTAGACCCCGAAGCCCAGGACTACCTACCTGTACATGATGTAGAACCCCGCCATCCAATACTATCAGTCCAATCAAAATAGCCTTGAGAGCTCTGGACGCGATAGCTACATGTATCATGAGATTTGATCTGAGCAATTGTCCCTGCCTCAAATATAATCATTCATGTTACATATTCGGCCACAACTTTCGAGTACTTCTAGGTTTTATGACTGCTCGAAAGCTCAGCTTCTGTTTCAATTCTAGTGTGGTCTTTTTCTCATAAAAACCTATGATTAGTTCAAATGTCTTGAGATTCAAACCATATCAAGTACAAAATATCTTATATATATATACACCGTTTAATCTTGAGGAGCGGGAGTTGGCTGAAGTGAGAGGCCTTGATGGCTGCAGGTGGCTATCAATATCGGCTTCGAGTGGACGATGTACATACCTCATGTACGCATGTCTCTCCTGAGCAAACAAAATTGAAGGATTCTTTTAGTCAACTGTACCGCTCACTTCTACCTGTTGAAATGTACTGCTTCTCGGTGAGGAAAGAAACCACCCCCACAGAAGTGCAGCTATGCCATCGGGGCATTAGGTAAAAGAATGCCGTCGTCTGTTTGTTCCAACAGGCGCTTTTGTGTTATTCTGTTCCAGCCGCATGGCCGACATTGGTAGTTTGCGAATGTTGTTGTCACTACCTATATACATATACGCTTGCTTGCCTGGAGACTACAGTCTTACCCCTGTTTGTTTGTTAAATCTCAAAGTCCTGCACAGATCCTGTAAGCGTATTTATGCGACCGAAGTACTTGAAAACTCTCCCCGTGTGCCCTCGATTTATACGTGTCGAATCGGACGTCGATGTATTGTCTATATCGAGAACCATCCCAAGTCCGAAACGGTACCCGTGAATTTAACAAACTTACAGGGGTAAAACTGTAGAGGCCATGGCAATATACTTTGAGAGGTACGTTGCAACAGAGAACCCCGAGTCCTGGCCTGTCCTACTGCCAACTACACGGACGAGAGAAAAGAAAGCAAACAAGGATCAAGCTCTTTTCCAGACAGGTACAGCAAGCTTCAACGCAGGCACACAATGGCCAACTGCAGGGTAGATTCCCTTGTAGGAATCTCTTCTCATTTTTAACCTACAGTGGGGGTTGTCGCCCAATCCCACTTGTCCGAGAGACACGCTTGAACGAATGCATACTAGCGGGAACATAGATGATGCGATGCGACTGGCTCATAGTGGAGATGAGCCTGCAAATCTTGGGGAAGGGTGCTGCAAGCCAGAGGCAGAAAGATGACTTTACTTTCCCTTCCCTGGTCCTGTCTTGCTTTGACTTCAGCTCAGCTGCAGCTTGTTTCAATCCATAGGTTAAGTTTTTCCCTTGATCGACGCCCCTCTCTGTACATACTTCCAGACTTCTTCCAAAGACAAAAATCTCGAATTCCTGCATCTGACAAGGCAACACTCGACTTCTTCTCCCACCTCTTCTGTGTAACAGCGCCCCTGTGCTTGAACCGCTTCGATCCCACCCAACACCACCCTCGTATCGCGAACCTCATAACCAGACCGCACACCCACCTACTTCGCAGCGGCCCGAGGGGTAATGCGTGGATGTGGACTGGTGCGCCGTGCCCGTAGGACAGTGTAAGCAGGAAGGAAAAAAGACGGCCGGGAAGGGAACAACACGATCCAACGGGTCCAGGAGAAGAAGCCCGCCTAATGCACCACGGCTTGCTGCACCTGATGGAGGCTTGATATTGTGTGGCTGTTGTCTGTAACTTGTGATTCCCACCCTTATGCAAGTGACAGTTTGTCTGTAAGTGAACCAACTTTCTCTGAAACCCTTGTGTTTGCCAATATCTGCACATATTCGCACCCACCCCCCAAGTTCCTTAGCCGGAGGGCGGTCCATGCTCCTTCCAGCATAGCATGCGCGCGGGTCGTATTGTAGCTCGTCCAGCCGTTCACGATCCCAGGAGGTTCGCTATTTATGGGGCATTAGGAGACATGGACCCTGGATTTGGGCATGGGGCGATGTCATCGGTCCAAGAAGCATAAACTACCTCTGGTTTCTATTGGTTTTCCCATATCAGGTCGACCTCTACCATCCGCCTTACACATTGCGCACCTTGTTTTGCAACAGGCAGGGTGGAAATGTTCACTCCATAACCTCGGCAGCCTGCTAACATGTTGCGCCGCCTAGTGTCCCTCGGCCAGGAGGCCGGTGAAGGGCAAGCCAAAGACGACAGCATGCCGCAGCCCTCACCCGGAGACGACACCTCGTCGCCCCAAGAACCCAAGATCAATACTGGCACTATCGCCAGCGTCTTCAAGGGTCTTGCTGGAGCAGCCAAACTGACGAAATCGCCCCCGGCTCCTCTGACGACCACCGGTTCAATAGCTCGAGCCCATATTACCGAACAGCTGCACGACTCGGGCAGCCATGGGCTGCCCCAGCATCACTTGGAAGCGTTTGAGCATTTGAAGAACGGGAACACTGCGGAACGTGTCGCGGCAGCTAGCCAGCTTCGCTATGCTGTCGAGGACTACCCGCTGAACCCTGTAGGTTGCGACCTCGATTGACCGCAATGCGGGCTTGATATCGCTGACTTGTCACAAAATAGGTTCTGAATATATGGTATGCTGCCAAAGACCTCATCGATCCGAGCAATGCCAGTAGCGCAAGATCCGCCGTCTGGGCTCTTCTTACCGCATGTGTAAAGCATCCTGCATCAACCGACCTCGAGCGCAAAGAGTACTTCCAGACGATAACCGCCCCTGCGAGCCCAGACGATTTCCACCTACAGCTTGCTGCCCTCGTCGATCTTACAAAGCGTGGCCGCTCCCTTTCCGGGTTCGAATACGACATCTTTCCCATCGTCACGAACTGGCTAGGCACCAAGTTTACCTCTGTTCGCGCTGCCCGTAAGCAGGCGTCACGCTTTAAAGGGAAGGCCGCTGCGGTCGGAGAAGACAAGGATTTTGCCGACATCTTCGCCTTGACAACGGATCTCATCAAGTTCAACTCTGGCGTTCTTGATAAGAACGCTACACAATGCCTACTGGATACCTTGGTCAACATATGCATGACGACGGGGAATACGGACGATCTTCGAGCCTGCATAGGAGTTATGGACGCCATCGTGACGTTCGGAGCCATCCCAGACGACAAGCTCAAGGACTTTGTGCAAGTTCTTTGCTCTATCCACAGCATGGTGCCCATGTTGCAAAAGGGAGCTTGGCACACCTTGAGCATGCTGTGTAGGTCGCATAATGGCCATGCCGTCGTACGATTGCTGCTTGGTGCCTTGAGCGATCTGCCTTTGGACCAAGAGAAGGGCGGCCCCGACAAGCAGAAGATCGTAATTCGGGAAGTCCGGGGCTCCCTTTCGGTACTTAACAAATTGGTTTCCAAGTCATCCGAGAAGGGATATCCTGCGGTACCGTTTACCACACTCCTCGACGGACTTTCGGCCGTTCTGAAAGTGACTACTGCTTGGAAAGTCCAGCTCGACATCATCAGACTGGCAAACACACTGCTGGGGACTCCGCAAACCAAAGTCAACCCTATGGTTGTGGACGAGGACTGGGTTTCACTTCTCGACATTGTCGCTACTTGCCTAGAAGGAGTGTCCAAAACAGTGCCAGGGTTGAAGGAGCCGATAACGTTTTCTTCTACTGATTCCATGGTTCCATCGGATACCGCAGTAGTATCCGATGAAGTAGCAAGACTCATCAGTCGCATCGAGCAACTGATCACTGAACAGTCTGGATCATTGCTGCAACGCCAGGACTGCATATTGTTTCTCGCTAGGATCCACGTGGTTCTGCCTGATTCTGCTGCGATACTGGTCCTGAACTATTTTAAAGAGTTCAGGTGCTGCTTTCCCTCCGATACGCAATGGGAGTCGAACCTACGATTGGTGCTCGACGCACTATTTGCCAACCGCCATCGCTCGTCTCAGCTTCGAGTCATGGCCGTACAAGCCATCACAGAGGTCTACGAAATGATTGAGCTGATCCATGACCAGCTTGACCAGGACCTTGTCCCAAATTTGATGAAGAGTCTCCTCGCTGGGGTTACGGATGAGATTGATATCGAGGTGTTGCAAGAGATTGTCTCGTTTACGACAGCTATCGCTAGTAATGCCGACTATCCTTTATTTGATCATATAATCGAAAAGCTCCAGACGGTACTTCAAGGCCCGTCGCATCCCTCGTCGACGACAGCCGGTGCCAACCAGACTCCTGCACCGCCATCCTCGCCTGACTTGAACCGAACAAGCCAAAGCCTCTCGGACGTCGTTGTGCGAGGCTACATATGGATCTTCCTGCAAACTATGAATACAGACGTTGCGAAAACACAGCGTCTATTTGACATTCTGGTATCGGTAGCAAAGTCAAATTCAGCGGAGATCGATGCTCGGCTCAGTGCAATGAAGCTACTGTTTCGCCTCCGGGCCGACTGGGCTAATCGTATCTTTGTCACAGAACATACTGACACTGGACATGTTGCTGCTATACTCTACCGTACGGAGGCCTCGCTCAACAGAAAGATGGCCGAGGAAGCTGCGCATCTCACCAGGACCTCAAGATCGGAAGCGGGCGGCCTCGGACGCACGTCACGGGGCAGGTCCTTCAACCAGGGCCAGTCCGACAAACCCCTTTCTTCGCTTGCTTCTATCCGATCAGGGAATTCCGCCAAAGCAGCAGCGATGAAGTATCAACAGTCGTGGTCTGCATCAGATACAGATGTGCTTCCTGAGCAAACGTCGCGAATTGCGAGCTCGGTCGTCTACTCCTACGCCCCGGAAAGTGAACCCGATAGTAACAGTGCAGATATTCGTAACGCTGTACTTCCAATGGGTGATTGGCTCGCTACTGTAGTAGCTCTGCTGCAGCAGTTCTGTGACTGGGAAATATACAGTTTCATCCTGGTGTATTTACCATCTCAGTTAAGCAACCACAGCATCTTCAAGAGTGCGGTGCCGCAGATACAAGAGCTGCGTCGGCTGTTGTGCGAGCAAATCAAGACCACTGGGTTCCTGGAGCCGCACACCTCCACCGGACTACGCCGATCTGACGTCGCAACATGTCTCTTCCACACATTGACGATGATTCTGAGCTACCACAAGCACTTCCAGAAAACGGAAGAGGACGAGATCGTGGGAACCTTCACGCGCGGCATTGGGCATTGGGATAGGAGTACCAAGGTCTGCCTCCATGCTCTCTCCATATGCTGCTACGAGCTTCCCATGTCAACCAGCAAAGCCCTGGTTACCATTTTGCAGAAAATGTCCCAGATCGTCACCCAGTCCTCGAACGCTATTCACATACTGGAGTTCCTGGCCTGTCTCGCGCGGCTTCCGTCTTTGTATTCCAACTTCCGCCAGGATGAATACCGCATCGTGTTTGGCATCTGCTTCCGGTATCTCCAATACGTGCGGGAGAAGAAAGCATCGCAACGGATGAGCACGGCAAGCGACCCGAGCGCCCAGGGACTCTCGTCCGCCACTGGCGATGTACACCCTAATGCGTCCGACGACCTGCCACAATACGTATATGCTCTGGCCTACCATGTGATCACTTTCTGGTTTCTTGCGCTGAAGCTGCCGGATCGAGCCAAAGAGGTGTCTTTTATATCCAAGAATCTCTTTACCGACCATGACGGCAACCAGGTCTCGGAAGAGCAGGCCCAGATCACGATAGATTTTATGCAGCGGGCGGCATATGCTGACGTGGACGAATCGATGCCTGACCCCCATTTCACAGCAGAACGTTTCGGCGAGATTCTGAAGAGGCGTTGGTTGATTGGCAACAGCATTGTAACGATTGAGCAAGCCACTGGCGCCGGGTATGCTCAGATTACCAAGCGCCAACCTTCAGGCACCTCGTCGTACATGATCCACGAGTCTTTCAAGGCGCCGCCTTCTCATCAAGAGCGGATCGCCAACGATATCAAGGGAGATGGTACCCAGGCTCAGGGCAATACTGTCCTTCCTAGTCACTTGTTGGTCCACCTCTTCTCGACACTGCCTCTGCCTGATCAAGCACGCCCCATCCCTCTTCCACAAGACGAAACTGTCGACAGAGCGATGCGCACATTTGACCGTAGCCCTACGGTCGATGGACACAAGGTGGGCGTCATTTACATCGGCGAGGGACAGACCAAAGAGACGGAGATACTGGCAAATGTCTCGGGTAGCAGCGAGTATCTGGAGTTCCTCAACGGCCTTGGAACGCTCACGAGACTGAAGGATGCCACGAACAACATGCAGGGCCTGGATCGACAATACGACACGGACGGAGAATACACCTTCTGCTGGCGAGATCGCGTGTCCGAAGTTGTCTTCCACGTGACTACGCAGATGCCGACGAACCTGGAGCACGATCCTCAGTGTACTCTGAAGAAGCGGCATATCGGCAATGACTTCGTCAACATCATCTTCAATGACTCTGGACTACCCTTCAAGTTTGACACGTTCCCCTCGCAGTTTAACTATGTTAATATTGTTATCACTCCGGAATCACGGGCTTCGTTCGTCGCTACTAGACAGAGGACACCGATCGACGTGAAAGAGTCATTCTACCAGGTCCAGGTCATGAGCAAGCCGGGCTTCCCCGAAGTCTCGCCGGCAGCAGACATGAAAATCGTCAGTCTGAGGGCGCTGCCTGATTTCATCCGCTTGCTAGCACTTAATGCGTCAGTGTTTTCCATGGTCTGGTCTAGCCGCGATATAGGCGAGTTCGTTTCGCCCTGGCGAAACCGTCTCCGGGAGATCGCACGGCTTCGAGAGAGATTTGGTCCCAAGTACGGCATGGCGCCATCGCCGCCAGGCACCTCTCTTGGCGTGACCCCCAACAGCGGCGCCGGACAGTTGGACGCAAACAGGCCGGCTGCCACGGTGCGCGACAGTTTCAGCAGTCTTAGGCGGTCGTCTGTCGCTACCTTCTTCTCCACGAATAGCGAGCAGAACTCGCATTCCCATCGGTCCTCGATGCTCTCGACTACTCCCACTGAGAACACCGAGGTCAACCACTGCACCGACTCGCTCGTTGAGACGGTCGACTTTTCTAAGTGGGGATAATATATAACGATGATAGATTTTTCAGATCCACAAAGTTTCTCATCTTGAACAACAACAACAACAAACCATCTACCGAGCTATAACGCCTCGACATGGAACCGAGGAGATACGAGGCTCGCGTGTGTACTGGAGATTTTGCGCGAAAGGCGTCTGGATAGGAAGGATACCACAAAAGTTTTTCTGCTTTGATTTGATTTCCCTTTGTTTCCTGTCTACAATGACGACTACCCTACTCTCGCCGCCGCAGAGGGAGGCTTTTTGATGGCTCGCTGGACACAATTCTCCTCTCCTCTTGTCGCAACACTTCCCAACATCTGAAGTCCCGGGGGCTCTCGTAATTACTCAACGAAAGCAACGGCCTTTCATGATGATACCGGGTTGGGGACGGAGGAGATGATAGGGGGATTACTTGACTGGCTAGCTTCTTCGTGGACCGACCCATAGG
Source organism: Arthrinium phaeospermum (assembly GCA_006503535.1). Taxonomy (NCBI): domain Eukaryota; kingdom Fungi; phylum Ascomycota; class Sordariomycetes; order Amphisphaeriales; family Apiosporaceae; genus Arthrinium; species Arthrinium phaeospermum. The sequence goes on along the minus strand of QYRS01000001.1, from coordinate 4,596,503 downwards.
GCCTGTGTGTATAGTATACGGGGTTCGATCTCTCCCTGACTTGGTTTTGATCTGGCCAGACGACCCAGCAATTCCACGAGCCTTATGTAGAAAATGACATGGAATCGAAAGAAGTGCCGTCCTTTCCACATACGAAAACCCTATGATGCAATGCCCGTGAAGTTGGTACTGGGACATGTTGGGTGATGATACACAACCGCCCATCCCCTATCCACTGTGAAAATATGTATGATGACGACGGGCGGGATGACTCAGGGCAGCCGGCGTTGCCATCGTAGTACGTGCATACCGAGTTACATGGCTATCTCTCGATGTCGGTCTGACAAATACCGTCGCTTTCTATTTCTGTTGGATTCCGGAAATGGCTTTTGTCACCGGCTCTCTCTCTCTCTCTCTCTCTCTCTCTCTCTCTAAGCGAAAGGCGGGCGGCAATGCCAAGTGCTGACGGCTTGCAGCCGGGTCACATGGGTCACATGGGTTTTCTCTCTCTCTCGCCTCCTTGCTTTGATGACATGCATGCATGGTAATGCCCTCGATTCCGGTGGTGGGGAGGAAAGGCTAGGTTTTATTAGAGATTTTGTCGTTTGGGAAAAGTACCTTGTTAAGAAGTACTTACCCAACTAATAAGCGACGACTGGCGTCTCGGGGTTGGGGTTGTGTGTGCGGTAAGAGGTGAAGTGGAAATACATCCATTTCATCCGCGCAGAGTGGTCCGCCAGAAGCTACGGGCGTGGTTTTGAGGAATAGGTCTACCGACATATACACACATACATATATAGGTACATACACTTACATACAATGCATGCGCCTCTCGTCTCTTTCATTCCAAAGAAGGAATGTGCATACGTCGTCAAGAGCAGCTGCACCCCCATACAGCCATGACAGCGTTTGGGCATCAGAAGCTTGGGGCTAGGTTACACACAGATAACGGGGAACAGCAAGGAAATGGCGGGAGTAAATGAATGCAGAGGGATTCCTGAGCTACATGATCTGCTAGTAGTGTGGAAGGACTGAGAAAGGGCTATGGATCGGCAGATGCATTCGCTATAGACCAGCCTATTTCATGGGGAAAATGCAGGTTGACATATCTCCGTATACGTCTACTCGAATAGACAACTGCACAAATCCTGGTTATCCAAACTCTGATGACAGTTCACGTCCCTCTTAGCTCTTGTTGAGATGGGAGAATGAAAAGAAAAGCAGGCCGTATCTGCCGCCCACGGTTCATATTCTCGAGTGACACGACATGAACGGTGGTGGGAGAGGCTCGGACGATAGGTACCTAGTTTTGTCGCTTATTTAATATATCTCCGGAAGCAGCGGGCGGTACTACGCGCGCCTGTCCTCCCCAATGCAAGGCAGCCCGATGAGTCAGTTTCAGGATGGTGAGGGCAGTATTGACAACCCAATGCAATTGATGGATGCAAAGTGAGTGCTCAAGCAGCTCCGCTATCTTGGCAACGTTGGGCATGCATAATCTTTGGAGATAGATAGTCGGTGTCGATCGCCCACACAGTAAATGCGTGAAACTCGATAGCCAATGCAGAGGGATAACCAACCGCATCTCCAACTAACCAGCATCCCTTCTTGGGCGGGCCGTTCCTGGCAAGACAAGACATGACTGGCCTCCAATTCCGGAAAGAAGTCCAATCCAATCCTTAGTGTCGAACGTGGGAAGTTGGGGTGGCATTCCGCCAGCAAATGGAAACCCCAATGTTGGAAGTGACACCCGCGCCCGCTTTCGGACGATATCGGCTGCGTCAGTCATCCGCACAGCAACTCCAAGAAAGAAGAAGAGGGTGGTTGTTACTTTTGCCTGTGTGTATTGTGTGAAGATGGTAATCAATCCAAATAGGGAGAAAATACCAAGAAGAGTGCTTCTTCGTTCCTTCGTATCCGGATCCGCCTGTCGTTACACGACAACCCATGCCGTGGATGCGGGATGTGGTGCAATGGGGTAAGCGTCGTTACACAGCATCGGGGTCCGCCCATACGCTGTCATGGGAGCGTCAGTCCGAGGACGAGCGAGTATTGCCGCAACCTGCATTTCGGCCCCCATGCAGCCATGTGCTAGCCATGAGGGAGAACAAGAAAAAGAAGAAAAAACAGCAGGGGGTGGTGGGGTTGGTTCCTCCGAGCCGCCAGCGCTTCATAGGTCGACCGGAGCAACCTCGTTGCTTTCTTCATACCGAGATCGACAGGATCCGGGTGTGTTGGACGCAGTCCCAGCGTGTTTGCTGTTTGCCTGGCATGCTCATCTGACATGTCTTCGCAAATGGGAATTCGGCTTGGCTTTCTTCTGTTCCCTGCTACACCGACCTGCGGCGGTAGGCTTGTCAGGAGATAGCAATCTTATATGCAGAACAGTTGCATACGGCCCATGTGTCAAGTTGCGCCCACGCTACCTGCTGATCAGCCACTTCACACTCATCCTCACACATATAAGCCTTACAGTAGCACACCGTATCACCAGGAGCCCAGCGCAGCCCGATCCTTGTGCATGCGGTAATTCGGGTCAGGGTCGAGTATGACGAGTCGAGAATAACCTTATGCCTATGGTGCGGCTACTAATGATATGTAGTGTAACGGTAGCTTCCTGCCCTGTCAGACTGACCGCTGCTTCTTGCTCGGACCTTCCGGTTCTACCGTCGCCCATTTGTCGATTGCCTTCGCTGGCAAGAGAGAGCCGCCGTCTTCGTCCAACGCCCGCCATGTTAATGTGTAACCCCTGAATCCTACCCGTGGCAAGAAGAGTACCACAGCGGGCGTCATGTGCCAGCAAGCCGACCTTGCATGATGATTTGGCAAGACAATACCGAACCTGGGGCTTAGAAAACAGCCACAATGACCGACCAATTAAGAAAACTTCCACATCTCTTGGCGCGCGGTCTGCTACCCATACGGTAGCATATTCGCAATTGAGAAGCCTGATGGTTGCTTCAAGTGTTTGTATCGCGTTGGTGCGTGACGAAATTGATCCCCTTACGGCAAAAAGGGGCGCGGGCCAGGCCCGTGAACGATGAGAAGTGTAGTCGGGACAAACTCCCACCAGAGAAGCGGCAGCTTCACACCGGCTGCCAAACTTCGCAGTAACTGGCCCATTTGCGCCAACCTGTTACAGTGTCAGTCAGATTGCCGGGGGAAATCGTGGAGTTGCCCACCTGTGGACTGGAAGCCCTCATGCCCCCCCTTAACCCCATCCAGAAACACCCGCTTTGCGCCTTGCCTTTCGAGTGACCTGATGCAAGTGTCCAATAGCCTGAACATGATGGCATCTTTGCGGCTCGCAACTGCTGCATTATCGTCTGTAGCAGTTAGATTCGCCTCCTTTGGGTTGTTGGAATCATATACTCACTTGCAATGCATATGCAGGTGGCCCCGCCAACGTCAGGCCCTATAGAGCGTGCCCATGGTAAGTCCAGCTCAGCCTGCGAACCCGAGCGTGGTAAGTATGTCAGAGCTGCCGCCACGACTGTCGATTCCCACAGCCCAACAACAACATCGAAGCATTCACTAGCCGTGTACTGGTCGCACAGCCCCATCGTATCATTCCGAAAGGACTCCCGCCGCACAAACTCTTTGACCGAATCCAGCTCGTTCATGTCGCAAACCCGGAAGCTGAAGCCTGACATAGCAGCTGCGAAGCTGCCGCTGGGCCAATCTTGTATGTCCAAAACCCAGTCGCAAACCTCCCGGCCGAGGCCATCCGTCTTGAAATCCATCCTCCACCCCTGGCGCTGGAACCATCTGATGGCGGCAGACCCCTGAGGAATGCCATAGAGTAGACGTGGAAAAGTGCTGCCCAGCTGTAATCTTCGGACTCCACGCACTCTTTTTAACTGGAACAGAGCCTCATCATGTAACGCTCTCCCGATTCCCCTTTGCCTGTACGTTGGCTCCACCAGAATCGCGGCGATGGAACCGACAAGGTCAGCGTCGCCCCCATTGAGAAAGGTCGTATACGTTGCGCAGAATCCAATGATTTCGCCCGAATTCGGCGACTTCACCACGTAGTGCCGACTCCAGCCGACTCTGTCGAGTAGTGACCGCAGGGAGTAGTTGTCAAGCTGAAATTGGTCAGGTAGACATTTAGTCCAGAGGCGCTCGAATGGTGTCACGTCCGTTGCCACCAACTCGTCCGGCAGTGCTTCGACTACCCATTTATGCTGCGTGGTCGTGTCAACTGGATTCAGTGTGAGCGGTTCGCCAAACAATACAGCGGCAGCTTGCTGTAGGAAGCGTGGCGAGTAGCTTGGCAATTGGATTATGGCAGGGAAGTCTGCCTTCAGAAGCCCTAGGCTCTGTACGTCGTAGCAGGCGAGAACAATCTGCGGTCGAGTGTTGCCTACCATCCAGGCCACCTCCGCAATATCGGCTTGCGAGGGCTGGCTAGTAATCGGTTTCCCCGAGATCACGAATATGATGGCCTTGGCTCTGTGTATATGAGCAACGTGGTATTCGGTGATCCCATCGCGTGCCGTATACGGGACGTGGCGTATATGCGGATGCCTCAGTGCGAGCGCTCGCCCCAGGCTCTCGAACGGATCTATCCCAGCATCTGCGTCCCGCTGAAGAGGAACGACCAAAGGAGTCAGGAGAACAATGACATCGTTCTCATCCAAAATGGTGGTAAGCGGGATGTACTCTTCCTGGTCTCGCAGGATAACGATATCTGCGGAACCAGACGGCGTATCGTAGTGCGACATTCCAGTTTGGTTGACACCAAGCCGGCTCTCCTCGTGAAATTGGTCTTTTGTTGCCGAACGTCGACTTATACGGGATCGGCTTCGTTTTGTAGCAGCCGTCAACTAAGTGCCTGCGCTAAAAATAATTCTACTCAGCCACTTTTGAGAGGGCGGCATAAGCATCGTGGGTGGAAGGATGGTGCAGTCTCTCAATGGTTGCCACAATAGCCCCGTGTGCTACGTTTGTAAGAAATCAGTATTCGTATATATACAAGGCCGCGTAGTTCAATCTCTGATATGATTCAGCTCTGGCGCCATTCGAGGTAAGCACCAATGCAGCGATGCAAACGCAAACAGGGGTCGGTGATGGGTTACGTGCCGCAACCGATAATAAAAGCAAACCCAACAGTCTCGAGGCTGAAACCAGAGTGCTAGTTGCTGAGTGGAATCGTGCGGTTGAAGTCCTTCTTGGGCTTCTCGGCCCAATAATGCAATGCCCGTCTGTGGCCGGGGAAGGCGATTGGTGCAAAGCAGAGTGCAGGAATTCGCATGGGCCGAATGCGTACTGTTGCGTCTGATATAGCCGGAGGTTGCTGTTGTTCCCTTGGGTGTTCGTTCCCTAGGGCTAGGGGGTTGAGCAAGCTTTTGCTTGCCATGGTGGTGAGATCTGCCTACCTTAAGTACTTATAAGACGTCCCAGTCGCCTGTGTTCTGCCCCGCAGCCGCGTTGGCGAAGGACAATGGCATGTTACCTACCCTTCTTCATGGGCGGCATAGGAAGGGTATGCCTATGTCGCACAGGCACCAAATGTGCCCAATAGCCTTGACGACGAGTCCGCAGCTGTTGCCCCGTTTTGTACCTGATAAATTTCTCTGATGTTCCACCGGCTCTCAGAAAAAGTCCCTCTGATGGTTGTTGGGTGGTGAGATTGGAGTGTTATTGGCTCGTAGAGTCCCAACACACTCCGCAACCTCTATGCAGTCGATAAAGCACGTTGCTAGCGATGGATTTTGGGGTGGCACAAAAGCCGAGCAACTATGCAAGGCCGTGACTATTGTGGCGTGGTGATGAGCAAAGTCACGGAAATGATGACCGACGGGGATAGAAGGCAATGGGAGGTAGGTCCCGATGCAGCCAGGCTTTGGGCCTGCACCGGCAGTTTGTTGTCGAAGTGCAGCAGAAATCGACATGGCATGCATTATGGGGGAAGAGTTATTAGCCACCAACATACCGCAGACTGGAGACCCAGGAGCCAACGCTTCGGAGATGAGGCGCATTAGCCGGGACCGGCATGACACATGGACGTAGGACCTAGAGAGCTGAGAACCGTATGATGGTAGTAGAATTGCTTGTTTCCGGCGAGGCCTTGCGCTGCTGAGGGACATCTACACAGATGCTGACATGGCTTGTGGTCAGACTCGATCCAGGACAAGCAGGCCAGGGTAGGGTGCGGTGAAGCTGCTGTCAGCCCAAGCCAAGCCGAAACCCGGACAATTCTGGGCGGTTATGTCGTACATACGGTGCATATGATATGACCCAGGGTACACACACGGTTGAAGGGATGTATCAGTAAGTAAGTCATCAATGTAGGTATTTACACGTAAGTAAGTATGCAAGTAGGTGCAGGTATGGAGCTCGACCAGCGACTCGAAGGCACCGGTTAGGCAGGTACAAGTCGAGTCCGGTGGGTTGTACTTTCCCTCTTTTGGTGACATTGGGCATTCTTCCATAAAGTGTGGAACATTGCTAGATGCGCGAGGAAAAATATGCGATCAGCTGCCAACTAAGGTTACTAATATGGACGCGTGAAATAAATATGCTTAGCCAGTGAATCAGTTTTGTTCTACAAGGGACATTCATGGTCTCGCCAGGCGGGCGTAGTAGGGTAGCAAGGTAGGCGCATTAGCATTAGGAGGGCAGGTTACTCACTTGACGCCGGCAATGATCGACTTGATTGGCCAGGCGCCTTTAGTGCTAGGCGCGTCAAATCCACAGCACTTAACGCGCCTCAGCTCATGATATTGACACTGGAACCTCCACGATAGATAAAAGTAACTGTTTCATTATGTCCAGTCATGATGACCTCAAGGACAGCCTTGCCGAAGTCATTCATGGTAAGTTCATTCTGGTTTTGCCAAACACCATCGCATCCCCTCGCGAATCGTTTCTAACCCACCGTAACAGGCGCAAAGCTAAAGGCCAAAAGTCGCGGTAGCAGTATCAAGCCCGCCGTCGAGACTCTGGGATCGGCATGCTACGAGAACGGCGTCCTGCCCGATGACCTGAAAGAGCTCATTGACCTGGTCACCACATCGGCTGGCAACTATTTGGACCAGGCCAGTCTCAACAGTATTATACGGAACCTCTACCCAGCCACAAAGGTAGCCAGCGAGATCGTCATCAAGGTCGTCGCTTGCCTGGGCCATGGCGTCCTGAAGCCCTCTCTGGCCATCCAGGCCGCCCTGCTCCGATGGATCATCATGATCAACCACGTCGTCGACGGCAGCGCCCTGTCCCAGTCGTACCCGGTCCTGTTCAACCTTCTCGACACGGCGGCGCTGCGGCCGTCGCTCTGCCAGCTGCTCGCCATGATCACGCGGCGCCGCCACGTGCGCCCACACCGGATCCAGACCCTCTTGTCCCTGAGCCGCCAGACGGGAAGCGACCCGGCCCTCACCGGGCTGCTGCGCGTCTACAAGGACTACTACCCCGAGATCATCGTCGGGGAGGCGACGCGCGGCAAGGCTTCCGCCTTCAAGCACCCGGACCTGCAGTGGCGCGAGCGGCTCGACGAGATCCAGAGCGCCCACGCGCAAACGTCGCGCAACGCCAACGCCGTGCAAGATGCGTTCCACGTCGCGCGCAACGCCAACGGCGGCCGGAGGGCGGCGCTGGTGCCCGAGGTGCACACCTCGCACGCAAACGAGAGCTCGGTCACACTCGAGGAGATTGAGAACGCCGACGGGCTGGTGAAGGCCCTCGAGACCATCGAGATGCCTAACCAGCTTATTTCGGTCTTGTCCGATCCGCTGCTCCAGAAACTCCTGCTGCTCCGGCCCGACGCCGAATCGCTGCAGCGCGCCAGCAACTGGCTGGTCTCTTGCGCGCAGGACCTCGTGAGCGGTGACGGAGAGTCGGAACTGGAGGGCATATTGGAGATCATGCGCGACTACGCGAGAGCCACTAGGAACTTGCCTCCCGTCTTTCTCAGCCTGCTGAGCGAGGTCTTGAAATCCTGGAACGGTCGGGGCCGGGCCTCGATGTTCGAGGTGCTTTCCTACGCGCCGCTGCCCTCCAGCGACTTCTCGGGTCTCTACGAGGCGGTATTCCAGCGTCTCGAGGCCAGAGTGCTCGACGGCACCCCGGGTTCTCAACTGGCCATCCTCGGCTGCTACACCTCGCTGCTGCGCAACTGGGCCGCCTTCCTACTGGCACAGCCGCAGGGTGGTCGGGACTCGACCTCGTCGGCCATTCCGGACCTCGTGACCCACGTCAACAAGCTCGCCCTGACCGTTCTCCAGACCGCCTCGCTACCCTCCTCCGCAAGCAATAACAACAGCAATAGCAGCAATACCATCGTGGCGCACTCGGCCGTCCTCGACTTCTACGACGAAGCGTCGCGCATCGCGTCGAACCCGCAGCTCCTGCGCCACGCCCAGATCGTCATCCCGCCCCCGCCCCTCGTCTACATCCTGCACTTCGCCGCGAGCCCGGCGACGGTGGCGCGCCTGTGCGGCGTGCTGGCGCGGTACAAGGCCGGCTTCCAGACGGCCATGGCGGGCCAGGTGGGCTCGCGCAAGATGGCGGACACGTACTCGGTCGAGTACATCAACGAGTTCAACGGCTTCCTCATGGACGTCTGCAACTGCCTGTGGCGGTCGCGCGCCTTCAACGCCAAGGACGCCAACGCGCACGGCTGCCTGCTCGCGGGCGGCGTCGTCGAGGACCTGGCCGCCTACGTCCGCGGCTTCAACCTCAACGTCGTCCTGCCCTCCATGTTCACCCTCTCGGCGTCGCCCGCGTTCGGCGCCCTGGCGACCGCCCACCTCCGCGACGTCGAGGAGGTCGAGCAGGGCCTCAACGGCGACCTGGAGGTCAGGCACGCCGGGCCCGTGACCAAGGCGACTCTGGCCAAGCTCGCGAGGGACGGCGGGGTGAACCTGAGCTGGGACGACTACAGGCTGGGAGTGCTGGGGCATCTGGAGGATCATGGCATGAATGGTGTGGCCGAATTGATGAACTGTACCATGACCACGCTTATGAAGAAACCTTGAGAAGCGGGAGTCGGGATTATGCTCAAGGCACCCATTAAGATCGGCTGTCGTTGTTGAAGTATACTTATATTCCCCTGACCAATTTGCTTGTATGACAGTGTATTTTCTCTCTAGAGTGCCTCTGTGCACCTAAGTCTCCCGTGTTGAAAGGGGGTATCTAAAATGCATCAAAACTCTACCCAAGAATTTCTACCCTCTAGTCCGGTGATGAAACCGTACTTCTTATATGCCGCTGTTATATCAAGAGTCCCCCCAAAACGCCTAGTACACTAAGATGCCCTTTCGTATCTTTCGTTGAGACTCCTCGAAAATGCCAAGGGTCGTTAAAGAACCCAACCATTGTAGTAAACGCCAAAGAATGCAAGTTAAGTGCACCCTTCCTCTTCTTCTTCAGCATCATCGATTGCCCGCTGGCGAAACATTCCTCGTCCCTCCCCCATCTTAGCTCTGCCCTGTCGGTGGCGTCAAACACTCTACTCGTCCACCCTCTTCTCCAGCCCGTACCCTCCCAGCCCACCCGCCTCATACGACTTCCCCTCGGCCCCACGCTGGACCTCGCTGCGCGGCCCCCGGGCCTTCAGGTCGTCCTTGAGCCACCCCAGCACCAGCTCGCCCAGCTGGCTGTTGCCGGTGCGGGACCCCGTGGCGTCGCCGAGGAACTGGTCGGCCGGGCCCCACTCGCGGATGGTGCCGAGGTGCATGTGCACCAGGTGCGTCGGCCAGCCGGCCAGATTGTCCAGGATGTGCGTCGCGTAGACGACGGTGCACTCGCGCGTCTCCGTCTCGCGCTTCAGCCAGCCCAGGAACTCGGCCCGCGACAGCACGTCGAGGTCGACCGTGATCTCGTCGAGCAGCAGCACGGTCCAGGGCCGGATCAGGCCCATGGCCAGCTGGACGCGGCGGCGCTCGCCGTCCGAGACGGCGTGCATGCGCCAGCGGACATCGATATCGAGGACGCCCACGAGCTCGTCGCGGCGGGCCGGATAGGCGTCGCCGCCCACGGACCGCAGGAGCTCCTCGACGCCGATGTCGGTCCGCACGATGGGGTTCAGCACCCACTCGAGGCCGAGGTAGGTGACGCCCTCGAGGCCGTCGGTGAAGGGGTCCAGGCCGGAGACGGTGATGGCGCCCGAGGGGGCGAGGCGCTTTCCCGCCAGCAGGCGCAGCAGCGTCGTCTTCCCCGCGCCGTTGGCGCCGATCAGCAGGGTGCGGCTGCGCGGCGGCACGGCGAGGTTCAGACCCGTCACGCCGGTCGAGTAGTCCGGGAAGGTGTAGGTCAGGTTGTTCACCTTGATGTCGGGTGCGGAAGCCATCTTGAGGTGATGTGACTTCTTCTTAGATTCTTTTGGTGATGGTGGGGGTTAGTGGGGTGGAAAAAGATAATGAATGTTTGAGTCGATGATGTTGATAACGTGACGATGCGGCCAATGCAGAATAATTGAAAACTTGAAGATCAATGTTTCCCATGCACGACAGACTGATATTTGAGACGGGAAAAAGAGGTGGTTTCCAATGTGGTTAACCCCCAATGGCAGAAGCACGCAATATGTTCTGGTGAGGTGGAATGCCGAAGCCGACGATTTCAGAGCCGATGGATCCAAAAGCCGACGAATTGCAAGACGTCAGGCATTCTGTGGGGCGGGCTTTTCTAGCCGCATAGGGAGCAATAGACGCCTACTTTTCATTAGTTGTCCAGTAACATAAGTCAGTAAAGAAACAATACTATTATCATGTGCGTCACCGTTTTTTGAGAGTCTAGATCGCTCCTTCGAGCCTCTCTAGTCTGTACGGCCTTCCACAATGCGCCGCTAGACTGGTAGGTACTTAGACAGTCACTGCAGAACCGAGCTTTGGTATTATATGCCGGTACATTTATACCCCTTTCATCTTATTCGGCATACTTATACGGCAGCCAATAGGACCCTATTTGAATGGAAACGTATACTTCAATCCGCTTTGGGCAACAGAGTAATATATTCCTGCTTCATTACTCGTGCAATAACCAAAAGACCAGCATCTTGCCAAGTATAGGCCCCAGCAGATGGGGAGGCTTGGCAAGCAGGTGAAATTACCTGTCCGCCATTCTGTACAGGGTGGAGGAGTATATGCCGCGCAGGGGTGAAAATGCGCCTTGATATATGATGTTGGCCTTCCCAAGGGTCTTTCTAAGAAGCAATCGAGAGTAAAATACTACTAGAAATTTGCCAATACAGAACAATGCGCTACTCTGCTGTACTCGTCGCCGCCACCGCGAGCGCCGCCGCGGCCGCTGACAACGCCACCTGCAACTCAGTCCAGATCTTCCTCGTCCGCGGCCACGGGGAGTCGGTCCCAGGCCTACAGACGAGCATCACGGACGCCATCTGCAGTGATGTCGTCGACAACAGCAGCAGCAACCAAACCTGCGGCTTCCAGTCCATCGCCTACGACGCCAACAGCGGCGCCGAAACCATCTGTCAAGACCAGTACGACGGAATCCAGATGCTCCGCGGGAACCTGACGGCGTACGCGACGGCGTGCCCCAGTGCGCGCCTCGTGGTGTCCGGCTGGTCGCAGGGAGGGGCGCTCGTGACCGACCTTTACGCTGGGGGCGGTGACGGCCTCGACCTGACGGGGACGTGTGTACAGCCCAGTTCGCCGGCCCTGGCGCCGGACGAGTTCCCGGGCCCGCGCATCGCCGCCGTCGTGACGTTTGGCGAGCTGCACCACAACGCGGACATGCCGTGGAATGTCGGGAACGGGTCGGCTGCCGACGGGGTGAGTTATCTCTTTTTCTGTTTCCCCTTACCATTCAGTTACCTTGCGTGATATACTCTCCCGAGCTCGGTTGACCAGCGCCGTGAACGAAAATGCAGCGATACCCGCGCACTGAGACCATGCTCAAGAACCTGAGTCTCTGGACGGACCGCTTCCGCGATTACTGCGTCGTGGACGACCCGCTGTGCGCGCAAGGAACCGAAGTTGCGGCGCATTCCAGCTACTTCCAGTCCGCGTACTGGCCGGGACTTGTGGCCGAATTTGTGCGAAGTAGGCTGTAAGGGTGTAAGGCAACGCTTGGCTTGCGATAACAGCCCAAGGCCCGCGAGTCATACGGCTTGGGGCCAGCAATATTTGTAATACATACCATACATGTATATACATACATAGTCATATATGACAAATCGATGCCAGCATTATACTTGCCCATGATTTATCAAACACATGTCTAAGTCCCAAGACATGTTGTCTCTCTGTATGTAACACTACTTTGCTGCCAGTTCGCTGTTGCTGGTCTACCCCAGACGGGCGAACAAAAGCTAAAAAGCATGGGTCCCCACTATCCAGGAACGGCGCGCATTCCGCAGTGGGGTGACGTCTTTCATCGCCGTCACCAAATCCCAACACTGAAGGTAGATTCCGCAGATACACTTTCGACGCGCCGGCAAATGCCACTTACCCATACCCCCAAATACTTCCTCGCTCGTTGAACACCCCCCACGATCAAGACACCTTACAGACAGCAATGGTAAGCCCAGCCCGAGCGAGCCTCCGCTCTATGCTTCACAATACAGGGAAAGCCGCGAAACTAACCGCCCCCGACGCACTCGCAGCCCGCGAAACGAAAAGCCCCAGCGGCCTCAGCCGCCGCCCCCAAGGAGCGCCAGTCCAAGCTGGCCAAGGAGCACAACATCACCGCGCGCGAAGAGGCCGAGATCAAAGAGCCTTCGCGCTCTTCTCGGAGGAAATGGAGGGCGAGAAGGAGGGCGTGATCCCCATCAGCGACGTGCGGCGAGCCATGGTGTACGTTCTTCCCGCATTACCTCTCTGCCCTTATCCCACACGCCCCAAGTATAACCAGCCCAGTTGCTAACTACATGCAATTACTCGCCCACCCCGAAACAGCGCCCTCAACCTCACCCCCACCAAACCCGAACTCCGCGAATTCCTCTCCATCCTCGACCCCGACGACGAGGGCTACAGCCCCTACGAGCCCTTCGTCGCCATCTGCGCCCTGAAGCTGCACGCCCGCGACGACGACACGGACGAGACCCACGCCGCCGAGGTCGACGAAGCCTTCCGCCTCTTCGTCGGCAACAACCCCAATACCGAGAACAACGCAGATGGTGCCCCGACCTTGACATTGGGCCACCTGAAGCGCGTCGCCATGACCCTCAAGCAAGACGTCGACGACCAGCTCCTCAAGGACATGATCCTCGAGGCCAACGGCGGCGCCGGCGTCGGCCGCGGCGTGGGGCGGGCCGAGTTCGAGGAGGTGATGCGCAGGGCCGGGGTGTGGAAGTGATGAATCACAAGGATTGGATTAGACTGGAAGGCATATCGCGCGGCAAAGGCAACCAAACCGAAAAATGCTTAACAGATGCGCAAAATAAGGTTGCTGGCAGAAGAACATGTGTCCCCATAGCGCTTGCTACCCTTCCCAGAAGCCAGTCTTGGCATTGGGTAAGTGGCAGAAGCCTCAAGCAGCTGCTGCCGTTCGCGGTCGCGAGCCGCCTGCTAGGATTAGGCATTATGCACAGGCGGGCCCGGGGATCTCCAAGGCGTTCGACAATGGAGCTACTACAGCCCTACGCCGCTATATGCAGGAGGAACGAAAGTTAAGACGGAGATGCGTGAGCCACTCGATTGGGACGCTTTAAGACAAGAAGACGGCAGTGGCGACGGCGAAACATGATACCCTGTTTTCATATTGGTAGAGAGCAAAAATCACTATAGTTGTGTTTTGCCCCTTTTTGAGTTTTTTGTCTGTCTTTTTTTGTTTTGGTCTGTTGCGAGAGATACGTGAATCTTGAGCCAACGCCGTCAATGCAACTCGTAGTCGTAGAAAATAGTGAGGATATCTCAACAACGACAAACATGGTCCCTCCAGATTCCTGGTTCCCGGCCACACAAAGATTCCCCCCTGCTAACAATGCAATGCTCGCGAGACAACTCCTGGATCCCGAGTTTCTGCCCTCGGTCCTCCTCAAATATCCTCTTTCCTACCTGCCCACTTCCCACCATCATCATCGTGTAGCGTTTCCGACAAAACCATTAAGAAGTCTCCTCGCTGGCCGGGGTGACCTTGACGTTCTCATTGGCATTCGCCTTGTTGGCCACCTCGTTGGCCTTCTTCTGCGAGTCCAGGACCGCCTGCAGCTCCGGGGGAGCCTTGAAGCCGGCGTGGTCCGAGTGCTTCTTGTAGAAGTAGTTGTCGGGCTTCGGCTTCAGGTTCTCGGGCAACTGCTCGAGCACGCACTCCAGCATGCCGTCTATCGACTTCTGTTTCGAGGCGTCGCGGTGCCAGATGGTGATCAGGTGCGAGTTGAAGCGCACCGAGAGTCCGACGCCGCAGAGTTGGTCACCTGTACATAATTCCTTTGTGTTAGTCATTTGCTGGCTTGCTAGGTTGGGAGGAAAGCGGGAATCTCTCCCAAGTGTGGAAAGAAAGACGTACCCTCCTCGAGAACGCTCTGCAGAGCCTCAGAGATGGCCATGAGCTGAACACGGTCCCAGAATTCCGAACCGTTGGCCTTGGGCACGCGGAACGTCCAGCTACCACCGAGGATGTTTCTGCGGTCCTCCCAGACGGGCTTGTAGCCGCTCTTGAAGAGGTAGACGGACTCGCGCATCTTGATCTGCTCGACGGGGAAGTTGTTGTTGTAGCGCCAGAAATCTTGTACCGACTCGATCTTGGTGTCTAGCTTCTCAAACGAGACCTGGTAGGCGCCATCCTCTTGGGGCTTCTGGTCCTTGGCTTGTCTATGGTTTCGAGGGAGTTCCCTTGTTAGCCAGCAGCTCGCGCAGACACAGTTGAGTCGGGGGTGGTGGGAGGGGCTCCCCAATGAAGAAGCAGAAAGGGCCAGCAGCAAGGCCGAGTGCAGGAGGGCTTTGCTCACCTATCGAAGTAGACGTCCCAAACGTGGTTGGTGTGGAGGGGGCGCATCGTCTTCTGGAAATTCCGCAGAGCATCGCTGCGCTGCTCTGCTGGCGAACTGACGTTGGGCGAGTTCGACTCGGAGCTCTGGGAGAGCGAGGACAGGCCCCGGGTGAAGAGAGTAGGACGAGTCGCCATTGTGGTGTGGGAAGAAGGTCGACTTGGCTGAAGTAGGGAATGCGAATAGTGTTATCTTCTAGATCGAGGGCTATAGCCGTTGGTTGGAACTGTCAAGCCACTTCGGAAAGAGAGAGTGCGTGTATGTTCCTAGGTCGAATCGAGCTAGATGCTGCTGATTACACAAGTTGACTGATTCAGACGCACGCAGAACCAAGAGAGCGGGCCGGACCGTGGGATGGCTTTTATTAGGGGAGGTGAGGGGTCGTAAGGTAGTGGTGGTATTTTGGGAAAGGACCGGAGGGTGAAGAGAGGAAAAAGGGAAAGAAAGAGAACCTCGAACAAGAGAAACGGTTTATTATTATCACCAAGCAGCCGCAGCAGCTTACTGGTGGTAGCGAAAGTAGTACCACGTAGTAGCACAGGCGTCATAAGTTTCAGAAGATATACACAACCATTGGGTAGGGAAGGTAGCCCAGAGGTACACCCAATGGACGCGCATCGATCCATCCATCCCAGCAGCAGCCAACGACCCGCGGGGCCGGAGCTGCAGAGGAACAGAGCACTGGCAAGCCTGGCGCGATGAAACAGGCACAAGCAGCAAGCCTCTGCAGAGCCCGGGTTCGTCCAGTGAAAGGACCCTGTTTCCTGGTGTCCCTTCGGGGGCAGTCTTAGAGCCCGGGTTCG
The DNA here is from genome assembly GCA_006503535.1 of Arthrinium phaeospermum. NCBI lineage: Eukaryota > Fungi > Ascomycota > Sordariomycetes > Amphisphaeriales > Apiosporaceae > Arthrinium > Arthrinium phaeospermum. The sequence continues at coordinate 4,580,825 of QYRS01000001.1, read as the reverse complement.
TCCAGTGAAAGGACCCTGTTTCCTGGTGTCCTTCGGGGGCAGTCTACCTTTAGGTCAGTACTGGAAATGGCCCCTCATCCTATCCTGAGCTGGCCCCCTATTTATCTCCAGCGCACAGCGCCCTATCAAGCAGCAGAGACGATGGCCGACAATACGATTCGGCGATGCAAAAGGTCGCGATTGGGCTGATCCTTTGTGTCTCTCTTTGATTGCTTACTTAGCCCGAGGTTGGTTTTGAGGTGCTACAATCCACCAACACAGGATTGGGGGACAGACAATGAATCAATGTATGCCCCTCCTTGCAGTGTTGCTGACAATGATTGATTGAACAGCCTGGCTCGATTTTGTATTTGACATGTACTCTTCTAAAGTTGGAGGACGTTGGGGTTCAGTCTCAGGTCCTGGTAGCGCGCCCGCGGCACCTTTCCAGCCCCCCCAAACTGTGGGTAGGCGGCTTTTTGTACCCGAACCGCAGCGCCTCTCCCACCTCCATTGCAACGTCCGGCCACGAACCACCTCGAAGGTTCGGAGATCACTACGGTGGCCACGTTCGAATGTTTGGCATCGATCCGTCCGTCGGTAGGCGGACGCTGGGCCATTATCGTATTAGGTAGCCTCCAGTGTAGTTGGCAGCCGAGACTACTTACCGAAATAATCTCAATCTTCAACTGACGGGCGGCAGACTTGGGACGAGCTAAGCCTTTTTCTCTCCGTGGCCCCTAAAGAAGCATCGCAGCCGTTCTTTGACAGGTTTCACTCCTAAAACCCCACGGACGATCAAGGACGGTTTAGGTTTGCGCCAAAGCATACAAGCTTATATCCGCCGCGTAGTAGACGGTAGACCACCGCCCATCCGAAACAGCACGTACCTCGTTCGTCCCGTGTCTAGGAGACGTTGTTGGCAATAGTCCCGAGCCCTATGAAGGTGGTCTATCAAGTCACCCCGGGCAGTTCGGACGGTATGCCGTGTAGACGAGCGGCATCGTGGTGAGAGACAGGGCCATATCATCACGGGCGGTAAGATGATTCAGGCTCCTCCGCCAGCTTACTGGAGAGGAAGACGGAAGATGCGCATTCACAGACGATCAAACACGGCAGCACGATACTAATAACTTGGTATTGATGCAAATAAATCATAGCACACCGTCATTACCAAAAGGGGGTATAACACAGCTCAACGATAAGGTACATACTCCGACCTCGCCTGTACGTAAAGCAAAATCTGATCACATACGGTCTTAACATAGGACCCATCCATGAGTAGATAAGAGTATATACACCGATGACTTTATTTTGTACGCTGCTCATACACACACAAAAAGGGGGTGGTGTACTTCGAGTCATTCACCTCCCTAAGATCTACAAGGGCTTGTTTGAGTCGGGTGACTTGCAATGCGAACTGGTGCCGGCCCCGATCTCAGTGCATATGCACTGGGAATCAGGGGAAGTGAACGCTTGAATCGTTCTGCCGGCCGAACCACGTGCTATCACCATAATCATAATAAATCAGCAGCAACAACAAATCCAGCAATACCGCAATGCATATATGCAACAACTCGTATCCCCGTCTCCAATGTCCCCTTTCTCTCGCATAGGCTCTCGCATAGGCATATACCGTTTTAGGCACCGGTAGCATCGTACAACACTTTCACAGGCAACAAGCACAGGCTAACATGGTTGAACTTCATGATCTTTTTATTTGTTTGATGGATAAAAGATACAGCTGCAGAGCGACCTCTTCCGGAAGCCCGTTCCACTACCAGTCAACCCGACCCCCGAACCGTGAATCTCTGAACCTGAGAACCAAAGGCCAACTCCTCCCGCCGATTGGAACCCTGGAGCATCGGACTTCATTGTAGAAGCCAGCGTGGATCGGACATCCCCATCCCGCATCCTGGCGCTATCCCAGGCCCATGGCCTATCTGGCCCTGTCCCGATTTCCTGCTGGGTTTCCCATAGATATCCTTGCCATCTTTTTGTAGCATAGTGAGGGACAATCTAGGAAGGGTCCAAGAAGGTGGCACGTCTCGTAGAGCCATGGCACTGTGAGTCGCGGGCGAGCCTTCCCTTCCCCCCCAGGGCATTGTGTGTGTGCTGTGCAGAAACATTAAAGATAAAAAAAGAAAAAAGGCCCACTGTCAGTAGCAGGCGGGTATACTGCTGCACATCGAAGCGATTCTGTTCGAGACCATGTAAACGCCGTCTTGCGCGGCGTAGTGAGTGAAGTATTGCGGGACTGTCAAGTCTCCTAATAATCACCGTGACTGCTCCCAATGGATATCGCAGCCGGCCACGCCTTGGCTTCTCGTCCTGGCGACCGTGGACGCTCCAAGAGAAGTATAACAAAAAGAAACCCGGTATGCAGAGGGAAATCAGTGGTATCAGAGCGAGGACGCCAAAGTGTGAAATGCTTGCTTCGCCATGCAGTTCGATCGAGGAATAAACTCGATGAAATAGACATTATGCTGAGAACGCCTGGAGCAAAGCAATGCGTGATCCATCATGTGTGTATATCTGTGTTTTGTGCTGAAAATTTTCGTCAAAGTCGTCGTGTGGAGGTTTTCATTGCGAGGCTGCCACACACCAGTGGCGGTGGAATGCCCAGGCACTCTTCTGACACTCCTTGCTGCAGTACTTGGTACGGCGGCACCGACGGCACTTAGCAAACTGGCGCGTGAATTCTTCCCATTTGCCGCACTGATAGTAGGCGCATTGCCGAATTCCGCCCCGAGTATCATCCTTCCGGCAAAGGTTACGCATAACAACGCCAGCCCAGTATTGCATGTCGGTGCTGTGGTATCGGACTGTGAACTTCTCCACCAAGGGGAAAATGTTGAAGTCGTTGGGCAACAAGTGCTCCTCCTCGTATTCCTGGGGCCCCAGAGACTCCATGGTCACATGGTCGCCGTCGAGCAGCTGCAGTTCCTTTCCAATCTTGAGTCGCGGAACCAGGTGGCTCTTTTGGAAGTACGACCTCAAGTTACAGTACTTAGAAACATATGCCAGCAGTTGCAGAGACATCAGAACATCTTCTTCCCGGGGCATGGCCGCCAGCATTTGCGGGTTGGGCGGCAAGGGTCGGTCCAGCAAGTAACGAGGCACACTCGAATGGTTGGGCATCGTTGGCTGAGGGGTAGGAACAATAGGCCGGTTGGGAGACAGTCCGATCGCAGGCACTGGCGTAGGCGCAACATTCGGGATGCTCCCGTCCACAGGTGCCCGGTGAGTGATGTCTTCTTCCCGGGGCATGGCCGCCAGCATTTGCGGGTTGGGCGGCAAGGGTCGGTCCAGCAGTAACGAGGCACACTCGAATGGTTGGGCATCGTTGGCTGAGGGGTAGGAACAATAGGCCGGTTGGGAGACAGTCCGATCGCAGGCACTGGCGTAGGCGCAACATTCGGGATGCTCCCGTCCACAGGTGCCCGGTGATGATGTTGAAGGTGCCGGCATCAGGCACCTCGGAGACTGTGGAGTCGTCAGCTCGAGGGCGGTGCCAGCCAGAGTGCTATCACCCTCTTCCATGGCGATATCCTGGAAGTTGACAGTGGTCTGCACCTCGGCGGTGCCAGACATCTCAGCATCGCCAGATTCGTCTGATTGTACGCTATCCGTTTGCAAATCGTCGGTATCAGCAGTCGAATTCTGGTGTCGTATCGAGGGCGCCTCCTGGAACGAGCATTGGGTCCCAGGGCCGATGCGGGTCGCACTGAGGGTGATCGAATCTGAGGCGGCGGGAGGTGTGTTGTCGGCGATGTTGGCTGGGAGGTCAGGCTGATGTTGGGGAGTACTGGCACCATCGAAGGCAGGCGGTCGGCATCGCGAACGGGACGGATAAAGCTTTCGGCGCCATCTGCGTTAGGCACTGCGGTCGCAAGTGGTTGAACGACTGGGCGCGAGGGAGAGGCAAAGCTCTGGCGACCCTCATGGCGATGGTGGTGATGGTGATGCCTGTGGCTGGCGCTGCAGCGCGATCTGGCGGAGAGCTCACGGGCAATTGTGAAGCCGATGAGGACGCCTCGGCGGTTGTGGATTGTTCAGCGGCGGCGGGTGCAGCAGAAGCAGATGATGAGGCACCACTGACGGCAGCCGAGATATCAATGGACGGCGGAGCCTGTCGGCGGAAGGGTCGCTGCTCGAAGTCCAGACGGCCCGATCTATTGGCAAACGATGAGGACGAGGATTTTGATGAGACTCTCGGTGGAATGGCTCCTGTGACGGTGGTGGTGGTCTTGCAGCTGCTTCTGCTTGGCCTCTTCGGCCTTTTCGCGACACTTTTCAATCACCTTGATGTAGTTGTCGAGAATTGTGGCAATGACGGGCACCATGTCAGCCTCGAAACTCTCGTCCGGACCCTCGGTGCCACGGACTCCGATGTTCACGACACATTGGAAAGCCAAATTCCACTTCCACATGTCCATCATGTCTTTGCTGCCCCCTGCTTCAGGATGCACACCAATCGCTCGATGCCACCATCAACCGTGAGAATGTCTCGGATGCGGGCGGAGGATGTGGTGAGGTATGCGAGGTGGTTGAGTGAGTTAATCAGCGGGAGAGTCGACGTGCAATCGAGCGCCCGACGGTCGTAAAGGGCAGGTGATGCCCACTGACGCCTTGTTGACGTTGGGGATACTGAAGTTGACTTCCCTCATCTTGTCGGCAGGCTCTGAGCCGGGTCGGGAAAGGTGATGGAAGGATTAGATCGAACCAATCCAAGGGGAGGAATTGATGGGAAAAGGCGGACTCGGCTATAGTATATAAGAATACAAGGAGACCACCGATAACCAGGCAAAGCCGTTGAATATGGAAAAGCAGCGATGCTTGGTTGATCGGAAAAGGGCGGTGTTTGAGGGTTAATGGGGAGAGTTCATGCACTCTCGAGTGAAAGAGAAAAGTGGTCTTGTGTGCCCAGGTATTCGTTTTAATACGGTGCGACTACCCCGATTTAAGGAACCTGACGATTGTGGTTGGAGATGAATGCACCACACAACAAGCACGCGCCTGATTCCTTGGGTTTGTTTTTTCGTCTTGTTCAATAAGCCCGACAAGGTCCGCAATCCAGAATGTAGTGGTAGAAGACAGCGGAATGGGAACAATACGGCTTCGGGTTCAGGTTTATGTCGGTTGGCGGCCGAAACTCGGGTAGAGGGCGATCAGATTATGTAGATGAGGCCCGATTGAATGCGGAACAATCGCTCTCCTCTGCCAACCCGTTTCAGATGGTGGATGGTTTAAACAGGGCGTTCGGCCGTGGACTCGATGCTTCGGGCGTCGTGTGGTTCTCGATTCGCAATAGTTTTTTATTGGGAGAGACGAGGTGTGGGAAGAGAATCGCCTTCGCCTCGAGATGGATCAAATCCTGATGGGGATCACAACTGGAGAACCCAATGTTCCCAACTACCAAAAGACTCAGAAAAGAAGAACGAGTAAACCCTCCATCAAGCTTCGTGACAGCACACACACAGAAAACAAAAAGGCACGGAGCGTACAGAGACTACAGCACTACACGAGGAGTGAAAGGGGAGTGTGATAGCGGCGGCCGTATCGTTAGGATTGGGGGTGGTGAAACGAATTGGTGGAAGAGGTTGGAATGAATCAATTGTTGAAGACGGACGGGATCATTACGGATGGAGCGAAAAGGGACTACTGCTTGACTAGGTGGTGTGCCAGTGACTTTAGGTAATCAAGCACCTGGCATTGCGATGGGCCCAGCACCTATTGCAGTTTAGGAGGCGGCATGCTCCAGCTGGGTTAGGGGGTACTTGCATCGACTGGGCAGTGTTTGGGGTTTTGCACCCAGCAGGAGGGGCACGGCAAGTACTGGCCGGGGACGCCTTTTTGCCAGGCCCAAAATTGCCTGTCGCCATTCCACTACGATTTTTTTTAGGTGCGATGTGACGAACAGGAAGCCTGGAGAACCTTAAAACCGTCGGCTGGGACTGGCTCAAAATGGCAGGGAACTGCTGGAAGGGGTGGGAGCTAGCGGCGAAAAGAAGGAAAAGAGAAAAGGGACCGACTGGGATGATGGTTTCGGGTCTTGCATGCTGCCTATTGCCTACTGCTGCACTGCTACTCTTGCTGCACTGAAATGGCCGTACGTAACGTCCCGCCGTGTCGCCTAGGGTTTCCTTCAACAACTTGTGTGCGTGCTAGGTACATGGTGATCTGCTATGTCAAGAACGTTTAGTTCGGCCTGCTCGAAGAGTCCCGTAGAGGCGGCTCCGTAGTAGTAGTACGGATGAAAAATAAGATCTAGGCACGGTAGGTCTGATTCGAACCCGCCTTAGGCAAGCCACTCCTTTCACCCCTAATGATTTACAGTCTCGGGGCACCATGGATGGGATTTTGGAGGTTTCCAACGTTCTAGCATAAAAGTATGCCTTCTAAAACCACGTCTTACCACAGGCTTGGGTGCGGCGCATGGCAGACATCCCACCCCCCAAAAAGGAAAGAGAATTTATGTAACGACAGGCTTGGGGAACCACCAAACAGCGGTGGAGGCGAGACTGGTATGAACGGCCCAGTGCTAAAAAACCAATGGGCCTGCCTAATGAGATTACCATGCACCTTGAATCAGGCACTTGGCCAAATTACCGATCGATTCACTTTGCACATTCTCGTCTCTCGTGTCTGCCGGTAAAGCAAACTGGCTACGCGTAAACATGAGGGAAATCTAGCGTGGCACAACAGAATTATATTTACAGCTGTCGACGCGGATACCTCCACTTCGCCTTTGCTACATATTCCGTCATAACTTGAAATCCTTCGAGGTCGAAGGGGGGGGCCTCAGTTGGGTCGAGCTCGAGGTCGGGGGTCGGGCAGCACCAGAAGAAGGCTTGCAGGCAAACAGCTAACCTACCATGTACCTACCTACCTACCTTTTTGCCTTTAATGAGAGGACGAGGGAGGGCGAAAGCCTCAACTTTTCTAATGCGTGTTTCTACCTGTCTTCATTTTGGAACACACTTATCAAATTATTTTATTATGGCATAGCAGTGGCAGATCGTCCCTCGCATATAAGTCAAAGGGGTTGGGCTCACCATGAGGTCTGTCACTGCATGGGCACACACACACGAGAATAAGCAATCAGGCCGCGAAATCGGCGCGCTCGATCGGGATTACCTAAGTCTGCACCCTCCTCCTCTCCGGGCGCCTATTAGGAGGTTCGCCCCGGCATACAGGATGCAGAGGCTCGAAAGCATCCGGCTCGCATACTTCGACTTTAGGACCTGACAGGTCCCGAGCATCTACCCGCTGAGTTCAGGATCGCGGCAGCTAAAGCTATTGATGCAAGGAAGATGTACATGTATGTAAGTCAACGGTTTCCAGACATTGAGATAGATGCATACATGATAAGAAGGAGAATGGGAAAAGAAATGCCACCATGTGTCTCAGACCCGAACACCTGCCAGATGTTTTAGCACATGTCTTTTCTGTCTTGTCTCTCCGTCACCTATTCCGTACTACTACACGATCAGTCTATCCCAACCCAAGGCCTACCTAAAATAACCGACTATACACCTTCTGGACTTTTCTAGATGCGCTATCGTAGAGACTATGCCCAGTCTTGTTCACGGTCTACTCGACCACACGACAGTAGAGCATACCGCGAGTAATTCATGGTGGGGTTCCGCCTTCATCGGAATCGTCCGTCTCCCTTCTACTGCCGGCCAGACCCCCAAATACCTGCTCTCTCTGTCTTTCTACTTAGTCGAGGTGAGGCGAATAACGACGACAAGTGCCCGTCCGACCGCATCTCTCTACATGCAATGCATGCCAATGTGGTCTCGGCCGGCTTCTCTTGTTCTTGGCCGTTAAAAGATCTTCTCTTCCCATCCCCTCCACTTTCCCGTCAAGGCAAGGGAAAGCCCCATCCCCACACACCAGCGTGCGCCAAGCCCCGTCCGTGGGCGACTTGCCGCCAGCAATTCCCCCGAGCTCCCCTCCCCAACCACAACGAATCAACCAAGAGGAGAGGTACGTATGGGAGGGTGTGTCATGTACGCCTACAGCCAATCGCGAGCTGCCATCAGTCTGAAGCTCATGGGCAATCAATCACCTTAAAGGAACAACGAAAGGGAAAACAAGAAGGAGGTAAGCGGATATAATGTCCTGTTCGTTCTCACCATTTATTATTCCCTTGTGCGTGTGGCGATCTCTACTACTACCTGACAAGCTGACAAGTTACACAATCTATATTATTTTCATCTCGAGCCGCATTAGGCGTCGTCTCTCTTTGTGTCGTAATGACTAAAAGAACTGCTGCTAACGGTTCCGTGACAGCTTTGGTGTCCACTGTCAAGGGCCACTTCTTTTTTTCTTTACCCTTGCCTGCGAGCCTGCCCCCCTTTGCCCATGGGTGGCTGGGTCGTCAGGTCAGTCCCCTCCAGCTGCTAGCTGGGGCTGATACAGTACATCCTAGGGCGTATTCAGGCAAGACATCTGCCATCAATCCCCAAACGGTTCACCCTTGCGAACCCAGCCGCGATTAACCAGTAAATGACTCTGGTGACTCTCTCTCCCCTTGCGCCTGCTCCTCCCTATTAGTATAGCGGGTAACGGGCTCGTGGCCCGATTGTCGAGAGATTTCTGTATAATAAGCCCCCGTTTCTCGTGTGACCTCATCGTGGCTACATATTCCCACCGTCGAACCATACCACAGCCAAAAAGCACTACCTACAGTAGGCTAGGCCCCCTCGTGTCTTGCGTGTATGCAATCTTCCCCGTCCCAAATCCTGCTGCGCAGTTGTTGCAGAAGAAACCAAACCCGACGAAGCGGTGAAGACGTACAGGCAGGCAAGGACCCTTCATTTCACGCCTCACCTTAAGGACCGACTCATGTTCCTGCATTGGGCTTTTTTTCCCTTCCCTCTCACGTGGAAGTCATCCCAATACCATGGATGGGCCAAATTTCCATCGGAATCAATGTACCTGGTAATATGTAGCCCACATCGTCATCAACCCCTGACACCGAGAAACAGCCTCTACGGTTAGAATCCAATGAACAGTGGTAGTGATCCCTCTTCCTCCTCTTCCAAGTTGACGCAGTATGCGACCAAAGAGGTAGCCCGGGTCCTTTTCACTCATCCACCCCTTTGCTTGCCAAACACACGCGGCTGAACATGTACCTACATGGGATTGAATCCTTGCGAATCCCTCCGGGCCACCAGCGAAGCCAGCCAGCTGGGTAAGCCAAACACGCAGGCGCGATGTTGGTGTTTCATTTTCCCTCGCTTCTCTGTTTACATACAGATCTTGAAGACCATGACTCTCGCACTGGCGCTTATCATCTATTTACAATATTGCGTACACACATACGTACAGGGGAGGTTTGAACTGGTGAAAAGGGGGATAGCCTGGCAGCGGCGCTTAACCTTCAGCTATCTTGTAACGCCCGCGGCAGACTTAATCGTTGTTGTTGGTAATCTTTGGCTCCCTATTGGCCTGTTTGTCGAGAGAACCAAGCGCTCCGATATAAGCACTCAGACCAATAGTACTACATACTACATACTACTACAGCACCACACAGACAGCAGAACCTGATGTGTTGACTAGGTAGGCAAAAGAGAGGAGTAAGAGAGGCAGAGAAAGAGAAAAGGGGGCGTGCGAGAGCTGCCAGATCTACCTCGTACCCGCGGCAGCTCGTGCAACCCCGGCCTAGGTGATGGACGGATGGCGAGAATACCAGGAAGCAGTTCGGAAACCGGCTCCAAACCCATACACAGACAGGACGCAAGGACGCAAAATGCATAGCAGCATCGCAACATAGGCTCGCATGGCTGGGATCCGTCTGCCATGGATGTTACATTGCCGAGTTGCGTCCGTGCTATGGACTTAATGTGCCTCGCTCGCTCCCTCCTCCACTGCAGCCGCTACCCGCCAGCCACCATCAAAGGCCAGTAACGAATAGTGTCCGGCTAGGTAGCCAGCCTGCTTTGATAGCCCACCTGACTGACATAATCTTTCTTCTATTCGGCTTCCAAAAACAGAGCAAAAAGACATGTTCGTTCCATGTTGTCTTACCAGCTTACTACATAGGAGAGAGACGAGAAGAAGGCTGGGTTGGATGGAACAAATGTCTAATGCAATCCCAATCCTGGTTGCCCGCATCACATAGTCGCAGCCATAGTCCGTACATTGTAGTCAGCACGCCCGCCACCCAAGCCTTGTCAGCATAGGTGAAACGTCATTCGTCTCGACTTGAGGGGTGATCGGTCAGCCAGTTGGTAGACCGCACAAAACGATCCCGATCTTTGATGCATCTTTTTTCTGTTTTCGCGGGTTTGTTTGGGATGACATGATCGAGGGGTTACCATGGCTTTTCGGTCGGAGATCTCACGTTCAATCCCTCATGCTTCTCATCGTGTACACCCACAACAATGATGAAGCTTGTACATCATAATCCTGGGATACTTACTCGCACCAAGTATGTACATAGTAAAGATGCCAAACAGTGTCATCGAAGCTGGGCATCAAAAGGAACACAGCCGTAGCTCTGCCGAGTAACAACACAAAAGTATGTAACCCGCATACGAGCTGCCACCTGCTCATTAGCCTCGCTCGCGGCGCCTCCCCCACGATGCCACTTAGGCCCCTCGGCCGCCTCGAGCACGCTAGACGGCAGAGAGGGACTGCATACTGGTCCGTGAAATTGGCGTTCATGCGTCCCCTTCGTTCATGCCGTGCTGCGTCACATTGCCCGTCACCGGGCCGGCTCCAAAGTGACAGGCGGCCATGCAAAACTCGGCACGCCCTTTCGTATGAAATCCACATTTATAGGACCTGCATAGCACGGGCAGTCTTGGCACATGGATTTATGAGCGGACCTTGTAGTAGTATACTGCGGTGTGTTGTGTGGTCGGCCGCCGAGGTGGCATCGAGGACCGACCGCAACCTGCTAGTCGACGTGCCAGGCAGGTTCTCCTTTGCTGCACGATATTGCGAAGAGACATGGTGAAGTCAATGGAACAAAAGTGCTTCGCAGTTCACGCACGGCCAACTCGGTAAGGAGTGAGTTCCCCAATCGTCTAGCGCTTCGCTATAAAACCTTGAGTGATGTAGAAGATGGCGATCATCGAACTTCCATATCAGAGCAAGCACGATACGAGACTACTATGTTCTGGATCTATGACTGCTGCTAACCGCCGTACAATAGATCATGGCTTGTCTGTAGTTACAAGCAACTTGTCATCCTTATGCAAAGCCGTTGAATTAAGTAGTGTCATAAACGCCCCCGTCGTAATGCTGTATGTTCCAAGGCTTTCCGAATAGGGGCACATCCGTAAATAACTAACAAATCAGGTCGGGAAAGCATATTTGCTGTTGTAATGGGCAGTCTCCCTTGAGAGACGACAAGGAAGTTTGTAGCGTTGAACATCAAGTAGCAAATCAGTCAAACCAACCGACAAATGAACCACGATCACGATTCTTCAAACAACCACGCCCGAGTCACGAAGGCAGAGCCCAAGAGGGTCGGCAGAACGAACTCTTTCAGAATGTATCTTGATTGCCCGCGCCGATGCTATACAGAACCATACAAGCCACATACACCCCCCTTAGAAAAGGCGGCCCAAGGCCGTGCTATTATACTATACTAATCGACGTAGACGTAGTCGCTTCCCGTATGCGTAAAAGCCAACCCTCTCTCCCTTACCATCCCTCTTCCACATATCAACCATGATATGTAGGCGTCCCCCCCCCCCCCCTCTCTCTCTCTCAATCACTACTACTCCTGAGTGCTGCCCCGGTTCGGTGCCGCAGCACTGCTGCCACCGGCGGCCGAAGCAGCCCCAGCGCCGGCCCCAGCATCCTGCCCCCCTTGCAGGTTCATGGCGCCGATTCTAGAAACGATGGATGTCCCGACCATATCAATCGCGCCCCGGGGACTGGCCAAGCTTGGCCCTTGGGGTGCCGTGCCTTGGACTCGGAAAAGCTTGATCGCGGTTCCGTTCCAGATACCCCGCGGTCCCCTTGGAGATCTGCATCTCGCTGGCAAAGGCAAAACTCCAGACCAGCGACTCGTACCAGCCAAGAGCCAGCGGCGACCACTCAAAGGAATGTACCCGAATCGGCGAAGGGTCGATGCCGACGAGATCGGCATCGCGGATCTTCTGCATCATAGCTGCAGATGCGGCGTCTCCAGCAGGCAAGTCCTGGCGGTTGATCAACACGGTAAGCTGCTGGATCACCGTCAGAACAGTATGAAGAGGCAGTTCCGGAAGCCAGCTCTCGATCCAATGCGCCGACGGCTCGAACATGCCGGGTGCTGACCCGCCTGCTTGGGCAGAGAACCCGCTCAGGCTAGTCACACTGTTCTGTCTTGAGAACGAGGGTGTACCAGCAGGCATCTTGCCACGAGCCTTCTCCGACATCCCTCTCAGTTGCGTTGGAACGGCATCCTCTGGATCGGCAACCGACGAGGTTTGAGACGGAGCTTCTCTAGGACTGAATTGAGCGGGCGTTGGACGTTCATCGTCATCATCATCCTCGTCACTCTCATCTTCGTCGTCGCCAATGGCAAATGTCCCATCTTCCTCCGGGACATCACTTAGTGTGGGCGTCCGAGGTTGCGCTGTGGTCGGGCTTCGCAGGCTGTCCACAGAGTCCCTCGAACTGAGATCGAATGGATCGGTGGGCTGGCCTGACTCCTTTCGCTGACGGTTCCGTCTTTCGACCTCTGCTTGGCCACTCTCGAGTGTAAAGGAGCGCAATGCCTCGAAGCGTTTCTTGTGTTTCAGGATAGTGTAGACGAATTGTGGGTTTTCTATAGCGTGTTAGTTAACCAAGTATGTCTAGGCATGCCGTGTCCAGGTGACTTACTCTTGTATTGGTGCTCAATGATAGCGTTCATGGACTCCAACAATGAACTCAGGAGATCATGGTTACTATCATTGGCTAGGAGGAATGATGGCGATGACATGGATGAAAACAGCTGCAGAAGTTTGGACGATGTAGTCCCGTTGATGCCTTCCAAGTATGCCGATATGTTGTTAATCACAGCCAACAGCGCCGGGTAGATGACAGAGAGTTTGCCCTGGCTTGTGGTTATGAGACTGTAGATTGTCTGCGGCTGTTAGTACACGTATAGTTCATTAGAATATCTTCCGTGCTTACTTGTATTAAGAAGTCGGCATAGCTTCCTCGGAATCCCGCGATCCTGATGACAAGCGGTAGAGTGTTTTGACACTCGAAAGTTTTGTTGAGTTTCATGCCGAATTTCGGTTCTACACTCAGCGTCTGCAGGAGGAAAGCGCACATGCGGACAACACCTTGCTTCGAGGCGTCCAACTTGTACTCGGTGGCGTAGAAGAGTATCAGGATGAGGAAGTCGTGAGCTCTTTCCGTGTCGATCATGTACGACCGGAAGCGCTTGTTGCACTGCGTAATCTCCCAGAACAGCATGATGGTCTCGGGCGCGAACTTGGTGACTGCCTGTGTTCCGGGTATATATGATGTGGTGTTCGCGTGGAAGGGCTGGTTCAGAATCCGTGTCATGCCATCCACGATGAACTGGAAGTCCTGAGGCCGGTGTAGCCTGCCGAGGAAATGCCTATAGTAGTTCTTCTGTGGTGTGCCGGAGTTGGTCTCGGGGATAGGATACAGTATCGTTACCAACAAGAGCTGCAACGTGTAGGTCACCAGGATCTCTTTCGGGTCCTTGAACTGCAGAGCATTGTAGGGCACTCTCCAGCTCGCAGGGTTGTACTTGAGTGTCTAAATAGGGGTCAGAGCCTGTTGGATGCGTGATGGTTGAGGGCAGACGTACCGTGTTCAGCAAAGAGCAGAGCACTGACAGCACGACTTGCTTGTCTGGGCATGTGCAGAGATAGGTCAATGCCTTGGTGCCCTTGGTGGGCAAGACGCTGGGCGACTCATACATGCTCTGACCGGCCAGGGTCAATAACAGTCGAAGAATCTCGCTGCGGTTGTTCTCGTGCTCCTTCGTTGTTGCTACTGCCGTATTACAGCCTACTCCGCTCTGCCAAATGGCATAAGTGACCTTGGGCCTGCCATGGGGCTGTTTGGGCACCGTGAGGTCCGAGAAGAATAGGAGGTCGATGAGAGTGTCTATGAGCTCCTCGGCCAAGGGTTTGGCTTCTTCGAACTGGTCCGCCTGTGGTTTCGCTTCGCCTTCGTCGATCTGGGCTTCATCGAAGAGCACTTCGGGCTGTAGAGTAGCTCGTCTCGTCCGTTTCCGCCTCGTGCCCCAAAAGAACTGATCTTCCCATCCCTGAAGGCTCTCTACCTCGTATATGTATGGCAATATGCGGGTCAGGACCCGAATACAGTTCAAGGCATCTCGCTCGGGCGCAAGCTCGTTGTCGGGAAACGAGGGATGATGGCGCAATATGAACAGCCGGGAGGTGACGGCTAATATCAGCGTTTCTAGATTCTCTATGGCGTTGTCTCGCGTTCGTCGGATATCGGCCGGCGCGAAGAGGCTGAAGATGTCTTCTGAAGATTCCGGGAGCTCCCAAAACTTAAAGGGAACGGGGAATTAGCTCGTGTGATACATGCGACATGGGAAGCGGCATACCTGGGTCCAGTACTCATCGTCGGCGGGTATGTGTCTCTCCTCCGAGAGCCTGAAGATGCCCTTCTTAAATACTAGCTTGGAGTCGCTGGCGCCCATGGTGGCAGCAGCGTCATAGCATGGCACAGCAATTCAGAGTAACGGGCCAGGCTTGGATGGGAACTTCGCAAGGCCAAAGGTACAAATAGTTGGGGATTATTTACGATACAATGTTGCCAACGGGTTGCGGCGCGATATGACGTTGATTTCACAGTTTCAATGGACGGACGGGGAAACGAACAGGCTGTGGACACTCTGCATTGAATTCAATCCATGGCAGCCAGATAACGGCCTGGCTAGCGTCCTTTACGGTCAGGCCAGCTCATTCTCCCTATTCAGCTCTCTTCAGCCTCCCGTGTGTGCATAGGAAGTGACGAGTCCCGTGCAAGGCACCTGTTTCACAATATAACCCAGACCGGATAAATTCAATCATATTGAATAAAGTGCTGCAGCAGCTGGACCTGGCTTGAATGCAAGAATAAGTCCTGGGTCTTTGAAAAATGGAAGTGTACGACAAGCCATCTTGACTACTGTACCTAATGTTTGGAACGATAGGTAACGGTTCCTTCCCTCCCTAAAAATACGGATTCCCCACCTAAGTCCCCCATGCGGCGGCGCAATCGATAAGCCCCACTCTGGAAAACATATAAATTCGTCCCTCGCCTGCCACCCTCTCTCCTCTTCTCTTCTTCTTTTCTTCTCCATCCTGGTGCACGGGCTTTACGCATATCAGTGAGGATTCGTCCGAGATTGCGTTTTTGCTAGTTGAAAACTAAACTAAGACCACTCCTACTTGGCTTCGGCCGGGTAGGGAATTTTTGGAACCCATATGCTGAGTATTCGCATCTCTTTTTCTTTTTCATCGCAGCCGGTCCTTCGTGGATCGATGTGAGGAAGAAGACGTCCCTCACCCAACGCGCTGGCGATGACGACGAATCCTATCAGGGCAGGCCAAGGGACAGTGACAACTTGGATGGATCGGCGAGGCAATGAATTTGTATGAGAACAGTCGACTGTACTCTACAGGCGCGATGATGTACAGCACAAGCGCCGCCTGATTAAACAAGAGCATATCTGCTACGTTCATAGTCCGCAATCCTACGAATTGTCGCCTGTTGTCCGTCACGATCCCCGATATCCTATGTGTACCTCAATCATCTTCCTATTATTCGCATGAACTTGGGATATCCTGCAAGATCATGAATACGCGAGGCACCCACTGATCCGCCAGTCACCCACCAGGCGATCACGAGCGACCGTCAACGCCTGAAGCGAAACTCTGGAATCTTCAGTGGACGTTTCGACGACCGTAACGCGCTATCCCTCAAACCCGGAGAAGCGAAGAAAGAGCAAGGGACCAGCCAGGTCGACAACGAACCTCGGCAGAGATTGTTCTTACCGATGATCCAACAGCCCTTCCAATGCCTGCGCCAGACCATTCATTCGGTTTGTTCGAATAGGTCAGCATCTTTGCGAGTCTTTGCAGCGCATGTCCGCAGAGGTACGGGCTTTGTTCTTACTTGTTAGCACAGATATTGTGCCACACCCCATCTTCGATTGTCAAGTTCTGCTTTTCAAACCGAAAGGTACTCCCGTAATCATTTAGCAGAATGCATCAATATGACAACCCATTAAATATGAGGTTTCGTTGAAGACTCCCTACGCATTTGCTTCCACGACCCAAAGAATCTTCGTTGCCTTTAGGCATCCTTCAATTGTCCAGTGGTCGATTCTACCCGGCGCTCAATCGTGCAGCAACGTGATGCTACTTGAAGAAGTTTTTGTCCATTTGATTACCCACCCAGTGAGTTGGATATCCGAGCAGTGTCCGTTAGACATGATCATTACCGTTGTCATACTTTTCGATGCCTCGATCCTTGGGAGATCGAATATCATATCTGTAGATTACGTCCAAAACCACCGTCCCTCAAGATTGCCTACCTGCCCAGATGAGCTTTCCTATTCTGTCCAGTGAACTGCCACTTGTTGCTACTGCCTGAGGGCCACACCACCTGGTTACGAAGGCTCTTTCGAAAATAGCGATATCAGCACACATACGAATAAACAGACCAAACCAGCAAGTTCGGAGCTCCACTCCCTCGGGGATGTCGGGGCCGCCAAGGCATCTCTGATCGGCACGTATACCGGCCTTCAGCCGAATCGCTCCATGGCTCCCGCCGAGCGAACGAATCATGAGGTGCCGGCATGCCTGTCTCGTGTGGCATAAAGTCGGCTACCAGTATCGAACTCCCGCCGCTTTCGAGATGAATCTTCATTCATGACTGTACGATAACAGTCGGTCGCCCATCTTTCTCTCTTTGCCACCAAATCGAACGAAATCCTCGACCAGATGTCTACACAGACGGCGATAGTCACCGAACTCCCGGCCATCCCCATGGCCGAGCTTGAAGTACAACAGCATCAAGAGCCACGCGAAAGACAAGATCTCAGGGACCCAGAAGCAGCAGCCTGCCCTGGAACGACCCTTGCCGACCATGATCCTGAAGGCATGCGACATGCTATAGTAGACCAGACACCTGCGGTCCCTTACTTCAAGTTACTCGTCGCCGGCTTTTCCTACATTTGCGCCGGTATCAACGACGGCACACTGGGCCCCTTGATTCCTCGCATTATTGACACGTTCCACATCGGGACGGGCGAGGTAGCCATCATGTAGGTAGAAACAGACAAACCCTTTAGCTCCAGTTCTTCAACTACTAAGAAATTAAAACCGCATTTGTCTACGATGCGACCCCAGAGCAGGCCCATGTCTGACCGATGCCCCGTGTGTACTGACTCGACCCATACCTACCATAGCTACGCATCAACATTCGCCGGCTGGCTCCTCGCCGCCGCCACCGGGCCGCTGCTCACGGCACACCTGACGCTGGGCCAGCTCCTGGCGGCGGGCGCGGCGCTGCAGCTACTAGCACAATGCCTACGACCCTGGGGCGGCGGTGGGCTCTTCCCGCTGTACTGCGTCACGTTCTTGATCCAGTCCCTGGGCATGGCCTACCAGGACTCGCACGCCAACACCTTCGTGAGCGGCCTCGCCAACGTGCCGCACCGCTGGCTCGGCTTCATCCACGCCTGCTACGCGCTCGGCTGCCTCGTGGGACCGCTGATCGCGACGGGCCTCGCCACCTCGGCGAAAACGCCATCAGGGGCTACTGATAATACAGGGGCTGAGAGCTGGAAGAGGGTCTATTTCATCTTGATCGGCATCGGCGTCGTGAACATGGTCGGTGTAGCCGCGGCCTTCAGGGACAGCCTCTGTGGTGACAGCAGCAGACTACCAGCCTACCCCACCACCACGGCCATGACAGGTAGCAGCCCGCGACAACGGACCAGCGCTGCCTTCCGAGAACTAGCCACCCTCTTCCGCTCCCGCGCCCTCTGGCTCCTGAGCCTCTTCTACTTCTTCAACTTCGGCGCCCTGCTAACGGCCGGCGGCTGGGTCGTCGAGTTCCTCACCACAAGAACCACAGCAACACACAGCGACTCCTCCTCTGCGGTCGGCTACGTACCCACGGGCCTATACGGCGGCCTGCTGCTCGGCCGCCTCGTGCTCGCCGAGCCCACCTTCCGCCTCGGCGAGCGCCGCATGC
The DNA here is from genome assembly GCA_006503535.1 of Arthrinium phaeospermum. Taxonomy (NCBI): domain Eukaryota; kingdom Fungi; phylum Ascomycota; class Sordariomycetes; order Amphisphaeriales; family Apiosporaceae; genus Arthrinium; species Arthrinium phaeospermum. Next base: position 4,562,648 of record QYRS01000001.1, on the reverse strand, counting down.
TGCTCGCCTACAGCGCCGCCTGCGCCGCCCTGCAGCTCGTCTTCTGGCTGCAGCCCAGCCTCGTCGCCAGCGCCGTCGCGCTCAGCCTCATCGGCTTCTTCTCCGGTCCGTTCTTCGCTACGGTGAGTACCTACCTGCCAGAAGTCCCCAAAATATACAAGCAAGCACACTGCCGTGTAGTGTAATGCAATGTTCCTGTGTTCATCATCGCATAACAAACACACAGGGCATGTCCGTGGCTTCCAAGCTGTTCCCCAAGAAATCGCAGCCCGCCGCTTTGGGTAAGTGAATGATCTGATCTGATCTGTTTTCTGTCACGCGACCAGCCCACTCCCCCCCCAAATGCCACACAGGCATAAACGAACAACACCCCACGTAAGACGGACAAACATGGCTGCTGACAAGAGGTGTGACGGGACACCGGCCGACCTCGCAGGTTTCATCTTCGTCCTCGCGCAAGCCGGCGGCGCCATCTTCCCGTCGCTAACCGGGCTCGTCGCGACGAGCGCGGGTGTCGCGGTCCTGCAGCCCATTGTGCTGGCCCTCCTTGTCGCCAGCGCGGGCTGCTGGTATATGGTGCCCAGGGTGGTGGTGGTCTCACCTCACCGGGAGTGAGCGGGTGAGTGAGGGAGTGAGTAATCGGCGCGCCGAGGATGCAACAGGAAGGGTTACAGAGAGGAATGCGCCACAAATCAACGGCATGCGGAAAAGTGCTCGCTTCCTTCCTTTCAGCCAGACAGACAGGTTGCATCACCGGGTCTTCCGGGTTGGTCAGCGTAGAGTAGCAGTGGCCGTGAGGTATGGCACGCCATCCTGATTATGATTACCTAAGGTGTAATCGGCCACAGTTTGAGATAATGGTGGAGCGCAGGGAGACATCACCACCATGAGTATCTCACACTCGATAATACCAAACTTCACAAGGCGGTAGCAGGTTTCATAACCACCTTCGTAAATACATAGATAGGGATAGTTGTAGACCAATACGTAAACTATTGTTGAGTTGAATACTGTTGAATTGCTTGGCGGTCTAATGATAACCCGACATCCAACCGACCTTCACATTCCAGCAAGACAACACACTAACTGACGTCACAGCCCACACCGGTGACAGGTCTGGACTTTAGCTTCAGATACCTACCTCATGTCTGCCACCCCCCAAAACAACGACAACCTACCTATTGATTCGAACCGGAAGCGATTTGCTGTGGAGCCGCCCTTTGCGTCAACGACACCATGCTCAATCTGGTCTGCGTAGGAGCATGCTATCTAGACACGATCCTCAGGTAAGCAGCCAGGGCCGCACAGAGTTTACGAGCTTACCTACGACTGAAACCGACACGGGGCCAACACCGACCGGCCTTGGAACCAACCCGTGCATATATGTATGTGCGTACGTGTGTCTGACCAGGAGGATTTTCTTACAGCGTCCCTCGTTTTCCAGAGGAGGATTCCAAGCTGAGGGCGACTAGCCTCAGCGTGAGACGCGGCGGCAACTGCCCCAATTCGCTCGAGGTGCTGCAGCAGCTCCTCAAGCAGCAGCACGAGGGTCACCAGGTCCGGCCGTATCTGATCTCATGCCTCCCCTCGGCGGAGGCCCCGGCCTCGGCCAGGGTCAGGGACTCCTTCGGTCCTGATTCGACCGTCGACTTCACGAGGTGCATCTACCGCGACCAGCACGACCAGCCGGCAAGCAGCTACATTATTCGTAGCGAGGCGACGGGCACACGGACCTTGGTCAACTACAACGACCTACCCGAGATGACAGTACACGAGTTTCAGGCCGCCATTGACGGATTGGACCGTCAGCATGACATGTGGGTGCATTTCGAGGTGCGTCGCCCCAACCAATCCCTCCCCATTGGATTCACCCGCTGCCGAACACACTAAAAAAGAAGCAAAATCCTGACGACTGCTACGTTTCTTCTGTGGTGTAGGGTCGCATCCCGGAGACAACATTGAGCTGCATCCAATATCTCCGGCAGGCTGTGCCGAAAGCCAGAGTCAGTGTCGAGGTCGAAAAGCCGGACCGCGAGGGATTGGAGCAGTTGGCGGCTGAAGCGGACGTCGTGTTTTATTCCAAAAGTTGGGCTGAGGTTAGTGTAGTTGGGCGGCGGTGGCTGCCAGTATTGCCGATGATTCAAATTCACTGCCCAACAAATGCCACAGGGGGCAGGCAAGGGGGAAAGCGAAGCTGACGATATCGCAGAGTAACGGATACCAAAGTGCCCACGAATGCCTGGTGGCCCAATCAGAGGTGGCATGCCGAGCGTAAGTGTGTTGCGAAGACGCAACGTCGTTCCTTTTTTCCTTCGACGACCATGGTATCTGGCACGCTTTTGCTGACGAGATCAACATGGGGATGCAGGTCTCTGCTTTTGTGCACATGGGGTTCAGAGGGAGCGGCAAGCCTGTCGCTTCCCAGCAAGAAATGCGTGTCTTGCCCTGCGTTACGACCCGGGCAAACTGTTCGCGTAGTTGAGTATGTCAGCACCACCACCAAAGCACACCCTACATCCCGCACCCCACACTAAGCAAGCATCCAACTGTCTCGAATGCGCCCTGTGTGCGCTATAGGGAGAAAAGACCAGAGCAATATGACTGACGAGATCCCTGCCTGTAGTACCGTTGGCGCTGGTGACACGTTCATCGCCGGGATGTTGTACGGGCTGCTGTGTCACCAGGAGGACTGGGATGCGGATACAAAGGTGAGGTTTGCCGTGCAGTTGGCGACAAGCAAGGTGCAAGTGGAGGGATTTGGCGGCGTCGGTACACATGTGATGGGAACGGGGGCCATAGACCAAAAAGCAACTCCAGTGTCGTAGGAGACTAGTAGTATGTAGTCAGAAGCTGACAACAATCTCCGCCTGTGAAAGGCTGCAAGCCATGTTTGCCCATCTGACCCTCTCTGCCTGCCTCGTCTGGACGTCGGCGGCTGCACCTACCCTAACGAGCCGGCTATGTGGCATGTAGGTACATATCCTCCATCATGTCCTCCCACTAGGAAGCTTGCTCCGCGTGTGTGTAGGTTATGTGGTGTATAATGAAAGTGTGTGCACGAGAAGGGGGATCTGGGTCGGGCCCCAGGACCTGCAAACCATCTTGGTAGAAACCGGCATGCGATTGGGCGAGAACGTGATGCTCGGATGGTCGGTCGGTCGCCCCCTTCTTCGCTAAGATGGCAAGAATCGACAAAGAAGGCGGCGCTACGCTACAGTGGTAGTCGGAGACCGAGAGTCAAGAGTGGCAGTATGTATGTAGGGGAGGAGTCTCGAAGGGCAGGAGGGGCCGGCCGAGAACTTCTGAAAGTGGATGCCGATCCCCGCATTGGGTGTTGCTTGCTGTGTGCTTCTAGAGCTTCAAGTGTGTCGAAAAACCCGTCCATTGCATACTATTGCTGGGCCGGAGCGGCGCAGGGCGAGGTCAATACATAGGGCCAATGTCCCAGTGTCTTGTTGGCCGTGGCAAGGGGAAGAAAAAGGAGCGGTGAGACTGCCTAAGGTGGGAGGAGGTGGACGACAGTGGACACATTCCATCTGATAATCTCATGTGCGGCTGCAGGGTGGATGAGCGCGCTTGTACTGATTTAAGCGATATGCTAATAAGACATGTGTGTACCAGTATGGAGATGGATATGAATCGGTCAAGCCATTTTTGGGCCCTCGGCTCGCACTCTACAGGCCGTCACCCATCCACTCACCCACCCCTCCATCCATCCAAATGCAAGTTGCTGCATGGCCGGTTAGCCATTGTACACTTATCGTCATGCATGCGCATGCCTGCATGGAGACGCAAGGCAGGTAATGCGATCCGTCGACAACCTCCGTGCCTCAGCCGTACATACATTGCTTACCCTACACAGGTGTGTGTGCAGCGCTGTGCTGTATCAGTAGGTTAATGTATGCATGCAAGTACGTACATACACGGCGTACATGCACTCTAGGTTTCATGGTTGGGAGTCGTTGGCAGATAGACCATTTTTAGTTGAGGCCAGGGGACCACACCAGGGTGTGGTGGGTGAGGGTGCCTGCCGGTCCACGTTGCTTTGCTTGTGATGGCGATAATGATGATGATAATGATAGCGTTACCCGTTGTGGCCGTCTGCAGTTGAGGGACGGGGAGTATCACGTTTGGATTGCGCGTCTCCGCGAAACACTGGATGGGCTGATTCGGCTGTGTCGTCGTTGCTAGTCTGCCTCGTACCGGGTAACGACGACGACGATGGACGACAACCGGCGACGCGCGCACACACACAGACAGGGCCTTCGTGAGGCAACGCGGACGAAACTTTTTGCATGACGATGCGGCGACTCTCGTGCCAATCAATAGCGGCGAGCAGTGGGAAGCAGGATGCGATGATCGTGTCTGAGTCATGTCCATTTTGCATCTCGACTCGAAAAGCGTCGTCGCGGTCGACGGAGCCTTCTACGCTAGCGCTCGCAATGACGCAAGAAACGAAACGCCCGTATGTACGTCCTTTTTCTGCCGATACTGAGGTAGGTACGCTAGCCCGGCGGGATTGTTGATGTACCGGGATACGTTGCCTGCTTGACCCTCACCTCTTTCCTGTCAAGCAACCTGCAGGTGGGAAGAGCAGGGGAAAGAAAAGAATAAGAGACCAAAGCCACCGCTCTAAAAGGAGGAGCCAAGAAGCAAAATTCATGGGACGATCACGCAGCTATCGAAAGCTTCCAGTTGGCTGCCTTCGCTAGTTAGTCTCACACGGAAGGGAGCGGCCCACGTCTGCGGTTGTCGGGTTGTCCGTTTCAAGAAGATCAAGGTTGTGTCTTCCGGGCCTGCCTGGTCGAAGCGTCGTCGTCGTTGTCCGGCCTCGCTAGCTGGCTAGGTTCAAAGGGTTAAGGCAGGCAGGCGGTGGTGGTTCAACCTAACCTAAGGCATTAAGGAAGGACGAAAGAGGTACATGCGTAGCACAAAGACATGGATGGTGCAGTACATACATCAAGAATCGATCATCAATCTTCCTTGGCGCGGCCTACTGCTAGGTAGTGGCTGTTGTGCAGGTGCTGACAGGACAGAAACAACACCCGCCCACCTATCCTATCCCATCTCATCACAAGCCGCAGCAGCAGCAGTACTACGTGGACAATACCTAGCCCCAAGCACCAAGGGCCCCATGCGCGGTCAGTTTCCAGTCAGTGCCTGCTAAGCCGGGGCAGCAGCTCTGCTGCGGGGAGCTACCGTTTCCATAGGGGGCAGTCGCTAACCTAAGCCAGGGTCTGGGTAGGGCAGGCCACCCAGTCTCAGGCCTGAGATTAATGGCAGTGGATTGCGATCCCTAGCAACCTTCACTTAACCTGTCAGAGAGAGAGAGCGAGAGAGTCGGAGTGGCGAGGTCGCGGAGGTACCAAGTATACGAGCCTTGTATGCCACTATGCAACGGCTCCAGCTTCCGTGCAGCGAAAGGAGATTGATAGCTGAACACAGCTGGATCATCGTGTTCCGTCCAGATTCCGTCGTGGCACTGGGTTTGTGTCTTTCATGCGCCTATCTTGGATCAACACCCAGTTCCAAGGAAGAAATAGCGCAGCTATATCCAGTACTACTACTCTGTACCTAACCTTTTGATTGTGGTTGATTATCGGTGATACCACCCCCACCACCCCCATCCACGGAGATCTTACGGTCGGTCGGTATGGTGCTCCGTAGTTGATCCCAGATCCTGCTGCGTCGCAAAGACGTGGTCATTGGGTCCGATGCAGTAGTACGGCATCTGCGAGGCCGAGCGAGAGACTTTGCGTTTTTTTCTGTTTTCCATCATTCTCATTTTGCGGGCATTCAAGGTTGAGGTAGTAGTTGTTGATGATCTGGTCCTAATATGGATGGCTGACAAGAGGATGAGGCGTGTCTAGGTTTGCTCGTTGGTCGCGCTCATTGCGGCATGAACATGATGCTGCAGCTTACTGTTCGTGATCGACTCGTTACGGCCAAGGTTCTAATATTAACCAGCCCGCCGGCTCTGCTTTGCTTTGCTTTGCGTGGTAGTATATCTTCCATATCATGCTTGGCAACATGTGTACTATACCTCTAGCCCCGAGGGTGCCGCAATGCGGCCACGGTCATGGGTCATGGTTAGGGCCTGGGTCTGAGTGATGTTGTAAAGGCATCTTTGAAGAAGGCGAGGCCGATTCGTGCCGCTTGGCAAAAAGTGGTTTCACGTTAAGGGGGGTGGAAGCTATTACAACGTCCACGTCTGGAAATGGGAAAAGGTAATCAAGTCAAGTTCATTTGGGTGTTAGGGTTGGTTGGCGGGCGCCAGCTCCTCTTCTCTGACTGACGAGACGAGACGCACTGAGCGACCCCTGTCGTATCACACTACACAAGGGCAATACTGTACGGCATAGCTTACCTCTTCAGTCCGTATGCCGACGAAACCATATGATGACTTCCATGTACATACTGGCCAGGGCCCTGACTTGCCAATTGCCCGGGGACTCTGCAGAACTCTGGGCCTGGCAAGCTGGAGGGGGAAAGGGAAAGGGAAGTGAAATGTGACCCCACCCCGCCTACAAATGTACTGTATCTCTCAGCCCCTTGAGGTCTTCTACTAACTGGCTCGGACCCGTTTGGATATAGAGCAAGGTAAAATGCAGATCCAGAGGGCCGGCGCCTCTGGTACGTACACCGATAGTCGATATGACTTCAGGGTTCCATTCCGGATGGCAGAACGACAATACGACACTAAACTAATATCCAAGTACCCTAACCTACCACCCACCCACCTGCATGCTACTACTTTGTACGCATATGCGTATGTAGCAGTGAGTATGTGCGAACATTCTGCTTGCTATTTCTGAATCCCCCGTCCCCCCTCCCATGACGCCAATCAGAGCCACCGGCTTGCACCTCCAACCAAAAAGCGCAAATCACCCCGTTATTCGATTCGACGTGACCGTACATAAACAGAGGGAAGCAGCTCCGGATAGCCTCGCAGTGTGAACGTTGATTGGCAGGATGCTGGCTTGTTTCGCCACCTGGTTCGAAATTCGGAACAGAGGCCCCCCCCCCCCCCCCCCCTCCCTGGCTGCCGGCCGTTGTGCTTCACGGCACTAGAATACAACCCAAAGTCGAGACTCGAAGGAAGTCATGGTTGGATGGTACTGGACATGGTTGATGACCCCGACAGAACAGACACCACTTTGCAGATCTGAAGAAAACGAAACACTGCCCCGGTGGGACGCACATGGGAAAGTGTAATCCAAGTATACAGGCTTGGCGCTGGAGATTGGGGGTTTCTGCCAAAACCTCCTATCGGATCGCTCAATACAACGCCATGTTCGATTCACTTATTGTCCGAGGCTCGCCCGGCTCGCCGACAAGTGACGAAAGTATGGAAACCCCGTGTCTAATCATGCGTTACGCCCTCGCACCGTAGCATCGCGCGCTTTGCCCGCTGACAAGGCTCCCTCTCCTCGGCGAATGATGCATTGTTTTGAGCACGCCCGTGTCTCCGGTGGAGGAACCCTAACTACTGAACAAGGCTTTCTCCAGGCGGCGGTACGTAGAATCCCTGAGGTCGTTTTTTTGCGGTCTTGTTCCGTACGTGAGCAGAGCCTGGCTCCTTGCGAGTCATGGAACCCAAAACTTAGGCACCCCTGCTCGTAACCTGCAGAAAGTTGCAAGTTGGGATAGAAATCTTCCAGAATTCCTTAGCACGGCCACAGCTTAGGTCGGCGAGCTGACGGGGCTAATCACAGAATAGGGTACAACCTGCTTCAGCCTGCCTGCTCCTTTTCGTTTAGGGAATCTCCTGGCTTCACGGCCTCACTGACCACAACCGGACAACGACCGTATGTAAGGCATGTCATCTCGGATTGCATGTTCGGGAAAGGGAAGAAAAGACATAGGCACGCACCATCGCATCTGAAGCTTACTGCCTGCCGATAATACTTGTACCAATACGGAGTACATACCACCTACAATCCGTTTGTGATTGCGCTGCTCCAAAACGCCCCCATGGCGGCAGCTTGCGAGACACGGGACTAGTAGGATGTACCCATAACATCGGTATTCCTATCGGTTGTCGGACAAAACGTGACAGAAGACCCTCTAAGTGGGTACGCCGTTGCTAACTTTTGGGCTGGGGTCTTGGTGTTAGAGGGGGGCAGTACCGAGTAAAGATGAGGAAGTATGTACGTGGCCGTGATGTTTGCGGGAGCCTTGATCCTCTATGAATTGGAAGTACCTCCCATGTCCCCTGCAAGCGTCCATGGGCTGCTAGGGCGTTCGGGGGTAAAAAGGTGGGTGTGTGTGTGTGTGTGTGTGTGTGTGTGGCGTCCCTACCACGCACCTTTTTGTCTTTAATTAGGTAGGCAGTAGGCTATCGTCAGGCTTGCTAAGCCAAATCCGTGACGTGTCGAGTATCACCCAGTAGTGGTGGGCAAAAGCCCCAGAAAAGCAGCTCCAAAGTCGTAATATTGATACTGTAACCTGGAGCAGCAGGGTATGATTTTAGCATGTCGACAAAAAAACGAGACGAACACTTCGTTGCATGCATATGTAGCAGCCAACAGGAGGGGACCTTGCCGCCAAAGAAACAACTACTGTCTCCAAGCCTGAAAGCTGCACTCTAAGAGTCTAATAAGCCCGGCGCGGCCAAGTATCAGAACTAGAGTGCCGAGAAAGGGCAGTAGGAGCAAGGCACATCGCATGATGCTGGATTAGACCGACCTGCTGTTGGTCCAGGGTGGATCCCAAGCGGGCATACGGCATGGCAGGTGTGGTCGATGAGGGGCAAGAGCGTACTCCGTTAGCGAAGACCACCGCCGAAATGAATGGTTTCTTTAGCTGGGGTTGCTGTTTGCTTTTTTCGCATCTTCTGGCAATCGGGTTTGATGAGGCAGAGTATGTGGAGGCCCGCGGGGTTTCGCAGAGCCGAGGTCAATCGCTATGCCTGATCCCTCAACCGAGTTGCGACATGAGCCTCTTTACATATTAAACGAGAATTGGTTTATCCGAAAAGAGAGCAAAAGCTATTGCGAACTCATGAGCCTCCAGGCTAATGTGCTCTTCGTGACGCGGCAGTAGTAAAGTGTGTGCCGTGGGCTACTGTAGTCTGTGTTTTGACGCCTATTGTGCATCCGGCTACTGACCTCTGTTGGATGCCGGTGGTAAGCTTCGCCCTCTCTTGGCCATTTCTGTTCGTCTCTTGCTTCCGCGACGTCAAGAGGTAGAGAAGAGTAGTGCACAAGTGATCCGATAAGCACAAGAGCCATGGCGTGCCAATATCGTAAATGATGAACGGATTGCCGTGAGTGACGCCGCGCGAGATAGTGGTCAGCATCTCAAGCATCTGCCGCAGCAGTCTTAGCCACGGAACTTAAGCAAACTTCTGATTGGAAGAAAGTCAGACACGGAGCGCCGAGGCAAACGACACCACACGGCAGACTGCTGCGGTGTCGTGGCACAAGGTCCAGTGCTTCTTCTGAAAATATTGGGCATGACCGGGTGGTAAGGCCTTGATGTGATGTGGTTGGGATGGCTTCTTGTCAGAATGACAAAAACACTCGACAGGGCCTTGCGGATTTATTTTTTCGGGGCGAGGGGGGGGGGGGTGGGAAAGGAGGGCCATGGACCGCTGAAGAGGGCTTGCCATGCTAAAATTACTGGTCAGCAGGCCCGCAGGGGCAGGCTAATTCTAGGGAGTCGCAAGGGGCGATCGCTTCTAGGCCGGGTCAATGAATTTTGAATGATTGAAACAGCGAGTACATACCTTCCAGTTAGGTACATAATGTAGTCCTCGACCACTGAAATCAGCCACAGCATGGCCAGGTGTACTTCGCTAAGACGAGATGTGCCCTATTTTCTTTGCTTCTCCCCCGCCCGCGGATTTCGACGGCGCATTCACTTTTACATGCACCCATCCCTCCTGAGCAGAGACAGCACAGCACAGGTATGGTATGGTATGGTAGTGCAAGGCCGGATTTATCTGTGCCAACCCAAGGTACAATGTACGATGTGTGTCGTACTTGTTTGATTGCTGCATACCTAGGTAGGAGGTAGGTTCTGGAAAGACTGGCTGTCTGACTCTGAGATTACCCGCCCGGCCATTTGTTGCCTTCTGGCATGCCTGCTTGTTGCTTGTAGCTGATGGGTGCCGTCACGGCCATCACTTACTACTACTGGCAAATGCACGACTCGCCATCTGCAAGCATCTACGCACATGTGGAGGAGGTGAGGGGACCTATGCAATTCCGTCAAACACGGAAATGCGCTGGCTGTACGAGGAGAGTGTGTCGTTGCGAGTTGCGCGCCAATCCAGCCCGCTTTGCTTGCAGGGCAGGGTTTGTACATGTTTGTGATACGAACCCATTCGCCCATAGAGCATAGCGACCACCGCTACAGCACTACCTCCAGTACCCAGCTCCCCAGCAGGTTCTGAGCAGGTGGCCAGCTCCAGGTGGGTAGGGAGATTCCAGCGGTTTGCGTGCGGTGCGTTGTTGGGGCATCCACTATCGGTGAAACTGGGCCAGCTGAGTGGCATCCCACAGCTAAGACGGAATTAGAATCTGGGATTGCCTGGCTGCATCCACCAATCAAGGAGGGCTTCTCTGACTCTTCAGGAAGCTCAAAGGGGCTGGACGAGAGAGAGGCGCATTAGCTGCGACAGCCAAACCGTTCAGGTTTCCAGGTGTTTCCCAGACGCCTAACTTTGGTGGCTGTGGACCACTATTATGAACAAGCCCATAGAACTCTGGACTTCCCGGTTGGGCCAGATGGGTTGCAGTATGGATGTACCAGCTATTATTGTGTGCACCACTAATAAACACCGCATCACAGCACAGCAGCATGCTTTTTCTGGGTTTCCAAGGTGGTGCACTATCCGCCAGAACCTACCTACCTTCCCCCTCTCGAAACCCCTCCCAGCCCAAATATGTGTGCTACTTCATCATTATGCCCAGTAGGCGTCGAGTTACATGGGTAAAGTGGCTATCACCAAGAACCGCGGACATCCCACGATACGATACACTTTGAAGGTTACAATGCGTAGGCGGAGGAGATCCCTGGCGGTCCATGACCAACCAACTCACAGATGCATACTTACTCAGTGATCCACAGCCTATCAAATTGGAATCCTCTTTATGGCGATCCATCCTTTTTTCTTTTTTTTTTTCATACTTCCTTTTTTCTTCTAGGTATTGCTCGACAGAGAGTTCCAACTAACCGAATCTAGCAGCAAATGCCGTTTACTGCCAACGCCCGCTCGTACGGGACTTCGTACGCGGCGGCGATAATGATGATATGTATACACGGGAACATAATCTACCAATATCATGAGTCGATACTGTCTTGCTTTGGGGCCGTGAAATCTACATAGACAATATGTTGATGATTGGTGTTAGCCGGAGTCTTCCAGTGCCAATGTTCAGGTGATACATTTGGACCATGCAGGCCAGCCTGCCAGCCGAGCCAGACTTTTCATGCAAGCACCGTTCCATTTGCAGGAGTGGGGCTCCGAGTAAGCGGTTGCCGCCCTTGTCACTTCTGGCTGTACCTTGCTCACGCTCACGCTCTCACGCCCATCAACCATTCTCGCTCTGCTCGCGCTCTGCTCGCTCTGACTGCCTGATGGCACGTCCCACCACCACAGACACCCCTGGGCCCTGGCCCTGGCTTACCAGCAGTAGGCCCCCCCGGGGGGCAGGTACTTACGACACAGTTTAGCAACTTCACCTTCCCTGACAAAGGATTAGGTAGGACCGGACGCAGCCCGCGATTGGTGGTTGAGACTTGGCTCGCGGCCAAATTTCAAAAAAAGATCCCTTTGTTTTCACATCGGTGCCGATCCTCCAATCCCGATTCGATCAAATCTCACCTGGACCGCCCGTCTCACATATCGATGAACTGGACAAGGACCTCCTTCTATTGGGAGCTCGTTCCGTGCCAATCTGGCTTCCATTGTACCCAAGCCGGTTATTATGGGGCCATACTCGCCTTGTCTTTGAGGGTTGCCAAAGATTCGGTGCTGCTGCTACATACCATCATGTTTGATGCTGTTGTTACCGAGATGGCCAATAAAGTAGAGTCTGTATCAGAAAATGCAAGCTTGGCTACGCCCTCTCCAAGCGACTCATCATCTGACAAGGGGAAGCCATGGTGAAAACCTCAATCCGAAGCGGGCCCGACCTTTTTGATTTTACTTGCGCATGTGCGGAAATACTCAGAAGTATTGATTACTCATGGGTTTATCTGGCATGTCATTGAGGCCATCCAGATGGATACTGGAGGAATTTTTTTCTGTCCTTGCTACCATGGTTAAAGGATACGTACCAATGTTGCCATTTGCTGTATTCGGCCACTGTCATCATCATCATCATCGTCTAGGATCAACAGCGAAAGGCTCAAGGGTGCAGATGAATCCACTAAAGAGTGATGGGCATTCATCCCAGGCGAAGCGGCTTCTGGCTTCTTTTCAACTGGCACACGGGGCCACTCGGTACACTCCTTGTGCATCTAAGACTAGAAATGGACATTCCCCTCTTCTTTGAATCTCCATCTGCCTGTCCCAAACAAGTGTTTCCCGTAAACCATGCGGGAGGCGGGCAAGGGCAATTTGGAACCTACATGTGCTCCAGGGGGTGCGAAACTCACAGGCGAGAAGTGCTGAGCCGCCGAGTACAAGCCACCAATCCTGAGGGTCACGCGGAACCCCCATGGGTGGGTGTAATAAGACCAAGCTCGCCCCACTGAATCTTGGGCCCCTTGTCAGCGGAAAGCCGCTCCAGATTTGTCCTGCAAGGAATCAGCACCTTGAGCAAGCGTTCGATGCTGCGCTACTTCCCGACGGTACCCTGTCTTGTTGCTAAGCTGGCTACTGGCTGGCTGCTGGCTCAAGCATGTGGGGATGAATATAGCGGCGGTTCGACAGTCAGTCAGACAAACCTCAAGACCTCAGCCCACACTAGTGCATGGGTAGCACAGTCAGTACATGGACCCTGGACCTGCACCTGGAATTGCCAGGCATCACGGCGGCGTGATTCTGTACTCGTCAGTGCGTGGGTTTGATTGGTATCCTGGTACTTGCTGCGCTGCTGGGTCTGCGACTCTGCAGGGCTCTCTCGCTTCTAGGTACACACCGTCGGAGTGGTTGTTGCCGGGGGAAACTACCTGCACCGCCCTCGAAAACCGTTGACTTCTGGGTTTGCAATGTCCCTTTGGCCAGATAGGCTCACACCCTCTTTTGGTATTTCGCTCAAGAACTGGAGATGGATCTTGGGAATCTGCTGCTCACGTTGCACGAGGTAACAGTCAACATCCTCCAGCAACCACCTTCTACAGGGACGATCTCTTTATCCTACACGGATACGGCCTGCTGCGCGCGGGCAACAAATCCAGACCTACGAAATAGGCAAGCCAACGACTGAAGACAGCGCCAAGGGTACGTACCGGTGGGAAGGCGGCGCCTTGTGGCTTCTGTCCCTTTGACCTCTTTCGAAACCCGTTCCTTGACCGCCCACCTAATTAGAATATACCTTGCAGATGGCCATGCTACAGCTAGTACTTACATACATGAGATCAAAGACTTTTTGCAACCTGGTCCGATCCACTACACCAACACAACGCTACTTACCTTCCTTACCATCATCATCCGCCGCCCGTCCCCAGCCTGATATCGATACAATAAAGAATCCCCCTACCCATACCCAGACTTGTGGAATCCCTGTCACAACCATATGACGCAGGGCTAAAAGTCTACTAAGAATGACTGCCAAACTTGTGGAAAAAGAAGCTAGGCGTGCAGGCGCACACTCCTTTGCGTGCATACAACGACGCTTGCCGAAAAACGGGCCCATGTCTCTGAAGTACTGTTTCTCGGTTCCAACACCCAATATAATTCATATGCCAGCAAGCAAGCCCGGTCATCTTAGGTTTGATCTATTCTCTTGATGAGTCCTTTCCCCTCTGGGCTACTATTACTGTTCGACATTCTTGGGTCTTGAGCACTTAGGAGTCTAGGTGGACCATTCTCATATACCCCCTTTCATATCTACAAAACCATTCCATCTCCCGGCCTCCAGAGCATTTGGGATCTCTATCTCAACAGCAGCAACCATACAATAACACCCACCCACCCACCTACCTACCTCTCCAGTAGCAGTCTACTTTGCAAGCTACCACAACACCATCTCGTCCCTCAAGAACGTCTCGGCCTACTGTCTGCTTCCCGTCAACATGATGCAGTCTCTCATGGGAGGCATCCCGAGCCATGCACCTCAGTTCTATGCCGCCAACACAGTAGCCGATGAATACACCAGACAGCTGATGATGGCCGAGTCCGCACGCCGGTCATCTCGGGCCTCCACTGGATATCGCCCTACCAATAACTCCATGCGCGTCACCAAGCCTGGCAGCGCCAGCACCAGCCCACAGTCTCTGATGGCACGGAGGAGGACACTGGTGAACGACAACAACATCGCCAAACGTCGGCAATACGCCCTTCAGCAAATGCAAATGGCAGAGCCGTCGTATGAGTCTTACCAGGAACCAGCCAAACGGTCCGGCCGGCCAGTGAGCTGGCATCCCAGCACACAATTTCAACAACCCCAGATGGTCATGTACCAACAGTACCCGCAACAGCTGGATTACTCGCAATATATGATGCCCAACCCTACGCCATACACCGAGGCCGATATTTACGCAGCCTACCAGCAACTACCATCCACTCCGGCTATTTACTCCGGACACACATCACCTGTGGCTTCCTTGTCACCTGTCTCATTACCATACACTACCACTGCCCAAGAACAGATGCAGCCGCAATACGTTACAGCTGCCGATACCTGGGCCGCCCCTACACAGTTTGATACTGTCCCATATGGATCCTCATACGGATCATACGAGTCCAGTGGAAGCCCAGACACCACGGAGCCGTTCCCATCATACACAGGCCAATCTACCTTCACTTGGGATACCAGCTCCTCGGCAGAGTATCACCCCGCCACCACACCACCCACTCCAGAGACCTTTCAGCCAGTTGCTCAATCAGAACCTGCCGTGCCGGTTGAGGAGCCCAGCTTGTATCAAGCCGAGGAAGAGTCCGAGGAGGAGGGTGAGATCCTGATAGGGATGGGTCTTTACGACACCCCCGATAAGTCAGATATGGACCCGCAGCTGGATCACTATAGGGCGTCAACGTCCAGCCTACTGGGGTCAACCTACAGAAAGGGAGCCGGCCTCAAGCTAGAAGAGGCCTGGGAGCCTCCCAAGGAGGAGGAGGACGACGACGACGAGGAAGACGCCGAGAGCGAGGAAGAAGAGTAGGGGTATCAGCCGAAACGGGCACGAGTCTACTGCAACACAAATATTCGAACGCATACGTCAGAGAAAGTGATTCTCTGAGTAATCACGAGCACAAAACCCAGTTTTGGCATCTCCCCAGCTAGTTTGGGTCCTGAGATGTCACTGGGTATGCGATGGCGGTCTCGCATCCAGCTCTTTCCCTTCTGTTAGCCGCGAGACGGGCTACAGGGACAATACATGTACATAAATAATTAATCTGGTGAACCGGGTGGATATTGCATCCACCGTTCAACCCAAGAGTCACAAAGACCAAAAAATTCAGAAAGCAATTATCAATACTTGTCAAGACTTCGCTATGGTGTGACTACCGATTCGATATTCTAAGCAATTTCCAGTAACTGGTGCCAGGGTGAGCTGGATTTCGACTGGCTGGCTGACTGGGGGTTGAAGCTTGAAACGGGTCAAGCAGCAGCGTACGCACTACAACTGTCTGTATCGTAAGAGGGTGCATGAGCGCGCGGACGAGTGACTGATAGCCGTTGGTGATGATGAAATTGCCGTGCCCGGTATATTGCTGGCTGGCTGGGCTGGCAGTGGGCACCCCCCTTCTGCCCCGGGCCATCGTTTCCAGAAACCTTGAAATGGGTACGTACCCTTTTCCAAGACCACTGAAGACAGGGGGTCGTCTGGGACTCCATCTCAGTCCCCAGCAGGACGGGCATTTCCAATTTTAGCGTGGCGCTAGAACAGTCGACCCTGGCTTTCCATGTGGGGAGACACACGGTTGCTTTTGAGAAGCGGGAATGTGGGGGTCGCACAGATACCTCGATGTTCCCTGCCAAGGCCCGCTCAATGTACCTTCGTACCTTCATTTTGATCAAATGGATCTCAACCAATTCCATCTTTCGCTTCTTCCTTTGGCTCGCTCCTTCTTCCAAACCCTCTTGGATTGCTCCATTCCTTTCCCTTTCCCCACTTGCTCCTCAGGTGAACGTGAACTGGAAATCGTCGACTGGGACCGCGGCAGACCCTTCAACCAGAGAAAGCAGGGAAATCTCGAGATAGGCGGGCTGTGCTTCTGGAATATACTACTTTCCTGCAAGAAAGGAACCAACCAACGAGCTCGCGCTCAGGACGACTCACCGGCCGGGCATCTCCCGCCGGCCCGGATGCTGCTGCAAGACTTTTGGCTACGTATTTCGACTAGTCCAGAACACCTGAGCACACATTACAAGTAATAAGTACACCCGTCTGGCTCAGGCTGACTGGTTCAGGCTGACTGACACAAGGATCGTCAGTGAAGATCGGGGACGATGAGAGGGACGACTGAGATTGTACGGTGTGTGCATGGGCGCTATTCAGTTGAGACCCTGTTTTATCCTCTCGCTCTCTTCTTGCGGGCTTGTTCTGCTCATTATTGTGAAACTATGCGTTGCACAACGACGACGAGGGACGAAGTACCCTCCCTACTTTAGGTATCCATCCCGAGCATGTCAAACCCGGTGGATCGACGACAAAGCTCGCTAACCTGCTCCGGCCTAAGCGTGCGTCTGCATAAAAACTACTGCCTGCGACTAAGAAACATGGCCGCAAATTGGATACGACCGTCAACTCCTCCGGGTGCGCTTGAGGCTTGCTGGCGGCGGACCTCGCAGTAGGCTGGTAGGTAACCCCGACATCTAGGTTAGGGGCGTCATCCTGCCAGCTAGCTTCGACAAACAATGGTCCAGCGAGTAAGTTGAGGCATCTACTTGAACACCACTACGACTACATCAAACACATCTCAGCGTTCCCTCGAGTCCTTTAAGGTTTGTCGCTTGCCTTGTCCGTTTGTCCGACCTTCAGTGCCTGCTCGCACTTCATCTTTGATGTAGTCGTACCTACAGTACTTGGTTGTAGTACGTAGTAGTGCTAGTGAGGGTGATGAAGATTTTGGTCTGGTCACTTGGCAGGCAGCCCCGGAATTTTCGAGGTTTCATTCGCGCGCCCACCGAACCTCCGCCTGGGCCCTGGGGGGCGGTCAATGGCGCTTGTCGTGGTCTTTTGGCGGCCCACTCCCACTCGTGAGAATCTTACAAAGGCGAAACGGTATAATCCGATACCGCCGTATCCGAGATTCGTACATACTTGTAGCTTGGGTAGCAGCAGAAGTGTCCCGACTATCCATAGCCCAGCGTCTTATTAATCTTTCTACTGGCAGCAGGGTAGCAGCAAGGCAAGGCAACAGGGTATGCAAGGAGGACCGAGGGGCGGCCGGCGGGGATGGCTGCAGAACCTCTCCTCTTTCTTTCCGAGGTGACAACACCCAGCGGGCAACTTCTTGACTCGAGCAAACTTTGCGCTACCATCTACCTCATACGACGCACCTACAGGGCTGTTCGACCTTTCTCCTCCCTGCATCACACATGGGCGAGCAAAATACTATTGCTCTTTTCTCTCTACCCTTGACTGGAATACTTATGACGCGGAGACCCCAATAGCCGTATCCTGGCTTTTTTTTTCGCCTGGATCCATTCCGGATAATATGGCGGAGAAAGATGGTTTCCAGCTTTACTAGCAGCGAGAGAATAATTATCGACCACTCTAACCAGGCGCCAACAGACGGTCAGATCCAGCGCCCATTCTTCGAGGGGGGAGTCCATGGAGACCAGATGGTTCGATCAGCTGCCCGCTGCCTTTTCCCGATAATACCTTCCTTCCGAAGGGCGCTTCTTCACTCGGGGGACTAGGGACAGGAGGAGGCTTAGACAACTAACTCTTCTGCTCTGCCACATGGACGTACGATGTATCGTCAAACGACCGCTTCTCTCCTTGCACGCTCGTCGGGTGTGCCTTGGGCTTTGGGCCAGTGCCACCATCAAAGAGCTACCACCGCGGGCCAATAATGCCAATTTTTCCTTTGCGTTTGGGAGGGGGTGGGATGACCAGCCAGTCTCGTGTTTGGTTTGACCGTAACTACGTCTTGGCTGCCTTGCTGGATCACCGACTCCGCGAGCGGGAATCGGGGAGGTCTACGAAGCGCATGTCACCAGAGTGCGTCTCGTTCAACCTGCCGAGGCCGCAGCCGTCCCAACATATATGCGCTTACGACACCTGGCACAATCTTCTTTGGACATTGCCGAGTTACAGGGAGGTAAAGCGTTTCAAGTTGCAGCGGTCAACGACGGGCATACTGGCATGGCAGAACGATCCTTCTGAACTCGAACGCGTCCCAAGAAATCTGCCCGGCGACAGGTACACCAAGTGGTTCCCGACGGTGGCTATGCTCCGAGCCGATCATCTTTCGCTGCACGAAACTTGTACCTGGATACCGTGTACAAAAGAGCGTGTGTGCATAGGGGATCCCTAGGCTGGTACGTTCTTGTTATTGAGCCGCGGAAAATGAGGGAACCCTCTCTCACTTGACGGTAAGTGACGGTTGAGACAAGTCATGGCTGAGGAAACCAGTTGGCGCGCGTGTGGACTGGCCATCGGGCGTTGATTGGCCTCGAACCTGCTACCTGGCTATCTCACGCGAGCCATCATAGCTCACAGTGGGCGGGCATACATGTCAGCTACCGTTCCTACTGGTTATGTTTCTTCAAGTTATACCCCTTCTTGGTACGGAGTATGAGATGCAGACTATTTTCAGAGTGGAACCCTGCGGTCCCGGCCATTTGGGGATCAATTTTAGTAGATACGTGTAGAAACCCTTCGTAGCGTAACAAGAATAGGCAAGTCTATAAATGCAACATCAAGGATTGCATTTGAGGAAAGAGAATGGTGCTAATACCAACACATACAGGGACAATGGAAATGTGCTATTGCTGTTGAAGGCGCATTAGTATAGGCTTAGATTGGTGGGGGCTCCATGTGGCCTCCAAAGTAACTGGGTCAGTTTTCCGACGGGGGAGTCACAAAAATTTCTGAACCACCAGCCAGGATCGTCAATTACATAAACCAGCCTCCCACTTTGAAGTCGCCCAGGCGGAATAAGCCAATCTCGTCAAGGGGTTCCCAAGCAGGCCAAAACCCTTCATTTCTCTTCTCGGACAATTACGCATTTGCAGGGGTGCTCTCTTTTTTGGTGATTGAACTTGATTCACCCTCCACCTGATCACTTCGCCCTCTTTTTTGCGCTCGCGCGCTCGCCTGGCCCAACCAAGATGGTTCAGTACATCCACACGCCTTGGCGGGACCGGGCAGAACTATTGAAGGTCCGGCAGTGGTTCTATCCCTCCTCGCCCTCGCTGCCGCCGACCAGCGCCGAAGCTACCACTGTCGCTGCTGCTGCGGCTACCACATCTGCTTTCTCTGCGACGACGGCGGCGGCGGATCCGCAGGCGTCGTCCAGCGAAGAGGAGGAGGCTCAAAAGCGCCATGCCGTCTGGAGAGTCTCCATGTGGATGCAGCGCGGCAGCTGCCCCCACATGGTCGAATCGACCAGTCTCCTGACGGCCGCCATCCTCCTAGATCTTCAGGAGGCCAGAAATGGGGCGGACAGCCTGTACGAGGCCGTCCGGCTCGCCTACTCCGCCGCGTTCAGTCGGTAGGTGGTTTTCCCTCTCCTTCCATGTTTCTGTTGTGGATTCCCTTTTCCCTTTTTCTTCTCTTCCCCTCTATCCTTTTCGGACGGAGGTGCATGTATGTATGCATGCACTGCATGGGCTCTTCTTACGGTACATGTGCCCTGCTGTGCAGTGCAGCTCGCGTGTGGGTGTTGTTTTGAAACTTTGAAGTGCAGTGGCTACAGGGTACATTTGAGCCGACCTCCGAGCGAGGTTGGCTTTGAGGCTGCTACTACTCTAGGTTCGATCTGAGTCTGCATCAAATGCCCGACGTGAAACCTCAGCCGACGAGTGTCGTGGGTACCGAGCTGTTTGCGCTCTCTACCACTCAAACCTTGTTTCGTTTCCGGCTCGTTTGTATTGCCATTGCATACAACCTCTCGATGTTCTCTTCTTTTGGTGGCGTGCCACCTTGCACCCACTCCAGCCGGCTGGCGCCTCTCGAGTGTTTGGCCATACCGAGGAGAGCAGTGCAAAGGTGGTAGGCCGATCACGAGCTCAGACGTATCCGTTGCACCA
Source organism: Arthrinium phaeospermum (assembly GCA_006503535.1). NCBI lineage: Eukaryota > Fungi > Ascomycota > Sordariomycetes > Amphisphaeriales > Apiosporaceae > Arthrinium > Arthrinium phaeospermum. Next base: position 4,542,324 of record QYRS01000001.1, on the reverse strand, counting down.
TATTCTATCTTCGACTTTCAATGCATGCATTGGCTCAGATGCAGCAGATATGCGCAGATACCAGGGGCCTCCACTGGGTAGTGTTAAGGAAAACTAACCGATATCATTACAGTTTCGTGACTGGACTTCTCGATGGCCAGCAAGAGAAGCAGCAGAAACAGAGCATGTGGTCGATTGCGAAAATCATCGGCCTGCCAGCGACCTTCGTCGAGCTGAGGCATCAGTGCACGCATGAGCAGCTTCCACCACTACTGAAGCTCCGGTCGGCGGCACAGAAGTCTCTAGTATGGATCTGGGACTACTACTGGCGGCACCTCCCCAGCGATGAGGCTCAGGGCAATCCGGTTGCCTCTGCGCGGGATACCTGCATGGAGTTGGTGTTGAGCTACCTACAAGAGACGGATGCTGCGAAGCAGAGCAGCCTGGAAAAGCGGATGAGGCAGTACGATGAGGTACTTGTCCTTGAGGCTCTCTCGGAGATCGAATCATCCTGCAAGGACCCCAAAATGCTCAGGCGGTCTCTGCAGCTATATAGTCACATCGTGGGCGGTGGCCTGGCCTCGGCGAGTGGAAACGAGTCGTCGGGCAGCGGCAAAGATCTGGCGGCTATCCAGGCCGAACTTGCTCAACAAAATAGTCAGCTGGAAGCATTGCCGCAGATCTCCAAGGCGGACGTGGAAGCTGCTGCACCGGTAGAGTGCACGATCATGACGAAAGGATGGTCTAGATTCGAGGGGGCGTGGAAGCCGAAGCCCATAGGAGTGATATAATCCGATGTCACCTAATAATACACAATACACAAGAGTGATGCATTACCATTTGTCATGTAATCCGCTGCGGTGCAACTTGCCTCCTTCCATCATGTGCTTCCAAGAGGAAGTCGCAGTCGTCTCGTGATGTTTCTGCTGACCGGCAGCTGCTGCTCGCTCAGTGCCGGCTGGCAGCTCCGCATTGCAACTGCCGCTCAACGTCATCGCAGAATTGCGGCAATGGCGAACGGCCTTAGCGGTATTACCAATCGGAATTATATGTACGTTGCCAAGATCAATTGAAGCTTCCAGGCAGTTAACGACAGAAACATCCGATTCTTTGAAAGAGATATTCGCTTTTCCCCATTCGCCCGTCTTCAATTTTCCATGAATCGAATTCTTTCGGCCCGGCCGCTAGCTTCAAGCAAACTCAACACTTTTGCAGCATCTGTAAGTTTCCTCGAGGCGGGTGTAGGATGATGTACCGTCTGAACATACACACACGCGGGACAGCGGAACTAATGCTGGGGCGGCAATTGCTCGCCCAAATATAGCTTGCCTTCTCTCGCGCCATGCATATCCAGTCGATCCCCATGTGTAAGTAAGCCTTGCGCTCCTCCCCTTGGACGATGATATCTGGCCCCCTCTTTTCGATCTTGGTCTAACCAATTGGTCCGGCTATAGGGGTGGGTAGTAGCAATAACTACGCCTACTTGGTGAAGGACGACAAGTCCAAGGATGCCGTGATCATCGACCCGGCGCACCCTGAAGAGTGAGAGCACATCCCCTCTTCCCCCATTGGCGACCCTCGACATGTTTACTGATAGGATTGGACTGGCAGGGTCGTTCCCGTGCTCAAGAAGGCCATCCAGGACGGCGAGATCAACTTGACGGCCATTGTCAACACCCACCAGTAAGTGCCTGCGGTCATTTCAATATCAGCACCTTGCTTCATGATGCTGTCTGGCTACTGGTTCTGACATGCCTCGCAGCCACTGGGACCATGCAGGAGGCAACAAGCAGATGGTAAGTTTCTTGTGTTACCTCGGTTCCCCTTGTGGGAGACGTAGTATTGACTTATTGTCCGTCCACCTGGTAGCTTTCGGAGCTCGGTAAGCTGCCCGTATACGGTGGCAAGGAGTGCGAGGGTGTGACCTCCACGCCAGCCAATGGCGACGGCTTCAAGCTGGGAGATATCAAGATCAAGGGGCTCTACACCCCTTGCCACACCCAGGACTCCATCTGCTGGTACATGGAGGATGGTGACCAGAAGGTCGTCTTCACTGGTGACACCCTGTTCCACGGCGGTAAGTTCAACCAGGTCCTTTTCGGATACTAGGTTACTTCTTGCTAACTCTCGATTCCCTAGGTTGTGGTCGGTTCTTCGAGGGCACGGCTACCGAGATGCACAAGGCTCTGAACAAGACGCTGGCCGCCCTGCCGGACGACACCACGGTCTATGTTAGTCATTATTAAGCTCAGGTTGGAGGTGGAGATGGGGGCAACATCACTAACATATTATAGCCCGGTCACGAGTACACCAAGGCCAACGTCAAGTTCGGCGTCTCGGTCCTGCAGAACGAAGCAATCAAGTCGCTCCAGTCGTTCGCCGAGAACAACAAGGAGACGCAAGGAAAGTTCACCATCGGGGACGAGAAGGTAATTGGTTCCCCAACCGGAAGTCAAGGTTACATACGACGTTTACTGACTTTTGCGCCTAATCAGAAACACAATGTCTTCATGCGAGTCGATGTAAGTAGACGATTCATTCATCCCAACAGATGCCCAACCAGTCGGCTGACAGACTATTCAGGACCCCGAGATTCAGAAGGCCACCGGACAGACAGATCCTGTCGAGGTCATGGCCAAGCTCCGCGAGATGAAGAACAACTTCAAGTGAGTGTATTGAGAACTTGGAACTCTGGCCGGCTGACTCCCGGCATTGGGCGGCCGCTGATATTCCTAAAGCCCTCCAAGTGATAGCAAGCTCTAGCTACCGAAGTTTTGTTACATGATGGTCTGTTGATCTTACCGACATTCAATACAAGAACATACGCCAATGGATCCCAAGTGCAACGTAGTGTGCATGATCTCGCTTTGACAGATGCAGTGACGAGAATCAATAGTTCTAGGCCAAGTAAGGGGTCAAGCCGCATGGGCTTGGGTTGGGGTCGTTCGCATGGGTGATGGCAATGATTACAATTGCTTCAATCTCGCATGCTTTTTACAGTATTCACCATGCTGTCGGTCAAATATGCAGGCAGGAGCGAGAGGCGGGGGGCGCATGGGTGGTCAATGATCGGAATTGTAATCATGAAGTAAGGAACCGGCCGGGCTATTCGATGTTGGTTGAATAGAACGGAATGAAGTGATCCAGGAAGGACCTACTCCGTGTTACAATAACATATCAGAGTGCCTCATCAATAAACGGCAGCTACGGTGTGAATACAACCACTCTGGTGTATAAATTCGAGCAACATTTCTCCTCTGGCTGAGTTCTGCATCTTTTCTCTCTGCAACATCCTTCAGGACATCAAGCATTGCTCATACTCTCACTTACACAATCCCAACACACTAAACCACATCTCAACATTCTTTCCCATCTTCAAGATGATGCCCACCTATCTAGGCGCCTGCCTGTTGGCATCCCTGCCTTCCCAGGCCTTGGCCCTGCCCGCTACCCTGACCAACACGGCTGCCAACTCGGTGGCCTCGTTCAAGCCGGGTGCCGTGGCTTCCGACTTCTGCAGTGAACAGTCCTACACCGACAAGACCACGTCCGCCTCGGCTCTGACCTCGGACTGCCAGGCCCTGAAGACCTGGGCCAACGACAACGCCGGCGTAAGTTACCTATCTGGTTTCCCCCTACGAAGTGGCCATTCTGCTAACAAGACGGACCCCGCCCAAAGCTCTTCATCCTCGACTCGACCTCGACCGACTTCACCTGGACCCTCAAGACCAGCGGCACCTGCACCGTCAGCGTCAAGAACCCCAACGTGAGCAGCGACGGCAAGACCTGGATCGGCAACAAGGACCTCGTCCAGATCCTGGACCACGCGCTGGCCGGCGCCGGCGCCACGGTCGAGTGGACGGGCAGCTGGAAGTGCGGCGGCGACGGCTCGGCGACGACGCCCGAGTGGTGGATCAAGAAGGCCGACTCTTCGTCCTCGTCTTCTTCTCGTGCGGCTACTTTTATCCCCCACGACAAACGCGACTGCCCCGAGGCCCCCTTCGTCAGCACCGGCAGCACCCCCGTCACCGTCTGCGGCAACTCAAGCTACACCGACATGACGACCAACGACTCGCCGCACTGGTACGACTGCGAGACCATGTGGGAGTGGACTTTTAAGCAGAACGGGACCTGGACGCTCGCGGGCGTCGGCGACGACGCCTGGTGGCGGCTGAGCATGGCGGGGGCGCCCGACCTGGACAAGTGCGAGTTCGTCATCCGCCACGACGAGACCGGGCTGCCGCCCGTCGGCAACCGCGATGTCGATACCATCCTCCAACATATCCAGTCCGAGAAGGACAGGGCCAAGGGGCAGACGGCCGAGTACCAGGGGACTCTTCCTTGTCAGGGAGGGCAGGGGGTGCAGTGGTGGATGCGGAAGACGCTGTCCAGCTAGAGGATGATGGATGGATGGATGCTTAAGTACTTGATTACACCTGCCTACTACGGGTTATGCCAGCCAGCTAGTCCGCCATTCTGGGCGGAAAGACAGAGCCAGATGGTGCAGAAAGCTCTCGAGACCTTGCTACGACGAGTGGCTAGCAATCTGGGAGGCACGTCACAAAGTAGAACAAGATAAGCTTCTCCAAATCTACCACCTTGATACAGCGATTGGCAAGTCGTCAACACAAACTTGAACGAGTAATCTCACGTGCATGAAGTCCATACAGTCAACTAATTGGGCAGGTTGAAATTGTCGACGAAAAAGTAGTATTGATCTATGAAGAATGTATCCCCCAAGCCCCAAGCACCTGCCCAACTATCGAGGCGAGATGACAAGAAGGGACCCGAGGGAGAGCCCGGCCACGATGGACCAAGCCCGAGCGTCTGATTTTGCTTCACTGTCCACACTTGACCGTTGTAGAGTTTGGATATTTTCGAAACGGTAAGCTCTAGCATTATTAGAAGCGGGTGTCTTTTGTGGCATACTGTCCTTGTGGACGAGTATTTGCACACACAGAATATAAATGACAGAAAGAAAGAACGAAAGGAAATATGATTTGGATTGGCCAGCTGCCAGTACCAGTTACCTGTGTTGTTGTTGCTCATATCCAAGGCTTTTCGACGAGGCGTCGATGAGAAAGCCAACAGAGCGTCCCCCCCTACAACATGAGGGAAACCCAGCTACTCCTAAGCCCATCATGGGGCCATGATGGGCTGGAAGCATCTGCTGGGAGATCTTCTTTGAAGGTTGTGTTAAATTGTGTGTTGGGAAGGTCAAGAGTCTCTGCAGAGATTGAACGCTCGTAGAAAATTTAAAGTAGTCGGAAAAAGTGGACCAATACAGTAATTTTTTACAGCGTAACAACATTATAGCGCACTGTACGGGCCCAGATAACTTGACATTGAGATACCATCAATTACCTGCACCTACCAAAACGAAGGCAGTAGGTAGTTGGCAATACGTATTTGCAGCGTGCTCTGTTAATAATGACATTAAGTCTTGGTTTCTCTTGGGTTGTTGATGTGTCACTTCTGTTCTCAGCAAGCGCAAGATTGAGATATCGGATTGGCTTAACGATTTAAGAGTGTCCAAATCAGGATAACTATGTAGTACATTCGATAGTTGTTGTCATATACACCACGTTCTCACAGGCCCGTCTTGCTCTCGGTGCTCGTCTGCAAGCTGACCTCCCACCGTAGGCTGTTCCCCTTACCGTAGCCTTCGCCCAGCCGGTTCTGTACCAGCGTGGAGATGCGCGTCCGCAGGCGGCTCAGCGCGCCGTCGTCTGCCCCCCGCGCGACACAGAGCTTGAGGTTGGCCATGCACAGTCCGTAGTGAACCTGCCAGAACTGCGCCTCCTCGACCCGCTCCACGTTGGGCTCTGCCGCGATTTCGCTGACGACATCCGACACACCGATATCTCTACTCTTGCCCGAGGACGTTGAAACAGAGCGCCCGCCATACGACATGAGCAACATCAACCCCTGAGCCACGGCCAGCCGCACTCCAAGACCAAACATCGAAACAGCCACAAGCCCACACAGTGCACCGTCCAGCAGGATTGACATGGGTATCGAGAGCAGCGGTAGCATCAACAGAATAAACGAGGTTGACAGCGTCAGGAAGTGAAACGGGTTCGACAGGACGCTGGGCAGGCTGGACAAATAGCTGACGCGCATAATCCTGCTAATCCTCCCGTGGTTCCTCAGCCCGTAAGCGCTCACCAGGGTCGCGATAATGGCGGCCAGACTCGTCAGATCGACGCTACCGTGCTCGACACGAGGCGATCCGTCGGCACTACCATGATGGTCCGGATGGTGCGCCTCGTGGTCGCCGAGCCCCTCCAGCACGTGCTTGAGGTTGTGGCTGACCAGATCGAAGCCGCCAAAGATGAGGAAGACGCTCATGGCGAACCCGGCCAGGACCTCGGCGCGCTCGAGCCCGAAGGGGTGCCGGATGCTGCTCCGCTTCCAGACCTCGAAGTTGCCGAGCACCTCGACCACGACGCAGACGGCGGCGCTGCCGACGTCGAAAAAGACGAGGTGCGAGAGGGCCGTCATGGCGAGCGAACCGTGCGCCGAGAGGAAGACGCCGACGGCCACGACGAAGTGGCAGAGGCACCAGTACAGGCGGCCCCGCTGATCCTTGGACGTCGATTTCCAGGCTTCCCGCAGGGTGGGGATGGGCAGATCGCGCGGCAGGGCCAGCGGTGGTCGCGGTGGAGGTTCCTGGAAGATCTGGTGCTGGGTGGAGATGGAACTGTGCTTGTACCTGTGCCCACGGCGCTGCCCAACGTTGGGCTTCACGGGCGAGGTGGATATGATCTGCGTCTGGAAGTTGAACGGGTTGCTGGCGGCAGCAGACGCGGCAGTAACGGGAATGTCGACGGGCGGCGTGTTCTCCTTCATGAAGGGCGAATTGGCCGCCGCCGAGGAAGGGCGCGACGACATGGCGGAGGGGGCGTAGGTCGGCGAGAGCAGCGCGCTATCTTGGTGGAAGGTCGGGGCGACGGGCGATAAGCGGTTGGCGTCGTAGAAGGAGAGTTCCCCGTCGTAATCGTTATCGTAATAGTTGCTCGTAGTACTGTCGTCGTTGGCCCTTCTATCAGGAACGCGTAGCAGTGGGGCGCTGGTATTGCTCTGATGATGGCGGTGATGGTGGTGCGGGTGCCGGTCCTCGTGCTCACCAGAGTAGCGGTCGTAGTCGTCGTCGGAAGTTGCAGTACCGCGGTGTTCGGGCGACTGCGGCGGCGATGCCCTGATGGTGGGAGGAGTAAGGGAGGGGACCTGGATGGGCTTGGGACGACTACCGGGAGCCATTGATAAAGGCGGGCAGCGGCGCGCTCATATCAAAATGGATAGCAGCAAGGACAGGACGCAATCGGGAGTGTCATGTCACAATTACAGTGGTCTCTGGTCACCATTCCCCAGCTTGGAGGGTGGACAAGGGCCACTGGTCGACTTCGGCTACGTAACGTTCCTGGCGCTTGACCTGATTCGGGCGGTGGATGGGCAAGAATCTTGGGTGTGCTAATCTCCAGCCGCAAGCCCAATGGCCACGGCCAATGGAAATGGCCGTCTCACGCTCATGGCAGTTCTGCAGACCAAGATCGATAGAAAATTGGTAGAACTTTTTGACTTTCTGGTTTTTTTTTCTTCTTCAAATAGTTCTCAAAGTGATATACTTCATGCAACTGAATTGATGATTAGGGGGCTATCAATTAACCTTGACCCTCCAGGTTGATGCTGGGCCTGCTGGGCAATTGGCAATTGGGAATTGAGCTCGTCAATTAGCGCCCCTTGCAGCTGCTTTTAGAGCCTCCCCACTAGCCTCTGTCGAAAAACCAATGAACATGACTTGCTTGCTGCATGCGTCTTGTGGTCATTTCAGCAATCAAGATTCATGTCCGAACTGTAATAGCAGCAACGGCATATTGGGGGGTTATGCGGCTCGACATCCCCGGTACCGAATCCATCAGCATGTAACCGACTCTCGTTCATATCCAATCCGTGCTGAGGCCCGTTTCTTCTCCCATTGAAGATACCCAAAGTGATGTACATGCGCAAATGACAGCAGTGCCGCCCCAAGCTTCTCTCGTCTGATGGGCGCCACGACCCAACCTAAAGTCAAGGTTTCAACAGACACTTTCGCGAAACCAACAGAATGGAGAACCAACCGCCAAGTACTAGTCCGACTCAGGCCGCCGGCGCTCAGATCACCAACCGCAGGAGGAGCGGCTCGTCTGGCGGCGGCATCCTGTCCAAGCTGCCCAACTTCCTGCGCTCCGCCGACAGCCGATCCAGCCTCAAAGAGTCGCGACACATCGACATCGCCGATGACGCCCTGAGCCGCCCGCCCCGTGCCCTGGCGCCCATATCGCAGCAGTCGGTCCAGCAGCAGATCAAGACGCGCAGGCGTAAGGGTTCCCTGAGAAAGGTCGCCTTGCTCGGCCGCGGCGCACAGCGCGAAAGGAGCCCTCTGAACATCAACACCAACCACCATACCACGGCCGCCCCCGCAGGACCCCCGAAGTCATTGTGACTTCTGGTCCCATAGCAGATACTCTAGTGGCGTCTCCCGTATCCCCCATGGATTCCGCCCTCGGCCTGGGCATTTCCGACATCACGCCTCGTCCCTCGATGGACGGCTATGCTCATAGAGCCGATGTGGCAGACCGTCCTCCCCGGCCCAAAACCGACCCTGTCGCGCAACTACCTAGTCCTACCATCTCGTCGTATGCCTCGACCACCGACGAGGAGGATATCCTCTCCCTAAAGACTCGATCCGCTTCGCCCTTGCGGCCCACCCTCTCGTCCGTGTCCTCAGGCTCCGAGTCGTACTTCTCCAAAGCCCTCCGCGCCCCGTCCGTGTCTCTCCAACGCCGCCGGTCAATAAAACATGCCAAGTCGCCATTGTCCCTACAAGGCTTAACCGCCTCGCCGCTCCCGCCGACCGACTCCGAGTACGACTACAGCGAGACGGAATGGTGGGGCTGGGTGATCCTGATAGTGACCTGGACCGTCTTCGTGATCGGTATGGGAAGCTGCCTTGGGGTCTGGAGCTGGGCTTGGGATGTCGGTACAACACCGTATGCGCCACCCGAATTCGAAGACGATCCTACACTGCCCATCGTGGGCTACTACCCAGCCTTGATGATCTTGACCTGTATCATGGCCTGGGTCTGGGTCGTGACAGCTTGGGTGGGCATGAAATACTTTAGGCATGCGAAGATTACCGGGGACTGAACTGTCCGAAGAATACTACACACGCAGGCTCCTAGATGCGCCTACGGGCAATATCCTTGGTTGCATTCTGGTACGCCGCAACCATCTTCTACACCACTGGCCTTCGCCTGCGTCGGCCGAACCGGTTCTCTGGCATTGCCAAGCGCTGCGCCAATTCACCTGGAAGCAACGAGCTTGATTACGACGAATTGCTCATTCTCAAGGACTTTGACTGCCGGCCATACATTCTTAAACCCATTGTGCGTCAATTCTGGCAGGTTAAGATACTCGTGGATGCGAGGTGCGATCATCTTCTCATGCGGCCTTCCCAGTCAGCAGCTCTGAGCATGTCCATAGATTTTGGCATGTGATTACCCCCACAAGCTAAGCGACTGACAGTTGGATGGATTCAGGAGCCTTGTCAGGCTTCACATTAAAAAGTCCAGTCGGTGTCTGGTTAGTTCTGCGCAGGAACTTTTAATGTCTGGATGATTATGTTGGGGGTTTCCACGGATGATATCACGCAGTCAAGAACATGATATACCCGCGGCACACAGATGGCTCGAAGGGAGCCAACTGAGAGAGTAGAAGCACCCCTCAAATGAAGCTTCGTAGGCAATTGGAAGCCTTTTATGTTGGTTATGAGATAATGCGAAGAATTGACGTATGCTACATGAAGGCATTGGCGAGACCAACTGCGTCGAAACGACCTCGTTAACGAAGCACCGATGGAGGGCAGTTGTAGTAGAGTTAGAAGAATATGGAAAAAGAGGTATTTTCAAATAATAGTAATAGTCAGCAGCTACGAACTGCTCGACACTCTTTTTCAGACATTATCTTGATTCGCTCTTAGATTCAGCGGTGGTGATTATGTGCATATCTCTACGATGTATCTACAATTAGATAAAACAACGCTCACAGCTGCTTCTTGGACGTAGCCGCCTGGAATCTGCCCGGCAGCGAAAACATCCCCCAAAGGTACTCGATGAGCCTGTCGTTGCCCCATTCCCAGCCGAGGCGCTCCGCGAGCCAGACGAGGGTGGACATGCTGCCCTTCCAGATCGATATGGGCGGGTTGGACTTGAGCGTCTGCGCGACCACGGTGCGGGCGTACGCGTCGACGGGGGTGCCCTGCATCTCCGTGGCCCGGCCGCGATCGACGCTGGCCTCGATCTCGGCCCCGATGGGCGCGTAGATGCTGTTGGGGGGCAGCGCGTCGGTGCCGACCGAGTTGTCGTAGAAGTTGGTCTTGATGCCGCCCGTCACGACGTGGACGACGTCGATGCCCAGCGGGCGGAACTCGAGGCGCATGGCGTCGTTGAGGCCCGCCACGGCGTGTTTGGAGGCGTTGTCTGTTGTGGATGTGAGTCGGTGGATCGGGCAAGAACGTCGAGGGACGATGGAGCATGTTTAGGTATACATGCTATGTATGTACCTATGTGGTGTACAGACAGATAGGTTGGGGACAACTTACAGATGCCTTGCCACGGGACGGGCACAACCCCCACCACGCTCCCGATGTTCACGACGCGCGGCCGTCGCCCGGCCGCGGCGGAGGCGACGAGGAGCGGCGCAAAGGCCTGCGTCATGGCCAGCAGGCCCCAGACGTTGACGTCGAAAAGCCGGCGGCTCTCGCCGAGGTCGGCGTCGAGCAGCGAGCTCTGGTAGCCGTTGCCCGCGTTATTGACCAAGATATCTAGAGAAGTGTTGTCTTTGGTTAGGTCCGTGACGGCCTGCACCGCGGCCCGGATCGAGGCCGGGTCCGTCACGTCGAGCTGGAGCAGTATCAGATCGTCGTCGGTGCTGCCGCCCAGGGCCTTGAGCTTGGCCATCTTGGCCGGGCTGCGCGCCGTGGCGATGACGCGGCATCCGCGGCGGTGGTACTCTTGCGCCAGGGCGAAGCCGATGCCGCCCTCGGAGCAGCCGGTCAGGAGGACCGTCGTCTTCTGCGGCGGCGGCGGCGGCGGCTGCTGGCCTGAGCTTTCTCCTGGTGGGCCGTCCATGATCGCGTGAGTGATAATGGGGCGTTGTCTCCTTTCCTTTCGATCGATTTGATGCCGATCAGTGCGAACCCAGTTGGCGGCCTCCAGAATATCTCTTGTGGCGGTGCGTCTACTGTTACATGAGTTGCATATCCATCAAAGAGAATTACATGATCATGCCGCTCCTGAGATTTGGTGGGACCACCCGGGTAGTCTTTCCCTTCGCTACCTACTACTATCCGTAAGCACTAAGAGTATTGGAACGATGTAGTATGCAAAGCTGGATACCGAGGCATTCGTCCCCGCACTAGTTAATGCCAATGCTAGAATGCCAACCCCCCCTTCCCACCCCCGGTCGGTCGACGGGGGACGGGGGGTCCGGAAGGGGATTCAGTCATGATAGCCAACCACCATCTGCTAATCGTGAGACGATACGGTGGCTCTAAAAGTGGTAAAGTGTCGCATTGGGCTTGCGGGGCCCTCGCTCTCTCGGCGGAGCCGGAAGAAGACCACCCAAGCAAAGCCGGTGGGCGATCTGAAGTCTCGCGACACAGCGCCCAGCTTCGTCGGTGAAGAAGAGACGGTTATTGCAGATAATCCATTTGTTGACTCGATATGGGCTGCTTGTTTGATACACCAACCGTTTCGAGAGTCGTGGATTTATGCCTCTATCTATACTTCGTACACCTATTACGCGGCTCACAAGCAGTCGTCAAGCGGTGAGCGGGGCTATTGAGAATAGTAGAGATATGCGTTAGGAATTTGCGAGTGTTGCGTCCACTCAGCTTTGGTTGCTTTGTTTTCGAGGTGCAATCGTCGCTATAGAACAGCATTATAATATAGCATGTTTAGTGCTCATGGCTGTCTGGCCAATCCGTACACAATTGAGGTAGCACCAACTTGATGCAGTGTGACGTTGCTGTGAGATCCGAAGAATTGCTAAAGATTGATTGACCAATAACGTCGACAGCTCCAAAGATCTGAGAATGCATACCAAACTTGATCTGCGTGTAAATATGCAACATCGTGCCGAGACATCGCGAACTCCATAGCAATGTCTAAAGCATCGACCAACGCAAGAGATAACCCACTTACGTTTTGTTGAACGCTTGACGCGTCAACGAGGTTTGGTCGGCATGCATTATGAGATGCTTTAAGGCATACACCCCAGGGTTCTATGATATTACTGGATCGCACAAGAGCATCGCTTGTAACTCCACTGGATGCTGGCGCAGTAGAGTCATGCGGTCCCTGGATATGTCTCGTTAGTCAATCGATGTTGATAAACCCACCAAGGACTGATACGACATGAACAAGTAGTATCGTACCACCCCTGGAAAGAGCCATCACGAACATCGCTGCTTATCTGAGAATGCCAAATAGTGGCAACGCGATCTTCGAGTTCCTTGACAAAGGGATCTGGAGCCGTGGACCTTTGCTGATGTAATGATACATGTCCAGTGATCCATTGACTCTGACAATAGGATTCACGATATCAACGAGTGGGCACCTGGCCGCAAGTTCGCGAATGCGATACAAATCCAACGACGAATGATGTAGCGGTCATAAGGCCAAGGAATGTTCACAATGGCGTTATGTGGCTGCCATACGTAAGCATCCTTATCTGCCGCCTCCAACATCAACGCCTGACTTGCCCCTCAAACGAAATCGACAAGCCGATCGTTTCTTTGGGCCATTTAGAGCAACGCTGCTGAATCATCACCCCACATTGAAAACAAACGTGCTCGTCTTCTTGGGGATCTGGGGGCCAAATCATCAAACGATGCGTGGAGCTCGAAGTGCCTGCGTCGATCCAAGACACCCAACGCCTTGTACCAGAGTCGACGCGTCGACGATGGCATCGACGCGACAGAGTGGACAGTATAACCCGACACGTGGTCCCCTACCCCAACGCCACCGAACGAATCATCGGAGAGCTGCCTGTGTATGTACGATTTCATCATTAGCGCGCAGCTGTACGTCCCGACGGGGAGGGCCAGCATGAAAGCAGGGGTTCTCCAGATCGCTAGCCACGGGGTAACTCTGAACAAGAGATACAGCCTGTCCAGATGCTGAAACACAACGTCGATGGGAGATGAGCAATGATGGTGATGGAAATAACGATATCTGTGATTGGGATGCCGAGTACCAGTCCGCCGAGCACTCATATGTCGACACCGCCCTGCGGGCCGGATACATAGCATCCTCACGTACCATCGCCTGGGCGTGGGGCAGTCGTCCGAGCCCGGCGCCTTGTATGTACGATGTCCTTTCCAGGTGCCCGTGCAGGCCGATGCGACCAAGGAGATTCACGAGGCTGGCGTCGGCGGGGGATCTGCTGAAGATCTGTAGGGTCACGGGCAACGACCGTTCGCTCGCGTTATCGCCATATCCCGACCCACCAAGATCGTCTATGTCGGCCACAGCTGCGGCTCCTTCGCTCACGAACCCCACCGCTTTACTTTCATGGCCCGCTATCCTCTGAGATGCAGAGCGATGCGGCCGCTGCGGATACGGAGGAGCCCTGCTTCAAGCTCGAGGTCCTCGAAGCCCCCCTACGCGGCGGACTCGGACGCCACCGCGTTCGCCGAACGCGGCAGCGGTAACCTGGGCTTTGGGTCCCTTATCGCTGGTCAGGTGGCCGGGTGGCACAGATGGCGACCATGGAGCCCATCATATGGGACTAGTAGGCGAGGATCAGGCAGACCGTCGGCGTTGCTGAGCTGATGGATCTGGGGCTCGGTGGTCGGGGTGGCGCCGGGATTCGAGGCTCCAGTCTCCAACAATGGGTACGTGCGACTTCACATTTTGATCGTAGATCGGGGAGGAGTGCTGCTGTCACTGAGTCATCAATCCTGGAAATCTTCACATGCTGCCGAACTGACGGAGACCCCATAAGTATGCGTTCGCAGGCAAGCGCGCGCGATCTCACCGTCTGCGCTGGCGAATGCCACGGAGCGGACGGCCTGAAATCAGATAGATCAAATGCAAGCGCTGTATCCGGATAGCGTTCAGGTGGAAGTGGCCCTGCAGGCAGCGGCGGGCCCTCTCATGATCCTATCAACTAACGCAACCGCGGGGTAGGCGGAGATGTTCGCATATCGCGAGTGTCATGGCCGTTGACCGATCACGTCACGATTGGGCACCGACGCGACGGTTCTGAATTTTGCATCTAGATGGAATCCACGAATCGTGTTTACTTGGGCGGAGAGGTTGGATAGGGGACCGTGGACGGGATTCTGCTGCATCTGTCATCCCATGTTTTCTCGGCTAACGCTTTAACGCCCGCGGCTGGTGGAGGCATGGAAGTTGGGCCGGCTTATCCGATCCGATCTGTCGGTGTCCGCCCAGCAAGGATGGCTTGTAATAAACAGCCAAAATTCTTCATGCGTTTTTGCTCTTTGCTGCCACGAAAACTTCGATTGCTTCTGTCTGTTTTCTTTCGGACGTGGGACAGAAAGGAATGGCTAGCCTTAGACCGGCTGATCATCTCCGCGAGAACAAGGGTCCAATTGCTGGGCTGCTGGGATCTTGGACGGGGGCCTGCAAGGTAGACGCACGCACCGCCACTTTGTACAACTCAGCTATGGAGACGGCGGGACGGGCCCAGACAAATCTGACATTTGCCCTTGTCGAGTCCAAAAAACCCCTCGACTCGAGTAGCCCCGAATCGTCGGGCGCTTTCTTCCAATGCAATGCAGCAACGACCGAGCTTTGCCCAACCACCATCCGTGACGCGCTGCTGGGCTGATTGTCGCGAAACACCTCACATCGTGGGTCTCTGCGTCGAAGCTAGCAATGCGTCCTGTCCAGTGACCACCGTAGATGCCACTTTAAAGTGCGTTGGCTCATGCTCAAACCAGCAATGCATCCCCCGTCCTCCAGGTTTGGTTTCACCGCTTATGTGGTCGAGCCGCCTTCTGCGCAGAGGAGGACGGCCATGAAAGAGCGTCTCTCCCTTTTCATTTGCTGGGCGCGAATGATCTGCGCAGGACACGACCCCGTCGAGATAAGCAGACACCGCCACTCCTTGCCGCCACATCCAGAATGCTCCCTTTCGGGGTCCTTGGGTAGCAAGAGCTGCACAGGGGTCCTACTAACGTAGCCGTCCGACAGGGGTTCATGCAGATAAAATCCTGTTTCAAGCGCCGGTCTAGCACCCTTCGGGCAAGGCCGGCCAGCTGAGGGAACCTCACTTGCCACACGCCGGACCCTGTCAAGCCACACTGCATGCTTATTACCCAGATATAATTAAATGGGTTTGCGCGCGATGGGAGTGCCCAGGGACTGCCTGCGAACCTGTCTGTCTGTTGCTTTGCTTGCTTGACTGATTCCTCATTGCTGTCTTGTCTCTCAAACAACTCCAGGCCAACATGTACGGAACATTCACGGAAAACACGTCCATTGCGCGGGTCATGGCTGATGGCGAAAGCCAACAGCCAGACGACGCCGCTGCTGCTGCCGCTGCTGCTGGTCAGAACGGCAGTAGCGCTTCCTCTCCCGATGAGGAAGTCAAGCCATACCAATTGCATGTAAGTTTTGCGCCAAGCAACCGCCGATCACCCTTGTTTTCGGTGAAGCTCTGTGGCTCGCGCCCGCTGACATCCCAACGCAGGTATCGACAAAATATATCGACCTCACTCAGCAGAAGCTCGAAATCACCAGATTGCCCCACGAACAATCGCCGCCCAACTCGGAGGATTGGTGGGAGCCCAAGCCTATTGTCGAGCCGTTGGTTGATTTTTGGTGAGTCTTGATCCCGGGTTGCGCGCAAAAGTCGCAGTCGCAGTCGCAATGGACTAACAGTAAATACTAGGCTCGAGCAGTACGATTGGCGCCAGGAAGAGGCAACTCTCAACGAGCTACCGCAGTACCGCACCGGCTTCACTATACCGAATTCTGAAGCACCAATTCGGATTCACTTCATTCACGCGCGCTCTTCTCACACCGAGAAGGCGCTCCCCCTTCTCCTGATACCCCCTTTCCCCCTTACTAGCTTGTCATTCGCGCACATTATCGAGTCCCTCACGGAGCCCGAAGATGCCGAGGAAAACCAACCATTCCACCTGGTCATCCCCTCGCTGCCAGGACTCGGTTTCAGCGATGCGCTGCCGAACAACACCCCGGCCATCTCCACGACCGGCGAGATTCTGAGTTCCCTCATGAACCGGCTAGATTACCCCCACTACCTCGTCACCAACGCCGGCTCAGCGTCCGGTTCACCTGCTCAGATCGACTGGAAGCTGGCAAGCTACTTGGCAATCCAACATCCCAACTCCTGCGTGGGCACGCACTTCATCTCGCCGCCTCTGGCGAAGCCGAGACTGCAGGAGACGCCGATCGCATGGGCGAAGTGGTCAATCGCAAAGTTCTTCGCCGCGCCGATCATGGGCTACCACAAGGATGATTTCTCGGCTTTGAAGAGGAGTCCGCCGGCGGAGGTATCAGCGAAATCGGCCATCTCAGCAAAGTTTGGAAACCACCAGCTAGGCGTCCTGCAGGAGCCGAACACTCTTGCCTACGCTCTGTGCGACTCGCCGACGGGTCTGTTGGTTTTCGTCCTCAAGTACCTGAAGTCGCTTGCTCCCACTAGGGAGTTTTCCCCGGCGGAGGTTGTCAACTTCACGCAGCTGGCTTGGCTGCCGGGCCCCGAGGCGGCGATGAGGTTCTGGGCCCACAGCCTGCACCACCCCGAAAGCATCAAGAGGAAGGTTGACAAGAAGTTCCGGCCTAGAGTGGCTATTACCGTGTTCCTGGGAGACGAGGCGGGGGCTTCTTGCATTGAGGACGCTCAAGATGAGGAGGCGCAAAAGATGATGCCGCAGGCCGAGAGCAAGGAAGCCTACTCGTGTCCTGGTTGGGCCAAGACGCAGTACAAGGTCGTCTACGCGCACCGAGCATCTGGAAAGGCGGGTCTGCTGGCCTGGGAACGCCCGGAGCTCATCGCAGAGGGCGTGAGGAGTCTGGCCAAGGAGATTGTGAAGCTCGATTCCAGACTGAAGCCCAACCCGGGCCCGGCCACGGCGCCACTCGAGCAAGTCGTCGCCGGAGACGATGGCGGCCGTGCTGCCCAAACTGATGGGCCGCTTGCTTCGAACCCCGTCCTTATGTCGCCCGAGATTGGCCCTGCGCCGCAGACACCCGCCACCGAGGCGCCCCCTCTCTTGACGGCCCTCAGCAGCGACTCTGCGCTGTTGGCGCCCATCCCCGAGTCCGAGGAGCGACAGCACCCTCAACGGGAAGGTAGCGAAGATACGCAGGTGGCGTCCGACAACGAGGCCGCCAAGTACCCCAACGAGACGAACCGGTTGCTCGAGTCCAAGACTGATCAGACTAAGGCTGAGCGACCCAATTCGGGGCGGATGTATCCCCTTCACTGATTCAAAAAGACAACAACTACTACATCAAACGATTTCCGAGGTTATTTGTAAATGAGATACCACTTTGTTTTTGAGTACAAGTACGGGGTTTGGGGTCAAAATGGGGTGGGGATACAGTACCGGTGATTTATTTTTATAGCATGCTTTTTAACAGCACCTTTCCTTTACTAGCAAAACATCAGCATTAGAATGAAGCGTATGAGATTAGTCTAGATGAATGTAAACTGCTTATGAACACCCATTCTCATATAGGGGTAATTGTTCTCTCATTGGTATCCGTGGGCGAAACTCCTATGCTAATTGATGATAACGACGATAGTGTCTCTACTCCTCTATTCTCGTTTCCAGGCCTCGAACTCCTGTGCTAGGTGCTCCTTGAGCTGCTGGAACTTGTTGGTGAAGTTCTTGCCGCACCGCCAGCAGACGAGGTCCCGGCTCGACCAGTCCGAGTGCTTGCGCCCCCACGCCGCGGCCGCGTCGAGGGGGAAGTCGGCCAGGTCCACGAAGAATTCGGTGTTGAACGAGTTGTAGTGCTTCTTGTGCTTCAGGCACTCGGACGACATGTCGCGCGACAGCACGTGGATGTGGCAGTGGCTCATGGACGGGTTCGAGTGCAGGCCGACCTTGACCTCCCTTTCCCAGTCCCGCCCCGGCGGCAGCTCCTCGTCGACTCCCTCCGCCCTGTTGCCGTCCAGGCACCAGTTGCGCAGGTTGCTGCTCCGGCTGGAGGCCCCGAATTTCCGCTCCAGCTCCTTGGCGACGAGGTGCTTGAGCTTGGCGGCCTCGGCCTGTGCCGCGGCGAGGAATGCCGGGTCCGCGCGGGCGGCGTCGAACATCTCCACGTCGGGCGGGAGGTGGCGCGGGAGCAGCAGGCAGTGCACGGCAGATTTGGGAAAGAGGTCCCGGATGGCGACGAAGTCGTCGTTGTAGTAGATGACCTGGCTCGGCGGGAAGGCGGCGGGGTCGGCGATGTACGCGCCCAGGCCGTCCCGGCCCTTGTAAGACCGTTTCTTGTTGGTGGTGGCAGAGGAAGAAGAGGGGCCCGCTTGCTCTCCGGACGACGATGCACGCCGTTTGTGGCCTTTGGATGATGATTGGCCAATGACTTCTTGCTTTGGCTTCTTGGTCATGAGTTCTGCGACTGGTATTGTTAGGTCCTCTTATTGCTATACTTGTGGGTTGCCATGGATTTCCAGGCCACTTACAGGCATTTCGTGGCGCTTTGGTGATGGTGGTGTTGACCTCTGAGGCACCTGCTGCGGGTGGGATGACGGTACCAGTAATCTCATCGCTGGTGATGCCTTCCTCGGCCTCTGAACCTGTACTGGACATGATGTATTTTGACCAAAACGCTCCTTCTTATTGGGTGCCTGTTTGAGTATCAAGTATGTTGGAAAACAGATGAGCTACTTATGCAGTTCAGGACAAATGAATCGAACAGTGTTTGTTATTTGTTAGGTCAATGAGCATGAGAAATGCAATCAATGTTTGAAGCATGAGATGAGATGACGCATGTTTTAAGGAAGCGAAAGACCACGGCCGTTGCTTAGCATCTGATGAACTACACGCACTGTGTTTTGAAGGCGTGTACTTTCCCGAAAGTTCTCGAGTGCTGCCTAAAGATGGCCTGTGGCCAGTTCATTGACGGCACTTCGAGGGTGCGACCTACTGTCCCTCAACCCCGGTTTTTCTTTGCTCAACCTCGCTGGAAACCTCTACGCATCGGACATTTGGATAACGACGCAACTTCAACTGCGCATCACTCTTCAATTTCCATACACCCTTCTCACCAATTGCCTTCACAATGGTGAAAAAGGGCAAGGAAAAGGCTGCTCCAGCAGCGGCAGCAGCGTCGAGTGCTGCTTCCAAAAAGCCCGCTGCAAAGCCGGCCAAGGCCCCCGCTGCCCCCAAGGCGAAAGCCCCCAAAGCCCCCAGAGAGGACGATTTCATCGTGTTCACCAACTCGGACAAAGAGACCAAGCCCAAACGCCCCAACCCGGCGAAACCGCCTCCCTCTGAGGCGGAACAGGCGGGCCCTCCGAAACCTACGGTGAAGCAGATCATCGGCGGTTCCAGCTGGACGGGGAAACTGCCGGTGAACCTCCTGTCGGAGCACTGCCAGAAGCAGAAATGGGACAAGCCGTCTTATGACAATGTGAGAATCCCAAAGAATGATGTGCTGGTTGGATTTCATTGTTACCGGATAGTTAATATATTGATCATGTGTCTCAGATGAACAAAAACGCGGAAGGCTACTCTTGCTTCGTGACTCTGCGTGCCAAGCACCCCAAAACTCAGGAGCTGCAGACGCTGCCGCCGTTCAAGCTGCCGCCCACGCATAAGCACCTGGTCACCAAGGAAACCGCGCTGGAGGCTCGGCACGCGGCCGCCACCTATGCCTTGTACCGGGTGTGCAGCATGAAGAACATCCACACCACGCTGCCCCCGGATTACAGGGACCTGTGGAAGGAGTTCGCGACGCTCAAGAAGGAGGACGTGGCGGAGGGAAAGGGCTGGATGTACGATGCCGACCCTTTCGCCACCCAGAAGCAGCGCGAGGACGAGAAGGCGGCCAAGGAAAAGAAGCGCAAGGAGCAGGAGGCAATCAAGGAGAAGGCCAGGAACATGCCGGGCGCTACTGGGCTGGTCCTCAGAAGCAACGCGGCGGGCAGCTCGGGAGGCGCCGGTTCCAATCCCATGAAGGGCTGGACTACAGTGCCCAAGATTGAGATGGGCAGGAAGACGCGTTCGCGGCTTGAGGATCTGCTACGGCGAGAGGTCATATGGAATCCCCACGGTGTCAAAATGACTGCAGCGCAGAAACAGAGTATCATCAAGGAGTTCACGACGTCGGGTTTCAGGGCCAGCCATATCGAGGAGGCAGTGGAAGAATGCAAGGACCGGGAGGAAACCCTGGAATGGCTGCTGATCCACGTACCAGAGGACGACCTGCCCAAGTGGGCACTCCCCGGAAACTACAGCGCTGGTGTGTCGGTAGCCGCGACCTCCGACCTGAAGCGGGAAGCAGCGATAAAACGGCTTTCCCAGTCCGGATACTCGATCGAACTCTGCAGAAAGGTGTACAATGACAGCGGTAGCGACGAGGATGCAACTGCAGAAGCTTTGCAAGCCATCCTTCTGGCTAGTGGCGATGGTTCCACGAATTCTCCGGGATCCCCAGAAGAGCCACTCGTACTGGGAACACCAGAAGAATGCTGGGAAGAAGAGATGGAGAGTCTCGAATCAGTGTTTGGCGAACAGTACCAACGCATATCCGATACTGTATGCCAAATCGCCATCGAGTCTGTTGAGAACGGGCCAAACAAGAACATCGCTACGGCAATTCAAGTACGCAGGTCGCCGCGATATCCTACTGAAGTGATAGTCGCTATGGTTTCGGAACTTCCGTCCTATATCAAACTCAGCATCATCAAGAAGACACTCTCGTATGTCCGAGAGTCATTGGGCGGCGAGCCCATGAAGATCTACTTCCTAGTAGACTGGGTCCAGCAGAACATCAATGAGATCATCCAACGGCCTGGCAAGCTAAAGGAGATTTCAGGGGTGGCTTCGACCGCTTCAGAGGTTCGGACGGTCATTTCGCGTCGCAAGACGGCCAGGCACCCGAAGCCCATGAAATGGATAACCGACGCTAAGAGCAAAGAGTCATGGCAGAGAAGGCAGGAGCAGCCAGATGTCAAGAAGATGATTGCACAACGGCAGAAACTGCCAGCTTGGCTGGTGAAAGACACTGTCGTCGATACAGTATTGAGCAACCAGGTGACCATTATTGCTGGTGAGACCGGTAGTGGTAAATCAACCCAATCTGTTCAGTTCGTCTTGGATGATCTCTACAGCAAGGGCTATGGTAACGTGGCCAACATCATATGTACACAGCCCCGCCGTATTTCTGCCCTGGGTCTTGCAGACCGCGTAAGCGAGGAGCGGTGCTACAAGATCGGAGAAGAAGTCGGTTACTCGATCAGAGGAGAGCACAAGTCAAGCGCCCAGACCAGGATCACCTTTGTCACCACCGGTGTTCTGCTGAGACGTCTGCAGACCTCCGGTGGACGGACCGAAGATGTCATTGCTTCACTGGCCGATGTCACTCACGTTGTGATCGACGAGGTTCACGAACGCAGTCTTGATACCGATTTCCTACTGTCCATCATCCGTGATGTGCTGAAGCGCCGGAGAGACCTCAAGCTGATCCTCATGAGTGCCACTCTGGATGCGGCAACGTTCAGAGACTATTTCACATGTGAAGGCCTCGGAGTCGGTCTCGTCGAGATCAGTGGTAGAACGTTCCCCGTGGAAGACTACTATCTGGACGATATCATACGCATGACGGACTTCAAGCCCCCATACGATCGATACCGCGACGACGGTCCGGCTGATTCGGATAAGTCCATCGATCCGGTCAACAAGATTATACAGAAACTGGGCTCGCGTATCAACTACTCCCTCCTGGCAGAGACGACAAAGGCAATCGATGCAGAGTTGTATGATACCAACAAGAAGGGCGGCATCTTGATCTTCCTGCCCGGTGTTATGGAGATCAATAGGACAGTGAACGAGCTCAGAGACGAGTCATCTCTACATGTGCTGCCCCTACACGCATCACTGGACACGCGAGAGCAACGGCGAGTCTTTACTAGCCCTCCTCCTGGGAAGCGCAAGGTCGTAGTCGCCACCAACGTGGCCGAGACCTCTATTACTATCGACGATATCGTTGCCGTCATCGACACTGGCAGAGTCAAGGAGACGAGCTACGACCCGCAGAACAACATGCGAAAGCTAGAGGAGACGTGGGCGTCACGCGCAGCGTGTAAACAGAGGCGCGGTCGTGCTGGTCGTGTGCAGGCTGGAATATGCTACAAGATGTACACTGCAAAGATGGAGCAGCAGATGGCGGAGCGGCCTGAACCTGAAATTCGGCGTGTGGCACTCGAGCAGCTCTGTCTATCTGTGCGAGCCATGGGTACGACCGACGTGGCTGGCTTTTTGGCAAGAACCCCCACACCTCCCACGACGTCGGCCGTGGAGGGTGCCATTAAGCTGCTGCAGAGAATGGGCGCCCTCGACGGCGAGGAACTCACGTCCCTCGGTCAGCAGCTGGCCCTGATCCCTGCCGACTTGCGATGCGGCAAGCTGATGGTGTACGGCTCCATCTTTGGATGCCTGGATGAAGCTGTCACCGTCGCGGCGATTCTAAGTACTAAGAGCCCCTTCCTCTCGCCGCCGGACAAGCGAGATCTGGCCAAGGAGGCGCGCATGCGGTTCGCTAGGGGCGACGGCGACCTCCTGACCGACCTTCGCGGGTTCCAGCAGTGGAGCGCGATGATGGACGAGAGGCTGCCGCAGCGGGAGGTGCGGAGCTACTGCGACGAGAACTTCCTCTCCTACAATACGCTGTCGGACATCGCGGCGTCTCGGACGCAGTTCTACTCGGCGCTGGTCGAGATGGGCATCGCGTCCCCTGCCGTATTTGAAAGAGGCGGCGGGGGCGGCGGTCGCGTTGGCGGACGTGGTGGTGCTGCTGGCTCAACGGCCGCGACCGCCTCGGCGTCGTCCATGTCCCTAATCCGGGCCCTGACGGCGTCGGCGTTCGCGCCGCAGATTGCGCGCATCCAGTTCCCGGACAAGAAGTTTGCGGCCTCGATGGCGGGCGCCGTCGAGCTGGACCCGGAGGCCAAGACGATCCGGTACTACACCCAGGAGAACGGCCGCGTGTTCATCCACCCCAGCAGCACGCTGTTCGACCACCAGGGGTTCGCGGGCAATGCGGCGTTCGTGTCGTACTTTACTATGATTTCGACGAGCAAGATCTTTGTGCGCGACTTGACTCGTGAGTTTCTCTCTCTCCTTTCTCACTATGTTCTGATAATATCTGGGAGTAAAGATGCTAACATGCGCAACAGCTTTCAATGCGTTCACCCTCTTGCTCTTCTCGGGGGCTATTGAGCTCGATACCATGGGCAGGGGACTGGTTGTCGATGGATGGCTTAGGTATGTTGTCGCCAAAAACGCCCCCAAACCCCCGTTTAAATACGAGCACACTACTAACGGCCGCCTATTAGGTTACGTGGATGGGCGAGAATTGGCGTGTTGGTCTCCAGGCTTCGGGGCATGGTGGATAACATGATTGCGTTGAAGGTCAACAACCCGCAGGCGGACGTGCATGAGAACGAGGTCATCAAGATCGTGACGAAACTCATAGAACTAGACGGATTGGATGCATAAGTCAAATTACGGTCGAGTGGTTCTCATCTAGAGTCACGCATCTTAGGAGTTATAGAAACCCGAATACAAGATATGTTAGTCTTGGCAATTTGCATAATTTCGGATATCTGCTCCCCTCCTCATGATTGAGTAAAATCGATCCGAGCATTTCAACAAAGATGAATTCTTGAATTTGAGAATACTCGCTTGAACATGAAAATGAGATTATTCAGTGTGGTTTGACTGAAAAGGCCAGCATTTCAATTCCACCTGGACCGACCACCGAAGATGGAGGGGCAGGTAGAGATGATGCTGTGTGTCGTGGCCTGACGGACTAAAGGCCGCGTCAGTTGCCACCTCTATGTTTCGCATCGCAACTTGCATCAACCACAATCAACATATATCTCATTCCTCTGCTCAATCGATCAATACATAGATACCCTACTCAATCCGATATCTGATTGCACATACTTTTTGTCCGCTGTTGCGAAGAAGAAAGATGACTCCCCTCGACAATGCCTTGCGTTCCAAGGTGAGTAAAGCCCAAGCCGGACGAGTCTCCCGCCCCATCCTCTAGGTCCCCGAGTATAAAGTTCCCAAGCTTTTCTTCTCAACATCAACTATGGCTAACTCTCTCTTCTGCAATAGAACGCCTTCCTAGGTACGGACGGCCTCACGCCCACCGTTTCCCCGCTTTGCATTTCAAACAGCCGCAGCGGGAATCATCAGTAACATGACATGAACTAACACACATAACCGTCTCTCTCAACCCACAGGCTTCGCCGCTTTAATCACCGCCGCCAGCGCCTACGTCATCTGGGGCAGCGACGTCTTCCCCGCCGAGGCCGACCCCAAGGGCAACCCCGAGGACTGGACGCGGGAGGAGCTGCGGAGGTGGCTGGCCAACGTGAGTTTATATCCATCTCACTCCACTTCATCGAAACCCTAAGCACTTTATATGTATGGGAGAGAGGAGCAACATGACCAGAGCTGATGAGAGAAACGCCAACCCCCCAACAGCGAGACCTCCATCCGCAGTCGGGCGACACGCGGGAACAGCTGCTTGCAAGAGTCAAGGCGAACATGCGACACATGCCCTAAGCAGTTTGATGGCCGATGAGGATGGGCGACGCAGAAAGGGTTGGTCAGGATTCACTAGGAGCCGTGCGCATTGGTCTGCCTGCACGTAGGGTCAAGGTTATATAGTATCCCCTTGATGGTGAAAGAGATGCTCCTACCAGATCATGCTGTACTGCACATACCGGGGATCACTTGATGATATTGGTATGGTGTTTATTTCGTTGATTATCGCACTTGATTGGATGAACTGGCCTATTGAGTATTCACGGAAAATATTATATCAAGAGCAGCGCCACCGCCCCGTATAGTTCGATATAGCCATCGTGGGCGAACACATACGGCATCCATTTATGATAAGCCTTTTGGCTGATCTTAAATATGTATCAAGCCCGCATTATCTCGGCCTGACGCTCTAACCGTTCGCTGCTATTGCCTGTTGCTATTCCATACCTACTTTAAGGTAGGAAGGAGGCAACTCCGCCATATGAGGCGTCCGGTTATGACTACTGTCCCGGCTCACTCAATCGGTAATGGCAGTTCCTCCCTAATTATACACATGTTGAGACTGGGTCTAAAACGGCGTTTTCCAGCCGCTATTCGCTAAACACCATGAGTGTTCGCTCAAAGCTCCCTTCCGGAAGCCTTCTCGGCAACGGTCTCCTCCTTCTCCTCAGTGATCTTTCCGCTCGGAGTCCAGTCAAGCGCCTTGAGTCTCTCCGAGAGGATGGGGTGCGAGAAGTGGTAGCTAGCATACATCCAGTCGGCATCCATTGTGCTGAGGTTCTGGATCTGCAGCTTGATCAGAGAGGCGGCCAGCTCCTGCTGGTAACCGAGCTTGCGGGCAAACTCGTCCGCCTGGAACTCGAAGCGTCGGCTGATGATGTTCATCAACAGCTTGATGACCGTGTCCATGGGAGCCAGGGCGTCGGAGAAGAGAATGAAACCAATGATAATGGGGTGCTCCTTCACGAAACCGAAATCATGGTAGAGAGAGGCATTGTTGATGAAGACGGAGAAAAGGGTGAAGATGTAGAATACGTGAATCTAGAAAGTCAGTATACGGACAACATAGCAAGAGCTTGGTGAGCATGAACATACCTGCGAGATACCAAAGAGGCGGGTGGTGTGGCCGAGGCTCCAGTGACCGAGCTCATGGGCCAAGACGGCGGTAACCTCCTCCGACTTGCTCTTCTCAATGAGGGTATCGTAGATGACAATGTGCTTCTTCCAGGGCAGACCGAAGAAGTAGGCGTTGCTGTGGGCACTGCGCTTGCTGCCATCGATAACGAACAGCTCCTGCAGGGGAAACTTGAGCTTCTTGGCCAGGGATTCGACGTCGTTCTTCAGCTTGCCGTCCTCCAGAGGAGAGAGCTTGTTGAACAGAGGCAGAATGGTGATGGGGTAGACGGTAATCATGAAGACCTGGAGACCAGCGACAAACAACCACAGATAGTAGAAGAACTGGTTGCCAGTCTTCTGGACAATGCTGAGGAAACCGGCGAGGACGGGAGGGGCGATGATGAAGGCGAGCATGTTCGACTTGAGCATATCCGTAATGAAGAGCTTGGGCGTCTGCTTGTTGAAGCCGAACTTCTCCTCGAGCACGAAGGTGTGGTAGATGGAGGTCGGCAGAGACAGGGCTTGCTGGATCAGGATGAAGGACAGGACGAAGACGATAGAGTGCGAGATCTCGCCGGTGAACCGGGCGGGGGCGACATTGAGGAGGAGCTTTCCGGTCCAAGCCCAGAGCTTGGGGAGGACGTCGAAGTGGATGAATGCGATGTTCTGAAGCTGGCCCCAGAGCCCACGGACGAAGCCAAACTTGGCCTTGGCGCGTCCGTAGTCCTGCGACTTATCGTAGACTTCCTGGGTGACCTCGGCCTCCAGGACCTTGGGCACCTTGGTCTTCTTCAACACCTGGTACTGTCGCCATGATAGGAACTCTTCGAAGAGGTACTGGCCGACGGAGAAGCCGATGATGAGTTTCTTCCATGGGAAGAGCGGTCGGTCCAGCGTCTGCGAAAGGCGCTATCGTCGAAATCGTGGTTAGTTGCAGTTCTTCTTACGCAATGATTGCGATTGATGCGATTGATGGTGACGGGCAAGGTTGGAATGTCTTACCTGGAGCAGATCCATCTTGAGTGACGCGATGGGTATCTTTGATGCCAATGCCAATCAAAAATACCAAAGGCGCAAACTGTTGTGTAAAATGTTGGTGGTCGAAGTATGAAACGTCAACCCGCGACGGAATGTAAGTAGACAGCGGGTCTACTTTAGCAAGGTCGCTGACAGGCTACTGCAGGCAGCATCAGCTTCAGTCAACGTGTTCTCCAGTTGCCAGTATCGTGCTGACCGTGGTTCACAGTGGGGGGCTGATGTGGCTGGTGAATTGTTCTGACTAACCCGTGAGGCGTGAGCTATGGTGGATACTGTCTTAAGTACATGTAGAAATGCAGGACCAGGACCAGAAAGCGACATTGAATAGGTAGATACCGGAATAGCTAGGTTAATTATTTATACTTAAATTATATCTAAATACGTGAATATAATAACCATTCGATCACTCTTCTTCTATTATTGTATTCAATGCCAGCTGTCTGGGAAAGCCTGGCTGTTTGGTTCGTCCAGTGTCCCTACTGCCAGGACACCCCACGTACAGAACCACGAACCCTGACGGACGTCCCACGTTCCCCGCGATGGATTTTCAGGGACCAGAGGCACTAATATTTAAACCACATCATAGCTTAACTTGAGTCATTCAATGCGAGATACCTCAGTTTGTATTTGCTACTTCCAAAACTTACATCCTACGTGCACGTTTATGCTTTGCGGGAAGTCATCAAACATAAAAAAGGCACACCTTATGCCAACAGCAGCAACACAGTGAGTAATGCGGAGGAGTCAAGCAATCATGGGTTTGACTCCAGATGATGGAGATGCAGCCCCCATGAGGAGTTGTTGGCACAAGCAGAGTTGTGGCTTCCAGCTTTAGTGTCACAATAGGCGCCCTTTGACAGGAGCATTGTCACAGAGCCATATGGCAGGATCAGCTCAGATTGAGTATTGACCTTTGGCTGGGCACGTGCCGTCGGGATGATGAAGTGCGCCACTCGATGTTGTCGTTGCACTGTTGGTCCAGCAGCCGCGCCGCGTCGCGCAAGCCGGTGGTTGAGGATTGCCCCTACCCATGGCAGCTGGTATATATTGTCCAGGCTCGTACACGCCTTGCTATAACT
This sequence comes from Arthrinium phaeospermum, assembly GCA_006503535.1. Classification (NCBI taxonomy): domain Eukaryota; kingdom Fungi; phylum Ascomycota; class Sordariomycetes; order Amphisphaeriales; family Apiosporaceae; genus Arthrinium; species Arthrinium phaeospermum. Next base: position 4,514,277 of record QYRS01000001.1, on the reverse strand, counting down.
TGAAGGGACATCTCTCAGGCGTCGCGATCGCGTACTAAAAAAAGCAATGGAGCCGGAATATGTGTGTTGTGGCCGTCAGAGCCATCATGGGGCTGTCGTGGGCCGGGGTCGATGCTCGATGAAGCAGTGCACTTGACTACGACTAGCAATGGAGCGCAGCTCATATATCGCACCAGGACATAGCAAAGAAAAGGAAAGAATACATTTCAGCATATACATGCTCACCCTATTGTAGCTATTGGTTCTCTCGAGTAACTAGTATGCACCGATTCCCGAGACAGTCAGTTGCGAGTTAGAGTCGGTTACTCCTATATTGCTCTTCGAGGTCGAGCGGCCCAGCAAGCTGAATCTTGGCAAATGGACATCGTGGAATGAGTATCAATGTTGTTAATGATTGTCTGCAGGCGCGTGGCGTATTCTATCCGCAACGAGCGCAGAAGAACGAACAATCGGTTTGTATTAGACACAGCAGTTCTCCGTTTCGGGAACTGATAACTCTTTTGGTATCCCTGAAAAGCCAGTAGTGTCATAATTTCGTCAGCAGAGGTAAATGGTAAGGCAGAGACCCTGGTCAGAAATGAGACGGCAGATTGGTGGCGCCTCTTTCTTCGGTCGGCGTCATCGCAACGGGGTCACATGCGAGATCTGTAGCACCAGCTCAGGTAACACCGCGCTCTTCCTTTCTGTGGGCTCCTCATAGCCAATGTATTGTGCCAGACAGGCAAGAATTCCCCGGTGGGGATTCTAAGCAGTTGGTCGTCCACCGACGTTTGTTCAGAGCCATCCTGAGCCAATGGACTCTTTGTGGAGGAAGTTCGTTCGAAACCCGGGGTCGAGTTCCTAGCCACTGCCAATCAATATTTCTCTATCGTAGTCTGGCAATGTTTCAGGAAACGAACGACCGCAGCTCAATGGAAGGTAGAGCCGATCACTTATCTTTGAAGCCCGTTTAGGCCGTTGGTCGAGGTTGTTTCCATAAAAACCGTGCGTCCGGAGGCCTACCCGTCCCGTTGTACTCTGTTGGTTGGCGGTCATCTTCAAAATAACATTGCAGGGGCGCAGAAAGGCTATGTGACTGAATCACACCTTACCCTCATTCGAAGACAGACCGGGAAGAGGCTCCTTTCCGTACAGTTGTTTAGTCAAACGAGTCTAGCAGGGGTTAGGTCTACAGCTGGAGGTGAGTTGCCGGTAGCGAGGCAATCTACCAAGTAGCAAGGATCATGCAGAATACTCACTTTGAATGCACCTCTGATTGGATAGAAATCATCAACACGTTGTCAGGGAGCTGTGCTCCATGATACACCGGGCGAACTGATGATATGGGGATGTGTCTGTTGCATTCCGGATAGTCCATTGATTGCTGACGATAAGTAGATGGCAAGGTCACCGGCCGCGTACGTGGCTGGGATCCCTGGGCGGAGAAAAGGTACCGCAACGACTGGATGTTCCTAGGGATCCATGAAGGTTCTTCAACACGGACCGCCCCGTCTTGAAGGGTATAGTAGTATGAGTTGCAAGCCTTCTGGGCGTACCCTCCCAAGGGGAGATGCAACGTAGTCGCGACGTTGAATTCAAGTACATGTAAATCTGCGTCTAGGTATGCTTGTGCCGTGGACATAAGCCATACCGGGGTGACAGCTCAGAATGATGAATAAGTGCCGCGACTTGAATGATAACTAACCAGGATGAGACTGGCAAGCAGAGTGATCATACGATGAAAGATCATGTTTGATGACGTGGGGACGATACAAGGCTCATGAGTATATTCGAGACCAGGTACACAAAGTACAAGATATACACAGGACAGAAGTAGGCCAGAGAATGTCTAGTGGGATAAAACATACAAACGGGAGGTAACGTGCTTTTGGGCGTTCCAAGCATTCAATGACAGGTACAAGCTATACCTTGGTACCAGCCCATGCCCTCAGTGAACCTTTCCAAGCCTCCATTAATTGCTGCCAGTTTAAGGCGCGTTTGCGCTAGGTGGTCGAGTCCGCCGAGTCTCGTTCAGCGCCTTGACCATGATATCGTCCTCCGCCTTTGCCCCCCTTTCCCTTATCCTTGGTGTCCTTCTCTCGGCCGGTCGAGTTGCCGACATTGCGTTCGCCGTTCTTTCGATCGTGTCCAGAGGTCACTCTCTGACCAGGCGCACCCTCCGTACTCTTAGAACCGCATAAACCCATTACCGATGGCGATGGAATGTACCGAATGACCGGAGAGGCTGTGTAAGCGAGAATGTCCTTCTCGAGGCAATGCAAGAAAGGGTTCTTTCAGATGATGAGAACTGTAGAAACTGCATTTTGGTCAACAACTGGTTCCCAAGGGGTTATTTGGCTTTCCTTAGCCCCGTTGGACATAACAGCACTTACTGGAAATTGAAGTTTGCGTGAAATTCACCAAAAGTGCCTGCAAGAAACCACGAGTGTTGTTTCCAGAGAGGAGCCGACCCTCACAATGCAGTGCGCCATTCGCAAGGCTTTATACCTGACCCAGTGGTATGTAGGAAGCTCGCGAGCCGATGACGAGGCGGAATTCGCGACGCCTGTACGGAGCATCATATCTAAACATTAGGTATGCACCTAGTGCAATCCTACAGCCGTTGGATCCCCATTGCGATGCCTGCCGCTTGCGCGCACCCTTGGATGTGATGTATCATCGAGTAAGAGGGTGCAGCGGGATAGGACAGTACGCCCGAGTCCGAGCGCTACTGGTGACCTCTGCTCGCCCAGATGATGCGATGATGATGTCGATGCGATGTTGTTTTCGACCCATGCCTCTTCGTATCCTTCCGTAGCAACATTGCGTCTGGTTTGAACCCCCATGAGGAGACGGCCTTGGGAGATCGCCATCCCTTCCGAGCACTATGAGAATATACGAGCCAGAACAATCCTTCCCGGCCCCCAATGCAACCATCTTGAGATTCGAGGCATTCATGATGGCTGTTGACCGTTGCGATTGGCTCCAGCCCCTGCAGCAAACCCAGCGCTCGTGGGTGATCGGGATTGCCCTAAGCCCTATGAGCTTCCTTCAGACGCAACAAAATGACATTTAGCAAACAACCCATTCGCAGGTCCCGACAGACTGGACGGAGATAATGGCACGGGGTTAGAGAACGGCTCAGGGGCGATGAATGGTATCCTATAAGTATGCATGGTTGACATCAGTGTGCACACGAGAAGGAAGCAAAGATGAGGAAGGCGGCTCTGCTCAACATAATGCGGCGAAAATGTCACCGTTACGTCGACATCCCTTGCTTCAAGGACTTTCTCCCTCCCTGGCGCCGATGGCATGGGCGGGCAGACCTGCAATGCACAAAAAGTGCTTTCTTTCGGCCGAAACCCGAATTTCGGCATCGGAAATTGTCCGGCTCCAAACTCCAATCACCAGTCTCGAGATCCTTTGACATTAGCTTGCATAGCGGGCGTACTCTCATCTGCTGGTCGAAGCCCCTTGCAGTGGTGCCGCAGGTGCAGCCGATATATTCCATGAGAGTTCGGGCAACCTAGCTCTCTTCCTCCCTCCCACCGTGACTCGGCTCTCTTCCTCCTCTCTCCAAGCATGGCCCGTAGAATTCCAAATAGACATGGATGCGACCCTTGTTTCTCATATCCCTTCCATCTTTTAGTGCAACTCGCGGATCACTAATCACCAGAACTGGAAAGCCTGATGAGCACTGAATTACCGGCGCGATAGACATCCATGCCAATGAAAGGCCCCTGGCTTAAGTGGCGTATGCCTGTACCACACTCACCCCACGTGGCTGTGTGTGACCAAGTGGCTGTTCATGCCCCAGATCCCCTATGACTTGTCGCTTCGGCAGCCAAGCGGCAGAAACAGATATGTCGTGCATTGCAGTTCTGATTAAAGCTGACGTCGGATTTGGCGACATCAACTTGGAGGCCGCTCCTCGGATTGCAAAGCTGATATCCTTTCTGGTCTTGCAGCAACACAGCGAAGTGCTGCGAGGTAGGCGGCTTGCTTGGCTTCCATTATTCAATGACATATCGATGTTGCCGTCTTGTCAATCCTTCTTTGGATATATGTGATTCTTGGTGGGTATTTGGAGGTACGATGTCTGAAATAAGTAGATCGTCGGATCTACCAGTGTGAACGTGTATGGTTTTGACCCATTTGGCTGGGGCGGATCCTAGATTGGGACAGCCAGGATATCTTTTGGATCTTTAAATCTGAACCTTCCTCCAATGAAAAGAACGAAGTTCGATAGAGTTGGAGGGATGGCGCTTTCAAGGAGATGTGAGATGGCCATTGACCAACCAGATACACTGGGCTGGCATCGTCGGGCATTTTGGTGGTAGAAGGGAAATGGAGTTAGAAGGGTGGCCTTAAACCCATCATTTTTAGGGACTTATTGTCGTGTCCGTGAGCCGGGTTAAACATTCCCCCCAGAAGTCAGATATGTTACGTTACCACTCCCAACGAACGTTACCACTCCCAACGAAACAGTCGTACCAATGCAGTTTCTATGTTCTGCTTCTCTCTTCATCCCTGCAATAATAAGAGGATAATAAGATCAACTCTAAAGTAGGGCAAGCGCTACAAATCTTCTTGGACCCAATTGCCGTTGCCCGGGACATCTACTAGTAGATGCTTCTGGCGTCTAGTCTACGTCCCCTCCAACTTGAGCCTTCGCCTGGCGATAGGCAATACTCATGAAGGGATTGGAACTTCATCAGACCAATAGAAACGAAATCATGGTGAAGAATCTCCGGCAGCAATGTTGTAGTGCTTGGTAAGGACCGGCACTTCGGTATTACATATGACTACCCCTCTTTGCAATTGGAGGTAAGTTCACTCATTTTGGGAGTAGGTGATCATGGAATTTCAAATCAGCATGCCTTGCCAACCGGATTTCCTGTAGGCAATCCTTTCTTCATTAAGCTATCTTGCAGTACATGTCCACTCTACGATAGACGGGTGATGGAATAGAGCTCGACATTGACGCCCATGCAAGGACCAAACCAGCAACCACCTTCATCATAACCAACAGCCCCCTTCGGAAGTCGACCCAGCAGCTGCAGAGATCGATAAAAATGTCTGTCGCGTCGAGATGCATACGGATAGGCTCACCGCTACAGGCTTGAGTTGGTGCTTGGGCCGTAAAGTGTCATGGTCAAATAAAAACTTGCTTACGTGCAGCTTCACCACGTTCACTTGTCACGCAACACGTGGCAGTTATTCTTTGTACTCGTCGATGAATCCCATCTAAACAGCTTGTTTCCTCCATCCACCTTTGGTGTTTTCGGCCGGCGCTATCGCCAGTTGCTCCCCATTCCAGGCATAGAACTGTCATAAAGTGAATGGGAAGAGCCCTCAGAGCGAAGCGATCGACTGGTGGAAGACAACTCAATCTGGCTCAGTAGCATCGCCGTCGGAACCGCGCAGCCTCGTTATTGTCAAGTTGGGCACCTATCGGTAAAGCCTCGATCGCAGCAGTCAAGAAAGACGAATGGGCTGCCCCTTACACACCATCTCGGATTATGGCAAAGTCATTGGTGGCCCGAGAAAACAGCCCCCATCCATCGGCTGCGGGCCGAGCCTGCTACAATGGGGGTCAGCGAATCAGACCCGAAGTTCCCTATCAAGATACTCCGTTGACCGCCAAATACCTATATTTTCAAGTTGGCCTGGGCGCCTAAACGGTCTCTTGACAACATCCGTCTTACACCCTTCTCCGGCACCACCACAGGACTCGCTGTGGCAGACATACAACCATACTGGACTCCAAAGCGCCTGCTACCTCGAAAGCGGCAACCTGATCAAGACATACAGCCTGATGGACTTGGCTAAGTAGCGATTTCAGGATGGGTGTCTATATTAATGAACGGTCTCTTCATCCTTATGGAGGCTTCAAGGGCATACTGAGTGCGCCAGTATTGATATCACTTCGAGAACGCCATGGCAAGCACAACTCACCCGTTTGAAGCTCGGCCTCTGAGTATGAGCTGTAGAGACTACTACAAGCCGTTGTCGACTCCTAACAGGTCTCGTATGCAGAACTCCCTGGTCAAAGGCTTTCGGAACCTGACATGTCTGCGATGCAGAGCCCAAACCAAAGAATCTTGACAGATTCCCTGAGCTGTATCCAGACCAAGACGTCTGTAAGTCTCGCTTTATTCTTCGTTCTTCCAACGGGCTACATCTGAACCATGTGCAGTGCTCAGCAGCCGAGCCGGCTGGCCCTGGATTGCAGCAAGAGAGAGGCAATTTGCCAACGAAGACTTCCACCGAGGATTCTTCTACCCGAACAATCGTTGCCTGCTATATTACGAACAACGCATCAACTGTCTGGACCTCCGACTATACGAACTAGAGATGGAGGAAGACGACGAGGCCCTGTGTCAGTTGTCATTTGATCCCGAAGAATTCCTGGCGCAGTTCCGTGAGTTGGCCGATCCGACTGTATCATCCTCTGACAACGGCCAACCGCGCCAACCCGGAGCGGACAGTCCCGAAGAGGGTAATCTGGTCGAGACCAAGCGCAAGCGCATGAGAATGAAGGAAAAGCTTATACAGGAAATGAGCGTGCTCTTGGAGAAATATTGTCAGTATCCTTGTTTTAACCCCCTGGGGTGGACACGGCGCTTACAGAGGCCAAGTCAACCTCCTTAACGCCAGCCAGGCTGTGCAGACCAAACCCCGGGTCTCTCGGGAGCAGCACTACGCGTTCTACAAGAAAATAAAGCACAAGAACAGACTGGCCGAGTCGGCCTCCCAATACCTTTGGCACACCGACGACTTCGTCACCCTGAATCCCAACCTGGTCCACCAGCGCTTTGAGGGTCTGCTGTACACCTCAAGGCCTTACCTGTGGGTAAGTTGGACTTTTACTTCTCATTGACTCGACAATATCTGAAATAGACATACGCTGACGACTCGGGGCCGGCTCCAAGGAGATCGTCGACTTCTTTCGCCGGGCCTTGTGCTCTTTCTGCCACTGCTTCCCCCCTCCTCCTCCCCGATCTGACAGAGACGAAGAGGACGACCCTGAGTACGACTACGATGCCCGCGCCCTCGAGTGGCTGAGCAGGTTCCTCCTGGCACCCACCGTTGCCGCCCTCTTGCTCGTGCCCGTGGCCATCTTGTTCTTTGCCAAGCTCAGCAAGGCGGCTGAGTTCGGCGTCGTCCTGACCTTTGTCGCCCTGTTTGTACTCGCGGTCTCGTGCTTCGAACGGAGCACCGTCAAGATCATCATCGGGGTTTGCGCGTTCGAGGCCGTCTTGGCTGCGTTTCTGGCGAAGTGAGATTCCGACACTGTGGGCGAAGGGTTTTGCGGTGGTTGCTTTGCGTTCACGGTGTGATTCTTCGTTTTGTCGGGTTCGTCTCTCTTAATGTTGGCTTGGGTAAGAGGGATACGCGAAGATGGGTCGGTGAGCACAATAAAAAGAGAGACATTGCTATATACGTAGATTCACGCCCTAGAAAAGCTCACAGTTCATTATGGCGACACATGTTCTTACAACACGAATGCTCGCATCCAGATCGGCCGGCAAGCATGGCATGTCGTTGAAATTGCCCCGTACCAGCGGGCGCGCCGGAGCGAATCAGATTTCACGATTCCATCAACCTATTGCTTAATAGGGCAACCTGGGCTTGCCACCAACTACCCAATAGGAGTTTGCCACAAGCTCGTCTTGCCGACGGGGCTGCCTGCTGGATCGTGGCTCAGGATTGGGGTCAGTGGCTAGGCATGTGTTACGTTCTCTACGTAGTGTATCCTTCTTTGGTAACCCTCCCCATCCTAGTTGCCTCGTGGTAAACCAGTCGCTGCCGTCGCCACCGCCTACAATGCATGTAGACGCAGGGGGCCAAGTCTGGTTTGATTAAGTACGCAACGGAGGTCAATCAGGCTGTCGACCGGCGTACCGAATCGACACACCGCTTCTTCGGCTACGGTCTAGATATGCTCCCCGGGAAAACCACGTCTCCTTGCCCATGTATTGATCAGCTACAGGGGCTACGTTATCGAAACTGGCATCTGTATGGTCACATGTGTCAGTGACATCGCACAAAAGAGGCTAGCACATCGAGTTACATGAGACGGACCGGAGTACGACTACCCACGTCGACCCATGCAGGATTGGCATGTATACTCCAACGCAGCCCAGTACGCAGCCCTAAGTTGCGAGTGGGTGCGACTTACTAGTCCCATGCTCGGGGGCAGGAATCCATGCCCAGCTGCCCAAGGCCGGCTCTAGTGATCCGGATGTACAGTCTGGCGAAGCGGGAGGGCAAAATTTGGATCTGCTCGCCTTGAAACCACTAACTATGCGAGCGCCGGGGTCAATGTTTTCTACACATAGAAGCCGGGCGTCGGAGTGGAGTTCGCGGACAAGCGATAGGACATGGTGGAGATTGAGGGAGACCCAGGGTCTATTCCATTCAGAACCTACCTAGACTAACAGAGAAAAGAGAGCATGGTCTTGTTGGCAAGGGAACCGTCATATCTCTCATATCATGGTATGCATGCAGTTGGGGGCGGTTTCTGTAGGGGCTCGGAGCTGGGCGGCAAACGCGCTGCCAGGAAGATGTACCTGTTTCCCCTGAGTATTGACGCATGTCCCCACGACATCATATATCACTCGACGGTTTAGTCTTGTATAATGAATGAGACTACATAGACAACTTCATGTCACATCGAGCCAGTAACCATTGAGCCAGTAACCACAGTCGCCGCAATGATATTTTGGCAGCTCCAGAATCTCAGGAAGGTCCGGGGTACGGTCTGTCGGCTCACCAATGACGGTATGGCTCATTACCAAGATGATGCGAAAGGGATAGCACACCGATTGCTATCGATTGCTACTGTCGGGTGTCGTTGAAACAACATAGATGGATGCTAAATATAATGGCAATAAGACTGGCTGCGCATGGCTACCCCTGAGACAGGCCGAATTACCCGCGTTCGACGTTTCTGGGGCTGGAGGTAGGGAGCAATCACGCTGACGCTCAGAGACTATGAATATGGGATATCTGGGTGATAATGTTTCCAGGGCTGATGGAAAACAAAGATATTGAATGGTGTAAAAGAAGAAATATGGACGCTGCTGTCAATGTATGAAACCATCAAATGCAACCCCATCTTCCACGCCTCAGATGATGGACCAGAGGTTTTCAGCTGCACGTCAGACGAACACGTCAAAAACATTGGTCCAAAGAAGTGGATGTAACGGCTATTCTGCGTTGCTACTTGGCCCTGATACTTACAAACCAACAAGCCTTGGGCTACGCGTCTTGTGTCCCATCAGTAATTATCCAGGGATTCTTGCGTCGGTTGAATATCGATGGCCGATATTACAATACTACCGCTGGTAGATGGAGGTATTGGGGGATGTCGTTTGGTGCCAAGCCACGAGAATGGATGGGGACCCGGAATCCCTGCCGTTTGCTTCGAACTGCGTTTCTAGGGGACATATCTATCTGATGAAGATAGGGGACACTATTATGTTGGAAGGGTAATGTGACAGAATCAAAATGGACGGAATTGGTGATGCGATGGATGATCTTATGTTGCATAGGCTGGTTGGAAGATATTACCGGCATTATCGTGCGTAGCTCTTTTCTCCTGACTTAGGTTAATTACAGTTGAGGTGATACGAAAAACCAATCGTGTATATCAAGCAGCGTTGACATAAACGATTACATTTCTGAACACTAGAAATAGCCGTATCGCATCTCGTCGCGTATAGTATTGACGAGATCGCGTTTCGGGCAAAGGCAATGAAGTCAAATACAACCGATACAGTTGTCGGTGACTCCTGTTTGAGGGTAGTGCAGCTAGTAAACCCTTTGGTCCAGGAAAGTTTGAACATTTCTCTATGTTGGGGCTAATGATAGGGGCGAGTCAACTGAGTAGTAACGCTTAGTAGTATCAAAAGCGATGTTCGGGTTTGCTCAAGATCAATTATTCACGAAGCACGAATAATATACAATACGGAAGGCTTGGCTAATGGAGAGCGAAGGCCCATATTTGAATGATTAATCCACCGGGAATGCGCTGCAAATAACAGATATATCCCCCAAGCGAGCATCGTGCACCCCTCACTCGCCTACCACTTCTAACACAATGCTTATGTACTGTCTGATCACGCCCAACTTCTGTTGAAATCAACGCTAGCTGCAACTCAGTCAATTATTAAACTTCAGACAAGAATTGCCTCGAACACCAATTCTTTGAAGAGCAGACCAGGCCGGAAAGGGGCTTACCACAGCTGGACTGAGAGGTATTTACTCAATCAACCAAGACGGACAGCTGGTAACAACGAACGCGGATAACTCCTGATGAGCATTCAAAGTTCGATACGACTGACCAGACATAACGAGAAGCGAGGCTAGGTTGGGCTCAGTGCCTGCAAGCTGTCCTTGGGCAAGGCATTGTGCCACCACAAAGCAAAGGGAGCTGTTCGTCATTCGCCCGGTTAGCCATGTACTCAGGATCATGAAGGCCATCCACTCAGCGAACAGTCCGAAGCAGTCGGTCGCAGGGAAGCCCGCAGTACCTAGCGCCGGTGCGTTCCCGCCTTGCCCATGCATCCATGAGCCTCACCTCCGCCTGCCGAACTCAACGTCTGCCGTCCGGGAAAGGAACCTGTCCGTTCAAGTGGTATCCCGTTGAGCTCGTTGGAACCGGGGACCATTCAGCTGTTTGGAGTCGCACATGCTTGTATGGCTACAGCCAATCAGATCCCCAAGCGACATGGTTAGGAACAAGACCCTCTGGCGCCTCAATTCGGTACATATTACGTACATATCATATGAACGATTGACAGGTCTTTCTAAAGAACGAAAATAACCAAAAGAATGAAAAGTGGTCTTTTTTTCAACTCGGTTTCCATTGGAAGCCGATTTCGGATTTCCGGGAGGTCAAGCAGAAGACAGACGTGCAACGATTGGAGCAGCCGCTGAAGGTTTGCGCACACCAGCCCCCTTGCGAGCGCTGACAGGACAGGGGGGTTGCAGGTACTAGGGTCTGCTATGCCGCACAGCTCTGAAGAGAATCGAGAATACATTTGGGAAATTCGTAAGGGCGGGACAACCGGGGGTGTCATTGAGCACCGTGCTCTTGATTAATGGAAGGCCAGGTACAGATGAATAGCAACAGGAGGGTTGCCTCAGGCTACAAGCACGTTGGTCTGGAGGGACCGAACAAGACACCAAAAGGGTGGACGCACTCTGGCGCGCTGCCATTCGGTGCGAGCGCGGTACACGTCCTTGTGCGTGTCTCCTCCCCCTGGTATCACGCGACGCACGTCTTTCGCGCGACTGGGGGCGAGCAGACACTGCTCTTCTTCCCGCTTCCATACCGGATTCGATCCAATCGATACTTCGAGGTACCGTTCCTGCCATGTATCACTCGCAGGGGACGGGGTGGCGCCCGGTCGACCAGGTCCTTGATAGCCACACAGTCGTCCAGTGACGACACCCGGACTGATTCTTCCCTACACCTACCCTACGTCTCTATGTCTTCGCTTCAGCCTTCTGCGACCCTCTTCCTATCCGCTACCCCTACCTTCTTCTCATATCTCATATCTCAATATGCATACACCCATGATGTGTGGAACTCTCATCAAGTCCATGGGCTTGCACTGATAGGCATTTTCTGGAGAACATACCGTTGGGGGTAACGCTTTGAGTCGCGGTAAATGACGAGCGGTCAATTGTCTACGCCACTTGGGGAGCCGACACTTCGCTAAGGCCCTTCCTTGTCTGGTCATCATTCGACCCAGCTGCGAAGCAAAGAGCCGGGGGCCCGTCCGGGGAGGGAAGGTCTCCAGAAACCCACGAGAGCTTGGAGGTGCCGTGAAAGAAAACCGCTGTACAAGAAGCCCCAGAGGTGTGAGTCCATTTCCGACCAGTCGCTCAAGAGTTCATCACAGGCCTATTTTGTCCATTTCAACAACGGTTCCAACCACCAGTGAGTGTTCTTCTACTGCTATAATAAACTCCAAGAGCCAGCAGTGAATACATACCCGACCGTTGATTGCTGGCTGGCACTGGAACCCCGTCAGTCATCGCTCCCCAGCAGTGCAAGTTCAAGCGAACCTCCAGACACCATTCGAACAAGATATATAGCTCTAGGAACGGCAGCGATGCAGACTAGAGGAAGAATGAGAAGAAGCAGTCACCTCAAGGTTCCAAGGAAGAAACCCGAGGTTGAATGAACCTCACGACAGACAAGAAACATGTTTAGTGCTCTAGTCAAATAGGGAACGAGTCTGGTCACTACATCCGGGGGCCACTTGCGCTTGGTTGATAGCATCTGACCTAAAGACCAATGTTACATCCCACTTGTGCCTTGCTACGCCTGGTAGTCTGACTTCATGTGTCCTTTGATTCGTCTCAAGAAGCCATGTCCAACTGCGACCTCTAGCATGGCTTCCCAGGTGAACCTACCTGTAGTCAGCTCTTTGAGAAAGGGACTCAAGTAGGCCAAGACGCCGTGACCTAAATGGCACTTGCCATCCCAGCACAGCATGCTTCCTTTAGCAGACCCAGCGGGCCGATCCTTGACAGCACTGAGTGAAAAATCTTACCAAGCAAGGGATTGGCAACGAAATTCGCTAAAGAACCCACATTCTAGGACCCAGGACCAGGGGCTCCAATTGCCAGCACATGGCAAAAAACGCTCTCCTGGCATGGTTCCTTGAGCGGCATCCCGGGAGCTGCATACCTACTGCATATCTTGAGGACAAGCCAACCCCTTCTGGTCTCCAACATTCGCCCGATTGATATACGAAGAAGCTATCGAGTTCGCCGGTCTTGTTTCAGGGCGTAGTCAATCTTGGCTTGCCCATGTCCGTTGGCTAATCGTTTCTTATCCAAGAACCTAGCTAACGGGAAACACAAACTGTCCGTCGGCCGTGTAACCGCAGGTCTGAGGCCGATTCGAAAACGAGTTCTCATTTGTCCTATGTAGACTCCTGCTAGTGATGTAACTTCGAGTCGCATGGTATTGCAGAGGTAGTTTGTTGTACTCTCAGACGTCCCTGCTGCCGCACGAACGCGAACGCCAGCCAGTCAACCTATCGGCACTGGCTGAGACAATATACGATACCATGTAACGGCCAAGCCCATCGGGCGAGTATGGAGAGATAGTCTCTCCTCGTCATGGATCTCATTCGTCCGCTCTCCCTACGACACGACACGTTGAGAGCCGCGTAGGAACCCATGGGCGCGCATTGGATCCGCAGACTAGCTGCAGGTCTCAATGGTACGGGAACCACTGGCGGAGACGGCTCTCGAAGCCCATGATGCCCACGGCAAGGCAGAAATTAATCCGCGGCCCGCCCGGGAGACACGACAAGCGAACCAGTGATGGAGCCTTGCTTCCAATGGCAGATCGAAAGTAAAGAGGCGCTCCTAATCTCCGTCTCGTTGCCGAACATGATGCTCTGCCTTACCATGCGTCTGTGCGGTGCGGACAGCATCATCATGGCGCTGCGGGCTTGTCGTTGCCAACCAAAGTCCTGCCGGTTCCCGCGTTGGACACCCGGATTTCGTAAACAAAGCTGTCTTGTCACGGTGCCCCAGACGGTTTCTACCTGGTCTCTTATGATACAACCCCTATCTGTTCTCCACGGTTGGGTGTAGTCGAAAAGCGTTAAGAACACGGTAGAGATATGTGACTTGCGCAGTTCTACCTCCATCTGATAGGAACAGAAAGGATCCAGGTTGGTAGGGATTTAATAGCCATTGGGACATCCGGCGGTCGTCCGTCCACTCATGGCCATTCAATTTCGCGTGTCCCCAAGACGTCGTAGACGCCTAGGTCATTGAGAAAACGCAATCCATGGGCAGGCAGTGTTATATTACGTCCAACCAGTAATCACAGCCGCATCAATAACATATTGACAGTCCCAGAATGCCAAAAGTGCTTAGGGAGAGTGAATATGAAGGTTCAATTACCTATTCTTTGGTCTACCCGATTGAAAACGACGTACTGCCACACCGAAGAACTATCAACACCCTGCTCCTTTGCTCCCCACAATGTGACCTCCCATGGCCATCCATCCCTACTGCAAGTTGTTCGAGAAAACCTGAAGGAAACCCTTGCGCAGTCAGGGTGGGTGTCTGGAGTTCGGTCCCGCTATCGTGCTGCTGTTGGTGCTGGCGCTGATAGTGCTGGCGCTGATGGTTGGCGTGGTGCTGGCGCCGGTGTGTTGGACGGCCTGTAGATCTTGCTCGTAGTGGCTCCCATGTTGTAGGTGCCGGATCGTGCCGTGGTACAGGATTCTGGCGGTGCGCGACCCGGCCGGCTTGCGAGGCCACGAGAACTTCATTGTGACCTATGTAATGTTTTTGTGCGAAGAGACCCTGATCTTGGGACGAGTAGCTAGATGAGGGGATGGGAAAGAGAGATGTGCCGATGTATAGACTGGTAAGTCCTGCTAATTCGCAGATTAAGAGTACAAAGACAGGCTGTCCTCACAAGTACAGATTTTGAAGGATAGGCTGGTAAGAGCTAGGATAGGTAGAGTGTAGATTGTGTTTATTATGTATACAGAGGATCAAGGGGTACAGGTAACTCTTTATATAGGTTTGGGATTTTGTAAAGCTCCCACGCAATCGCCAAGTTGTGCGTGTAGATTTCGAGTCTGCGAAGGCAACGATCAAACGTCGCTGGAGAATGAACCAATGGTGCTTCGACCTGTACCTAACTACCAATACACTGAGCGTCTCCCTCTTGGCCTTTGTCTACCCTTAGGGCTTTGGCTGTGCCTGCAGGTAATAAAGCATATGAAAGGATGGAATGGCCAGAAATGACTGAATCCATGCATTACCTATCACGTTGGCATCAAGTGTGAGGAGCACTAGTCGTCAGGCTGTGCCCCGTTCGGCTATGTCGCTGCGCAGTGCTTGAGCGGTTGAGCGTCGAGGGGTTGTACCGCAACTGGAGATGATTGCATCGAAACCGAAGCTCTTCTTCTTAGGCCACCAGTGCAGGACTTATTTTTGATCGAGTCTCGTCATGAAAGAAGATCCGAATCGTGAGCAAGTGAAGCTTCTTCCTTCACTGCGAAAGGACTCACTGCGAAAGGACGGACCGAGTGGTAAAGGGTACATTTCCCTGGGCCTTTCTTTCGCTTGGGAATGGGCTGGCTGGATTGGCGACCTGCAACCTCTTCTCGGTATGGTTTAGGGCCCGGCAGCAGCACAGACAGGGTGGGCGATCTTCCACAGCGTAAACAACAGATAGCTTTGGCCAGCCACCGACAAGCCTGCAATAGCAAGGGGGGAGGTGCCCCTGTTTCAACGCCCTACACCGTACAGTCCAATCGATCCAACTGCCGAGCTTCGGGATAGGGTACATCGGTGGTTACAGCGCCGAATAGCTGACGAGCCCCGTCGCGGTCGTGCGATGAGTCGTCCAAAGGATCTAGACTTTCTGTTGACCAGCTTAATCTAAGGTTCGTTGCCCATGGTAGCGGATGATCTCGTGGCGCAACCAGAAGGCCTTGCCATCAACCGCGCCAGAAGGTCGGAGTCTATGTCGCAGAAGGAACAGCGTCGTATTAGAGACTCTTGCTCTTGGCTGTTGCAATGGCAACTTCTTTTGCGGGCTGAATGATGGGCAGGCTTTGCCATATCCTTTTAGCTGAGAGTTGCCTGAGCCGAAACCAGGTAAATCGGGCTTTGGGTAGACGCGAGAGAGCCACGAGCAGTGGACAGGGCCTGGGAGGTAACATTAAACAGGCAGTTGCAGTGGTTTCTGTAGTGGCCACCCCTGCTAACCCGGCATTCGTGGCGGGCGGGCGATTCCCCAAGGGGGATTTAACAGCCCTAACCAGCCCTGGCCCCAGGCACCCAAATCCCTGGGAACTGCAACCCTGGTCCCTCCTTTTTGAAGAAAAAAGGCCTTCGCCCTGAGCCAACTCTTCTATTGCCTTGTCGCTTAGATGCCCATCTCGCAGAACGAAATATGTTAGTGACGAGTCCAAATGGGCCAAAAACGTTCAATTGCTTACCGAAGATCCTTAAAGCGCCACCCAGCAGGAAGGTACCGACCAGGCAAACGACATATCGGGGACCCGTCATTCAATTCAATCGAAGACCCTCAATTCAATTGAATCGAGAGAAGATTTGCAACCCGGATTCCTAAATCTTCCACAATGGCTCCCGACGTCCGGGGCTGATATTATTCATGCTTGCCGAGACGAAGGTGCGAAGGAGATTGAGTTATCATTGATGGTGCAGTAAAGACTTGCAGTCGCTGCTCGCTAGTTGAAAGCGATTGATCTACTCATTGGATTGCTCTGATGAAGTCTTCCCATGAGATGCCTGGTTTCAGGAGATGGTAGGGGGTTATTCGCCCCCTTATCTTGGGTCCGAAGGGAGATATGGGGACCACCGTCCGGGCGGAGACGAGAACCTTCTGGCATCCAAACGGACTAGTAGATGCGTTAGGGGATGCCGGGAACGGCTGGTCTTCCCGCTTCCGATATGTTATGCGTTACCCCCACGGAGTGCGACCACCGCATTGGGTGGCCAGCGTGGGCACGAACGCCTTGGCTTCGATAGTTGGTCAGGTGTCCCCCTTAACACCCACTCACGACGCTTTCCGACCGGCTTCGCTAGCCGGCAATGTCGCCAAACGTTATCGCATTACGTTAGATCCGTTGTCGTCGTTGGGAGGATATGGGGATACCCAGTCCCCAAAAACCCCTTGTTGGAACGCCGGAGACAGGACGATCATTGGATTTGCTTGGTAGGGGGAAATACAAACAATCAAATGATCGCACGACAAGTTTGGCGCTGGAAACGCAAAGGGTGAAGAGCTTCGAGGCGCACCTCAAAAGGCCTTTTAAATGTGAGTGGGAGGCCCTGGCTATTTATAAGAACTTAGCACTTGCATATTAACAAGGGTTGCCCCTAATGTCAACCTCTCCCTGATTGATCGGAGGTAGTTCCATGGCAGGAAGGTCGTACCATGAGTGACAAATGCCAATGAGATTTGGCAAGATGCCAGTGGGCTTCAGCTTTTTGGGGCATCAAGCTAGGCGGAGCCTGGAGACAAGGATTGGCCAGTCAATGGCTTGATAGGCATATTCATGCTTGATCAATCATGGAGGTGAATGTGATTGAAAGCATGCGAGGAGGTGAGGCGGCTGTTGGAAGGTTGCGTCTTTTCTCAGAGCTGAGTCTCCAACTTTACATCCGATCCAAACTCGTGGCTTGGTTGATCTTAAGCTGCTAGGCTAAACAGCTTGCTTCGTTAGGAATAAATAATGTCACCTTAATCCCTGGCCACAACATCATGGAGTGTTACGACCTGATACTTAAGCACAAACAATGACTTGCAGTGTCCTCGGTACGGGTCGCATTTCTTCTGTTCTAATGTTCTATGTCTGTATTATGGTCTCGCATTATTTCTTGTTCTAATGATTCACTGTTAATTTCGTTCTCGCTCGATATGGACGGTCATGTGTCGCCTCTGACCTTCTACTATGGACCCAAGGAATCTGGTTCCACCAATTTGGGCAACTGCAATCCACAAAATCCATAAGGACTAACAGTAGGAAGCCAGTCGAGATATTGTTAGTCAAGACTATCTGGTTCTCTTCATCCTGTGTGCTTCAGTTCGAAACGACCCCACGACCATATGATGGCTTACCATAGGCCAGTGATATTGTCACTTCAGAAGGCAGCTACAAGCAGCATAAGAAACGACTCAATGCCACTGTAAACAACTAGCCTCCCTGCTCACATCACAAAATTTCGGCAGCACATAGCCGGAGACCAACATGGTTGGAGGCTTCGAGTCATCACAGTTAGGATGTACGACTAAACGACGAGACAGTAAACCATGAATACATCTACCACAGCCGAAGATTGACTTGGTAATTCTATTATTGGGTTCAGTTATTCTCGTTTCAATCCTTGCGTGAAAGGGGGTGTATGACCAGAGCCCAATTGCTTCCCCTAAGCGCCTGCGCAGCATGACCACCTCAAGTGGGAGGTCAAGATGGCTTCAGCCTCGTTGAAGATGATGAAGTTGGTGCTTTATCTTCCGTTGATGCTATGCATGCGGACTGGCAAGTTTGCTGCGCGCTACACACCATCCCGTGCTTGCCACATCATCATTGGCGACAGTATACCGCCCCCGAAGTCTCACTGTCCGGCCACATGCAAAGAATCGGCGTGAAACAAATGGTACGGTTTATTGAACCAACTGGCTTTGTTGTAGCCATCAGCCGTTGGCCTACAGAAAATGTAAGCGTTCATGTCGTCCATTTCTCGTACACCCTCTCCTGATGTCGAGCCTCATCATTCTGTGCATTGCGATACCGACTACGCGCGCTCTATTTCTTGTCGGCGCTTGTACGGATGCCTTTCTTAGCCTCGAGATGCGGCTGTCATCGAATCCAGACTATATCTAGCTACGTTAGTTCCCAGTTCGCCGATGTGTTATGGCAGGAAAAATCAACCAACCCATCAAGACCACAAGCACCTCCAGGACCATGGTGGATATCGAGTCCAACCCAAGCACCCCTTTACGGGCGAACCAAGCTCCTCCAGGCTCAGATCTCCCTCAAACAGAGAAACTTGATTTCAACGGTACGTGTTGCTTGTGTATACACTACCTCTAACCAGACTGACTCGGGAGGTCCGCGGGGAAAAGATGACGATATCTCAGATCTTTACACAGATGAAGATGTCTGTATGTTGCTCATCCATATTATACTTGTCCTCTACAACATAGATAGTATCTGGTTGACATTCACAATCAGTAAACCGCGCGCCGGAAGGATGGCCTGCGGTTGCTTCGCAGCAGATGTTCTTCCCCAACGCCGCCATCCATCGCAAGTTCAGCAATCTGATGCAGCGCATCTTGGTCAGCTTTCAGGTCGAATTGGACTGCATCGACCAGAAGCTCTTCGAGCTTGACGAGGCAGACAACGAGTGCGGCATACTTCGATTCCTGCCCTTTGATCGCAACGAGTTCCTCGACCGATGCTGTGGCGTTGAACACTCGCAGCCAGCGCCATGCACGGCAACTGACAACCAGTCCGGGGTTGCAGCCCCTGAACAGCGAGTTCCACAGACGATCCCTACCCAGACTACCCATCCTGCAACCCCTATCCAGCAGAACCAGCACATGGCCTCTGCCCAGAGGAACGAAACCAGTCCCAATCTAGGTTGCAGGGAGAAGAGAGCACACCTGATGAGGAACGCCAAGTCGATATTCAAAGAATACCGTATGTAAAGCTCGCTCTGGAATACTGGATGGTGCACCAAGAGAAGCAGCAGCAGCAGACTTACTGATCATACCATGTGCACGACATTACGCAGATCACTTCATCAGCATGAACAACGACTTCCAATCGATGCGCCGAGCCTCTCGCAAGCAGCACCGCATGTACTACTTGGACGTCCGCCGAAAACAGCTACCGGACCGCACCGCACACCAGTACCTCCGGGCCCGCGACGACTTTGTCAACACGGACCGCGATACAGCCCACCAGTGGTTCGGGTACATCCTGTACAGCACCGGGCCCTGTATCCAGGTACGTCTGAGCCCATTGGGTCTTCGATTGCCCGCCCCCTTTCTACAAAGTACCCAATCGATCCTCTTTCGAAC
Source organism: Arthrinium phaeospermum (assembly GCA_006503535.1). Classification (NCBI taxonomy): domain Eukaryota; kingdom Fungi; phylum Ascomycota; class Sordariomycetes; order Amphisphaeriales; family Apiosporaceae; genus Arthrinium; species Arthrinium phaeospermum. The sequence continues at coordinate 4,494,677 of QYRS01000001.1, read as the reverse complement.
CTTACTAAATACCAACCTCCAGCGGGCCCTATCCATCATCCTCTTCTGCTTCTACGAGCGCAAGAAAGTCCAACGGCCCGCCGACGACGGCACCGGCGCCGTTGTAGAAGAGTGCCAGATCCGCGTGCGTCGCCTGAGGCTGCTGCAGAAGCTTATCCTCGCCTTCACCAGCGCCGTGATGCTGCTGATCCCCGTGGGCCTGCTGCACTTCTACACCGACAGCGACGCCCACCGCGGCAAGCTGATATCCTTCATCATCGCCTGCGCCTCGACCATCGTCTTCGTCGTCGTCATCACGTGCCTCGAGACCAACTACGGCCGCGCCTTGGTCGGGCTCTGCGCCTTTGTCGCGGTGCTGGCCTCGTTCCTGGCGAACCTGTCCGGCGCGGCTCACTAGGAAAGGGAGGGGGAAGAGTGACCGAGGCGGAAGCCCATGTATAACAGTACTATTTCCGTATTATGTAGTTCTAAGTGGACATATGTACTTGAGAGGAAAGGGGTGGACGTCATCTTAAGTGGCTGGATGCGGGTCTCGTTCTTTTACTATCCAGGACGTTCGTCCACTCACCGGCAACAAACAAAATCAATTTTATCTCTCATGTATTCTGCAGATGCATATTCAATATCTGAAGCCAAAATACAGTCGCTGTTTTGTGGATGATGCCCCAATGTGCACCAACCCCTTAAGCTGCCAAGATTCATTGCGACCAGGTGCCTACATAGGTACTTATAGCTATATATCCTATCTTGTTGCCATACCGCCAGCAACAGCCAGCGTCATCTGCTGCAAATATATAGACATGCATGCAACCCCCTATAGCACAATACATAGCAATATCATGAGCTACTACGTCCATCCGGATCATGGCACCTGCAATCGGAGATCGGCGGCATCTTTAGCTGCTGGCAGCAGCCTTCATAGACTTCCGCTTCCACTCCCAGTACCCGAAGCGTATGCGATCCCACTTCTCGCCCAGCCTCTGCCAGCACAAGTCCGCCTTCTCCTTATCGCCAGCCTCCTCGTAGATATCCGCCAGCAGCTCGAGCGCGTGGGAGCTGAGAACCTCCTCCTTCTCCACGTCGCCCAGGTTCTGGACGTACTGCTCCGCGAACCCCTTGACGGACCCGAGCGCCCGGCCGCCCTTGACCAGCACGCCGCGCAGGTAGTTCCACGGGCTCTGGTTCTGGGGCGCGAGCTGGATCTTGGCCTGGGCGTAGGCGACCTCGCGGTCGACGACGTCAGCCGGCACGCCTGGGTCGGCCTCGGTGGCGTGCGACTCGGGCGTGGCGTACCGCGGGTTCGAGAAGACCAGGAAGAAGCGGTGCGACCAGGCCGAGTTGTTGCGCACGTCGGCGTCGATCATGCCCTCGATGCTGTCCAGCTCGCCGTGCTCCTCGTTCTCCCACAGGCCCAGCTTGCGCGTCAGGTACTGGCGGTAGCTCCAGACGTGGTAGTTCTTGGCGTCCTCGGCGAACATGGCCATGACGAAGGCGCGCTCGCTCTTGGCGAACCGCTTCACCTCGTCGGGGCTCCCCGCGATGGTCGGGTGGTAGTGGTCCACGAGCAGCTGGCGGTGGTGCCAGATCTGGTAGTTCTTCAGGAAGTCCAGGGCGACGCCGTTCAGCCACTTGATCTCGTCCAGCAGCGGCATGTCGAGGTGCTGGATGTTGGCGAAGCGGTAGAGCCAGACGGTGTAGTGCGCCGGGTTCATAGAGATGATGTGTTCCGTCAGCCTGAGGCAGCGGGGGCTATGCTCATTCGCGGCCATGACTGCACGCAGATACGACATTGCTACCAAAACGTGTCAGCAGCTTGTTCTCCCCTTCATTCGGCACGGAAAAGGGTGCACCGTCAGAAGCTCTTACATTCGGCATAGTCCTCTGGGTAGGCGATAGCTGACAAGGCACCCTCCGGCTCCATCTGGGGCACGGGCACGACGTCGTCCCATTCCGGGTCCGTCGAGTAGGGGCCCATCTTCTCGCCGTACAGATCTTTCTTGAGCGCCGCCATTTCCATTCGACGATCCCTCTCGGCCTGTATATCCTCTTCCGTCAATGTGTACTTCTCGCCCGTGCTGTTGTCCACGAGGCCCCTGCTGGCGTATAGCCGCTTGCTGGTGAAGGACCGTCCGAGGGCCTTGAGGCCGGTGAGCCGGGCCTGCTTCTCGATGCGCCGCTCGTACTGGAGGACCGTGTAGTCGCCGATGTTGCGGCCGAGCCGGTCCTTGCCCCACTGGTCTCGCTTGGGCTGGTCGATCTGGCCGCGGCGCAGCGGGCGGTTCGTCTCGTTGACCTGCTTCCACAGCTCCTTCTGCGCCTTCTTGCTCAGGAAGCTAAGCTCGTCGGGCGCGGTGCAGAACCAGTTGGCGTAGGCTGTCTTCTCGACGGTCGAGAGCTTATGTAGGCCGCCGAGCTCTTCGCGTTCCTTGTCGTACGGTGGACGGGTCAGGTCGTAGGCGGCTTGGGCGCGCTCAAAAACGGTCTGCGACTTCGCGTTGTCGTTGTCTTGCTTTGCTTCTCGCACATGTCAGCCCAATGGTACACTGAATGCCTCCAAATGTGACTCACCACTCGTTTCTTTGGCTTTTGCGCCGCCTTTGTTGTTCTTAGGTGGCATTTTGGCTAGGAAACGCAGCCTTGGAGGTTCGACAGTTGGAGGGGCTCCAACCGCCAGTCGATTTGTATGGTGGGGTTGATGGATGGTGGTGGCATGTGGGTGGGATGGTCATTTTTGAACGCTCAGGGATCCAGATACTCACAACATTGAACGCTTTCAGTCATTGGGCGTGACCGTTCATTCGCACCTTGTTTTTAAAATATAATATAACATTGGTGCCAGAAGGCCCAGAGTTTAAGTGCTATTATATAATTCGTATCGGGTCTGCCATAAGGTCGTTGTACCGCAAGGTTTTTAATATCTAAGTAATATAATAGTTCTAGGCATCAAAACGTACAACAGCATCAAAATGTAACTCATAATACCAATCCCATATACCAGAAGTGTGCAAGGTGACGGACGCACCGAATTACAAACATGAAAACGATCGGCGCAGGCTCATGCCAGGCTAAAAAGATGGAAGCTGTACAGACATTCTTCCATGTAGTGTTGGACAGCTTCCTACTGTCATGCCCTTCATTTTCATTTCATTCATTACCGGCTCTCGACACGCCAGAACTTCCAGCCTTCCTGCTCGGCGCCGCCGCTATGGACGCCTACCAGTTTCTCGACTCCTTCGTTACCTTCGGCGCTGAGGAACTTCTCGAGATCGATCTCCATGCCACCTGCCTCGTCTTCGTCAAGGCCGTTCTTGAGAACAGCCGGCCAGAGAACTCCGATGCCATCGCCTCCTAGGGTTGTCGAGAACGTTTCATAGCCTTCTTCTTCGAGCTGCGTGCCCAAACGTGCAAGTTCCTCCTGCGGAACGCCAGGACGCATCAGTGTAATTGAGCAACCGCCGCCGCCGGCACCCGTCAACTTCGTCCAGCCTATCCCTTCATAGTCCACCAACTCTCTTATCCGCTCCAGACGCGGGTGCGATACTCCCAGCGAGTACAACAGACCGTGATTTATCGTCATCAGCTCTCCAATGCGTCGCAGACTCTCTTCGTCTCCGCTGTCAAAGTCGTCCCCCTCGATCACCTCGTTTGCACTGCGCGTGACCTTGTCGATCGCGTCCAGGATCGACGCCACCAGCATCGGATGCGTATCCTTGAGTTTCTGGACCTTGCCTACCTCGACGGCTGTAGATTTGGCTTGTTTGGTGTTCACCAACAGCAGCGGCAGCTCCGGAAAGTCCCAGAGCGGCTTGACCAAGGAAGGCTTCTGGTAATCCGGTCTTTGGAAGACCACACCCTTGCCCTGCGTGGAGCAAGTGTTGTCGACGCCTGAAGGGTTGCCGTGTATGCACATCTCGAAGACGAATGCCCACCGATTCACGCGCTCCACTTGTAGTCGTGCTTCCTCTGGTGGCTGGTCGGGATGAGGTCCGGAGAGAGTGCGTAGCTGCAGCAACAAAGCTCCCGAGATGCACACCGCGATAGACGCACTGCTTCCTAGACCTGCGCCAATTGGGATTGTCGATCGCAGAGTGTACATGCAGCCTGGGAACGTGGGTGAACCCAGGGAAAGGAAGAGGTACAAGAAGGCCAGAGCCGCGTTCTGATGCACCTTCCTCTCCGATTCCGACTTCTCCGGCGAGATCTTGGCCAAGTGAGGCTTCAGAGCTGCCAGTAGATCGTCATCGAGCGCTGTCACCAAGTCGTAGTAGTACTTTTTCTTGGATGGGTGTTGGAATGCATCCCAGGGAAGCTCGTCGATATTCCACTCGTGGTTTAGGTCGATATCGGGGAAGCGCAATATCAGGGTGCGCCTGGATTTGGATAGAGTCGAAACAAGAAGGTATGATCGCAGGGATATCGATGCGGCCACGGCAGCCTTTAGAATAATTGTGTCAGCAGGGTCTCCAAGAAGGCTTGTAGGGCAAAGGTTGCGCGATGCAGATGCAGCTGCAGCCTCCTGTGTGGCGTTGCCTTACCTTGCCGTGGACGACAGCGTGTTCACCAAACACGATGACCTTGCCGGGGGCCGACACCATAAAGGCGGGCATCATGGGACTTGATTGCTTGCGAGCCATTTTGATTCTCACGGGATCTTTGGTAGGGACTATTCCGATTCCTGCGCCGTTCCCGCTGAAGTGTCCATTAAGCCGCAGCTTCTCTATGCTCTCGGAGATGGCGATCTCGCCGTTGATGCCGTTCGACATATCCGAAGTGTCGCTCTCGGGCGTGGTTGGGACGCAAGTCATTCGTGTGTGGATTGCCAGAACCGAAGGTCAGGCGGTGTCGCAATGCCTTTTATCCCTATGCCTCTGCCGTGGTTGAAGCAAACCTTAAGACGCCAATAAACTTGGTTGACAGCTGTGACGGGACGCTGTTCTAGATCGCGTTCTAGCAAAGTCTAAAAAGGAGGACGACTTCGGACGACAGCACTATCCTAGGAGGCACAGGAGGTCTACCTCGGTTCGGTAGGTAGGATGCAGGGTATTAGAGGGAGGAAGCGAAAGATTGCGAAGGCCGTCCCTGAAGATGCATAAACAGCTGTTGGGTGCCTCCTCTCGCGAGTCAAGAGCCTAGTCGTGGACGAGGAGGTGGGTGATGCGATGCGCCCAACGAACAAGGACGGGAATCTGCCGCAGGCTATTTGGAAGTATTATGTGAATGGTAGAGACCGAACAGCGAATATAACTTTAGCTCTAGCAAAGTGAGCGAACCAATAAGTTTAAGAGAGGTAGTATCAATAGAAACGAGGAAAGAAACGTATTACGAGACTTATTATTAGTTGTTTGTTGCCGGGTCTGTTGTACAACAATGTAATAATAGAGGTAAGCATGACTGGGTGGGTTGGACAGGAACCCGACTCCAAAATGCGGTTGCCAAGCCCCCTTTGCGACTGTCGACCTCCCAACCAGATCGCCCGTTTCTCCAATGGGCAATTCCCGTTAGTTACTAGTCGCGCAGCCAGTACGGCGTACAGTGTAGCAAACACTACCGAACCGTCGTCGCGGAATGAACGCGACAAGCGAGTCCTGTCCTTCCAGCCAGTCACAATTGGCCAATTGGAAACCCCATGTATTGGAGAAATGACCCCACCTTCAAATAGGTAGGTACAAGAACCCTGGGCCCCTGCAGCCCATCACGTAGCCAGTCGACTTGCCCGTCTTTGTTCTCTTTGGGGGCGGCTTTTGTACTACTAATACTGTACTTGCTACTGCTAGTACTACTAATACAGCACGGCACGCCGGTCATGCAACATTCTCGAATGACCTCTGGCCAGATGTAAGCTTAGTCGCGACTCGCGAGGCCGCAGTGGGCATTGCCATCTTGATCAAGCGCCTTGACCCAATCAGAAGATGACATGAGTCATGAACGAACTCACCTTCTTATGGAGCTATTGGCAGCCGTGTCCTGAACTATACTACTAAATTCATATGTAATTGATGACGAGCAGTATGAACATGTAAACGTGGTTGCGTTGCATCAAGAAGTTGAAATTGGAGTCAAGGTTGCAGCCAAGTAAAAGCTAATTGGGCAACATAAAACAATGTCGTAGATTCACAACTATCGGACAGCTGTCCATTGTCTTGCATCTCCTAATTTGCCAGGGGAAAAGGGGGGAATTGTCTCGGGGATTCATGGACGTAGCGACGAACTCCTCGCTCGAATCTTTTGCTGCCGGCGGGCCGGTCCCCGATTACTTCAGCACGCAGTCCCCGAAAAAACGTTCTGGACGACAGCTGAGTGGAGAGAAAGAAGCAGCAAATACAGCGGGCCCCACGGACGCCTTGCCAGCAGCACCAGAATCCACTAGCCGCACAGTGCCCAGGCTTGTCGGGGCAAATGCCATCATCAGCTCCGACATCCAACAATTTCGAGCTGGGGAAGCTATATTAAATTGACCAAGCTATCATCGCAACCATGCAGGGCCTTCTGACAGCTTCGGCTTTGAAGCTGCCCAGATCGCCATTGAATATAGCCATTCGGGCGGGCTGGGTGTGTTCCTCTTGCAGAATCAATGGCGCACCACGACCAATTACCCGATTGCCCAGCTACCGGAGGAGCTTCAGCAGCAGCCCGGCTCGGAAGACCGATGCTGCTGCTGCGCCCAAGCCATATTATGTGACGACGCCCATATTCTATGTCAATGCCGGTAAGCGGTGCAGATGTTTTCGCATGCTATGGGCCGCGGTAAACTGACATCGCCAATTGCTTTGTATTATTAGCCCCTCACGTTGGCCACCTATATTCCATGGTCATTGCCGATGTCTTCAAGCGCTGGGAGGTGCTCAAAGGCCGACAAGCCTACCTTTGCACAGGCACCGACGAGCACGGGATGAAGGTGCAGCGCGCCGCTGAGCTCCAGGAAGTGCCGCCCAAGATCTTCTGCGACAGCAATGCCGAAACCTTCATGGACCTGGCCCAGAAGGCCAACATGTCGAACGACTACTTCATACGCACGACGGACCCGGACCATCGGGAGGCGGTTGAATTCTTCTGGGGCCGACTACGTGAGCGCGGGTTCATATACGAATCGAAACACGAGGGCTGGTACTGCGTGAGCGACGAGACCTTCTACCCCGAGAACATGGTCGAGAAGCGTGTCAACTCCATGACCGGAAAGCCCTTCATAGCCTCGATCGAGACAGGAAACGAAGTCGAATGGACCGAAGAAAAGAACTACCACTTCCGGTTGACGGGCCTGAAGGACAGGCTGCTTCAGTTCTACAAGGAGAACCCGGAATGGGTGGTGCCAGCAACCCGCATGGCCGACGTGGTCAGTTGGGTGCAAAACAACCTGGAGGATCTCTCGGTGTCGCGCCCCGTGAGCCGCCTGAATTGGGGCATACCGGTCCCGGACGACCCGAGCCAGACTATCTACGTCTGGGTTGATGCGCTCATCAACTACCTCACCAAAGCCGGCTACCCTGCATGGACGCCTGGATCTGAACATGCGCTCGGTTGGCCCGCTGACCTCCACATTATCGGCAAGGATATCGTGCGCTTCCACTGCGTATACTGGCCGGCGCTGCTGCTTGCTCTTGACTTGCCGCTCCCAAAGCGGGTTCTGAGCCATGGGCACTGGATGATGGATCAAAGGAAGATGTCCAAATCAATTGGCAATGTTGTGAACCCCTTTTTCGCCATTGACCGGTGGGGTGTCGATACGATGCGATATTTCATGGTCTATAACGGTGGCATCGCCCATGATTCTGACTACGACAATTCCTTCATCGTCGAACGATACAAGCGAGGCCTGCAGGGTGGCTTAGGGAATTTACTGAACCGCGTAACGCGCTCCAAGGCTTGGAATGTGAGAAACATCATCCAACAGGCCCATGAAGGAGGTTTCCAGAAACTTGACTTGGAGCTCGAGCACATACAAGCGGAAATGGCGGAGCTCCGACAGGCTACTGAGAGCGTTGGTCAGATGGCATTGAAGTTCTTTGACGAGCAGCTGAATCCCGGTCGTGCACTGAAGGAGATCATGGAGGTGGTATTCCAGGTGAGTGTCCAAATGATCGGCGAATGAAGCGCAAGAAGCTAACACACGTCAAGGCAAACCGACTCCTGCAACATACCGAGCCCTGGAAACTAGTAAAGGAAGGTAAAGCCGAAGCCGCGCACCAGGTCATTTACCACACCGCAGAGGCCCTACGTGTCACGGGCATCTTGCTGCAGCCTTTCATGCCCGAGAAGACGGCCGGCCTCCTCGACCGCCTTGGCGTCGATCAGGGACAGAGGACATTCGATTTTGCTCGATTTGACCGTGACCCTACGTACGGTGTCTCTACTGTGTCCCTTGGCGAAGGCGCACAGAGTAGCCTGTTCCCTCCAATCCCGGCTGAAGGATGATGCAATGTGCATAGGGAATTCTGTACAACATCAGATGTACATATGTATGATCATGTAAACTTTAAAATCAGATGTGGTTGATACCCAGAATAGGGGGTGCAAAAAGAGGTGCTGGGACGGCGACAGCTTGAGAGTGGAAATGCCCAAAAAGTTACCTACGATTTTCTCGTACGACTCCGCCCAATAGAAAACTCACACATTTTACACTTCATTTACATTAACAACGCAAACCCGGCCGATGAATAAGCCCCCCAACAAACTTCTGCATCTATTGCGCCAGAATCAACCAAAACCATGAAATACAACGAGAACGTCGGTAATGGCGCTTCCACTCTCTCACCCTTGTTGACTGGAAAAAACGGAGTGCTAACTAGGCAATCCGATAGCGGTGTCCACCTCGCGAGTGCTGCTCGTTCCGTACGATGCGCATCACGTCCCACAGTACCACACATGGATGGAAGATGAGGTACGATGAAATATTGGTTTTAATTCTTTCGATGGTGTTTGAAACTCCCTTAAAGTAGACAGACCATTCGCTGCGTGCTTGGACGGTGATGGAGGGGATGACCAAGTTTTTTCTTTTCAGAAAAAGAAAGTCACGCTAACTCGGTGACCAAAACAAAAAGGCGATTCGGGAAGCCACAGCCTCAGATCGGCTGACGCTCGAGAAGGAGTACGAGAACCAGGTCTCCTGGCGCACCTCAGCCGACAAGCTGACGTTCGTCCTGTGCCGGGCGCTGGAGCCGGCTTCGGCCGCTGGCAATCAGGAGACGGTCGTCGTCGCGGGCCGGGACGATGTGCCGGGGCGGATGATTGGTGACATCAACATGTTCCTGACGCCGTGGGATGACGACGAAAATGATGAGAATAACGAGGACAACGATGCCGCCAAGGACTCGCCGTCGGACACGGCGGGCGTCGAGCTCGTGCGCGCCGAAGTCGACGTCATGATCGCCGGGGCGGGGGACCGCGGCAAGGGACTAGGCAAGGCGGCCGTGGGGGCGTTCATCGAGTTCGTGTCGCGGAACCGGGTGGGGATCCTGCACGAGTACTACACGGCCGCGACGGCGACGACGGCGCCGCCAGACGGGTCGCCGCGGCGGCCCGAGATCCGCGAGTTCGTGGCGCGCATCCAGGCGTCGAACCGGGGCAGCCTCGCGCTCTTCGCCGCGTTCGGGTTCCGGCAGCGGGGCGCGGTCAACTACTTTGGCGAGGTCGAGATGGTGCTGCGGCCGGCCATCGGGCGCCTGGGCGAGGGGACGCCGAGTATTGAGGAGATTGAGGTGGTGGAGGGGTACCGGGAGGCCAAGTACGATCGGTCTCGGCTTCCTGCTGAGGCCAAGGCCGTGTAGTTTAGGCGATTTAGATGCATAGAGGACGATGGTTGTATAGACGTTTCATTGAAATCTTTCTAAATTGGAAAGTAACAAGGACAAAAATTGTCTCGTCTACAGAGTACGTGAAATCAGGCACGCTATGTCCACATAGAAAACTAAACACCATATTCCTCCCGGTACTTCTGCAACATCTCCAACGTGATATTGGTACCCCCACACACAATAACCACAACGTTCATCGCCGCCCACTCCGCATCACTAAGCCCCTTGCCCAGCGTCCGCCGCAGCTCCCCGTTGTAGACGGTAGCGATAGTGGCGCCGCACGCGACCTCAACCAGCACCAGCGCGTCGTCGGCGAGGCGCGCTGAGCCCATGACGGCCTCGGCGTCGGTGACGGTCACGCTCGTCAGGAGGTCATCTTTCGATTTGGAGTCGTACCACTCCCACGTCTTGGCCGACACCCGCACGGCGCCCAGGGTGTTGGCGATGCTCGTGATGTTGGGTAGTGTGGTGTGCTGGCCCGCCCGCGCGCTCGCGTGCAGGCTGTCGGCCCCGACCGTCTCGACCGCCATGACGCGCGGCTTCTTGTGTTGCGCCGCGGCCCAGCGCTTCTGCTTTGTCTGCCGCTCCACGCCCTCCATGACGCCGTTCAGCAGGCCGCCGCCGCCGCAGTTACAGACGATGGCATCCGGCACCCCGTCCCCCTTGCCCTGGTCCAGCAGAGAAGGCAGCTGGACGGCGAGCTCGTCGACCATGCTCGCGTGACCTTCCCAGATGTCCGGGTGGTCGAAGGGCGGGACGTAGACGCCCGCCGGGTCGCGGCTCAGCAGCGCCTCGCGCAGGTGGGCGTCGGCGGCGGCCCAGTGCGCGCCCGTCTGGACGACCTCGGCGCCCAGGCGGCGCAGCTTGCCGATGATGAGGGGCGACGTGGTCGTCGGCACGACGATGGTGCAGCGGCGGGCCAGGGCGATGGCGGCCGTGGCGCACGCGAGGCCCGCGTTGCCGCCCGAGGAGCAGTAGAAGTGCGCCGGCTTGCCCGTCGGGTGCTGCTGCTGCGACAGCATGGCTTTGTGCATCATGTTGCCGATGCCGCGTGACTTGAAGGAGCCCGAGGGCTGCAGGTTCTCGAGCTTGAGGAAGATGTTACTGTATTCGTGTCAGCTTTTTCTCTTTCACTTTCACATCCTCCTCAATGGTGATAACCGTTTTTTTCAAAGTAATGCCATACTGCACATATCAGGGGTCATTTAGGAACTTACCAGCCTGCTGCTTGGGACATGGGGATCGATGGAATGCATGGCGTCTCGATCCAGAGCTTCTGAGGCTCTGGCTCTGGCGTATAAGACCCCATGTCGCTTTCGAGAAGATGATCTGCTTGAGGAGGTGCGTTCGTGATGTTATTGTGAGCTGTAGCGTACGTATAGTTTGGTGGATGCCAACGAGAGTCAATACGGAACGGAAAGAGTAGCACGCTTTGAAATTGCTTTGGCTGTTAGGGACTTCGGTGATAGACAACGACTAGACACGACGTGACTTTGGTCAATGATAGAAGATTGGTATAAAAAGAAAGAATCTGGCAAGTATTGACCGTATAGCCAAAGGGCATGCTCTTATATCAGCTGCGGCAACACGGCTCTGGAACACTGTCAGTCACAGGGAGAAACAGTACATTGTCGATACCTAAGCAAAGTGGGACCCCCGAAACGAACTCTGCTAGTCTCCCCGACTCCGGTTCGGGGAGCATTCGTTCCATTACCAAAGCGAAGGGTGTGCGTGTGGACGCATTACTCTGGCCTCCCTAATTACTAGTTTATTGATGGGTTACTTTTTGATGATGGCGAACAGCCCGAGTCTATAGAGTGGATTGGTGCGCCTCCTCCAAAAGGAAGGCCCAGACGGACTCTTCCGGTTTTCGGGCTCGACCCGCAGGTCGGGCGCAGGGCGTAAATTGTGTACCCCATTGGCTTAGGTCGCATACGTGTGTCGACCTATCCCGGCCGGGCCAACCTATGACTGCAGCACGCGGCCCTGGCCACGGCCGTGATATGATATAACATCGTGTCTCCCTGCAGTGAACAGTACCATGATTTCTCATGCAGGTCCTATCCGTCATCAGGAGCAGTTTGGTATTGGCCTGCATTTCCCCAGACTTTTTGGCTCCATGAACAGCTTAGCACCCGCCGCTTTCCGCAAGAAGCCGTGGCGCTCAGGCTCAAGCTCATAAAGAGCTTCCCCATCCAGGTTCCCGGGGCTCAACCGCCAGCATTTCCATTACCCTAGAATTACCCTATACTCGGATCAGCAGGCTGCTAGACCTGAGTGGTCAGGTAAAGCTCTCCTTGACTTTCTCTTACCCTAGAATTACCCTATACGTGCAACATGTCTACATCCGATCAACAAAAGATGGTCATCATCATGGACTGCGAGGCGCGTTTCACATGATAGCAATTAGCGCAAATCAACAACTGGATCTCGGTGTGAATGATAGCCAGTTCAATATCCGACTACGTCCATGTATGTGAGTATGTGTTCTGTTGGGCCGGGAGAAGCCAAGCTGCGCCTTCCTTCGGTTCTAGTCAACGCGCCTTGACACTTTGCGCATTCCGCCAAATGCATCCATGATTATGCATCCCTTTCCTATTTATACCCAAGGTCTCGCTTTAATTCCTTCGCGCCCCTGCTCCACCCCCTCCTCAATCCCAATGCTAAGAGGACCGGAAGTTCTGGGAGACGATCAGGTACTTGCGCATGTTCCTGGACGCGTTGCGGCCGTGGGCCTCCCAGTGCGGCACGAGCACAAACGCCTCATTGAAGTCCTTCTCCGCGACGTCCTCGCCCTTGCCGAGCTTGACGGCGCCCGAGACCTGAACGCTGAAACTCAGCCGCTCCGCCACGTCGCGCTCCCGCGTGCTGCTGACGGGCTGCGCCTGCTCCGCCGGCGTCAGCCCGATGACGTAGTTGGGGTTGAGCGGCTGCGCGTCGAACGAGTGGATATCGTAGTAGACGGGCGAGCCCTGGGCCTCGAGCAGCTTCTCGTACTCGGCCACGGGGCCGCCCTCGGCACTTCCGCCGCAGACGCGGCCGTTGACGCTGATGTCGGGCGTCAGCCCGCCCACCGTCGTCAGCTTGGTCGACGCCGACACGTAGTGCTGCGCGGGGCTCCGGCCGCGGTTGAGGGTCTCGTAGAAGCTGTCCACGAAGATTTGCGCGGCTGCGCTCGTGCATTGCATGGTTAGCCCCGGTCTGCTCTCCATCCCCAAAACGTAGACTCCAAATCTTCCGATTGCTGTTGCTGCTTACCTTCGCTGGCGACTTTGGCCTGCACCGTTAAACTTGCTTGCTGTGACATGGTGTCTGTGATTGGTGGGATGTTGCGTGGCAGGTAGGTAAATCCGATCTTGAAGTTGACTTGTATCAATGTACAAATCCGGTGCTGGACCCCCACTAAAAAAAGAAGGCCCAATGGGGACGGACCTTTTTATAGAGACCTGGAGGAGTTGCGCCTGCTGGCAATAATCAGGCAAGGACAACACGGTACTGTCGGGGAGTTACCAAAACAAATCAATGAATGATCGGGTCGGGAGACCAAGGGATGTCCTAGGTAACAAACAAGTAGCTTTGTACGAGACGATGGTTGCTTCGTCGGGAGATGGTTTCTCTGGTTGCGGACGGTTTTCTGCCAAATTGCCCGTTCTTTGAACAAACCCCATCTCGCATCTTACATCTTGGTAGGGCGACGAACCACACGAAGAAATGGAAAGGGACCAAAAGTGCCTCGATACAAAAGCAATCGATATTAAAATCACGGCAATAAATTGATTCAGACGAGAATCAGGCCACGTCATGCGCTACAGGTTGTTGTTCATGTTCATTAGGTCTCATTAAAGCTAGCTGCAAATCAGTCGACCACAATCAGGGTATAGTCGCAACCGCTTTCCGTCTCTCATGCCAAGCCAATCAGGTACCTCCTTCCACATACTCCTATCAATCATACAATAAAAGCAACTGCATAATTCATACAAAGTAGCCATCTTACACTTCTCGTTTATCTGACGAGGCCAGATGGGCAACTCTCCTCTACTGCATTGCAAACGTAGAGTACCTTCAAGCCGTGAACTCGATAACTTGCAAATGGTGCAAGTCGATACAAGAGCCCAACATCTAACTTCCTCTGAAGAGGAACTGGAGATCTTCAGGAGTCAAGGACTCCATAGCTGCATCATCCGAGTTGATTGTCGAGTTGATCATGTTGGTTTTCTTCTCCTGGAGAAGCACCATACGACTTTCGACCGAGTCCTCAATGCAAAGGCGTGTGATGATACAAGGCCGAGTCTGGCCAATGCGGTGACATCGATCCGCCGACTGCCATTCGGCGGCAGGATTCCACCAAGGATCGACAATAAACACACGTGAGGCCTCGGTCAGGTTGAGGGCCACACCACCCGCCTTCAACGACACGAGGAAACACTCAACATCCACGTTGGTCATGAAATGGTTGATGGATGCTTGTCGTTGAGCAGGCGACATGCTGCCGTCAAGCATCACAGTAGTGATGCCAGCACGGCGCAAACGCCACTCGATCAGTTGCAGCATGGTGGTGAACTGCGAGAAGATGATCGACTTATGAGTTCCGTTGTCCTTGCGCATGCGATGGATCTCGTGCACCAGAAGCTCGATTTTGGACGACGAAGTCCAGTTCTCCATCTTGATGCGGTTGATGATCGAGGACTTCTTGACAAGTGCCTCATCCTGCTCAATCTCTGGCTGCTCCAGATCAATGGAGAGGGGTATGTGACACTTGGGGCAAGAAGGCTGGTCTTGGTAGTTGACATAGCTCTTGGCACAGGAGCGGCAGAAGTCGTGCTTGCATCGGGATCGAATCGCTTCCTCGGCAGGTTCGTCGCAGATGCAGCACTCTAGGACATTCTGTCCGCCCTCACCAGACTTCTTCAAGATCAGATCAGGATGGTCGGCAACCTGACGCATTTGCATGATCAGACCGAAAATGTTGGCATAGTTGTTCAGAAGAACACCCTGCGCCACATAAGTATCGAACTTGCGTTGACCGCTAGACATGATACTGTTGGCAAAATCATTCTCTTCTTCACCGAAGAATTGGCGGTCGACGTAGATCTCCTTGACAGGGAGCTCCATAGAGTCAGTGTGGTCTTTTTTTAGACGCCGCAGCATGATCCTGTCCGTCATCAGGCGCAGCTTTACAAAGGCATCCTTGCCCTCGCCACGATTGCCGTACTTCTGAATGGGGTTCAAGAGCTCTTGGTTAAACACAGACACGTGCCGCATCGAGTTATGAGTGCCTGGGTCTCGTTAGTCAGAGCAAACACAAACGAAATAAGGCGGGTGACATACAGTGGTTGCATCTACCGTTCTCGTCCATAGACCATTCCAGAGTCGAACACGGGCAGTTCTTGCAGAGATATGAGGCAAACGGCTTGATGTTAAGGAACCGGATTAAGGAGAAGAACTCCCCAATGCGGTTCTGTAGAGGCGTACCGGTGAGGCACCAACGATAATCGACTTTGAGGGCAAAGCAAGCCTTTGCAGTCATGGTAGTTCGCGTCTGCAAGCAGTGTTAGCTGGCATCGTTTGCGAGTAATTGCAGATAATTTGTAACCAACCTTGATGCAATGGGCCTCATCCAGAATAACACGATGGAACTGGATCGAATGGATGGCGCTCTTCTCCTTGTAGAGGCCGTTCTTGCGCTTGAAACCCTTCTCCTGCTTGCGATATATAGACTCCAAGCTGTTGTAGGACATGAGGAGGACGTCGAACTTTTTGAGCTGGGCGCTTGTCATGTTCTTGGCTTTCGCGTTGGTGCCGTGGAAGACGAGGGTCTTGAGCTTGCCGTCGGTGTACGACTCAATCTCAGCTGTCCACTGCATCAAAGCAACCGGCGGAACCAATACCAGTGAGGGCTTTTTTGCCGGGTAATCTGACATGATGAGCGAGACGGCCTGAATGGTTTTTCCCAGTCCCATTTCATCACCAAGGAGGCCTCCCTTCCACTCTAGACCTTCCATGGCCTTCATCCAAGCAAGACCTTCGAGCTGGAAGGGCTTGAGCTGTCGAGAGATCGACATGGGTTGGTTGGCCCTTCCTGCTTTGAGAACGGGCATGTTCTCAAGATCCTTCCACATGGTCTTCAATACTGGATGGTGGCCCTCGAGAGTTTGTCGGGTTTTTTTCTGCCTTTTCTCACTGGCAGGAAGTCTGTATTGCCGGCGTTGTTCAATAAAATCTTGTCTTGTCGGGCCCCCATCATCGGCTTCATCTGCAGAACTGAAGGCACTGTCATCGTCCTCCAAAGCGTCATGGTATTCCTCCTCATCACTATTCGGGAGTGAGACTTGACGTCGATTCCGGCGCGTGACCGTGGCCATAACCTCGTCTTCACTATCGAGAGGGTCAACGGCGGGCGGCCCTTGCGTGGTTCTGGCCTTCTTCCGTGCAGGTGCCGAGTTCCGCAATGGCTCATCGTCATCCTCCTCAAAGTCGTAGTCTGCCTCGTCACCGTCCTCTTGTTCATCAGCCGAGTCCGCGATGACTGCAGGCTGTGAATTGCCGGGGAACTTTCGCTTCGTTCCAGCCGGAGCCTTGCCCTTGCCCTTCACGTCAGGTGCCGCGGGAAGGTTCCTGATCACATCTTGAAGGTACTCCTCATCATCGTCGTCCACCTTAGCCACAGTCGAGGTCCTAGCACTTCTTCTGGGAGGGGGTTTCGAGCTTGAAGGCTGTACCGTGATCTCATCGACAGCTTTCATGTCCTCTTCTCGCTGAAGACGTCGGGCCAGAGCCCCGTCTGAAGAGTTGTTGCCATCGAGTCCGAACCCGTCATCATCTTCTGAATCGCCAATAACGTACGAAGTAGGCTTTCGGGCTCGTCTAGCTCTTGAAGAGAGCGAACCAAAGCCCTTGGGCTTTACGTCGTCTTCCTCCGAAGGGTCTTCTTCACCGGTTGGGAGACTTGGAAGTTCCACAACAAGAGAGCGACGTGCAGGTTTGGTGGCGGTCTGCTTCGTTACAACGGAAGGAGCTGGAGTCACAGCATTGCTTGTAGCGGGTGTTGAGTACTCGCCGCTCTCGGAAACTGACTGCGCGGGACTGAGGGCCGACGAGACAGACTCGGACTCAACTGCAGGGGCTTTCGCCTTGGGTGGTCTGCCGCGACCTCTCTTAGGGGGCGTCGGTGCCACTGGGGCGCTGTCAAGGCCATCCTGATCACCCACAGCTAGGGAGCGTCTTGTACGAGGTGCCATTGTCGCATGTGCATGTGGTTACGTAATAGAGAGAACGGATACCACAGAAGAGATTCGTAATAAGTGAAGGTAAGACGCAACAGGACATACACACTCAAGCGATTGGACTTGCCATGTAGGAAAGACAGTGAAGAGTGGGTGGAAGAAAGTGACGGTGAGGGTACAGTGTAAATGAAGCCTTTGCGGTTGACAATGAACCCAAAGAAAATAAAAGTACAGGGGCCGGTAGCTGAATGGCAGAAGTGAACGATTGGCCGGTCGACCTGAGTTCCGGGAGACCAATCAAGCGTGTATGAGCTGAAAATCTCAGGCCAACATGACAAAACTGAGAGATGGACAGGATGGGGATCAACTGGATTGAGATGGAAAATCTGAACTCTGCGAGCTCGATTCGCCTTTAGAGGGTGGCGATAATGGGAAGAAGCAACGGAGGGGCAGTTCGCGCTGCTACCACGAGAGCAGGTGACTTTAGCTCGGTTTGGCCTGCATTCAATTAAAGAAGTCGCTGGTCCCCTGTCAACTCCAGGCAGAAACCAGCTCCACTCCTGCAGACGGCGAGACGGGCTGAATGGGGTACTGGATCTTGCGAATCGCTTTAGTTGATCTACTTCTTTGTCTCAACCAATCATGGCAGTGACACACGCTTTGTAGCTGGCATGCAAGGTACCTGTACCTTCCCTTGTTCAACTTATCCTAGGCTACATGTACCCCGCTGAAACCTGCCTGAGCTAGTGCCCGCCATCGAGCCAGCAACCAGCGACCGACCGCCCAGTAGCCCGCCCACTTGAATGATGCACTCACTCAACGCGTCCACCAAGTGGCAATTCCGCGACTAAGATTTCCATTGTTCAGGCGGCAGGGATCTATCTCATTATCACCGATAGAAGCAAACTGCCAGGCAGGCTGCCAGACCGATTGAGCAAGTTTGGTTTCTGTCACTGGTAGTGGTTTGAGACCTCTCAACCAGAAAATCTTCGGGGGAACGACACTCTTCACAACCTGTTGTCGTCTTGACAAAGCCATCACCTTGAATTGACCGTTCTGTCACTCCTTATTAAAGCAAGCTTGTCAAACTTGCCTGCCTACTTTGCCCAATCCAGGCTACATAACTTACGGCATACAACTCCTATCCGAACCCAAATTCCACTTGAACTTCCTCTTTGAAGTGCAGTACAGGAGGGTGGATTTACTGGATTTCTATACAAACCAGAGCGATTCTATACCAGAAGAGCGTCAGGCTGAGTGTTACCCTCCACCTACACCATGTAAGTTTGTAGATGATAATGATGGAAATTTCCAAAAGCTACAAGTTTCATCTCACTTTTCATGAACTGACATCTTCACAAAGGAGTAACCGTCAACAACGAGCTGGCCGGGCCATAAGAGGCCCGTAAGTGTACCCATTTCATCCTTCAACGATGAGGACTTCCCACTGACTTTTCATCGCAGCCACTCTGCATTGACGGACTTTTTGGCTGTGAGTACAACAGTATCCCAGGCCGTTCCTCCAGTTTGTGCTAATAATATGATTGTAGTCCCAAAACATCTCAGCGAACAGGATCCGTCAAGATGCTGAAACTCGTCGGAATGCAGCCAATGCATCCAACGCCCAGACCGCTGATGCGGGCGCCTCTAGCACTGCTGGGAATGGAGATGCCGCTCAGGTAGCCGAGGCTGAGGAGGCCGTCCAAGTCGCCACTGCTGCCGACAAGGCAGCAGAGAAGAAGCGCAAGTCACAGGCCGCTGCTATTGATAAGATCAAGAAAAGCAAAGCGTTCAAGAAGCGCAAGCGGCAGGACGAGGACTCTGATTCAGATGGCATAGCCGAAGCCATTCTTGCTGAGAGAGCCGCACCGCTGCCTGGTCAGATGGAGAACTGCGAGATATGCGACAAGCGTTTCACCGTCACTCCTTATTCGCGTGCTGGTCCCAACGGTGGCCTATTATGCAATAAGTGTGGGAAGGAACTTGCCCAAGACGACAAAGACGAGCAGGCACAGAAGAAGAAGAAGAAGGTGGCGGCACGAGGCACTGCTAGACGACAAGTTGCAAGTAACCGACTGGATGGTGTCATCGGATGCAAGAGCCTGATGACAATGTGCATCTCGACGTTAGTAAACAACATCGACCTCGCTGATGACCTTGGAGACGTGCCGGCTCAGATTGTAGACCGCGTCGCTCGTCAGGTTGCCAAACGCCGCATTCTGACCCCGATGAGCCTGAACCTGTTTCTTCAGTCTGGCTATGAGGACGTCACAGTCTACGATGCCGCAAGACTGGGGGCTGATGACTTGACCCGCATCTTCCAGATGGTCCCGAAGCTGAAGAACCTCAAGCTTAAAAATGCCATTCAGTTCAAAGACGAAGTCATGGACTACCTCATCACCCGACAAACACCACTCGACAGTCTTTATCTTCACGGGGCCAACCTCGTCTCGGAAGAGGCCTGGAAGAGATTCCTTGTGGCCAAAGGAAAGCATTTGAAAGCTCTTCGAGTCTACTTCACGGACAAACATGTCGGTGATAATTTCACCGCTACGTTGAAGGAGACCTGCCCATCTCTCAAGTGCCTCAAGATTGCCCACAACCAGCAAGTTACAGATGTGGGAATCGAACATATATCTGAACTCAGCGAACTGGAGCACCTTAGCATCCAGCTGATCACGCCTGCCTCAACTGAGCCTTATGTCAAAGTGATTAGCAGCATAGGCCGAAACCTACGGACTCTGTCACTCACGGGCGAAAGCCTCGCAGACCTGGATGACCGCGTGCTTGATGCGATCCACGAAAACTGCACATCGCTTCGCAAGCTTCGCATCACTCACAGTGAGGTCATGACGGATGCAGGCTTTGTCAGACTGTTCAAGAACTGGGCCAACAAGCCACTTACGTTCATCGATTTTGAGAAGTGCCGGCACGTTGACTCCTCCAAACCTCGAGAGAATGCCCATCTGAACGGGCTCTGCTCTGATGGTTTCCGCGCTCTGATGAGTCACTCTGGGAAGTCTTTGAAGCAGCTGAATGTTCATGCTTGCCGGCATATCAGTCGAGAGGCCTTCGAGGATGTATTCTCACTCGAAAAGGAATATCCTGAACTGGAGAACATGGAGATCAGTTTCTGTGAGGAGGTGACCGACTTTGTTGTGGGATGCATCTTCCGGACATGCCCGAAGCTGAAGAACCTGAACGTCTTTGGTTGCATGAAGTTGAAGGAAGTACGAGTACCCAAGGGAAGGATCCTTGTTGGTATGCCCAACGCGATGGGCATGGAAATCGAGGGTACTGAGGATTGATCATAATAAGTCAGTCAAGGTGATAAACGATACTGTATGCACAGGGATGCAGTATCCTGGACCTGGGGATACGATGTACGATGACGAAGGGGTTGCTAGAGAGCCTTTGCTTTGATATGTTTTTGTAGTTGATCTGTAGTGGTAGCCTGAGTTATATTTCTTATGTGGCCGAGGGCATGTCCAGTGGCTTTAGGAATAATAATCGACGAATGAACCAAGGCCTTATGAATCCCCCATGTCGGCGGTGTTCCTTGTCAAAACCGGGCCTGAAATGGACCCTTATCTGTCTCTGGTACAAGCGAGGGAGAGAAGCTGCACCCAAGGCGTTGCGAATCAAGCATGATTAGAGATGCAGACGCCTTTCTGGTGTCATATATCTTACGCGACAGAAGTCTCAGTGTATTGTGTGTAATCAAATGCATAGATAGTCTGCTGAAAGTAGTGGTTGTAGAAAGGGGCAGGCAGTAGTAAAAGGGCTCGATTCTGGCATACTATCTATCACATTTCGGCACCATCCACGAGATGTGGTATGCATGATGCTGAGGTCCTCTAGGGAGTGTACGGTTCAGTTTGATGCTACGTTAGGTATGGTTTTTGCATCGTTCTCGATTAATTGGATCGTTGAGTTGTAGGGGCTATTGATGAATCCTCTCGATCGTCTTTGCGTTGCGCTGGGGGTTGATCCTGGAATGGCGATTAGTATGCACGTAACCTGGGTTGATGCAGGCGACCCAACTATGCGCACGGCATGCTATGCTATGCTATGCAGCCCCGGAGCGCATGTCGGACCCAAATTGACGGACTAGCATGACGTGCATTTCACGATGATCAACGAAAGGGGCGGGCAACGGCGGGCAGAACTTCGATATATTCCATTCCCTCATGAAACTTAAACAACAAGTATTTGGAAGCAGTACCAAGCGGCGCTTCCTGTATTCCTGTTTCCCAAGCAAAAACACGAAAACCAAAACGCTTACTCCGTACCGTCGCATACATATCCATTCACTCCTCGGTGTGCCGACCAAGGAAAAACAACCATACATCCCGTAGACTCAAGTTTGTTGTTGTTGTTGCGGACCGCCTTGAACGCCACTTATCCTCCGAAAAGCGCTAGCAAGGAGGCCTTTCAGGTATGGTGCTTGTGGTCGCGGGGTGATGCTCTAATCGTCCTATTGAGGACGTTGGTCAGAACACGTCGATACGCCCTGGGGACGGGGGGCCCGGGGAAGAGGGTTATACGGGGTGGTTTACCTCGGGAACATCAACATCGCCTGCCACGTAGCCCGGCGCATCATCGTCTTCATCCTCATCGTCGTCTAGAGCGATGCGTGCGTTCACATCAGCCTCGGCTCCAAGGTCCATGTCACTGTCTGTTCGATGGATGATGGTTGGTGAGCGAGCACCAAAGGGGGGTTTGGCCGAACGCGTCCGTGCACCACAGCAGAAAGAAGCTCCTGTGGGCCACGAGAACGAACGCGTCCAAACTACGCGTCGGACTCACCAGCGTGGTCCTCCTCCTCGTCATCGACGGCGGCGTCGGCCTCCTCGTCCATGTCCTCGTCCTGCTCCTCCTCCTCGCCGTTATCGACGGGGTCGGTGCTCTTGCGTTTGCTTGCGCGCGCCGTCCGGGCATTGTTGGCGCTGGCGGTGGCGGCCTTCTTGGAAGCAGAGGTAGTGAGCTTCTTGGGCGTGGCGCCGGCCTTCTTGGGGGTAGCGGCCTTCTCGGCGTCCGACTTGGGAGGGCGGCCACGGCCCCGGCCCGAGGGCTCCTTGGGGGAGGCGGGTGCCTTCTTCTTGGAGGGGTCCATCGGGGGGCGACCGCGAGGACGTCCGGAGGGGGCAGGCTTGACGACCTTGCTCACGCCGTTCTTCGGGGGTCTGCCACGGCCGCGCTTGACGGGGGGCTCGCCAGACTCGGCCGCAGTGACGGGCTCGGCCTTCTTGGGGGTGGCGGCAGCTGCGCGAGGTTCGCGTCCCGAAGGACGGCCGCGGGTAGGTCTAGCTGGCGCCATTGTGCTGGGGCAATTGCAAGGATGAAATTCTTACAATGTCGGAAAAAATGGCAGAATTCGGGTCGCAAGTCTTGATAGAGAACGCGACGATGGTTGATGATGGGAGGAAAATAAAAAAATTAAATGGGAGAAAATTGGGAAAGCTGGGGGGGAAGAGGGTGCGGTTGCAGCATTTGGTCGCAAATACTGATTGATTGATGAGACGCGCTTCCGCCAGCAGCTCCCATTGACGGGCATGACATGGGTGTTCGCGTCGGTACGAGGTACTTGCCGCCTATACCGTCACTGGCCCATTCCAAGGGGCTTAGCGTGCTGCACACCCACTGCACCCACTGGACCTACCAGACGTGGCCTATCTTCCCCGGCACTCAGTTCTGGCTGTCTGGCACTCTAAGGCAAACAGGGTGCTGAACAGGGGTAGCTCTTACCCTGAAGGTATTAGCAATTACCCTCTTACAGACCAAAAGCAATATGAGAAACGTAGTTGGTCACATTTCCTGTTATTACTATCCAGTTTTATCCTATTTATTTTGCGGAATATTGCAGAATATTGTAGACAACATTGAACCCGTCATTTTAACTCGACTTATCTGCCGCGGGTCGCGCAGTCTTGTCTTACCTCGAGGAGAATACTGTCCGACCAAGCCAGCGAGCGTAGCATAGCAGGAACGGCCGAGAGTTGACCTCACTCACTCACTCTTCATATTACCTATCTCTGTCCCCGATCCGCCCCCCTGTAACCCAACTTCTTCTCATGGTCCGCATCGTGAAATATATGGATGCACCATGCCCGACCATAACTGGGCAATTTCCTATCTATCACATACAGGAACTCGGAACAATAAGACTTTGGGTTATGTCTAAGCCGCCCGCTTGACGAAAGTGTAACACAGTACTAGCCGGACTTCCGTCCTATTTCGAGGGCGAACATGAGGGGGCGCAGCGACAGGACCAAGTATTATCCCCAGCACCCACCCAACTTTCCCAGGCTTGCCCATCAGTTCTGTTTCTCCATGACTGCATGACCTGATTGATCTTTGATGAAGTCATCCATCTGGCTCGCGTCTTCAGGGAGAACCAGATTGAGAAAGACCCCGATGACTGCAGCCACGATGAAAGGCGTTTCGACGATCAGGTTGATACCTTGCTCAAAACCGGCCAGGGCGACATTGTCGCCATCGTAAGTCAGAATTCGAGAGAACCAGTCTGGCTGCACAATGTCGAGGAACCCAACACCCAACGCTACTGTCAAGATGAATCGATTGCGCCTCGTGTACCTTACCAAACCCAGCACCCGCAATCCAGCAACCTGTACGCCGCCGCGTTAATGGTGTAAAGTACGCACCCGGCAGGAGGACTGTCCTCGGAGCAACTTACGGCTATGGTTGAACAGAGAAAAACTTGCATGCCCCCCAGGACCGATGGAGGCATTGATCCAAAGACCGCTCCGAATTTTCCAAAGATCCCCTGGGGCAGCATTGTCAGCTTAACTAGGAGCCTATGTAGCGTTGGCCCAGGTTCACTCACCATGAGGATAAGAAAACCTGCAGCACACCAACCTGCCCTCCTCGAGGCACATCCCGTCAGAGATATGACTCCGTTATTACCTGCTTGACTTTTGGACTCTCTTAGAACTCGTGCCAATCACATTTCAGAGTTTATGGTTGCGATCATACCTGACCATAGGTGGCCCAGTCCCCAAAGCGCTGATTAAGCTGCCGAGGCCGTCGCATAAGATGCCTCCTTGGACCCGGGAGTTGAACTCAGTGCCCTCGATGTCGACATTGCTAATCTCAGCCGTGGCGAGGATATCCGGCATGCATGAGACTGCCTCGCAGGCAAACATGATCAACAGAGGCAATATCAATGCACCATCTACTGACAACCTGAAGGTGTGAACCCAGAGGAACGTCGCAGCGGGCGCCGCCCGGATGTTTGCCATGGACCAGTAGCCAGTCAGGCCGGAGATGAGGCAACCGACGAACAGTCCGATGATAACTGACGAGGACTTCATCAGGGGCGACCCAAATTGCTCCACCAGGACAATGGACACAAAAACGGCGAACCCAAGTCCTATCAGCTTCGGATGACCCCTATCGCTCGCCAAACATGAGCGCAGTGTTTTCCCAATTGTGTGATGCAGGCTCGGGGTAACGGCGTAACTTACCAACTCAATGGTTTTGGGGCTGTTGTGTCGGGACACAACGCGTAGAAGCCTTCGCCGCCATGGCAGTTACTACTCCCACCCCAATTCTGCATACCGACTCCAACGAGGTAGATGCCGACCAGCAACAACAAGCTGCCGGTGACCACCTTTGGGAAGATTCGGTTCAGGGTCTTTGGCGGTACGAAGCTCATCAGGATCTGTACCCAAACCGTGCAGAGCATGGATCCCAGGATGGCCCCCCATGCGTCCGGACATGGCAACGACGCACCATCGGAACCGGTAGGACAGGTGCCGTCTTTGTACCTCCTGCTGGTATAGTTGAAGGCAATAGGCAGAATATCAAAGGTCGGCCCCACCACGGACAGGAGCCCGGTGCCAATGAAGAAGGGCGTCTTGGCTAGATGTACTCTGGTCACCTGGAGGGCTGTCGCGATCCCGGCCGTGATGAACGCCGCCGAAACCATGTACTGCGTCGTCGACGAGTCCAAATGGAAGGCGCCGTTCGCGATGGCTAATGGAGGCGACACGATGGACCCGACCATGCATAGCGCATGTTGGAGCCCCAGGATAATGGTCAGTAATGTGGCCACCTCATCGTGGAGACCGTAGAACGGTGTCTTGTGGTGCTTATACTTCCGGTTCAGGGGCCATATATTGGGGGTGATGAGATATAGGTAATCCTACGATCACAAGTTAGGAGTTCCGCATTGCAGTTTGGACTTAAAGGAGAGTCGAAAAGGAGCATTATGACCTACATAATCCCCCAGCCAGGTCTCCTTGCCTGTCAAGTACCATTTGAGGTAGGACAGCTTCGAATTGAGCCCTTGGTTGATGGGGCTGCGCTCGGAAATGGAATCGAGACCGGCTGGGTTGCGGGGTTCTGACTCCTTGGTCGCTTTGGATTCTTTCTCCGAGAATGGGCTCGAGGCAGACATTGTGCGACTTCCTCTTCACCACTCCGAATGAGAGAAGATGCGTCTCCAGTCAGATATAATGATGTGTCGGTCCTATGTGTCTTCGTTCTCATTCTCTGATGCCACACCATTATCGGGACCGAACAGTAGGCCGCCGATCTGTACGACCGAATTCACGATGCCGGAATCCATGCCGGCAGTCGTATCGAAGGCTTGGTTGTCTGTGATAGGCACGCTGCAGTATCTTTCGTATCACCCCGGAGCTGGCCGGGGTGTGGAAGCTTGGTACATGGAAAGTCAACCCCTGTAAGACGCTTCAGGGACTTACACACATTTCCCCTTGCCGGGGTACAGCCTATACTGTAGCTTTGAGCTGGATCTTGGCGGAAATGCCAAGTAGGACACCCAAGCAATCGGAATATCGAATACATCTCGATTTCGATATTACTTGATGTCAAGAGCATGGGACCGAGAGCCTTATTCGTATTCCCATCCGGCCTTCCGACTTGCCCTCACACCACTTCTCTCCTGGATGCCCGCCACTGCCTGTCTGGCCGACTGAACAATCGCGCTCTCATCTGCGACAAGTAGCTTGCCGTCTTCCACCAAAATTCGACCGTCCACCATGACGTGTGTTACGTCTCTCCCTGTGCAGCTACCGACAACTAAGCTGACAGGATCCATGCCGCCATGAGGAAACAGTTCAGGGTCCCATGGCGCGGCCCAGCTCGCTCGCACGTCGAGGACCACCAAGTCGGCCTTCTTCCCTACTTCCAGACTCCCGATTTCCGCCTCCAAGCCCAGTGCCTTTGCCCCATGAATCGTAGCCATCTCCAGCGCCTCGTGAGCGCCTATGGACCCGGCATTGAGCAGATTCCCCTTGTGCAGGATGGACGCGAGATGCATCTCCCTAAGCATATCGTACGAGTTGTTACAAGGTGCCCCGTCCGTCCCCAATGCCACATTGACCCCCTCTCTGAGCATCGGGCCCACCTCCGCGATGCCCGACGCAAGCTTGAGGTTGCTCGTCGGGTTGTGCGCCACCGTGGTCCGCGATGCCTCCAGGATGGCCAGGTCGGTTTCCGTGTCCAGGTGGCACATGTGCGCCAGCACCGTCTTGGGCCCCGCGAGCCCGGCGTCTCGGCAGAACTGCATCGGCGTCTTGCCGTCGTACACGTCCCGGAAGATGGCCAGGTCGCGCGGGGCTTCGGCGCAGTGCATGGTGATGCCGATGTCGTGTTGCTTGCATGTCTTGCCCACTTCGGCGAAGGAGGATAGGGGCGCGCCGCGCGGAGTGCCGCAGGCGGCCCATACGTGGAGGCGGTCGTTGGAGGTGCCGTGGAACTCGGAGTGGGCTGCGAGAAGGGACGGGATGCTCATGTGGTCTAGGTCCTTGTCCCTGGCGTCCGCGACCCCTAGTGCTGGGTTCGTCTCTACGAACTTGACGAGTTTTCCCTTTTTGTTGTCAGTCACTTGCCAGGTGGGTTCTGAGCATACTTGCGGTTAGCTGATTTCGGGCGACTTACAAGACATGCTCGGATACCCATCTCGGAGACGGCCCTTGCGACGTTGGCGAACCCGCTTCCGTAGGTGAGCATGGCCTCGAGAAAGCACGTGGTGCCACTCAGCAGCATCTCGGCTATGGTCAGCCTCGCTGCTACATATCCATCCGCCGCGTCTCCCTCGCCGCTGTAGGCTGCCTCGAGCGGCCAGATTCGATCGCAGAGCCAGGAGTGCAGGGGAAGGTCTTCGGCCAACCCCCTCAGGAGGGACTGCGCCAGATGCGCGTGGCTGTTGATAAGACCGGGTATGACGATTCGTCCAGGTAGGGATAGTATCCGAATG
Organism: Arthrinium phaeospermum; assembly: GCA_006503535.1. Lineage (NCBI taxonomy): Eukaryota > Fungi > Ascomycota > Sordariomycetes > Amphisphaeriales > Apiosporaceae > Arthrinium > Arthrinium phaeospermum. Next base: position 4,467,420 of record QYRS01000001.1, on the reverse strand, counting down.
TCTTGCGGCAGTCTGTCTGGGGGCTCGGATGTGACGTGGGTTATGCGGCCATCTTGGACTAAGATGAAGCCGTTTAGTAGGATACGTCTGCGCTGGTCTACTGTGATGACGGTGACGTCTCGCAGTAGAGTACTGCCAGGAGAGTCTGACATGGTGGTGTGTAACGATACAGATAGGGACGTCCTCGGTGTGTGCGCCTTACCTACATGTTGCTAAAGGGTCAGTTAGATCATGCTAACAGCAATGGAAAGACCATATGATTTCTATTGTGCCTAGTATTGTCATTGCGAACATTCAGTCGAACGAATTAGTCAATACGACCACATCGGTCGGAGTGCATCTTTAGATGCAGCCTACCTGCATACCGCATGCATTCGATTCGGGGCATATCTGCCGAGCGGCCTCCTCCGCCTGGGGAACACCAACTCCACAGATAACCTAGACTTTATCCACAACGGCCACCCCCGGATTGATAGCCAGTATCTTCAGATCTCGACTCCCGATACGATTATCGTCGCCTCACGACTTCGTAACCCAAGCCCGCAATCTCCAAGAAAGTATATCAGGAACGGACCGAGAATCTGTGTTACACTTATGAGCTGTGCAGCCCAAGCCTAAGTGATGACACGTCCACCAACCCGGCAAGCTTGCAGACTCACATAAAGCTCCTGATTGCTTACTCAATTTAAGGGGTGAATGACAATTGAATATTTTAGTGATATTCATCTCAAACACATTTACCCAAGTATATATCTCACAATGGACACAACAAAATACGCCCACCGGAGCATCCCAAAGATCTCGCTGGCCGACTTCGACAGTCGCATCGACGAAATCACCAAGCAGCTCGTCGCGGCAGCGGAAACGGACGGCTTCTTCGTGATAGTCGACCACGGCCTCTCGTCAGAAGAGATCGAGGCCCAATTCGACAACGCCGCGCGCTTCTTCGCCCTGCCGGACGCCGTGAAAGCCACGGTCCCCTTCTCGCGCCGCAACGTCGGCTGGGAGAAGGCCGCCCAGATCCGCCCCAGCACCGGCGTCCCCGACCAGAAGGAGTCGTACCAGATGCAGTACGGCGCCGCCATGGACGGCATGTGGCTCCCCGAGACCGCGCTCGCCGGGTTCCGGCAGCAGAGCCTCGACTTCATGCACAAGGCGCAGGCCGTCTCGGAGCGGCTGATGGTCTGCTTCGCGCGGGGCCTCGGGTTCCCCGACCGCTACTTCGTCGACTACCACGACATCACAAAACCCAATATCCAGACCGTGCTCCGCCTGCTGCACTACTTCGCCCTCGACCCGGCGCGGGCCGTGCCGCGCGACTACTACCGCGCGGGCGCGCACGCCGACTGGGACTTCTTGACGCTGCTGTTCCAGCGGCCCGGGCAGGGCGGGCTGGAGATCTGCCCCGGGCGCGAGGTGTTTACCGCGTTCGGGCGCGGCGATGTCTGGACCAAGGTCGAGCCCCGGGCGGGGGAGGTTGTGTGCAACATCGGCGACCTGCTCATGTCGTGGTCCGACGACCGGTTCAAGTCGACGTTTCACCGGGTCAAGACCCCGTGCGACCCGGCGGTGGATTATTTCGGGCCGCGGTACTCGATGGCGTACTTTAACCAGCCGAATACCGATTGTCGGATTCAGGGGCCGGGGAAGAAGTATCCACTGGTGACGGGGTCGGAGTTTACGGAGGCGGCAATGAAGAGGAATTACTCGGCTTTGGAGGCGAAGAAGGCAGAGGTCAGGATGGAAGGGCTGGGGCATGATGTGGCCAACGCGACGTCTTATAATTAGGAGGTCACTGGGAATTTCTACCGAACCAAGATACGGGCACTTCAGAACACTTCACATACCAAATCCGCCGTCCCAGATACACTGCATTAAAGGGGCATCACTCGCGTATATAAGGAGCTGAGATTGGGTCAAGTTGCGTGAGTGCATGCTTCACGCTCAAGCGTTTGTGGCCGCAGCCGCAGCCGTTTCCGCACGATATCTCCGCCGAATCTCATTAGCAGCCACAGCAGAGCCAGAAACCCACCATCGAATCTTGTCCCACTGCACCTTATCTTCTTCGATATGCGTATCCCACCACGTCGTTTCCGCCCTGATAGCCCGTCTAAACCACGCTGCGTAAAAGTCCCATAGCCGTATCCTAGCCCATGGCGGGAACTCGAGGTCTTGTCCATCTTTATAGCATCCCACTGCCATTGTCGAATTCCGCCGTTAGCAAAGGCACAAGAGAATGTTACGGTGCTCTACGTCCACGACATAATACATAAGAAGCAACTTACTCGTCTCGCGGTCCAGCATCCAGACCCAGGTATCCCGGGACAGTTCTCTAGCTCGCTCTTGGTCCGACTTTGGCGGTGGCAGGGCTTGCGGACCATTGTCTTCTGCTGTTGGCTTGGGTCCAAGATCAGGCGTCTTCAGGGGTGGTGTCTCGGCTGGTAGGCCCTCCAGCATCTGCAATGCTGTCTCGTCGATGATCAAACAGAAATCATAACGAGAATTGCGACGCGAAGTGTCGACATTTTTCTGGGCAACCCAAGACAGGAAATGCTCGCCTACTGGACTGAAGTCCTCCTCGCCAAGTTGGGCAGTATCCACCTCGTCAGCATTGGGGTAGTCCTCCACGACCTCGTTCCACAGCCGCGCCGCCACATCGTCCCACGCATCATGGTCGGCCGACCGCGGCATGACGTCTGGGTACAACGGCCAGATCTGCATGTCTTCATCGGTGTAGCGACGATTGCGGATCATCCATCGCATCCACTCGGTCAGCCTTCTGACGCCCTCAGTGAAGCGTGCATCCTGCTCCTGACCTGGTACAGCGCGGTAGATGGTAAATCCCCACGTGTATGGTATGCGTGGACTGAATGCCGGGTCTCCCAACAGGCGGAGGTTAGCCCTCACCACGCGGCGCTCTTCAACGCGTTGCTTAGTTGCGTCATCGAATACGGGATACATCAAGTCATCGCCGATGGGGCCAAAACTCGGGATGCTGGCCATGGTGAGTGAGATTGGCGAATTATAACGTTGTGATGATTGCTCTGTTGAGAAATCCGTAAGGGGCTCGCACTCCTTAGAATAAACTGCAACACGCCTCAAATCGACCGCATTCAGTTTGCAAAGATAATATTCCCATAGAAGAGAGTTGAGAATCGTAAAAGTGGGAATAAAAATCTCAGAAGATCAAAGATGGACTCCCTTGAGAAACAAGACTGGATCGTGCATTAAGTAAGTGAGGAAGGTGCGTATTTTATCTTGGAAGCTGGAGGAGTTTGGGTCACGGAATTATTCGGCAGTGCTGCGGAGGCGCGAGACAGCCCATGGATGTCAAGTGGATCAAATGAAATAGGTACCTCTTCCTTCAGGCTGTCAGGTTAACTTGCATGGCCGTTAGTGTGTACACGTAGGCGATCACTGGCGTTTATAGTGTAGCACTTGGCACTGTACAGGGAAGACGGACATGTGGGACACTCGCGTTAGTGCTCAAGAACGTTGCTGAGCTCCATCCAATTCGAAATGCTTAAACTACCTACCTACATATACAATGTACATATGTAATAACCTTCATTGCAGTGATTTGATCTTATTGTCAGTTGCCATGCTTTCATATCCGGCTGAGCTCTATGAATAATCCCAGTTGTGCATGGGTAGAACGCAATACGCGAACCCGCCGCGCAGATTCTCATCGCACGTCTCAGCGGCGGTGCCCAGCGACGGGTTCACCATCTGCAAGATTCCAATCGTTGTTGGACCCTTCAGTGTCAACAGGGCACAGCTGTCCCCATCAGCAAGGTTGGCAACATGCCAAAGCCCGCACCGAAGCGTTGAACCTTCGGCGACGGGAACTGCTACCGGCGGGTCGGCTATCGCCCCGAAAGCATAGCCCCTACCCGTGTTCCGATCGTGCATCGGCGGCACGCTGCTGGTGTTGCTGGCACCCTGCTCGCCATTTTGCGGCGCCAAGCAGATGACGTGACCGTATGCGTTCTCGCTCGCATCCCAGAGGTTTCGGCACCCGGTGTTAATCCAAGGGTTATACTTGCGTACGTCGCCCGACCGCACTCCGTCACGGACGTGCGCCATTTCGATGCCTAGGCAGCTATCCTTCGCCTGCACCGTATATGTAGACGTGCAGGATAGTGGCAAGCACAGCGATGTTCCCGCTGCGATCTTGCTGCAGTCGGTGATCTGCAAAGGGTTGCCTATGAATAGCGCCGCAGATGCGAATGAGTGCGCCGTGGCAAGCGAATCACACGTATCTCCCGCGGCCGTCACGTACCGGCGCTCCTCGGCGCACTGCAACGCAGGATCTGCTCTAGTGACTAAGGATGTGGGAATGGTGGTGTTGAAGGACTTGCCGCAGCGGTCATTTATGTACTCGAGCTCCGACTCGAACATGCCGTCATAGCTCGAATATGCCGTTGACTGCATCATTATCCTGCTCTGCATGAAACAATATGAGCACACGTCATTCGTGGACATATCGGATATATGCGACACCCTCGGCATCTTTCCTACAACATCTGTACAAGGTCAATATTAGCACACACCTAGTATTTGCAGATAGCGAATGACGTGCGCCGCGTTTTGCATCACTCACCGACACAGTAGTCGCTGCTACCAGGTTGTTGGAAACAAGTCTCGTTGTAGCCTGCCCACATCCGTCCACCCAGCAGTGTCAGGGGGGCCACTTCGTCGTGGCTATAGCCTGCGCATGCGGACTCGACATTATCGAACCAGCTCTTCAGGCTCTTACCGCAGCTGGCATCGCATACCGAATCAGCCAGCGTTGCATTACCAAGAGAACCCCGGTAGCCCAGGCGCGCAAATCTTTCCACCATATCGTCACACTCAATACTCTGAGTCAGCGCCGTCTTGCATGTTTCCGGAACCGCCGTACTGAAACCGGAAACCTCTCGCGTGGAAAAGACTTGGATTCCAGTGAAGTGACGCGCGCCACTGGTCTTCTCAGCGCCCTGCAGCCAGGCCAGGATGGACGAGAGGAACCCGTTCTTGTTGTCGCGTGCAAGGGTCGGGCTGTAAAGCAAAGGCGAGACCATCTCAACGAAGGCCTTAGTGCACAAGTTATAGATCCATAGATCGTGACTTTCGACGATCTCTACCCCACTTTGCTGACAATCTTCGCTTGTCAAGCACGCCTGACTATAGTCGCTGAACCAACTGTACAGCCCAGCGCCAAGGATGTACACTGTCGAGGAATCGACTACGCGCAATGCCCAGGAAAAATAGCAACCTGGGCTTGTGCAATTGTCGAACGTAGGATCATTGGGAAATAGACCAGCTTTGAATGGAGCAGGGGCATGGGGGACAGGTTGGTAATATGGCGATTCCGTTTGAATCATGCTCATCATGATATTCCGTGCCCCAGAGATTTGGTACTGATAAAGAGCCGAGTGCTCGACTGAAACTACGTGTTAGCAGCCACTTCAAGCCCGGGGGGTTCGACACGTACCTGAAGTTCCCCACAACCAGGCGAGTTCACTCTCAACAAGGAGACCTCGACCAGTGTACACGTTAATCTGATCCTGAGTCACCTTGCTAGAAGCTATCAGCATCCCAGCTCGCAGACGATGACGCGTCACGCCAGCGAAAGAGACTTACTCCATGTCGTGGTCTGCTGTCCATATCCAGACGTTTTCAAGGTACGCGTGAGATCCCGGCCTAAGGTGCATCAACAGGGATGCCGCTTTGCAATTTGTACTTACAGAGCCCGTATCTCGTGGACACTGCTCCTTCTGCAGGTCGGTTCCCTTGGCGCCACCCACTCTTATATGGCTGTCTAAATATTGGTTTTATATGATTAGTCGTTGAAGTTACGTATTTTGGCATGGAAAACTCACCCCAAATGCCTGTGGACCCGGCCGCAGACTGACGGACGTTCCACTCGACGACGATGGCTCCCGCGGTGGCCCCAGAAACAGTAAACATCATGTTTTGAACCTCGAGGATGCCGGTATCGCCAGGGCGCCCGAATTGAACAGCAACTCGAGGACTTAGCTCGTCGGCAAAGTTGGGACCCTTGGCCATAATCTGCGACCAAGCCTGGCCGATAATCCTGGAACCAATCGGGACACGTAAGGTGTTGCTTATGATGTAAGAGCCGAAGGGGAAATAAACAATGGATGATGTATTGGCCGCGCCGTCAAGGATGGCATTGAGGGTTGCGGTATCATCGGTAACGCCGTCACCCTTGGCACCCAGAGCCTTAACGTCCATGATTCTGTTAAGAGGAACATCATCGTACTTTGGCCGACGCCGGGTGAAGAGGTTTGGCTTCATGTTGGTGTATGCGGTGCCAAGGAGCTTCTCCTGTCTCGTCATAACGGGTATATAGTCGCCGTTCACGAAGGTGCTAGACCCGGTCCCTGTGGCGTTGTTAATCCTGCCAAAACCCCAACTGTCAACTAGAACCTGGCCACCGCCGTTCAGCAATGTTTTCTGCTGAAAGCTGTCTTGGACAGCGATCTCCACGCCGAAGAAACCGACGTTCTGTAGAAGAAACGACGTGGATTGCTCAGCGGTAAGCGATGTGACGATGCCATTATAAGTGTTGGCTATAATGGCGTCGACAAGCACCAGTGAACCGAGGCCCTGCCCATTGCCTTGACCTCCTCCGGCCTGGTAGCACATACCATGTTAGCGTGCGCAAGAGATCGGGCGAGGGGGTTCTTGATGATTCCACGTACACCGCCGACAACAGTCAACCCAGTACCACAGCTCTCGATGACAATGTCTTGCATGGTCCAAGCCCAGTCCCAGTGAATCTGTACTGCCGTCTTACAGTTCACGAAAACCAGGTGACTTGTTGTGAACTGTTGGTTGCCCATGTAGGCTCTGTACATGTACCAGATCAGCCGGGGGAAAACATGAAGTGGTCTTTCGTAATTGAAGGACCGAGGAACAGCGCAAGTATATGTTGAACGCACCCAAAGTTACCACCAACGAATGTGAGGTCGCCGAGAAAGCCTCCAGAACCATTTTCCATGTATATTCCCTGCTGTGTGTTCCCGGGCACATCGCTGTTGTAGAGCATATAGAACTCAACGTTCTCAATTGAAGTGGCTTGTGCCACCTATCATGAGCTTTAGTGGTGATCTTGAGGCTTTCTAGTGTCATCTTGATGTCCTCACCTGCCAGTGGATGCCACAGACGTATGCCCCTGGGTCTGTATTGCGTATATCGATCTTGAAGTTCCGGACGCTGCGTAGGAAGTTGTTGGTATTGACATACCTGGAAATATCTCAGCTAATCGGTCCCTGGATTCAATGATATCTCGAACACGCAAAATAGGGTGGGGGGACCAACCATTCCTCGTCATCGCTGACATATACGTCACTGGCGATGAGCGAGCCACCTGTGAAGCTTGTCGCTCCCAGAATGGTGGGCAGCTCGTGGGGCTAAAACGCCAAGCCAAAGCTGAGTTAGAATCGCATCAAAGAGATGTATGGTGGCGATGAAGGAACCATGGGGGAGGGCTTTTGAGACTTACATCACCAAGCAGCTCTGTGTTGTAGTATTGAATGATGGGAGTGCTGACAAGGTATGTGCCGGGAGGGAAGTATACGGTCGCTGGAAATACAGTGCTGGAACCACAGTTAGGGCCGCAACGGCCGCCATCGGAGATGGCTTTGTTGATAGCAGCCGTGTCGTCAGTCGTCCCGTCGCCTTTCGCCCCATAGTCTCTTACGTTCCTCCATACCTAAGACACAGTATGTAAGTCAGCCAGTGACGAGAATCACTTATTTCCTGTGGCAAACACAAATTGGTCGATGCTCTCTTACCTTGTAGCCAGAGGGAGCGAACGGGCTCAGTCCCCGTGGCGTGATGTCTGCCTGCCAATACCCAGTAGCTCGTTTGGCTGGCGTGGAGGCATTTCCGGTAAATTCGGGCAAAGCCCAGGCGCTCAAGCGACCTTCCGGCACGCCATGTGTCGTAGGGGTCTTTGTGTCGTCGAGGTTGTGCGCATATTTCATCTTGGTACGAAAAGCAACGTCTGCTTGGTCTCCGGATGGCTTTTGGGGGGTAGACTCAGCAATGAGCCTCGCCGCCTCAAGAACCTCCTTCGGTAGCGAATAACCAGAAGCTTCGTCTGTATGATTAACGACCGTCCTAACCCATACAGAAGTGCCATCTTTGAAGTCCAGCGGAGAGGCCATTCCAGGCCTTTTTTTGTCCAGTGAAGGCACCTCCTTGTTGAACTTGGGGTGTTCAAGGCGAGCCTTGTTTTTAGCAGATGCAGCCGCTATGGCTTGCTTGATCAGCCGCTCCGCATCGGCAATCGACGAGCTGCTCCTGGCTGACAGGTCGCCACCAGTCGGGTCGTGATGGTGAAAGCGACGGTGGCGATGGCCATGGCCGTGGCCGTGGCTTGCCAGAGCCACATGCAAGACGCAGAATAAAGCTGCAAAGCGTGCTACTAAGACGCCCAAAGGAGTCATGTTGATTGTGAAGGTGAGGTATGACCTTGAAGGACAAGAGTCTTGGGTATCGCAACTAATGGCTTCGAGGACAGCAGCGTGATACCCTATGGCAACCACAGCTATAATTCACTGTGGATGTCAAGTCTACGAGCCTGCCGGATCCCCGAGACTTCTGGGTCTCCCGGGTGGAGTTCGGTGCGACTCGGCGGGACCCTGAATTTGTTTATAGTTTAAGATTATACAAACCCTAGCATCTGTTCCATATAGTGGATCGATCGGATACCTACCGTCGGGCTTTTTTTTCTGGCACCCTAGTAGGAAAGTGCTGAACGAACGGAAGTCGCCTCATCACGACCCTTGGGTCCACCATGCACCTCACCGCCCGCTGTGCCGCACCTAGAACAACTCCATGTGTCGGCGGATGGCTTCCCCATTAAGCATAGTGGCGTGTAAGTCATGATATTCCCACAATATCGTCAACCATGTCGGCGCCTAGAACCATGCACAGGATTTTCGTGACGCTATGGGTGCGGCGCCCGTGGTCTAGATTGTTTCCTCTCGATCAGGGGGTTAGGTAAGTATCTCTGGTAATAGAACCTCGCTCCCTTGCCGCATTTCCTCTTCCCATCAAGCTCATCTCTCGCAAACTTCCGCAGCACATCATGTTGCTTTCCCAGGCCAGCGTCGCCAGAGTCGCTCTACTCGTCGGCTGTCTGGCTGGCGCGGTTGTTGAAGCCCAGGACTGTGGCGCCTCGAACCCCTGTACGACAGGCTGCTGCAGTAAATTCGGCTTCTGTGGCCTCGGCCCTGATTGTAAGACGACCAACCTGTATCCTACCTAGATGGGGAGAGTTCGACTAACCCGCCATAGACTGCGCAAAGGATATTTGTGTCGCCAATTGTGACAGGAAGGCTGACTGCGATCCCGGCGGCTACGGTGCAGAATTCGTCAACCATACTTCATGTCCTCTCAATGTCTGTTGCTCGAAATGGGGGTTCTGCGGGTTGACCAAAGACTTCTGTGGCGATACGAAGGTGAAGCAGCCATCTTGTGGCACGCTTGATCATACCTTTGAACGCGTGGTTGGTTACTACGAGACCTGGGCTATGGACCGACCTTGCAATATCTTCAACCCCGAGAAGATCCCATTAGGCGTGTATACGCACATCATTGTTGCTTTTGCCACCATCAGCCCGTTCGACTTCGGGGTCCGGCCTGACTCCGCCAAGGATATTGAAGTTTATGATCGGATCATGTTCTTGAAGAGGCGAGACCCTGACCTCAAAATATTCGTTGCTCTTGGTGGATGGGCATTTAACGACCCGGGCTCGACAAGAACAACCTTCTCTGAACTCGCCAGCACAGATGAGTATCAAGACATGTTCATCAAGTCCCTGATCAGCTTCATGTCTACATATGGATTTGATGGTGTAGACATTGATTGGGAGTACCCAGAGGCCGACGACCGCGGTGGAAACGGAAGAGACTATGAACAGTTCCCACGCCTGTTGTCGAGATTGAAGGCTGCCCTCAAAAAAACAGGTGGCCGTGATGGCTTGAGTATTACGATTCCGGCGTCTTACTGTAGGTTCACGGCACCAGTCTTTTTTTTTTTTTTTTCTCTTTTTCTTTCTCTTTTCGTATAAATCATCAAACCGGCTAACTTACGCGTGTCCTAGGGTATCTTCAGCATTTCGATGTCAAAACAATATCTGACTCTGTCGACTTCTTCAACGTGTAGGTCATGCGCCGCGCGGGTGCACACGGCCCCTTGACATGTAACGGACAAGATCCAAGCTGACCAAGTATGCCATAGAATGAGCTATGACCTGCATGGCGTATGGGACTTGCCCAACAAATGGGTCGGACCTTACCTAAACGCGCACACGAACCTGACTGAGATCAATGATGCCCTCGACCTGCTCTGGCGTAATGATGTGCCTTATACTAAGGTCACAATGGGCCTGGCATTCTACGGCCGTGGCTTCACGGCCAACAGCCCGGCCTGCCTAACACCAGGATGCACATGTACCGTCTCGAAGTTCACCCCAGCCCGTTGCTCAACCATTATCTGACCAAGTACCACAGACGGCTCCGGATCTACTCCTCGACGCTGCAGTCACGAGGTCGGCATTCTACTCAACTCTGAGATCGAAGAGATCATGAAGACGCGGAACATCGAACCAATCCTATACAAAGACGCTGCCGTACAAGTAATCACCTATGACGATGATCAGTGGGTGTCATTCGATGACGAGAAAACCTTGGCGCTCAAATTGGAATTTGCAAAATCGAAATGGTATGTCACCAATGACTCGCCGGGATAAGTAAGCTGTCGTGTAGTTGCTAACGAGACATAGCCTGGGGGGTGTTATGGTATGGGCTATATCCCATGATACACCCGACGCAAAATATTCCAATGCCCTCGGGCTAGTGGCGAAACGGACGAGTAGCTCGTTGGACATTAAACGTACCCTGACCGGTAGCACTACCGGGATTGACTCATATAACAACCACGAGCAGTGCCACTGGACCAACTGTGGGGAGAGTATGTTCCACTTTCTCTTTTTCCCTTTGCTCTCTCGTGTTCTCCGCGATATGGTGAGCAGCGGCTGACTCTCCTACGTGCTTCCCAGCTTGTCCTGCAGGATTCCGCACCGTACCGCGCACCGATCTGGGAGCCGGGTCGGACGAGCTGATGCTGGACGGTCAAGGATGCGAGGGTAGAGGCTCCCACACTTTTTGCTGTCCGGTCACGGACGCTTTACCGGCTTGCGGCTGGTACGACCATAACAACGGCCAGTGCGAGCCCAACTGCCCGTCGGGCTATCGCGAGGTGGGCAGCAACAACATGTACTGCAGCAACTCGAATTACTGGGTGAGCTACCAGGCGGCCTGCTGCTCCTGGACTGTCGGTATGGGATCACACGAGCAGGATCTCGACAGCATGCGACTGGCACGCCAATGTGTCTGGGGCAGCTACCCGAACTGTGACAACACCTGCCCCAACAACAGGAACTCGTTGATCGCGCTCTCGTACGACGGAAGCGGTGGCGCCAGGTGCGTTGGCGGCGGGGCTACCAAGGACGGCATCTACCGCCTACGTCCGCTGTGTTGCGGCCAGCCTGACCCAGACTGGCAGTACACCGACTGTAGCTGGTATAAAGATCTCGGAGACGGCCCCACGGGTGACAGCGATTGTCGGAGTGGTTGCCCGGCAGACAAGGTTCGGGTGGCCATGAGCTCCACCCCGGGTACAGAGCTCTGTCGGAGTGGTGAGGCGGCTTGGTGCTGTACCGCGAAGGCGCGGACGCTGGATAAGCGGTCAAACCCCCTTGTAGAGGTGTACTCGGGCGTGGTTGATCAGTACATCGAAAACCCCACGTGTCCAAGCCAATATGATGATCAATTTCAGTTGAAGAGGCGGATGGACAACGCCACTTCGCCTGGTAAGTGAAAATTGATATCCCGACCTTGGATATTAACCCGATGGAATATGCTGATTTCGGGAATAGACTCAGAGAGCCTCTTCAGTTCCTCTATGCTCGGCAGGCGAGCCGATGCCACCACCATCACCGCTACCGCACCTGTCATTGAGGGCATGAAGGATTTCGTGGCCGACATAATGACATCGGAAAACGTGGATCTGGGTGTGGTGACACTATGGAACGACAAGGTCACTCCGCTGTACTCAGCGTTGACGGTCGTCAACATACGGGCCTGGTACAATAGTGACAAATACGTATCCACGCACCGGGAAACTCAAGGTGATCCAGCCATGGTGCTGTACATCATCTGCCGGCTGGGAATGTTCTCGTGGAACCAGCTGGTCATGCAGAGTCGCCAGGGCACTGCTGGATGTACTAGCACCCAGTCCTGTACATTGCCGGCTGGTCTCGACAAACGGGATGTTAGAGAATATCCTTGGGCGGTTGTGATCGGTGGCATTACCTACAGAGGTACAATAAAGTCGCAAACAGTAGGTAACATCCCTGAGGAGAGTTTGAAGGAGCTTGTGGTAACTGGTTTATTGCTTGTTCTGCGGCTGATGAGAATTACTTTCCAGTATCGTAGTGCAAATGATTGGTCTGTCACGAACGCATTACAGGTCGAAATATATGCGCAGATTTTCAACTTTCCTGGGCCAGGCTGCCTCAACTTGAATCTTCGTATTATGAATCGAGTTCAGGAAAGACAGAGACTTGGCCCTTTACCAAAAGTTGCCAGTGAGTCGCGGCGCCATACAAGATCCTATTGCCCAAACACCGAATGCTGACATATATCGTGTACACCAGGCGAGCACATCATTGAGCTTCAAACGCAGGTGATGTGGTATCGAGACGGTCCAAGAGGGCTGCTGGCCTCTGACCTATCGGATACCGCGGTCTTGAATAACCCTGCAGGCGCCCTGGATATCCAGTTCTTCACAATAACTCTGCAGCACACTACCGCCTTGCGTTCTATGCCGAACGGTCCGGGGCTTGCCTCGGGTGGTGCAGACTTGTGGAAGATGGAGGATAGGCTAATGAATGCCCTCGGCAGCACGGCCAACGATGACATGTTTGTTCTAACAGATAGTGACCTGAACTGTCTAAAAGCACTAGTAAGTAAATCGATGACCCAATATGATCTTCAAAAAAGCAGGAGCACTGATACCGATTCCGGCGCAGTTGTGGGGAGATGATGAACTCGCTTTAGTTGCCGAAAATAGAATGGCGATGGCAGACGAACTCAACCGTCTGGATGTTGAAATTGCCATTACCGAGATGCGTAACGTAAGTCAGATTATACGCAGTCGACTTTCCCCATGATCAGGTCATCCTACTGATTCTCCTGCTGTTTCCATCCTTTCGCACTGACATTACCACTTTTCTAGGTTATATGCATATTCGAGTACCTAAACCGACCACAGATACATAACAATATGCGGTCGGTGCTCATGGACTTCCGACAGGAGCTTCGATGGGCCGAACGTCTGCATGCGTACCTGCATCAAGGACGGCAGGTGCGAGCTGTTGACAACTTTACGTTCTGGATGGAGAGCCACTTCAGGCGCATGGAACGGCGCGCGCGGCGCTTTGTTGCCAAGTATGCTGACCGTATTGCTACAAATTGGAGGAACGACCAGACCGCCGACGGCACCATCGTTAGGAATACCGTCATAGCTCTTCGAAATATAATGGCAACAACAGAAATCGACGACACAGGGTTTTGGGACATTGTTTAAATTTCGATCTGTGCTGTCTCGTCGAAAGAGGAGTTAGAATCTTGTTAATAACCTCTTTCTTAATAATACCTGAGGTCCCGCTCTATTTTTAAATCATTTGAATACTCTTTGGGTTGCCAGACGGCAAAAGACAAAAACATACAACACCGAAGGTTGCTCGGTTGGCGCCAATCCTAGCACTAATTCGTCTCCCTAAGCTCTTGTTAAGGCGAGAGCGGACGCTGGCCTTGCGTAACTAAGTGTCAGCAAAACGGCAAGAGAAGAAACGCGGCAACACTCAAGACACTGTATTTGGTCATTTTCAGATCTAGTCAGACAAAGAAATAATCTCTGTCTCATCGTCCTCTACTCCACCCCATCAACCTTAGTAATAATCTTCTCCGCCAAAAACACCAACGACGGCGCCGTCGTAATATCAATAACCGACATCGCCGCCCCGAGCTCGAGCCGCAGCCAATTCCGGAACTCGACGGCCGCGAGCGAGTCGATGCCGTACGCCGAGAGGGACCGCTCCGGCTCGATGGCCTCGCTGAGCCGCATGGCGCGGACGAGGTAGCCGCTCACGACGGCGAGGGTCGCGTCCACGACCCGCGGCAGGTCGGCGGCCCGGGCGCTCTTGGACCGCAGCAGCAGGTTGAGCTCCTTGATCTCCTGCGAGACGTCCTGGGACGCCGCCCCGCCGCCCGCCTGGGTATTGCTGGCCGACGAAGACCCGTCCCGCACGAAGAGGGCCGCGAACCGCGCGTCCAGCCGCAGCATCGAGTCCGGCGGCTGCGGCATCGTCAAGCCCGTCACCATGCGCGCCCGACTGTAGGGGTCCGCGCTCACGGGCGCCCCCGACTGCTGCAGGATCGAGTACCCGATAATCTTGCACAGCAGGCGCTCGTTGATGCCCCGCGCGACCTCGCTGCTGACGTTCTTCTCCAGCAGGTCCTCGTTGCGGGCCATGTAGCCGATCTGCTCGATGATGCCCAAGTTGACGGTCGAGGCGGGCAAGCCGAGGCCCTGCCGGTAGCTGGCGAAGGCGTCCTGGAAGGAGCACCCCGCGGCGTAGTTGCCCTGCGCCGGGTTGCCGAGCACGCTCGAGATGCTCGATAGGATGGTGAAGAAGTCGAGGGGCGCCTGCGCTTCTTGGGCGCAGTTGTGCAGGTTCCAGGTCCCTTGGATCTTGCACGCGGCTGCGGCATGGAACTCTTCCACCGTCATGTTGGCGAAGGGACGGTCCTGGAGCAGTTTTTGTTAGCCAACGTCCGTACAGCAAGTAGACCCGGGGGAAGATCATTAAGGGGAAGCCAGTAAAGAATATTAATACATACCCTAAGCACCATAGCGCCCTGAATGATACCAGCGACAGGGACGGTAGTCTCGGCAAACACCCTCCTCACATCCTCGACCTTGGTAATGTCCCCGCGGAGCAGGTCGATCTGGCAGCCCAAGTCTTCGAGCTGGCGCAGGACAATCTGCGACTGCGGGTCGTCGTAGTTGCTGCGCGAGAGCGCGGCCAGGTGCTTGGCGCCCTTCTTGGCAAAGTCGACGGCGAGACTGCCGCAGATGCCCTTGAGGCCGCCCACCAGCAGATAGGTGGCATCGGGGCGGAACCGAACGAGTCTCTGGGCTGGGCGGATCTGCGAACAAGTGTCATTGTCAGTCTCCTTTATAGCTAGCATCACCCCCGTGCTGTGTGTGTGTCACTTACTGCTACTTGTTGATCCTTGCCACCGGCGCCACGCGAAAGCACCAACTTGCCCATGTGCTTGGTCGACCGCATCAGCGCCAGCGCGTCCGTGACCTGGCCGAAAGCGAAGGTCTGCATCGGCGTAATAGGACGGACGTGACCCTGTTCGAGGAGGGCAAACAGGCGCTCAAAGAGCCTGGAACACACCACAGGGTTAGCAAAAGGGATCGCGATGATCAATGCAAATAGGAGTAAAAGAAGAAAAAAGAAAACATACCGCGCCACAGTCCTCCCCAACCCCGCCCCCTTCCCATACAACTCCGCCGCATCCAGCGACAAATCCAAAGCCCGGAACGAGGCGCTCCGACTAAAGGGCTCCATGGACAGGCGGCTGTGCTCCAGGATGTCCTTCTTGCCGATCTCGACCATGGTGCCGCCGTGCGCGACCACGTTCCACGACGCCTCGAGCAGGTCGCCCGTCAGCGAGTTCAGGATGACGTCGACGCCCGCGCCGCCGGTGCGCCGCAGGATCTGGTGCTCGAAGTCGGTCGTGCGCGAGGAGAAGACGTGGTCCGCGGGGATCTGGTAGGCCGTCTGCAGGAAGCGGCGTTTCTCTTCCGTGCCGGCCGTCGCGAAGATCTATTGAAAGAGAATGAGCTATTAGTAGAGCTCATTCCGAAGCAAAGGAAAAGAAAGCTACAAGAAGGTGAGAGACTTACCTCGGCCCCCATGTACCGACAAAGCTGCACCGCCGCCGTCCCCGTCCCCCCCGTCGCCGAGTGAATCAGCACCCGCTGCCCCGCCCGCAGACCCCCCAGATCGAACAGCCCGTGCATGGCCGTCAGGAACGCCACCGGCAGCGTCGCCGCCTCCTCGAACCCGAGGCCGTCGGGGATGGCGTGCGCCACCTGCCAGGGCACCTGGATCCGGTTGCCGAAGCAGCCGGGGAACATGGCCACGACGCGCTGCCCGACCCCGAACTTGTCGCCTGGCACGTCTTTGCCGATCCGGGACACGACCCCAGCGGCCTCCCCGCCGAGCGTGAACGGGTCGTTGCTGCTCACGATGCCGAGCGTCAGGGCGAGGTCCTTGAAGTTGACGCCGGCGGCGTGGATCTCGATCTCGACGTGTCCGTCCTTGATGGGCAGCGGGATCGGGGACCGCTCCGCGTAGTGCAGCGAGTCGATGGTGCCGACCCGCTCCACGCCGAGACAGACGGGCGTCGCCTTGTCGTGCAGGCTCTCCATCTGGGGCTTCCGCCCGTTGACGGGCTCGTGCTTGGCCTCGTTTAGGGCCGGGTCGGGCAGGAGGCGGGGCGTGTACATGACGCCGCCCCGCTCGACGAACTCGCTGTCCTTCTGGATGCCCGCGTGCGGCTCCTGCAGGAGGCGCAGGCACGTCTCGATGGCGTGGAGGGTCTGTGGGCCGGTCGAGTTCTCGACGTCCAGGGAGATGAGACGGATACCCAGTTCCTCGGATCGGATTGTTCGGAGCAGACCGGGTGCTGCGGATCTGTCGGGCTCGGTCACCTCCATCTGGCCGCCTTTGGTAACCCAGAGGATGTTGCAATCCTTTCGAATCATGGTCTGCAGCATCCTCCACTGTTCCGCCGTGACACGGGTCGCCACGGTCGTGAACAACTCATCCACGACCAGAACGTTACTGCGGGGCGCGAGAGCATCGGCATCACTACAAGTATTGACAGCCCAGCCTGCGTCTTTGAGGCCTGCCAGGACACTGGATGGCTCATCGCCATCTGTGAGCCGGAAGCAGGTAATCACCTTATCCTCAGAAGCCGTAGTGGCCGCCGGGCCGGCTCGGCGAGCCGTCGCGACCATGGCAAGCCCGCCCACAGAGGCAGACAGGTCCTTGATCTGCCAGAACCCAGCCGTCTCGAGGGCCTGGGATGCGTCATGGAAAACAGGGGGTTTTCCCTGTGCATTGAGCAAAACGACCATCCCGCTTTCTGACATCGAAGCCACGATGTTGGAGAGAAGCGCCGGGGCATTAGTGAAACTCATATCCCGATCCGAGGACTTGACCAGAACGAGGTCATATTTATCAGTAGAATCGATGCGACCCGAGGGATGAGCCATGTCAACGAGGTCCCATGTCGTGCGAGGGGCCTCGCTGTGCGCCTCTTGCAGCTGGGACAAGGCCTTGGGGTCTTTGGAAACGCAGTGGAACTTGCTGTATCCGCTCCTCGGCCCGGAACTGTTGGACTTGCTCGCCAAGTCCAGCCAGAGGCATGTGCTATTATCGCCGTCCAGATTGGCCTCCAGCACCGCCATTTCGGGTCGTCGGTGGGCGAGGGCATCCAGAAGCCTTTGCACCCGAGCAGAAGAATGTGACTTATCACCGTCCTGCTCTGCCGCCACATCTTTCTCTTCAGGAGAATTCGTAGCCAAGTAAGCATTCAACCCCTCAGCCCCCGTCAGCGCCAAGTCGGCATTCCAGCCAAAGTGCATATAAACGTGTTCCGACTGGTCCCCCCTGGACGAGATAGGATCAAACCGAATCCGCTTAATCTCCATAACCAAGCTCCGATCCACGGGATCATACAACCCCGCCGACGCAAAGCGACTCCCGTACGTCTGGCTCGTACTCGAATCCAGCAGATGCGCCACGGAGCGCACCATGCACGACCTCGCCGGCGGCCGGCCGCCGTCCGGACGGGACGGGATGACGATGCCCTCGATGCCGACGGGGACGCAGTTGATATCGTCGAGGGCGTTCATCTGCATCTGCGCAATAGAATAACCCGTGAGCTGAAGCAGACAGTCCATCGCGACGGGGTGTACGGGATACTCCGACTGCCTCGAGTAGCCGGAGGGAGGGTACTCCGTCGTCACCTGCGCCCGAGTCTCGGGACTCCCCCAGACCCAGTCGAAGAACTCGATGCGCTGGAACGCGGGCCCGAACGAGAACTCCCCGGCATTGGCGCTCTTGTAGCCCACGGCCCCGGGCTCCGGGTGCGCCAGCGGCTCCAGCGCCCGGGCGGGGGCCGTCGTGTCGTAGGACGCGACCTCCTCGTCGATGCGGACCAGGCCGTCGCAGTGGTCGACCCAGCCGCCGTCCACCAGCGAGCGGACGCGGAAGTTGTACCAGCGCCGCGGGGAGGCGTGGAGGGGGACCAGGGCCAGGCTGATCTTGGCGCGGACGTCCTCCTCGAGGACGAGACTGCGGAGGAAGCGCACGTCCTTCAGGCAGTAGGCGAAGGACTTGGGCGGCACGCCCCCTTTTTCCCGCCACTGCGTCATGGCCGTGGTCTGGTGGATGGCCTCGACCGCCATGGACAGGTAGCCCGCGGCCGGGAAGATGACCTGGTCGCCGATCTTGTGGTCGCGCAGCCAGGGGACGTCGCCGAGCTCGAGGACCTGGTAGAAGGTCGGGTTGTGCCACGGGACCGAGAGGATCTTGGAGCCCAGCAGGTCGTGGCTGAGGAAGGGCCGCTGCAGGAACTCGCTGGCCGACAGCGACTCGCGCCAGTACCGCCGCGTGTGGTTCCACTGGTAGTTGGGCAGATCCACCACCAGGTTGGCAGTCTGGCCGTCGTACCCGTTCACCTTGGCCAGGTCCACGACGCCCGAATTAGCCCAGAGCTTACCAGCCGTCTCGTAGAGGGCCAACAGGGCGTCGGCCCCGCGCTTGGCCGCCGCCACGTACTGCGTGTTGCGAGCGCTGGGGGCCGCCTTGATGACCTGCGCGACCGGTCCGGCCAGCGCGCCCGAGGGCCCGATCTCGATGAGGAACTCGCTGCTTTCCGGCCCGGAGAGCATGTTGCTCGCCGCCTGGGCGAACTTGACGGGGCTGACCATGTTCTGTCGCCAGTAGTCCGGACCCAAGGCGTCGTAGGCCTCCGAGACCGGCTTGCCCGTCACCGACGAGAACATGGTGACCTTCTCCTTCCCAGCGCCGCCAGGGGCGGTGGGAACTTGCTCTTTGAGAAGGCCATGGTAGTCCTCGGCAATGCCACGAATGTGCTCTGAGTGATAGGCTAAGTTCACCTGGAGCATCCGGGCAAAATGCCCATCCGCCTTCAACCGATCGCAGACGCGCACCAGATCAGGCTGTTGGCCCGAAAGAGTGAGGCTCGTGGGACTGTTGAAGCAAGCGATCTGCACGGCCGGCTCGGTCTCGAGGTAAGGAGCGACGGCCTCGGCCGAGACGCCGACCGCTAGCATGCCCAAGGGCTGGCCGGGCTGGTGGAACTTGGCCGCCAGGCCCCGGAGATAGGCAATCTTGATGGCCTCCTCGGGACGCACCAGCCCCGCCGCCACCGCGGCCGCAATCTCGCCCGACGAGTGGCCCAGCACGCGGACGGCGGAGATGCCCCAGTCGGAGAGCACCGCCAACTGCGCGATCTGAAGTGCGGTAACGAGGGGCTGGGAAAACTCAGGAAGCCGCAGCACCGCACCGTCTCTCGCCTCGCAGAGCTCATTGAGGAGAGACCATTGTGGGGGCTGAGGGAGAGTCTGGAGCGCCGCGTCCAGTTTTTGGATCGTGGCCTTGGCCAAGGGAAAAGACTCGATGAGATCTCGCCCCATCTGGCTCCACTGGGCGCCCTGTCCGGTGAAGATAAAGGCCACCCGCGGCGGCTGCGCCTTCTTCTTGCCGAGGATCATGGAATCGGGCGAGATGTCCAACGAGTCCGCGATGACGAAGCCGCGGTGGAAGTGATGCGTCCGCCGCTCCGAGAGCGTGTACGCCACATCGCCCAACTTGACCCCGACGGCCGGGTCGCCCAGGTGGTTCGCCAAAGTCCGGACGTTGGTGTCCAGCGCGTCCTTATCGTTGGCCGAGAGCGCCAGTATGTAAGGCCTTTCCGACTCGGCGTCCAGCCCGAAGAGACTGGAGCCGTGGTGGGAGAAGACGAAGCCCTTGCGGACGCGGGGGTCCTTGATCATCGAGTCCCGGGCCTCGAGCACGACGTGGGCATTGGTGCCGCCGAAACCGAACGAGTTGACGCTGGCCCGACGGAGGCCCGAGGCGCTCTGGGGCCAGCGGATGGTGCGTCGCGACGGCCGCACCCGCGACTTGTCGAAGTCGATGCGGGGCGTGGGCTTGATAAAGGTCGGGGTCCCTGGGATGACGCCTCGCTCCACCGTCAGGACCGTCTTGATCAGGCCCGACAGGCCAGCCGCGCTCTCCGAGTGTCCGACGTTGCTCTTGATGGACCCGATGATCAGGGGCTTCTCCGCAGGCCGGCTAGGCGCGAAGACGGAGGCGAGACCGGCCACTTCGAGAGGGTCGCCCGTAGGCGTCCCCGTCCCGTGGCATTCCAGGTAGCCTGTCTCGTTGAAGTCGCTTATACCAGCGTTGGAATAGGCCATGCGGATAGCCGCCGCTTGGGCGGCCGAGCTGGGCTGCGTCAAGCTGGTGGTGTTGCCGTCGCTGTTGGTGGCGCTGCCCCGAATGACGGCGCGAATGGGATCCCCGTCCCGGATGGCGTCGTCTAGGCGCTTGAGGTACACACAGCTGATGGCCTCGCCTCGGATGTATCCATCGGCGTCGGCGTCGAACGTGTGGCACTGCCCGGTAGGCGAGAAGGCGCCCTTCATGGGCCCCGTGTCCTGTAGGGCCGAGGGGTCGAGATACAGCAGGGCACCTCCAACCAGCATGCCATCTGCCTGGTTGGTCTGGAGATAACGGCAGGCCAGATCGACGCCGACCAACGTCCCGGAGCAGGCCGTGTCGATGGATATACTGCCGAAAAGTTAGTATGAAGCTTGTATTTATTGACCACCCACGACGGTGACCTCTGCCCACTAGCAGAAGAGAGCATACCTTGGACCCTGGATGTCAAGGTAATGTGAGATCCGGTTACTCAAAATGGACCGAGAGAACCCCGTACTCCCGCCACTGACATTATCTTCGCGATCGTGCGTAGCGAACCCTTCATACTCTGTAGAAAGGGGGCGGAACATCCGCGTCAGCCATATGGCCAACATACAACACAACTAGAACTCAATGACACTTGACTCACCGACGGCGTTATTAGCCACCACACATCCCGCCCTAGTCCCCCGGAGTTTCTCCAGCGGAACACCACTGTTCTCCAGACACTCGTACGTGACCTCGAGCAGCTGGCGCTGCTGCGGGTCCATGACCGCCGCCTCCGCGTGGCCGATATTGAAGAAGGAGGCGTCAAAGGCCGTCAGGTCCACGTCGCGGAGGAGCATGCCGCCCGGGGACGGCATGGTGCCCGGCCGCTGCGAGCCGTCGTAGTGCGTCGAGAAGTTGTAGCGGTGGTCGGGCGGGGTGGGGTCGGCGATGCCGCCGTCGAGGAGGAACTTCCAGAGGGCCTCGGGGGAGTTGCTCTTGCCCGGGAGGCGACATGCTAGGCCGATGACAGCCACGGGGGTTTGTGTGGCTGGGGCGGAGGGCGAGGGCGAGGGCGTGTGGCCATTGATGCCATTGGTGCCATTGGTGCCATTGGTGCCATTGGTGCCATTGGGTGTCCCATTGGATGTTCCATTGTGCGTTCCGTTGGGTGTTGCGTGGGAGCTCAAGTCGTTGGCTGTGCCATTGGGCACGTGGCTCTGGACTCCATTGCTCCGGATGCCATTCCCGTTGGTCATGCCGTTTGTATGGCTGTGGTTCGACATGTCTGCTTCAGGGTTTATCAAGCAGAGCTTTTGAATTGGGCAAAATAACCAGAGACGTGGGAACTTGTCACAAGGATCTGGTTATTGGATCTGTTCTCTGAGCCGGTCGAGCGTCGTGTTTTATATCTGATGATAACAGCGTGCCCTTGACCAACAGGCCCCTTTTCGGCCTATCCAGGTTCCAGGCATTTGGCATCGTCTTCGATGAATGCGGTAATTACCAAATCCCATTCGAGTGGAGAGCCAACCCAGTCGACGACAGTGTGGTCTGGTACAACACGAGATTCTCTCTCAGCTCATCGCCCAGCATCTGAGGATCGTGTTGGTGTGTGTAAGCGTGCGTGCAGAAAAGGCCCCCATCCACAACCTCCATCGCCGACTCTTCTGTTTGGAAACCCGAACTGGAAGGTGAATCGGAGAAGGTCTGGGTTATGCAGTCGAGATCCTCCGGGAGCCTATTCAGCTTCATCGGGATACCAGGACTGGAAGGTGAATACGAAGCTGAAGAGAAAGGACTGAGGATCATGCAGTCAGGATCCTTTCAGGAGCCTATGAGTCGATTGCCTGGGCAAACCAGCTTCATTCCTGATAGCAAACATGGTACACGAATTTTGGTTTGGTTGGCTGACGTGTGATAGGCTGTACGCGGCGCCGATACCAGTTCGGAGGAACACTGTGTGTATGTGGTGATGTTTCTATCAGATGATGGTGGTTGGACTTCGGAGCGTGGACGTAAGCTCGGCTATATGCCACGTTTCCTTGGCGATCATATCGTGTCCTGCATCAGGAAGGTCTACCAGAGACGTGGATCTCGCCACGAGGCACCGGGAACGCTGGGAACTTTTCTGAATCCTAGATCAATCTCGCCATTAGTTAGTTCGGGTATCAAATGGGGCTGAGCTGCATGCATGCCTCGATCCAGGGTGTGTGTCCTGCATGTATACCAAAGTAGTAATATATTTCTAACATTGGCACACCATCATCGAATCATATCATCAATAGACCCCCACGTAATTGTGTTTGTCAGGTCAACGATCCAGTGGTCTGGAACGGCCTCCGGTCCGATACAAGGGCATGCTGTGGAAGCCCGAAGCGCGCGAAGGAGCGAACATCCACCAACGAATCCGAGCCATTTAACAAGGGACCCGCCTAACGAGACTTGAAACGGAAGAAAATATTGTAGATGCCTTCGAACCTTTGAACTTAGACACAAGGTGTGCGCGGATTTTGATCAACACCCAACTGTATTCCCCTAGATATTCATGATGGGTTTAAGTGAGAAGATCGAGTTCAAGACCCTGGACGGTTTGGTCCTGAGGGGGTTTCTGTACTCCGCCCGGGCTAAGGGGCCAGCAATTGTGATGACTCCAGGGGTAAGGCGCTCTCCTTTTGACACGCCGTTCTGCTTCTAATCAAGGCGTGCCAGTTCAATTTCCCGGTTAGTCTGCTATACCACGAGGTCGCCCTGGGTTTCCAGGCGGCCGGCATAACGGCACTCGTCTACGACCCCAGGACCGTCGGGCGAAGCGACGGCCTGCCGCGCTCCGACATCAACCCGGCCAAGCAGTCCGAAGACCTCAGCGACGCCATCACCTTCCTCAAGACCAAGCCCGTGGTCGACCCGAAGCGCATCGCGCTCTGGGGCTACTCGCTGTCGGCCGCCGCCGCGCTGACGGCCGCGGGCCTGGACCCCCGCGTCAAGCTGGTGGTCGCCGTGTGCCCGGCGCCCATGCCGTACAACTTCGACGCCGCCCCCGGAAAGCGGCGCAAGTACCTGGACCTGGCGATCCGCGACCGCGAGTCGCAAGCCCGCGGCAAGGAGCCCTTCTACGTCCAGTACATCGGCGACTCGGAGGAGACGGCCCTGTTCGACTACCGCAGGCAGCGCGGCATGGCGGACCTCCCGTACGACGCGGTCGTCGAGAACCTGGCCAAGATCTGCCCGGGGTTCCGCAACGAGGTCACCATCCAGACGCTCCGGCGGCTGGGCTCCTGGTCCTTTGCCGACGTGCCGCGGCGCGTGGGCGCCATCCCCGTGCTGCAGGTCTTCGCCGCGCACGAGGAGCTCGAGCATATCCGCGACACGCAGGAGGCCATCTGGGCCGGGCTGCCCGGGCCGAAAGAGAGGCACACGGAGGATCGCGGGCACATGGATATCCTGACGCCGGATGGGCACCGCTTCGCGCACCTCGTCAAGGTCCAGGTGGACTTTGTGCTGAAAAACTTTGCGCCCAGGATGCGTTGAGTCGGTGTGTACGTAGAATGTAGTCAGCCGCGTCTCGGTTAGATGAGGTCGCGACGTACGATGGCGACGCAAGACGTTGGATGTTGTGGGGTCGTAGGATCAGGCCAAGTGGGGGGTTCGGGGGATTCTGGGGTAGCACAAGTTTAAGCATTTACTTAATGGAGCGGGCCACTGGCCAACGGCCCGCCAAAGGAGGCGCGAGACTATTTTCTGATTCGTCGATTCCAATAGGCGAATGCGAGATGCGAGTAAGATCAATGAAAACGTTCTTGGTTGTGTATGGCATATATGTAAGCACAGGATGGATCCCTCGTGGTAGCCACCCCTTGGCGCAAATCCTACAACCATGCATACTGTCCCCGGAGCCGCCTCTGAATGGCCAGCTCGACAGCCCTGCGTAACCATATCCCTCGCTGGGTGGCAAGCTGGTCAGCCAAACTCCCTCCGAACAGTACGTAGAGCTCCGAGGGGGTGGGAGGACTCGTACGAGACCCGCGTACCAACCACTTGGCGGCGGGGAAGGGTCCTTTTCGCACGCCACACCCTTGGGAAAACCAACAGCGTGGCCTGCAACGGCCAAGACGATGTTAGGCTGACATGGTCCCAACCGAGATTGCCCTGCTGCGTGGCCGACGCGACATGCATTTCTTGGGTGCTCGTATTAATAGGCGTGCCGGGGATGGCTGCCGCACCAGGGCCTCGGGGTTTCGGTGTGTCTCGTCTTCCGCCCGTCATTTATCTATTGTCTGGATAAGGGTCTATAGGTGTTTTTTCATTGTCATTCTCTCTTCTTGCTACGTGGGTGCCTCCTGTTGTTGATAAGGTCGATCAAGCGCGCTTCTATCGACGGACAGCTAGCCGCGACACCCCGTCCCAGTCAGTTGGTCAGTCGCACGTGAAAGCAAGTCGACAAAAAGACACAATGGCGGACGCGGCGCCTCAGGACTGGAGCGTGTGGCTCTTTGAGCCATCGCTGCCCCTGGCCATCGTGGGGACCGTCGTGTACGCGATCGCCACCGTCTGGATCTCGTATCTCACCTGCTATAAGTACAAGGCATGGTACTTCGTCAGTGTGCCCATTGGCGGTCTTTGCCAGGTGACGGGGTATGCGCTGCGTGCCTACTCGACCCAGCACCACCAGGATATCGTGAGTCCATTCGGTTCCTCGCAGAAATTGCTCTGAGCTCTCTACTGACAGCCCCCTTTTCCATTGCTAGGGCATTTTTGCCAGCAGTACATCGCTCATTATACTGGCTCCCATCCTCATCGCTGCCGGCAACTACGTCTTGATCGGGCGCCTGATTCGAGCCGTTCTCCCCCCTGAACGACACAGAATCTTCAAGGTCCCCGCTCAGCGCCTCACGCAAATCTACGTCAGCTTCGACGTCGCGTGCATGTGCGTTCAGTCGTCGGGGTCTTCGTTGGCCAGCGGGGTCGGCTGGGTCGGCCAGCTCGCGGATATAGGGATGTATATTTTGCTTGCCGGCCTGGCGCTTCAGGTCGTGGCCTTCTCGACGTACCTGTGCATCCTCGTGCGCTTCCACTACCTGTCTCGCTCGCTGGCAGTACCGAGCAGCCCTCCGGGCTGGTTTAACGTGCTGAAGGCTGTGTATATCTCAAGTGTTCTTATCCTAGTACGTTCCTTCTTCCCCTTGACCCTTACCTAATGAGGGGCTATCAGTCCTATCGAGAAATTAACAACGACGCAGATTCGTTGCGTCTTCCGCATGGTAGAGTTTGCCGAGGGGAACGATGGCTACACCCTGCGGCACGAATGGATGTTCTGGGTCTTCGAGGCTCTTCTTATGATCTTCGCGCTCCTTGTCTTCTGCGTATGGTTTCCGAGCAAGTACATAGGCAACGCAGGGGCTAGCATCAAGAAGAAAACGGAGGCCGAAGCGGCGGGAAATAGTAGCATCACGTAGAAGTAACCTCAACGCAACATAGACAGTCACTTTGGAGTTAGGGAGTCAATTTGCATACAAGTCAGTCGCATCAGTCTCTCGCCAAGACGTAATGCATCTAGGTTCCTTGTTAAGGTGAAGTATTCGGGTGAAGCAAGACATAGACGCGACCCGTGAAGGTGAGACCCACTTTGTTTCCCGCCCGCCACCGAGCGTCTCTCCTCCTGATGGAAAACTCGCTTGCTGCTCCTTTGCAACTACAATCGCGCATCCTGAACAAGATCAAAGGTAACTTTGATGCCCAAGTGATCCGTCACCCAAGCCTTCTCAAACCCAAGCGCCAGCAGCCTCTCCATCTGCTCTTTCTTGTCCTCCCCGTCCACCACAACGTCGGCCCCGATCCTCTCGAAACCCTGCAGCTTAATCCCACTCCCGCAAAAGTACGCCTTGTCCATCCGCGAGAGACCAAAGCGCTCCCGCGGCACAGGGTGCGCCTGCTGACCCCATGTGGCCCCTTCCGCGCCATTCTCACCCTCGCGTCCTCCGTGGAGCTCCAGGTAGGCATCTTTCAGGTTATTGTCCGAGTGTAGCGACGAGTCGAAAGGCTGGATCGCGTTGAAATCACCCGCCAGGACGGCCCCCGCGAGCCCGTCCGCGTGGAGATAGTTGGCCGCGGTCCGTACCTGCGTCGGGCGCAAGGGCGGGTCGAGCGGCAGCGATTCGAGGTGCGAATTGCCGAAGCGAAGAACCTTGTTTTTACCGGGAGTCGTGACGTCGACGAAGAGGGCGTCGCGTTCCATCTGGGTGGCGGCGTAGTGCACTCGGAAACACGATGTTACACTCAGCCGGCGGTCGGCGAGCATGGTCGTGCCGTACATGCGGGATCCCCATGCCGAGTTATCCAGGTCGGTCAAGAAGAACTTCTTCCGGGTCCATGGCTGCTGGCTGATGGTGATAAGATCAGATGGGGTGACTTCTTGAAGATTTATGATTACAGCCGTCGTTTGGGGCAATTGGTCGATGAGCTCTTCGAGGTGAGCCAATGCGGCACTCATGCGCGCCTCTACGCATGGCAGCATGAAATCGATATTCCAACTGTACACAGAAATCGTGGTGATGATGCCCGGAGAAGGCCCTCGAGCATTGGTGGGGGCAAAATCAGAAGCCGGCGGCTCGTGGATCGGCTGCCAGATTTCGGCGTACGAGTCCCACGAATACCAAGCCTGTGGCCATGGCTCGTCGGCCTTCCACGGGGTAAGCTCTGGCGGTCTTTTCAGTGATACGGACTGCTGAGTAGCCTTCTGCATGAGCTCATCCATGGTGGCTGACCCTCGCATTTGGTCGCTCTGGATATTTGGGAAGAGAAACGAATGGTCGCAGCTAATTGAGCAAAGAAATAGAACTCCTGGCCAATGCCACGTTATATGCATTTCGGTGGGTCGGTTGGTTGGTGTGGTAGTATGTGTTATATGCACGAATGCATGGCCTGCAGACGGAGATGCCAATGGGATGTGTGAATTGGGCTTGGCGTTCGACGTTGATCATCACAAGAGATCAATTGCAGCTATCTTGGGGGTATATTGATGTAAGAAATTGTTTGCAGTACTACGTGCACAATGCACACCCCCTATGCATCATCTCCCAATTTCTCTCCAGCGTAGCCAATTCGTCCAGTTTCCGCCGCTTGGCTAAGCCCGTCAAGGATTCAATTTCAACCCTCATCTGCGTAACCCGATATCTGTGATCGAACTTTTTGTCGTGATGAGACGACTCAGTTTCTGCAATCTGGCCGGCGTTGTTCACAGGGGTTGGTACTCTCTCCTTCCTCTTGAAAGGATTTGTGAACCATCTTCCCCATCCCTTCTCAATGATCAGGTTAAAACATGATACGTTTGTCTTACGTCGTAATGTGTTGTCGGATGATGAAAGCTGGATCCCTTGTTGACTGAAGGCATCCGTGGCCTCGAGCAATGGGCGGCCCAGGATTATGTCGCTTGGAAGCTTTGGAAGCACATGAAAGAAGACTTGATGCTGGACAAAGGATTTGTCCGTCACACTGTTTCCGTCATGTTGTGACTTTTCGTTAAGTACGAAGTCGTCTTCCGCTAATTCCGATGGGGTTGTTGGACTTCTCCAGTCGAGTCTAAAGTTGTTAACGTATACTTGACCTATTGTTTCTGCTTCGCTACCATCGCCGAATTGCAGGCGACGTCTGACTTCTGGCCTCTTGTCAATCCAGTGCCCATTCCTCTCAGCGTAATTGCGAGACATTAGGTTGATGTCTGATCCTGTGTCGGCAGTCGCGACTGCTCGCTTGCCATTGATTGAGCATCGAATCTGGTTCCGGGGCGAGCCGATCCAGAAGACCGAGTCGATATCGCTGTAAGACTTTGAACAAGCCTCCAAGAAGTGCTTATTAGTCGACAGTATGGCTTCACTTTCGAGAAAAGGCATGCCTAGGATGATAGGCACGGGACATTTCTCAAAAACGTAGAACCACTCCTTCCTCTTTCTTGGTCGCGACGACCAAGGAGCGGCTCGCGTGATCGTAACATCAGCACGTATCCGCCCCACGGCTCTGACCAGCTTACCGTTGCCGAGTTCGAACTGCTTTCTTCGATCGCGTGCAGTCTGTCGGATCCTGAGCTTGTGGATGCGCGCCCAATATTCGCTCATGATGTTTTCGGAGGAACCAGAGTCAGGACAGGCTTTTTCCTCATGGCCATTGACGGTGATAGTGAGAAACCTTCGAATATTTTTGACGCATGCTCGCGACTTGTTCGATCGACCCAATTCGGCATTGTACTGGGCCAAGATTTGTTCCACCTCATATCTGACCGGTTAGTTATCCAAGCTTCGCAGTCAAGTTTGAGTCGTGTTAGGATCTCTTACTTCCAGGCCTTGGCCGCTCGCATGCTAGCAAGCTCGCAGGCCTTTAGAAAAAAGTGTCGCATATTTTGGTCCTTGTCCAATAGCCAGCTCAGTGTCTCGTCTATGCATTCCGATGACCGATACTGATGTGCATCTCTGTATGGCAAGTAACCCGTTCCAGTAAATTGCTCTCGTGCTCGTGCGTAAAGGCCATCAATATCTGGATGAGAACCCATGGTAAATATATTACTATGAATTCTCTTAGGTTAAATGCAAACGTAGTGGGAGCCTAAGATAGCCAAAGAAGTTAAGAGGCGCGGTGTTGGTAGTTGAAGCGGTGGCAAGCAAGGGAAAGAGGAGAGAGGGTGGTAGTAACCAACAGGGCACGCCCATGGAGATGCTTCATATGATTTCCATCTCGGTGCCTAATGTGGAGGGTTTTCAATTTTCCACATAACCGGTAGTCAGGTGTCGGGCGATGCCCCTATATTGATTGGTTCGAATGCGCCAACACATGCAGCTTGATGTGGCTAAGCTTTTGTCAGGCATTCTTGCCGGCTTCCTAGCTCATACCTCCTGCTACGACTTGATCGGTGCCTTGTATACACGAGCATTTCCTAGCTGCAGCCGGGTCTAGAAACCGATTCATTGTACATTCACACTCGTTGAAGTGCGCGTGTCTCATCTTCGGAGGTTTCTGCAGAATACAGCATAAATGGACAACCCCTCATACCAGAAGCCTAGGCCAATAAATGGCTTCCCGAGATTTGCTGATATCATTACCAAAGATCCGGACCGAACGGGTACGATTTATAGGCGGTTTGACCGGCTATCGTCGCGCAATCTTCTGCTCATGGAAGCAGAGATCGCAGAGCTAGAAGTATCGCAAGACACGTACGATGAAGATGACCGGGCTAAACACGATGACCCGACTGGCGAGAGCTACAGCAATTGGGCAACATTTGTCAAGCTAGCCGAGGAAAAGGGTCAACAGGGCAACTATACTCACTCTCGGATCCACGAGAGAATGAACCTATCGCTGTTGATTAGAGAGAAGCTGGAGAAGTACCGTAAGGCTTGACCTTTCATCCGGCCGAGAGATAGGCCCCCTTCTTTTTTTCTTTTTCTTCTTTTTTTTGCATCCACTCTAACACAGTAGCTCTATAGACGACGCTCTGGCAAGGCATCAGACGCTCCTGAATATGCCCAGGGCAGCTCCCACTACGGTAAGGGGCATAAATACCAGATTCCAGGGCCATGGACAGACGCCACAGCTATGGGGAGCTAGTGCACAGCGCTTCAACGACGTTGATGACCTTGTTGCTTTAAAGGTGTTGGCGAACCAGGACCGACTATCAAAGTTTGTCTTGGACTATTGTGGGTGGATGTTTAAAGTAAGTCTCACTCTTTGGTCCGATAGGGTTTACCGTCCTGTCGATTCTTCCTTCTAATGCCAAAGCTAGGAGCGACAGAGACACGGAACCTCGGTGGTTATATCGGAGAGGTCACTGGACAAGGCCACCACCGTTTTGAGCTCGGTCCTCTCGGCGGTAGTCCTGTATGGCTCCATCGTGTCGCTATACTTCGTCCAGAACCCCTACGCCCTCCTGGGGATGGTCGGCGGGTGGACAGTTCTCTTCGCGGTATGTGTAGGCATGCTGACCAACGCCAAGCGGGACCAGATCTTCGCGGCGACGGCGGCGTTCGCAGCTGTCTTGGTTGTCTTCGTTGGCGAGTCGTTAGATAACGGTCGCGGAGGTCCGGGGGCATCGGAAGTAATTACTGGTAACTGTACCTGTATACCAACATGAAATACTTACTGGACGCCTGAAGTACATGGGGTTTGATTATAGGGACTGCTTAGGCACAGCAAGTCTAGTACCCCTACACGGAGGCGCATGTGCTTGTTGTTTCTTTCAATCTGCCGGATATATGTATGTTATTGGGGACGAGGCTTTATGATTTCATTTTACTCCCAATCACTTGAGCGAGTAACTACCTATCGCGAAGCGAAATTCGCATTCACTGAAGCTACGTTCCTTATAAGAAAGTGATGCTCCTGTACTGCTCATATCGCTTTTGTATGATGAGTGTCAGGCGCTTGTCAGATGACGATCCTGAATGAATGCTAAGTTTCGCAAACCAGGCCTACACATTTGCAGGATCGACTTGGCAAGTACCGCAGGCTGAGACTGGCCTCAGGCTGATTTTCGACTTACCGTGGCCAGCATCCCAGCCAAGAGGTTAAGAGCAAATGAGGTCGTGGGGGTGTGGTATATGCCTTGCTATCAGCCTTGGAAACGAAACTGGTGGCGTCTTGCTAACCGCCAGCCTCGCACCTCGCCCCCACGAAGTCGTGTCGATCTATGCAATGCTATGCCCAGAGACCGGAGATTTTCGACCTGCCGGGTGACACGCTGTCCCATAATTCCATGTTCTGTCACCTTTGCATTGCCCCTTTGTATCCCCCATTACATCTTCACGTCCTACCCGAAATCCGATACCACTCTGCATCCTACCACTACCAATCATGCCAGGCGTGGCCCCGAGCAGCGACCCGATCTCGTACAGTACGCTCGAGGTGTCGTACCCTGGCGCTCAAGAGAAGACGGTCATCACTCATGCGGCAGCCGAGAAGATCCCAAATACTTTCCATGATGGTAGTCCAGCGTTCGAACTAAACGACAACAGCAGAGATGACATGGGAAACGACAATGGTCAGAGGGGCCTGGGTACTGCCTCGGAAGATGGCGCCAAGGGTCTCGCCAGACACAAAAGACCTAGATGTGGCCTGTCGCCCGTAACTTTCTGGGTACTCGTGGTGGTACTGAGCTTATTGGCACTGGGCGCCATCGGGGTGGTATCGCGGCAGCGGTTCTGCGCCGGGAGTCAACGTCCGAAAACAATGTGACCCTACCGATCCCCGACCCAGCCGACGATGGGGCCCCGTCTCAGTCCCAGCTCAGCGCAGTCAACTGGGCCGACTCCTCGAACCAAACGCACAAGGCCGTCTTCTACCAGAAGAGCGGGAACTTGTGGCTCAGCCAAAACAGCGAGGGCTCGGCGGACTGGACCGCTCTAGACATCGGGTCTCAGTTCTCGCCGCCTGGTTCAGGCGACGAAGCCGTCGTGCTGAACCCAAAGAATGGCACGCCGCTGGCTTCCGTCGTCGTACCGGCAGGCGCTAGCGGTGGCAGCCCCGTGATTTATTTGTACTACCTGGATGCCGGAAACACCGTCCGCGACATACGGACCACCGCCACCGTGAAGGGCGCCCCAGCAAGCCCCTGGGTACCCGGGGAACTGTGGGGAAAGAACTCGACACTGTCCGCCACCGCCAACACGGGCCTGGCAGCGCTGGCGCATTACTGCCCCGAGGGCTGCATGAACCAGAACGTCGTCGTCTTTCAGAAACAAGGCAACGTGTTGTCGGCGGACGGGAGGGACTGGTCTAACATTTCCCACATCGTTGCCGCGGTCGCAGGCACTCCCCTGTCCCTATTTCCATCCCCGGTCCTGACCCCGGATCTGGACAAATACGATTACTCGCGGAAGCCGCAGGCACGCCTCTTTTACCAACGCGATGGACCAGTTCACGAGGCAATCTTCAACGAGAAGTCCCAGTACAGCTGGACTGGTGGTGAGCAATAAAAACACCTACCCAACCCTATCACTGGTATAGGAATGATGACGATGTCTCCGTCGTCGTGGTCGTTCCAACTCCCATAGTCACACAAAACCCAACGCAGCTGACCCTACTGAAATCCCACAAACTCACATGATAACACGTAGGAGCCCTGAGAGTCATCAACAACAACTCCCACAAACAGACACGCCTAGCAACCGCGGTGACGACCAACAACGCCCGCGGGTTGATTCTGGCCCTGGACGTCGACAGCGGCAACGTGACGGCGAGCTACCTGCCGAGAACGGGGAGGGACGCCAAGGAGATACACAAGGGCCTGGCGACGTGGTTCAGTGGCGACGGCGACGGCAGCAGCAGCGCCTACACGCCGCCGACGCAGAACCGGCCGAGCGGGGACGCGCTCGCGGCCATTGCCCTCACGCCCGACTCGTCGCTGTACACGCTGTCGCGGGATAGACTCCACATCAGGGAGTACGCCTGGTCCGACTCCGACACGAACAAGTTTGACTTTATCGGGACGGTCTTGTAGTAAATGTAGTGGACGATGAATGCGGCTTAATGCGGGAGAGGTGATGGCAGATCTTGGGGATTGGAGATTGGAGATTGAAAGCTTCTATTTTTAGACGGGGTGATGCAGTAGGGCTGGACAAATGTGGGTGCGGTGAGGTGTGTGTGGCCCAGGGAGGGGCAGTGTACTACGCTATCTACGAGTTCCACCGATTTGCGCTGCTCTCGATTGCCTAGCATCCAGCTGCTGATGTGGTATGCATTAGCTGGTGCAGAGGATTTAGATGCTTACGCTTACTACTTGTACTGTTGAGTTGTGTCTCGCTTGGCTTGGGAGAAGAAGAAGAAGGGGAACACAAGGCAACCACCACATAATCCCGGTGTCTCTTTCCCGATTGTTACATCTGGTCAACCCGACCCAGGTAGCTGGGATTGTTTGATACTTTGATTGAATACTGCCAGGTAAACAGATTTCGTTGACAACAGCCAACAGCTGCCCCCCTGGAGTGCTGTCTGGGTGTGCTTATTTACTTCGGAAAAGGAACCAATCTGACAAGGGGGCAAATCTCGTGGCGTGCAGCTAGCGCCGTCCTCCCGGACGACGGCTCGTTTGGCTAGGTTCGAAGTGGCCCAGCACCCCAATCTCATGACCCCATGGACCAAAGGGACCAAACCGTGCCCTGTGAATGGCTGCCAGGCCCCCGGGAGGTGTTTTGGTCTCGCGTAAAGTCTGTAAGAAGGAGGCCCCAGTAAAGAAATCACCGGCAACCAGGGCACCGGGGAGGGAATGGACTGCGCCAGCCAGGGGGGCAGGTTGTAGGCTAGTTCATACGCCACGGATGCAGCAAAGTCCGTCAAGAACTGGCGAAGCAACCCAAGTTTAGGCGGTAGGTAGTAAGTAGGTAGGCCCAGGTGAGGCGCACGAGAGAGAGAGAGAGACGAGACCCAGCCCCCAGGTAGCTAGCTCTCTGTTTTCCCTCGTCGCATAATGAATCACAGGCCGGAGGGTTTCGAGTTATTTTGTTCTTCTGCCTGTTTTCTTTCACCGTGACCCCAAGTTACACGGAGATTCTCTTTCGCTGTTCATACTGACTTACATGTATCTTGGCATTCACTCTCAATCGCCCGCGCATTCGCTTCCGAACTGAGGGCGACAACTTCGACAGTACAGGCGAAAACAACGTTCACTCACATGGTCATCTCCTACATGAAACTTGAGAAAGGCGAGAAAAGGGAGGAATTGTAATAACCATACTGAACCCATTACGTTCATCACAATGAGGCCCCTCTCATCCTCCTCGGTCCTCCGAACCATCGCCCTCTCAACATGCCTCCTCACCCCCCTCGCCGCGGCCCTGAGCAACGACTTCTCCTCGTACCCGTCGGGCTCGCAAAACTGCCTGACCAAGGCCGCCGACAGCAGCAAGTGCAGCGGCAGCACGGGCCAGCAGCTCAACGAGTGCCTCTGCACCAACAAGGGCAACTTCGTCTACAACACGGCGTCGTGCGTCGCCAAGGCCAGCCCCTCGGACCTCGACGCCGTCTACGCGACCCTCAACACCAACTGCGCCGGCACCGGCGTCACCCTCACCGTCTCCAAGGACGCCTTCATGGCCAAGGCCGCGGCCGCGACGGCCGTCACCACGTCAGCAAAACCGACGAAGACGAAGACGGATGGTTCCACACCAACGACGACGGGAACTGATGACTCGACTTCAACCGACGACCCCGACCCCAGCCCGACGAACAGTTCAACAGCGGCCGCTGACAGGAGTTCCTGGTCCTCAACCGCCAAAGTCGGCGTCGGCGTCGGCATCGGCGTAGGCGCCAGCGCCCTAATCCTCGTATTCGCCCTACTCTGGCGCCGCTACCGCCGCCGGAAGCAATGGAAGCAAGCAGGCGGCCCTTCTTCCAGCGGCGACCCGGGCATGGCCCCCATGGGCGGCGGCCGCGAGTACCACCAAGCGGGCATCCCACCGCACGGGGCCCCGTCCTCCTACGTCGGCAGCACGTACGGCGGCCACCACCACCACGACGGCGGCTCGACCGTGGCCGGCAGCATCGCAATGCAGCACACGGGCGGCTCCAACAACCAGCAGAACATGGCGGGCAGTTGGCACAAGCCGCCCGTCAGCCCGATGGCGGCGACGTACGACGGCCGCAACAGCCTGGTGCCCCCGCACCACCACCACCACGCGCAGCAGGGCCAGCCGCTGCTGGCGGAGCTCGGCGGCGAGTCCCTGGCTTACCAACCGCCATCCTCGCCGCCCGTCGAACTGCCCGCGCAGGAGTACCAGCAGCAGCCACCTCAGCAGCAGTCATCGCCTCATTCATCACCGCCTCCGGTACAGACGCCATTCCAACAGAAGCCGTTTTCACCGCACGATTTTGGGCGACCCAACAACTAAGGGCATCCGATGTTCACAGCAACAAGCATTCTGTGTTTAAACTAGAATGTCTTACTTCGCCCAATTAGATGGTCCGGGCGAAGTGCTCATTTGGCATTTCATGGCGTCATGGGGATTGTAGATACAGGAACCTGGAACTGGAAGGGAAAAGGTCTAATGCTTACGTTAGATTGGTTATATTTGATGATACTTACGCCGAACCACATTCTGTCGCATTGTAATTGATTTTTAAGGCGCATTCACCAGCAATTGTACAAAACGCATCGCGAGTAATGGCATCAAGCTCGTGTGGGGTCTGATTTTTTGGAGTCATAGCTTTTCTTTAGGTAATATGGAATACCAATCATCCAATCACACCTGCTATACAAATACAGCTGTGGCCGCCTGATAATTCGCCTGGCCAAAATATGTACTTTTGTTTATCCCAACCCTGTCGCCAACCTGTCCGATGATAGATAGGTAGGTGAGGCGACTCGACGAGGGAACCAATCTGTCAAAGAGGCTTTTCCTCCGCCACAGGGACGAAACCCACCCCTTTCCGTCGGCTCTCTCTGTGCACTCGTTTAGTAGATCGCCGGCTCTACTCGGCCATCTTCTTCTTGCTGGCACCGCTCTTGACGCGACGGGCAGTGGGGCGGTTGATGTGGTCCAGGGGGATCCAGCTCTCGTCGTAGGTCTTGTCAGTGCCGCTAGCAGAGCCCTCGCCACCAGAGAGCGGCTCCTTCTCGACGACGGCCACGGCCTTGGGGGCACGGGGCTTCTTGGTCTGGGGGAAGAAAGCGGCAAACCAGGTGTTGTAGACGAAGTAGGAGATACCGGCAAAGGCGGCGGTAAGAACCATGTAGAGGAAGATGCTGCAAAGTATGGGTTAGTATGTGTGACTATGAATTGGCTCAAGTTCAAAGGAATTTGCGACGACGTACATCTGAGGGTCAAAGATGCTGGTAGGGGCCTCAACAATGCCGACAGTCTGATCGGCGGCCTGGACCTGGAAGATCTGGTTCGCGCTGTTGGTGACGACGGCCATGATGTTGAGACGGACATCCTGGGGGTTCATATCGAGGGCGAACGAGTAAGGCAGGGACTGCTTCTCGCCGGCGGGGATGGTGGCCTCGTACTTGACGGAGCTCAGGTTGCGCAAGATGCCGGCGGAGGGGTGCGAGTCGGCGGGCAGCTCCTGCAGGGTGTACAGGGCGCCTCCCAGGAACATGACCTGGATGGGCTCGGCCTCATTGTTGGTGATGTCCACCACGGCCTTGGTCGGGCGGCCGTTGACGAGCTTCACGCCGAAGATGTCGGCCTCGGGGAAGGTGGTGACGACATCGGCCTTCAGCGCAGCCGCAGGAGGGCTACCGGCATCGGCATCGAGAGGCTACAGGGAACAAAAGATTCAAGTTAGCTAACTGTGTTGTTTGCACGTAGATGTAGGTCGAAAAAAGGCATCACGCGAGCACAATGCGACCAAGCTTTGGAAGCTTTGGCGCTTGGCTTGATGGGCGGTGCTTAGCAGGAGGAAGACTTACAGATTCGCCTTGGGCGAAAACCGAAACGACGCGAAGGGCCAATGCGGCGAGAACCGAGTACTGGAGAGCAACCATGATGGACGAGGTACCTGTGATGAAGGGGGGGAAGGGGATGGTAGAAAGGGAGGAAAAGAGGCAATTGGGATTGAAGAGTGCGGAGAGGTTTCTTGTTCGTCACTCTTTAGCTGTTGGAGCTCTCTACCCGGGAAATTGATTGTGTGAACGTGGCAGTTACAAGCTCTAGGCTGGGGTAACTGGGAGCTGGGTGCTTGTCCAGCCAATGGCAGGGCTCCTTTCGGTCCAAGGCCCGCCTTTCTGTTAATTCCCTGTCGCATAAGAAGTACAGATCAATTTCACTTACATCATCTCTCAGCTCACCCAGCTGCTTGCTTTCCACACCAGATAGGTAGCTTATCACAATCACATAGACATCATGTACTTGCATGTTCTGTACTGTGAAATTCGTCATGTTGAGCACTTATTTGATTGATTGAAGGCACAACCGCATCATTGACCCGACATAAGACAATGCCCGTCTACACTGCTCGTGCCGGCGTAATGAAGCCCGTGCAGTCTCCGAAACCTACTCCGTTACCGCAATACGCCGTAATCCTGACACCGTCCCCGTCCTCAAGATATGTTGTTTGCGACCCATCAGTCAGCTGAATCTGAACCTTGCCACCCTTGGTCATCTCAGCGAGACATCCATGCTCATCATCGCCCACCCCGGACACGGTGCCAGTCGCCAGCACGTCGCCCGTGTTGAGATTACAGCCGTTGATGGTGTGCTGGGCGACCAGGTCTCGGAACGTCCAGTACATCCAGGACACATTGGATTTGCATATCGTGGTCGTGTTGCTCTCGCCTCTCAGTAGTTCTGCTTCCAGCTTGATGTCGTAGCTTGGCTTTGCCTTGGTCTCGCTCAAGAAGCTGCTTACCGGCAGATCCTTGGCTGGTGCCGCTGTCGCGAAAGGCTCGAGGGCGTCCAAAGTCACTACCCAGGGAGAGATGGAGGTGCAGAAGCTCTTGCCGTTCATCGGTCCCAGGGGCTTCATCTCGAACCCTTGGATATCCCGAGCTGTATTATTCAAGAGTTAGCAACATACACATGCATAAGGGTACAGCGGGCCCTACCACTCCAGTCATTCAGCAGGACCAACCCAAAGATGTGGTCATCCGCATCTTCCAGGGCCACACTGTCTCCCAGTTTGGTCGGCTTTCCCACAATGGCCGCAAGCTCTAGCTCATAGTCCATGGCCTTGGTTGGCCCGAAACCGACCGAGCCGCCTGCCGCGGTAACACCAAGCGGCCTGCGCACCTGGGTGCCGGAGACCACGATCGACGAAGAGGTGCCCGTATAGCCCACGGGGTAGTGCAGGAACGAGGGCGGCATCCCTTTCTTGCCAAAGATGGCCTCTTCCATGTTCTGCACATGATCCTTGGAGCACGAAAAGTCGAAGAATCCGGCCACAGATATTGGCAGATGTAGCGAGACATCTTCTACCTTGTAGCCGACCTTTGATACTACTGAATCATTCTCGAGGGCCTTTTCCAGGCTACTCCGGAGTTGCTGTAGCTCTGATTTGCTGACAGCTGCCAAGTCATTCAGAGTCGGCTATAAGCATAGAGGTCAACAGGGGCCCCTTTCTTATGTTTAGGAGCAACATACCCTGGTGAGCGCCGACTTCACATCATCTGAACAGTCCAATGGCAAGTCTGCTAGGAATACAACGAAGTCGTGGAGCCGGGTAGCCACTGCCTTCTCGGGATGCGCGCTACAACTTGCAATGCCATAGGGGAGGTTGGCAAGCGAGAAGTGGTCTGTGTACGCCATGATAGCGGTTTGTATAATGAAATTATCCGGCTACTATGTTTTTCGTGAAACTGGAGAGGAATAATAGTACCATCTCCTTCAGCGACACCACTAAGTGTTGATGAAGGCAAGAGACATTACCAATTCGGCCATGGTTCTGCGTGTCCGATGTCATCAACCCCGCCCCCACCGTGCCGAGGGGACGAACTATCCGCCGTTACACAGAAGACGTTGCATTATTTCCGTCAGCCGGTGATGCTAATTTCGGAGTCTGGAGATTCTAGGAGGCGAGCTCGGATGTGTTTCGACCAGGCGTGGAAGTCAGGAGACTGAGGCGGAAAAAAAAAAGTTGAAAGTAAGTAACCGCAGAGGGAATCGAACGCGGAAACTGCCAAAAGCGAAGGGCCCGTGGGAACGCGCATCCACAGGGCATGATTAAGTTATTTTACCATTGAGCTAATCTGCTACTTCGCTGGGGGATACTTGAGGCAACTCGGTTCATATACTGGGCTGGCATCTCCCATACCCGTTGGGGAAGCAAGGCAGTACTCAGAGTGGGTTTGGCTACATAGTTTTAGGTTTGTCTCCAGGGGGTCCTGCACTGGCTGAGGATGAACTCAAAATAGGGGGGGGGGGGGGGGGGGGGGGGGGTGGGGGAGGAAGCATCGAAAACAAGGCCGTGGTAGCCCGGTGTCATTGGGACAAGGTATCCGAGATGTCGCTATGTGGCCTGCCGAAACGAGAGAGACACTATCAGGGGCGCATGAAAGTACGTTATCGTTGTCAAGTCCTAGCGGAAGAAGCCTTTGGGTCAAATTCACGAAAAGACATGCTTGCATTTCTGCTTCTGATATGTCTGTTTGTGCAGGCCTATCTAAACTACTTGATTCAAGCTACATGTATTACCGAATCATTTCTGGGGGATTACAGGCAGTGTCACGTAGTTCTCCAACCCCTCTCCAAAGTGAATATGATTCTGCCCAGCGAATTTCGAAGCCGGCCTGTTAAGAGAAAGAAGATCAGTCAGTATGAAGCCAGCACCAAAGAAGTTTGTCACGATGACCGGCGGGAAGAAGAAGAAAACTCACCGATCCGTCGGCGAATTATGCTGAAAGATGCCCGACCCCTGCGTATCCCCGCTCGCCACCTCGAACACGAGCCGGTTGCCCCTGTCGACCACCACATTGGTCGGCCACACCTCGACATCCACCCCGTACACCGCGCCCGGCGCGACGGCCTGCACGTCGGTCGAGAAGTACTCGCGGTACGGCAGGTAGGGCCGGTGCTTGGGGTGCTCCTCGTGCACTTTCCGCATGCTGACCCGCAGCCAGCCCTTGCACAGCGGCACCGGGTCGCCCGCCGTGCCCGTGTAGAAGATCTCCCGGGAGTCGGCGTCGAGGTGGCGCAGCGTCACGAACAGGTCGATGTCCTTTTCGCTAGAAGCAGCCTCTTGCTCGGGGGTCAGGGATACGTTTAGGTGGGCTGTGATGTGGCCGGTAATCTCGGTTTCCTGCTCAAAGGGTTGTGTGGTGAATTGCACGGCCTGCTGGTTCTCCAGCGTGCCCAGGGCCTTGTAGGAAACCTTCTTGGATTCAGGCGAGGTCGGCTTAGTGGAGGTCAGCCCCTGCTCTGGCGTCAGGTAGAAATTGGTGTACCGCGTCCGGGGGATGGGCCAAGCCTCCTCCTGGCGCTTGGGATACGCCTTCTCCCTCTCAGCGTCATTGAACCCGACGTTGCCCTTGCGCAGCGTCACGGTCACGGGCGGGACCTTGCCGGGCACGCTCCAGCCGACGCGGTCCTCGCCCTTGAGGAAGGCATCCAGGAAGCTCTGCTGCAGCTCCGCCTCCTCCTGGTAGTAGAAGGGCAGGTCGTGGCGGCCCGTGATGAAGCGGAGGTACTTGAACTTGGAGCCCGCGTGGTTGTAGCCCTCGACGTTGCCGCGCAGGTGCAGCAGGATGCCGCCCCAGTTGGCCACGCTCAGCAGCGGCACCTCGATGTCCTCGGGCCGGAACTCCTTGCTGGCGTAGTACTCCTCGTCGCGGTACTTGTACTTGGCGTTGTCGACCGTCTGGTCCTGCCGGTTCGCCACGAGCACCTCCTCGGGCAGGTCGCCCTCGATCGTGTCCTGGCCCGCGCGCCCGGGCCGTCGGGCGGGAACTTGAGCTGCGACCGCCCGGCTTTGCCGTACTGGTTCACCAGGACCTGCCGGTTCCACCACACCCGATGAACTTGTCCGACAGGATCCCGCCGTGCTGGCAGCGGTCGCGGTAGTAGTCCGACATGCCCTCCCAGGGGATAATGGCAGCCAGCCCCTTGGGTCTCCGAGCCGCGACGCGCCACTGCGTGCCGGCGTAGTAGGAGATGCCCAGCAAGCCGACCTTGCCAGTAGACCAGGGCTGATCAGCGGCCCACTCGACGACATCGAAGAAACACTCCGAGGTGCCCTTGCTCATAGTATCCAGAAACCCGGGACTCTGCCCCAACCCCTCTCGTCGGCGCGCACCACGGCATATCCCCGCGACGTCCAGAAGACGGGGTCCGGGGTCTCCCACGCCGAGTACTGGGAGCGGTGTTCCGGGTTCACCTCGCCAAAGGACCCCGCGAAGAAGGTCGCGTAGGGGATATCTTTGCCGTAGGGCCCGTAGGTGCACAGCACGGGAAACTGGGCGTTCGCATCGTCGCGCAGCGGCAGGTAGACGTTGGCCCGGATCGGCAGCTTGGAGGCCTTGAGCGGGATGGACACGTTCTTGAGGAAGCGCAGCTTGTTCTCGTGGTCGTCGGTGCTGGTCTGCAGGTCCCGAAGGGGAGGGGTTTGTACTTCCATTGTGAAGGGTATGATGCCAGTTTCTCTACCTCCCTGTCTGTTGCTGCTAATGGCACGTGTGGTCTTAGCCTGGTGACGGAGATTGTCAATTGGGTTATTCTATTGTCAGAACGAGAATACTATGTTGGAATCTATCCTCTGTTTCAATTGGCATAAGATGAACTTCATGTCGAGTGTCTACCCCTCGGCAGTCCGTCCACCGCGCGTACTTACTCACGCTTGGGACGACGCCACTTGCACCGGGAAGTGGAGGAGGGGAAGCCCAGCCCAGCACCCGGCCGGCAGGCACAGCAGCAATGCCGGTTCACGCTTCGGCATCTTTGCGCGGGGATCAAAGTCCTGCGTTATCAATGAGGGTCTGTTCCTATCTGACGGCCAATGCGACTATCTCTGCTTTTGGAGGTTCCTGCGCCAGCAATGCACTAATGACTATTCACCTACTTAGACCAAGTATACCTTGGCGTGGGGTGTTTCATGAATACACCCATAGCTTCCTTGATCGTATGGGCAATTGTTCGCTAGATTTCCAACCTGCCAAATTTACAAGAAGACGCTTGACTATAATCTAGTTGTGAAGTTGCATTAGGCGCATAATACATGAGTAACAAATAGCAATAGTCTCGTTCTATAGTATGTAGGCAGGCCAATCACTAAAACTCGCCGCCCACCTTCCACCTGAAATACGTGTCATTGAACCGCCCACCCGTTTTCGTCCAAGCCCAGCGTGTAAACTGCATGAATCAAGTCAGTCAATCAGTCAGTCCTACACACTTGTGCGAAGAAAAGGGGTAAGTAACGGGTCGGAAAAGTCGCCATACAGCCGTAAGCCAAACCCCATGGAACATGTGCAGCACGAATCCCGTCTCGATCGGGTTCGACCCCCAGGGCCGCATCTCGCGGTCCGCTGGTAGTTGATGGGCCGGTACCGCGGGACGCCGGTGCTCCGTGTCCCAGTCGGCCGGGTTCTCGACGCCGACGGGGGCGGCGTGGTCGGTCAGCGGGACCCAGGCGGGAAACCCTCCATCTTGTTGTGGTAGTAAAGGTTCGCTTTCTTCGGCGCGTTGTCTTTGCGCGGAGGGTAGGTCATGGGCGCCCGTGAGACGGATCTCGTAGTCTTGCAGCGTCTCGCTCAGGGTGCTGGTGATGGGTTATCTGTCGTGGTGACGGAATCTTGGCGGGTCTCTGGTCGTCGCCGTTCGCCTTTTGCTTAACGGGGGTTGGAAAGATGATGATAGCTCTTTCGTATTTGATGAGATGTGTGAGTTCGTGGTAAACGAATGGCTGGCTGGCCCCGTAAGAAAGATCAAGGCTTCAAATCCGCATGAGAAAGTTCGATAAAGTCAGTCTGTACTAAGTAACGTAGAAAGTCTCGTGTTGCGAATTGGAGGCACGCATCTTCCCGAGCTTGAGGGTCCGCTGCTGTTGGGGAACGAGGCGTCTGGGGTACAGCGACCAGGTCCGTAGGAAGGATCCTCCCCCACTTCCCGGGCGCATTCCCCCTGTCTTTTGGGGTAAGGTGGGCGGACAAGCCTCCCGGGGCATGTGAATGAATGCGAGACCCGTGTCGCAACATTCTCAATTGGAGAGCGCAGTGTCACTCAAAACCAATGTAGCCAGAGACCGCACTCGAATTAGTTACCTACAGAAATATAGAACTCGTACTCTTTTTCTCGAATACGGGGGACCGGGTCGTTTTCACCAAAACTAAATATTCACACCATGTCGTCGTCTCGTCTTCAGATCCCACCATCGCCATCGAGCGTCTCCAAGACGCGTGACCGACGGCCGCGCGGAAACATCCGGTACCGAACCAGCTCCAGCCTACACGCCCGCCTGCGAGGAGGCCGGCGGCATCTGCGCCGCCCTGGCGAAAGATGCGCAATCGTCCAGCGCCGAGGTCGAGGCCGAGTACTACTTGGCCATGGACGCCGTCCGGCACTTTTACGACTCGCTGAACTTCAACGAGGAGCACGAGAAAGAGTAGCCGTCACGCACGGGAAAGACAATGCGACGCGGAGGTTGGGCGCGGATTGGTCGTGATCCGGCCGACGAGCCACACGAGGTTCTACTCCATCGTGACGCCGCTGGCTGCGGCCATCTCGGCTGGTAACTGTGTGATAGTCGAAGTAAGTGGTCTCTTTGTCTGAGCTATAGCTTTCGTTGCTAATATAGTCCCATTCATAGCTCCAAGATACTCTCCTTCAGGTTGACTCGGTCCTCCGGAACCTGCTCCCGGCCGCATTGGACGTCAACACGTTCCATCTCACCAGACGATAACCGACTCATCCATACTCGAGACGGCGCTCCTGGGTAGACCAGACAAGCTCATCAAGCACGACCAACAGCCTCACGAACCGGCCGACATCCAGGCGGCGGCCCAGGCGATCACCAACGCCCGGTTCGGCTTCGGCGGCACCTCGCCCTACGCGCCGGACCTGGTGCTGGTCAACGAGTTCGTCAAGCAGGACTTCTTCGAGGCCTGCTCCAAGTACGCGACGCTCGCGTTCGCGAGGGAGTCCTCGGCGGCGAAAAAGGTCAGCGGGAACCAGAGCGAGGAGACGCGCAAGGCGGTCAAGGAGGCCGAGGACAGGAAGCAAGTCTCGAGCTTTGGCTCCAACGAATTCAAGCTCATTGATATACTCGATAGGTGAGTTATATCAGGCACAAAAACAGTCAATGGGTCGTTATATGCTGACAGGATGCTCATTCACAGATCGACACCACTTATGGACATGAAAATCAGTGGTCGATACCTGCCCATCGCCACCTGCTCCGGGCTTGTCGATGCGATATTCACCCAGCAGTTTGAGTAAGATCAACCCAGGCA
Organism: Arthrinium phaeospermum; assembly: GCA_006503535.1. NCBI lineage: Eukaryota > Fungi > Ascomycota > Sordariomycetes > Amphisphaeriales > Apiosporaceae > Arthrinium > Arthrinium phaeospermum. Next base: position 4,422,897 of record QYRS01000001.1, on the reverse strand, counting down.
ACAACAGCTCAGTGAAGGAACAAACAAGTCTAACAAAAGCCGCAGGAACCCTCTTCTCGCAGGCTACTTCTTCGCCGACCCCGGCTCCGCCAAATACCTCGCGCACCACCTGCCCTGCCACGTCTCCTGCCTGAACCAGATCCCCGTGCAGCTCCTCGTGGGCCCCGCGGCGCCCATCGCCCACGACGCCGACTACCTGTACCGCTACAGCAAGGCCATGTTCTCGGTCGCGCGGCCGCAGTACGTCGAGCCGCTGCCGGCGGCCTTCGTCAAGGCCGCCGGCCTGCTGGCAGGGGGCGGCGACTCGAAGAACAAGATCACCCCTCGGCCGTCCGGGCCCTGGCCGTCCAGCCGCTCAAGCCGACGGGCCAGCCCAAGAACGAGCAGCTTGGCTTCTTCGAGGCCGGGTTCTTGACTATGGCGAGCATTACGCTGTTTGGTATCTTGCGATTGTGGGGTATACTACGTGGATTACGTCGCGGAAAGCTATAGAGTTGGCTTTGCGTTGGAGACATCATTGAGAAGAATTTAGTTGGCCATTTGAAGACTTGTGTGTACATGTAGATGTATATATCCTTTTGTACTTAATTGGAGACTTCGTCGTCGTTAACATCTGTGCATTGCGGCGATCAATGTCAAGAAGACGTGAAGGCATCTACGCAGCGTGCCTACGAGTATTACCCAATTGCGCTACACATTGCATAGTATAAGCGTGTGTGACGTGCCCCATCGCTAATCGGAGCCCGAACAAACCGAAGTTGGCCACCGTCCATGAATTTTGATTTGATTGGCATCTTCTATTTGTTTTGGCGCGTTGTCTGACTTCGTGTCGAAACTCTTTTCGAGTGCCCGCGCCAAACCTCGCTGTTTCGAAGAGACCGGGAAGGTGGAGGGGCATACTTCTCCATGGATGCAATCAAACTCTACCTGCAAGTGTGGTCGTACTGCTGCCCTTTCCGTAATTTACCTTGACAAGATTGACGAGGACAGATCTTAATCTCATCTAGTTCTTACGAAATGGCATGATGATTCCTCATTGCGCATACCCAATTGAGTGAGATCAAGCATCTGTCGACATATTCGTGCAGCCAACAGCGGGATCCGTGGGGTTGGTTTGGCCGAGCCGCCCGCTACGGAAGAGGGGTGGGTGGGTGGAGGGCAACACACATTGAAACGCCCAGGTTGGGGAATCCCGGTCGGAATCTCTCCCATCAGCCGTAACCGTTGAGAGGAACGACAGCCACCTACCCTTACATCAATGCCATTTACCCCATGTTGCCCCCACCCGGCAGCCGGGGAGAAGGACGGTGATGGATGTGTTGCATTGCGCTTGGCTTGGCTTACTTGCATCTGATCCTGTACATGTGCCAGTAAGAAGATAAGCAGCAAACACAGACGGGTGGCGTTCTATAGTCGTGTAACAACTTCTACTTCTGGAAACTCGGTTGCAGTATTCGGTAGTGAATGCATATTCTCTTGGGCGAGTTCATTTTTGCCTTATCGCTGGAAGCAGGTATACTGAGAAGCATCTACAGCAGTAGCGACGACCTCTTCACTTTGTGTTCTCAATAGCTGGCTTATACCCAAAACGATACTCAAGTTTGCTGCCCATCAAGGCGCAACAAAGCAGGAGCAGCAGCAGCAGCGCACCCTCAGCCGTCGAGGAAGCTATTTCACCTTCTCACTCAAGAGTGTGAGGTTGAAGCCACAAAAGGAAAAGAATAGACAGACAGCTCACCACCATGGCGGTCGGTAAGCGAGACGAGGAGGGCTCCATGTCCCCCGTCCATCTCTTCTCCCACGGCTCGACCATGATGTTGGGCGAGGAGTCGGCTTCAGCAGACTACTGGAAGAAGTGCGGCGATGAGGCCCTGGCCCACGGCGTCGAGCACGTAGTCATGATGGTAAGTTCTATCTCTAATTCATCCCTTGACACAGATCTATATCTTATCACACCCATCTCATCTCTATGTTCCATCTCACGAGTAACCGACTAACGAACAATAACAGGGCGCGCACTGGGCCACCTCCCTCCCCGGGATCGGCCCACGGCGTCGAGCACGTAGTCATGGTAAGTTCTATCTCTAATTCATCCCTTGACACAGATCTATATCTTATCACACCATCTCATCTCTATGTTCCATCTCACGAGTAAACCGACTAACGAACAATAACAGGCGCGCACTGGGCCACCTCCCTCCCCGGGATCCTCATCTCCGCACCCCAAGCCGGGCATCGCCCGTCGCCTACGCACCCGAGCAAATACCAGTCCTACGCCCTAAACCCGGACCTCGCCTACATCCCCACCCTCCAGTCCGCCCTGGCCGCCGCCGGCATCCCCCCCAGCGCCCGACGCCACCTTCGACTGGATCCACGACACCTACCTGGTCCTGATCCGCATGTTTCCCGTCCGGGTCCCGCCGACGACGATCCTCAGCATGAACCAGACGTACGACCCACTTCCACCTGGCGTCGGCGCCGCCCTCCGGCCCCTGCGCGCCTGGACCCCGCCACCGCACCCTCTTCGTCGGCTCGGCGGCGCCGTCCACAACCTGTACCGCAACGTCTGGGGCCCATGCTGCGGTACCGCGACAACTTCGCGCAGCCCACGCCGCCCAGCCCTGGCGCTCGACTTCCGGCAGGAGGTCGTCTCGGCCTTCTGCCCGGGCCACGAGAGACGTGCCCGCCGACGAGGCCGTGGCGGGCGGGTGATCCGGAACCGCCGTGGCCAGGGCGCCGGCGGTCCTCTTCTCCGGCGCAAGATCACGAGCTTGATGAAGCATCCCAAGTACCGCGACGCCCACGGTACGGACGACCACTTCATGGCTACCATGTTCGTTGCGGGCTTGTGTGGTGGGAGGCACGAGAGAGATGCAGGGCGAGATGGGGCTGAGGAGCTGACCCAATATGTGCAATTCGCAGTTCACCCTGGGGTCGTGGGCAGATGTGAAATAAGTCAGTCAGTTAGTTCATTAAGGGATGGGATTCTCTGTATGTATATCCTTGGTAGTCCAGACACGTTATTTCTATTCCCAAACTGCGCTTGGGATAATTAACTCTTCCAAGTCAACAAGGTATCGTACATCCTACATTCACCGGTTTCTGTCACAGCGTTGTTCTAGGAGAAAGTCACCCAACGGAATACTTGCATACCCCCTGAGCATCGACGGGCGATCGTCAGTCAACCCAGAAGACATGCATTCGAATACCTCTCCCAACTTTGGAAAATCTTATCAGTAATAATTATTTTCCAATTTAATTTAAGGAATTTCTGTCTTCCTTCCTCTGGCTAATCATGAGTAAGTACTCTTAAACGTGCCCATGAGTAAGTACTCTTAAACGTGCCCAAGCCACCATGCAAGGCAACTGTTTACCCGATGAACATGCGATCCCGCTCCTCGAAAAGTTGGCGGCGAGCAAGGCTGCCGTCCTACGTCGTCCGTGATCCCGCTCATCCAACAGGTCAGTCCCGTTCCCAAGCCGCCCGAGTTGCCAAGGATGTCGTCGTCGCTGACCCCAGCCCGCCGCTCCCCGTCGACGTCATCGATCCCAATCAGCGAAAAATTCGGCCGCGTTCGTAAGGCTGCCGTCCTACGTCAAGTCCATGTACCCCGTTGGCATCATGTTACGATCCCATCCATCGAAAAGATCGGGCGTTGGAAGGGTTGCCATTCTACGTCAAGTCCATGCTATCCCACCCATCCAAAAGTCAGTCCCGTTCCCCACTGCCCAAGTTGCCAAAGATATCGTCATCACTGACACCCAACCCGCCACTACCGGTAGCGTCATGTCAGATTCATGTCCCCCGGCCCGCCCAGTCCAGGTCCATGGTTCGCGTTCGCCTCGTCCGCCCGACCAGCCCCTCGCTGCCGGCCGCCGCCAGCGCGTCGCCCAGGGACGCCGCCGCGCTCTCGTCCATGCCGAGCGACAGGTCGTTCTGCAGCATCTGCGGCGGCTCCGGCATCACCATCTGCGTCCTCGACCCGCCGGTAGAGCCGCACCACGTGCTCGGCCAGACCGCGTCCGACTTCTGGATCTTCTTGAAGTCCTCGGCCTCCCACCGCGCGCCTGCCGGACCGAAACGCGCGTCTGCAGGGCGGCGACATCTGGTGCGTGGGGTCGCCGAGCATGGCCGGGGCCGGCGGCGGAGGAATATTCGTCACTCTGGCGCGCAGATAAGGGCCGTCGCCACGTCATACACAATACTGGCACTGCCAGCTTCGGTTTGATGCTTGACTTCCTCCAGCACCACCTGCACAAATCTCTTGGGCCCCAGAATCTTGACCGCGACCAGCATTTGGCGATGTGTATAGGAAGTCGGCATGATGTTCATGCCGGGATTCATGCCCCATTGCACAACCCCTGCAGCACTTGTCGCAGCGAAGCGACTAGAGAAACGTTCTGGGTGCTGCTGGTCCACTGCTCGATCTCCTTGTGGTCCGCGCCGCCCGTCCGCCTCGATACCTTGACGTTGTCCTTAATAGCCTTGAGAAGAGGCTCGACCTCTTGGCTGCTGGGATTCTGGCGCTGGTAAGACCGGAGCGAGTGGTCTAGTGGCTTTGCTACCAAGTCAGGACTGCAGATAGGAGGCTCTGCTTCATTGGAGCCTTGTTTTGTAAGTAGGATTAGGTTTAAAATTTGGATGACCGCCTTCTGCTCTGGGCTCCGTGTTGTCCTAAGTTGGATGCACATATGGGAAATCGCCAACACGAGGGAGGGGAGAAGAAAAGTGTCGACCAGGAATTCCACGCCGCTCTTGAGGCTATCTTCGCTCAAGCGGTCTGTACTAAGCGCCAGAACCGTCTGGTTGAACAGAGTGGAAACCAGTAGGTAGAAATCTTGGGGAGGACACGACGACATCAACTCGTCGCCCAGACCACCGCTCTCATTGTCGAAGAGCCCCTGGATCCAACCCCCAAGATGGCCCTTCTGCTGCTCGGAAAGGTCCTCGAACGATTTGCTAATAGTCCCGCCACTCAAGAGCTTTGCGATAAAGGTCGGGCGACCGAATGCCAAGATCCGCCACTGAAAGGTTGTATCTGGAGGAAAAGGCCAAGACGAGCAGCAAGATCGATCCGAACTCCTCGTACACAGGCTGGTATTCGCCCTGGTCGTCATCATACCGCCAGTTGTCGAGCAGTTCGCAAGTGGATGTAAGAACACGATGGGCTTTTCAAACAGCAGAATGACATCTAGTGCCAACGGCTTTTTGGCTAATTGGCCACAGCTGCTTCAGAGACATCGTCTCCTTGCTATGACATAATCGTACAATAACCTTGAAGAATCATGTCAGTGCCAGTTCGTAGTGCCGCTTGGATCATGAATATAGCCAAAGGCTTACCTCAGTTAGGGCTTGGCAACAGCACCAACATTGCCATCCATATTATCCAGCTCCGCAACCAGACTTTGTACTCTCTCGGGGTCAGTCATGCATTGCTGAACCAGCGTCTCCTTGTTGTAGCGACCGCCGGCCGGCAAAGTCTGATATGTGATTTCACCCAACAGGCCTTCGTGGCGGATTCGGGAATGAGACCATGCAAGCAACAGGCAAAACAAAATCCTGCCGGACACTATCGGTAAAGGCGTTGTTGCTGTTAGTCACCTCGAACATGGCCGAGAGCGTCGGAAAGGCGTTAGTGTCGACGTGGCTGAGCGCCTCCGTAATGCAAAACTGCGACGTCACGGGCGGGAACATGGACGTAGCCAGTGTCGCGAGCAGTATGGGCAGCTTGTTGGTCAGGTAGGACCTCATCAGATGTGTAGTCCTCTGGCCCTCGTTGCGAAATACTGCATTCGCGAGAACATCAAAGGAGGCCAAAATGAGGTCAATTGTTGTAGTTTGTATATCTCCCTAGATTATGTTTAGTGAAGCTGTGAATATGGGTGGACAAAGGTATCTAGCCAACGTTATAACGGTTGTGTAAGTAGCTGTATAAGGCAGCATCGTCTATGAGGGGTGTCCAACAAGTAACACCCAATATCAGCAAAGGCACATACAGTACGTGTTTCCAGAAGAGTCGCCTTACGCATGGTTCAGGTAGATATACAGCGGCGCGAGAGTTGCTGATCGGAATCTCGGGGATCACGAAATTGTCCAATCCCATCGTGGAGTCGAGAATGTCGTCAATCTCGGCATTGGCCGCCTCCTTCTTCTTGTCCGCCGGCTCGAAGCTGGCCAGGGTCTCCGTCCGGAAGAACTCGAGGCGAGCTGCTATCTGCGATGCGCTCTGCAGAATGGAGGGCACGAAGGCGCCCAGGCTCTCCGACAGGGCCTTGCGCGCGTCCCGGGCGAACGGCCGGCTGAGAGCCTTGAGCACCACCTGGTTCTCGCACACGCCCAGCAGCAGCATGACGAACGCGGCGCGACGTCTCCATTTCGTCCCGCGACTCGGCCAGATGTAGGTGTCCCATCATCTCCTGCGAGAAGGCCGAGGCGGCCGAGGTGAAGAGCACCATCCATTTGGCGATGGCCTTGCAGACCTCGAGGCCCTCCCTGGCCGACCGCACGCAGGTCCCCAGCCCGTTAGCCTTAGTAAGGCGGTAGAAGATGGTTTCCTCCTGGCCCGTACGAGCTCTTCCAGCGCATGCCGGCCGGCGCGTGCTCGGCGAGCGCGGCCAGGTGCTGCCCGGTCGCCTCGGCCTGGTTTGCGAGGTCGAGTATTTATAGAGGGCGTTGAGCAGCGACGGCGTCGATCAGCTTCTGCTCGATCAGGACGTGCATGTATCGCGGGATGCGGGGGTCGAGGCATTCGCGGTTCGCGGGCTGGGGCCGCAGGAGGATGTCGGCGACGGCGGAGGAGGGGATCGGGTTCCGAGCAGACAGCACCGAGACCTTGGAGGCGAAGACGTTTTCGTCGGCGCTGCGTCAGGCACTGGTCCAGGAACTTCACCCACACGTCCATGGCCTGGTTGGGCTTGCGGCCTTGCTCCCCATTCGGCGCTTTGGGTGCCGTCGAACGACAGCCCGAGGTCCATCTCCATGTCGATCGATCGGCGGTGTTGTTTGCTCTCGTCGTCGAGAACTAATAAACGAGGTGCTGCGATAGCCTATGGTCGGTATTGAGTATCCATTGAAAACGGCTGTGTCGCACAGCACACGTGCTAATCCCTCCAAAATCCCTTTGCAACTTGTCTAATGCGAGTATTGAGAAGAATCGGTGATGATGCTCGGGCTGAGGCCCCGCGAAGCTGAATTAGAGCTGGTAATGGTAAGTAGCAACGTGATGTTTTTGGTTGGTTTAATTCCAGCCAATCCCAGCTCTGGAATCTCGGGGTTTTTGTTTAGTCAATCGGCTCGTCAGATGTAGGTAGGCGCGACGCCGCCGCCGCACGGCCTGGGCTATCAAATACAACATTGAGCCAGTGACGATCAAAGAACTTGCTTGTATCATCCACGCTCACCACCAGAAACCACATACGACAGTTTTTAAGTCCCAAAATCAACTTTCAATTCAGATAAATAACAATCTCGATATTATTGCTGACAAGTATATTTAATATCCTCCGCACCTTCTTCCCGGTAAGATACTTGTAGCATGTACGAGAGACCCGAAAGCTTCTCATACCTGAGCTGAGGTAGGTTTACATGTAGCTTCTTTGATGTGGGTTTGGGGGCCAAGCAGGGGCACGGCAGGAACGGGAGACGGGCTAATAAAGTGCTGGTCAATCGCGGCAACTCACTCTATTATGTGTGAAGTATGTACACCAATATGTAGCCGAAATAATCCAGCTGAGGAGCTGAACAGATAGACCCGATCACTGGCGGATATAATTTCTTTTTCTTTTCTGCTTCTTTCTTCAATTTACCCAGCTGACCAGCTGCATGCAGTGCTGTTTTTTTCCTGTCATGCGCAGATCAATGCATCGGGTTAGAGTCTCTCTTGCTTATCTCCAGCTTCAACCCCACACACACCCCCCAAGCGAGCGGCCGCCGACAGCGTTGACATGTGCCTCCCCCTTATGCGGCGGCAGATGCGGCATGCCGTTTCGCTTCGCTTCCCAGTGGTGCACACGCTCGCGCTCAATGCAGATCTAATTGAACGGAACTCCTTCTCTATCGGCCGAGTCCCATTTTTGAGAAGATATGACCAACACAACTCAAACCAACCAGCCCATCCAATTTGATGCTCGCCAACCAAAGCCTCTGACCGGAGGCCATCTAACACCCCAACCAAATGCACTGAAGCCACCCGAGTTGGATCGTACAATATAGAAAACGCTTGCTTAGAAGAAGAGTAAAAATTCGCAAAAATGTGTCGATAAGAAGAAACGTCTAATAGTAGTAGAAGTCGTCGTGCGTCGTAGTCTATTCCACTCGTCTCGGTCTCGGCCCCTGCTGGGCAGGCAGGACTCCGTCGGTTCAGAATGCAGTTCGACTCCTCCCCAACGCATTACTGTAGAGCTGGTCAGGCATCTTCCATTTTGATATGTTGGACAGGAGAGTTTCTCTCAACCTCTGGGACCGCGGCCCGACCATCCAGTCCTGCATCGCGAGCCACTCGCTCCATTTGGACTCGGCGCTGACAATCCTTCTCCGTCACGTTCTGCGGCCGGAGGAAGGGGATGCTCTGGTCCTCCCCCATGTCGTAGTGTGATTTGACGTCGAGCCAGCTCGCGCTCTTGGCCGCGAATAGGTAGTTGCGGCGCTCCACCTCGTGCATGGGCCCGATGCCCAGCGCCCAGCTGTCGCCAAAGAAGCCGTGCAGCACGGCGGGAAGTCGAACCCCGTCACCACCAGGCGCCGTATGTAGGGGTTGAGCGTCACGACGGCGGCGGGCTGGCCGCCGGGGACGGCATGGGCATGGGGAGCTTGCCCGCCGCCCGTGAAGTGGGCGATGGCATCGCCGAGGGCGAGCCGCCCCCGCCGCTCATTCGCGACGTGAGCACGGGGTTCTGTGTTTTCTGGAACGGGAGCTGGATGTTGATGAAGGCCGCCACGGCCTGGACGGGCGGGGAGTGCTGCGCGTGGTCCAGGAAATAGCGGACGCAGGACTGAAAGTGCGGATACCACTCGAGGATGTCGAACTGGCTGTGGTTCTCTTCCATTGGGAAAAAGCTCGACGGAGGTATTTCCGGGCCGCCGCCCCGTGCCCCAGCACGGCCGATCCTGACGGCTGCGGCGAGGGTTGGGCCTGGGGGTAATGGAACATGGGAAACGAGGATGGCCCACCGCCTCCATGTGGATGAAAGCCATGACTTAGTTAGTAGTCAATTTCGTGTTGAACGCTGGTTTTCTTTCCCCGAGAGTCGGGCGGAGATAATCATCGAGGTCGAATGGGATATATGGGCATGTACTGGTAGGGTAGAATTCGGGGGCAACCGCGGCGAACTTTAAACAACCCGCACCGCGATAGTGTCTAATAACACTGGTTAGGTATGGCTCTCTGCTCGTCGGGGTGGGCAAGTGGCCTAACCGAACGACAAGTGGCTGGAAAGTAGCTGTTGCCCAGGAACTAGGTTTGGCGGGAGCAGTAGTAGGTAGCGAGCGGCGTAGTAGTCAAGTATATATGTATCGCGAGCGTCTTAGCCGCATTGATTCGTTCTTTGGTACGCCAAATCAGTGTCAAGCAAAAGCTGGCCTGACTCAGGTACGCCCAGTGGAGTTCTAGGTGTCGAGTAAGTAAGTGGAGAGGCGCGGCCGAGTCCTTTATTAAATACTCACGGAAGAAGCTGGTTGTTCCCGACGGTATAAGAGGGAAAGCTCCCGACGTTGGGAGGAGTTTACATGTATACCAGGTACATGGACAACGGCGGAGGACTATTTCCGGGGGTAACGAAAACCGACGCGCATATAGTCTCGACAGATCGTGGCAAGTCAGTATGTATATACGGATAGGGACTAGTCTCCAAGGGCAATACAAATAGAATAAACCTGGGAAGGAGGGCGCGAGAGAGAAAGGAAAAGAAGTGAGAAGAATAAAAAAAACAGGGCCACGATGATGGTTGGAAAGAAAGGCCGTCGGTGGTCTAGTAGCTGAATTTCAGATGAGCATCTGGGTTACTCTATTAGATAGAGGCCAGGTACAAAGATGTAGGTAGTGGTACTAGATCTGGCGCCACTCGAGGGAGCCGCGCCGCGCAACTAAAAGTAAGCTTGCTAGGAGGGCGGCAGTAGTATATGTAGGTTATTATTGTGGTAGGGAGCAGCCGATCACGCTTGTGTGCCGAACAAACGAACATATTCCGTTACCTACAGTGATATGCGGCTATTTATTGGACGGAGGCAGCTGTGACGGAGAAGGAGGCTTCTAAGGGGAAGGGAAACTCAAAGCCACCGTTCGGAGTGAGTTCACTGCATACATACGGCTTGCCCCTGGTCGCAGCGTTGTAGGCTCGTGGAAGTAAGAGGTATGTAATACTGTGGGCTTGGGGGACCACTGTACCTGTCTACTTGTTTACTTATGGGAGGTACCAGACCCATTGGCAAGCAGGATGTCTGTCGGTATGCATCTTGTAATTGCTTCTTCTTAAATGATGCGGGCCAAACAGTTGACAAGTCTGCGGGTCACGGGACGTGGCCTTAAGGATGTCATAGATTGCTGCATCTCGACATCAACCAGTCAAATTCCGCACAGGGATCATGACGGCCGGCTGGCGCAAATCAGTTCGTTCGCCTTGCAAACGGGGGGCAGCCGGGCCCAGACCGGGTTGTGGACGGGATACATGGCTAATACTAGGAATACTACCTTGGGCAGGGCAGAAAGGCAGGGTGGAGGAGAACATCAAACCTCCAAGATGGTCAAGGGTAGGTAAGACGACGACCAGAAAAAAAGACCGAGGAAAAGGAGTCAAGCCAGAATGCAGGTTAAGGTGAAAACCGGAGATGCAAGGACGCAGAAATCAAGGCGAATAGGTTACCCTAACGAGCAGACGGTCATAATCGTAAGAAATGGCGAGAATGACTGCAAGCATCGACTATCTAGGAAAAGAGGGAGGGTACCGTACAGAAAGGGAACAGATTTGAAGGGTCCAAGAAGGCCAATTGGGGCCCTGGAGCGACCGGGGTAGGATGCAGGTCGGAGCAACAACTACGTCTTCCTGGCCCGGCCAAAATTTACAGCTGTCACGTCACGGCACAACTCTTTCTGCTGCTTCCTTTTTTTCAGGGTCCTATGTACATAAACTAATCATGATGTCGCTTGTCAACCTTTGACTTTGTGGTGTATAAGTATGTTCGATGACTGCATGTGGTTGCAGTGCTTGGTGCTTGGCTACCATATCACGCAACGCAACCTCACTACCGTAGATGCATGCGCTAGCTAGACGCATACCAGACTTGTTCCTTCCGCGGTGCCCACTGCTCCAGTGGAAAGTGCTCAAGTGTGTTTTGAGTACTCCGTACGGAAAGTACCACTTCCCAAAAGCCCCCCCCCCAGCGCTCTGGCCCACTCCAATTGGCCTAGAATTTGGTGATGGATGTCAATTGGACCGCAGATCGCACAGGGTCTCTTCCCAAAATGACCAGGCTCGCTGCTCGGATTCCAGGCCCAGGTAGCAGCAGGCTTGAGAGTGAGATCTCTTGTGCAATGGTTGCTTCCCGGGATCTGGCCTTGACCGATTCCCATCGTATTCCTATGGCAATTGAAACCCATCAGCCGATTCTTATGTCATCACCGCGGTGGATATTTGATTTACATATATGCTTGTCCGCGCAAAACAGGTTAATCGACACCACGAATTCGGTCTTTTCTCACAGCGCGGTATGTCTGTACATGTAAGTTTGATACATAACATACAGCCAGCCACGCTGCAATTTGATGAATAATTCAAAGACATTCGGGCCCGGTCGAAGCATTCTCGAACATTGTCTTCGCCCATTCTATTGGATCCGACCCATCGCCATGCCTACGTACACAGCCCGCTCCAGCAGCTCGGCATGTCTGTGGCGGCTGCCTATGTTGGTAGTCAGGTGCATGCGGCAAGTATGGGTAGCATTGGCCCTACGTGTGGGACTTATTAGGCACCGTTGCTCGAGCGGCTAATGTGAAGAGCAATGTCTCACTCTGAAATCATCATGGGGCAACCCGATACGTCAAGGGGCGCCCGCTTTGTCAGACACAGCGAACAACATAGACCTCGGCACAGCTGAGTTCGGGGTAAGGCGGCGACGAGGGGGCTAGCAACCCAGAGTTCTGTCAGCGGCCGACAGGCCCGCACCGAATCCCCAATGCTTCTTTTTTATTTGTTTATTTTTCCGATCTGGCGTCGGGCGAATCGACGGCCTACGTACGTTCCGGTTTTTGCTCAGGACGGTTCTAGTTGCACACTATTGAGCAGTATTCGAGATCCCATCTCGGCACATTTGTACCACTCAGAGGGACGATCTCCCTTAGCGGCCTCCCATTCGCCATCGGTGCCATGCCCGCCGTTTTTCTGCACACTGCACAAGCACTGGATGGGGGGCCGCACCAAGATCCGCACCCACAGGGATCACCAAGGACCCTGACTAAGAAGGCAGCCTAGCACGAAAGCGTGTGGATGTATCGAAGTCGTCGTTGGTTGCAGCGGGGTGCGACCTGGGATCCAAAACGAGGCTCAGGAATTGTCAAATCCTCCACTGCCATGGCCTGAACGCACGCACGCAAGCCGGACATCGCCATGCGTCCTTGCAAGACCCGAAGCTGGGGCTGGTGATAACGCCGCCGATTAGCGACGTCTCAGCATTCCGCACCTCCCTTCCACCCGTCTCGAACTCGATATGCCCATGCGTGTTTTGCATTTCTCTGGTGATGTTGAAGAATCATCATGCCGACATCAACCAAGACATGCAGTATGCAAGTAGGTATGCTAGAGCGCCCGAGCGCATTCGGGAAAATACGCACGTGTTGCGGACCCATTCCGGGTGGAGGCTATATAGCGTGATGCGATGTTCTTTCGGTGGCCAGACTTCTTCCACCGTTGCAGCGAGCTTCTGTCTGAAGCATTTGCACCTGTCATTCAGTTATGCATGTCGGGAGTATCCCCTTGCGGAAACCCCCAAGTGGGAATTTAGGGAAAGAAGCCTCGTGGGCTGTGCTGGGGAAAAAGTCCACCATCCCACCATTGCCCACCTTGCCTGCCACTCGGCCTGTTCGGAAAGCAGCTTGGTTAGTACATGTTGCCCGCCCCAAAACCCCGAACCAGATCTTGGGGATACTGCTAGCTTGTTAGTGCCCGCGGCAACACTCCAACACTCCTGCATAGGCGACCCTATTTGTCTCATTCTTGTATCACGCGGAGGGGGGAAGGCCTTAAATTTGCTGCCCTTTGGCAATGCTGTAAGAGCGAAACCCTCTCTATGCGGTAGCCTTGGCCAGCGTATCCTGTACCCGCTACCTGGCCTTTCGGGCATATTCACTCACAACCATCACCCATGGCTGTTGCAACACATTAGCAACTGCCGAAGTGGCAAGACGCCTTCTTCTGCCGTTGCTGACTGAGATACATTATGAGAATAGCCACGCCGACATCGCCGGGTGCCCTTTTGGCATGAGGTAACAAGTACATACGTACGCAATATCGGCCACAAGGCGGGAGACGACGAAGGTGTCACACACAACCCCAACGGCGCCAAATTGCGAGAGACTCATTTCGTGTTACCAGGAAAGCGTGGTGTGTTGACACGCCACCTCAATAGGGCTTAGCTCTCGAGAGAAACAGGTATTTGAGACAAATTCAACGATGACAGAGCTTGTCAGCTACACATGGGCAGATCGTATATCGAGGATCGACGGTGTGCATGATGCTGGCTGCTGTTCGGCATGCGAACCGTTCGTGCAATATCGCCGGGACCCCTGGAAGAACATTTAGCACCCATTCTCAAACAGCATCCGGCAAAATGACGGGCCTGGCTCCCTGGACGTGGCCTGGGCCTGGACGAAATGGGCGAGCAGCATATCAACAGCGTTGCAGCGGGAGGTTCAAAACAGGGGAGAGAGCCGCCTTCCGCAAATGCAACTGCAACTGTGCCCCCGGCCGATCTGGGAAGGGCAGCTGGGGTATTGTCAATCGAGGCGCTCAGCAGCGCAGGATGATGCCTCAGCCTCACTCGCCGATCCCCCCTCGGACACTTGCCCGAGTTCGATTCGCTCAGACCACTGGCCCGGGGGTTGTGGACGGATTGGGGACCCTTGCTCTCTGGCTATAGGGAAATTGGAACACCAAGCAGGCAAAAGCAAGCTAAATTCGAGTATAGGCTCTTCCATCATTGGATAACACCGTTAATCCTCCCCCAGGCTAGGTACTTACACCCACTTAAGCGGTGATCTGCAGAGCCGTAGCTTTGGTAACCTCTTGTCAAAGAATCTGCTGGGCCAAGGGCGACAGACGCGCGTCAATCCAGAGCAGTGAAGCGAATCTGTGTGCAACCTTCGAGATTGTTGAATTTGAGCAATGCTGCGTGCGTCACGCCACTCGAGCATATCAACATTTCTGCGACTGGGCGAAGTCAGTTTGAGATTTGCCCCATCAAGCCGACACGGCCGACCCGGTGGTGAGGAATGTGGGGGATGTGGTATGTTATCCACTCGGTCGGTCCAGAGCACACGATCGGGGAACGTCTTTCTGCAATATCCATCACACACACACTCGTTGTTGTTGCCTTCCAAATAAATTATTTCTCACGATGTCAAACGCAGGCTGTCGCACCCCCTCTTGCCCCGCGCGCGTACTTGACGAACTTTGCGTTACATGAGGGGCACCACGCACATCAGGGTTGCATCGGCAGGGCGGTCCAGATGGTCGGTACTGGACGACGAAGGATCCCGAATGCAGGCAGGCGCTACATCACATTACATTACTACTACATCCTAATTCTTCGTGGGTTACTTTGGATGGGATGAATATGCAAAATGCCACTCAAAATGCAACGGCATTTCTCACCTTATGCATGCACATATATACATAACCAGGGACTGACTTGCATGCGTGCATCACTATGTAGTAGATCGGCATCAGATCATTGTATAATGCGGCGGCATATACGAACACACACAAAACCCAAATGAATGGGGCGTTGCGGTTTGGGATGGTCTGTAAAGCGGTCATGATCTACATGTGCCATGATGCAACGCCTTATTTGTCTCGTTCTAGGCCATAGGGGTAGGATGTTGTGTGTAAGTGTGTGAAAAGATTCCATAGTCAATCCTGGGAAGGAGGGGGCCGGCATGCCGGGTGGGTGGCCAGAACGAACGATTAGGTAGGTAGGTAGGTAGTCTTTTTTTCCCTCCCCTCATACATGCGGGTGACGTGCCGCGCTTTATGAAACCGTCACCAAATCTCTTCCTTTCTTCCATTCCTGCGTCCCGCCCTGGAAAATCAAATGCTCCTGCAAGTCGCCGCATCACACACGCCAGCGTCGCATGGTATCATTTTCGGAGAAGCGTGTGCAGCAGCAGCAGCAGTATTGTCCACTTTCGCCCTGACTAGATTGGCACTAGATCGGCGCAGATGAAGGAAGCAAGCCCACTGCAAGCCTTTTGGCCGCCCGCTCGTTTTGGTAGAAGCCACCACAAGCAAAGTTTATACTTTCGTCCTTAGTCAGATTGCTTGCGTCGAGAACTGGGTCCTACTGCCCTAGAGCCAGGCGCAGGCGTCGTTGAGTAAGTCCTCCATCGACAGACTGCTGTGGAAAGTATGTCCAAGTGTTGCAGGACGCTGCCTGTCTTCCAGAATCCACGATGGAAGGAGGAGGAGGTGGTGGTGGTGGAGGGACAGCCGTTGAAGGAGTAATTAAAATTGGACTGGCGTGCTGTGTGGCGGTGGCTCGGCCAGGCAGTTTATTTGCCTTCTTTACACGATGGAGTTGATGCTTCCCCATTTTATCGTCGGTATCGAGATCCATGGTGGCAGATCTTGTTACTCGCATTTGCGAAATCATCTCCTGGCCCAAGAAAAGTATCACGGTTTCAGGCAGGCGGCTCGTTCGTCTTGTTTACAGAGGACTCTCGGTCGGTGGCACTGTTGACGTGAAATGCAACCCGAGGATACGAGAATATAGCATGCCGTGCAGAATGGTTTTCCATTGTTGTTTTTGCTGCTGCTGTGGATGGTTTGGTAGGCTTCTAGCCATGATCATTGCGGAATTTGATATTAGCAAAAGCCAGTATGGTCGAGTTGCCGCTAGAGCATTGCAAATCTCCCAGCAGGTTCTTAGCGGAATCAACCGCGCGAAACCTTCGTGGTGTTATGGAAGGGCTTGGGCCGCAGATTAAGGAGCAGATATCGTGCTTGGGTTGATGGGAATCAAATCTAGTCCCACCTAGCCTCCGGATCGTGAGTGTGCGTAATAATAATAAAAACTACTTTTGTCACAAGCACGCAATCCAAGTGAAAGAAAGGATGCCTCCTCGCCCGTCCTCCGCTGGTTGTCCCCCTCGCGAAATACTCTCGTTCAAGTTTCTTTTGTCGTCTTCTTTTCTCCTGCTCGACCATGTCAGGTATCCAACAGGACAGTCAGCCAGTATGAAGCGGGCAGCTCTCGTCGGCGCAGCAGCGGCAGCAGCAACCGTATCCACCCCAACGCCGAATGGTTCAGGGGAGGAGGCAGCAACAGTAACAGGCCGCAATGGGAGCCGGCAAGAGCGACGGCCACCAGCTCCAGCTCCGAAGCTGCGAGCTCGCTCGGATGGACGCCGAAGCCTACCCCGGGCCCTCTGAGGCCATTCTCAGGCACGAGTTTGCTGAAGAGGGAAGGGACGAGTACCTGTGGCTATTTCGTGGGAACCACGTCTCGTAAGTCGAAAGGCCCAACGTCAATGTTCGCGTATCACGAGCCTGACAATTCTATGTAGCCTCAGCCGCCATAGTTGCTCCGGCAGCTCGCAATGTATCATCAACAACAGCAACAAGGCAATGGGCTGTTGCAGCTCCAGCAACATACAAGCCTGCAACGTTGCCACGACCTGCATTTGAGTCCAGCGATGCTGCGACCATATCCCCGTCAGCCGCGACTTATACGTTACTCTGCCAGGCATCGGCCCCCAGCTGCGTCACGTACACTTACGCGTCCGACTCGCCCTACTCTGGGTTCCGGGCGTTTGCGTGCGGGTCGAAGAGGGAGGTCTTGACGGTGGCCTACACCGCACCCGGCTCGCCGACCACGGACATCACGAGCGCCGCCGGCGCAACGACGACGAAGACGTCGTCGGCGACGCCCCAGAACTCATTGCCGTAACGAACCACCGATCACGATCACTTCCTCCACGAAATCCGAGCCATCCAGTACTAATCCTTCCTCAGCTGGCTCGCCCACGACCAACGCCGGGTCTGCTGGCAGCACCTCGTCGCCCGCGCCAACCAACAGAACAGCAATAAAAACACACCCACGATTCTCGCCGGGGTCACGGGGGCGTCGGCGGTCTCGTCTCATCCTGGCGGGCTTGCTCTCTTCCATCTTCTATGCCAGGAAGAAGAAGAAAGAAACAACAACCCCAAGAATCGCCCTCACATCGAAAAGATCAAGCGGCCCTACATGCCCGCGGCGTTTCCCAACTCGTTCGACTACATCGCGGCCTACGAGAGGCGAGGATGTCTCGCCGGCAGTCGGGTCGACCGCAGTCGGGCTTCTCGCGCCAGCGACAGTCCTTCGTGCGGTCGTTCCAGCGGCGCTCCTCCATGCTGCCGTTTGGCGACAGTCCAGCAACAGCAACATGGGCAGAATCAACAGACCCGCAGCCACAGTTTCCTCAGGACTAGCGGGCCTCCCGCCGAGAAGGTCGGAAGACCGCAGGATCCTCAACTCGTCACGCTTCCCCTTGCCGCCCGTGCCGAAGCCCCCGCGGACCGTCCGCGACATCCGAGGAGGAGTTCGACTTTGGCCACGCGCCAGTCGCCGACATTTAGCGTCCCGTCAATCGCAACACCCGAGGGGTGGGACCAGTGCCGGCGTCGGCCACGACGCGAGTGGGCTCGTCCCTCACGAGGCAACCCTTCACGCATCTGGAGTCGGGCAGCACCAGCACCCCTCCCCCGCCCGAGCAAGCATGTCGGTAGACGTCGCCGCGCCGTCGCGATGACGGCGGAGGGAGGAGGAGGGGGGACAGGCAGAAGCAAGAGACAGCGACGGCGATCTCGATATCCGGCCGCCCGAGCGCGCACACCGACTTGGACTCGAGGTTCACGCCGCCCTTCATCAGCCCGCCGGCTGGCTTCGCAGTCCCACCAACGACAACATCGGCATCGCCACCGTTCTTGCTCCGGCACCCGCCGTACCGGCGGCAGAGGCGTCAGCGACCGCGTGGTGTCGACCCGGTGCGACGGCGGGGTCGATGAGCAAGCACAACTCGCGCGCACTTGCCTCGCCGCGGTCACCACGCGCCCAGCAGTATGTGCTGTATAACCCGAAATACGGGCGGCCGGTCGGTCATCTCAACAAGATGCAATAAAGGATTGATTGCCTTGGGAATTGAAAGACACCATAGGAGGGGACGACCGCGTCATAATTTCCTTATGTTGACATATTTTTAGACATGTAATAGTGAACTTATGTAATGTCCATTTGTAGTTTTAAAACATATCAGAGTATACCCATCCATCCTGTCGAGCTTCGGGATGATGTTGATATGGAGAAATTCATCCAACTGCAAACGTCTTATAGTTTGGGGAACCCACCTGTATTCTCACTAAGTCGAACCACTTTTACTTCATAGCATGGTTTTGAGTCGTTCTATCTCGACGTCCCTTTTGGTCATCAAGCGTTCTTTCGTGATCCTCAACCACCATTGACCTAGTCTACCTTCTCATATATATATATCGACTTTCAATATGGCCAGCCTACCGGCGCTCTCGGAAAACTATGCCACGGGTCTCCGTGATGGACGAGGCGCATGCGCAGGATCCGAAGCGGACCTCCTCATCTGCCGCGGGCACTCAGGAAGAGGGCCTCCCTTACGAACTCCACTACGCTCGTAAGATGACAAAATGGCTGGGCGCACGCTGCCCCGACGCCTCGCCGACCTTGCAGTTGGCTTGCCGCGCCCAACACTTCCAGAGGTGAGTGTCAAACAAGCCCACTCCCGGAACACTCTTTGAGCGGAATATCGGGTTGGATGATGCTTTGCCGAATGGATGAGCAAAAGAAATCTCTAGAGGTGATGATGCTGATGATTCTGGCTACCTATGTAGGTGGCAGATCCCGCGGGACTCGTACCCCATGACCCGCCGGTTACCTGTCCTGGCGAGCCAAGCAGAAGTCGCAAGCCGCCGCGCAGGTGGCCGAGCTGCTGCGGGGCACGGCGGTGCAGCCGCCGCTGCCGGAGGCCGAGGTAGAGCGGGGCGGCGCTGATCCGCAAGGAGAACCTCAAGGGCGACGAGGAGACGCAGGTGCTCGAGGACGTGGCCTGCCTCGTGTTTCTCGACGACCAGTTCGACGCCTTCGAGCAGAAGGACGACATCGACGAGGACAAGATCGTCGGCATCCTGCGCAAGACGTGGGGCAAGATGAGCCCCCGCGGCCAGGAGCTGGCGCTGGCCATGCAGCATAGCGAGCGGGCCAAGGTGCTGCTCGGGAAGGCGTTGCAGGGCTAGGGCGTTTGATGAGTGTGTATGGGTCTATTGGATTCAAGGCATACGACACGAATGCACAGAACCTCACCAGCTCTAACAGACAAGAAGCAGTCTCACGCAAAGAGCCTTGTGAAAATGTAGTACTTATGGAGAGGTTTAGATTGCCTCCCAAAGACCAGAACGGATGAGGGTTGGATACAAGACGAAATTGTCGCATTTCAAACTCCTCCCTGTTATGGCGATCGCGAAAGCCATGCCGGTTTATCTAGAAAGGTTACTACAAAGTAACTGTGATCTCCCCCGACCAGCCATGTGCTTAGTGATTCCCTATTGCCCGCCATCTTCCGAAAGAAGCCCCTTGGTTCGGGACGCCATGTGAAAATAAAAGCAGGATGGACCATCCTGCTGGCACGACAGTGGTTCGAGGCCTCTATTCATAGGGGAGGATGGGGTCTACAGCGGCATTACCTTGCCTTATAACCGCCTATAGCTCTGGTGAACAAGGCCCTAAGGAAGACACTCCCCCTCCCAGGCGACTGACCCTCTGCAGCAGTAACCCGGGATTCTGCCACAGCTGTCAACGTGGGCGGTGACGAGATAGGAGACACGTGAATAGAAGTAAGCGTAGGTACTTCTAGTAGAGCTTGTGCACATGCCCTGAACACATGGCAATCTGATTTGCACCAACCTCGCTCTTGGTTGAACCATTTTCCACTTGATACTCGCCGCCGAAGAATTAAGTTGACCTACGCTGTATAAATTCGCTTCTTGTTTGAGCAAATCGCCGACCCAGCCCTCGCTTCATCAAATTGCTGAAAAAGGAAAACGGGAGACGATGTGGTCTGTTCGTGAGGGCTCGAGAGGTGTGTCGGCGGGCAGCATGAAGACCCTGGGGTCGCTCCCTGGGGTCTTCAAGCCCCGTCGTCGATGCCGCCGCTCGACTCTGCGGCAGATATCGCCGATCACGTCGGCACAGCAAGCGCAGCCGCCCAGCGGCCAGCCTTGAAGTCAGCCCTAAAGCGGGCCTCATCCTCGCCCCGTCGACGACAAAATCAAGTCGTGCATTTCACCCCACGCTCTGATCAGACACCAGACAATTTCCCCATCACTCCAAACACCAACTGGAGCACTTGGGTGTGGCCAGATTACTCTTCCCCATCCTACCAGGACCCGAACCAACACAGCCATTCGAGCTACACGATCTCGCAACCCCAGATCCACAGCAACAGTGACCACAGCGGTGGTAACGCCAGTGGCAGTTCGCAGCAGACCTACCCACAACACAACAAGCTCTCATGATGCACTATCCACCCAACTTCAACCCGCAGACGCCTCCTCAGCAGACGGCGGGTTACTACTCCACTCCCTCTCCTCCCAGCACCACGCCCCAGCAGCATCAGCAACCCACCCAGTACCCGCAGTACGGCCAGCCGCAGTCGACCATGATGCCTGGACGTGGTGCTCCTGGCCCTCCTCCCCAGCAGCAGTATCCGTATCCCCCTCAGCCTCCCATGATGCCGCCTCAGCAGAACATGATGCACATGAGCAGCAACCCCATGCAGGCTTGGTACAATTCCATCCCTGAGCCCAGAATGGGCCCCTTCCAGCCGCCTATTCCTCTCATGCGAGGCACCCAGTTCATGCCTGGCCTCAGTTCCATGCATCCTGTAAGTTGTTTCTGGTTTTTCCTTTCTCTCTCCATCTGATCTCATAATCATCATGGATCTTTTGCGCTTCACAATTCCCACACTTGAGCAACTTAAGTACTCTGGGATTTTCCTTTGTTCTTGTCCCTTCACCTTTCTCTCACCACCACGACCCTCCATTATCTACCTACCATCGTCTTCGAGCGCTTCTCCCAACGATACTACCCGAAGGAACAAAAACAAAAACAACAGAAATGAAATTAACTTGATAATCGCTAACCCTCCATAAACCAGGTCGAAGCCCAGTACATGATGTACATCGCCACCAAGCGCTGGCAGGCCTCGCCCATGGCCCAGACGTCCTTCCCCAACTTCGCCGCCATGCCGCTGCCCGGCTGAGCATCAAGGAGCGCAACGAGATGGAGGGTCTCCGCGAGTGCTTCGACCTTGGCCGCTTCCCCGGCGATATGCAGGACCAGGAGTCGCCGGCCAAGAACCCCTTTGATGGTAATGGTCACGGCCACGGCCACGGCAACAACAACAACGGCGGCGCCAACGCTGCCCCTCACCCCAACTTCGCCGCCATGCCGCTGCCCCGGCTGAGCATCAAGGAGCGCAACGAGATGGAGGGTCTCCGCGAGTGCTTCGACCTTGGCCGCTTCCCCGGCGATATGCAGGACCAGGAGTCGCCGGCCAAGAACCCCTTTGATGGTAATGGTCACGGCCACGGCCACGGCAACAACAACAACGGCGGCGCCAACGCTGCCCCTCATCCTCCTGCTGTCGGTAACAACAACCAATGCTGCGGTCACCATTGTTGCGGAAACCATGCCGCCGGCCCTTCCACGGTAATAACAACAACAACGGCAACCTCAAGCCGCCGCCCCCGCCGCCTCAGACAGCGGCTCCTCCTCATCTTCCAGCAGCTCCAGTAGCTCCGAGTCCGAGCCCGAAGACCCCGCCGTCCGCCGCCACAAAGACTGGTCGACCACGCCTGGTTCGACATCTTCGGCACCCTGTACCCGCCGCGCCGCCGGTTCGCCGCCGACGAGTTCTGGAGCCGCCGCGACTGCCGGATCCTGGCCATCATGGAGACCAAGTACGAGCGTCAAGTGGGCCGAGTTCTCGGCCCAGTTCTGCAACGCCACCGGCCGCTACGTGCCCCCCGAGTACATCCAGTACAAGAGGAGAACGACGGCGAGCCCATCGGCAGCGATGACGAGGAGGTCGGAGTCGGACGATGATGACGAGTTTGCTCAGTCTTCTTCGTCTTCTTCTGCTTCTTCGGCCGAGTAGGAGTGGAAAAAGAAACGAATGGACTGGATAGATATCCTTTTGTTCGCGCTTGGTTTCCTACATACCTACTTACGTTGGACGAGATGTTTTGGGCTCCTTAGGTCATTTGGTCATCATAGGCGACGACCCTTTCGGCCTATAACCTCCGCAACTTCTCAATGGTCTTAGGGGATCGGATCGATTCGGACTGTACGAGTATCATTGCATCACTATGGCAAGAGAGCTTCCATCCGCTGAGGCTCATGACGAGAAAACGAAAGCTACATTCATTGCCCTTTGCCAGTCAGCGCAGGTTTTGGCACACACGATGAACACCATCGCCGACGGTACCATACTTGTTCTGTTGCTCCTAAAATCCGCCGCGGGCTTCCTCAAGTGTTGCCAGCAATTAATAGGACCGAGCAACTCTGGTGGCCTGTTGACCACGAAGTAGTAATAGATAATGAAAAGAATTCTTCAGCATCATGTGTCTAACATTTGAACTGCCCAAGACGGTCGTAGGAGTTTCTCTTCACTTGTCGAGTCGTTTTATCATAGTGCCGAGTACTCCTGTCGACGAATCTGCCGTAGTACAAGTGGCAGGAGTGATTCCCCCTCACAACACATGACACGAATGAAGATGTAAAATTGGCCATCCCAGCCATTAAATAAATGCTAGCCAAAACATGTAAATGAAGCGTCCCTAACGCACCTAAGATGCTCCAAGGGACCATCGGGGTATCATCGAGCAGTAAACCACCGGCTAAAGCTTGTCCTGTATTGGACTTGAGCATGCAAATGCATCATCTCCAGGTGGTAAGAGATCCTCGTCCTCAGTCGACCCATACATTTCCCAGATGTCCAAATTGTGAAACCACGGATGTTATTCGGCATCCAATGCCATAGATTATTGCGTGCAGTCGTCGACTACCCTCCGACCCTGGTCACACCAGATGCAACCGTCCTCCACGGGGCGGTCAGACAGAGCTCGGGACTGTTTCTGACTGATATCGTCTGTCTTGATCTCTCTGGGCCAAGAACGACTTATTAGACAGCCAGACAAAGATGTATCCTCCTGTCAGAGACTCGGGCAAGGCCTCTTCGGGAGTGTCGTGTGCGACCCGTGCGATCGAAACAAGGGATGCCGCTCTGCTAAGCCTGGTTGGCTGGATCAGTCCGACCAAATGTGATCCTGTTCTCGGTATCCCTGATAGCCTCGGCTTTAGTATACGATAACAGCAGGCGCTGCGGAAACCATCGACTCCCTGCAACCGTGCCGTGCGCCACGCCGTCTTCAAATCGGATTCTCCATGCCGGCCGCCGGTATCGCCGTCGCCACACTGTCATTTTGAGACGTCGCCACCGTCGCAGGACTGTCGCCCCGCTCTTCGAAGGGTTGCTCGAACCCAGGCCCCGCTTCATCATCTTGCCGAGGACCGTGACCAGCTCACAGGCGTCGTTGAACATGTCGTCGTCCATACCTTCGCTTGCTTGGTACACCTCGGCGATTGTGTCCTTTGCAAACTTTCTGCTCCCCTCCGCGTCATGCACACATTCGTAGAGAAATGCTGCGTATTCTGTCCTGACCGAGAGTCGTCGTAACGAATGCGAGCCCCACAGCAAGCTGTCTGCCAGTGCAACCGCCTCCCTGAATACCGGTGAGCTGTCGGTAGGTAGTCCACGGATGGCAAAGAAATGTAGCCACTGCCTCTGGGGTCGGATGCCCAAAACCAGGTGGTGGGTTGACGGGCCCTCCCTCCAAAGGATGCGTCGGCTGCAGTGAGGACCGGGCTGTTTCGGATATATCGTCTCGCGCAATCCCCTTTCCCTTGTCCAGCCGCCCAGCCATCGCAGCAGCGGCCGCCAGAGCTTCAGGGTCATGGCCGAAACCGAAGGATGGTTATGAAACAGGAATATGTGATAAAATGATGCCCGAAGTTTGTACGCGAGTACCTTGAGCTCCACGTAGTCTCCCACCATGGGTAGAACGTATTGTTCTAGCATGACTAGACCCTCCGGGACAGCCATATTATGTGGAAGTAAAGCTCGAGCGATTGTGTTGGCCTCGTAGTATCTAAGCGTCGCTGCTTTCGAGCTTTGACAAGCTGCGCAGCAAGATTGATCGAGAGACCTAGTATCTTGAACAGCATAGATGCCAGCAAAGCATTGTTAGGTTCAACAGCTCTTGCAAGCTTGCCTAAGAATTTCTGGTCGACCTCAGAGGAAGCCATCGAGACCGACCAGAGGCTAGGGGCTGGCGCTTCCCTACGAACATTAGTATTTCCCGAGATGCTGGTTATGACAGTGCATCATCATGAAGCTCAAGGGGGTGCAAAGTTGGGTTGCTATGGTGTTCTGGTGTATGACTGCGCCATCCACGGCCGCTTTGCCCCTAAGCGTTGTTGACACTTTTTAATTATGAAAGAAATAAAGCGGTCGCTTACCTGGTCTGAATGCGCTTTCCAAGCTCCAAGATCCAGCGGATTCAAAACTGGCCCAGACGCGCCTGGCAATGCCGCTATCGTGAAGTACAGGAGTAGGTTTAATTATGCTATGCGCTCAAAGACGATGTTGAACGCCGCGCGCAAACACGATTGACCAAGGAACCAGAGCAGGCGAGAACCGATCGAAGAACTTCGAGATCCAAATCAAGGAAGCGATTTCCAGTGGATGTCCAGGTGAGTTAAAGAGAGTGATGACCGTCCCACAGCCCCCTGGGGTTTTCCTTTGGATTGCTGCTGGAGAGTCTGGGAAGAAAGAGAGCCTTCCCCGAGAGCGCTGAGCGCTGAGGCTGGAGCTAACCGCGGGACTTTGGTTCTCCTCGAATGAATCCCACGCCCAATCCAATGAGAATGCAATTAGATTTTACAATAGATTGAGATTACAGATGACTGCAGATACAATGGTTAGCCCAATTGCAAGCTTGGTGACGTTCAGCTCTGTGGGTAACGGGGCTCTTAGCCAGGCGCGTCATTGGAGCAATACTGACCAATATGATACAACGAATGCGAAATAAAAACAGGACTGGGCCCGATTGGCGGCCAAGAAAAGGTCGACTAGACTCCAATTGTAACGAGCGTTTTTTGATGTGATCAACAACAGCCGGAAAAATGGCGAGAGCGAGAGAGGAGGGTTTTAGAGAATGCTGCTGCTGTTGAGTGAGGTGGGCGGCGGCGGATGTATCACGTCGTACTCTGAAGCATCTCGACGTCGAGTAACAGGGCGCTGTGACGAGCTATCGTGAGTACACAGAGTACTGGGGGGTGAATTTGTTAATAGGCGGGCAGCATATATATGATCGCCCCTACGGGGATAGCCTGGGTAACTCGATGATAGGCTATCGGGGAGGCCAATGGCGGTGTGAGGTCAACCCGGAAGCGTGGGCGTTTTCAGGCTTTTGCGAGGGCACTATGTGGAGCGGCCGTTTTTTCGAGGGTCCGAGGTGCGAGTGACAAGCGTACGGGAACGAAAAAGAAGGCCTACTTTTTTTCTTCTGGACTGACATGCGATGCAGGTGGCCAGCGTATGTAGTAGTAGTAGTATGTATGGTATGGTATGATATGTACAGTCGAGTAGGGAAGTGGGCCGGGAGGAAAGGCGATAAACCACTCGGAGCGCTTGCAATTTTTATGTTGTATGTATGTACGATGCTGGATCAACCAAAACGCATATTAAAGGACAGCTGCAGGCAGGTTGCAGCAGCGTTTTGCATGAACGCGCAGTGGACCGCCCCCTTCCTGAGGAGCACTCTTGGGTGGTGCAGGAAGACGGCGCTGCAGGAGACGAGACAGGACGAGACGAGGCGCGCGAGGGCGCGGGTGAGGAGGGTGAGGGTGAGCAGCAACACGGTGACGGTGACCGGGAGGCAGGCCTCTCTCTGGGTGTGGCCGTTGGAAAAAGACCGTGACGGGGAAATGGGCTGGTAACGCGCGCGGTATGGTGGTTATGAACAAATCAGAAAATTCCCATGAAGCAACGAGCGACAATTGGTAGAGAGACCCTGATGAGGGAGCCTACTTAGGTAAAGATGTATTTTAGTAGGTTCAAGCAAGCTTGTATCAACGATTCCGGACTACTGCAACCGCGGCGATCAGGGTTGCGGCGCACAGCAAGAAAACGAATGGGGGCCGTTGGCTATGATGCAGATGCCCCGATACGATGGATGCAGGCAACTGGCAACTCAACTTCCTGGCGGAACGGAGTGTCTTGATTGACTTGGTCAATTCGCTCGCACCACTCCAGTCCCCCGTAACTGCATCGATCAAAATGGAGGACCAGAGAAGAGAAGATCCACGAGGAACAGGTGAGAGAGATGGAGTAAAGTGGGACAGACAGGTGAGGAGAGCTACATGGGCTAGCCAGGGAGCCGCCCGTCACAACATCCTTGAACCTCGAGATAAAATACATGGATCCCGATACCATTACCCAAGCCATCCAAGCGCGCATTCGGGTAGGTAAGCGCAAAGTACCTGCCTACGTAAATTCGAAAATGGAAGCTAGATCGATGATCTGCCAGCATCGAAAGAAATGAAAGCCTTTGAATTAGCTGGCGACATCGTGTGGTAGCCCGTCTGGGCCATCAAACACACAACTCAATTCATTTGATTGATGCGCCTGAGAGGCTGGTTTGCCGAAGCTCGAGATTAGTAGGCCAATTAGGTCCTACCTTAACTAAATCTCCGAGAGCGCCACCTAACTTTGGAAGATACTACCAGGCTTTCGGTATCTCTCCCTCCATCCCTCCAATCCCATCCCACACGATGAGAGCTCAGAGAACAGACAGTTTCTTTTTAAACTCATAAGGTTATGTGGTGGGTGCTTGGCCCGAGACATGAGGAGTTCGGGTTGAAATCGACGGGACTGTCTAAGACAGATTGGGGTTCTGTTCGTTCTCCGATACTGATGTTATCATTAGTATCTACTTGTACTCGTAGGTAGGCAGACAGTATTGGGTCTACGATGCCGTTGTCGAGGTCTTCTTGTCAGCTGCAGACAGAGAGGCCTCGCCCATGTAAGCAAGTAACCTACCTAACATACTTGACCCGACTCGCCAAGTGTCACGGCGGACTGGAGCTTGCTTGCGCATTCATTCGGCTACCCACCCTTCGCCGTGCACAATGACTTTTCGCGGTTAAGTTTAATCGAGCCGGGACTGATGGATTTGACTGGCTGACGGACTTGACTTGACGGACGGACAAGACTTGTCTCAACCCGACTCCCCCTCACCTCACCTCGTGGGTATTCGCCGAGAAGGGCAAGACAGCAGCATCGGTTACACAACGGATTTTCATGCGGTCGGTTTCATACATATTTGATGGCGGTCGCCCGCAACTTCATCAATCTCCAAGTCCTATCGTCTTGCAGCTAGCCGACGTGGGAAGTCGTCGGTGTCGTGTCTCTTAGTCGTGTCGTCTAACCTTACATTTCCAAGCATGCATAACCTACTACTTTGGGAACCTTCCACGCCAGCTGCCAGCCTCCTTCGCCCAGCCACCCCATATTTTTCGTGATGTATCTTTTCTTTCCTCTTAAACGCATGCTTGCACTTACACATCATTCCACTGCGGGAGCTAATATAGCGAGTCCAAGTCTGCACTGCTAAGATCTACTAGACTCGACTCGACTCGACTCGAACAGAATCGCCGGTATAACCAGGTTGTCCAAATGGTGCCAGCGCATGAACAAACATGGCCACAATGACCTCACCGGCATACATTTCACGGCAGAGCCCCCGGTTCTCATTCGCGCACCCCAAGCCATCGCTGCCTACTCGCCCTGCGGCTGGGCGACTAGTCGACGCGATACGGCCTCGATATATGCGGCCACCCTCTTCTTGTTGTCTACCTACTATGAACAGGGCAGGAGACAGGCCGGCAAGGCTCTTCCGCTCTCGTCCCGCGTTGTCTCTTTTTTCCACTTCTCTTTCTCTCCCTCCCCTCCCCTCTCACTCTCACTTACCACTCCTGACTTGTGGCCACCACACACAATCTCGCTCCGTCTCTTCCTTCTTTTGTCAAGTTGCGTAGCGGCAGTGGCACCTCACTCATGCGGAAGATCCCAGGAGAGAGCGCGCAAAAGAAAGAGACTGGCGGTGAGGAATTTTGGCTAGAATGGCATCTTCTTCCTTTCCCAATCAGCCATGGCGGGTTTCAAAAGCCAGCCCGCGTGTAATGTAACAACAAGCTGCAAATCAGCGCAGCGAGCAAGCAGCCTTCCGGACGGAGCCATGCCTGCCTGTCTTTATTGCCCTACCACGTTTTTCCCTCCGACTCCGACGATACACCAGGACACGTGTTGCCTGTTGTCAGCCGCGTTTCTAGAATTTGGGCGCAATGTGAACTGGTGAGAAAGGTAGGACGGCAGCGGTGCATCGCAGACCATGTACGTACATCATTGCAACCAGACAGGAACACTCGCCCAATTTCGTTCTTTTTTGCCAACAGCCTTAATCGTCGTTCTCGGCTTTTCCGACACTGCAACATGTATTTGGGCATCTGGGTTATTGAAACGACACCGCAGCATTATCCTTTTTCTGCATACTACTACGTATTGATTCCTTCAATCTTCTGGCAAGGCCCGGCCTTGCTTGTCCCTGATGTATGTAAGGAACGTCGGGCAGGCGGGGATGAAGGTAAAATAGAGTTGGCGGATTTCCTTATTCTCATTCGAAATTGCTTGTTTGCTCCGAAGTCGTCGACCACGCCCATGGACATGGAGGATGAGGCGGCCACGCACACACACAACACATAACACGACGGCCGGCATCTCATCCTGCCAGACCCGTCGGGTAGATGCAGACTTGCTTTTAGGCTCACGCGCAACACACCAAAAAGCAATGCCTTATCATTTCTCTATTCTCTCTTCCTGATCTTCAGCCATAACCCCGGGCCTGACCGAAAGCATTGACGCCCTGTCAGATCTAGTTTTCTGATATAGGGTTCCTGCATATTTCAGGATGAGTCCTCACTTCCTGTCATGTTTTATCCAGAGGGAAGAAACGCCCAATTTGGACCCCCTGGCAACTGGGACATGACGATTAAAGGCAGGAAAAGGCAACCCCACACCCGACGATCCCGGCAGGCGTGCCAAAACCCTCATCCTTTTTCCCCAGGATTAGGCTATTAGCCCCGAAATTGTCAAGGGAGAGAGAGAGAGAGAGGCAAGACAGCAACAACTCTCGTGGGAGGATTCGACGCACGACTTAACTACTAGATCTGGGCTAGGTAGGCTTGCTACATATCCCGTCATACTCCCCCCATCAATATGATAGGTCGAAATCCACGGTTCGAGTCCCTCCATGTTCATTCAGCCCAAGGAAGGGATGGAAGTGGTAGAGAGAGAAATGATGGTGATGTGCGCGCCCATGTATGTTTGCCAAACATTGATCCCCAAGGCAAGGCAAGGCAAGGCCATAATACCACACACACATGGTTTCTATATATAAACTCAGCCATGATAGCTTCATGACGCTTGCTGGTGGTTGCTTTGCACAGATCACCCTTTGTGACCTGTAACTTGGGCCGTAAAAATGCGACAAACAGGGGCAAAGAAAAGAGAGACATTGTGTCTGAACCCGTTCATTACAGCGGCATATAGAGGTCATCGTCTGTACAAAAGGGACTAAAGGTCCCCCCTTCGCTCGCACCTTTTCGCGATGGGACCATTGCCAACTATACCCTCCAAATTTTGACTTTGTACCGTGTATACCATTACAGCTTCACCCCGGACCGGATCCTCCTTCTACCTTTGCGTCTAGAAGAGCGGCAGGGCTTCTATGCATCTCTTTTGAAGAAAGAAACATAGAGGTCATCGTCTGTAAAAGGGACTAAAGTCCCCCCTTCGCTCGCACCTTTTCGCGATGGGACCATTGCCAACTATACCCTCCAATTTTGACTTTGTACCGTGTATACCATTACAGCTTCACCCGGACCGGATCCTCCTTCTACCTTTGCGTCTAGAAGAGCGGCAGGGCTTCTATGCATCTCTTTTGAAGAAAGAAACTTCCACCACTTACACACGCATACGCATACGTATATACATCATACATATACTCGTCGTACTCACGTACAGGCGGACACAGACTTACAAACCTGCCCATACTTAAACCCGCACATACACTTTCACACAACGTTTGGGACACACCCAATCTTATAGATATATAGATATATATCTAAGCATCTTCTACACACACGCACACGCACACGCCAGCACAAACAAAACCACAGGCAACAAGATGTGCAAATACTACGCCCACGCCTTCGTCTGCCACACACGACCTTCACCTTCGCGCGGTACTGCACCGCCGCCAACTTCACCCAGAAGCCCTGCGAGCAGCGGCAGATCTGGCACACCATCGGCCTCGACGAGGCCTGCGACGAGTGCCAGATGTGGTTCCCGGACCAGTACGGCTCCGTCATGCCGCGGTCCAAGACCAAGGGGGCCGCCCACGCCGCTGCTGTTGCGGGTGCGCCGCGGAGCTGGGGGAGGAGGATTCCGGCCGTGGCGGCGGCGGTGGCAAAGACCAGCGGCCGCGCGAGGAAACGATGCTCATGAAGGGGCGGGGGTTATGGAAAGCCCCATCTACATTATGTGGGCACCCCCGGGTTCCTTGATGTGTTGAGAGAAATACACCGACAGCAATGATGGATGACGATGATGAGAGCCAGGACTGAGCGTGTATCTGTTTTCTTTTATTTGCTGTTTATATTTATGAGCGAGCAACTGGTCTTTTCCTCTTTTCCATGTCTATCCTCTCATTTGTTTTTGCGAAGAAGGGATATTACCTAGGAGGGTGTGCAGGACTTGGGCAACCAACGACATACCCTCCCCCACTTCACTTTACTTCCCACCCTACCAAGCGCCGGCGCTGTTTACTCCTCCTCATTTCTATCTACTACATGTACGTTGGCGTGTCGTCAAGCCGGTCCGCATTCGCAGAGAGGAGGCAAAGGGAGAAAGACCCGGTCGGTGATACCAGGGGGGAGGACGCGAGTCTTTTGTGCAAATGAATGTACAAGTACGGTACAAGAGGGAAAGCTATAGCCTCGCGGCCTAAATCTGCAGCAGTGCACCGATAGAAGAAGTCTCATGTATTCTTTTTGTTTTCTTTTTCATGGTTGCTTTTTTGTTATTTTTCCAGCGGAATCGCCGGTTTCAATATCTACGATAACGCCCCCGATCATCTTGCGTCGAAGAATGAACCGCCTTAGCCAAAGAACCCCTCCATATGCTCTCTCTCTCTCTCTGTGTGTGTGTGTGTTACAGCTTAATAACAAATCAGACGCCGGAACATGGTGCAAAAATCAGAAGGGATATCATGCAACTCCAGACTCACTCGCCACCCCCATTTATATAATAATGAATCTTTCCTTTTTGTGTACATGCGCCGTTGTTCGTTGCTTATGGAAGCAAATACTCTCTCCCACCAGACCCGAAAACCCCAAATGTCTATGCCACCCCCTATTTTGTGTTTAGCCACCGACCACGCGGTTGGTCACTGTTCGTAAGGGGTCATTCATGGGCGAGTTCTCATCGTTCGTTTCGAACCTCTC
Organism: Arthrinium phaeospermum; assembly: GCA_006503535.1. Lineage (NCBI taxonomy): Eukaryota > Fungi > Ascomycota > Sordariomycetes > Amphisphaeriales > Apiosporaceae > Arthrinium > Arthrinium phaeospermum. The sequence goes on along the minus strand of QYRS01000001.1, from coordinate 4,390,943 downwards.
ATGTCCCACCGGATCACCTTGATCACGTTGCTCAACCCCAGCGCCACGCTTCCCCGCCCGATCCGCGTCATGGGTCCCAGGTTCGATACGAATAAGTGCTGGGACCCCGACGGGTCTGATACCAGCGGCATGGTCTCCCACGTTTCTCCTCTGCCAATCTGCGACAACATCCATACTTCCCAGTCGTCGTCGTTATGTTCTTGGGCGTGGTTGGCCGGCTGTGGTTGTGGCTATTGCGACGCCGACGGAGAGTGGTGTGCCCCTGAGTCGGTGGATACCGTTGGTAGTAACCTGGGGCTTCACCATGGTCTTCTTTCGGGCGCCTACGATCATCCCGGTTGGTAGAGCCTCCCAGGCACCGGGATCCGTGACGACGCGTCGAGTTTCGCGAGTTCGAGGCCATTGGCAGCACGTCTTGCTCACTGGCTGGCCAGGGGTACGGAAGCAGATGGATTCGCCGTCATGCTGGGGTGTGTAGCTTTGTACAACAAGGTCTCTCGTGAACGCGTTCAGATAGGCGAACGTCAGGAACTTTAGGCCAACAGACCCGCATTGCATCTGGCGCCGCTTGGAGTGGAAGCATTTGAGCGACCGAGGTTGGATGGGGTCGGTGCGGAAACAATGTAACGTGACATAGTCCGCCGCATCAACCAGGTCGACAGACTGGCTGCGCACGACGAGGAGGTACCCAAGCTCGGGCAAGGTTACGATGGACATGAACTCCTTCTCTAGCGGTCGCGCTATGTTCACGGCGTTGGCAGACCATCCGCACGGATCCTGCGTTAAGCAAAATACCTCCCCTTCTCGAGAGGAGCTTATCAGCTTGGTAGTGCTTTTTGCTGCGAAACGGTCAGTATGAGTCTCCAAACCAGATCAGTAAAGAGGGAAATGAGACGAACGTTTGTCCACGAGAGCATCGACCGACACGATGACGCTTTCCCCAGAAATGACATAGCTGCCAGCCTCCTCCCTGTCGGGGCGTATTTCGATCATCGTGCCGTCGCGGCGCACCAAGAGCAGGCAGACCGTGAGTATCGTCGGCGGTGAAAAAGAAGGCCTCGGGCTTGTACCGGAGGACTTAACCGGAACAGAAGGGCCCCAGCACTCATGAAGGTCCCATAGTAGAACATTGTCCGTTGTTAATAACGCCAACCAGTGAGAATCGTTGATACACATAGCCTTAGGAAAGGTCGTGTCGAGAATGTCGTTGCCTGAAAGTGTGTAGCTAGCACCATCGGCCTTCATGTCCCAGACCCGGATAACTCTGTCGAGTCCCACGGACACAATGATGCCATCGGAAGATGCGGCCAGCATGGCGACGTCCAAAGAATGCCCGCCGCTGAGCGTATCGATTATCAGCGGCGGCTCGTCCGCATTGTCTGAGGAATTATGGGACTCCACCAGCTCATCCCACAGTAGATAGTTCATGAGCAGACGCACTGCAGCTGCGATGATGAGAACCGAGACTACAAAGGGGGCCGACTGGTGGCGGACGAAATCATAGACGGCGGGCAGAAAAGGGCGCTCATGAACATTGGGTTTGCGATCTGCTCCCTTGGCGACGAAAACCAGCGGATCGAAAACTTCTGCGAGGTAGCTATGCGCGTCAGGCTTAATAACGTGGACCTCCCTCGCGGTTTCGTGGTCCTGAAGGCGCAGCCAAGAAGTCGGGCTTCTGGCCTGATGAACGTCGATAGAGAGCTGGGAACGTGGGAATTCGGGGAACTCGTTCCTCTTACCGATGCTCACGAATCGGCCCAGCGACTTCGCCAGACTCCCGTTCTCAAAGAAGTGCCACTGTGCGATCAGTATGAACCCGATCATGACCACGGTGCCGGCTACGCGTGTTGACATGGCAATCTTGCCTTGCAGCATAGCGTCTGTCCAGGATTGGCGAGCTTGGATTTCGGCCTGGGATCGATTGTTACGGATGGAAGCTTTCGTCAACGCATCGCTGAGTTCGGTACGGCGCACATCAACACTCAAAACAGAGAGAAAGAATGTTGACAAGTAGAAGAAGTCGAAGACGATCGCGATGGCGGCAAATGTGCAGAACGCGGGCAACTCCGGGAGAGACCAGTCGGGATAGACCCCAGAGAATCAAAAGATTCTGCGCCACACTCGCAAGGGCAACATGCATCGTCTCGCCGAAAGCATAGCCGATCCGATTGCTGGTACTATCTTCAGAAGGAGTGAGGATGACGGCATTGATGAGCCTGAAGACATTCTCGAGGCTCATGGAGAAGATGACGACAGGGTATGCAAAACTCGGAATCCTCGACAGGTCAATCTTGAGGATCGCGCAAACGGTGAAGCTCGACATGATGGAGACTGCAAGCTGCGCAATGACCGTCACGATCAGACCCATCTTGGACTTGACAGCCCTCAGCTTGGACAGACTGACCACGAAATAGGCAAGCGTCAACGAATAAGCAATGCCGAGGGCCAAGATATCTTGTATCGACAAAGGCCGGAACTGGAACTCATAGATCTGGCTCGGCATGTTGACACCGTCCCGGGGATAGACATCGTAACGGTCCGACATTTTGGCGGCAAGTTCCTGGGCCTTGGTCTGCCAGATGCGCCCGATTGGGGAATTGCGTCGATGAATTAGGGTAATGACTAGCGCGTCGGCGGCAACCAAGCGGCGGTCCTCAAAGCGCTTGCCGCTAAATACAATGGAATGGCGAAGCGTGACATTGACCGACGTTGGCTGCGTCTTTCTCTCGTTCACCGTCCCCAAATGTCCAGATCGTTGTCTATCTTCTGCGGGTCGCAGGACCAGTACTGCAGCGGAGAGTGGAAGAACCAAGACTCGTCCGTGACGCCATTGATGATATGAAAGGCGTCGCGCTGCTCCTTGCTCAGGTGCATGGCGGTAGAAGCGTCCGCGACCTCCAGGGGGTTTGCCTGGAGCGGGTTGAAGTCGGTGGTCGGCCCCAGAAGCTCGTCCTGTAGTTCGAGAGCGCCAAGCAGGAGGTCGCGATCCAGAGCTTCAAAATAGTTGCCGTGCACCCATATATCGCATTATAACATCGGGCTCAACCGGGGCCTTGCCCTCGAGGGGCTGTGCATCCGTCCAGACATGATGCGGCAGGTTGGAGGCGCCATTGGTGAAATCGTTGGTGTACAAGAAGGGAAACGGATATACTAGAATCGAAGCAACGGCGACCGATATGAGCAGTGTCGTAACCACATGGCGGGACGCATATCGGCCGTATCGAGTGAAGACGCTCCGTAAGGGATGACTGGGCGCTAGAATCGGAGCTTCAGTCGTTCTTTTTTTTTGCGAGGAGCATGCCAGTTAGCGAAGGTTGCTTCTCTCTTTTGCGCGGCCGTGGGGGTCAGGGTTTCAATTTACACACCCTCTGAAGGGATAAAGTAGGTACCAAATCATCCTCCGACGCAGGTGATGGTATTTCCACTTCAACTTGGGTCGGTGATTGGACAAGGCTGTCTATCTCGGTGAACAGCGCATATGGAATTGCGCAAAACTGGCCATTCGCTATTATGGTACGTGGGGGCGGTCATGATACTGAAGCTGGGATCGTGCGCAAGGAGGGCAGCATCAGCTATGCTGTAGCGGAGGTCGACAGAGGATGGGCGCCGTATTTGAATCATTCAACCCAGGTTGATTAGTAGGGCATAGCCACTGCGCCGGCGGTAGACTCGAGAGAAGAGCAGTCGAAGGCGTACATGAAGTCAATAGTTCCGTTGAAGGTGGCAGGCTAGACTCGGGAGCCGAGGGGGAAAAGAAAAGCGCATGGTGTCCCATTTATCAGGTCGCTGGACTCAACAGCAGGTAGCGCCTGGTCTTAAGGCTTGCTGGTACACTAAGCGCATGGGCGGGCATCTAGCATGTACTTGGAGGTACTTGCTAAGCTGGAAGGTTATGCACCTTATGCTGGGATGGGACGTACTGGAGCTAGTAACAAGCAGTGCTGGTTGACCTTCCCGCGCTATCATGAAACCACTTTTTAGCTCAGCAGTTGCATGGCAAACCGCTGTGCTGTGGCTCTGAACGATGCCTACCGGATTACAGATACACCTGGGGCTGGGTGTTGGAGGCACCTACATCAAATGTATACGTCAGAGCATGAGTCGCGCGGATAGAGAAGGTATTTTTTGGATTGCACCGGCACTGCTTCCTACCTACGTACTAATACTCCTCTGCGTGTCCGGGCCCTGCGGCGGTTCATCAAGTTTGATCATACCCAGAATCTCAAAAGGATCTGGGAGCTGAGCCGCAGGGAGGAGGGGGGTAAGGTGTGCTGCTGCTGGGTAGCAGTTCCGCCAGTCCGCTAAAGGACGATCCTCGGGCCAATTTTCACACAGGCTAGGACCCAAGCAGGATTAGTGCTCCTTTTCTTGGATCGAGTGGCTCGTGGTGGGGGTTACACCTCTGCGCGCCCCAATGCCCTCTGAGCTCTGCGCACTACCGGATGCGCCCAGCCAGCTCAGGCGCTTTGGTTTGTTCAGCGCTCAGCGCCAGCGCTGCTCGCACGGTCACTTGCCTGTACATTACAGAGAGATTTCGGCGAACTCTGGTATGTTTCCCGTGGGGCCCGCCCGCCCCGCCTGCCGAAGCCCGCCAACTGTGTACATACGAACAGCAAGCCCCTTGAGGGTTAGGGTGGGTTCATCGACGATGCGACTCCGAGAGGCAAGTCGAGCGCAAATCTATCACATAGGGGGAGAGAGGGGGGGATTCCGATCAGAATAGACGATTGCCCCTTTCTTACGAGATACTTACCCAAGGAGCCCCGGGAAACGGTAAACCCAACCCAGGAAGCGGGCATGATGTAGTGGCAGTGTAGTAATTCCAACGTAAGCAAATATCCCAACGTCCGTCCTCCTTGATCGGTCTGGAACATTTTTTTCTTCACGTAGTCTGGAACCTTAACCCGGCTTAAGGTTTGTTCCTGACACTGTCCGATGGAAGACTATGAGCTGCAGCCGGCAGCTGTCATGCCAAGCAATGACGAGGACGGAAGCGCGAGGATCGTGTTCGTGATGTGCCATCTTACATGAACCATCGCTCACTACGCTTGCTACGCAGACAATGTACATGCATGTATTGGCCAAAAGAAAAGAAGAAGAGAAAAAGAAAAAAAAAGCCCTAAAGGAGAAAGAGGTTGCCCGGGTGGGTGCGAATAATCGCTAGCCAACTTACAACACAGAGCCTAGGAGAGGAGGCGTGGACACAAAACCTGTCAGAGTGGAAGCCACGAAAGCACCTTAACCTACATCCACACGTGTGGGCGGGCGAAAGGAAAACATTAGGAAGCCGAGCCAAACCATCCAATCTTATGGAATTGCATCCCCGTGGGGAATGGATGAATTCAAAAAAAGAAGGTTTCGGGTGATGTGCTGGCCTAATCTGCTACCGATATGCTAATATGCGGTATGTACTTGGGCAAGTCTGGCTGGAAAGCCGGGCTCTACGGAGATGAAGCAGACCTCGAGATATGGCCGTGAAAAGAAGATAGGGGACGTGGTGGGGCCGCATTGTGCGGCGAGACAGCCGTTGAGTATAGTCGGGAAGGGCGATCAGCCAATGCATCACATGAAAACATTTTAATCTACCTGGGTGCTGGCTGGCCCAAATGTACTATGAGACTATGCAGGCCGAATTAATTCTAAATAGCTTGGGCCTATCAATCCTGGATCCGGTATGTGGGACCCGAAGCTTCAATTACTTGGATTTTCGCCGCAACACCACACCACACCACCACACACACACCTCTCTCCGTCCCGATCCCAAGACGACTCCAAATAGGGTCTGCATCTATACTGCGTCAGTATCATACGATAACAAGCACTGGCAGGCCCGGGAGACGCTTAAAGTCCTCTCGACTCTCATAGGGCAGAGTCCCTCTTCTTTCCGGTTCGCCGGCAACCTGATCGCACCACCCAGCTGCAAATGCTATTTGCAGTGGCCAGCTGCAGCTGTGCGTAAGATCAAGAAGAACTCTGTTTTTTTCCCCCTGTTCTTGGTTTCTCGGTAGTACCCGACCAATTTTCCGCCTACCAGTCTCAATCCCGTCGCCCATTCGTCGACGGTTCGGATCCACTGCCGAGTGTTGAGGGAGAGAGAGAGAGAGAGAGACAGATTGCAGTGTCACCCTGCAGGCTGACAGCATCGGAAGTAATTCTTTACCACCACCCCTCCCCCTCACCAACATCCTGGTACAGTAAGTAGTCCCCTTACGGAAAAGGGGGCGCAAGAACGTGCTATCACGACACGACACGACATGAGATGGCGGCAGCAGCGGTTCAGGAATCTGACCCCATCGCGGAGCTTATCACCACGTACCACGAGTTGAACTCGTCTGGTGGAGGAGTTGACCGAAGAGCCCAGCCCTTTGGAGTTCATGCGCTATGTCGCCCGCAACACCCCCTTTGTGGTTCGGGGAGGGGCTCGCGACTGGCAGGCGACCAGGACGTGGAACGTCGAGTATCTGACTCGGTTCCTACAAGATCATGTCAATGTTGCCGTGACGCCGCTCGGGTTGGTCTCTTTTTTTCCGCCTCTGTAGAGAAATGTAGAATTTGTCCCTGACCTACTTGTCCCCATGACAGAAATGCAGATGCTCCTACACTCGATGAACATGGCAATACTGTTTTCGCCAAACCACACGAAGAAGATCAGTCCTTCCCGGACTTCATTGAATACCTGACGAAGCAGGAGACCGATCCAGGCTTCCGAGGGTCAGAGATTAGATATGCCCAAACCCGTACGTACATGACTTCTTCCTGTCTCACCGCTTAAACCATCTTTTTGAAGGTGGCAAATACCCCCCTCCTCCCCCTGAGCCCCTAATCATCCTTCGTCCCAGCCAAGCTACATAGAAGGTGGCAGGCCAGAAGAAGCCAGGCTGTCTAGAACTCGTGGGGGTCATAGTTCCTCATCGCAGCTTTACCACGATGATACGGCGATCCATACCTCCTTGCCAGATATGGCACTCGATCTGCCTTGGGCACTCGAATCGCCCGGCCGCATATGGAAGGATTCCAATTATTTCCATTTATACGGCTGAGCTGGCGTCGCGCTAGGAACTATGACCCCTAGTTGCTACGAGTTGTCTTGTCTGCAGCATGCACATGCACTTCTGTCTCTTTCGACGGGGACCCCCTCTGCACTTATGTCTCTCTTCAGGGACTCCTTCACCCCCCTCCTCCCCCTCCCCCCCCTTTTTTTCTTTCCTACACTAGCCCTAACCGAAGAGCACCTACCTATGTACCTACCTCCCTACCTAACCGTCACCCACCATCCCCCCTTTTTCTTTCCTATGTACACTAGCCTCTTACCCAAGAGCCCCTACCTGAACCGAACCGAATCGTCATCCACCCACCCACCCAGCCTATCCTAACCTGACCCCACAAACCACCCAAAAACGACAACCTGCGGCACGAGTACCGCGCCTCTTCGACCAGGTCCAGCGCTCCGTGCCCTTTGCCCGCATCGCCCTGCAGCAGGACCCCGACGCCATCAACCTGTGGATCGGCAACGCGCGGTCCGTGACGGCCCTCCACCGGACAACTACGAGAACGTCTACGTCCAGGTCGCGGGGCGCAAGCACTTCGTCCTGCTGCCCCCGCTCTGCCAGCCCTGCGTCCACGAGCGGCCGCTCCGGCCCGCCCACTACGCCCGCCGCCCCTGTCCCCCCCCTGACCACGAAAACAACGATGGCGACAACAGCAGTAGTAGCAGCGGTAGTAGCCTCGAGCTGGTCATGGAAGAAGCCGACGACGTCCCCTTTGCGACCTGGGACCCGGACAACGACCAGGTCAACGCGACCAAGTATTCCCACCTGGCGACCCCGATGCGGGTGACGCTGGAACCGGAGACATGTTCTACCTGCCGGCCATGTGGTAGGTAATCTTGGTATTCCCACACTGCATGATCAAACACGTTACTCACAACCAACCCCCTTTTCCTTCAGGTACCATAAGGTGTCGCAATCATGTAACGAAGAAGGAGTATGCATTGCCGTGAATTACTGGTAAGCTCGAACCTTTTCTTGTCAGGGGTACTACTATTCAGATCCGTCTCTTACTGACTTCGCCGCAGGTACGATATGGAGTTCAGCGGACCTTTATACCCGTTGGTCTCCTTCGTTCGCAACATGAACTCAATTTCCGAGACACCGGGCGCCTAGATGAGACCCCCGTACCGAATTCACATGGCCTAGAGAAATAGCCGGAGGGAATAGAAAAAGCTGGAAGCAAGTGAGTTAAGGGGCGCGAAGAAGAAAAGTCAAGTGTTCATAAAGTAGGTATCATCTATCCTAAAGTCCATAACATCATCCCCCATTCAACGTTCGGGGTTATCCAACAGGATAACCAACAATCTTTCGTCGCAAGTGTGTCCTCTCCCCTTGACTGACCGACTGACAAATACTCCAGAACACCATACGCGCTATCCACAATACAAATGTTGCCATGTCTGCTTTCAAAGGGCCCTCAGCACCACCTAACATTATGCCCCCTCCTCAAACCATCATCCTCACAAAGCTCGGACACCAAGTGGATTCCGGGACTTCTCGTCCAAAAACCGGCCCTTGTCATCGCCAATCTTGCGCCTGAACAGTGACAGGTCCTGGAGAAGCTCTTGCATGTAGTCTTGCATGTCATTTGCCTTGTCCTCTTGAATCTCGGACGAATAACCGTCGTCTTCATCGTCGTAGTAGGCCTCGTCAACCAGCGAATCGTCGTCATTCTTGTCGTCGGCTTCTTCTTCTTCTTCTTCACCGTTAGGGTCCTCATTCTCTTTGCCCGCTTCGCCTCCCTGGGCCTGTTTCTCATTAACCACCACTTCGGGGATCGGGTTCTTCAAGCTCTCGAGCGCCAGCTTGAGGTGAAGTCGCAACGCCTCGTTCTCGGTCTGCAGACTGCGGATCTTGCCTTCGGAGACCATACTGCGTTCCTCCATGAGACGCTGCATCGCAACGACGCGGTTCTGGTACTCCTCCAGGCGTTCCTCGCTGTCCTTGTGGTCCTTTTCGCGCCTTCGGGTATCCGCGACGCTGAGTTGTAGAACCCGGATCTCCTCGGCCATGGCAGCAATCTGGGCATCACGCTCCGCAGTAGAGATGTGATCCTGATTGACGATGGCACGAGTACGAATGCGCTTGGCTTGGTCGGCATATCGAAGAGTAGACAAAGTTTCATCGTAGTCCGATGGCGCAATACAGGCGATCATGGCCGTCTTGCTGTTGCCGCCGAGGGAATCCTTGAGCAGCCACGTCAAGATCGAGTCTCTGTACGGCACAATGTCCTTGCTCCGCTTTCCGCTCGATCGGCCTTGCTTCGGATCGGCCAAGGCTGCAATGACGCGACCCAGCGTAGTAAGAGACTTGTTGATGTTGCTGCCTTCTCTCAGGCGCGCACCCGTCGCTTCGGTCGACTTCGCGCGCTCGCTTCCTGCCAAATCGACCAGGCGAATTCTCGAACTGCGCTCTGTCGTTTCGTCCGTCTCCATGTCGTGGTGGATTTGCTTGAGCATAATGGTGAAAACCGCATGACTACGACTACTTGTGTCGTTCATCTTGGTGCTGGCTGTCGTTCGCGATCCATCACCCATCTTCATGTACCGTAAAATCTCCCCGATGTTCCTAACAGGCACATCCGTCAGGTCCTTTACGTAAGGACCTTCGGTTGGCGACTCGCGGATCTTCAGGTAATAAGGTGGTTGGTTGGGGCGAACGGGGACCAGGAGATCGCGGACATGTTCGTTGTAGACCTCAAAGTACGAAGCGCGGACGTGGTAGGAAATATTGGGGGTTTCCTGCTGCGCAGCTTCGATGCGCTGAAAGAGATCCTCGCAAGTCCTAGGGATCAGTCCTGGCTGGTCGGGGTTCCCATCATGGTGTACGATTTTCCGGACCCGGTCTGACCATATGCAAAGATGCATGTGTGGTAGCCTTCAAAGTTGTGGTCCAGAAACTCCTCACCCAAGCAGTTGTAAACGTCCTCCTGCTCCGCATAGTGCCTATCTTTGCGATCGTGGCTCCAGAACGAGTTGTCGAAAGTAAACGACTTCTCCTCGATCTTGCGACCTTCGCATGGGTGTTCCCAGGGTCTTCGTCGCAAGGCACATGGAGGGTGGTCATCTGCGTGGGGATCCATGCTTATCAAGCAATCCTTCTCCTTCTCAAAACGTAATCTCAATCAGCTTCAATCTTGTAGATCGCCATCGGCGTCATTACATGGAATAGTAAGATTGTATGGCAAACATACCTCTTGGCAAAAATGCCCTCACTCTGACCACCACCTTGACATTGCCACCGCCGTCCACCATCTTCATATGCGGCGGTAGAAACCCATCGCGCGAACGCAACGAAGGAGTGGAAGCAGACGACTGAGGTACTGCGAGCATCGAGTGCCGGTGGTGGGGAGCCATATTACTGCTGGTGCTGGCGCTGCTGCTAATGCTGAGGCTGCTGTTATTGTCCGTGTTTCGGTGGATTGTTTGCAAGGCAACGGCATGCAGCATTCCAGAATCGCGCAGGAGCTCAGATAACGATTTGCAAATGTCGTCAATGGTGTCGCGAAATCGCAAGTTCAGGAATGCGCCGTACATCTGGAGTGACTTGTGCCCACCGCCGCCCAAGAAAGTGGGTTGGCTGGGGAGACCCGCTTTGTTGATTTTTGGTTGCCAGGGCAGCTGCATCCCGCGCGCGCCGCCTTGACGTGGCATGTGCCTGCCCAATTGATCTGCACCAGGGGCACAAACAGGGATGGTACCTGCGTTTTGTTGCAGACATATTAAGAGGCTCGGGTGAGACAAGAAGACACAAGGGTTGTGATCTGGATATCGATTTTCCCGCCCGCTTGCGACGGGACGGCAGGCAGACCAGCGCGATCAGGTCACAGAACCCTTGCAAGCAACACGTTACCAGTAGCCTGACCAGTCAGTGACTGCAATTGCTTGGTATGCGGTAGTCTAGAAAACGGCCCAAACGCCACTTACACATCTACCTGGTCTAATCTACAAGTACGAGCCGGTAGCGAGGCTCAAGTCTAGGTACCTCTAAAGCTTGTGATACTGAGTCTACTTCCTCTTCAACCCGTTGCCCAATAACTCGGGGATCCAACCTCGGTAATCAAGTCCTTCTCTTTCGGGAACTTGTCCGCCTTCGACGACACCGTTCCTTGGGCATCCATTGTTCGGAGGAGGTCAATGAGCTCTCCCTCCAAGGGCATACAGTACCCAAGATATCCCAGCGCCAGAAGCATCCCATGAAGAGCTTCGGCCGACTCCTCCTCTTGCGAGATCGCCTCAAGCATCGAGGCTGCCAGTTTCTACCTGATCGGCCTCGGGCAGTACATCTTCCAACGTTTTGCCTCCTTCTCAGGGAGTCGAGGCCAGGTTGAAAAGCAATGATCGGCGGCCACTCGCACAGGGGTATGCTTTTCATCGAGGAAGCTCGTCGAGACCAGTTGCGTTATAGGATTCCGTAGAGTAGCTTGGGTCAAGATCTGGTCCACAAACAACGGACTTGAGAACAGATTGCACGTCATCTGCAGAGTCACAAGGCGCAGTGCATACGGGCATGCTGCTTGGTTGTTGACGTAGTCAAGGATGCTGATGATAGACTTGTAGCCAGATTCTTCGGCAAAACCCGCTGACACGTTGATCCACGAGGGCGGTTCGGAAGAGATCCACCACGGCAAACATGACCTCAACGGGTAGCTCTTTCAGAGCATTGTCTAGGTAGTTGGCGAATCCGTGTAAATCAGAAACTGTCGCCTGGGCCGGGCCCTCGGCCTTTCTTGCCTCGATAAAGAGCTTCAATCCAAGGACGGCAGGATCATCGGAGTTCATCTTTGTCATAAGCTTGTCCAGCGGCGGCACCTTCTCGTACAAGACTGGGTGGACCTCCGGATCGGCAAAACGCTGCAAGTTCAGCATCTGGTGTGGATGATGGCGCCGCCATTTGTACTAGAAGTCCCAAAGTTCCCCTGAGTCTGCTCGCGTCGGCGCCCATCCAGCGCTCTTGCTGCTCGCCCCAAGAAAGAGATGAACGTCGGGGTCGCGCTGATGTTGTATTGTTGGCCAATGTCAAATGCCAATGACGTATCAACCTTGATCAAGGTTGCTTTGTCACCATGCTCTGCGGCGAGCTGGTCGTAAATAGGGTACAGTGTCTTACACGGCGGGCATGTTGCCGACGTAAAGAAGATAATCGCGCATGTCTTCTTTGCGTTCTCGAGCAACGCGTCCAGCTGTCGCCGTCGAAACGTCTCTTACGGTACCAGTTGCGTGTCCAACATGGTGCCCGCCGTTCGTCTCGACTACTGGGCGCGCTGATGATGCCGTACCTGATGGACCAGCTCGCGGGTCAGTTTGGATACCTAGAAAGGCCGCCTTGCTGAGCCTTCTTGGCATTCACCATCTGCTCGAGCTGTGGCAACATCATCTTGCCGAAAGGAGATTCGAGCACGGCTTGTGGCATGTTGCTGATATGCTCCGGAATCCCCTTGCCTACCAGGAACGTAGCAAAGTCGTTTGCTGAAGTTGTTGCAGTTGTGTTTGAATAAGTCGTAAGCCTAGAGAAGTGGTTAATTCCCGCCAACAGGGGCATGGTCCATATCAAAGCCTACCTGAGCCGTAAATATATCCCTTAACGAGTCCACGTACTCTATAATCACCTCCATGGGTAGCTGGTCTTGCCAAGGTGAATTCGTTGCAGGGCTTGTCCCAGATGCGAAGTGCCGGGGCGAATAGTGTGATGCCGCCATCATAAACCCATTCGGTGCCGTCTAACTCTATCGATGTGTGATAGACAGCATCGAGTTGAAAGCCTAGTAGAGCCATAGACATCTGACGGGCAAGCCCGTTGGACAGGTCGTATACCAGCAGATGGACATCCATGCTTGCGTGCACGTGCTCAGAGGATGGCAATGCGACTTACACCCTTCGAGGCTTTCTAGGCTTGTCGGTGTAGAAACGTGGTAATGAAAGTAAAAACGAGAAAAAGGATCGCGGCAATATGGGAGATATCAAAGCAACTGGTATTTGAATTTTGTCTCGAGTAGAAACAAGACTAGGCAATCACGAAGACGTTGAGTGATGTTGTATGGTCAAAATCCTGAACTCCCAAGTCACAAGGTGGCACAAAGGCAGCGGCTTCTTGTACGTCACGTCAGCGATTTCTAGAATCCATCAGATCGCTGGAAGGTTCCCCGAAGGACCTAATAGGCTAACAGTGGGGCCGGGCCGTCTGAAGGTGCAGCTTCAAGATCACACAGACGAATTGGATGGCATTTCGATGATGGAAACTACCGTTTTCAAGCTGGTAAAATTCTTTTCAGTTTTATAGGAAGCCAAGCAGAATAGAATTTATATGCGAATATATTCTTATAGTTACTCCTATCCATGTACGTAAAGCATGAGTTTATGTAAGTACATCAATTCAATTTCAGGATCGCAAGCCGACAGCGGCTTGGCGACCGGCTTAGCGATTCAGCTGTCGCCTCGAGTCCCCTTTTCTCTGCGCAGTAATGCCAGGGATCCCTTTAATTGGGGCAGATCGTCTTGTTGCGCGTCCCAGGTCCTAAGGGGGAGAACAAAGTGCTAAAAGCAGTGCAAAGGGGGGAAGATTCCCACTTTTTCAGCTTGCTTGGGAGGGCATTGGGAAGGATGCGGCGAATAGTACAGCATGCCAGATTAGCCTTGGCTTGGATTGGCCCTGGAGGGAACAGATAATGTACAATGTAGATGAGGAAATTCTTCGAGATTGCATACTCCATCCAACATATGCACTCCTACCCGCCTTCTTCTCGCTCCCTCCCTACTAGTCAGCATCCGAAGTCGATTCTTTCCCTTATTTAGAATTGGAAGCGTGTCTGGTCCTACCGACTCCTCCTCCTGCACCTCCCCGTTCTTGTCCGACTTTCCCCAGCCTAAGGTTTTAATCAACGTCGGTTGTCGCAGTTAATTCCTGACTGCCCGTCGTTCCTTTTCTTCTTCTTTTCCCCCTCCACGCTCGTTTCCGTCCTTGTCTACCCTCTAACCCCACGTCCCTTTCGGCAAAGGGGCAAGTGGTTTGATCTAGCTGTCTTTATGCGACGTACATCAGTCTCGTTACCGACGAAGCAGGTGCCTGCTCGAGATCCTCACGAGAAACCCGGCCGCTACGACAACAATTACGCACAGCATCCGCACCGCGGTGAAACCGGCATCCTGGAGAAATTACCACCTGCCGGGATGAACTCAGCACAAAAGGCGCGGTGGTTAAAGACCACCGCGATCGTTGTGTTTCTGATCTTCCTCTTCTACTACTTCTCCCCGAGAGGCGCAGACATCTACACCGGCGTCGCCCCTTCGACATCCACCAAGGGCCAGACTCCCTCCGACTCGTCCTACGGCACCGTGTACAAAGTCCATCTCCAAGGACAAGCCGATTATCCAATATGTCCTCATGATCGACGCCGGCAGCACCGGATCTCGAATCCACGTGTACAAGTTCAACAACTGTGGCCCTACTCCCGAGCTCGAGAAGGAGGAGTTCATGATGACCGAGAAGAGTGTTGGTGGCCTGAGCAAGTATAAGGATGACCCCATTGCCGCCGCGAAGACCCTGGATGATTTGATGGCCGTTGCCATGAAGACCGTCCCCGACAAGCTCAAGGGATGCAGCCCTGTCGCCGTCAAGGCGACTGCTGGTCTGCGCATGATTGGCGCCGAGGCGAGCGACAAGATCCTCGAGTCTGTCCGAAACCACCTGGAGAAAGACTACCCCTTCCCCGTGGTCTCTCGTGAGGAGAACGGTGTCGCTATCATGGACGGCTCCGACGAGGGTGTCTACGCGGATCACGACAAACTACCTGCTCGGCAAGATTGGCGGCCCTGACCAGAGCCCCACTGCTGCCATTTTCGACCTTGGCGGCGGTTCTACGCAGATTGTCTTCGAGCCTACCTTTAAGGGACGGCTAACGGCGGTATGCCCGAGAAGATGGCCGAGGGCGACCACAAGTACAAGCTTGCCTTTGGTGCCGCAACTTTGAGCTGTACCAGCACTCTCACCTGGGCTACGGTCTGATGGCTGCCCGCAACTCCATTCATCTGAACCTGATCGAGGACATTGCCAAGGGCCAGACTGACAACGCCTGGCTCAACCAGCCCATCGTGAACCCCTGCATCAACGCCGGCCAGTCCGACGCGATCAAGGCGATCTGGGCGACAACCACGCTCCTCTGGGCAAGGGCAAGATCGAGGTCAACATGACCGGCCCCGCGACTCCTGCTCCGGCTCAGTGCCGCAGCATGGCCGAGCGCATCCTGAAGAAGGACGCCTCCTGCACCTCGCGCCCTGCTCGTTCAACGGTGTCCACCAGCCCTCGCTCGCCAAGACCTTTGCCAAGGAGGACGTCTACGTCTTCTCCTTCTTCTACGACCGCCTCAAGCCCCTCGGCATGCCCGACTCCTTCACCCTGCGAGCTCCACGATCTCACCAACGCGGTGTGCGGCGGCGAGAAGGCCTGGGAGGTCTTCGGTAGCATCCCTGGTGCCCTGGAGGAGCTCCGCGACCGTGGCGAGTACTGCTTGGACCTCAACTTCATGATCGGTCTCCTACACACTGGCTACGACATGCCTATTGACCGAGAAGTCCGCATCGCCAAAGCTCAAGGGCAATGAGTTGGGTTGGTGCCTTGGTGCTAGGTAAGTTACCAGTTTCCCCTGAAAATCCTACTCTGTTGATTCGTTGCTAACTAATCGCTCTTCAGTCTGCCTCTCCTGGCCAAGAACTCTGGATGGAACTGCAAGGTGTCCGAGATTCACTAGGAGGATCGCGAGCATGATATACTGAGATAAGGTATCTGCAGGAGTGCAAGATATACCTTTCTTAGATTCAAGACTAATGACCGGGAGGGCTGGGTACGGGTTGTAACGAAACAGAATCATAAGCTACAAGCAAGCGATGAACTGCAAGGTGTCCGAGATTCACTAGGAGGATCGCGAGCATGATATACTAGATAAGGTATCTGCAGGAGTGCAAGATATACCTTTCTTAGATTCAAGACTAATGACCGGGGGCTGGCTGGTACGGGTTGTAACGAAACAGAATCATAAGCTACAAGCAAGCGTTCGAAGAGTCGACGCTGCTGTGGCCGGCGTTTTGGGTTTCTTATTGTATAAATACGGTGCAACCCTTGGGTGGTTTCTGGTTAGAGAGGTCTCTTTCCAAGGAACAAAAAGATGTACAGAAACGATTTATTCATGACCCCATCAATACCAAACAACATGAAAAAAGTACATATAAGCATCCTTGAAGCAGTGACAACGATAAGCCGTGGTTGCTCCGTAATGTGAAATGGATATAGATTTTCATTTGTATAGGAACAATATTTAGGGTATTAGGTATTGATATTTATACTACCACTATAACGCCGCGGCCACCATCCCAATAACATCCTCCACGACGTCCTCGGGCCCGACCCCCTCGAGCAGCTGCTCGACGGCGGCCAGGTCGCTGCCCCACTGCTGCGCTCCTTGGCGGGCGCGACGATGCGGACGCGGTGCAGGTAGATCTTCTTGGCGGCCAGACGACGAGGGCGGGCGTCACGTAGTCGAGCCCGTGCAGCGCCGCGAGGCTCTTGGTCAGCTGTCGAAGTGCTTGGTCGCCGCCGGCGTCACGCCGTTGCCCCCGCCGCCCGTCCCCGCCGCCACCGCCCGGTGCATCCGCAGGTGCGAGATGATGTTCATCTGGTACCGCAGCACCTCGATATCGACGTGGACCTTCGGCTCGCCGTGGCGAGGGCAGCGATGTCGGTTTCGCTGAAGTAGGGGGGGGACGGCGGTGGGTTTTTGAAGTCGGTGCGGAGCGGTTGTAGGGGGTGCGGTTTGTTGTTGGTTTCGGTGTTGCGGCGGCGGCTTTGGGCGTGGGGTTCGTAGCGCTGCTGGACGCGGCGAAGTACTGCGCTGACGACATGCTGCCCCGTAGACTCCGGCGGCGGACGACGCTCGCCGCTCAGGCTCTCGCTACTGCTGTGGTACTTGTCCCCCTCGTAATCTCGGATCGAGCCGGCGTCACCGCCGCCGCCGCCACCGCCAGCAGTACTCATCATCGCATCCTCGCGCTCGTCGAGCCGGACGAAGCCGTCCTCCGGTCGTGCCAGTGCGCGATGTAGAAGAAGTCGTTGAGGTGCTCCGTGACCCGCCTGGCCCGCGCTGTCGGCCCCCAGGACGGCGAGGAACAGGAACTGCTTGGGCGCCGCCTGCACGCTCGTGCGCGTGAAGATGCGCCGCGTTCGCAGTAGCTCCAGCGCCTGGATTTGGACGGCTTTGGGCGCGCGGTCGAGGTCCCGCGCCAGCACGACGTTGGCGATCTGGGGTTGCGTGTGCGAGCCTCCTCCTGGCTGGTGGGACTGGTTGTGGGAGTAGGATGCGGCCGATAGGGGCGTGAGGGCTCGTAGGGCGCCGCCGCCACCGCCGTTGCTGTTATTCTGGCGGTGATTTGCGCGAGCAGGGTGGAGGTTGTTGTGGAAGTAGAGTCGTTGTTTGCTTGCTGGTGGTTGCCGCGCGTGAGGACTGGTGAGGAGGAGCGCGAATCGGCCGATGCTGTCGGGGACTGGGGAGAATGGACGCGGCGAAGTCGTCGAGGGTGGTTTGCGCGGTGCAGTTGACGACGGCAGATTTGAGACCGAACGTTTGGGAGACAACCTAATTCGCAGCAGCGGGGTTTCTGTCAGTCACTACATTTCTGGGTCGCGAAACAGCAAGATGTAAGAGGCTGCCATCATACCAGTTGCAATTCCTCGACCAGATCATCCAGGGATTCGGGCTCGGTGCTGACGATGCAGTGTTCACGGCTCATGAGACAGAGTAGTGCCGCCAGATCCAGGTCGCCCAGACCATGGATCTTCTGCTGCAGCTCCTCATCCGCCATTGGAATACTGGCAGAGGCCTCTAAATGCCATTGGTGTGCGCTGGATGAGCAGGGGCAAGTCAACAGTAAAGATGGTTTTAGCTGGTTCCCATTCGGAATGACGTTGGGAACTTTGGCCCTGGAAGCCCACGCGTTGTCCCGCTAGAGCCCACCCGATCGGTCTATGGGTCCGGCCCCGTCGCTAATATCAGCACCCTTGTGCCATGCTTGCATGCTTACCTACACTCATATCTAATATCAATATCGATCAGGTCTCGACATATTGTTCAACTGTGAAATTTTGCGATTTTACAAGAAAAGGGAAGAAAATGTCAATTTGTCTGTCCAGATTAGGAGATGTAGATGGTAGGGGCAACGTATTACACCGATGATGGTACCTAACAAGAGCGACGCTTAGGTACAAGAGACTCAAAACGCAACATGACCATCTTTCAACATACGAGACGTCCCTTCAGTATTCGAATGTATATGCACCAGATTTTCGGTACTGGCTTCTGACAATCTGTCCAGAGCCGCACCTAAAGTAGCATACTTTCTAGTGTACGCCGCAGCAATCTGTTCGTAGTCCTCCCTGCTACGAAGACATGTCGCTGCTATTTCGGGTACGAGAGGATCATCAACAATTGGGTCGCTGAGGAGGGAGATGATTGATGTCACTACTGTACGTGTGCCTAATGATGGGTTCCATCCAAATTTGGTGAGGATGTCGATACATATTTCTCCTGTGTGGTCGATATTGGGGTGATATACTCGTGTCAAGAAGTGAACTTTCGGAGGGCCGAGCGGATACTTCTCGGGGTATGAAAAGCTGAGCTGGAATATACCAGTCTTATATGGGCTTTGCAACGGACCCTCAAACGTGACAATAGCCTCCGTTTTGTCTTCTCCCACATTGATGAGTCTCAAGCTCAGGAAGCTATCCCCCATTTGTCTGATATCCTTCATCACACGCTTCGCGCACATGGTATTATTCGTCATGGCGTGCTCCCACCAGTTGTTTGCCTGAGCATCCATCTGTTTAATCGATACGAGCTGGGCGCCCCAGCCATTGTCGCTGAGCGGGACTCCCTGAAACCGCATACTTTGTGAATCTTGTGACGACTGGAGGGACTGGACGAAAGACCAGGAATAATGGTATCGGCGTTGCGTTGACTGGGTGTGGTCAGCTTGCAAAGTGTCGTCCGAAAGAGGAGGACGTTTTCGACAGCAGCAGGGTTTTCAGTAAATATCGGATCAGCATCCAGAAGGTGCTTACAGGCGTTTTTTTATTTCTGATGATGGTCTCGACTCGTTATGGGATAGTTCTCTGGTTAAGCGTGTAAAACGATGGCTTCTGTCACGACAATTCTAAGTTGTTAAAGCCGGTCTATAATCTAATATACGTTTTCAGTGATTACATTATAATGACTAATTCTTGCCAAGTCTTGTTGATTCTAGGATGCCGCATCTTCCATCATGACAATGCCACTTGTTTCTCGGTTTGAACAATAGCCCTGATGCAGCCCATTGTATTGGATACTTGCGGTATTCTAGACCAAGGCTCTCTAGTACTTTCGGGAGTGTACTATCACCACTACCGTCAAATATTCATGTGAAACAACGGCAGGTTTCTGTTGAAGAGCTGCTACTCGTTTCTGAGCAGACTGCTCTTCGGGGCAGTAAAGGAAGTCTGCGGGCCTTAGCTGTTCCATGGACCGGCGTATCAGCCCCAGATGCTCGTGGTTCGCCGACTTGCCGCATCAAAGATAGATTGTTGGATGTTGAAGACGCAACAAGCCTCCGTAAAGACCCCATATCGTGGATGCTCCCGATCTCGATGTCGATAGCGTTCCGCAGGGTCGCCTGGTCGAAGAGATTCATGTTATCTGTCGCGAAATACAAGGCATTGATACACTTCTCCAGACTCTGTAACATCGTCTCGAAGCAGCGTTTGTTCTTCAGGACCCAACTTAAGGCGCCCAGAAAGCCAGCTTGTCTCTTTGTTTGATTGATACGCCTGAGGAATTCGTGCAAGCCCTCCTCGATGAAGCCGGCGTATTCACCCGGGGCAGCGACTCGGTTGGTTCCTCGAGCAATCTGGTATCTTTTTGCTACTCTTTTGGCATCCATGAATAGGAGGGCGATGGAATTCAGCTGGGATCGGACCTGGGCTTTCACTTCAGGATTGTCAAGGCGCCGATCATATCCGCCTCCGCTGAAGAAGCCCGATGCTCTGGTCCATACTCGAAACCGGAATTGCTGGTTGATGAACTCCCCATGGAGGAGGGTGAAGTCCTTGCCGACGGACCGTCCATCCTGGATGAAGTAGAAACAGTCGAGACAGACAGACAACAAGCCAACGACTCCCAGAGCACCGAGTGTGGTACCAACTGGCTCAGCCATCAGTCTGAAATCGAATAGCTGGAAAGAGACGGGGAAATGAGTCTCGCATAAAATTGGTGACCAGTATGATGATGCCGGATTTCGATCAGAAATAGTGAAATACCGAAGTCCTATTGGCGATAGGCCAGTGGCAGATTTTGAGATTCGATTGTTCGGAGCCAGCCAGACAACTGTTAATAACCCCTCAGTAATGTTGTGTAGAACAAGCAGGCTGTGCTAACCATGTGTCATACAATGGTATTGCCAGTAGCACCAACTGAACTTACATATTGATCTTGCCACCATCCTCTCGCCAAAGCTGTTGCCATTCTCGAGTGTGCCTCGTTGGGGTCGAACAATGATCACTGCCATCTTGCTTGGGAGTTTCCCCTTTTCGACATTACGACTCAGACATCAAGCAACTGAAATAAGGGTGACTAGCTCGCATGTAGTCTTTCTAGTTTGAATACAAATTGCACCCTTCGCTTCCACATCTCACTGGTCGCTGTTTCCGTCACGATGGCACATAAGACACGAGAAAGAGTTCATAATTAGGAATATTGTCAATACAACACGACCGATAGCGTGTTATGGCTCAAGTGGTTGTGTTCTAGATCGCCCGGAAGATCTAGGCATTCCAATCGTTCTCCGTACCTTTTCGTCCCTCGCTTCCGCTATCCAAATATGTCAGTAAAAGATCTCATGGCAACCTCGTTTCCCTTCCAGAACGAGGCTTATGACGTGCGACCAAGACCGAAGCCAAAAACAGATCGCATTGGGGATTACTCACGAATTCCAGAACTTCTTGTTCACCTTGTCGTCAGCGGCGGGGGCGGCCCGATCGTGCCGCTTGTCGAAATCGATGTTATGCTGCTCGACCTCCTGCTTTTGCTCCTCGCTCAGCCCTGGCTTCGCACCGGGGATGCTCTGGTTCATGATCTTGGGCTGGGGGGAGCCCTTTCCCTGGGGCCCCTTGAGTGCCTCACCTCCCTTCTTGGCCGCCTGCTGCCCGCCGCCGCCAACGCTGCCTCCCGTGGGGCTGGACCCCGTCTCCTCAGCTTCCTTAGACCGCGAACCGCCCGAGGACGCGCTCGCCGCCTCCTCGGCGCTCTGCCCGTTCTTGTTTGCCTTGGTGGGGCCGCCGCCGGTGCCCTTGCCGACGTCCGGCGGTGCGGGGCCCGGGTGCTCGGATTGCTCCTGCGCTTTGGTGGCGCCCGGCTGGCTCTGGGGGTCCTTGCTGTCGTCGCCGTAGCCTTGGGCCATTGCGCGGGGGTGGTCGCGATGCTGCGGCGGTATACTACCGATCGAGTGGGAGCAGTTATGATTGGGGTCGCTGTGCGAGCTGCCCTGAGGGCATTGCTGATGCGAATTGCGACCATTGTGATGTGTGTGGATGTGTTCGTAATGTTGGAGTGTTTGGGTAAATTATTGGTGTTTCTTTGTCCAATGTGCGTTGGGATTCAGAAGTGAGATGATAGAGACTTGATTAAAGTTGTTTTGGAGTTGTTTGCAGAGGCATGTCGTGTAAGTGATGTCTGCTGAAGTAGCTGTGTATGATGATGGTGTATGACATCATGCAGTACATGTAAGGAGCTGGAGCTGGAGGCGCGCTTGCACTTCGCTCGATGCAACAATGATCGCTACACGCCCAGGAATTTGGAGCTCCAATTGTGTGTAGATCTACTGCCATTAGGATCATTATCTCCGCGTAGCCGTCTTTGACGCCTGGGGTAAAGTTTCTGGTGACTATGATGACGGGTACTTAACCTTGAGGGATGGTCCACAAGACGCATTGCATTCGCTTAAAGCATGTGTCGAGCAGTTTTGTTAGTGCCTAATAAAGCAGATGTCCAGTTGACTTGGCCCTCGTTTTGAATTATATCTGCATTGCTGCTCTAATGGCTGAAAATGATCGTAGTGAAGCAAGTACAATGACTGGTATGGCCGGACAGTTTGTGGTTGTGGCCGGATATGTGCCTCCGCCCTTGTGCCGTGTAATATCAAACAGAGGCCATACTCTCGCCAAAAAGATAGGTACGTCGGCATTCAGCTTACCAATAATAGGTGACACTGCATCCCAAAGGAAAGACGATGGATTTGGTTTGATTTCCCAAGCACATTCAAAGAGCAGGCGTTGCGTTCTCAAGCTTTACCATAGAACGGCCACCACAACGAGCACATAATCCTACACAGACCGAGCTCTGATGGATTAGGTAGGACCTCAACTTCCCAGGAACCTGCAATGCTCGCCTCTTTGGGCAAGTTGTAAGCCACTTTGTTCCTGCAGAAATCCGATGGGGGCTATTTCACAATACAGCAAGCAGCCTTTTTGCTGTAATTGCCCGATCATAGTGTTGGCCATGCCCGTTTCTCTGACTCGAGAGGAAGAATGGCTGGGTGGTGAGCAGTCGGGTGGATGCACTGATGCAGGCTGGCCAGTTACAGCTTGATGGCGCCTTTGTGTGCTTTGAGCTGGACGCTTGGGCCTGGCTTTTGTCCCCAAGGCAAGGTGCCTGCATTACATCTGTACCCCAATGCGGTGACTGCTAGACGGAGCGCTGGAGCAGTGGATGGAGCACACCTGAAGCGATAAGCCACCCCTACCAATGATTGCATAATAAGTTGTATCAGCCTGGGCTTAGAGCTCCCCGACCGACCTTCAATTTATCAATCAGATAGCTGCTTTCCCCCAACCTAAGTACCTAACCTCACTATCAACAACAACAAAGCAGTCCACCGCCAACCTCTTCGCGCATCTCAAGAGGTTTTTACACAAACAAAATACGACCGCAAACCACCTGCGCAGCATATAGACGAATTTCGTCTACCGAAGAGCATCGCTACGGTCGCCAGGCCGCCCGAATCATCAGCACGAGGGACTTAGCCGCCAACCTCGATCCTCATCATGGCTTCTAGGAAGAAGGTCCTCTTGAAGGCATGTCGGCATCCAAACATTACCATCTTTTAGGTCGAATACCCAGCTGACTGATCGAATCCAGGTTATCATCCTCGGCGATAGTGGTGTTGGCAAAACCAGTTTGATGAACCAATATGTCCGTTCCCCTGCCCGACCCGCCGGCCCCAGATCCGTTGTTCCGACCCTTAGGATTGAGGGGAAATACCTGGACAGTCATACTGATTGTACTGTCGTCAATAGGTCAACAAGAAGTTCAGCGCAAGCTACAAGGCTACCATCGGTGCCGATTTCCTGACCCGCGAGGTTCTGGTCGACGATCGCCAGGTGACTATGCAGGTAAGACGGCCCAAGCAGAGACAAAGGCAGAAACAGACAGCCAAAACACAGTGCTTAATGGACTGACTTGGGAAAACACAGCTCTGGGATACGGCCGGCCAAGAACGCTTCCAGTCTTTGGGTGTTGCATTCTACAGAGGTGCCGACTGCTGCGTGCTCGTTTTCGACGTCAACAACTCCAAGAGTTTCGAGGCCTTAGACAGCTGGCGGGACGAGTTCTTAATCCAGGCGTCGCCTCGTGACCCGGAAAACTTCCCTTTCGTAAGACTGCTTCCGGCCATCTGAAACAAGGGGCATCCACTAACAGCGATCAACAGGTCGTGCTGGGCAACAAGATCGATGTCGAGGAAAGCAAGCGGGTGGTAAGTTTCTATGATATTCTTCTCGCCTTCAACCTCGTGTCTAACTTTCTACTAGATCTCCAGTAAGAGAGCAGCAACCTTCTGCGCCTCGAAGGGCGACATTCCCTACTTCGAGACCAGTGCGAAAGAGGCCATCAACGTCGAGCAGGCCTTTGAAGGTATGATATTGCGGTCTTTTAATCCCTACCAACACCTCGCTAATCTTTCTACAGTTATCGCACGCAACGCGTTGGCACAGGAGGAGTCCGAGGAGTTCAGCGGTGACTTCCAGGATCCCATCAACATTCATATCGAGAATGACCGGGACGGATGCTCCTGCTAAGGGAGCCTTGTAGTCGAGGTGGAATTGAAATACTTTCAGGGACCTCGTTGGGCTGTGCACGGCGTAATTGGGTTTTTTGAGCGGCGTTCATAGCACCACAGCAACGCCCAAGATGGACTCCTCATATGGACCATCCGCCGCTGCGGTGTAGCATATATTTCCTACATTTGAACTGCATTTCTTATCCGTCGTCATCGATGTGTTGTGCGGCAAGGCTACTTCTGGTGATCGAAGGGTAAATGCCCCTTAAAGCTAGGCGACCATTTGAAACCAACATCGCACGTACTACGGCCGCCCAATCAAATCCCCTCGATCTATAGGAGACACGGCCATCGCACGCCCAACACTTATGGGCACATGCCAACGATACTGGATAAACCGAACACCTTCAGTCAATGTTACGGAATCGGGCCTTGATAGACAGGCTGCTGAACATGTCTGAATAGGACTTGTATACGACCTCGTACATGGTACAACCCTGTAAACAGATATACCTTCATGTTAGTCAAGGATGCTTGGTAGTTATTCCCGACCTCTCGGTCGAGGCATCGAAGTTATCCCGTGTGCTGTCAACCCCGTTCAACCAAGGAGGTCCGTTGATTGACACAGGCGCGCAAAGATTATGATCTTCACGGTGGATAGCGTGCGGGGGCAATGTGAAATGCACGTATTGGAGCAAGCACCAAGTCTCGACCGTCGACGGCTATCCATCTATCGAATGGGGACAGCAGGTGTCCTTGCGGTTTCTATGGGTACAGGAATCAATATTCTGCATCATCTACAGACCGCTGTTCGCAGCAGACTTCTGGCCAGATCCCAACTTAATAAATCTTCTTGTCCTCTGCGGAAGAAAAACAATGTTGCTTGCTGTTTAGCACTCACGGTGCTCGGCCACGATGCAACGGCTCCAGGTGTCGTGGGCGGCGGTTTGCCCTCAAAGCACGGCATCGGCATTTGATGGCTCTCTATGGCGATGGCGATGTTTGCGAGGACGTGTTCTCTGGCACATAAGGTTTTGCAAGAGCAGAAAGCATGGTGGTAGCATCGTCTGACGGCCACCTGCATGATGATGGCGCTTATCTTCCCGACAGGAGGGGAGAGACGAAACATTTCTTGCCATGAGGTATACTCCAAGTAAAGGTTCGTATTGTTTTGATATAGGGCTGTTCTGTTGCTCAGTTACGCCGAACCTTTATCGGCCACATACACAACGCGTCGAAACCATCACGGCTGTTTTTGACGAATGACTTATATCGTCATCGCTACCACACACCCGGACGAGCAACCATTACGAAATGCAGGAAGCACGGAGCCTGCTTTCAATGGCTATAAAAAACCCAACCTGCATACCACACGACCACAGCGCATGACCGCGAAAAGATACCGTTATCTTGCAGCACAGCACCCATGAACCATAGCCGTCCAAAGCTGTCTTGCGCACGCCAACAGTTTAGGCCGATCGAACGGCACAAGTGGCCGACACAGACCCAGCGTTCACGTCGAAAATCTGCCTACTCAAGGTAAAACCAGATCTCAGAGTCTGCCGAGACCGGCTTGGCATGGGATACATAGTTGGCGGGCTCACAGGCGTTGCGCGTCTAAATGTGTCGGATTTAATGGACCCCCCATCCCGCGGAACGGGCTGATTGATGCAATTTGCTGGCGGCGGATCGTCCCTGGAAGGCCCACGCCCACAGGGGACCCCAGGATTGTGCCGATGCTACCGATTGAACAGCAAACCTCAAACCTCTGGCCCTTAGGGGCCTCTGTGAAACTCTAATCTCCAATGCGCCTGGCGTCATTTATTGACTATTTTCAACCTTTAACAACTCCTATCGACTCAATACTCAAGTGCGACTGATTGCCAGCCAACCCGATCTCTGCGCCATCGACGTCTCCGTTAGCGAGAGGAATATTCCCGACCACCATTTGAGCCGATGCTGCCGCCGCGCGCGCTGTCGTCCAAAGCCATCAGACGAAACCCGCACGATTGTCCCAGCGCCGTGACGTAGGCTTCTCCTATTTTGGCCATTTGGCGTAACCCGTATTCGTTATTCCCGAGCTGGCGACTTGCTTTCCCTCCAGGCATCAATCAGCAGCAGTAGCAGCAGCAGCAGCGACAAAAACGAAATCCACAGCAATATGGCTCTGGTTAAGCCTTTGTCGCCGGACGACGACCCATCCTTTGCTTGGGACGACTCCCCGAGCCAGAGATCCTCGAATTCGTTCGAGCTCATGGAGGACACTCCACCGGCATCCATCACACCAAATATGAATGGCGCGCCGGCGCCGACGAAGCGAAAATCGGGGATTGCGAAGGTCGCGCGGAGGACGCTAGGCCTTGCGTGCCTCACGGTGACAGTCTTCCTTTGGACAGCTTCCAATTTCCTTGCCAGTGTGAGTTACCATTGATCGATCTATCACCCAGATGCAGTGTTCAAGCGATCGGGATTACCCGGCAGCAGCATCAGCAAGCTAATACGATATCATTGGGGTTGTAGTACATTTTCTCAGATCATACATACGACAAGCCGTTTTTTGTCGTCTACATTAATACATCGATATTTGCGCTTTCTATGATACCCATCACGATTAAATACATTTTACAGAATGGGGGGTTCGGCCATGCGAAGGCCGTGGCGCAACAATGCTGGGACGAGCGGTCCCTGGCGCCGCTCGACGGGCCCCGGGGAAGACGCAGGCGGACGAGGACGAGGACGTAACGGCCGGCGAGCGGCTCCTAGCGGATGAGGAGGAGGGCAGTTTCGAGACGTTCGACGCCCCCAAGCCCGAGGACAAGCTCACGTTCCGCGAGACGGCGCGGCTGAGCCTCGAGTTCTGCATGATCTGGTTCTTCTCCAACTACTTCGCGTCGGCCTGCCTCGAGTACACGAGCGTCGGCAGCGTCACAATCCTGACGTCGACGAGCAGCGTCTGGACGCTCATCCTGTGCGCCCTCATGAAGGTCGAGAGCTTCACGGTGCGCAAGCTCGTCGGCGTGCTGGCCTCGCTCGCGGGTATCGTGCTCATCTCCACCGTCGACCTGTCCGGCAAGGACAACGACGAGGACCGCGGCAACTTCCCGCACAAGAGCCAGCGGCAGATCGCCATTGGCGACGCCATGGCCCTCTTCAGCGCGGTGGTGTACGGGCTGTATGTGACGGTCATGAAGTTGCGGGTAGGCAACGAAGAGCGCGTCAGCATGCCTCTTTTCTTTGGGATGGTGGGCCTCTTCAATATTGTATTCCTATGGCCACTTTTCATCGTCTTGCATGTGACCGGAATAGAAACCGTAAGTTTACTCTCCCCATGTTAAAATTAGACCGCCTGCTGACATACAGCCACCGCAGTTTGAGTTGCCGCCTACCAGCAAGGTTTTGATCATTATTATACTGAACTCGATATCGTCCTTCCTCAGCGACATGTCGTGGGCGTACGCCATGCTGCTCACGTCGCCGCTTCTCGTGACGGTCGGCCTGTCGCTTACCATTCCTCTCTCCCTGATCGGGGAGATGATACAGTATCAGCAGTTCTCGAGCTTCCTGTATTGGGTGGGCGCGGGCATCGTGTTGCTCTCGTTCCTGTTCATCAACCACGAAAGCGTGGACGAGGACAAGCAAGACCAGCCTATTGCGCTGGAAGACAGCGTTGCGGTGGCAGAGGTCTAGAGCCCAGAGGGCTATTGCATTTTTGTTTAAAGGGACTGAAAAGGTTTGATTTGACCCTGTATAGGGAAGGGCATCTGGGATTATTTTGGTATCGCATAAGGAGAACGCGGCGTTAAGGATTACCTAGGTCTATGTAGATATACATGTGTGGACAGCCGTGCTAGATTACATGAATATAAGCCTGACAACTTATCCAGAAATATGATATCTGGCTACCTAACAGGATGTCCAAGACGCCATTAAACTGCCGTGTCTGCCGGGCTGGAGACTGCATCCACTGCCATATGGATATGAGCGGACGGGCCGGCATTCAGTGCGATCCTGGAGTTGCAGGTCGCCTATCTACATCGAATTCATTGTACATGCGAGAGCGGTTCAGCTAACTGGATGTATTCGTCTCTTCCGGTCAAACATGACCTCGATTGGATGACCAGAGCCGGGGCTACATCCGCACGGGCTAGAATGGTCCGAGATGCATCTATTACCTATCTATTGGATCTTTGAGAAAAATAACCCGAACACACGATCCTTCTTAAGTAAGCCATTCTTCCACGATCGACAGGGGCTGAGGGGCTCCCTCCCCCGTACATAGGTCTAGATGGCTCTCCCCGCTTCTTTTTGGCATCCAGGAGTTGTTGAGAAGGGCGATGGTCGAACTTCGTGGTTCGAATACTGGAGTTCTGTACGGAGAGAAATGGAAAATAGAGTTTGACTCACCATCCCGACTGGAGATGTCGCGATATGTATTCATGCCTGACTAGCAGCTACTCGCCCGTAATTAAGGATAATTGCTCTTGCTATTGGTGGTGATTGCTTCTCATCCCTTCCAAAACGTTCCTCTTTAATGCATCTCCTAAATCTTTATCACGGTGATTTGATTCCACTTTGCAACCCATTTCACGCCATTTCATACCCCCCGTCCTAAACGGGCATGCAGATCGCTGTTACTGAGGCAGATCGAACGATTTGCAACGGGCAGCCCCCTTGGCTAGCTTGCTTAAGCCATGGCGTTGCTGCTAAACACTTCAAAAGCAAGACGGTCTAGAACGTCGGAGGGCTAAGGCGTGCACTAGGGGGAGGGATGAGAATACCCCCAGCAGTGCGCGGCTGGGGGGAGGGGCGAGAGAAAGGAGGAGAGGAAACGGAGGCCGAACAAAATATTCCGGTTACGATATATCGTGGCTGTGTGTGTGTGTGTGTATGCGTATGTGCGGTATATTCTTGGATAACTTGGATAGAATTGGAATGAAAAACCCAGTATTGAAAAACGCGTTTGACGTATGTTTCTACGTATTCGTGCTGATCAATTATGGGCTATCTGACGTTGTAGGGGGATACTTCAACGCTGGATATTGAATTACCGTCGATAACCAGCCTGACGGGGCGCGTAACCGCCACTGATGACATCGGAAGTGGGGCCACAGTGACGAGGGAAATGCGAATTTGTTAGTATCAATGGACTTTGCTATGTTCCGAGAGTCCAAATCCCATGCCCCGGGCCCCCATCCGATGAACAACAAGTCGCCTGCGCTGCATCAGTCAGCCCTTGCCTGGCTGGCGTCACAAGATTATATCATCCCAACCACTTCAGACGTTACTCGGATTGGCAGGTACCGCCTTATGAGTTGCATGCATGACCGGCAGGCACCACGGGCATGGCCCTTCAACAGTATGATGTAACACGTGCATGTTTCCGCCTGCCCTCCTTCTGGGTGGTTACCCAAATAGGCGATGACAGAAGGTGGTGAGTGGCTTGTGGTCCTGGTAGGCCGTTACATACCCTCCATGCCCGCCAGTGGTCCGCTTATTCGTACCGACCGGTCTTGAATCAGAAGTCGCCCCTGCCCATCCATCCTTGGGCGGTTCCGGATCTCGGGGAGTGGGCTGTATGCAATCTATCCCATTGATAGTTGGGCGGCCCGGTCTTGCTTCTTCTCCCTAAAAGGAAGGGGCGCGATGCGTGGCGGACGTTTCTTCTTTCTAAACTGACATGTCCATCGTTGATTCACTTACAAGGCTGCGATCCCCGTCAAGACAAGACTACATACCTACCTATTATTATTAGGCTCCCTGGGCTACACTTCCCGTCTACCTATCACCCGTTCGCATATCTGGCTACTGTACTACCACCTTCTTTACTTGGTCTAGTTGCATACCTTATACACACACCTGCTGGTGGTACCGAACCACAAGAACCGTTGCTTGGCCTATCTTAGTAGTATACAGCTAGGGGCGTGACTACTTCCACCAGCTTTTCTTCTTCTTCGAAGCAGCCAAGTTGGTCGCAATCCTTCCTTTGTCAAACGCAACTGCGACTGCGACTACCATCCCGAAGTCATCTCCACGTGGCTTCTGGGATAACCTTTGCTGACAGAGCCAAGCACAAGGCGTGTGTTGTCACTTCCCACGTGTTTGCTCACGCACTGGCAGATGAGCAAGTCGAAGCTCGTGTGACTCGGAAGCACACTGCCCACTCTCAACCTCGACTTCACCTTCATTGTAGCCTGAAACCATAACAACACTCCTTTGGTTTCTTCCTGGCTCGAAACCCCTCCTTTTGGATCTTATATTCCAGCTACGCCCAGCAGATCTACCATGTGCTGATCGAACTCTCGCTATCTATCACATACAACTACCACCGGACCTGCACTGCTCTACGTTGCCCTTTCAGCCTGCCGCGGTTGAAATCCACCTATAATGCCATCCCGAATCGAGGAGACAGGTCGGCCTCTCTCCGAAGCTATTAATATCGCAACGAGACCGGTGCATACACAGCTAAACAAGCTCGTCATCTACCGACTGCCTCTCGCCATCCCCCCTCACGTCCAGGACCCTTCCAACTACGTTTCCGGATTATTACACCTTACGCCTCTATACAGCAGCTTCGAGTCGTTATGGCGGGAAATTCTGGAATCGCCTGAGCCATCGGCAACAGGGAATGTTCCGGAGGAGCACTCTTGCGAAGTGTGCAGCCCCTCAGCCGCTGTTCATCACATCCCGCATGCGCTCGACGCACCCCACATACCTACGGTCTGCTCTCGCATCCACTCGCTCTTACAACATGTACATACTCCCGAACTGGAGCGGACAGAAGCCCTCGGGGCAGACATCAAAGCCCTGACCGGATGGTCCACCGAACTTCTCGAGGAGCAGCTGAGCGTCGCGGCCGAATCCCCCGTCCTGGCCGCTTTCTTGCAGCGCATACGCCAGTCGGTACGGGCGAGGCCCCATGTCCTGTTGGCCTACGCCTGGGTCCTCTACATGGCGCTCTTCAGCGGAGGACGATTTATTCGAGCGTCTTTAGCACAGGTGGAACCATCATTCTGGAACGCCAACTCCCTGTCGCTGAACCCGGAGCTGCCGCTCCGATTTTTCACCTTCGACACGCCCCAGGACGGCGACGAGATCAAGGCGTCTTTCAAGGAGCGCTTCACCCAGTCCTCGGGCAGCCTCCTGACCGAGGGCGAAAAGGCCGACGTGGTCGAGGAGGCCAAGAAGATCTTTGAGTTCATGATCGAGGTAGTGGGCGAGCTCGACGGCGTCTGCGACAGCGGATCCGGCACCGGCGCCGGCGGCGGCCCCGACGCTAAGGCCGAGGAGGGCGGCGGCGGCATCATGAGCCGCATGAGCAAGCTGCTCGGGCTTCGGACGCGCGACAGCGTGGTTATTACCAAGGAGCGGCGGGCCTGGGCCAAGCTGCTGGGCGAAAGCAGGAATCGGGCGGACAGCAGCGGCAGCGCCATTGACAGCGCTAGCAACAGCGGCAGCGCTAGCGAGCACGAGGCGTCGATCGAGTCTTACAGCACGCCGCCGGATGGGCGGCCGCCGACGCACGGGATGAAGAATCAGTCGTCCCATGGGGACCATGTTCACTTTGCGGGCAGCACTCGCTCCGAGTAAAGGGAGTGTGTGAGACCCATTTTTGTGCTTGTGCGTCTGCATGTACGTCTGTTGTTGGATGGATGCAATTGCAGGAAGCAAGCGAAGCGATTCGAGAACGGATGGAGTTTAGGAGTTTGGCACGATTTCTATACCCTACGATACCCCCTACCTTTGAATACGGCTTTGCATCAATAGATACCTATGTAGATAGATCTTATTGACTACCATTATCATGACTTCCTTCGATTCTTGTTGTGTCAGTTTCGTCGTGCCAGTGCAGCGACATTGCCTGGTTTTACTGCATGCTTTCCACAGGCCAGGACTATGGCGTAGACCCGGATGGCTGGTATCCATGCTTGCCGTTTTCAGCTTCAGTTCAATAGGTAGCTGAAAGGGGGGACATCTCTTGGACAGGGTATACCGAATCTGCCATACCAATAACATTGACGAGGTCGCGAGTCAGGGGCTACGCATCATGTGGTTCAGCTGTCTGCTTGGGACTCGGCTCTTGCTAGAAGGAAAGTAGAGGAACCCAATAAGAGAAGGACGGCAGAGAAAAGGATGTGCTGCTTTTACGCCTCGCGATGGCAAGGCATCTCTTTTGTTTACATCATGTCATCATATTAATGCTACTAATATAGAAATAAATTTATAACATTACGAACTGAGTGGGTATGTCCAGGTCTATGCTATCTTGCGAATGAGATCTACAAAACGAATATATATACCGAGAAAAGCAAATCATAACCTCATGCCATCCTTTATATAAAAAGCAATACCGCCAGCGCCATGCAATGCATAATGGACCCTTGCCTTGCCTTCCCTCCCGCTAGATAGATGCACCAAAAATAGAGAAAAGAAACCAAAACGCTACCGGAACCTCATGAGCTGAACCACAACTCCGACTATCTCCTCCGCATGATCCGGCTACTAGGCAAGGACCGCCTCGAGCGCTGATAAGCCGGAAGCTTCGGATCGACCACAGGCCCATCATCGCCGGCCCCGCCGTTGCCCGACGACGCCGGACACTCGTTGAACCAAGTGTACGCCTTATTCGACACGGGCAGGACCTGCACGAAATCCGCCCGCCCCTTGCCGCCGAGGTTGGCAAAGTGCATATTGGCGCCGCGCTCGCCGACGCCCGGGTAGAGGACCCCGCGGTTCTCCCAGGTGAAGGCGCTGCCGCCGGATTGGACGCGCCCCTTGTTCTTGAGCACGGTGCCCTGCCCCGTGTACTTGTCGACCCAGACCAGGTCGGCGCGCCCGGAGCCCTCGACGTCGGCGAAGCGGAGGTTGGCGCGGTCCCAGCCCTCGCTGAACTTGATCTGGCCGACGTCGACGACGCCCGACTTGGTGTTGAGGAGGCCCGTGACGCGGCCGTCCTTCTCGAGGCAGAGGTAGTCGGCGCGCCCGTCGCCGTCGATGTCGGCGAGGCGCAGGCCGCGGTCGAAGATGCTGACGCCCCACCCTTGGCTGCACTTTTCGGACCCCGCGACGAAGCCCTTGTACTCAAACGAAAAACGGCCCGTGGCCTTGTCGTAGCCGTTGCGCCACCACTCGAGCGCGCCGTCCGACTTGCGCTGCGAGAGGACGTCGCACTTGCCGTCGCCGTCCCAGTCGGCCAGGTGGATGGAGCGGCGGTTGCGGCCGATGTTGAACAGGGCCTTGGTGTCCTCCTTCCAGTTGGGCGGGTTGTGCGTGTTGAGGTAGAGCTCGGCCCGGTCCCCGGGCGACCAGACCCAGACGTAGTCGTCGGACCCGCTGCCCGTCATGTCGCAGTAGAAGACGCCGTCGGCCTTGCGGCGCGTGCCGCCCTCGCCGAGGTTCTGGTACACCGTCACCTCGATCTTGTCGCCCCCTGCCGGCTTCATCCAGATATAGTCCAGACGTCCGGACCCGTAGACGCGGCCCAGTCGGATCTCGGAGCCGCGCCCGACGCCGCCGTGCGTCTGGCCGGCCGAGGCCCAGTCCGGGACGATGCCGGCGCCCCAGCCGCGCTGGTTGATCCAGCTCTCGATCTGGCCCTGGTCGCCGATGTACATCCAGTCGGCGCGGAAGTTGCCGCTCAGGTCGCCCAGGCGGACCATGTTCTTGTTGGGCTTGCCCTTGCCGGGGAAGACGACGTCGCCGCCGCCGTCGCCCTTGGAGAAGCCTTGCCAGAACGAGACCTTGTCGCCCCAGCCGCCGTTGCGCCAGCAGCGGATGTCGCCGTTGTTCTCCTGCACGCAGTAGTCGGCGCGCCCGTCGCCGTCGATGTCGGCCACCAGCACGTCGCCAGGGCCGTACGCCCCGGGCGAAGCCATAACCTCGCCGATGCTCTCGAAACGGGGCGGGTTGCCGCCGCGGTTGAGAGCCACCGTTGCCTGCCCCTGAGCGCCGATGCACCACAAATCGTCTAAGCCGTCGTTGTTCAGATCTCCCCATACGTGCGCCACGTTGCCGGCGCACTTGATCGGCAGGCTGAAGTCCTTGGCCGAGGTGTCGTACTTGCCCCCGGTGTTGAGGTAGTAAGAGTACTTGTTGGAGCCGTCGCCCTGCTTCTCGATCTTGACGAGCTCGTCTGTCTCGCTGCCGCGGTCAGGGCTGCCGAGGCTGACGAGCTGCGCGAACTGGTACTGGATCGACTGCGAGCTGGGCACCGTGAAAGTGATGCCCGGGGCGGAGCGGTGTCGGTAGTTTCCGTCGTCGGCGCCCGTACCCTCGAGCTGGGTCTGGACGGGGCCGCGACCCGCAGCGCTGTTGGATTTGGCGCACGTCTTCGCGCTGCCACCGGTGGCGCCTTTTGTCTCCTTCTCGTCGTCGATGTTGTTGCTCGGCGCCTTGATAACACCCTCGGCCCTTTGGAAAGCGGCCCACCAAGCCGAGGCCATCTTTTTGTAGCCATCATCAGTGGGATGGGTTCCTGTAAAGCTATTTGTTAGTATAAGCTCTCCTAGTACGGAGGATTCAGGGAGTGCCAGTAGGGGGCCACTGGCATCACCCTCATCGCTTCGGGTGTGACTCACCATCGGAGGATATGTCGTTGATCGTCAGTTGCATTTCGGCGATATACACCCTCTTGCTTTCGTTCTTGAGAGCCTTGAGCTGCTTGTTGACATCATCAACGCAGGACTGGTCGTAGGCGGTTGGTAAGATCGTAGACAAGAGGATAGTAGTCTCCGGGATCTTTTCCAGCAGAAGGTCGATCATTTCTTGCATCCGCTTGCCAGTGTTAGGGATGTCGATCTTTTGTAAGCAGTCATTGGTACCGGCATTGATCATGACGAGATTGGGACGCAGGCCGACGCTGCCTTTGGCAGCCCCGGCAACTTGCGAAATGGTCCAACCCGGATGCCCTTCGTTGTCCTATTCCACAGCATTAGTATGACTACTTACACCGATAGATCACCAGTATCCTATGAGACATACCTTGTCGTTCATGTTTCCATCCTGCTTGGAACCGACCATGTTCACATTCCACCCCGCGAAACGCAGCTGGTCCCGGATGTGCTTCCGGTAGCCATTGCCATCGCTGGACTTGATACCCTGGGTGATGGACGCGCCGAGGGGCATGACCCTGAGCCAGAACTTGGCGGCGGCCCTGGAGTTGAGGTCGTTCACATCGTC
Organism: Arthrinium phaeospermum; assembly: GCA_006503535.1. Classification (NCBI taxonomy): domain Eukaryota; kingdom Fungi; phylum Ascomycota; class Sordariomycetes; order Amphisphaeriales; family Apiosporaceae; genus Arthrinium; species Arthrinium phaeospermum. Next base: position 4,355,593 of record QYRS01000001.1, on the reverse strand, counting down.
GTTCATATAAGGGGCAGTAGTGTTGAATACCACGTCGGGGCCGAATTCGCCAGAGGCCCACGACGAGGGCCCGTCGAGAGTGGTTGCCGATACACCTTGGAGGATGGCGCTGGCAGCCAGCAAGGCCCCGCCAAGCATTTTCATTGTAGTTGCAGAATAACCCATAAGGGCTTGGTAGAGGTGAAAGTGGGCGACCACTTATAAGAGAATGAGAACAAACAATGCTATATATATCAAGACAATATACTCGCTTGAGCCACGACACACAAAGAGAGGACGACCGCCATCCCGTCCAGGCCCTACACTCCATCTTATACAAAATCCCTGGCGATCTTGCTTATTGCGGGGGACTGAGGTAGGATTGATCCAGGATGGCACATGTGGATCATCATTTTGGGTATGCATAGTACATATCGATACTACCACCACCACCATACGAGCACACACTGCTGCTCTGCTACACAGGGCCGAGCCTCCCCAGCTCCGCCGGGGCAGTACTGTACTGACCAGGGGGGTTCCTCCGAGAGAAGAGAAGGTGGGGGGCCACCTAGAACGGGCTGTTTTCCATCTCGCACTAGTAAGGGAAGGTATACTGGGTTGCTCGAGTCAAGCGAGACCCCGAGAGACGCTCCCGCAAATCCATATACGGACAGCCGACCCACTTGAGAGGCTGGGCTATCAGAGACCACTTCGCGCCATGCCCGCACTTCGGGCCAGACTAGAACGCATCGTGAAGACTTCTTGACCGCATTCAAAAAAAAGAGAGGGAACAATTCGACCGGTCCAGATAGAGTCCACAGGCGCTCGGAAGCTGCCACAAGGGATAGGTTGAGTCACGCGGCCGACACAGGAAAAGAGGGCGACAGAAAGAAAGAAACGAAGAACAAAGAGAAAAGACAGACAACAGAAGAGGCTAAATTTGGAACAGGCCGCATACAGAGTAAGCAGGTCGTGAGCCTCCGTGTAATAGTCGGGCGGGCGAATTTTTGGAGTTGTCAGACAGGCGGAGTGGTCTCAAACCATCCCACACAGCTTCCCTAATCGGACCAGGGCCGGGGAGGCGGGTTTGCATTCCAGAAGAGAAACGCCGCCGTGTGGACAAGCCGAGCTACATGCGACGGACGCACCTCGCGCCCTCTGCCAGTGTCGCATACATACACGGGCTGACGGTAGATGCACAGCAGGGCGCGTGCTCCGAGAGCCAGTGTAAGAGCCTAGGAGGAGAGAACGAGAGGCGGGCGGCGATGGCGAGCGACGATGCCTATGCCAAACCCCAGCAAGGTGAAAGAAAGTCGGAGCCGGGCGGCGAGTTCCCTTAGTTTGTTGAAGCGGTTCGGCTTGGCATCCTGTCTAGGTTATGTAGTCATCAAATTCCTCGGGATGGTTAGATTAAAGTGCATGCAAGGGACGAGAAAGGTCTCGCCTCGTACAGTAAACCGGCAAGCCCAAGGGCCTGAAAATCATTACCATGACCGGCCGGACGTGGTATCTATTTTCGCATACAGGTGCTGCCGCTAGTGGTTAGGATCGTTCCCACCAGAGGCGAAGCTTCTTTCCTGGCGGGGGAACCCTCCCCATGGAGCCATGCTGCCCTGCATATCGCTGCCTAATGGGGTAAGCCGCCTATACGACGAAAGAAAAAAAAGTCCCGCCGCTGTCATAAGGTTCAACACACCTTTCCCATGCCTTTTTCATCCATGCCTAGGAAGAAAAAAAACGTGTGTCAGAACTCTTCTTCGTCTGAAGAAAGGATCAATTTGGCTGACTTGACAGCCACCCACACAGTAGTAAGCTTATAATAATGTAGTAAATACTCAATTTGCCATGCATAGTAAATCGTTTGGACGATGCTACGTTACCATGTGGAAGTGCGGGAAGCTATCTAGCAATGCATACAATATTTCAAGCCACCTGCTTCTTGCATTGGTTGTCATCATCTTGTTGGGAGGCAAGAGGACCTTTCCCGCAGGTCGTAAATTTGCGATCCCAATCGTACGTTCTAAGCGACTGCGGGCAGCAGCAACCAAGACACACACCTCTTTTTTTCCTTTCGGCATTGATCATCAGCTCTGTCTGTTCGCTTCCAGACTTTCTTTCAGCTGCCGCACTTTTTTCTTTCCCTCTCTCTCTACCTAGGGGTCTTTGGTAGGTCTTGGTGCTAAAACGGCGCGGACTGGGCATGGGCTGAGATAAACTCCCCTAAATTTCCAATAGCGTCGGCAAGGGAGAGCCAATTCGGCATACGCCCGGGTCCATCGTGTTGACTTTGCTTCAGCTGTATGGCCAGCGCATACACTACTACACCCGAACTATTGCACGTACGTAGAAAAAAGTTGAAGATGTCATTGCCAAAGAAGATCTGGTGCGAGCTAGATCGACCCTTAGCATCATTGGGCTGTTATGCAGTATAGGCTGGGGTCTCAATGGTGAGAGCCGCAGGCTGACCTAGACGAACGAACTATACTTACCTCAGCCAAGCCCTGCGAAAGGAACCGTCTGTCGGACCATTGCGGCGTCCGCCTCACGTGAGACCTTTGCGAACAGCAGCACCCTCCACTTGAGTGAGTCTAGAACACATAGCTGACCGAAATCGCCTATGGCCATCACGTTGGAAAAGAGACAACACATACCAAAAGCTTCCAATGCACGTGCAATTGCCTCACCGGGCCACCGGCTGTGCGTCAGAAACATCGGCGGCAGACGAGATCGGCATCGACCAAGCAGAGAGCTTGAATTCGCCGAGCTGAAAATGGCTGGAATCGTATAGGCAAAACCGCACTTGACATCTATCTATACGACCTAGTATCAAAGTCATCTAGCCCAACTCCGTCGCTAAAACAGATTCAAAGGCTGTACATGAAGGTTCAATCGAAGCAGTCCTCATACGGATGCTCAAGGAGGGGGTATCATCTAATCCGACCAATAGTATAGCAACACGGGCTCTCCAAGTTCGTTCCCCAAGGTCTCCTCCCGTAGACATCAACCCGCTATTCGGCCCATCACTCCTCATCGTCGTCGCTTTGGTCGCCAGACCAGTCGTCGATCTGGGCCCATCCACAGCCCCATCTCCGCCCGCCAGTCTCGCCATTGACCCGGAGATCCCGTGCTTCTTCCCGCCCTTCGTTCCAACATCGCACCAGGTAGTCATCACCCACCGTCACAAGCTTTCCCTTGTTCGTCCAAGACAGAGCGCCAACCTCACGGTCATGGCCACGCACCAGTGGCGTGCCATTGCGGATGATAGGGATGTCGTCCTTTTCACTTCTTGACGCCAGGCTGGTGCTGCTGCCGCTTCGTTGGAACAAAGCTCGACGAAGTGGGTCGGGCTGAGAAGACGGCAATGGCTTCGGCATATTCGAAGAACCGCCAGCAATGGTCGAGTCAGAGAGCGATAGCGACGAGGTGAGTTCGGCCAGGTTATGCTCAAAGTACCGCTCCTCTGTAGGGAAGACAACTGCGCAGGCATCACTACTGCCAACCGCAAGCATTTCCGAACGACCATTAGCAGCAGGGCGCACAGCGGCTTTGACGTAGAAGCTCGTCGCATGGAGCGAGGGGTGGCGGAACCCGTACATAGGACCAAGCCCACTATGAGTTGCGCCATAACGTCTTCTTGGCACCTGCGACGACAGCTCAAGCGCGTGCCCCAGGATAAGGTGAGCGGTCGAGTATGCGTATACAGTATTGTCTTTGCTCAGGGCATACAGCCGCGTGCTGTCAGTGTTCAGTGACAACGAAGAGACCCCAAACGGTCTCCAGCGCGAGTGTGAGGTAGGCGGTGATGTAGTTGACAACGCAGTCGCACCTTTCCGTGACGAGGACCGGATGTCCCAAAGCTTGATTGATGCATCCGCTTCACAAGCTGTGAGAAGTAGGTGCTCACGTCCTTCAGGAAGAAACTGCAGGGCGGTAACAGACACATCACCTATCCGACCAGGCAGTTCTCCTCGCGAGGGCGTATCGCCCGGTCCAGTGTTGGCGGCCTGCTGGACCTGTCGTTGTGTCCGGGCATGCGCATGGTAAATACTATTCACCACGCAGCCAGTCTTTGGCTCCCGCAGACGGTACGCCAAGCCGTTGTCGGGTCTGGCCAGGGCGGGGATCTCTTGGACTGGCCCTCGGCATCGAAGATCCCAGATCTGTACACTGCCGTCACGAGATGACGTCGCTAGGACCGAATTGTTGGATTGGCCTGGTTGAAACCGGACTTGCTTGAGTGAGGCAGTATGGTTCAGAAGGACGGCGACAGTGGTCTGGGTCATCATGTCGATGACCCGGCCAGTCTGATCACCTGATGCGGTGGCAATAAGAGAATCATCTGCCGAGAAATCCAAGTCGATGATCGCGTTGCTGTGAGCCTCAAATGATACGTGGACTTTGCTAAAAGGCTCTGAAGAAGAATTTCCAGACGAATCCAAAAGACGAATCTGACCTTCTTCATCACCGACTGCTACCAGGCTATTGGCTGAAAGTTTTGTTAGTTGATTGCACGTGTATATGCTGGTAAGGGACATTGATCAAACATACTGTGACACGCCACGGTGCAGAAAGGTATACAACGGCCCACACCATCCTGGGCTGTGCAGCTGTGAATGTCTTCCGGGCGGCTGTAGAATGCACTTGTCTCCATCCTCCAGTCCGTGGCAGGGCATGACATATGTGACCTGGGATGTCCGGCCCTAGGAAGCGCACCGAACTCGCGCTGCAACATCTGAGCACCCAACCCACGAGTAGACAAAGGTGCAAGGCGCTTGATGGGTTTTGCTATAGACTGATCCTCATCATCGTCGCTCTCCTGAGAGTCTAGTATATCCTGGCTCGACTGTAAGGACCCGATCGGGCTGAGAAGCGCCGTCTTGCCGATGGGGGAAGGTTTGATTGAGCCATGATCTAGAGGCTCGGGCCGGCAAGGAGATGACTCAGGAGTATGGCGGAATTTGCGTCGTTTCGTCGCCCGGGAGTTGGAGGCGAAGTTTTCGTTTGCGGCCAGATCCTCCTCCTCCTCGTTAGGGGGTTGAAGAGGACTTGAAGGTGCCGGTGTTTGATAGCGATTGTTGACCTGAGGGCCCGCCAACTCCTTCAAAGCCTTTCGAGCCGGCTGATGTAGCCTATATGAGACGACAGAGCTGACCTCGGAGTGAAGACGTCGAAACTTCCTAGGAGTGATGGACGGGTTCTTTCGTTCCTTGCCATTGTTGCGTCTAGGGGGCGACGAGAGGAATCTGGCGGTCTCCTGGGAGGAGAGCTAGATATCATGACGTTATCCGAAAAGGCAGTCGTCTTGCCTGGCATGCTTCCCACGATAACCTCGAGCTATCAGACTGTAAACCGAACTGCCGTCGCCGCTCGCTCTCTTTCCAAGCGTAGATAGAAGAAGCGATTACAAAACAATCGTTAGCATATTCAGAAACAAAAATGGACTGGTGGATGCTGGTACAGTTTTGAAGATACGGTACAACGAAATGAGATGACAGAAGCGCAGTGGGGGGAAAGCGTTTCCGGGTGACGGCGCTTTAATGGGGTCTCAACCACGAAAGCTGCGCGACGCGTTAAGCTCACGTCCCGCGATCAGCGATGCTGCACTTTACACGAAAAGACGGAGAAATGTGGATCTGGCTAGCTGAGAGGCGCTCGGACTCTGGAGCTGGCGCTCATTGGCCGCGAATTGCCCAATGCTAGGCATTGAAGCTAGTCCAGCACCCAGCGACGCCAGCCCACTATGGCCGATAAGATTGGAACTTTTTTTTATCTTATCGCCCTGGGAAAAAAATAATGGCTGCTGGAGAAGAAGGGTGGGACGGACAGTAACAGCGCTGGAGGCTGCTTTCCGACAAGACAACCCACCTTCATTCGAGTTATCCTCGACGCATTGATTCCGGCGCACTTCACCCAATAACGGTGAAAACTCGTCGTCAATATGCCGTTCCAGAAGAAGACCGGAAAAGGTCGTCTGGACAAGTGGTATAAACTTGCCGTTAGTACTTGTGCAACAATCGCGTTCTGATGGGGAAAATGCTAATTGCCAATCGTGCAGAAAGAGAAAGGTTTCAGAGCCAGAGCTTCTTTCAAGCTGATTCAGCTGAACAAGAAATATGGCTTCCTCGAGAAGAGTCGGGTCTGTTTGGATCTGTGTGCTGCGCCTGGTGTAAGTCGATCCTCGAGGCCCCTTTCTAAAATCCTGCAATCGCCTGTTGCTAACCCTCAAATCAGTCATGGTGTCAAGTAGCTGCCCAGACTATGCCCCAGGGTAGCATGATTATTGGTTGCGATTTGTCCCCGATCAAGCCCATCCCCAATGTCATCACTTTCCAGTCAGATATTACGACCGATAAATGCCGAGCGACAATTCGCGGATACCTCAAGACGTTAAAGGCGGATGTGGTGCTTCACGATGGTGCGCCCAACGTCGGTACTGCCTGGGTCCAGGATTCCTTCAACCAGGCCGAACTCACGCTCCAGTCGATGAAATTGGCAACGGAATTCCTCAATGAAGGCGGTACTTTCGTCACTAAGGTGTTCAGATCCAAGGACTACAACTCTCTTCTTTGGGTCTTCAACCAACTTTTCGAAAAGGTTGAAGCGACCAAGCCCCCGTCATCTCGAAATGTCTCTGCCGAAATCTTCGTGGTCTGCCGCGGCTTCAAGGCCCCCAAGAAGATCGATCCCCGATTCCTCGACCCCAAGACGGTCTTCGCTGAATTGGCCACCGCGGCTCCCAACAACGAAGCCAAGGTGTTCAATCCCGAAATCAAGAAGCGTAAGAGAGAGGGTTATGAGGAAGGAGACTACACACAGTTCAAGGAGATGCGCGCCAGCGAGTTCATTCAGACCCTCGATCCGATTGCTGTCCTGGGAGGATACAACAAACTTTCTTTCGACCAGCCGGCCAACGGCGATGTGGCACTGGCTGCTCTGGACAAGATGCCAGAAACCACTGAGGAGATTCGGATTTGCTGCAGCGATCTGAGAGTTCTGGGAAGGAAGGAGTTCAAACTTTTACTCCGGTGGCGTCTGAAGGTCCGCGAAATCTTTGGATTCCCAACCAGGAAAACAGCAGCGGAGGCCGCCGCCGCCGCCGCGAAAACCAAGGAAGAGCCAAGCGAAGTAGCCGCGGTCGAGTCCATGGATGAAGAGTTGAAGATGCAGGAGGAGCTGCAGGATCTGAGAGACCGTGACGACACCAAGAAGAGGCAGAAGCGCAGGGAGAACGAGAAGAAGCAGAAGGAGATTGTCCGGATGCAAATGAACATGATGGCACCTATGGATATCGGTTTGGAGCAAGATGGGCCCGTCGGCAGGGACGCCTTATTCGGCCTCAAGGGTGTGGACAAGAAAAACGCTGCTGCCAAGATCGCCAAGGGCAAGATGGCTATCTTGAAGGAGGCCGAAGCGAGGAAAGACCTTGACAGTGGTATTGGAGAGGAAGAAGACGAGTCCATGGACGAGGACGATGAAGACAGACTGGAACGAGAGCTTGATGGCATGTACGACCAGTATCAAGAACGCAAGTCTGCAGCCGACGCAAAATTCCGCGCAAAGAAGGCGCGGAAGGAGCATGATGACGGCGAGTGGGAAGGTGTCTCTGCGGATGAGAATCAGTCAGAAGACGACGGAGAACTCGAGCAAGATAGCAGTGACGACGATTCAGATGACGAGGACGCCTTGCCAGCAAAGAAGCTCTTAACGGACCTTGACAACACACCCGAAGAAGCAGGCGGCTTATCTAAACGGGCGAAGAGTTTCTTCAACCGCGACATCTTTGATGGTATCCTCGACGGCGACGAGGAGATTGAGGAGGAGGAAGCTGCTGTTGGCACAGATGAGGACGATTCGGATGCGGAGCTCAACGCTATGATCAGCAACAAAACGAGAAAAAGAAGAAGAGCAAGGCAGACAAGAAGGCGGAAGAGGAGGAAAAGAAGGGATTCGAGGTGGTCAAGTCTGACTACAAGGAAGACGATGACTGGGAGGATGAAGACAAGCGTCGCTCAGAGGGACAGGCCTGGTACATGCTCCATGCCCAATTCAAACGAAATCTTACTAACAAGTTGCAGATATCGACATTATCACAGCCGAGGCCATGACTCTTGCCCATCAGTTAGCAACCGGACAGAAGACCTCGTACGATGTCGTCGACGACGGTTTCAACAAGCACGCCTTCCGCGACAAGGACGGCCTGCCGGACTGGTTCATGGACGACGAGCGCAAGCACGACAAGCCGCACAAGCCCATCACCAAGGCGGCGGCCAACGCGCTCAAGGAGAAGCTGCGGGCGTACAACGCGCGGCCGATCAAGAAGGTGCGCGAGGCGCAGGCGCGCAAGAAGTTCAAGACGGCGCAGCGCCTCGAGAAGGCCAAGAAGAACCCAAGCAGAATACGCGCGTCGTCGTCGCCAAGGGCGTCAACCGCGGTATCCAGGGCCGTCCCCAGGGCGTCAAGGGCCGCTACAAGATCGTCGATCCCCGCATGAAGAAGGAGATGCGCGCGGAGAGGCGGGTTGCCAAGAAGCGGAAGTAGATCTCGAACTAGACATAGATAGCTCTTGTATACCTTTGCCTTGTGCGACCTCTTATACACCTTGATACCATTAATTTGAATAATGTTTGGGTAATAGCAGTCAGAATTTGTGCTTCACCCAAAGTTGCACTCTTCATGTAGATGGGATTGGATAGAGTTTGAAACCATGTCCTTTTCACTGTATTTTGGTGGTATCTACACAGTCCTATCATTGAAGACCATCGAAACGCAAGGTAACAACATTAGGGGTGACTCGACTGGCTTCAGCCACGCAACCAACAGTCATCCATCCAGTCAAGATATAATAAAGCAGCAGCACGCCAGCCATTCTTCTTTCTTTCTACCTAGTACAAGTCTCTCGATCACCGTTTACCGGCATTCCGCCGGCTCTTGCCGAGCCTGGCCGTTTTCGGGAGCTTGCCCTTGGTACCCTGCTTCATGCCCTTCTGGCTGAAGCCGCTCAGGTCCCGAGCTCATGGCGTCGCCCGACTTGGAGTGGCGCTTCTTGCCGCCGAAGCCGTACTTCTGGTCCTTCTTCATCCGCTTGGTGTTCCGGGCGTCGCCGCTGCGCTTCTTATCGGCCTTGCCCAGCTCCTCCTCGACGCCGACGTCGAACAGGTCGGCTTCGTGCGTGCCAAGGTCACCAGAGTTCTCAGAGCGTTCTGTGGGGGTTTTGTGTTAGTCAGGGAACAATAACAATATGGTGTGTATCCAGGCTCAGGGGTAGTAAGGTGGAAAGGGGGGTACGGGGTTGCGATGAACTTATCCTCTTCAAAGAGTTTTGATCTTCTCAAGGGTCTCCTTCTTGGCCTTCTGGCGCTCCTGCAGCTTTTCGTGCTGGACCTGCTTGCCGAACTTCTTGAGGTCGCGCAGCTTGCGGGCCTCGGCCGACGCCTTCTTGGCGCTGGCCTCCTCGATGAGGCGCGCCTTGACCTTCTCCATCTGGCCGTCGTCCTTGACCATCTCGGCGAAGTAGTCCTTGGGCCGTGAGAAGGGCACGTTCTCGGCCTTGAGCAGCGAGCGCGCCTGCTTGACCGTGTCGAGGGCCTGGCCGTAGAAGGCCAGCTCCCGCTTCAGGTCGTCCATGACGTCGGGGATGTTGGTCGCCGTGGGCTCCAGGCTCGACAGGGACATGTGCGACTTGAAGGGTACGGACTTGTCGGTGGCTATGGAGATGCGCTTCAGCGCCGCCTCGAGGGCGGTTGTGTTGTTGATGGTGAGGCGCTGGTGCGGTACCAGGTCCTCCTTGTCCTCCTCGTCCAAGTCCTCGAGGTCTTCTAAAGCGATGTCCTCCTCGGGGTCTTCCTCGTCATCATCTTCCTCGTCCTCATCCTCTGCAGTAGCCACGGCGGCAGCAGCGGTGGCGGCGGCGGCGGCCTTCCTGCTCAGCTTGGCCTGCTTCTTGAGTTCGGACTGTTTCGGTTGTCGCACGCGCTCGATCTTCTCTTCCATTTCGACTTCAGAATCGGAGCTGGCGCTGTCGTCGAGGTATGCGGCCACATCGCGCTCCTCTTCGTCGTCATCCTCAGAGTCATCCTCGTCGTCGTCTTCTTCCTCCTCATCGACTGGTTCCTCGTCCTCGCTGTCTTCTGCGGCCCCACCAGTCTTATTTTGCTTCTTCTTCTTCGAGCCTCCTTGCGGACCTTCTTTTGGTGCAGCTTCTGGAAATCTACACCCTTCTCGTGCGCAAGCGCCATCTTGAGGCGGCTCTTGGTGACCATTGTTGCGGTTGTGGATGGGCAATTGATCGGTGTTTAGACGGTTTGGAATGGCTGTCCTGTTGGTTTTCCTGCTGCTCTAAACTTCCGTCCAAAATTTTGGACTGCATCCCCGATAAGGTATTTTTTCTGCCGCTATCGCCCCCACTTCAATGCACCCTGCGATACCTGGGTACTTCCCTGGCTTTAGCTCTGGCCGTAGGCGGTATGCAGCCAAATGCCTTACAGCACATTGACCTGAGCATCCAGTGAGTCTTTATCCTCATCGCAGCGTATTGCGCTACGGTACACGATCATTCTGCATTTACTGTACTTTACCACACGGCGCCTCCGTAATAGTTGCGGAACTGTCAGGCCAGAGTGCTGCGGGCTGCCAAGCGTAAAAATATTGATTGATACGGCTCAACCTCCTCAACTGGACAATCGAATATATGCATGCGACCGTCAACGCCGAGGTGTCACTTTCAATAGCCCATTCATTCTCTGGCCCAGCGTATTATCATGTAGCATGCCATCAGGACTCTTACGTGAGCCTCTGAAATCACATTCATCTTCCGATCGTCATACTATGGCAGCCCTCAGAAGTGGCGGTCTTGCATTGACCCGGCTTCCGCGGTTCCAACTAACTCGAGAGATCGTGTCTTAAGCCGTCAGCACAAGTGCCGACGAGCTAACATCCAATATCTGTGTCAGCATTGTGATAAGGATTGCATCTTATGTTTTGCGTTTGCATATTGACACGCCATAGTTCTGCCACGTCTCCCCGTCAGATCTCTAATCAGGAATCCGTACGATACTGATCGACAGTCGTCGCTGGGGGCTGGGGGCTGGAATCGGCAGACTAGGCAGTGAGGATGTCGCCAGAGCCTCGCTCTAAGCATTGCACATTATGTCTGGGTGATGCACTGAGCTGACCTTTTTGCTCACATGGTATGATTCTACCATGGTCAATGTGCTGAAGGAATCGCAGTAACAATACATTTGACCGACTGGTTCCGGGCTGTCTCCAGGCCAAGCAATAAGCAGTAACAATACATTTGACCGACTGGTTCCGGGCTGTCTCCAGGCCAAGCAATAACTAACCTGGGACGGGACTTAAAGGTACAGTGGGATTTCGGTCAATTTTCCGCAATGACTACATGTTTCTGTCTCATCCTGGGGAAGGATCGTGGGCGGATCGGAGCGTGCTGGCGTTGTTCTGGGAATTTTGCGGGCCGCCCGTCTATCTTTGGATACGAGGTCGTGTTCCCCTGCCGCAAACAAGGACTTGCCAGAGCCCACACGACGGGCCAGAAGACGGGCGACATCTATCTGAACAATGCAGCACCTGCGTGCCAGTAAGACAGCTAAAGTTAGATCTTGCTGTCCAATCAGGTTCTCTTATATTCTGCTGCCTGGCCGCTGTATATAAAGATACGGGCAGCTATATCAGAACTCCACAATTACGCCAGCTAGATGCCCATGTTAGAGAATGACCCAACCAGTCCCAGATGCGGTGCTGTGTGCAGATGCTCCATGTATCAACATGCTTATCTGTAGCTGCCGGCAATGAGGAGATAGAACCTCGTGTTCATCGAGGAGTCCACATATCACGTAGGGCTGGCTGTTGGCATTGGTGGGATTCGTACTCTCGGCGTCGTCATTGGCGGTCGGGGGTCAGCTTTCGCTATGTAAACCTCTGTCTCCGGATCCTATTTAACAATGACCTCTTCTCTGGATGAGGATGGTGAAAATGGATGTGTATATCGTACAGTCTTGGACGATACAGCCGAACCCGTTTCACCCTTACACTCGTTTGTTACTATATAGCTTCTAAGTCTGCCTTGGTCTTCTCAATTCACTAAGCGACTCCGACCTCAGCGAGAGCAATATCATGTCATGTCAACCAGAGAAGCCCAAGCCATGTATATTAGGGACGACCTTTCCGAGTTCCCGGCCCGGAGCCCCGTCGAGGCACCGGCGACGGCCCCTACCGCGCTAATTCCGATGCCGCCGCAGCTCCGGGAGGGTACCATACCTGCCCGGCAGCAACGGCGCATTGCCATATAACACGACAGTCTGCTGCTGCCACCACGCCCAACGCCTGGCCGGACACAATCAATACCACGGGCCGGCCAAGGCCAATGTCGTCCCCGTACCGCTGCTCCAGCGCTGGTCCGCGCTCGTGGAGTGCCCCGGGTGTCACGAGATTGCGCCCACGGTGGTCAAGTACAAGTCCGGGAAAGGAGCCCAGTAAGTAGTCATCCCCCCAGTCCGATTGCCCCCTCTCCCTCCAAGTTACGCATCTCTGAGACACCGGCTAACCGAGGGTCTCAATATGACCTGATCCAGCTGGATGGCCACCTTTTTCTTCTTCACTACCGCCATCTTCGCGTTTGTGCCGTACTCCATGAATCACTTCAAGGACGCCAAGCACTCGTGCGTGCACTGCGGACGGCTCCTAGCGACATATCGCTTTGGGAGCGGGCCTAGGGCACACGTTCTCTGAAGGTCTGCCGATCGGTGGAGATACTCCAGGATCATGCGAGAGAAGGGATCGGATCCGGCGTCAGAGGAGGTACGGAGCCAGATTCCCAACGGCGAAGTAAGGAGAGGGTCAAGACGCAGGCTTGGGAGAGAGGAATCGAATATAGTGGCAGATCGTCCCAACGGCGAAGTAAGGGAGAGGGTCAGGAGATCCGGCTACTGTAAGGGTGTTCCACGAAACAAGACGCCGGTAATGATAGTCCTTTGAAATGCCGAAGCCACGATCCATAGGCCCTGGTCAAGCCGCCCCGCTATTTCTTGAAATATCACGATCTCCAACACGGGCGCCGTCAATAGATACACATACTCATATAATAGTGGTGTTGATCAGTGATAGAGAGACGTGAAGCGACAGGTAGGACATTGCTGTCGGCCGGTAAGGATGACCAAAATACTCACACATGTAACCTAATATTTTGATCTAACGATGTGGCAGCCATCAGCGCGGCCCCTCCCGTAGCACTGCGACCCAAAACAGCAAAGTTGCCGACATTGTCAGATATCACATCCTACCTCCTTCTGGACATGCACGCGTAATTGCATGTAATCAACCGCCGGAATGGATGGGTAGGAAAATGGCGGGGTAAATGTCGCCCGTCAGCGGCACAGTCGGGGGCACCTTCCTTTGTTGATAAAGCTAGCAAACATCTCCAACCCTCGAGGAACCCAAAATGTCTCTGGACCCTGCGTTCTGTCGATAGCAGCTCCAACTCTTTTGGCCCACAATGATGGGCGACCACAACGAAACAGCGGCCACCCCCCGCGCAAGGGTTGCTACAGAGTCTCAGCCCGTGGTACCCCATTGTCTTACTCCCGCTTCTGACACTCTTGGCATGGCAGCCATGGCGCACGTCAAAAGAGCCACCGAGCCTGAGGGACGATTCCTTATATCAGCAACGGCTATCAGTTCCTCGCCGACAAGGCTAAATTCTTCAAGCGGCTCGAGTAAGATAGTATCCTTCATTCCTCTCGCCATTGACCCATATTTGTCCACGAAGCTCACTCACGGACCGTACAAACAGAAAGGCTTTTCGGAAAGCCAATATCATTAAATTCAACATTGGTCCGAAGATTGTGTACATGGTGTCCGGTGCCAACAACATCCAGAACTTGTTCAGGTCGGGCCATGGAATTAGCGACGTCATCATGCTGCGTACGGCGGCGGAGTCGGTCTGGGAATTGCCCCCGGAAGACCTGGCCAGGTTGATGGGCGACAAGACCGGTCGTTCCAAAGTGCCCAATCCCGGCTACGAACATGTACCGGTTCATGAGCGATACTGGTGAGTGTAATCAGCCTTAGGCCTCTTTTATATCATGGAACGGTTCATGAGCGATACTGGTGAGTGTAATCAGCCTTAGGCCTCTTTTATATGCATGGAATTGCTGATCGTCGGCTTTTTCGCTCCGAGAAAAGGGCGGCGACCCACGAAATCTACGAGAAGTTCCTCTCGAACAAAGATTACTACAACGCGTCCGCCAAGAAGTACTTCGAAGTCTTCTCGGCGCGCCTCGAGAAGTTCCCCCTGGGGGAGCGGACGATGCTCTCCCTAACCGACGTCTTCCTGGACGACATGACGCACAGCGCCGTGACGGCGCTCATGGGCGAGCGGATCCTGTCGCTGAACCCGGGCTTCGTCGAGCACTACTGGACCTTCGAGCGGTACTGGTCGAGTACCTGGCGGGCCTGCCGCGGTGGCTGAACCCGCGGCCGTACCGCGCCCTCGACAACTTCAAGGCCATGACGGCGCGCTGGGTCGAGTCCGCGTGGGAAAGCTTCGACTGGGACGGGCCCGACGCCGAGGCGGCCTGGGATCCCCACTTCGGGGCCCGCGTCATGCGCGAGATCTCGCGATGGTGGAAGGGCAACTTTGGGCTCAAGGGGCAGGCCGGCTTCTATGCCTCCTTGATATTGGCGTAAGTTGAAGATGATAACCCACGCAAACCCCTGACCTGATGGTGTCTTCTTATCCATCCCAATGAATGCTAACGCTCGCCCCTTTTCACGGGGCCCGTGCATTGCAGCCAAAACTCCAACACGGTCCCAGCCGCTATGTGGTCCATCGTCCACCTGATCGAGGACCGGGACCTCTACCGCGCCGTCCGGGACGAAGTCGCGACCGCCATCGTCGTGGACCCCGCCACGGGCGAGCGCACGCTGGACGCGCCGACGCTCGGCGCCGCGCCGCTGCTCAACGCCCTCTACACGGAGACGCTGCGCTACCACGTCACCTTCAACGTCATGCGCGAGGTCTCGGAAGAGACCCAAATGGACGGGTACGACCTGCGCAAGGGCGCGTGGATCCAGGCCTCGACGCAGATTGCGCACTTTGACGAGCGCCTCTGGGCCCGCGACGGCCACCCGGCCCCGAGTTCTGGATCGGTCGCTTTCTCGAGTATGATGACGGCGAAAAGGTGCCCAGGTTCAACGGATCGATGCGACCTGGTTCTTTCTTTCCTTATGGTAAGTACACTCAGACCCCTTTTCCCTTGCGATCGGACTTTACCCAAAGTTTGAATCGATGCTAATGGACATTTTACCCAATGCAGGCGGCGGAGCAGCCATGTGCCCGGGCCGTCAGTTTGCCAGATTGGAGATCCTGATCACGGTGGCCTTGATCGTCTCGAAGTTCGACATTGAGTCTCTCGAGTGGACATTCCCGGACGGACGCAAGTCCGATCCCGGGGAAACCCGAGAGTCAGTGACGGGCTCCGGCGTCTTGCGCCCGGATCGGGATATGAAGGTTCGCTGGAAGAGGCTTTGGTAGGACAGGACAGGGCATAGTACGAACGAGAATGTTTTTTCTTTTCTCTACGGTTATACCAATGGATTGGACGGGGTTACGATATTTATATGGCTAATGGTATATACAAAAACAGTGAGTACATTGAGCGTTACATACAACTTCGTCTTGACAGGAAATTCACAGAGATTTAAAGCACTATTTGGCACATTAAATCCACAGACGTGCGAATCTTGGTGCTTGTTTGGAAGATCTTATTAATACTTGAATTACCTAGCTGGCTAAGTCCTTGGTATGGCACTCTCATCCAACTTAGAAGCGGGTGAAAGGCAACCACTTGCCCCTCAATGTGATGTTCACCCAACTATTACGGATCCTCGTTAGCAATTGATATCTTATGTGGCCAACATACAATCCCCATGGCACATGGCGGTCAGGCTTAGGGGGCGGGGGGATTCTTCAAACTTACGCAACACCCTGCTCATCAACCTCCTTCTCCACCTTACTCGAAAACGCAATCGCGCTCATGATGCCGTCCCCAAACTTCTCGTTCATGACGGCCTTGAAAGCGTAGCCGGACGAGAGCCGCGTGATGTCCTCGGCCGAGGCCTGGGCCTGTCCGTAGAACAGGGCCGCGACCGCGACCTCGCCGCGGCCCAGCTCCTGCGCGATGCGCTCAAAGGACAGCTGCTTGGTCGCCTTGGCGTCGAAGAGGGTCTTGGAGTAGACGGGGAGGCGGTCGACGATGGTCGACTGGGGTTGGGTACGACTTTGTCAGCTAATGTTTTCTTTTTACTCTTCTCTTTTTCGCTCATTCTATTTTCTTCTGTGACGTTGTTCTATCCTGCTCCCTTGACTTGGATCCCAGTCACAAGGAGCAAGTGGGGCATATGTGGACGGGGCAGCACTTACATCGAGCGTAGCGATCTTTGAGGTGTCAGACATCTTGAATGGAGGTAGGGGAATGATTATATGATGGATCGTATAGTCAAATGTATTATCCTTTAACACCACAAAGCAAAGAGTATAAGTTGAAATAGGGTAGGATTTATATCTGATCTTATAGTAGCTGTCCGGATCGGTGAGTGTCCCCAATGTTTCTGCTCCCCCCAGCGCGGCATTTGACCCAGCTGAACGTCATGCATCTGCCTTCCCCGCCTTTATAGCGGAGATAGGCCGGGATCTCGGGATTGGCAAGATCTCCCAGGCAGAGAGATCATCTTGACCACGCTCTATCTCGCACGACTACATCTGTTCCATTTGCTGCTGTTGCTGGCATGATCCTTCCAAGTGCTTCAAAGTGCATCGATCATAAGCATCATCTACTACCGACAGCTAACACAGCACCAAGTTTGGCTTCCTCGGCGCTAAGTTGCCGAGACTTACAGCCCATGCTGTCTTGCCTACCCAAGAGCGAACAATCGCCGAACATACCCTGAGCCCAGCGCCGCTACTGGATATGACCCAATAACCGCATCGCTCACAGCACCATATTCCACCGGACCGCCTTCTTCTTCATCATGGACAGTACCCCGAGCGTGAGGTACTTCTCGTCAATGAGGTTGAGCCCGCCGTAGGCGCCGCGCAGCTCGTCGGCGAACATCTGCAGCGCCCAGCGCGCCTCGGCCGCCGCGGGCAGGTGGTTGTTCCGGCACAGGCCCTGTCCAGGTCGCGCCGCACGTCCTCGTCGAGGCCGGGCTCGACCATGCTCGGCGTGTCGCAGAGCTGCTTGTAGCACTCCTTCAAACGCGAGCTCGTCGCGCTCTGGCGCCGGCAGTACTCCTCGTACGAGAAGAACGTCTCGAGCTCCCCTTCGCTCAGCGCCGCCCGCACCGCATCCGTGGCCTTCGCGTAGTCGGCCTCGTCATTGTAGAATTTACGGAGACGCCGCAGGCGGTCGTCGACCGTCTCGACTTCGTAAAAGGCCTTGCGAGCGGCGGCGTACGCTTCTTCCTCGTCGGCGAGCCATTTCTTTATGATGGCCTGAGGGGACCCGGCCTTCTTCAAGTTCTCGCGGAACATCTGCAGAGATACGATGGGATTGCGCACACCGAGACCCCCCAGATTTGAGGGAAGGAATATAAACGCGTTAGGGATGTCGGTAATTCCAAATCGTTCCTTCATCTTGGCTTTCAGGTATTGGACCACATTGCCGGGCTCGGCTGCTTCCGAGCCGTTCGATGGACTGAACAGGGAAGCTTGCATCCGCTGGTATGTTTTCAAGGACGCTGTCTATGTGCTTGGTCCCGAAGCAGACGGCAGGCTCGCCAAATGTGTGGCTGAAGAAACGCCCAATGCAGCTGTTATACGTTTGCACCCAGCTCAGAATGCTGTCACCGGCAAGCTGCTTGCCCAGCTGAGCGATATGGGGGAAGGAATATAAACGCGTTAGGGATGTCGGTAATTCCAATCGTTCCTTCATCTTGGCTTTCAGGTATTGGACCACATTGCCGGGCTCGGCTGCTTCCGAGCCGTTCGATGGACTGAACAGGGAGCTTGCATCCGCTGGTATGTTTCAAGGACGCTGTCTAGTGCTTGGTCCCGAAGCAGACGGCAGGCTCGCCAAATGTGTGGCTGAAGAAACGCCCAATGCAGCTGTTATACGTTTGCACCCACTCAGAATGCTGTCACACGCGGCAAGCTGCTTGCCCAGCTGAGCGATATGGACGTTGACTTGTTCTTGGTCGATGACCCATTCGCCGCTTTGCGGGTCAGCAGTAGGTGACCGATCTCGACAGGCCTTTCGGCAGTGTGAACTCGATCGCAGGATCCCGAGACCTTTCCTCGTCCACCAGATATACCGATCCCGTCTTGTGCGCGTTGTACTGGAGCCCCATAACTGCGGCGAAACCTTGCATCGCTGCCCATGCTTTGGCGCAGTCAGAAGGCTTTCCGGCGAGGAATAGATCGTCATGAAGTCGGTACAAGAGCAAGCCTGATTCCTGGTTGACAACCATGTCCAGGACGAAAGGACGAGCTCACCGATGAACTTCTCAGTGGCGTGAGCCATGGGGACACCACGTCGGCGGGTCTTGGGGCCTTTGGGTTCGGCCCCATCGGTGGCCGGACTGATGTTCAGAGGGGCCTCCAAGACCTTCTTGTAGAAGTTGATGAGTTTCTCGGAGAACCCGAAAAGCGCATCACGGCAAAAATGGTGGAGTGTGGGAGCCCAGTCGCGTACCATTGTAGATCTGACTGCACAACTGCCGCTTCCCCGTGCTGTGCCTGACTGAGGAGGGCCTCGGTTGCGAGTGTACGGAGTAGTGCCTGTTTGATATTTTGGGAAGGGGCCTTCGCACTCTCGTCATCGTCTGGGACGGTATCGTATGAGCCACAGCCCAGAATTGACCGACTCAGGCAACTGCGACAGTAAGAAATTGTTTGTGTACCACTCTTTGCGTAGTGTGTTGACATTGGAGTATCTGTATGCGGACTCTCTTCTGTGCAGGTAATACTCCCGTCGCAGTTGTTCGGTTTTGTCTGGCGTCGGGTCCGTCGTCCATCTCCAGCCTGGAGCGTCCTGTACAAAGTTCTTAAGGCAGTCTCTGGTCATGGTGCAACAACGAATTCCCACAAACTCGACGAAGATAGCCTGGAGAACGTCTTCGTCCAGATCCGGTATTTGCCGTTCAGCTGCTGGCGAGGAAGTACCGGGATGCCATCGTCTCCGGCTTGCCATTCCCATGCGTCGAAGTCAGCATAACGCATGTTGAGTCGCCGATCTCCTTCAGGGCCGCTTCGTTGTTAAGAAACTCTCGCAGGGTAGCCTGTTTCTCATCACTTAGAAGGTCTTCGGCGAGAAGTCCTCGGAGGCACCATTTGAGGGTGGTGGAATCAAAGGGGCTTTTCTCGTCCAGGATGGCGTCTCCACGCTGCGCCCTCGCAGGCCTTGCAGACTCTTGGCTGCCTCCTCGCCGTCGAAAAGGTCTGTCATGAACATATCAATCATAACCTCGTCGGTCTCAAGCGGCTCGAAAACGACACGTTCGAACTTGTCACATAGTTCCTGTAGCCGTTCCTTTTTGGCGATCAATGAGCTCAAACGAGTCATCATCCGCGGTGGGAACTGGACATTCCTGGCTCATTGGCGCACTCGGATTCATCCATTCGGTCACCAGTTGGGTGTATAGGTACGCCAGCCCGAGCTTGCGGGATTGGACCTCGAGCTTGGACCGTAGCAGCTCCTCCCAAGTTTTGAACATGTCGGCTGGCACCGAAGCATCGTATTGAGCTTGCTGAAGCCAGTGCTTGATATTTTGACTTGGTTCACCCACATAATCGGGACAGACCTCCCAGACGCCATACAACAGTGTTGCAACGCGACCCCGGGGGTCCTCTGGGAACCGATCGGCCTTTTCCAGAACGGCCCGCTGCTTTCCTCATAACGGGCACGCTCCTTCTCTATCTCGCGGATCTTGGTGACGGAAATGGACTGCAGGGTCCTGGATAGGACCGAGAGGGTGGGCCATGTTCTGGTGTGCACGATTGGTATGCGTGTATCTTCAAGCCAGTGGGGGTATGGTAGTCGCGGAAGTGATAAATATAGCCCAAATGACAGGCAAAAACAAGATATAGAGAGATAGGTCTGATTGCCGTGAAGATACTTACTCACTCGCCTTATATACTCACCTCCGTCATGTGTTGTTCACAACGAGTATCCGCCAAGGCCTGACGGTCGTCCCGTGTCACCGCTCCTGGCAGGCCTCATTGGAGCGATCAGTTAGCGAACTTATGGGCTTGCAGGAGGAGTAGCTATTCTGCCTAGAGAGGGTCGGCTTGCTGCCTGCTATCGTGGGCCATCCCGCCATTGCAGTGCACGTAGACAGGCAACCGTGGCACGGCGCACTTTCCGACGCAGCAATTGCATGCGGTCCATTGGCGAATCAACTACTGTTCCCGAACAACTGTCACACAAGCGATCCCTTACTCAGCGCCCTGGGAAAGGATTGGCGACGAGGAATTCCCTGCAGATAACCTGAGCTACCGCAGCTTGCTTTCTCTCAATCTCCCTCCAGCGCATCGTGCAGTAAATGCGCCAGTAGCAATGTCCAATTCGCATAACCCGGCAGCGCCGGCGACGCCGACCGAGGCCCATGAAGGTGACAATCTCTCCCATTCCAGTGACGATGACATGAGAGCGGTCGAGGTGTGTCTTTTTCCTCCCGATTTCGCCGGCTGCGCAAGCCCCGACAAGTAGGCCGCTCGCCTTACACAATCCTCTTCTACTCTAGGTGTCCTTCGATTCGACGAGCCCCTATCGCAGAAGAGTTCAATGGCTCAAGGCGACAGCGCACGACCGCGTCTGAACCCCGCTGAAGAAGACACAATGCCTCGTGCACCAATTTCTCGAAAACGAAAGGTCGGGCCCCGGCGGGGGCGCGATTCAAGCGCCGACGACCTTTCCAGCGAGGTCGGGCTGGATCGTGTGGTCGAACCAAAGGGACAGCAACACCGCCACCACCACCACCATAAAGCCAAGAAGCAAGCCTTCATCGAAGCGGACAGTGCCGATACATCGGACGCGGGCCAGGCCGACGAGCAGTCCTGGAAGGTGGCTGTCACCACACCTCACGAAGAGCTGGACCTCTCCGCGAGAACCACGAAGTCCACAGCAGCCGCCTTCTGACGAAGAAGCAGCTAGGCGAGATGGCCTGGGTGTAAGAGAGTTGAGCAGGCGACTTGGCAGTGTCCGGCTCAAGTTCGAAGCGCGATCCATCTTCATATTGACAAAGGTCTTCGACGCCGACCTGGTGCCCAAAACGCGGACAATAGTCAAGTGGCTCCTGAGCAAAGAGAGGGGGTTAATTACACCGTCTGGCTGCAGGACAGCTTGAAGGAAAACAAGAGATTCGACCTCAAAGGAATGCTGGAGGAACTCAAGCAGGAATACATCGACGCTGGGAGATGGACGCGGAGGCGCCTGCAGCTGCGATAGAGAAGCGGGTTCGGTTCTGGAACGAGAACATGTGCCGGACAAGGCCACACACGTTTGACCTTGGCATCACGCTGGGAGGCGACGGGACAGTCCTCTACGCCAGCTGGCTATTCCAAAGGATCGTACCCCCCTTCATCAGCTTCGCTTTGGGTACCTGGGGTTCCTCACCAAGTTCGACTTTGCCGAGCATGAAAGCACCCTCACAACGGCATTGAAGGAAGTGTCACGGTCAGTCTCAGGTTACGGTTCGAAGGCACTATCATGAGAAGCCAGAAACGACGCATCCCAGAAGGCCAGGAACAGGACTCGATAAGCGACGAGGACGCAGCGACAGAGAGACCTCGTTGAGGAGCTCATTGGCGAGGAAAAAGATGATGACCACACTCATCGACCTGACGGCACGTACGAGATCCTCAACGAAATCGTTGTGGACCGGGGCCCCTCCCAGTAAGCACATGCTCACACAATTATTGACAGCATGGAGTGGCTAACCTACCTTCTATAGCCATGTCGTATACCGAAGTGTTTGCAGACGACGAGCATTTCACCTCGATCTTAGCTGATGGAGTATGTATCTCGACGCCAACAGGGTCCACGGCGTACAACTTGGCAGCGGGAGGCTCCCTGTGCCACCCTGAGAACCCCGTGATGCTCTTGACATCCCATCTGTGCGCATACGCTGTCGTTCCGGCCCGTCATCCTGCCCGACACGATCGTGCTGCGCATAGGCGTCCCGTACGACGCGCGGACGAACTCGTGGGCCAGCTTCGACGGGCGGGAGCGGCTCGAGCTCTTCCCTGGCGACTATGTGACCATCAGCGCAAGCAGGTTCCCGTTCGCCTCGTGCATGCCGCAGGGCCGTCGGGGCGAGGACTGGGTCAAGCATCAGCGGGAAGCTGGGCTGGAATACGCGGCAAAAGCAGAAAAACGAAGGTTACCAGAAATGGGACAAATGATGCGATGAGAAAACGAGTCCAAGACGAGGGGGCTATGTTGGAAACCGGATCTTGCCGTGGGCGTGTCAAAGAATGCGGTGCCTCATTGATCATGTCCTCGGGGACGATCTAGATTCCCATAGTTCTTTCGATATGTTATGGCATTCTTCATATGCGTATTGTGACAATTGACAAATTACACAAGTGAGAAAACGGATAGTTGTTTTGCATATGCCATCTGAAGTCCGTTCGACCCTGGCCCTGTGATCTGCTGCTGGGTGGTACTACCTACAATATGGGATACCGCTACTACGGGTATCTTGTTAGTATTTGCTTTTGCTACTATTGGTGGTATGACGAGGCGAACGGCGGCGCGAACCTAATACTTGCCCTGACAGCCAAGACCGACCCCAATCTCATGTAAAGTCCATCGGCTGGAACCTTTGTAGTTGGCACTGCTACTGCTACACACGGGAGCGGGAGCGACGAACCTGCCGGTTACATATACTTCAGGACAAGAAAGCTTGATTCGTTCATGGGGGTTCGTTCGATAGTAGAGACGACAGATTTGGAAATGTGTTAGTGGCCGCACCCAGTTGCCGGTATTCGCACATACACACATGTACACGGCATGGTATGCGTACTTCACATTTACCAAGCATTTGTGGGAAAACATAATTGAAAAACAAAATGTACCCGGGTGAGCAGAGGAATAAGATACGGCGAAGAGACAGAGCATAAGACTGACTCGGAGCACAAGACCACCGAGATTCCCTCCCTTCCCTTGTGTGGTGGTGGTGCCAGTGGCCCGACCAACCTAATAATAACCAAGAGGAAATCCGTCTGCCTCATCATTGGCCCGCCCATATCTCTCTGTCTCTCTCTGTCCCTCCGCCCAGCCCGCGTTTCACACTACGATGTCTGTCCGTCGATCAATCACAAGCGCGCATTAAACCAAACCCCAAACCCTTGTCGTTTCTGCGACCGACAATATCACCCCCCACTCACCTGTCTTTCTCTCTTGATTGCAACTTTTTGTTTTAGCGGGCAATTCCTTTCTCCTCTCTTATGTCTATCAAACACATATGCATATTTTTTAGTTTTCTTGGTTCGGAGGGGCGGGAGAGGGTCTTGTCTATCAGCTATGTGCCTACAGTAGCTGTTCCATGTCACTTGACAGCAAATGTTCAGATGTTTCTTGTCAAGTCCGCTTTTTTCCTCTCTGCCG
Organism: Arthrinium phaeospermum; assembly: GCA_006503535.1. Classification (NCBI taxonomy): domain Eukaryota; kingdom Fungi; phylum Ascomycota; class Sordariomycetes; order Amphisphaeriales; family Apiosporaceae; genus Arthrinium; species Arthrinium phaeospermum. Next base: position 4,331,993 of record QYRS01000001.1, on the reverse strand, counting down.
CCCCTTGTCTGAGTAATTGCAAGTAGGGAACCCTCGGGGTCAGGCAGCAACGGCGAAATCCCAGTCTTTTGTCGAACTCGGGGTTTTCGGCGCGCAACCCGCCCCGACCGTTTCACAAGCTGCCAGGCCTATACGGGTCTTGGCGCTCGTCTGAGTAGAGTCTCAAGAGTGGCTATTTTTCTCAAGAGTGGCTATTTTTTGCGCAAACGAGTTAGCTTTTTCTGTCTCTTTCTGTGATGGGTTTCTCCGTCCGATCAACGATTGCTGAGTTTGAATGATGCACCTGTCACTGTTTCGAGGTTTCCCTGTAAATGACGTAGGAGACACCGCCCTTCGTGAGTGTTTTATTTTGCCTCTCTTTTCTTCTTGGTGTAGAGCACTGAATAGGTAGACTAAGTGACAAATAAGATGAGTCTTCCAGAAAATCTTGGTTTGTATATAAAAAAAGGTGCCGGAGCTTGTTTGTACCGTTGTAGTAAGAAAATAGTCGCTCTATCAAGTAAACAAATAAATCCATAGACGAAATTCGCGCGCCTCAAATTAACAAAATACCACCCCGGAATTGCCACTGCTTGCTCCCCTGGGGCGTAATAAAAGCATCGCCTTCATCAAAATGCAACTCCTTGACCATGTGCGTGATGTGATATCAAGTTCCCTTCGTCCGTCGAGCAAGGCCGTTTCCCTTTTTGTTCAAATCCCAATTCGTTCCCTTTTCCTCCCAAGTGGTATCATCGGACATTTGTAGTACATAATCGCTAGGCTCGCAGTCGGACGGTTCGTAGAAGTAGACGGCCCGGGAGGGGGTCTTCTTGGAGTGATTAATCGAATGTAGTAGAATTCATATTATCCAGAAAGGTTCCCTTCCAACTTCTTTTTACTCGACGTCTTCGGAAGTCTCGACAAAGGTCATGGTGAGTCCCTGAGGGTCGTCGACGTTCAGGTTGATCGAGTCGATGCTGGTCGATGTAGTCGCCTCGCGCTTGTCCTCGTCTCTCTTCAAGGCGGGGACAGCAGCGATCGGGATCGACTTGGTGTCGCGGGTCTCGGGCTTACTCGTCTGCATTTCTGTTAGAGGGGGTTCACGTCAGCAAGCTGGGCATGAGATTGATGTGATTGGATCTTAGACTTACCGGCAGGGACGCCACGGCGGACGTACATGGTGGTAACCTTCGTGCGGCGGCGAGGCTGAGACGACTCCTCCTCACCACGCTTGCCCATAGCAGACTTGGTAGAAGCATCGGCAGCAGCGGCCGAAACGTCGGCAGAAGCGGCGCCCTGCTCCTTGGCAGCAGCACCCACGGTCTTGGCAGCGGCACCGCCAGCAGGGCGGTTGTCGACGATGATACCAACACCAGCACCCTCCTTGCCAGTACCGAGCTGGACGATGGGACCCTTGACAAGGGCGGCCTCGGCGTACTTCAGGGCACGGTCGAATCCGGCAAGATCACGCTTCTCGGGGGCTGCATCCCTGGGCGCGATCTCCTTGCCCATTCCCTGGAGAGTTGAGACGGAGGAAGCTGAAGATGCAGGGTTAATACATGGTGTGAAATGCTCTTGGTACAATACTATGACGCACCTTGGTCTTGGAGAGTGGCATCGCTGGTAGCAATGCTGGTATCCGGAGTCTGAGCAACCTCGGGAGCAGGTGTGCTGGGCTTAGGAGCAGCGGGAGCAGCAGCAGCAGCGCTCTGGCCGTCGGTAGAAGACGCCTTCGAAGAAGCAGCTTGGGAAGCAGCTTGCGAGGCGGGCTGGGCAGCACCTTCAGTCTTGGCAGCGGCGCCGCCACCAGCAGCGTTTGCCTGTGCGGCACCCTCCAGAGTTGTGAAGAGCTTGGAAACGTCTTGGCCACCACCGAAGCTTATTTCACCATCACCGACTACCCTGTTATTGAATTAGCTTGTGTCAAAGACGAAAAGGGATGGTGTTAGTCAGGGCCACGTACAAAGCAGGCGAGTAGGCACCAAGGTTGATGTTCAAGGGAAGGGCGTAGGCCGAGGCGAAAAAGCCGGCGGCGGCGACGAGGCGGTAGCTGACCATCTTGAGGGTAGGTTGTGGGGTTTGGGGTGCGGAGGGGTGAAGTTTTGTTTGGATAGGATTAATAGAGTTGACTAATAGTATAAACAAGCGACCAGCGGCGACCAGCGTAGAAACGGGTGAAAGAAAGAAACGGAAGTGTAGTGAAATTTTCTGGACCTGAGCACAGCTGGTTGAAGACAAAAGGGAATGTCTAGATGCCGTGCTGCCCTTGATATATACTCATGAGTCGCCTCACGGAGAACATCAAGCCTCTTCTCCTTGGGATGGAACTAGAACCCTGCAGACAAGGTAGACCATGCTCAGCACGGAAGGCACATGTCCCCGACCGCCAAGGCGTTTCTATCGCAAGATAAAAATATCTATAAGCGGGCTGGCAGGAGGCACTCTAGACGGACGTCAAGGGATTGGAGAAGCTGGAGTCCGCAATCCTAGACGACCCCTGTCTGTCCATCGGCAGGCCAAGCAAGCCAAACGGTGCTTAACCGTGAAACAGCGAGTGAACGTCGAGGCCTCGACGAAGAGTCAAGATTTTCGCGATATAGTCGAGATGAGAGTGGGCCTAGCGCAGCTGAGGTTGCCATGAGGCTCTTGGCTGAGGATGCCAAGCCAGCCATTTCTAGTCGAAGCGTCAATGCGGCGGGCACCATCACAGCCAAAATAGTCCGAAGACCCTTACCAACGGTGGTGGAAGCAGTGCAAGCAGCGCAGCGAGATGTGTGAGACGAGTTCCATTGGCGATGTGGGTCAAGCACAACTGTAACCTGCCAAGGCCGAGAACACTTGGTCAAGGGGTGGAAACTATCCTGGCCTTGGCCTAGTGCTGTCCCCCGCGCCCAGAGCCGACAAGCTAGATGCGAAGCTTTCTAGGCATCTGGCCCACAATCTAGACCGTCACCCACCATCCGGCCTCCGCAAAACGAATTGGCTGCCCATCCAGGCCGCTGGAGACGCCGGCTATAAGTCGCAGTGGTATAGCTGAGCCAAGACAAGCAGGGTGACGCTGATGTTTTACATGAAGAAACTTATCAGCACCTCTGCTATCGGCCTAGCTTAGGTATCAGACGAGACGGGGTTGTTTAAGGAAACGACTCTTGCCATTGGCCCATGCCGCAGCAATATCCCTCGGGAGGAACGCTGGACGGAACGAGCCTAGTCCAAGGGGCCTAGGCTAGCACAGCTGACAGTCCCATTTATTAGGGTCGTTTTGCGTCGACTTTCGACTTTCCAAGTCCGAAAAGAAGCCCCATGCCGGCCGGTAGACCCCTACAGAGAGGAAAAGGAGGCGAGAGGAGCGCGTGCGACTTCTCTCCAGGTTGTCACTCAAGGCATGATTCCCTGTACGCGGCACGGCTGGACAAAGTCTTCCGACGACACATGATTGCTTTCTTTGGTGTGTGGTGGTGAAGATCAACTCGGCTAGGCGCAGCAGATGGTGTTCAATCGCTGGACCACATCTTCCGTGCCCTTATTATAGACCTTCATCAGTTTGCCCAGCAATGAGATCGCGGGAACGAAGGAGTTGATGACTTGGCGATCCTACGCAACATTCATTAGACTTCGGTGTCATGAGCTTGAGAAGCTTGTCTATCATGGCGGTTAGGTTTATGCTGGGAAGTGCTATGCAGCCAAGCAGATTCCATAGCGCACGCGAACCGCACAGAATGTGACGCAGCTGAGATGAGGTACATGCAATACCTTCCCGTTGGGACATCTTGGTCAGGCTCATGATTCGCGGGAGGAGAGCCCGATAGTCGACTATAACGTTTCAAGAGGACCGTGTGCCAAGATGGAAACGAAGTGGCCCGACGGTGGCCAGCAACAAACAACAGAAAAGCTGATGGGCCTGTTTGTACATTGCCATTGTACCGCCCCTCTCCGCGCTCGTCATTTCTTTTGCGACCGTTTTCTTCTTGGCAAAAGCCAGGGAGGCGGACGATGAAGTAGTGCGTAATGAGTAGTGTGGTGCTAGCAAGTAGCAAGCAAGCCAAAAGAAGATGCGCGTGAGATTGCGATGGCCAAAATGTTTCGAAGCCATTGCTTCAGATTGGTATGGGGAAACGCTTTGGGTGCGATGTGACGGTGACATTCTGTCGGGACTAGAGCGATTTGGTGCCCCATGGCCGAGAGATGGCGACGAATGCTTGGCTTTGCCCGCTCAGGGAATGGTCTCAGGTCCGCGTCCCCGGGCGCTATGAGTTAGTCAGGAACTGCCGGAGGCCTAGTAGGATTGAGTTGAAGCCGCAGATACAAGGGGGGTTCTAACTAATAGATGCAGCAAAAGTTCATGTTCTACCGTAGAATTGAAGTCTCTCGGCAATTCAAATGGTTGATACTAGCGTTGGCCGAAAACAAAACGTTGAATGGTTCTGCCATGCACCAGCCCAATTGGGGGCACGCTACTTGCGTGCTTGCCGCCTGGCGTCATGTTCTTGGCCAAATCATATCAGATCAATATCAGATCAGCACTAACCTCAAGCTACATGTGGGGAGGGGGTGTATTAGGCAGAAGGCGCAGCCTCACAAACATACATAACGTGACGAACTTGGGATCATCAAATTCTACCTACTACTACCTATCTTCCATCAATACATCTGGTTCTTATATTGACGCAATTCATTGGTGTTTCATGTGTTTCGAGCTTCTCTTGATTCGGAATCGCATCTAGACGCAATGGCAGGCGCATCTGAGGAGAAATGCGCGCGTGTGGATACCGACTTTGGTCCACCAGCGCCCACGCGACGGCCTCGAAGCTCCCAATCTTGGCTGTTGAAACTATTGGTGGCGGCCTTTTTCGTAGTTTGGTATTTCAAACTATGGCCTCCTGCCGCCGCCCCGGATAACACGATTGAGACATCGAGTTCGAATGCAAGGGACAGTGTCTGGAGCCAAGTAAGCATAACAAGCTTTGTTGCAACATCTCACGGACTCTTGCCCTTCCACCGACTATTCTCGTCGTCTAGATGCTAAGTGCGGAGCGCATATGTATGTAGATCAAGCCCAGTGAAAAGCTTGAATGGCATCCATGCTTTTCCGCCGGACAGCGATGCGCTCGCCTGACGGTTCCGATGGATTACCATCGCCCGTTGAACGAATCGGCCAGTCACCCCAAGGTCCATATCGCTATAGTCCTGGTCCCTGGCCACAACCGTACTGATGACCCCACGTCGTATGGCGAGTCACCTTTGCTTTTGAATCCGGTAAGCTTTCTGAGTGCTACCCTAGAATGCTTGCCATCATAAACTCAAACGCAACGATAGGGAGGGCCTGGCGGCAGCGGCGCCATGTTTGCCCTCGGTTCCGGGCAACAAATTCAAGGCGTCGTTGGAACGGATCGCGATATCATCGGTTTCGACCCGAGAGGAATCGGTAAGAGGGCTCCCTCCCACCTAACTCAACAAGGGGCACCACTGGTTTGATCATATTCATGCTAATTGGTTGCAACCCTGGACAGGCGCAACCACCCCAAAGGCCAACTGCTTCGCTGCGGATGACTGGAATGGGGTGGCGGGGCAGAATATGGCCCTCATGAATAGGCTCACGTGGGAGCTGTCGGGCCACGATGTCGGCCTGGTCAACTCGAGCAACGTAGCTTTGTCCAAGCTAGATGTTCGTGCCCGGGCTCTCGCCAAGCTCTGTCAGCAGGTGTCCGATGAAAGTGGCGACGACAGCATCTTCCAGTACAGCAGTACGCCGAATGTGGCCAGGGACATGCTGTCTATTGTCCACGCCTGGGATGCGTGGAGGGAGTCGGCTGAGACTGCCAAGACTGCCCAGCCCCATCCGGAGGCGGATGAGATGAACTCTAATCATGACCCGGCACTTCAGAGCACCAAGGGGAAGCTGGTCTACTGGGGCTTCAGCTACGGCACCCTGCTCGGCGCAACATTTGCCGCCATGTTCCCGGACTCGGTTGGCCGTGTCATGCTGGATGGTGTCGTAGACGCCGATCACTATGGTAAGCACCCGAAACTCTCGCTCTCTCGCGAAAGGTCCAGGCCAGTGACTGACCAAAAACCTTTATTAGTGGAACCGGTCTGGAAAGATTCCATCGTCGATGCCGATGCCATTTTCGATCACTTCTTCAGCTACTGTGTCGAGGCCGAGGAAAAGTGTGCCTTTTACCAAAAAGGAGACACTGTAAAGGACATCAAGAGCCGCTACCATGAACTTTTGGCCAAGCTCCTGCAGGAGCCCAAGATTGTGACTGATGTTGGAGGCAACATACCTGCGATACTGAATGCCGGTGATATACGGATGGTCCTTTTCCAGGCGCTTTACACGCCAAACCTAGCCTACCCTTCGGTCGCGCACTTGCTACAAGCTGTCTATACAGGCCAAGGGCTGAAAAGTTGGGTCAATCCTTTGATTCTGGGCGGCCTGTGTAAGGACCTGTCGCTACCCATCTGGCCGGATGATGCACAAAAGGCTGTGATGTGCAGCGACAAGCGCTACAAGCTCAACGAGACCGTGCCAGAACTTGAGAAGATGTTTGAGGACATGTCCACGGTTTCCTCCTTTGCCGACGTCTGGATGGGCCTGATGATGGGCTGTAACGACTGGTCCATCGAGGCCAAGGACCCCCCGATGGACTGGGACGACCACCCGGCGCGGAAGCCCGCGCCCATCAACACGAGCTTCCCCCTCCTGTTCCTGACGAACCACTTCGATCCCGTCACCCCGCTCTACGCGGCCCTGAAAATGACGGCCAAGTTCGCGAACGCGAGCATCGTCGAGCAGACGGACGGCCTCGGCCATTGCAGTTCTGCCTGTACCTCTATGTGCACCATCCGGCACATCCGCGCGTACCTAAACGAGGGCAAAGTCCCGCGTGTGCCCAACTTCGGGGATGACAATACGACGTGGGAGACGTGCGAGTGTCACGAGAAGCCTTGGGCGCGCGTCCTGCCCGACGACGGGCGGCAGCTTTCCAGCCAAGGCTCGGATGACGGGGACGAGAGTCTCCTGGAGGGCCTCTCGGTGGACGAGACTCACATGATGCGCAGCTGGAGCCGGTTCCGCCAGAGCTTTGCGGAACACAAGATGAATGCTCAGTTCGGGCAATACCAGAAGTTGAAGAGGACGGCGCTGGGCTTGCCCGAGTGGACAGCGGTGCGGCACGAGAAGTGCCCTGCTCATCACGGTGCCCAGTAGTCGGGTGAACAGTGTTTTCGACTTCTATGTCGGCTTTCTCCTTTCCCGTCGGGATTTCAGCTAGCTTTTGATATCATCACGCCACCGCGTTCTGAGTTGGTTGGTACGCCGATGGCGTGTATTTGCTGAAAAGTTTAGAGTGTTAAATGGCTACAGAACACTGCGTTGAGATTGAATCTGAGATACGGAGCTATCGAGCTCGAGATTCGAATCACTTCCTCCAGTGCATGCAAATATCTAACGGCATTCGTACAAGTAGTCTGAATAGAGTAATACTGTGAAACTCGAACAAAACGACGCAACACGAGTCTTCGTCGCAGTACTTTCCAGAGGATAGGACCGGCAAACGTGGATATAGTTTATAACAACTATTTCTCGAGTTACAGAAGTTATTACACATGATATTCCTGCCCTACCCGTACACATTTAAGAAAAGAAATGACTGCCCTGTTGCTCCATAGACCGACGCAGGCGCCCTGCGGCTTCGAGACGGGATCTGTTCTCGCTATAACCATGCGCCATTTCTATATACTCGACTGCCGCGCGAACGATATAGGGGTAGCTAGGCGCCAAGCAAAGTGAGGATTCCGAGGACCCATGCGCCTCCACCACGTCGACAACTATGTTTGTAGTAGTCTCCAATGCAGCATGCGAAATTTGGCGGTTCATCTGGACCGATTGGTCCCCAGAGGCAGGCAGTTGGGCGAGCCGGTCGAGGATGCGTCGATGCAAGACATATAATGCCCTGATGGTCACGGCAATTGCCTGACAAACAGGCCCACGCTTCCCGTTTGCCTGTTGGACCAGCTTCGAGAGGAATGTGCGCAGCTTTTCGTCCAAGTCTCGGAGGGAGGGGAGCCGGCTTTCCAGGTTCGGGATATCGGTGCCCTTCAGGACTTGGTCCAGGAGCCAGGCTGCTTGTGCGGACCGCCCAAACGCCCCGACGTTGGCATGCTCCAAGGCGGAAAGCTGCGCGGTTGGCCGTTGCTGTTGCTGCTCCCCGGAGCCGGGAAGACCAGACCCTCGCTCAGGTTCGCTCCCTTCGAGAACGGCGGCTTCGGCCGGAAGCTCGGCGTCCGATTTGGGCATGGGGGTAATCAACGGCTGGTGTGGGATGGTAGCTTCGCATTGGAAACTCCTGGTCGGTCATCAATAAAGGACGAATTAGCATCAACCGACGGATCCAGAACCAGAGCTCCTGCGCAGAAGAAGTACAGTCGAGGGATATGGGTCACGTACCGTTCGTATATAACAACTCCCCACCACGTATTGGCCGCTTCTCGGGTTTCTGCCCGAGTACTATAGTGGTCTGGCTTGCTCAAGCTACCGACCAGCCGGTTAATGCGCGCTGCATAGCCCAAGCGGGCACACAACGAAATCGTCATAAAGGCCTGGTCCGGCTGCCCATGTGTGTATTCGTAAAAGGCAATGAGCAGGCCGGCTTGGATCAAGTTCAAGTGGATGGAGGCCGGGGAACTGCTCTGAACTTGAGTGAAGAGAGACTTGGTGGTAAGGTAGACGGACTGATCGTCCGAGGTATCGTTGGGTCCACCATTACTGTGGCCTGAGTTGCTTTGATGGCGGGGAGAAGACGGGTGGTGGTGGTGCTCCGGGGTGGGAGGAGCCAAGGTGACTAAATGGAGACTCAGAAGCAGCACCGAGAAATCGATAGTTGGCGTGGCTCCTAATGTGACGAGGCTATCGTGGAAGCGCGCCCGCGAGATGATGGGGATGTAGAGATGAAGGCCGTGGAAGTAACTAGTACTGACATCGTCGACGAAGCGGCCTGACGCACGAATGAGATGATAGACTTGCTGGTACAGACTTGTTGCGCTCGTCGATACGCTAGAGTTAAGGGCAAACGTAGGCGACAAGGCATTTACTGACGGTGTACCTGTCACATCGACAGGAAGACGTTGATGCTGCCTCGGGGTAGTGCGGTTTCGCGACAACGGCTCATAGATGCATTGGTGATCACCCCTGCTCATAGTATGTACCAATTAGAACGACCAGTACCAGCATCGGGTTGACTCTCTTTCTCTCTTACTCACTTGGCGCAGTGGCTGCAACGGGGAAGCTGCTTGTCACATTTCTTCTTCCGAGCTTTGCATAGGCTGCAGACGTGGAGTGCGAGAGAGCGGCCGCCGTCGGCCGCCATGCTTTGAAAGTTCGAATGGCCGTGTCTAATATTAACCCAGTAAATTAATAAAATGTAACTTTTTCACGAAATCCACGAAGGTCAGATTCTGGTGTTACAAATCCAAACTACCAAAAATCTTACTTACATAGAGCAGGCCTACAATGCAACAGGGGCTCAGGCGACGTGGTGCTTGATAGTCAATCGGATCGGCTCGCGGTTTCGGGAACCCGCCCAGCGGCCGCCGCTAGTAAAGAACACCGCCAGAGCATGCAGGTGAATTACAAATGGTGATAGAAGGACTTATACCGTGATACTTCGTGGGGGGCAGCTTGGTAAGCACTACTGTAAGGCGTATGATTAAAGGCGGAATCTCAAGGCTTGGCTGCGGGGGTGGCTTGATAGCAAATGGCCTATTCCAGGGACCATGTAAGTGGCCGCCGCCGCCGCCTTTTTCAACCTCTGTGCCATTTCAAGCATAGCGGCGGCCGACGGCGGCCGTCATCCCTTCCAACTTCAACGACTAATCGAACCTAGAACCAAAACCTCACATCAAGACTGTCTGGAGAGCCCCTTATCAGTAGAGGTCAGGAAGGTTATCAGAAACCGTCTATATATATATTCAAGATGAGATACCCAGTCAACATCATGTCCTATCCCCTAAAGCTAGACTCAAGATCTTTATACATCTTTCACACTTCCCAAGCTCCTTACCCGAGAGACCGCACAAATGGCCGCTGCTTTTGATTCGAGCACAATCTTCCGCGTAGATGGCATCGTCGCCGTCATCACTGGAGGAGGATCTGGTCAGTCGCTTCATCAAGCATCGCCGCTAAGGAACAAACTGATTAATGGTTCTTGCAGGTATCGGTCTGACTATGGCCCGGGCCTTAGCCCTCAATGGTGCTGCCAAGGTCTACATCTTGGGCCGTCGGCTCGAGGTTCTGGAAGCTGCGGCGAAGGAACACTCCAGCCTGGTCCCTCTCCAGTGCGACGTGACCTCGAAGGAGGACCTGCAGTCCGTCGTCGACTTCATCAAGAACGACACCGGCTACGTCAACCTCGTCGTGGCCAATTCTGGCAGCATCGGGCCCGCCGTCCGGTTCAACCCGGCCCACTCCATCGCGGAGACCCGGGAGACGCTCTTCACCAACTTCTCGATGGAGGAGATGAACGACACGCTGAACCTGAACGTGACGGCGGCCTTCTTCACCATGACGGCCTTCCTCGAGCTGCTCGACGCCGGCAATAAGAACGCCCTCAAGGGCGGCTGGGGCAAGCCGCTCACCGAAGGCAGCGACGTGCCGACCATCCAGAGCCAGGTCATCTTCACGACCAGTATCTCGGCCTTCAGCCGCCACTGGTCCTCTTCTCCGCCTTACTTGACCAGCAAAGTGGCCATTATGCAAGTCACCAAGCACGCCAGCACCCAGCTGGCCAAGTTCGGCATTCGGGTCAATGCCATTGCCCCAGGGCGTAAGTGGATTCTTCCCTAAGTCGGTAGCAGAATGTCGCGAGCTGAATACTTACTTAACATATTGCAGTGTACCCCTCGGACCTGGCGTCAGTGCTGATCAACAACCGCAACCCAGCAGAGGAGTCGTTCGAGGACCAGAGGTTCATCCCCGCGAGGCGGTTCGGCAAGGACGAGGAGATGTGTGGTGCCATCCTGTTCCTTACTAGCCGAGCTGGCAGCTATTCCAATGGCTTCATCCTTACTACTGATGGAGGTCGGTTGTCCGTTATGGGCAGCACCTACTAGAAGGAGGCAGGAAACATTATCTTGAGGCACACTTGCAAGCCTAGGTAGGCAGGGCATTTATTGCAAAACCGCCGCCGGCTACCGAAGCTTTCTTGTGTAGGGGCAAATGGTCCTGTCATACAATTAGAGAAATAGATGGTAACATATGCAGTGGTATATAATAGGAAGGAAGAAAAAATTGTATAACCGAGAAAAGAGGATTGTATGCAAGGTTGGAGGACTAAAGGGGAATTCGAAGAGGAGAGAGCAGGAGAATCAGCTATTGCGATGGCTTTGGCTCCTGTTCATCTACAGGAACATTTACGTGATATGATACACAAACCGCGTTGCACAGCTGCACCTTACGACATTCTACAAAGTCCTATGGACAAATTTGCCTGATGCACATCAGCAATACATATCCTAGCTTGATGGACAGTGACTTACATATGTTGCCTGGCCCTCCAGGACACTGCGGCAGTGGCACGCATAGTACATAGTCCCCCAAACAAGCAAAATCTAACACATACGACCATATCCTGCTGAATACTAGGGATCCCGTCCGCTCTCCCATATATAAGCAGCAGAGAGCCGAATTAGTACTAGGGTCGGTGACGACCTGGGAATCCTCGGTGTTGTATGTTTTTGTCTTTTTGGTCCCCAGCCTGCTTGGTGGGCGTCGCGGGGTTTTTAGGATCACGATGCACATATGGCCACAGCGTCCATAGAGCTTCAAGTCCATCATTGACTGCTGTGGTGGGGCAGCAAAGCTCAATTGGAGCCAATCCAATTGGGTGCTATCTTAGCGTCGAATGATTGGCTGGTGCCGGGGGGTTGCACTACGAAAATATTTCTTAGGTGTGAGCTTCATGGCAATCTCCAGGCGAGAGGTAGGAAGCAGCTATTCTGTCTCTTTTTCATTCCATTCCCCATTGTCAACGACGTTTGACCCCATCACCACCCACTCCTCTCCCTCCTTTTCGGGCGCATTTTCTAATCTTCTTGGTTTCGGGTGCCATTGGTCTTGTCGTCTTTCAATATGTCGGCCGCTTTCCGAACCCTCGCGCCCTTCCTGCGCGCATCCCGCCTTTCTCTCAGAACCGGCAGCACTGCCAACCCTCTGCAGTCGATAAAGTCGCAGAATGTCTCTGCCGCCCTCAACATCTACCGCTCGTACGCCGTCTATGAGCGCTCCAAGCCTCACGTGAACATTGGTACCATTGGTCACGTCGATCATGGAAAGACTACCCTCTCGGCCGCCATCACCAAGCGACAGGCCGAGAAGGGCATGGCCAGCTACCTCGAGTATGGCGCCATTGACAAGGCCCCCGAGGAGCGCAAGCGTGGTATCACCATCTCGACTGCCCACATCGAGTACTCCACCGATAACCGCCACTACTCCCACGTCGACTGCCCTGGTCACGCCGATTACATCAAGAACATGATTACTGGTGCCGCCAACATGGACGGTGCCATTATCGTCGTTGCCGCTTCCGACGGACAGATGCCCCAGACCCGAGAGCACTTGCTGCTCGCCCGCCAGGTCGGTGTCCAGAAGATTGTTGTCTTCGTCAACAAGGTCGATGCCATTGATGACCCCGAGATGTTGGAGCTCGTCGAGATGGAGATGCGTGAGCTTCTGAGCCACTACGGCTTCGAGGGTGACGAGACCCCCGTCATCATGGGTTCCGCCCTGATGGCCATGGAGAACAAGCGACCCGAGATCGGTGTGGAGAAGATCGACCAGCTTCTCGAGGCCGTCGACTCGTGGATCCCTACACCCGAGCGTGATATGGACAAGCCTTTCCTGATGTCTGTCGAGGATGTCTTCTCCATTGCCGGTCGTGGTACCGTTGCCTCGGGCCGTGTCGAGCGTGGTCTCCTTAAGAAGGACTCCGAAGTCGAGCTCGTCGGCAAGGGTGGTGAGATCATCAAGACCAAGGTCACCGATATCGAGACCTTCAAGAAGTCCTGCGACGAGTCCCGCGCTGGTGACAACTCCGGTCTTCTCCTCCGTGGTATCCGCCGCGAGGATGTCCGCCGTGGTATGGTCATCGTCAAGCCCGGCACCGTCAAGGCCCACACCAAGTTCATGATCTCTCTCTACGTTCTGACCAAGGACGAGGGTGGCCGTCACACCGGTTTCCACGAGAACTACCGCCCCCAGATGTTCCTGCGTACTGCCGATGAGTCTTGTGCGCTCTTCCTCCCCGACGACGCCGAGGACAAGAGCCGCATGATCATGCCCGGTGACAACGTCGAGATGGTTGCTCACCTGCACAACCCCATTGCCATTGAGGCTGGTCAGCGTGTCAACGTCCGTGAGGGTGGCCGCACCGTCGCCACCGGTATCATTACCCGCATCATCCAGTAAATCAAAAAGAGATCTACTGGTATCACGAATTTACACATACCTAATCTGTACGAGGGATGGAGCGAGCGGACTTGGTGGGCTTGCTACGACGGAGGGCATGGGAGGCAAGGAGTTTTATTGAGATGATGTGTATATGGACCATGACATGTATAGATGTACAACACCCACCATTGATTTTGAGATGAACTCTCGTGTACATTTTTTGGCTCCAAGAAGCCTAGACATCATGTCATCTCCCCTCTATTCTTGCCTGCGACTTTTTCTCTTGTACTTAGGTCTGCAATGAGGAAAGCCAGACAGACAGAAACCACAAAAAATGAAACAAATTCCAATAAATCCAAACCACAGCCTGTGTCTCCCTCGTGTTCTGAAGTGCAACAATCTGGCTTGCATTGGCAGGCCTAGACTCGTGGACGTTGACATGTGGCACTTTGTACGCACTCGGTCTCGGCAACGGTTTTCGGCGAGGGATAGGGTCCGCCAATCTCGCGTGTGGTACGCCCCAGCAACGTTACGCCTTGACCGAGGATTGGGTCACCATTGCCACTATACCCAAGACGTGATGACAGCAAGTGTTCGCTTCTGTGTATACTTTTGACCCCCTATTATTTGATGTGTGCGTCTGACCGATGTCCATGGGGTTACCCCACAACGAGTCTGTATTATGATGTTTTTCTCTTCAACATGACTATCCTGATGCTGCTTATCTAATTTTTATTTATTTTTTTCATTGGTCTCGCGCTGTTTTTGAGGGCTTGCTTGTTCGGTAGAACGGCAGGCGAGGCGACAAACTACCTGGCTTAGAGACTTGCACTATACGTTCAAAGTATATAGCATACTCCTTCGGTCCATGGCGCCCCTCCGGATAAGAGATCAAGTCGAAGACTCCGACGAGGAGGACCCCAAGAAAACATCGGTGTCGAGGCACGATTTGATCGATTATACGAAACTTTCTGGGTTTACGTCGCTCTGTGAAGAGTAAGTGCCCACCCAAGCTCCGTATGAAAGCATGCTTCCAGTCTCTTGCCCAAACACTCTCCCTCCCCCCTTTTCCCTTGGGCATGGCGGATCACCACCATTCCCGCTCATGGGGATTATCATGTCGTTTTCATGAAACTTGCAAGTGAACATCCTGCTAGAAAGAGAGAGAGGGAGAGGAAGTAAAAAGGTCAATGCAAGATCAATAACCAAAAGCAGGTACGAGGCTCTAGGCGAAGACTTCTGCGCCTGGTCGAACCGTCCAAACCAACTCCAGGACGGCGGGTCGCCCATCGCCATCGACGCCGAGTTTCTGGAGCCCCTCTCTCCGGAGTGGCGCCCTGTCCATACCCTCCTCGTTGTTGCCGTGGTGCTCTGCTTCCTCCTGGGGATTGTCCGGCCCTTTTCCCCGTCGGCAAAGAGCCAAGCTTTCACACGGTGTCGGGGCTGCTGCTGTCAGAGAAGAAAACACCAAGTCGCGAAACCCATGGACTACACACTGAAGGAAAGCTTTGGGTGGGTAGCTGCAGGGTGGGACGGGATGTCGGTTGGCATAGGGCCGTCCAAGGGACCTTGAGAAAGAAGGAAGGGCCGGTGTAAGGTCGTTACGTCTAGCAAATAGGTTCATATTTGAGGGAAGAGGAAAGGGGAAACGTTCGGTGGCATACATGTACATGCACATGGCCAATGAAGTTCTGTACCTAATTTCGTGCCTTCCTAAAAAGAAAACAAATACTTATTACCTACACCTACCTCCACGACTGAGAGTTATGTTCCCAGTCTTGTTAGTGCCCATACTTGTGTAGGTAGAAACATGACCTCGGGTGTTCAACGCAGGGATATTGCACTTATCTGCAAATCGTAGTTGTGGATGATGAACGTATTAGTTAGGAGGTCTCGGGAAGGAACCACGTTTGATGTTCTGTTTGTATTTAGCACAGAAACCAGGAAGGTGCTTCCCGGCCCATGACAAACGGTGCATGGCGCTTGAAACTCGAGCATGAACAAACGCAAGCATGGGGCTTCTGCGCCGAGGTGCTCTCCTCATAATTCCTTCTCAAGCTTCCATCAACAACTTTGACTTGTTCGTGGGCCAGTTCGGCATCACGAAGTTGTGACGCCCTCTTAGACGTCGTCTTCTGCTTCTGATCTTCCTTCAACAAGCAGCATAGGCAGCTGTTCGTTTGCCAACATGGGGCTGTTCAATGACTACCAGTGCGGTACATGCTGGAAATCCTTCGTCACCTGGCGGGCTCGTGATAACCATGTCAACTCGACTGGACACCAGTGGCCCGACTACGAGTGCGACACATGCTCCCGCAACTTCGGGTCCGAGTCAGCGCGCTTCCAGCACATGGACCAAATGGACCACTTCGCGCATGTTTGCCGATGCTGTGAATCGTCATGGCCGACCGAGGACCAGTTGACTAAGCACCAGCATGAGGATCACTACTACTGTGAGGAGTGTGACAGGGAGTTCATGAACTACAACAACTTGATGCAGGTCAGTATTCATCAATCCTTGTAACGGATATACAAAGGAGTGATTTGACATGCTAACCAAGTCGTCACCACAATTATAGCATCTCCGCTCCCGTGTCCATCTAGGCCAGACCATCAAGTGTCCTTTCTGCAAGAGCAACTGGACCACAGCCGCGGGTTTGACACACCACCTCGAGTCCGGGTCCTGCCCGGACGCTCGCGGGGCTAATCGCGACACGATCTACAAGTTTGTCCGCAGCAAGGACACAGGCGGCGTCATCACCAAGAACCTGGTCGGCTATTATGGGTCGAACCAGTACGAAGCCAACGAGCAGTCGTATAACCCCTATCGCGGCGGCTACGAGTGTTACCTCTGCCATCGACTCTTCAGCTCGCTGTACGGATTGAATCAGCACCTGAACTCTCCAACCCGTAAGTGCCTGTTCATCTCGCTGCTGAGCTTGGTCAGCTGGAAGACAGGCCATTTGCAATGTAGATGTGAGGATGGGATTGCATGAGATAACATGTAAAGACATGACCAATACCACTAACGCCGGTTACAGATCAGCAAGCCCTTTATCATTGCCCCAACCGCGGCTGCGGCAAGGAGTTCAAGTCGCTTGCGGCTATCATCAACCACCTCGAGAGTGAATCATGTGGCTTCACCCGCTTCGATAGAGTGCAACATGGAATCCAGGATATTGTGAGCGGGGACAGACTGATCAAGTTCTGAAGGTGATATTTATTTTCTTTCTCTGGGACAGCAAGTGGCATTGCTATGGTTACTGTCCGATAAGAGTCGGTAGCTGCATATATTTGCTGTCAGATGCAATTAGGGACTGACGACATCTACTGAGCTGAAGTTGATAATAGCATGGGAATCAGGCGCTTCGGCGATATGAAGAGAGGAAGAGAGTGTAGCCATACAATTTGATCCAGCCACTTTTTACATAAATAGTAACTCAGAGCTGAATGAAAATTGCCAAGACATAGGCGAAATCATGAACATTTTCACAATTATGACGAGCGTAGACTTTTGGATCAACGGTCTCATCAATCTCTCAGTAAGCAACGATAACGAAGCCTAAGCAACGTGCCTCCTGTCATGGCCGACACCCCGGTCTTTCACACATGTCATTCCCACCGAGCGCGGCTCGAGACTCGAGAGAAAATCGTATGATGGTAGGTTGTCATCAAAAATCCATATGCATTGTCGTGGTGTACTAGCTTGACCCTATCGCAGTCTTGGCTATTCCATTCCACGAAGCCCAACAACCCGTCCAGTATTTGTAGGGTGAATGCACCAGGGGTAACCGTAGAGCCCTTTTTATTCCCCTTGCGAGATCAGAAACCGACCAACTCCATATCCGCGAACGTTGTTCGTGTCGTAGATGACTAGATGCAAGAGAGACGATGGAATGGGACGAGTAAAAGACATGTTGGTCTTTGTTTGGTTGTTTAACGGTGCTGTCCAGGATGTTAGTATTCCGGCGTGTTCTCTCGATTTCCCTCGTGCACCGAGGGACGATGCGCGGTGGTGTCTCGCGACTCGACTCATTTCGTACCTTGACAAAGCCAATGTCGGCAGCCTTCTCACGGAAGCACTGACGGCAGATGTTGAGGCCGTACTTGCGGATCAGACCAGCCTTGTGGGTGCAGACACGGCTATAGCGAAGAAGGGTAGGTTAGTACGAGGTTCCCTTCTTGTCATGACACTGTTCCCCCATCGTCCAGTCCATTCTTGAATTTTTTGACATAATCTTCCTCCTCCCTCTCTAACAACGGGAAACGTACCAGGCACGGGCGCCCTTGCCGTAGGTGCGGGGACGAGAGTTCCAGACGGTTTCGTGAGACATGTTGGCGGTTGTTGGTGATGCAGCTGGTCACGTAGACTGAGCTTGCTCTGGGCGGGATTGTACGGTTGCGGGTTGGCGAGGTGTCTGGCGTTGGGCGTCGGTCGTCGATTGTAGATCGGGAGTGGAAAGTCGAAATGTTCGCGCAAATGGCCTTTTTTTGCAAAATTGGGTTGTGGGAAGCCACCACGCCAAGTGCCTGGGTCAGTGCTTTTGCGGACAGGGGCTGGTGCTTGGTGGGGGGGCTTTTGCTAGGTGTGGCTAGAGGGGGATTGGCAGATACATCCCTATGGCTGTGCAAAATTCAGATGGACGACCTTATCTTATCAGCGACACCCCACCCCAGCCCCCTGCCTGGGCTGGTTTGGTTGAATCGATTCAATGTTGCCCGCCACTTGGAGCAACGCCACTGCTTACAAGGGGCCGGGTCGTCATCCATTCAAGAGCTCGGGAGCTTGGGCCCAGCAAGTTGACAGCTTGCCTCCAGGAGGGTCTGCCGCCATCACTGCATGCCCATTTCTCAGCTTTTGTAACAGAGCCGGCTCTTTTTCTATATACCTGCTGCAGCACCCCGCGCTTTTAGACGTGGTTTTTCTCGTTTCGATATTTCTGAACCAATCTCCTTGACATATCAATTCATCGGCCCTTTTGTGACCTTTGCATCAAGATGGTCCTCCTCAAGAGCCTCGTGCTCTCCGGCCTCGCTGCCGCCGTAGCAGCCAAGTCT
The DNA here is from genome assembly GCA_006503535.1 of Arthrinium phaeospermum. Lineage (NCBI taxonomy): Eukaryota > Fungi > Ascomycota > Sordariomycetes > Amphisphaeriales > Apiosporaceae > Arthrinium > Arthrinium phaeospermum. The sequence continues at coordinate 4,313,512 of QYRS01000001.1, read as the reverse complement.
GCCGTCCTTGACCTCATCCCCGACAACTTCGACAAGGTCGTCCTGAAGTCGGGCAAGCCCACACTGGTCGAGTTCTTCGCGCCGTGGTGCGGTCACTGCAAGAACCTCGCTCCCGTCTACGAAGAGCTTGCTGGCCTCTTTGCCGCCTCTAAGGATGTCCAGATTGCCAAGGTCGATGCCGATGCTGAGAAGTCCCTCGGCAAGCGATTTGGTGTTCAGGGCTTCCCTACTCTCAAGTTCTTCGATGGAAAGAGCGACAAGCCCGAAGACTACAATGGCGGACGTGACCTGGAGAGCTTGACCAAGTTCATCACCGACAAGACCGGCGTCAAGGCCAAGAGAAAGTTGGAGATGCCCAGCCAGGTTAACATGTTGACGGATGCCACTTTCAAGGAGATCATTGGCAGCGAGAAGAACGTCCTTGTTGCTTTCACTGCTCCCTGGTGCGGTCGTACGTATAACCTCATTATTTCTGGATCGCTTCGTTGTTATGCTAATTATGTTGATAGACTGCAAGAGCCTGGCTCCTACCTGGGAAACCCTGGCCGAGGACTTCATCCTCGAGACCAACGTCGTTGTTGCCAAGGTTGATGCCGAGGCTGAGAACAGCAAGGCTACCGCTTCGGAGCAGGGCGTTACCTCGTACCCGACCATCAAGTACTTCCCTGCCGGCTCCAAGGATGGCGAGGCCTACAACGGTGGCCGATCCGAGGCCGACCTCGTCGCCTTCCTCAACGAGAAGACCGGCACGCACCGTGTTCCTGGCGGCGGCCTTGATGCCACTGCTGGTACCATTGGTCTCATGAACGAGATTGCCATGAAGTTCGCTGCTGGCGGTGCTGCGCTGGCCGACCTGTCCGAGGAGGCTAAGAAGGCTGCCGCTGGTCTCTCCAAGGATGCTCAGTACAAGTACGCCGAGTACTACGTTCGCGTCTTCGACAAGCTGTCCAAGAGCGACACCTATGTCGCCAAGGAGCTTGCCCGCCTGGATGGTATCCTCAAGAAGGGAGGCCTGGCCCCGGCCAAGGCCGATGAGCTCCAGAGCAAGACCAACGTCCTGCGCCAGTTCCTCAAGGATGTGGCCGAGAAGGTCACTGGCGAGAAGGACGAGTTGTAAACAAGGGTCAAAACACTCACGAGTGACTGCGCACCCCTTTGACGATACGATGATGACGAGAAATGCATTAGGCATGGTGATGCCTATTCTTGACACAAAGCCAATACAATAAGATCATATCCATATGTACCGCATTCTAAACACAAAGCAGTCGCCCGTGATCCAAACTCCCCAACGCCCCGTTGGTAGCCCGCCCTCCTGTAGTGTGCCCCTTAATTAGGTCGGTTGTAATGAGTGTATTGAGCGACTCATGGTTTTGATGATGAGGCCGAATCGCTTGCTTGGTTGGCTTTTAGTGCGGATTCGAGGTTATCCAATCTTCGCGACATCTCGTCCACTATAATGATGCGCATTAGAACCCATAAATTGCAGCTTTCGTCTGGTACGCGGGTGGGGAGTCCATACTCTTTGCGAATATCTCGCTGGAGACACCGGCGAACTTATTGGATAGGGAGTTGAGCAACTCCTCGACTACAACAGTCAACTCGTCGGAAGGCTACATAGAGTCTCTCGTAAGTATCTGGTTCCAAAAGCGCGGGTTTGCTCAAGTTATGACATGACGTACAGTTCCGTCTTTGTTGGTGTTTGCAGCGCTGGTGTTGTTGGACTCGGGCTTCTTGGACGACATCTTTGCGCAATTGAAGGGCGTGGGTATTGGACAGAGTGGTTATGTGTGTAGCCGGTTCTTGTCTTCTTCAATTGTTGCGCAATGTTCGCTTGTTATGTTGGTAGGTGGTCGCGTGTCGATTCGCAGGTGACTGACTCGGATGGGGTGCTATGTTACTCTAGAGAGTGCGCAATCGATTGAACAGCCGAAAACGCGAGCGGGACGCTGGATCTGTACAAGTATGCGCCTGCTTGCTCTTAAAACCCCTGCTGCTGCTCAGTGTTAGCCGCTGCGAGACCCCTGAAGATTGGGGTGGGTCGGGGGTGGTCTCTAGCTCGGGCAAGTGCACCGACAAGCCGGTGACTTCACTTACTGAGCTGCAGCTCATAGGTAGGGCCCCCATTAGCAAACTCAAGGTACACCACGCGACACAACCGTCCTATCCTTGAAGTGCTCACAGCATATCTAATTCCTAGGAGATATTGCGTTATAGTCTGCTAGGACGGGTCACTGCTCCCTAGATCCCCTCGACCTAGGCGCCACATATTGTTCCTTTCTTTCCGAGGGAGCTACGATGCCCACCACCCGGTAATCCTACTCCCCCTCCCCTCCGTGTGGCCATGCCTCCTCCGCAAGACAATGCCCGTGTTGTCTTCCTCGTCATCCTCCTCTTCTGGGTCGCCACGAGCCCCGACAACGGCCCTGGCTTCGTCGCCGCACCCTCCCTGACCCGCGCCCGGCTCGCGCGCCAGCGCCATGCGCACGGCGTCCTGAACACGACGGACTGGGGCGCCTTCGCCCCCCACCTACACCTCGACGACCCGCCGCCGCCGCCGCCCGACCTCGAAAACGGCGGCAACATCACGCTCCCGACGGGCTATCTCAACCTGACGGGGTTCCGCAAGGAGGACGGGCTGGCGTGGGACGACCTCGGCCGGTTCAAGAGCCGCTGCGAGGCGTGGAGCCACAACGCCGTCGGCGACCCGGGATCCCAGTCGCCCGTCTGGCAGAATGTCTCGGGCGTGGTCAAGGGGCCCTGGGTCCGGCGGGATGCTTCGGTGTACCGCGACCATTCGAACTACAACTTGACGGCCATGACGCCGAACATCGAGTGGGTGGGCCGTCAGGCCGACTGGCTCCGCAACGCTACGGGAAGCGAGGGCAAGATGATGCTGCGGATCGAAGACGAGGAGGACGCGGGCACAGAGCCGGAAGCGCCAAAATCCAAAGGACTTATGCCGGTCGAGGTGATTGCGCGCGAGGTCTCCGCCACGGTCACGATAGACGACGACGAAGGCACGGGCGCCACCTTCGACATGCGACTGCATGGTGTGCACTGGCCCCGGCAGGGAGCATTGCTCTTGACGACGACCAGCGAGAAGTTTGCGGGTATCTTCGGCCTCCCGCACTTTACAACGCGGCAGGACTTCTACGAGTCTAGCAAATCGCTGCTGAACAGGACTTTGGACGAAGTGCTGCAAAGAAAGGAAAAGCGCACATTTAGCGATCCCACCAACCCCTGGGCGGCAAGCATCGACTCTCCCGGGGAAGGCTGGACTCCGGCACCTCACTGCGAGTACATCATGTACATCCAGATTCACCCGCCGGACAAAGACATTTTGCAGGTCGACCCTACGCTCACCGGGCCCGAGGATACGGCACAGGCGATCGCGGATCTGGAATACGAGCTCCGCTTCCCTCGGGGTGCCCCTCAGCAGCGCCACCCCAAGCTTCAGATGTCTGCCGTCGTCTATTCTCCCGACTGCGCCTACTTCCTCGAGACAAGGGGGCCTCCGGAGTTTCCGCCAGCAGACGGGCTGCACCTTGTTGGTTGGAAGCAGGAGTTCTGGCTACATAGCGTGAGCACCTGGCTGCTGGGCTTCGCTTTTGTCATCTTTTGCCAGGTCCAGCTACTCAAGATGCAGATCAAGGAGACTTCGACACCATCAACCTTGGGTCGTGTCAGTTTCTACACCGCGAGCATTATACTGCTAGCGGACGGCATCACCTTTCTTGGGTCCTCCGCTTGGAGTCTGTCGGCATCGACTACTATGCTGCCATCGTTGGTTGTCACTGTCGCATCGTTTCTGTCAATGATTGTATCCGTCGCCTTTCTTGTCGAGATATTCAAAGTTCAAGAGCCCGAATGGAGGCGACAGGAAAGAGAGAGGCAGCGCATATCTGCCGCAAATACACCGAGGCCTCCTGAGACTCCGGTAAATACCACCACGACCACACCACCCAACGCGAACGGAGACGCGGTTCCGAATACTATTTTATCCACCGCCGCCCGGCGCGCAAACCCAAGACCACCATCACCACCTATTATCATACCGTCTGACCAAGACATTGACGCCGAGATCGAAGAGGTTACGAACGGTACAACGGCAGCTGGGTTACCTACTCCTGCAACAGCTGCTAACCCGACTCCTGCACCACCAGCGGGCCCGACAGTGAGCACCATTTTTGGCCGGTTCATCCTGATCGGGATTGGCATCTTGTTCCTGTCCCTTGCTGCGATCACCTGGCGCCCGCATATTCGCACTACCTATTTTAACCTGCTCGCTTTTACCTACCTCTCCCTCTGGGTGCCCCAGATCTACCGCAACATCTACCGCAACTGCCGGCGCGCCTTCTCGTGGCGCTTCGTCGTGGGCCAGAGCGTGCTGCGGCTCCTGCCCATCTCCTACTTCTACACGGTCAACGACAACTTCGCGTTCGCCGAACCCGACTGGACCGCCTTCACCGTCCTCGCCGGCTGGCTCTGGGTCCAGATCTGGATCCTCGTGGGCCAGAACGTGCTGGGCCCCCGCTTCGGGCTGCCCAAGGACTGGATGCCCGAGGCCTGGGAGTACCACCCCATCCTGCGCGAGGATAACGTCGAGAGCGGCGGCCTGCCCATCGGGCTTGTGTCGGTTTCGGCTCCCGGTAGCCCATCGCTGGAGCGGAGGAAGAGCGGAGATGGGAACAGCGGCAACGGCAGCGCGGGCGGGAAACAAGCGACAAAGATACACGTTATCGACTGCGCCATCTGTCGCGAGGTTCTCGAGGTCCCCGTCGTCAAGGCGGGCGAGGCAGATCCCGCGACTGTCGGAGGGGTGGCGGGCGTTTTCGCCAGGAGGGTTTACATGGTCACGCCGTGCCGGCACATCTTCCACTCGGAATGCCTCGAGGGGTGGATGCGGTTCCGGCTGCAGTGTCCCATCTGTCGTGAAGAGCTGCCACCGTTGTAGATAGATAGACAAACAGGTGTCCAAAACTTGGGGACAGATGGGGATGCCATCTCGCCTCGTTTACATAACGAAATACTTACTTAACCAGCCAGCGGAAATGGAATTGAAACAATCAATTATATGCAACATGTACATGGCCCAAAGTGAATTATTTGATGACTTGTTAATTAAACTCCGCGCGTTTTCTTTCGTAACGCTCCAAGGCAAGGCTTGCTTCTCAGCTTTGGCAATTGCGTCAAGTCGCATTTGCCATCAGGCTCGACGTTTTGTAGGCATGAAGCCAGCCAGTCATGAAGACGAGACTGACTTGACTGCCTGGATTCTTCTCGAGGCAAGGGAAACCAAACGAAATTAAGATCCTACGACTATTTATTTGGTCGTGAAATGGAGGGACGGGTAATGACTGTGGAAAGGCTCCAACCCAGGCCTCGCAAAAAACGAAAGCAGAAATTCGACAAGCAGTACGCGCTTGCCAATGCGAGTGCCACGCAGGTTGTATCTCATCAGATGCTGGCCGATTCCAGGTTTTCGAATTTTCCATTCGAAAATAAATCGGCAGCAACAAGACTGGCATGGGGACGATGTGCGGCGAGGTCAGCATCTCACGTCGAGCAAAGAATGGCTTCTTCTTCGCGGCCGAGGACGAACCCCAGCGAGCAATGAAAAAGATAAAAAAGACAGCCTGTCAGACGTCCACCACCACCCACCCCGGCCGCGCGCCCGAAGGCAGACCGCAGCAAATCGGGGTCGAGATCATCAAATACTTTCTATACAGCTGTTTTACGGCCGCCGCCCTTGCGGGCAGTGCGAAAGTGGGAGCAGTCGAGAACGACCACCTTTTGAGAAAAGGCTTCACTCTTGAGTGGCGGGGATAGGAATCATCAACCAGGGTCGGATCTGTAGCTGTTTTGGAGAAAACAGAGATTGGGACAAACACTATAGAAATGATTCTTTAGAGTATTGTCGACATGAAGAAGAAAAGAGAAAAGGAAATCGAAAGGAAGGGAGGGAGGGAAGGCATTTATAGAGGGAGAATCCAGGCTGGGTGGGTCCGCGCAGTCTGCGGATCAGCCAATCCCATCCATTCAATTTTTTGGTGGGGCCTTGGCCCTCAAGGTGCCCAAAGGTGCCTGAGCAAAAACTGATTTTTACTGCAGGTACCCGCTATCCAATGGGCCTGGACGCAAAAACTCAGGCAGGAACCAGGGTTCGGCACTTGCTTGACACTGCACTTGCCTGACTTACACCTAAGGTAGGTAACCTTTGCCTTACACTTCAGGTTGTTCTTGGGATATTTCCAGGTTGATTTGGTAACTACGTCTGCCTAACCTGGCTGATTCGAATGTGACAGCTGGTTTGCAAACGAACCTGTCAAACCCAACTGCTCCAACTCTGCGTTTTTGCTTCTCAAAGACGTCCCCCTAGCCCTTGCCGGAAGCTTTCCTAATCTGCTCCAATCTGCGTAGAGTTAGTAATTATTATGTGCAGATTCCTGCCTGTTCCATAACTATGGCAGGCTTAACCCAGTAGCTACGTGCTGGGCTCTGGCATAATAACGTAATAGCACCTGTTCAACGCCGGCTGCCGAGTGTTGGCGTCGAAAAGATCCTTTCAGCGGCTTCTTGATTATCACGAGGTTGAACCTTGGTGGGCAACTTTTTTCTCGATTCCGCCTCATGTCCAAAGTTACCCTCGTACAACAACAGGAAATATCGAGCATGCAGGATTTCTTCATGCTGGATAGTCAGGCTGACTGACAACGAGTCTTTGGTGGTTATCTCCCGTCATTCCATAACATATCTCACTTCGGATTGACTTCTCATGCTAAATCAGTTCAGAGCAATTTTGTAGACAGATCGTGTATCATTATTTCAATAGCCCATTAAACTAGGTACAAGTTGACGCCATACACCATGATGGGTATCAAAAGACAAAATTTGTCCAAAGCATTATCCGTGCTTCCGTGCCCCGTTTGGCGCTTTATCTCCTCCTGTTATCCGACGACCCCGTAGCCGGCTTCCACTCGTGGTGGTGCTGCCCCTTGGTCGGGCCGCCGACGGGGTCGTCCTGGCGGTCGAACATGTGCTGGCCGAAGTAGTCGAGCTGGGCCTCCATGAACTGGGTGGGCAGGGCGGTCGAGGTCTCGTACTTGTAGTACTCGAGGCACTGGCTCATGCTGGGGACGAAGCCGTCGGCCTCGAGCGCCTGCAGCACGACGCTCTTGAGCGCCGGGTAGTTCTGTGTCAGCTCGCGCGCCACCTCGGGGTTGCCCAGCACGTCGTCGACGTCGTGGTCGGGGCGCGCGTACGCCCGCTCCAGGACGATGTCGGTGATGTGCTCGGCCCGGATGATGCAGCCGCCGCGCCAGAGCTGCAGCACGTTGCGGTAGTCCAGCCCCCACTTCTCCTTCTTGTCCTTGGCCCGGATCAGGTCCAGCCCCTGCGCGAAGCACGTCAGGAAGCAGAAGTACGTCGCCATGTGCAGCTGCTCGAGGAACTTCTGCTTCGAGGCCACCGACAGCGGCTTGGGCTCGATGCCGCCGCCCGCCGACTTCTTGTTCTTCTTCCGCCGGCCCAGGTCCGCGGACGCGCAGCGGAACAGGTGCGCCGCCAGGATGGAGGAACAGGGCACGTGCAGCATAACGGCCTGCTCGCAGGTCCATGTGCCCGTCCCTTCCTCCTCGTCCACGTCCTGCACGACCTTGTCCCGTACCGAGTCGAGCACGTACTTCCCGTCTTTGCCCTTGGCACTCTGCACGTCGACGCCAATGGCGACGAGGAAGCAGCCCGAAAGCGGGCCTGAGGCGTTCCACGCCTTGAAGACGTCGCGGATCTCGTCGTTGCGGAGACCCAGACCCCTGGACATCATCAGCCACGCCTCGGCCAGCACCGACATCATGCCCTGCTCGATGCCGTTATGGACCATCTTGACGTAATGGCCGCTGCCTCTGGGGCCGACGGGCATCACACAGGGCCGCCCCTTGCTGTCCTTGGCTGCCACCTTCTGGAAAAAGGGCATCATCAGCTTCAGCGCCTCGGGTTTCCCGCCGGGCGACATGGAGGGCCCCGCACGGGCGGCCTGGTAGCCGCCCGAGACGCCGCACCCGATGTAGTGGATGCCCTTGGGCTCGAGGTCCCTTTGCCTCCGCTCCGTGTTGGTCCAGTGCTCGTTGCCGCAGTCGACGATGATGTCGCCCTTCTTGAGGTAGGGCTTGAGGCCCTCGACGCACTTGTCCGCGGGCTCGCCGTGGGGCGTGCTGAACACGAACACCTTGGGCTCGCCCTTGGTCTCGATGGCCTTGCAGACGGCCTCGTAGCTCTTTTCCGGCACCACCATCCTGTCCAACTTGATGTTCTTGGCCTGCTTCGCCAGCGCGTCCATGTTCGCCTGGCCTGGTTGATGTTGTTAGCCTCATCTCATGGGACCTATGACAGGCACCCCCTTTACTCTTTTTTGTCTGCACCTCGGCCAAAAGGGAAGGAGAGGCTTACTTGGGTCGAAGAAATGCACCTCGGCTCCTTTCTCAGCATACAGAAGCGACATCATCGCGCCCATGCTTCCTACTCCGAACATCCCCAGCTTCTTCACGTCCAACCCGGAATTATTGCTTGCCATGATGATGATGTGAGGAGCTCTCTCCGAATTACAAGGTTGTTAATTGGGTAAATGTGTTTTTTCAAAAGATAATCAACCAAAAATTAGCTTTATTTGAAAATATATGAAATGCAAAAGGTGTAGTCATGCCACACAAAGGGGTTCATGTTTTATATATTCTTTTGGCCACTATTCGATCATTCGCCTACCTGTTTCTTCGTCGAATGTTACGTAGGATCGCTGGTCGTGACGGAGCAGTCTAGACTCCTGACGTCAAGAGGGTCGCCCTAAAGTGTGCACAGTTCAGACTTGCCCACCCTTTTCTTATAAATCCGGCTGGGGGAGTTTCCCATCAGGAGGCTCGCTCCTCGTTGATGCGGCCGCATTTCCCAGAAGAGCCCAGAGAAATCGCATGGCCATTTGCCAGACATTCGGTCCTTTCGCGTTTCCGGAAGAAGCATCCTGGAGTTCCGGCTTCGCCATGTTACGATGTTGGTGCGGGCCCCGCTTGCAAGCGGCTGACGTTGACAAATGCCAGCACCGTTAGTCCGCAGCTCGCAGAAGCTGGAGCGAGAGGCCATTCCGCAGTGAGCTAGGTGTCAAACAACTCACATGGAGGGTCTGCCATAATGTTGGGGATTATATACTTGGCGTAAGGCCATAACAGAGGTGTGTGCAGTAGTGTGTGCGTCTCCTGGTGGCCTCGTGGCATGGCGCTGGGGGAAAGGAGCTAGAAGGCGCGACGCTTGCACTTTAGCGCAGTTGATTGAATACCCCCCAACAGCATTGCTGCTTTTGCTGACATTGCATTGGCTCATTGGACACGGCGACGTGGGGCTCGAGAAAGAGTGAGGGCATGTCGGATCAAACAAGCCGAGACGGGCGCCGGCACGGCAGCCGGGGGGTGTAGCTACGGGAGCGGTCACGGGGTCTGCTTTGTGGCCTTTCGGCGGCGATGCTTATTTTTCAAGTGTGGATGTATGGAGAACTCGTCGGTTGGTCTGCGCACGCAAGACATGAAATCAGTTCATCCTGTGGAGAGAGCCCATAGAATGAACGTGTTCTAGCAAGAAGCATATTTTTCTAGTCGTCTTTTCCCTCTTCTTTCTATTCTTGTTCTGGCAATTGTCAAGCGGCCGTAGAAATACGCTGTGTTTTGCCCATTATCAGCAGGATGAAACAAACCTCTTATCCGGTATAACTCGGTTTTTTTTTTAATGAAAATTATGTGTATGAGCTCATGAGGCCTAATTGGTACCCATTGGTTTGGAACAGTAGCTTTCGATCTGTTAGGGAATTGACCCGTTTATTCTCAAATGGGCTTGCTGCTTGGACGACACAAATTGGCGTGTTCGCAGTTCCCGGTGTGGCTGATCATTTTCGATTACCAAAATAGTGGCGTGTTGTGTGATTTCCATCACATCAGCCTGCGCCATTTCAGCAAGCTTTCTTGGCCGAAAAGCCAAGCCCTGGTAGCCGGAGCTTTTTCAGCGCCGATCGATTAGATGCAGACCTTTCCCTCGCGCCTTGCCCGAATTGGCTTTACATCGCGAAATCGGGCGGGATGACGACCGTTTCCACCCAGTTGGGATGGCCACTCGTAGGGATTGAAGGAAGGCTGGCGCTACTTCGCTTCTCCTGGCGCCTTCCGTGGAGGGGGCGCTTGGGGTACATCAGCCTCACCGGCAATGTGGTCCCATCACCTTCCTCCCTAGTAGTACTGTAAACGGCACAAAGGACCAGTCATGATGCAATCGTGACTGCAGGCGCCATCTCGTTTCTGGGCCAAATCGCGGCCTGGCACAAGACGGCGGCATCTTGCCCAAACTACGCCACGACCTGGCAGTTGGTGTTCCATGAGGAAATCAGTCCATGAGTTTACGCACAAAAAATAGGGTTTGCCTCTTTTCCTTTGCAATTTTTGTCTTCGCGGAGTCCACGGCTCACTCAGCATTTTGGCTTGCCTAAACGAGAAACCAATTCGAGTCAGAGACTCCTGTCAACAGTTCAAGCCTGATGCCACCTATGTTTTTGAATGCAGTTATTTATTCACGCTGCGATGATACTAACTGTGGAAGCCAAGCCTCGGTCTTACTGAAAATAGACCCGGAGCCGGGTTGGTATAAGTCTGCGATGATACGAGCCGCCTCTGCCTAGATTAATGTCGATCTGCACTCCGCCCAGCCGCTATACTGGGACACATTTGATGATAGCAACACATCACTCCCGAAGGTCACCACCTGATTAGACCCGGACTCAAGACCGCGTACCAAAGGCAAGAAGCAGAGAATTCGACTAGAGGCCATTGCCGTGGTGCGGCGTTTGAGTGAGACTTCAACTCCGTTGTGCTAGAACAACAAGCATAGACTCAACCTACTTGAAGCAGGTACGCACTGGGGGGTTTTGGTGTATGGCATACCTCCTCGCCCCTGAGCAGGCCCACACACATCATTCAACACCACAACACGCATCGGAATTCATGCAGCAGTGTGTGTGGTGGTGGCAGTTTAGACTTTCTTGGCCGCATCCAGCACGTTCAGCCATCTTTCGTCCCAACCCAAACCTGCCATCCCAAGCCTTGCACAGCATTAGCTTCCTGCGTTCGTGCTGATCTCTGAACTATCCAATAGCTTCTTTCGGTCCGCTCTGTCGATCAACTGTTCCCGTCGTGCTAGATGCATGTTAGATCCGAACTAGGCAATCTCAGCCATCTCACTTATGGAAGCCTGCAGATTCGATATGCAGGTAACATTATGGATTCAAAACAGAAGTCGGCTAGCCTTGGCTCATGAATCCATGAGATCATCTGGCGGCATGCCCAATCTCATAGTCTCGGTCGTCAGGCTTGGCCTGTCAAAGATGTTGTGGCTCGCTACGCGTCGTGTCGTGCAGTCCGTGTTCAAGGTGGGTGTCTTAAGCCTATAAGATAAACGTGCTTCCTGTCGATCAAAACGGAACAGATTTCCCCTCAGCACAGTCGTTCTAGCCCTTAAGCCCATCTCTCCTCCTCTTCCTCCTCATACTCTCCTCCTTACAGATCATCAGCAATGGGTGCGAAACACTTCCTCCGCGCATGCGCGCTGGCTTCTCTGGGCGCCGTTGCCCTTTCCAAGCCTGTCGAGAACCAGCGGAGCGCTGCTTTCGCCGAAGCGCAGAAGCTGGCCGACCCTACCTATGGGCCCGTTCCGGGCGAGGACCCCATCTTCAACACCTACTGGGGCAAGACACCGACGTGGCCTGGAAACCTGACAGACGCCATCCTGCCTACGAAGAAGGGTGCTCCCGGGGTCGACGACCAAGTCTGGCAGAACCTGTTAGCTGCGGAATGGATCATCTTCAGCTTCTACCAACAGGCCGTTGAGATGTTCAACGAGTCGTCCTTCATCGCGGCCGGCTACCCCAACACCACCTACAAGCGTGTCCAGGAGATCCGGAATAACGAGGCCGGCCATCTCCGCATCTTCCAGAACCAGATCTCCGAGACTTCGGTCAAGCCGGGATCTTGCAAATACAACTTCCCTTACAACGACCCCGTCTCCTTCCTCGCTCTCGGCACTGTCTTAGAGATCTCCAGCATGGCCTTCCTCACCGGCCTGGTGCAGCAAGTCAAGCTCGACACGGCGAAGGGCGCCATGCTCGCCATCGCCGAGACGGAGACGCGCCACGAGGTCTGGGCGCTGATGGACATCTGGAAGGTGAACCCCCTGGGCGGCCCCTCGGACACCGTCTTCCCCTACGCCAACGAGGTCCTCAGCAGCACCAGCAACCTCGTGGTCCCCGGCAGCTGCCCCAAGGAGAACCCCGAGTACCCCACGCCGAGCCAGCACCTGCCCGCGCTCAGCGCCAGCAAGGACACCAAGTCGCTGGCGCCCGGCTCGACCATCGAGCTCGCCTTCAACGACCCCAAGAACCAGCCCAAGTTCGCCAAGGGCCAGCAGTACTACGCCGTCTTCTTCCACGGCATGGCCAACGAGACCGTCCCCATCGACACGTGCGACTGGCCCGCCAAGAGCATCCGGGTCACCATCCCCGCCAAGTTCGAGGAGAAGGGCGTCATTGCCGCCGTCGTCGCCGACACCCCCGGCGCCCCGACCAAGGAGACCATCGTTGCCGGCCCGGGTATCATTCTCGAGCAACCCGAGCCTCTCGGTGTCAAGCTGCTCTAAACGAGCTGTGTAAATATACTCTCTGTTTTGATGAAGGGGGACATGACCACATACACTCGAACACACTTCTATTGGACATTTTGCGGAGTTGTACTATATACCCTAGAGTTTATAATCCTTAATGCTTAAGCACATTTGTACCAGTTATGTTACACTCTACGATGCCTGCCCTTTGTGACTTGTATGATGTTCTTTCGCCGTTCGTGATTATCGTACTTGATTGAAAGGCAGATATAACCGGTCTGCCTCTCACCTTGACGTTCGTGGCACAAGTCTTGCTCGACTACGTTATCATTTTCGAATAAATTCAACACGGTTACTCTGAGGCTGGAGTGAACGCTGAGAGGCCTGCAAGGCAACCCAAGCCAGAGGGCAGTCCGGACTGCGCATCTGACTTTCGCCGCTTGTCAAGCTGCGATGTGAGACCCGAGAGCGAAAGTCTCTTGCAGAAATCTAAGATTAGCCAAGCCCTGTTCCTGAGCAAAGAAGAGAAAAAGCAAGTTTTAAGTTGTGCGCCACGCGCCGGCGGTCGTACGAGACAGGAAGGCAGTGAGTCCCCTCCCCCTGGCTCCTGGTCTATTATCGATTACCTGCATGTCGTGGATGTTTCTTGGTTTGGTGTGTTTGTTGTTTTGTTTTGTTATGTCTTACAGTTTTGGGGGCAACTCATTTCAGTAAAAGTGACTTCAAGTTCGCACCCGCTTCGCTTTTGGGTTGGGGTCACTTCGTCTCCTTTTCTGGAGGGACTGGTACTGTGTTTCGTTTGGAACACACGTCAACTTTATCAACTATTATTACCCTCTTCGGTGGCGAGAGTTCATGTTGCCCGGCTGGCAAATCGCATATGTGGAAGCGTCTATTGGCGTACTTGAAAGACCACTTGGATATGATTGATCGTAGATTGATAATGAAGCAGTTCTCTTGGCGACATACCTGTAGGTCGCAGTAATGCCATAGGCTCTCACTCGCTCGCCTGTAAGATTGTCCATATGTACAGCGCAGCTAGCCTCCGAGACTCTTCTTCTTCTTCTTCTTCTTCTTCTTCTTCTTCTTCTCAAGGTGACATTCGGTCAGGCTGTGATCGACCTGAACCGCTACGAACAAGGCGGGTGCTAATAATAGCATCCCTCCCTCCTCCTCGTGGCGCCATCCCCCTCTTCAAGGCGTGGCAAGGACGTGAACTGAAACATTCTCGTATGTTCTCCTTAATGTGAATTGTTCTTTTCAAGGAGCCATCATACCCACATACCCGGAAGAGACCACGTCGTTTGTATTGTACTGTATGGATTATGATGCATTCCTTCTGGGGTCGAGTAGGGTCCAGAATGGCAGCTGGTCTTGGATGGACGGGCCTCACGATGATGGTGACAATTACAATAGCCTGCTTGGCTGACACTGGAATGATCAATCCCCTTCTTCGACCCGGAAGGGGGGATTAACACAGGCATGTCTCCTTAGCCAGCCATGCTGATGTATGTACACGGGGTGACAACCATGGGACAGCTGGACCCAATCATGAAGGCATGGTACTAGGTCTCCCATATTCGTCGATTCCATATGTACTTGGTGGTATCATGATATACTCTCTTCCGGCTACTCGCAGGAGGCAATTGGATTAGGTGAGTGGTAGTAGCAGCCAAAGGGTTAGGCGGGCTCTTCTTCTAGTGACGGAGGGCATACATGACTGCTGGCGACCTGGTCCCAATTCAGCTTAAGCCTAACATGAGACTTATGTCCTGATGTAGCTGAAAGAAGAGATAGGCCTGGCGGTAAGGACCACCAAACGGGTGATGGTAGTGCTGACCATGGTTGTTCAATGCGCGCAGGAGCATGGCGGTTGTGGTTGCTCTATCAGGATAGAGGGACTGACTGCACTTACAGGGCAGTCGTTGATATCGGCCACCGTCAGGCAACACAGCCAGGTCACAGGCAGGTCTACCACAGCAGTCACTCAGTTGACTGTAAGGCAGTTAGTTAGGCGAAGCTTGAAATTTAGGCAAGCTGGGTGGGTGACCCAGGTGAGCTGAAGGTGAGCTCTCCCCCTAATAGGCACCCAACCTAGTCACCTCATCCAATCACCTGGCTTATCATCTACCTTGCCTACTTAGGTACATGGGTAGCTAATTGCCTATTCAGGAAGTCGACTGAAGCTCATAATGCCCAATTACAGGCCCTACATCCAACGAGGGAGACGGATAGGTGGTCGAGTGGTAAAACAGTTCGATTACATGCCCGGTGTGGTTGGAGCCGTTCTCTGCGGCTTACCAGCATGGGTTCGAGTGTAGGCTTCCCTTCCGGGTTCTACCTACATGCGAGGACATCCCCTGGCGGGGGGTGTGCGCATGGATCGACGACGACACCAATCCTATCTACCGTTTCCCTCGATCTTCTCTTTTTTTTCTCTTTTTGTCCAACTCGATTTCTTTTCTCTTCCCTCGCCCGCTATTGCTATTACTGATAGGTGATAACACAGTACGTAGGTTTGCGAATGGAATCACCTGAGCCACACACTGACCTAGCTAGAAAGCATGGTTGTCCTTCATTTGGTGACAAAGGCATGTTGCTAATAGGAGATGTCGAAAGAAAACTCATCCCTCCCCTTACTGGCAACGCTCATGTGACGAGAGCATTGTTCGTGCAGGATTCGCTATTACCGCAATGGTGCCATCTTCAAACCCAGGTAAGATGACCTAGCAACGGAGTTGGAAGGGGCGGATAAGGCCCGTCATCGATTGATATCTAGTAATTATCTTTCTACACCGTTCTCTTCTCTCCCTATTTCATGTCTTGTCAAGGCGGGCCTCTCAACACCAGCGAAATGTCGAACAAGAGGAGCTTGTAGTACTAAAGGCATACATGATAGGAATCCGCCGGTTACCTGTAGCTACAAGGGCAAAATAGCAACGTGCATCTCAATCATCCCGTCTGGTTAGGGTGATGGTTCTCTTCTCAGTTTGGGAATTGGGACCCTGGCCGTGTTCTCGGCTGGGCGGTATGCATGCCCCTGATCAGTTCACGCTGGAAATTTGGCCGGCTCACAGCACAGACAAATATCAGTCGACCTATTCAAGATATGCAGCTATGATGACCCCCGCCGTCTCGAAGTACCGAGACTTTGCTGGATGTAGAGACGAGACAGGACTGTCGGAAGACGTCCACGCACTGTTGCAGAACGGCCTTTGTGCTCTCAGTCTCGACCGGTCCCCGCCTCGAGAGAAAGGCGAAAGCAAGGCGAGCAAACATCAAGAAAGAGTTTTCACTCGGAGCAAACATGGGGCTCCGGTACACACCGAGTGTGCTAGCCACTCAAGTCGGACAGGATATGCAAGGGGCCGCCAGCGTTCCCGAGTAGAGCACACTCGGCCACCGCCGAGCTGAAAATCTAGTCAACTGGCTAGCCGATGGCATTTCCTGGAATTCCCATCCTCGAGAAGCCGTCAAATTCCATTTCTCGTATCATCAGGCTGTCCACTGTCCCACCAACTGGGCCCCTCGTCTTCCTGGACAGTCTCCATCTTGAGGCTCCGTACGGGTCGAGTTTCCAAGCGAGGTTCGTCCAGTATGTAGCAGCTGAGCCGAGCTTCTGGAATTCCGTCTGATGTATATTGCGGCACGGTCCCGTCCTAATCTTACTGAGCCGGAACCAGGCCGTCCCGCTTTGGTGACCGGGCCTCTCGGTGGTGTGCCAACTCCTCCACCATAACCGTTTGTTCCAAGGCAGTTCCTCCCATTGCTGAGGCTCCGCGTGGGCGCGTGTATCATGCGATACCGAGTAGCGCGCCCGGTCGGGTTCGAAGCCTGCCTGATATATATTGTATGTCAACGGTCACAGGTGGGAAAAGGTCAGAGTAACCGACAGAAGACCCCTTCCTCATCTTAATCCCAAGCTAATGGCCAACTTCCCAAAAGCTTATAGCCAACTCCTCTCCTTCCCGTCCCGCTGGCGGCACGGGGCTAGAAGGTGCTCCTGGCAGAACTCCTGGGTCTGTATCAGCTCTCGTCTGTCCCTCTAGCCTCACCGCTCGGTCCGGTCGTTCGGCGTCCCCTTTAATTCGCGGTACAGGCACCAGCCATAGAGCTAGAACAGCACCAGAATAGATGGGCTCTGGACACCATGTGGGGAGAATCCTTGTGGCTAGTAGGGAGACCAAGATCCTAGCGCGATACCGACCCTCTGGAATGGGTTATTTCCTAAGCCCGAGGGGATGGCTAATGGATGGACAAGCTGGCTAGGTCGTTAGCTCCTTACTGTGTATACTACCTGTATACAGAAGATATCCACTTATCATATCCCACTTTGGGGACAATCTCAATGAACGGAGCAGTAAGGAAACCCAGAGTACTGCCCAGAGATTTGCCTAGTAGCTCTGCGAATACAGTCTGCTAGACCATGTTAGTGCGAGTCAAGATCCAACGAGATCTACAAGTCAGAGGAGTCAAGATCCAAGATGATCTACAAGTCGAAGGGTCTCCCACCCACTATACTGTCAGCATGCAGTTAGCTACATTACCAGCATCTGCAAACTGATCGCAATGTCGGACTTTACCACCAATACAAGGGGCCACACACGAGCGCTGACGACGAAAAGACAATCGCAGTCGGTCAAGACGAAGAACACGTGCAGCCCAGCGACAACAACAACACCAGCCGCCCCCAGCTGTGTAATATCCGACGACTTTCCCAAAGGAGAAAGTGGAAGAAAAAAAAAGCAAACCTGAGCCAATCAGGCAATCCGGGGTCGGAAAGGGCAAGGATGAATCGGCTTGAGTTGCAACCCCCTTACCGCGTAGAGCAGCTTCACCGCAACCCCCAAGAGCCCCCAATCTTGCAAAGCTGCACATCAATAAGCTGTTGAGATCCCGGTTCGGGGTTCGCTAACGGATTTCTTTAGCGCCAGACCGGTCATTTCTCTCTTTCTCTTCCTTACTGTATTTTCTCTTTCCCACCACTTTCTTATTTTTTGACAAGCGGTGGTGGCGCTGTAGAAGGATTTAGGTAACAGACGGCGGCCCCCCGAGTGAGTGTCACAGTAAGTAAATGCGCCATATCCTAGTTTTCTTCTCGTGTCTTGGGGTCCCCCCTGGTGGGTGAGGTTTGACAGGATATGGTACGATGCCGGGCAGAATCGGTACGGCTAGTAGGGACCCTTGAAGACGTCTAGCTACATAGGACTGTAGCAGTACATGTCTGTTGATGCTGCAACTGCTGTCGATAATTGTCATCGGCGGCTCGCGCTACTTGTACATGGATGCCATGCATAGGCAGCCCGTACAAACCGTCAAGTACTGAGACCAAGTCACACTGTGCTGTGACCCGGCAACAAGCACCCTCCCAAAAACCGTGGACCCCATATTGTCCCGTCGCTCTGGGAAGGAGAAAAAGTCGGGTGGGTTGCGGTTTCAATTAAAATCTTCTTTGGCAAATCTCACATCCCGGGGCCTGGCTGCAATTGCAATCAATGCAAACGAGGACAGGCAGGTACACTGTAGCAGCCATGCAACTGCAGCGCCGAAGATCTTCAGGAACGGGAAACGCTTTGCATGTACATACGTACATGTAGTACATGCATTACCTCACACAGGCGGGTATGGCCGACCCAAGGGACAGGTTGTGTCTTTGGTGGAGGAAGGATGCGTCAGAATTCAAACCCACCAGCTGTAACTCGGATGTAGGTCTAGGTGATACGGGTAATACGTGCTTGTTGCAGTTGCGATTCAGGCGCCGGCGCGCAGGTTTGACATTCGAAAGGCTAGAATGCTTCTAGGGAGAAAGCGAATGTCTGGTTGATGGGCTCTCAACCGAGCTGGTCCTTGTCTGAAGCACCTACCTACTGCTTACCTTTCCCTCGGGGCCTACCTAGCATTGATGGCGCACACCACCACCAACAATAAGCGTCGTGTCGCAGCTGGGCAGAAGCCAGGAGTTGTGGCGGCGGGTTTCAGGATACGGTATCCGTACCATCAATCAATTCGATCAATTATGGATGGATCTCTCTCGGGTTGATGAGGGGCAAACCTCGTCTCCTGGGGCCGTGTCGCGTTTCGACGTTTTCTTTGGTCTGAACATTGTTTCGAAAGAATGCCGGCCCCAAAAGACCCCCCGTCTCGGCCTGATATGATCAGCGCCTATATGCCATGGTAGGGGCCTCCTCATCGGTGATGGTGGTTGATGACTCATGTTCGAGTAGCCGATAAGCTTAAAGTAGCGTAAGTAGCTACTCTCGCCGTCATTGATACTGTATGTATTCATGCCACATGAGGTGTTGCAACTGGTCTTGGTCGCTGTTTGACTAACACGCAATCGACGTAATGCTCGACACTTGGCCGAGCGCCTCTGGTGTCTGGGGTAATGGATGAATGACGATGATGCAAGGCCGTTACAACTTGCCCTTTTGCCAGCCCAGCAGTGAAGCTGTCTTGTGGCGGATTGATGAAGACACGACGTCAGGTCGTTGCCGTTGGCAGTTGACAGTATCCTCATTCCCCCCCTTTCCCGCCGGGCTGTGCCCGTTCTCCCGTTGTATGTAGATTGTTAAGACGCATGTCCATGTCCTGTCGTTCATGCGCTCGTCCAACTTCTTCATGCGCGCCCCGGGCCTGATAACCCAGCCTGGCCAAGATCGCGAGGCATGTAACGTGGGGGGCGGACGGCCTTTTTGGAGCGAGCGTACCACGGCCTGTCCTTTGCGCGCGCGCGGAGTCCCACAACCTTAATAAGTAGCCCCTTAGCAGCAGGGGAAAATGGCACATACTTTAGGCGGACTATCAAAGGTAGAGTAAGTAGGTAAGCAAGTCACAAGTGCAAGTCACCAGTAACATGAACAGACCGGGGCGCAGACGACGACGTTCAACGGGCAATGCTGTCCGACGGTGATGGCAGCCCCAAGTAGCTACAAGTCCCCAGCTCCGATGCATACTGTGAGCGTGAGGCCCCGCGGCTCCGGATGGCTGCATAGACATTCTGCATCAGGAAAACTGCCGCCGGGGGGCCAGCGTAAAAGGGCCTCTCTGCAGATCGGCCTGATCCTATAGTACAGATCCAACCATCACAGGGCGTCTGCAGACTCTAGCCTGTGACCGTGGCGAGGGCGCCGCAGTCTCGGCTTCAGGCTCTATTTGCCTGTCGCTATCGCCATCACCAACAAGCATCAGGCATCGGGCATCGGCCGTCGGGTGCCGGGGGTCTACATACTACTACTATAGCAGAGGAGGGAGAGTCAGGAAGAAGAAGGAATCACGTCGTGCCGTGCCACGCCGGCGCACACATCCCCTTGTCTGTCTACCTCCTTGCCTCCCCTCCTCTACTCTCTCCCCACCACTACCACCATCGCCAACCTGATAAGAAGCCTAGTCGTTGGATACATACTCCGTAGGGGTGGATACACGGGGCATGCATCCAAAGGAACGGCAGAACAAACCACCAAAAAAGCAAGTATTTCCAACGGTGTTCCGAACAATTGGTGGATCTTTAGGCCCTGCACAACATGCATGGGGGGGAGGGGAGCGGAGGGAAAGAAAAAGTAAAATGGGCGGAGCTTTTAATATCAAGCCGTTCTATAGGCTGTTTTCCCGCCCGTCTCGCCGTTTTTGCCAAGACAGATTAGAGAGAGCCATGGGCTATGAGGGGTGCAAGTTCTCCAGTACACGTACATAGAGAAACGGACTCTTCTTGCCCACACCAGTCGTTCCAAGGGATGGATGAATGGTGGTGGATGGAATCCGATGGATATCGTTCGTGCCTGTATGTGCTGTACCTGTCGCCGATACTGCCACGTTTCTTCTGGTGCTCCGCAGCTCTGCCGGCTGCGACTGGCCAGCAGCGAAAGAAGGGCTCTGGGGATGGAGGTTGGTGCCGTCTCCCCGAAGCTTTTGCATGGGGGAGTGAGTGGGTTTTTTGCGAGTCTGGCAGTGCAGCTATTTACAGACGTCCGAGTCAGTTGGGCTCGCAATTGTTTTCTGCTACTCAGTCAAGCATGTTCGCGATAAATATAGGTTACGTCAGGTATAGAGGCAGTTTTGCACAGCCAGAACCTGTTTGTTTCGAACGATATATATACCATACTTCAATAATAGAGTTGGCTCAAAGTTAGGTAAGCTATGCCCTCCATCCGCGGTGGATATCCTCGCCTGCTACTACCGTACGGCTATTTTTGCGTTGCCAGAAGAAAGCCGCCGCTAGTCACGAACGCCAAAAAGCAAGGCTTTCCATGGCGGTGACGACTGCGTGTGCCCTTGTCCATGCAACTTGCAAAGCACCAGCAACACGCAACCAAGCATTAACATGCCCGCGTTACCGCTGCCGCATGTATGCACGTTGACGCATCATCAACCGGTAAAAAGCACACACAGGCCAACCCGTAGCCTTTGGCGCTCGACCTGCTACAACGGCCGATTGAGAGATAGATGCCGATCATATTAACTGACATCAATTGTATGTAAAATAGAAAATAAAAAATGATAACTCGTGGTAACGACATAATACGCCACTGCATGTGGCTTTGTTACATTGTATCAAGTTTCTGAAAGATGCGACCCCAGAGCCAATACCCATCTCCTGTCCCGCGAGCCGCCCGCCAGTTTGGTTCACAAGTCAAGTCGGGCGAACGGGCGAACGGGCTGCGGGCGGCCCAGTGGGGTTCTTGGGGGGAGGAGGAAACACGTTCGTTGACGAGCGTCTGGGCGCGAAACCTGGAGAGACGAGGATTGAAACGCGGGCGCTCCTCCAGCCGAAACCTGAGGGACACAAGAGAAACGCGCTCCATCCGGTCGTCAAGAAACACGACAAGTCGAGCAATACGGTAAGGGGAAAAGACTCAATGAACAGAAGGAGAGCGAAATAGACACGCGCCATACGCGACTGCATTGTTGTTGCTCCCCTTTCCCCTCTACTGTAAAGAAATCCATATATGATCAACATATTGTAATCTAACCAATGAAGTAGTAGGTCATCTGGTGCCTGAGATCTTCGAATGGGCTAAATTGGCGTCGTGGTTCTCCAGTGCTTGGTGATCCACAGATTAAACAACACCAGATCTGACGAATCATAAACTCTTGGCAAGGAACCATACAGTACGGTTTCGAGTTGTCAACAGAAGCTGGGCATCGATTTAGACAAAAGTCAGTCAAAGCGGCACAGGTGCAAGTGGATATGACATGGAAGTTGTGGAGGAGTCTTCTTTTGCTCATTCTTTGAGACTATCACCGACTCTACTAGTGATGTGGGCTGCTACTCGCTGCTTGTTCCAGCGCCTTTTTGGTTACCCCCGACCTTGATGTCATGCCTTCGTTTCCCTGTCACGCACATCGACTCCGTGTGGTGATTATATTCCATCCATAGTGCCACAATTGTCCCAGAAAATCATTAGGTATCATCAAGTTGCCCCTCCCACAAGTAAACAATAGAAATAAAAAACAAAACACAACAGACGGCGGACAGATCCCCAAGTGATGTCCGATGATGTGGTATCGCTAAAACGCCATGCCGTTGGGCCCCTAGTAACGCCCGCTCCGATGCCGCCGTGAGAACACAAAGGGTCTCACAAAATCCACGTAATAACAAAAAGAGGCTTTTTTTTTTTTTTTTGGTTGGTTGGTTTTGGTTTTATATCCGCATGCTCTTCCGCTTGCTGAGGTGTAATGAGCCGAGCAGGGCTTTCTTAGCGGCAGCAGGGCTCAACGGTGACATGGGCTGCGAATTACCCGAAGGTGCAATCTTCTTCCATGCAGTGGAATACCGACGGGGCGAGGTCTGAGGCGACACAA
This sequence comes from Arthrinium phaeospermum, assembly GCA_006503535.1. NCBI lineage: Eukaryota > Fungi > Ascomycota > Sordariomycetes > Amphisphaeriales > Apiosporaceae > Arthrinium > Arthrinium phaeospermum. The sequence goes on along the minus strand of QYRS01000001.1, from coordinate 4,291,033 downwards.
TGGCTTCCGTCTTGTCAGACACGCTTGGGCGGGACTCCGGTGACACGTTGGTGGTCAGGTTGAGTGACGACGAAGTTCGCAGGGAAAAGAAGCTATCCCTTGAGCTAGTGGCCTTGTCATTCGTCTCATGGAGCATAGGTCGGCTGCGCCTGCGGTGTAAGCCGAGGGACTGCTGCACCCGATTGAACACAGCGGTGGGCGTCCTCGGTGTACGCGGAGCATGGGTCTCTATACCCCCGAGAGAGTAGTCTTTGTTGGCATAGGGGTCGATGCTGAGGAATGAAGGTGTCCGACGGCTCGCTGAGTCTGTCGAGTACAAGCTACTCCTCCGGGTGAGGGTTGTCGAGTCGGACCTGCTTCGCGGGGCCGAAACTACTGAGTAGAAGCTGCTGTTCCTTGAGGTGAAGGGTGACGGGCGTCGAGCCGAGTCGTCAAAGCGGTCGGCGTGGGGACTTGATTGCGGCCTGCTGCTCGTGTCTGATGCCGGAGACCCTGCCCTCTTGGGACCCGTCAAGTTCACTATGCATGGCTTCCCGGAGAAGATGACCGACACCACGCGTGCCGTATCCTCGTGGCTTGCCCGCAGAACGGGAGAGCCTTGTGATGCTTCGCTCGAGGAGTCGTAGTCGTAGTCTGAAAAGTCACCAGCAGACGAAGATGCGTCCTCCTCGGAAGAAAGGTATACGTCGTGGGGCGTGTTGATGAGAGTCTGGCTGGGGTCGGTTGTATTGATCTTCAAGTCGCTAAGAAGGAGTCTAGAGGCTCTGCGGGAGCTCTTCCGCGGCAGCTGTGGTCTGTTTACGTCCATGTCCTTCTTCTGCACCATCCGAACAGTAGCTTGCTCGACCAGAGAAGCCTCGTCCATCTCGACGTACTCGTCCAGTATGGGCTCGTCGTATGCTGAAGATTTGGAAGAATAGGTATCGCGGGCTCGTTCTGTGGAGGAAGACTTCTCAATGTTGCAGAGAGAAGTGTTGTCCGGCATATCTTTCACTGGGATTGTATGAGGTCTCTCGGCCAGAGACATGGCGGAGGGCGACTGTGGTGTAAGTAGTGTTGTTGGAAGGTGGTGGTGGTCTTTGTTCAGATTGAGGAATGTTCTCCGTGTGAGACCTGATTCAATGTTTGTGAGTGTTTGCAAATAGGCAATTTCCATACACGAAATGGGTATGCAGAATTGGGTTTGGATAAAAAAGGGAGGCCCGATGGTCTTTAAGGAGTCCTTCCATTAGAGCGGGAGAGAAAGGCGAGGATGGAGGAGGGCGAGATACATGTATATCTATGTGTGAATGGCCATGGGACGTACCAACACCAAGGGAACGGTATAAGTCGGCCTGGTCGAGCTAAGTCAGTGGCCAGGGGGCCTGTCAAGAGTCAACCCCTGAACCTTGGCAAGACGGTTACAGGGTGACGCTGCAGAGGAAAAAGAGTGGGAGAGGTCACTCTTGCACGGAGTACACGACCAGGGTGGGAAGGTACCCTTTTTTTCGGAGTCTGCTTAATCAGGTGTACGAACGCCTTGGCTTGATTTGGGGGGCTGTTTCAAATTGAGCATGGGAATTGCCAAAGTGCGCTACGCGACCACCAACAGCTAGCAGCTAGGTAAGGTTGTTGTAAATAGGTACTTTTGTTGTGGCAGCGCCAGGCGTTGAGAGTCAAGTTCGGGTGCCGGGCTTGTCAGTCAACACACGCAACACACGCACGTCTTGGAAAAAATAAGGAATAGAGAGAGAGCAAATATATGGATGAGAGACAAGATGTTTCGAGAGGGAAAAGCGAAGGCGGGAAGAGAGATTGGAATGCATCGACTAATAACCAGCAGAACAACCCATTTCGGCTCCATTGGGCATTGACTGCAATTCGAGCTTGTTGAGAGCACGATTTCCTGCTAGCGATGCTCTGTTTGCTTTCTTCTAGTCATTATCTTGCAGCGAGCGAGCGAACTTGCGATGGATGGGATGGGAACTTTCCTGATTTCCCTAGACTTTTGCCGCCATTACCTCAGGTTGAGGGACGACGCTTGCACTGGCGCTTTCCCTTCTTTATTCCCAGGCGGGCGAGCTTGCAGGTGGTTTAGTACAGGTACATTCCTGCTGTCCCGCTGCGAGGGACCAGTGGGGTTTAGTGCTAGCTGTCTCTCTACATACCAGTCTAGCTCTGTCTGCCCTTGACGATTCACCCGACCACGGGCCTCCCAGGTGCCCCTAAGGATGCGACCAGGGGTCTCCCCCCCGTCGACGCTCCTGAACAAAGGGTTGCAAGATTCAGCTGGGGTCCTGATTGGATCATCTGCCTTTGGCAAGCCAGGCTTGGCATCACTGGGTAGCCTCTTCGGAGTAAAACGTTTGCTCTATTACTACAACGCATGAGGATCTAATCACTGAGTAACGTAACGGTAACCAGGCCACGCCGACGATAGTGCTGAGGCCGACGCCCCCAGATGATCCAAGCTGAGAGGAAGGAGGAGATGTTAATGACTGACTGGATCTCGCGGGCTGCGCCCTCACTCCTGAATCCTCTCTCGTATGGAGAAATTTATACCGCTGCACCGCACCGAATGCTGCTGGATGCTTTTATTGTGGTGCCCATCACCAATTTTTCCTTCCCGGACGACTCACTAGTATACTCAAATCGTACTATGTTTAGACAGGATTCTCCGCCTCTACTCTCTCTCTAGCTGCCAAGTTTAGAAGACGGCCGGACCGGTTTTGAGGTGGACGGGATCCGTATGTGGAAAGGAAGCAAGCAAGCTCGCCTTTCTGAACCACCGTGAAGTGGACAATGAAGGGCTGTCTTACTACTGCTGCACGCTTTGCTGCTTGCCTGCATCTCAGCTGCTGCGATGCTGTCTAAGCGCGTGTCGTGGACGGGACTGTTCGCGTGTGGTGTATGAGTCGTCGGCAACACTGGCTCGACCTGTCTCACCGGAAATGGGCTTCTCGGAGCAATGCTCCTGTCACGGAAGCGGTCGTGGGACATCTTTGTGTTGAACTCGCCCGGGTTCCAATGACCGCCCACCCCACGTATCAATTCACAGGTGTCAATTCGGGGGTTTCAACCAATCCTCAGCGCCCCATCCTGTTCCTGGGAGGAGGCGTTCTAGCAAACGCATCTACTACTAGCTGTGAGCATTGATCATTGATGCCCGCGCGCATACGCGTAAAAATGCGTAAAAAATTGCAATTATGGTTCTGACCGCTGGATTCCCCTTTGACGTACATACATATCGGACGAGGGTGCCTTTTTAATGGAGCAAAGCGCAGGCGAAAGAAGAGGAAGAAGAAAAAAACAGATCGTGGTGTTGTACGCAGTGTGGGGTCCTCAAATTCGGTAAGTCGGCCAAGAGGATCGACCTCTGGGTGTGTGGTTTGGTACTACGGTGGTAAGAGGCTTGGACTGGAGAGGAGGATCCATCCGGTCACGGTAATAAGTTGCGACAGAGTCTCCAGACGACCACCCTCGAATTACCTACACTCGCAGTAAGATTGACGGGATGGGCGAAACCTAGCACGATCATATGATATTTCTTTAACGGCCTCATCTACAACGTGGTAAGAGGCTTGGACTGGAGAGGAGGGATCCATCCGGTCACGGTAATAAAGTTGCGACGTCTCCCTGACACCCTCGAATTACCTACACTCGCAGTAAGATTGACGGGATGGGCGAAACCTAGCACGATCATATGATATTTCTTTAACGCCTCATCTACAACGTACGTCGCTGCTCATTTCGAAATTACTGACAGCCGCCCGCCGCCACGCCCACAGACAAGTCTAATTGCCCATGTCAGATACGTTCGTGCCTACAAGCTTATTCTCGGTTAGGGCAAAGGTGACAAGTTTTGACAACGCTTGACAAGTCCAAGTCCAAGCCCAGCACACCAGACAGCGCCTAAAAGCAGAGGAGGCAGTCGAACAGTTGTCCAGAGGGCCAATCAAGAGTCACGGTGGGGATGGTCCGTATGCTGGCAGCGAGGGAGAGGGACCCCCGGCCAGTTAGACTCCAGCTCCGTTACCACCTTTTGACTAGATCACATCAAATGTACAGTAGGCATCCCCCCACACCCTCTTTCGGGCATGCACTGCATAGCGTCAGAACCGTCGACGAATGATGGCTGGAGTTGAAGATCTAAACTCTGTCTTGCTAGACAGATGCCAGACCGACTACTGCGATGTGCGTGCCGAATGGGATTGTATGTACGAATACTTCTTCTTGATCATCGTTTGCTTTTTTTTCTTTACCCCTCGAACCCACGTGCAAACTGTGCCGCTCTTCCCCTTTTCTTTGGGGATGGATCATGGATCGGAACTCGTTACCGCTGACTGGCTTCACGCTTGATTTCCACCGCCTTGCGTGTGCTTGCTGCTCCTCTTCATCTCCTTGGTGCCTGGCGCCCCGTGAGGGGAGGGTGAGAGGGCATGATCGTCAAGCCATCAAGTCCCCGAACCTGATTGCGTGCATGGTGAGGCCGTGACTGGTTGGCTGGCTTTGCTACTCTAAATGATGACAACTTGTCGTTGTGTGGGCTGGGCTGGGCTGGACTGGAGATCTACGTACGACGACGTGCATACCCAACCACCCCTTCCCCTGGTCTTGGTCTCTGCCCTGCTTTCTTTCGTCCGATCTTCGAATTTTTTTGACGTTCGCCCCGGCAAGTGCCATATCGAAAGGCAATGGAACCTTAAAAGAATACCTATAGGACTTTGGTACAGTTGTCGGTGCACAGTACCGCTACATCGTAAGCATTGTCGTTGGGAAGGTAGGATGACTGCCCGTTCATATGTGTATCAGCGTTTGGCGCTCTGATCCGGGCGCGCATACTCGTGCCTTCGTCTCTCAGAACCTCTAACCGTCCATATGCATATCGCTCCTTTTTATCTCTGTATCTACTCCGTACCCCTCCTCCGAACCGAAACCCGATCGTGTTTCCGTTGCGGCAGAGGTTGAGAGGGCGCGTAACCTTGTGTAGGCATGTTTTGTTCCATCTGCCACAACATGTGCATACAAGCAGCTAGTCAACTCAATCTGCCAAACATCTCGCCCTACCCCCTTCTTCTTCTCACCGAGAAGGCCATTGGACGGGGTTGGGCAAGAGGTTGCTGCTGTTGCTCTTTGCTGTATTCATCATCCACACAAAGACAATATTGCCACTCCCTAACGATTACTTCCTTGTGTTAGGAGGCCTATCCCAGCATGCCACACACTCTGCCTCTTACGACATCGCGCAGCATCGTGATGAGCGCTGAAATCATAATTGTATATCGCAAAACCGGCACGTATAGTAAAAAGTGTGTTGTAGGATATTCCCAGATTTGCTCTCGGGCAAACCCAGTGGCGTCATCAGGGTTGCAGTGTGGTAGTAACCTAGTTCCTGGTCTGCATCCATTTGATCCTGCCGCTGGACAGCATTCTGCCCAATGTGATGCTTCCTTGGCGATGCGATTTACATCATCTATACGCTATTCTCCTTGGGGACTAGTGTCTTTTCGATCAATGTTACCGGTTTACGCCTGTCACTTCTAAATATACGCGCGCAGTATTGCTGTTCCATGCTGTCGCTCTCGCAGTCGCTTACCCACAGGTTGGCAGGATGTAACGAACATACATCATAAGCAGCCAAAAAGACTTGCTTAGTCAACGTATCAATGATGTTGCCCCCAAGTTGTCCGTCTTGTAGGATGCAAGACCAGCCCTCCATCGCAGAATGCCATCCACGTTTCCTGCCTAACCTGCTGAACCAGCGCAACGACAGCGCATCCTGATACCCGGAACAGGCTGGATCTTCAAGATGAGGGAGGGCGATCTTGGCCCGGGTTTCTCGGGGAAAGGGTCAAAGTGTTTGGCTACTATCACAACTGAAGTCATCGGGATCCGAAAGTCGGCCGCCATGCTTATGGCTGCATGCCAAGCAGCCACTCGATCGCTCATTCTTTTTTCCTCTGCATGCAGGGTGGCTGCCTCTTCCTCGAGCTTGTCCCTCGAACAGCACACGTTGAAGCCTTCCCGCGTGCGCGAAATCATCAATGTAGACAAGATGTATCCTCCGATCCGGGTACCTCGCCCAACATACCGTGTGTCGCTGCTGCTTGCTGTCAAATAAGCAAAAGTGAGTAAAACGGTCGGTGCAACCTGTAACACGCAGCCGAGAAGGGCGGATAACTCGGACGTGTGGGTTGTGGTACGGTTAGTATGTAAAGTACACAGACACACACACAGCTCCGTTGTAATTTAGCGCAGTGGACGGGGTTTGATCGACCGGAAACCAGCAAACGAGAAACACGGGCTCACGGTGCCTGCCTCTTGCCCTCTTTCTGTCTTTCAGGGCTGTCTTCGACCCCCTGTCCCCTGGACAAAAATCGAGAGAGCCTGGACGCGGTGATACGTGGATATTATCGACGATGGGATTTTTTTCTCTCGCGTCTGAAACTCCCCTCCACATAATAACTCCGGGCAGTTCATCACCGATGTTCATCACCGATGAACGCAGAGGGCCAAACCAACGATACACTCGAAGATCCAAATCCCGGCCGACCACCACATGGCGATTGCGGTCCGCGGAGTTTTACGGGTAATATTACCCAGGGTATGGCCAACTATGTTTTCTCCCGTCTGTTCATTGTTTTGTTTCCCGCCCGTTACCACAGACAACCCCCCAGCGTGTGACCTCTGTGACCTCATTCAACCCCCATCGCACCCTTGGGTTGTCAAGCAAGCAACTGCCAACAACAGGCAAACCCTCCTCTTTGTCCTCCCCTCAGTTTGGCGGGTTCTGCCCAACGCGCAATCAGCCTCACCGTTCGGGAGGATGATCTGTTAATCTATTAAATCGTTGTGGTGACTCGTAATCCCCGGTTTTAGGCTACCGCTGGGAAGCCAATGCTGGAACCGGGCAGCACAGCACACAGTGTCCATGGCGAAGTCACTCGACTCTGGCCCAGCCCTGCAGATACATTGATTGATTTCGTTCGGTCCTGGCAGACAGAGCGCAAAGAAAGAGAGAGCCTGGCATAAGCATAACTCCGGTTGGCTCAGCTGACGCTCAAGCCAGGGAAGCGAGGCTGAAGCTGGGTATATTGGTCGCCGACATGATTGGGTTAAGCGCGGCTCAGCAGCGACCGGGGGCTGGGGCTGATATGGCAGCCGACATTGGCAATTGATTCCTCTTTTATCCATGATATGATCTTTAACCATCATTGTCATCATTTGTTCGCTGATGCCGAGTAATTGCCTACACTCATATCCGAATCAATTTTCCATCAACAGTCAGAGTAAGAACGGTGAGGCAACGAAAGGCCAACCACTGTGGCAGTGTGCGTGGTCCTGTCATGTGGCTGTCGAATCCATCCATCAATCCATCCCTCTGATCGGAAGGGTCTCCGTCCGGGGGGTTTTGGCTGTCCAAGAATAGAAATAGAAATAGATAAAAACCAGGATCAGGACCAGGGCCAGGGGTCCCGACCTTCGCTAGCTCTTTCAAGCCAGGAAACCCACCTACCAACACCACCTCCCAACAGCAATGGGCAAGCGTAACTAACCTTATCGTGACCTGGGTATGGATGGTGTATGTTTTACCCCATATTATCATCACCGGTTATGAATCCTACCGAATGATCTACGGCGCAGGACCCTACATATCGCTGTGTGCATCCCGCCGGGTACATGCCTATTGTGAACACCGTGGCACCCGATTGATGCTGTCTCGCCTGGGTGCGGCGGCTGCTGCTGCTGCTGCTGCTGCCGTCGTTGCTGCTGACGGCCGCCTCCACCTTGCATTGCACTCGCGTCCGCGTCTGCGTCCGTGGGCCGGGATGCAGTCAGTCAGTTGGTTTGCGTGAAGGATCGCATACTGGGGGTGGCTGGGTTGCTTCCAACACGCATGCATGCTTCTTGTAAGTAAGGTAGGCAGGCAGGCAGTCAGTCAGTCGTCTTTCGGTAACTGACAGCTCGCTGCTCGCGTCAAGTGTTTCTCGATAAACGGTTGCCTGCTGCATACAGAAGCTCAAAACGACGCCATTTGCTTCCTCATGACATAAGAATCTGATGGAGGATTCTCGTCCACCCCCAAGTACGGCGTACCTAGCAGCAGTAAACTTGCCCAATCCTGCAGTTCGGGCTGGTTGCCGGCCGGGCTTACTATGTCTACCACCACTGGGTTTTTCTACTCCCCCTCCCCCCTCTAGTCGTGTAAACTAAGTCGGCGACCAAGTGGCAACGGGCCAGTACTGGTCACCTTGCCATACGAATTACTCATTCAATTTGGCGTGTTGCCGTAGTCCCTTGATGCCTGTTTTCTTTTCCCGCGGGACATCCTTCGGGGCCAGCCAGCCAGGTAGTCATGTCGTTTTCGGCCGATCCACCTCAAAGGAACGGCCGTCTATATCGGGCGGGCCTAGCCAGCATCACGACATTGGGGGGCATGGGGGTCAGTCAAAGTCGCAGACTGTGTAGTCGACTGTGTAGGTACTCGAGTGACAAGACGAGGAAAGTTCCCGAGAAGGATCCATGAATGAAGAGAATAGGCTCTTCTTGTCAAGAAAGTGATGGGTCCCCTTCTCCCCACCCGTCACCATCCATTGACATGCCACCGGAAGTATACACAAAACAGTTTGTTGAGTCGCGGTGACGACGGGTGATGGTGGTGGGGCCTCGAAAGCATCCTTCGGGGACGGGGGCATATTGCGTCTTGTCTCTACCTCAGACATGCCGAGGGGGGCGGGTCCGAACTCTCTTTTTGTTTCCCCCCTTCCAATTATAGAACTCCCCCCATCTCCACCAATCTTGATATGTCTCAGAACATGGTGAACCGAAGGAGAAAAAACAAAACAATAAACAAGTAAAAGTCCATGTTCCCGGTTATGGCCGAGGGCGACTGACTCGATCGAGAAGACGGGTCGGACATCCCATGGTGAAAAGGCGAGAGATGGCCATCAAAGGTCCGCCGCGTCACCACATGCTTGAGTGGACTTTCTATGCGGACTGACAGCAGCTGCTATGGCAAACGGTGGGCGACCAGAATGGGATGGATGGGGGCCGTCGTGAGAAATGCCACCTTGCCAAATGGTGGTAAGCAGGCAGGAGTTAGGATCTTCCGCATGGCGGTAGGGATTCAATTGCAAGTTGTAATGGTCGTTCACATGAGATGCGGTACTGTCTCAAATACCCGCCGTCAGACACTCATGGCGGTAGTAAGTCTTGATTGGAACCGTGATATCAATTCTTTGGATTTACCTGTAAAACAGACATCCCTTGGGGAAGCTGTGGGAACTAAAAGTTATACATATTACAAACAGTGCCTGGCCGTCAGACCGGCTATGCAAATATAGAGCGTGCCTACTGCTCCGACCCAAAAAGAAAAACGCGGGTTATCCATCCGCCTCGTCTATGCACCATAACCCTCTTCCGTGATCAGTGTCTCCTCGCCCTGTATACATGAAAGGGGCCGACCGACCATGCCTCAGATATCCCTCCTGACACCATGCTCCGGTAGATGCAATACACGCCCGAACCCTTGGGGAAAAGGTAGCGCTCTCCCCTCGTACAGACAAATGGAATAAAAAAATTGAAAAGAACAAGGTGAAGAAAGTGTCTAGGAGTGAACCTCGTAGAGCAATCGCAAAAAACCAGGAAATTCCAAACTGTGCCAACTCCATGCTCTAACTCCTTCCCTGGGTATCTTCAATTCAACTCTTCTTCCCCCCTCCTTTTCACACATATCACACACAACTCCCGCTGCCAACATATGACAACGCGAGCTTTTAGGTGATGACAACCTCCTGTGTCACCAGCCCATAAATCCAAGCGGCTTCGGTCACGCTGGCACACTGGAAGCACCACTTGTTGACTTGGCCGATGTTCGTGCCGCCCTTGTCCGCGACAGCGGCCTCTCCCCTTTTGTTGAGGACTTCTTCCCACACGTTCAGTAGGATTCCTCGGCTGCCAAGCCGACTGAAGCACCTGCTGCCCAGGACCACGTCCAGAAGCACAGTAGGCGTTTCGTCCTTGGCTGATTTCTTCGGGATAGTCGTGACAACGATGCGCTTCTCGAGTCCCTGGTATTTCTTGAGATTTTGCCGGGTTCCCTGGTCGGGTCGGGTGACCTCGAGTGTACAGTTACCATGGTCTTCCCATTTACTTGCCGACACCATAAGGTGCAGGCGGATTTTGAGGTTATCAGTTGTAAGGCTCATCTTTGTTCTCCCGCTCTGGGCAGCGCTGATTGATGGTGAGCGAGGCGGGGTGCCTGATCCCGATGATGATGTGTACAGGCTTGGATCGGCACTCAGGCGGTTGTTTTGTTTGTCAATAGATGACATGCCGATGTCGAACGAAGTGTTGCCAGCCCCCATAAGTCTCTTGAGGAACGATGACGCAGACACGCTTGAGTGTAGAGAAGGGCTGCCCCCTGATTGGGTTGGGGCACGGGTTGATGCGCGATAACTGTTCTTGCGACCAAACCAGCTGCGGCGTCGAGATGACCCATCATCCTCATCGTTGGCCATTGGTGCTTGGTTCTGGCCAAAGGCTCTGACACGTGCTTCTTCCTGTAGGGCCTTGTACTTAGCATTGTCCATTCGGGCTTTGTGCACGGACATGTAGAGTGCCTCGCAGTCGTTGTAGGAGGCGGTGCGGAATCGGAAAAACGTCGATTCCACCTTCATCACCTTTGAGTAGAGCCGAGCATAGCTGAGGACCGGAGACCTTATCTCCAGGTCGACAACTGTGCTGTTTCGCAGCATGACCATAGGAGTAAGGTCGAGCGCGATAAGGGGGCGTTCTTCCTCCCGGGGCGGGCCGTCACCGCGTATGGGGTACGCTTCAATGAGACCAGGCGTCGTGATGATTGAGCAGATGTCAGGCCACAAATCCTTCCAACATCCTCTCCTGTTGTCCCAGTACGATATTGAAGCCGTCGATTGGTAGACATAAGTTGGTGTCTTGTTCCCCAATTGGGACTGGGTTAGTCCGGCGTGAGAGGCCGAAACAGACGGCGTAAGGCTTGGGAGGTTCTCTAAGCCCACAGGGTCACTAGGTGATTCGTCTCGGGGCCCGTACTCATATTGTTGCTCGTCCAGCGGCTCATATTGTGGTCTGATACTGATGGCGGGAGCCGTGTCCGGCATATCAGCAGCCTCCAATTCGTCATCGGAGGACTCGTAGTCAGTTGACTCGTCGTCATCCTCATCCTCTTCAGATTCCGATGCAGAAGTCGAGCCCTGCGAGGAAATATCCGATGGATGGTATTCGTGCTTCAGCGGAGAAGAACCCCGTCGTTTGACTTTGTTTGATGCAGGCTCAGGAGGAGGCAGTGCTGGTGTCTTCTGCGACAAAGGTGTCCGATGAGCTGGCGGAGGTGGCGGGCATTCCTCACGCTGAGAGGACCTGCTCGGGGATGACTTTTCTATGACGAGATCATCGGGCCGCATGTCCTCGCGCAGAGGGTGGGACCGGTCCTCGTGCGATTTGGGCGATGAGGACGAGGCGCGGTGAGGTCGGTCCTCATATGGCTTAGGTGATGTAGACGAGGCACGGTGGGATCTAGAGTATGACTCTTGAGTGGGCGTCTTCTCTAGCGGTGGGCTGCGTGGAGATGGGAAGGTAGGGGTGGTTGGAGCACTACCTGTCCTGGAGTGACAGCGTCGCGGGGTTGTATGTACATCGGGGCTCGAATCAGACCTGAGTGGTGCTTGCATCGATACTACCCTTCGTTGCTTCTTTTCACCAACTGGCGTGTCTCCCTTTGTGGCTTGTGGTACCAACATGAGTGACTGGGAATCGGCTGATTCTGCCTTGAAGACTGCAGGGGGCACTGGGTTCGTGCCGAGGAGGTCCAACCAATCTTCCACTTGCTCGTCGTTATCTGTTGTGAGTGTGATGACTTGGTGCCATGCATCCCTGTTGCCTCTGATCATGATAACGAGTTCACCTGGGGCGTCACCCTTGCGCGCAGAGCAGTTCCCGCCAATTACCGGCGCAAAGAGCAGCCAAGTACGGCCCCGAGTGCCGGTTTCCCTGATCAAAAGATCACCTGGGTCTGATTTGAATAGTTGGTTGTCTCTGGAGATGAGCTCAACCTGGCAGTCAAGTCTCTGCCCGTTGGTATGGCGTAGATCCAACGAGAACGAATCTTTGGCGTATACTTGCCTAAAGCGATCGATTCGGACGCCGTCCAGAGCCTCCAATGTTCTCAGATCTCGCACGCGGGTCACATCGGTGTTGATGGCATCCTCATCCACAATTCTGGCACTCTCTTCTTTGTGCCTCCGGCGTACTTTACCTTCCAGTTTCTCCCAGAGCTTCTGGTGCTCCTGATAGTTTTCGGTGCCGGTCGATTGCCGGTAACCCTGGGTCATATTAGCATCGTTCCTCTCTACCAACCTACAAATGTGGTTGCAACTTACCTTGATAAACTTCGAGATGTACTTAACACGGATGAGGGGCTTCTTGAGGAGATGCGCTACATCCACACGCTCTCCGTCCTCATTAAGTACATCTCCTTGCTCATTACGAGGCAGCGCGTTGATGAGCGAGTCCTCGTCGTCGGGGGAGCGGGGTGCAAGGTTCACGATCAAGTCCTGGAAACCAAGTCGCCATGCATCAAGGTACTGGTCATAGATAGTATAGACAGAGTCGAGCCATTGGGGAAGGCGATGCGCGTCATGCATGGGGCATCTCTTGTGGCTGTTCTTGAGCTTTTCTAGCGCAATGCCCATTTGCACCACGGATTTGGCGCTGGCGTCCAGCTTCTCCTTGCCAGAAGGGGAAGATGGAAACAAGTCTGCATGGGAATAATCATTGCCTTGAGCCACTTGTGTCAGAAGGACAGGGATCACTCCATCTACGAGGGTCTTCAGTTCCCGTAGATAGAGATCTTCGTCACGTGCGAATTCCTGTAGCAGCGCATCGACAGTCGCAGAGTTGGGACGACTTGTCGGCCGACGGACGCTGCGTCTTGATTTCAAGCTGCTGCTCCTTCCAGGCCCGGGCCTTTCGTCCGGCAGAGACAGAACAGAGACCAGGTCGGAGTGTTTCGTGAGGCGCCGCTTAAGGCCTGACCTGTTGCTTCTATGACGAGAGAGGTTTGATTCATTGCCTCTAGTAAAAGTAGTGTTTGTTTGAGTTGCTGTCGAATCAGACAGCATGGAGGATACATCAGACTCATACGTGCCTCCGGACTCTCCTGATAAGATGGTTGATAGTTCGTGTACGCCCTTGGTGGGAGGGGGCCTACGTTTCGGGTACGTAGCAGTTGATGCCGACCTGGTCGAGTCTGTGAGGTACGAGGATCCAGTGACGTTTGAGGACCCAGTGAGGTACGAGGATTCATCGTCGAGGTATGACAGATTTGTGCGGGAGCCAGACGGCCTGCGTTGGTGCCCACTTTCATCGTCATATCTACTATGATCATCAATCTCGATCTCCTCGGAGCAGCTGGGATAGGTTGTGGGTATCGGCTTAGGTGCAGCAGATTCGCCACGGAATGCTTCCTTGAAAAGGTCTTTGAACCCTTTCCTGGAGGCGGGCCTGATGGGAGACGAAGGACTCCTGGTAGCTCGGCTTCGCCTGAGCGCAGCCGACGATGGTATTGACGAAGGTGCATCATCCACGGAAGCTGTCTCTTCCGATAGAACCGTCTCCTCTTCCGTGGCAGTAGTTGCAGTATCTCTGGTGAGAGTGGTGTTTGTGTCGTCGGCAGTGCTGGATGTGAGCCCTGTGAGTTCTGATTCCGTTTCGACTACTGATTTGTCTACTGGCTTGTGTTTCGATTCCGAAGCCGAACGCCTCGTCTTGCTCTCATTGGTGTGCTCCTTTTCAATAGAGTTCCGTTTAGTCTCGGGCACTGAGCTTGTCGCAGGAGCTGATGCATTAGCTTCGACAAACGGGTCAACAGTCTTGTTGAGCCACGATTCGATGCTTCTTGGTTGGTTGGCAGCCGGCTTTGGAGGCGGGTCAACCTTTTCCGTGATTATCTTTTTGCCCTGGGTAAGAGCTTGCTTGAGGACGTTAGTAGCGCCCTTGAAGCTGGAGTTCCTCTTTGCTGGCTTGGGTCTCCGCGGCGGCGGCCCACTCCCTGGCAAATTCAGTTCACTGAATGCAGAGTAGCCCACAGGGATCTCTGCTAGTTTGGACGGGAGGCTGGAGGGTACATCCGAGTCTACACCCGACTCTTCGGATCCGCTTGACCAGGAGTCCTCGTCCGAATATTCGCCTGTCATGGTGGTGCCGGTATCTGCCTGACTTCTGGCTGCTGACTTGCCTGACAACTTGGTGGACTTGTTGCCACTGCTGCGTCGTGTGGGGTGTTTGGGGCTTCGGATTCATGGTCCTCAATGACCTCGATTCTTTCTGAAGATGGCTCCCGGCGGGAGCTGCTCGCGCGTGTGCTATGTCCCCGTGACCTGTGGCTTGAAGGAGCGCGAACTGTACTGGCACCTTCGGACGTTCCTCTCTCGCTGGAATACACCCGGATGCCGTCGTCCGGGAGCCTGGATCTCTGGGGTCGTATCCGGATACCATCGTCCACGCTCGTCTTCTTCTTGACAGGATCCTCGCTTGCCTTTTTCTTCGCTGGAGTTACGCGTATCCCGTCGCCGTGTGCAGACCTGGATCTGCGTGATTTTCTGTGTTCGACAATGATCTCCGAGTCCTCGGTTCTCTCGCTGTCTTTGTCTCCACCAGACGTCCCAGAGGCCCCAGACGTCCCAGAGGCCACAGACCTCACCCTTATACCATCGTCGCCGCTACCCACCGATCGCGAAACACTGTACCGCTTCACGCGTGGCTCATCCGGGATCTCGACCTTTTCGGCCCAGGCCTTGATCTTATTTTTCATGGCAGGGTTAGGAGTCGTCCGAGTCAAGAAGTCCTTAGGGAGCGGTGACCCCTTGCCCAGGTCCGGTTTACGTTTTGGCGATGATTTCCTTGGAGGACTCTTCTTCTTGTTTTTCATCCAGTTGGTATCACTGACGACTCGCTTCTTAGGCGGGCAGCCGGCACTGGAGGCACCATGGTTTTCCTTTTCCGTCTCATCGCCATCGTTGTTATGCTCCACAACCACTACTGGCGGCCTCGAAGCAGACCTCCTCTTATCGCCCTTCTTGATTCTCATACGGTCCTCCTCCGTCACGCTTTGCTCATCAATCTGAAGACCGATATCACTGGGTTCGCTGGGTGCGGCCAGGGGATCGGCGTTTTCCGCAGCGGCGGCATTCTTCTTCTGCCACAGCCTCACCCGGTCATGCACACCACCTGGAGCTTGTACTTTGCGCACCACTTCGGCGCGCATTTCTTGCTTGACCTGCTCCAGTGTCATTTTCCGCTGCCGAGCTGCTTCTCTGTCCGCTGCAACTCGTGCTGGCGACGGGCGGCCCAGAAGGAAGTCGGTCAGCAAGGTCGGTTGTTGTTTGGTAGTGGCAGACCTCGGACGAGTCCCTCCGGCAGCGGGGGTGGTGCCAGCGCCGCCGGGCGCCGACCCCTTGCGACGGTGCGAGTGAACATTGGGAGTCGTCGGGTCTGCCGGCTTGTCTTTATCTTTGTCATCGTCGAGCGTCATTGTCTACTGTGATGAGTGTTAGGCGTGCATTCCTGAAGCTCTGCCACGAGCGCGTAAGAAAGTGGGCAGGGTTCGCCGATCTGCATGTGGCCGCTGCGTCGGTCCATCAAATTGGGCATTTAGTGGAAAGAGTTCCATTCCTGCCTGGCCTGGCCCGAGCAGAACGACAAACCCAACGTCAATCAATCGGTGAGATCGGTGCAGGACTGACCTTCGTCTGGACTACCTAAGTAGCATACTGTCATTTGGAGCGGTTAACGCAGTGCTGACATGCGCAGTGAGCTGGGTTTGCTGTTCGTCAAGTATCGAGATCAGGGGTGACCGAGCTGCCCGAAGCTTGTACATTGGGAAGGAACCGAGATCGCACTGCCCAGATCGGAATGTAACGCGGGAAAAAGAGAGAGAGAGAGAACGAAGAAGAATTGAGATTGAGCAATCGGCCACTGAAAGCTGCAGCCTCGTGTCTTGATATCAGACGAGTTTCAGTTGGTGGTGCCGGTGCTCTGTAGAGAGGTTCTCACTCGTCAGCCCGCTCAGGTCTTGTCCTTGTTGGCGGGATGGTTTTCGTCAGAATTGGGCTGTGGTTGTCCTCGATACCAGAAAGGTAAACATTCGAATGCCAGGTGGGTCATCCATGGCTAGCTGTCCTGGTCCTGGTTTGTCGCAAGCTTCGAGTGAGCTGCAGCGGGGCTTAAAAGAGCAAATCAGCAGGCCAGTCAGCCAACCCCCCCAATCGCCCGCCCGAGCACCCTGGCATAGCCATGCCATCCTTGTTTATCAAGTGTACCGGACAGGCCTGGGCCTTGCTTAAAACCCGGCCTACTGGGAGGACCAATGTAAAAACACTGGTGACTGGCACGATTTGCATAGTAGTACGAGAGGGCTCTCACATGCGAGTTGCACCAAATGGTACTACACGTAGGTACTACCACCTAGATGAATGCCCTCCAGACCAGATGCCGATGCACCCTGATGGGAAATTTCCGATGGGCAAATAAGCCCCCCGGTAGCTCACTCCATCATCCCTCTTCGTCTGCCAGGTTCTGCTGACACGGAGGGCCAGCTGATGCGTTATCAGAGTCGTGTGCATGGCTTGCATATGATCGGCTTACCTTCCAACCAGGGCAGCCCATTCCCGCGGTTTCCCCTGCCAATGTGGCTTCTATTGTTTTGCACAATGTCTTGCTCGCAGCTGCAGCCACACACAAAACAGGAAATGAAAGCCCATCTTCAACTTCCGGCCCATCGGATCATGAGGACGGAAAGCATTAGCAATGCACGGCGGGATGGACGTTTTCTGTCCAGTCCCTCAACGCGATGTTACCCAGGGTATCCTTCAATTTTCCTTTGGCCTTGATTCTGTTGCCATATCCGCCGGGTCTTAAGACGTGGCCCATGGCTGACATCATTAACACCCACTATTATAGGTACAAGGGATCAACCGCTAGCCGGATTATTACCCTTGTTATACCCCAAGACCATCACCACGCCCGCTCGCTCTCCTCACGATAAAAACATTGCCTACTACCTCCAGTCATGATTTGCATGTCAAGCTTTCTTCATGGTCAAGATTATAACCAGCTACTTGAACTTAGATATAGTGAATGAATTAGCCGGAGATTCCATCTCGAGCAGCACGAGCAAGCAAAGCAAACAAGTCAAATCCCTACCAAAACAAGACTTTCATGATTGATCATTATATTTCTTTGTTCTGGAAATCATGTGTTTGAATTATTGTCAGTAACCACAAAAAGATATCCATTTCGTCTACTTGATACATTGTACTATATGTCGACAGTTGAGGTGGGTTTCCATACTCGTTGGCTTGGAGCAAAGGCAGTAAGTAATGCGTTGATTGATGAGTGATATGAATTAACAGATGCTCATCCACATGGGATCTAATGGGGAGACGACCAGGGAGAAGGAGGCATCACAGTTGATTCTTTTTATCTCATCAAAGAGTTAGTAGAGTAGTATGTAATCTTGCCAGCTTTGAGTTTTTCAGGTTGGGTCAAGTGCAGCTGCAGTTGAAGCAATGATGAGCCTTTCAACCGGCCGCTTGATACAGGGGCGGTATGGATATATGTTCACGGCTGGACCCAGAGTGCTTCTATTAGTTGTGCAACAACCCAATAAGCCTGCGTAATCCTGCGTACTTAGTAAAACATGTTGCATGTAGCAGGGCTGTAAATACACTACAAATCTGTGCTACAGACGTAGGACACAGCAGGAGGACCAAGGGGCTTGCTGGCGTTCGAAATGTCAAAAAGGGCATTTTGCTGTATCTGTTTCTTTAAGCTTGTGTACAGCCCGCTGTCCTGAACTGCCTCGGTGCTAGGTAAAGAGGGCAGCTCATAGCAAACAACCTACTGTAGAAATTAATTATTTGCATGTACCTGTCCTTGCTCGGGTTTGCTGCTGGCCCTGAGTTGACGACCTGAACACCCACCAGCTTGGGCAACCTTCGTCGGCGGAGCATCGCGAGCAATCAAAAACACCAAACCACTCCTCAAAACAAACTGCCCGTACACACTGAGCTGGAGCATCACTTTTGAATGCAGGCCTTGGCAGCTTCTCTTCCTTCTCACCATGTGGTGATCGCAGCTCTGCTCTCCCCTTTCTTGTTGACCCTTCTTGACGATCATTGATTTGATATTCTATTGCCACCTGTAGATCACGCTCATTCATTCACCTTCATTTCCTCTTCTCGCCATGGCAGAGTTCACATTCCTCTCCTCGACATTGTCCGAGGACTTTGCCTTCACGCCCTCGCCAAACGCTCGTATCACCAACAACAAGGTCCCGAACTCGCCCAAGCCGGAGCCCCAGTATCATCCCCCCATTGCTAAGGACTTCTCCTTCTCTCTCTCCAACATCTGGCGATCAAACAACAATGTGATGAAGTGGGTTTTTGATATCCCCGAGGTCACTCGCGAGGAGCCCGTCGAGACTTCTGATGCGCTTAGAGAGAAGCGTTGCTTGGTACGTACTCACACATGCTCATCAGACATCCCACCAGACGTGAACCACCACGACTTCCTCACCCAAACGTCACAACGATTCATCTTAAAAAAGAATATTCAGACGCAACTCATCTACCCCGCCTTCGTTTTTACTGTTCAAAGCTAACCTTGTGCACAATTAAAAGTCATCCAACGACACACAAGCTGGGCATGACGGAGGCCAGCATCGCAACAAGAAAGCCAAGCATCGTCACTCCACCCACAGCCGCCAATCTCCCGTTAAGCAGCGTCGTCGCGATCGCTTTCTTCAATCCACCAAGAATATCGCCGGCAGTATCTTGGACGGCATCAACTGCAGCATGAGTCCCTTCCGTGATCTCAGCAGCGAGCTGGACGGCTCGACCATCCAGGGTAGCGCAACACCACCCGGCACTCCCACGCCCGTCAGCTTCGCGCCCAGCCGCCCTCGTCTTCGATTCTGCTTTGTGGGCGACCAGAACTGTGGCAAGTCGAGCATGCTCCTGTAAGTATCATTTCATCCTTCCTTCGCTCTTGCGATTTTTCTTCGTTTTCTGGTATCATCTTGCTCTTGCTTACCAAAGTCACCGCCCAGTCGTTTCTGCCGCGACATGTTCGACGAGACCTGGACCCCCACCAAGTACGAGATGTATGAGCAGCCCGTCGTGATGGACGACCAAGGCATCGACTTGGAACTCTGGGATACCTCGGGCAAGCTCGAGCTGCACCAACTCGCCCGCCTTTCCTATCTTTCCTGGGATGCCGTCTTCATCTGCTTCAGCGTCAACAGCGACAAGAAGTTCGCCCACGCTCAAGGCAGAGTAAGTGACCAACACCAAAACACCCCGACATGACTAACTCGAATGGCCAGTGGATGTACGAGGTTCGCAAATACTGCCGAGGCGCACCCGTCTTCTTGGTAGGACTCAAGAAGGACACCCGAATCGGCACCGGCCTGTGGGCCCCCCTTTTCCCGGCCTTCGACACCCGTATCGGAGCTACCGAGGTGAGTACTGCTGTTCCGCGGGTCATCCAACAATCCAAACACAACAATATGAACATAAAATCTAACATTGCTCACTACTCTAGGGTTCCATGGCCGCTACCGGTATGGGCGCTGTCAAGTACCTGGAATGCTCGGCCAAGACTGGTGACGGCGTCACCCGCGTCATCGAGGAGAGCCTCCGCCATCTGCAGGCCACCCGTCACGATCTCGGCCAGCCGGAGCCCAACCGAGGCTCGGGCCTGCGACAGCTCCTGTGTTTCCAGTAAAGGACACTTGAGCGATTCAGTTCTTGGCATGGGAAAAGGCAATCGGCACATAACATGACCCCTCTATTCGGGAGGAGTTGACATTTTTTGAGGCGGTGGTGGACATTGCCGTGCCGTCGTCATTGCGGTTTCTTTTCTTTCTCTTTCTTTTCGGTCAGGTTCATCTGTTTCTGGGTTGTGTGTACTATTATATCCTTCGCGCTGCATTTGTTCGCCGCAGCAGCGAGGGAGCAACCCCGAATGATCTCGGGATGCGCAACCTGTGTACAAAAATGGGGTACATTCAGATACATATGTAGTTGGTAGGACGGCAGCAGAAGTCCGGGATTTGCTTCGCCTCGGCAGGTGATGGAATCAATCCCATTACATGCGCCGTCTTTATTACGCAATGAACAGTCCACGTTGCAACTGAGTGCTCTTTGTCGTGTGTTCAATTGGTGCCCTCCCCTTGATTTATCATCATAGTCCCAAGCCAGGCCATTCTGCATTTGTAATCAATGCCGGGGGTTTGCTAGCGTACCTCTCTTGCTGTGGGCATATAACGACAGCAACAATACTATATGGGACATGACGACTGTTTGCCAATACTAAGAGCTCGAGTTAGCCAAGCTTCAATAGTGGTATTACAGTTGTTCTGGCAGCTATGGCGCAGCATACCGATATCCACCTCTACACGACACAGACGCCGAACGGCATCAAAATCTCGATTCTGCTCGAGGAACTCGGTCTGAAGTATCAGGTGCGCAAGCAAGCCCTCGTCTACCTCGGGCGTTACCCAAGCTGATCTTTAAGGAAGACTACTGCCGTCGAGATCACCAAGAACACTCAAAAGGTATGCGTGCGGCCTTGATCAACAACCGCCTGTGCTGACGCGAAGTGAATAGGAGCCATGGTTCCTCGAGATCAACCCCAATGGACGAATCCCTGCTTTGACGGACACGCTTGAAGACGGCCAGGCCGTCAAGCTGTTCGAAAGCGGATCGATCATGCAGTACCTCGTTGACCGCTATGACAAAGACCACAGGGTCTCGTACCCATATGGTTCGCGAGAACATTGGGAGGTCAACAACTGGGTACGTATATGGTGTCACCTGTGACCTTACTGTCCTGATCATACTAACACCATCACCTAGCTGTTTTGGCAAATGGGAGGCCTCGGACCTATGCAAGGGTAAGTAGGCGCCCCCTCGAGCGACTATAGTATCAATGCTAAATTACCATACTCGCACAGTCAACTCGCTCACTTCAACAGTAGATACCTCCTTCCAGTTGTGTGCGATACGAGAAGCGAACTTCCTTGCTGACCAAACGGCTAGGGTACGCACCTGAGAAGATCCAGTATGGCATCGATCGGTACAGAAACGAGACCCGTCGTCTCTACGGCGTGATGGAGACGCAACTGCAGAAATCGCGCTCTGGCTATCTGGTCGGAGACCGATGCACCGTTGCTGACATCTCGTGCTGGGGTTGGGTGGCGTCCGCTGGTGAGTTCTATTATAGCTTATACCCTCCTTCTCCTGCGAATAACGGTTCGTTTCTTTGAGTTTGGAAATAAGATTCAGTGTTTAGCCCGACTAATTTGTTGTTTACTAAAGCCGGGTCCGGAGTCAACATCGTAGAGTTTCCTGCCCTCAAAGAATGGCGGGACAAGTTGCTGGCTCGACCAGCTGTAGAAAAGGGCCGCCATGTCCCGAGTCCTCACAAAGCCTTGGAGTTTGATAAGTTGTCGGACGGGGAGATGAAGAAGACGTTTGAGAGTGCCAGTCAATGGATTCAAGCATCGATGAAGGAGGATTCAAATTAGAAGCCTTACCCTCGTGGCTGGTGGTTGCTGCAGTGAAGTAGGACCACCTGGCTGGTGGAAGTTGGAGTTTGATTCTTGGCAGAGCTACATATTGACATCAATATGCAGTGCATGTGATATCCTGTTGACTCGCTCTACGGAAAAGCGACAATGCGCAATTGCCCCCAGTAACTAGAACATCACCTAGACATGGCAGGCCGTATGGATGCAACAGTATCCGTTGATAGAATTCTTCTTGGGGCTGCTACGGAGTGATTCATGTCGATAGGTGAAGCATTTGGTAGAAACATGCCCGGTTTTTAGTACGTTTGCCCGTGAGATGTGGAAACAATTGCCACAAAGCCAGCTAAGCTGACAGCTCAAGCTCGAGAGCTCCGGGCAGCTACTGTGGGTCATGACAGAAGCATGAACGAGGTGCTAGAAGTGAAGCTAGCGGGCATCGCCAATCAAACCGCCCGAATCATTGGTTCTCCATTGTCCGATCTGCCAAGCCAAACAAGGGGAAAACGCGCCTTGCATTTTCGTCATGGCCCTGCGCTTTTGAGGTTTCCGTTTCCGTTTCCTCGCAACCACCATTGTTCGCATTCTTGACCCTTCAACAACACCCGATTCCACCCACTTCACCGCATTTTCCGCTCCCAACCCCAGTCTGCAAGTAGAAGTTGTTGCGACTCTTAAGTCATACATTAGTACACAGTCACACGCAACTTTTCATCACTTTGCGCGCATCTGCCCGTCGCGCGTCTCCGTCACAATGGTGGACTACAACACCTTCAAGGTTCCCGAGCTCAAGAAGCTGCTTCAGGAAAAGTCGCTTCCTGTCGCCGGAAACAAGGCCGAGCTGGTCGCCCGTTTACACAAACACGACGAAGAGAACGCGCCTGCCAAGCCTGGTCAGTAATCCTCCCTCCTTTGCGCCGCCAACCCCCAAAAAAAACTACCGTCCCATCCCGGCAACCTTGGCCCGATTGTCGACAATGACAGCCTCGACTAACACTACCTAGCCGCCGCCGCGCCTGCTGCCACGACCGCATCAACCGCTGAAGACGAGATTGATTGGGATGATGACGAGCCCGCGCCTGCACCTGCTGCAGTGAAGCCGGCCGAGGCTCAACCCGCCGAAGCGGCACCTGCAAGCGCGCCCGCGCCTGCAGCAGCAGAGCCTGCGCCCGCCGCGGAGGAGAAGAAGGAGGAAGCCGCCACACCGGCTGAGGCCAACGCGACTGGAGAAGTAGCGCCGGAGGCGGAAGAAGAGAAGAAGGAGGAAGCGCCCAAGCCCGATTTCTCCGCCCACCTTGCCGCCTCGGAGGCTGACGAGGAGATCAAGAAGCGCGCCGAGCGCGCCAAGCGCTTCGGCATTGTGGAAGAGGCCGGCGATGAAGAGAAGAAGCGATTGGATCGCGCAAAGCGCTTCGGCGCCGCCGACAACACAACTGTCGTCAAGGGTCTGGACGAGGCTCTTCCCGAGCGCCGGCCCAAGCGCGTTCGCGAGGAGGGCGCCGAGGCTGGTCGTGGAGCCAAGAGGTCGAACAACGACTCTCGACGGGGCGGTGGCCGAGGCGGCGACCGAGGCGGTGACCGGCCCCGTGGCGGACGTGGTGGCCGCGATGGCCGCAGAGGCGGTAACGATCGCGATCGCAAGCCCAACAGTGGTGGCCTGTCGAAGCCGAGTCGTGTCCTCGATAACCCCGAGGAGAAGAGGAAGGCAGAGGAACGGGCCAAGAGGTTCGCCAGCAACAACTAGGCGCACTCTATCGCGATTAGTTGGGAGACGCCTATCTTCGTGTGCGAGAGGGATCGACGATGAACGCGACCGTTTGTAATATTATGAGACCATGGTGGCCAAGGAGCGGGTGATTGTGCCATTCGCGGGGGTTTAAGGAATATCCACGCAGATATGAGGCCGCGTCATTACCAGAGCGTCAACAAAAAACAGGAATTGGAAAACAGTTCCGCTAGAAATGTATATCAACTTTTTTTCCACAAAACATACGCCTGTAATAAGTGCCAAGACGCACAAGGAACTCAACTACCGTCACGACATGCCTGTGATGATCTCCCCTTGATACATCTTGCAATCATCTCAACACTGCCTTCGTACCCGAGTAGGAACACATAATGGGGCGAGATGACACTAGACAGCTTAAGCAGGTTCAGATCGATATGGTCCTGCATATATCAGCTAAACGCCCCGCCAAACCGGCATACCCGAATCCAAAACAATCAGGCAAATGGAAACACGATATGCCCTCGTTTTACTGATTACATGCTGGATGCCTTGAATCCCTACGACGGCATAGAATGGAAAGCCTGATCCCTCTCGCTGTATTCTGGCATGGGAGAGGGTTTACATGCTCGGGACGACGATACGGAAGAACAACTGGTTTGAACGGCTGTCTTGGACTTGCTACGGCAACTTAGTATATACAAGGAAACATGACACGATGACACTCGATAGCTGGTAATGGTCAAGATTGGAGTGTCTGGAATACACCAAGATCCCGTAACGCGTGTTTACCTGGGCTCAGCTGAAGGCTTGATATGTAAGTATGTGCTCATATATGCATCTGCAAAGCTGTATATTACGCTCTTGAGTCGTCCGCCAGCTTCTTATTCCACGACCGAGCAAATAGAGCCGCCAACTCTGCCCTTGCCTCTATGTGCGTTACCCATGAGAGAGATGGGCCCAAAGACACAACGGAAGAAAGAAGGTGGTGCGTAATGAGCGAGCCTGAGTGAGCATGGTGGTTCGGCCCGGGTGTTGTTACGGCGACGATGTCCCGATAAACTAGACTGGTCGCAAGGCCGAGAAACAACCTTGATGAAGTCAGGCGGTCTTTACCCGCCATGTAGGCTATGTATCTCTTCGACCCTGCCCGGAAGGCCAGACCCAGCGTTTGCTGATTCTGGAAGATACTGTCGTACGATCCTGAATGGAAATTTCTAGACACCGCAGCAGCCGAGACACACAGGGATGCAAAGTTGGCAGATGACCAGTATGTCAGGGTCGTCTCTCAGAATGTCTTGGATGACAACAGCTGAAACATGCAGATGGATACCGAGTAACCTGCCTCATCAGCTCTTTCTCTCTCTCTTTCTCTCTCCGTGCCGTATTTCCCCGTCGTATGGGTATGTGTACTTAACAGACATACAGTGTAACGAAGGAGAATACGTAGTGTGTTGTTGTGTGGGTGGCTGGATCTAGAACTTTGACAGGCCTAAAGCCACTCCCTCACAAGTGGGCCGACTAAAATAGGTAGACAGTATATCCTTGTATAGCTAGCTAGCTATCGCGCGCCTCCTTATGGAAACCACACACCCCCTCTTACCTTAGTCAGTAGGTAGCCACACACTACGCCTTGCCCACCACGCCGCGGAGCCGTTTCCGGTTGTTGCGCAATGGGTTGTGTTGTATCGTGCCCACCTCACCTCGTGGCATTTTCCTGCTGTCTTCCCCGGCCGGGACATCCTGACACCGGGAAGCTCCCGGGTACCCAACAAGACAGATCGGTGGGTAGCCTAATCAGGACGAGATAAGCCAATCAAATTCCGAACGAGGCATGATGTCTCTATTCTCCCCTTTCCAAGTGGTCCTGTCCGAAAGATCGGTAATTTCCTAACGGAGAGCTTCCAAACCAAGATCAAGTACAGTATGTCGAGCTAGATCTCCGATATCCGTTTTCTCCGGGAGGCAAGTGTCTGAAAGAATGGGACACCCTAGCCATCATCTCAGGACATGCCTTCCCTGCCAGACGAAAGCCTGGCTGGCGGCTGATGACGCGAGATCGAATATCGCCGAGCTTGCCCAGGATCTGACCTATCTCAGATGTCAAGTTCCTATGGAGCAATGTACTGTCTTCGCCGATCAATCGTTCAGCTAGCAGAGGAAGTGACGTGACAGAGACCTTGTGTTTTGTCATGTTCTCGTGTCATTTGGTCCTTGTTGTATAATTGGTCTACACAAAGAGAGAACACTGTAATATATGAGCGACGCCAAAAAGAGCACGGTAGCCACCATAAGCACGGTGTATTGGGAAACAGGTAGTCGCCGAGTCCCTACCTCGATCGTCGTCGGATCTTGGAAGGAACCCTACAGTCGCATATGTGGTACGAGCCACAGCCGTCTCTCTCAGGCAGGAAATTTTACGACAGCCTGTAGGTTACCATGTGACTGGATGTCACTGTAACCAACGAAGAAGTATTGGATAAACAATGAATAGTCATCTTCCAGACGAATTCGATTCGGCGGCAAATCTGGGGGAGGCGTTCTGGGGCTGCTTACGCCTGAAACTTGTACGACCAGTAACTGGCCATTGTCGAAGGAGACGCGAAGAGTCAGCAGACCTGGCGCATAACGTGACTTTGTCAACCTGTTGTTGTTTCTTGTTGTTCTGTTCGATATGCAGGAGGAATCTCACGTGCTCAAAATTGTATCATGGCTAGAAGCCAGTAGTTGCAATGAAGTTCGTCATTCGGCGAAGGAAGATCAAGGCCTTCATCTTGGCAGCTTCCCGAATCGGAAAGCCGCACTAACAGGGTATTGCCGTTGGCTAGAACAGACCAAGGGGGCATCGGTGGTTTTCATAGCGAGCCGCAAGTAACGGATTACCAACTCGAGACCGTCAATACCAAGACACTTCCGGGGTATAATGAAAGGAAGACGACACAGGCCATAGACGATTGGTGATCCCGATTAGCTATGTTATGATGTAGTCAATAAACGGCACGGCGAAAGAGGGGCTAGAGGATGTCCCAGGAATCCGGCAAGGCTATTCGCTAGCTCTTCAGCCAGTGACAGGCACTAGATTCGGCTCGGCGCCGTCGACATCCCTATCATGCACTATCGTACTACAGGTTAGCAGGTCGGAGGATTTCGACATTGGCCCGGATTGACGGACAGCATGGGTGAAGAAGGTTTTTGCAATGTATCGTTGGCCGCGCGCAACATGCGGTTGCCGCGAAAAAGAAATGTTTTGTTGTCCGCAGTAATAACAAACGGCCCATATCCATGGATCATGGATCCCCGTGGGGTGAGAGGGCCAGTAGGAGCAAATCAAAAGCAATCGGTGTTGGTTAGCAGGCTCTTGTTTGATCCTTGCTCAGCTGACATAGCTGAAGTGGGATGTTTGTTAGCAAGGCGATCCGGATGTCTCAGTCTGTCTAAGACATGCATGCAGTAGACCGATGCTTGGCAGTCCAGAAGGAAGATGACGGGCAACGCAAGCGAGGTCGCGCAGTTGGCTATCAACCTTTGTCTATTGCAGATACGATACTCATCGCCCGTCATGGATACGATCACTTGACCTGTGACGGGATCTATTGGGAGAACGAAGCACCGTATGAGACGTCGAGGACGGCCTGCAACTTGGCTGTCCAGTAACCTACTACCCAGCCTCCTGGAGGACCTCCGGGCCTGAACTTGGAAACACCACATGTTGAATGTCTGGTTTCAACGGTGGCTCATCAGGTCGCTTGTCCTCAACATTGCCGCGGGAGTGTGCCTCTATACGCGCGTTAATCCCGCATTGCTCTCTCCAGGCTGCTGAGATTTGCCATCGAATCTTGAACCACACATCTACCAGGAACGCATATTACGTTGGATGGTGAAAGCAACGAGGTGGTGGCTGTGTCATCCGATCCAGTCCCTTGGGAATAAGTGATAACGAACGCTGAGCTACGGTTGGGTGCCGGCGAAAGCAGGGTCTGCATTGTCGAGGAAGCTGCAATAGATGAGATTTTGGTGCCTGTCAAACGCAACTGGACCAGACTTGGATACTCCTTCGGGGATCAGAAAGGACCCTTGGCTAGCGCTGGAAAAGCAAGGCCCAATCAGATCTCGGAGAACCCTGCTCGTCTGAATGTGGATCTCGACATGCCTGCTCGCGGCTAAACAAGCGACAGCAATTGGGAGACAAGGGTCTCCGGGCGGGCCACAATTCCAGACCCCCAGTAACTGAAGAGAGGCTACCACCAGATCATCAGTTCTGGCCAAACTTCTCAGGCTTCTGTGTAGTAGTCCCACGGACACTGTGAATCGACGAGAGGCCTGCTACGAAATCGTTTTCCTGTGTAGCTTGCGTGTATCTCGACGATTGTGAGGCCTCTTTGGCGTTGGCAATCGACGAGAGCGTGCCACGTCAGTGACGAGAAGAAAACCCGGGGAGCTAAGCCACGGCCGACCCACTGCCGCGCCGTAGCGATAGGTATTGCCGGTTCGCCCAAGATACGGTGTCGCTGTGGCAGTGCTGGGGTCGGCACGTCGGTCGTCCCTCAATCGGGCACGGCACTCGCCACAGCGAGGCTACTGCCAACTGCGTACTAGCAGGAGACGTTGCATTGCAGGCGACACACATACGCGCGAGATGCCGGGTGCTAGGGGCTTGCAGCATGTGGAAAAATGACGGTAGTACCAGGGCAAAATCGGACGCCAGGGCGCCGTTGTGGAAGCCGTCGCCATTGACAGCTCACTAGCCCTTGCCACTATTATGCACAATTCAGCTTACTGATGAAGCAGCGAGTTCGCTTAAAATCGTAAAGGGTACGGTTTTGAGGAGACTAACTCTTGGCTGTCTGATTCTAGGCAGGTACGTACTCCGTTACGCACACAAGAATAGCAACCTGTGGAACTTGGAATGTCGATTGACGGTGGCTAGATCCATAGGGAGGTATGCCTATCCATTGACCTAGGGCATCTCGGTGACCGATGTATGATGTATCGCGGTCGCCCTGAAGCCCAGACTGGTGTGCTAGTGACTCAACCTACAAGGTATGTGCATAGTGTAGGCTATTCTAGGAAACCTGATCTATGATATGTTGAGGAGTCCCAGTTTCGACAACGATGACGGCGGGTCATTTTCGGCTTGATAGGCCCATTGAAGAGCATGGGCATGGACGTCAGTCTCATGACCCCAATGGATGCGCAGGTACTCCGTACATTGCAGTGCAGGGCGAGCAGTGGGCTTGCTTCGACGATAGGTGCAAGGGGAGCGAGAGCGAAGGAATCGGTGGCTCAAGGACAGATATGAATCGTCGTCCTGGAATTTGGTCGCGGCACGCGGATAGGGAGAGACATGCCATGCAGAGATCAAACCGTAGCCCCTCCAATCCATCAAACTAATAGTAGGCTGTCACGAAGACGGCTTGACGGGTAGGTTTTGGGGCTTCTGATTGGTCGGAAATTGTGCCAGCCGATCCAATCACAAAAATCGAATTAAATAGTCGGAGTGTAATATCCCAGGTAGGAACTATTGCAATCAGTTCCCCTGTCGAGTGTATCTACAAACGATGATTCGAGCAAACGCGTATGATTATCTCTAAGGAGTACAGAGACGCATGCGTGTCTCTCGCTGTTGGGAGTTCCGTTGAGGATTCGGAGGGATGATCGCGGTTTTGTTATACAGAGAGCTATAGTAAGCTTGTACTATTAAATTCACACGATGCTGGCGCGAGCAAACTGTTCAATGAGCCCAGCGCTTGCGGAATATGTACCTCCTCTCTGCCTCTGTCAGGGAAGCGTGCAGGGTTGCCGGGAAAGAGTGGCCCGAATCGTGAGATGGACTACTCAGAGAAGCCCAAAGTGAGACCTGCAGTAAGACATGCAGCAATGTAAGACCTGCAGAGAACGACGCTCCCGCGCAATTCTGATACGTGCAAATTCGGTGCGCGAGAGGGATTTGGCCGATGCCTACGTAGTTGGACGACGTGATCTTACATTCTGTACCGAACACGTGAGACGGACGAATGCCCGCTCCCAGCGAATCTGTCTCGGGGGTTTCTGCTGATCTTGCTACGCTCGATCCTGCCACAACCATTGGCCGCATTGCCAGACGGAGCGGTTTCGCAGGCCGACGCCGCGTAACAGGCCCTTTTTGATCGGTACGACTGCTACTGCTACTACCTACCCCTTTGCACGATCGCTTTCTTCCCACTTCCGAGGTAAGGATGCCCATCGTTGCGATTGAAAGTATATAGTTCTGACACGTAACATAGTGTGCGCAATAGTGGTAATGTGAATGGATAAGATGGAACAGGCCGCTTCCCGCGTGGTTTACCGGTTTGCTACCTACTGTACGTACATAGCACAGGCCGACTCCACTGATCTAGATGCGTATGTACGTGCTAGGTTACGTCGAGTTCCCAGTGTCCAAGGCTGTGGCGGGGGTGGTTGACAGTGGCAGGAACAACGAACCCATGGCAGGCTCCCTCCCGAAGGCGAAGAGCTGCACTGACGTTGATGCCAACGCATTCTGAGTATGCCGGAAGACCCAATATTGGGCAAACACTTGGTCTTTTTCTCGACCCGAGGTACGGTGAGGAGTTCAATGATGGCATCAATTGCACCGAAAATCAGGTGGTGAGCGGGATTGATGGATGTTGATGATTCCAGCCGTCCTGAGGTGTGGACAGCCGTCGAAGAGCAAGCGCGCAGTGTACTTGCTCCGAGGGTACCCGCCCCACCCATTCAGCAGCTGCCCTCGTATCGAATTCTGAAAAACTCTTGTCTACTCCTCCTGAGGATTCGGTTCTCATATGATGGACGATCCGGTTTTTTCGATTGCAACCACCAATTGCGCTATAAAAAATCTTTTCGTTATTTGGTCGTGATATTAGCAGGGGCTTTCGGAAACTATAGTCTTGCACCGAAGTCTCCTCTCTTTGTCTGTCTGGTCGCCCCCCAAGCGGGCATAGTGTCGGCAGAGATGGCGGGGCTTCTCAGCGAATCCTGTCTGCCAGGACGCTGCTCAGCCCTCTAATAGGACGTCTGGATATGCACGATCGAACCCAAGGCACTTTGACTCGCAGGCTCGCAAATCATTTCAAACCGATACCCCATGCGCAACAGCCTACGGTTGGGTGGTTTTGCTGGGTTCGTTTAGGAACAGGCTCCCCAAGGTTTCTCGCTTCTCTCCTTATGGCTGCAAGCTCCTGAAAGTCAATGGGTCGCTAGTACCAGTCGTCCACTCTTGATCAGCGCTCCTCATCATCATAATCATCGCCTACACGCGCTCACGCTTTGTGGACAAGAAAGAAAGAAAAAGCTCCTAAGCTCCTAGCTGCCCCCTTCGTGGACCGATCTTTTGGTGAGTCAGCGACTTGACTGGGTTATGGGCTCTTGTAGTACAGAGTCTCCGCAGTGTCTGTGCAGGCGGCGGCCGCCAACCAGACCGCGTTTTCGGCGAGCCCAGCTCTCTACACAGACACCTGACCCGGCGATGTGATCCAGAGGGCCGTTTCCTGGCCGTTGGCAGGGATCTAAACGCCACACCTGCCCAAAATTCACCCATGCTCTGCTGCGATCTCCATGTCACCCCAAGGGTGGGACAATACAGTGTATCTAAGTAGATACCTTGTCCACCCTCAGGATGCAGGGCTAATGGGTGGCCTTCCACTCAGTTTGCAGGTATCTGCCTATGTATATGCCATCGCTCTCTCTTACTTCCTTATTACGGTCTTGAGGTTTGTGTTACTACTTCCTCAACTGCTTCACCTTGTTCACACATCTGACTCCTTTCAAATACGCCTACCCATCCTCAGCACTCTCTTGTCTAGTCCATCCTGCCCGGGCTAGCTTCCTGAGTCAAGTGTTCGTATAGACCGACGACCCTCCAGAGCCGGCTCTTACCTGTAACACCATTGAGCCGCTCTTGATAGTGTGCTGAAATTGGCCGTCATCCACCTCATCACATAGACGCCGACAACTCCCCACCACCACCAAGGGTATAATACGCACTAGTCAGATTTGGATCTCCAAGCACACCTTTGGCACTCCTGTCCACCCACCACCACGACCTTGCTAGTTCTTCCGGATACAGTTCCCCAGATCAACCCACCCAACCAACTTCCCTGCCGGCATTTCTGCTTTGGGTAGTTCTGGTCTTCTCGTCACATTATTTTCCTTCTTCTTGTTCAGTCTGTATACTTTGTCTGTGACATTTCTTTTCATATACCCATACCAACGTTCTTGTTTCTTCTTTCTCTCCCCACGATCCGGTACTCTGGAACCCAGACATTGGTTAGGTCTCCCAACATCGTGTCGAAGCGGAATTCCTCAGACTCCTCGACCGTTATCGAGACCTGAGCTGTAATACAGGGAGGATAGGATCATCATCATCCAGCCGGCACCAAAATTTCAAAGGGTATTGTGGTATACTCTCGGTTAGTCCTTGGCATTGTTCACAAAGTTACGACTTCCGCTGAGTACTTGGACGGACCCAGCAGGCCTCTACTCATAAACATATTGGAGGATGGTGTATTGAGCTGTTGATATTATGATATTCTGCCTGAACCTCGCTGGTATAAGTCAAGGGTCAACATGGCAACAGCTAGGGCACGCTCGAGCTCGAGGGTAGAGGCATTGACGATATGCGATCGAGAAGAATGGGAGGTGTCATGGAAACGAGCCGAGAGGACTTCTCCCAGCCCTAACACGAAACGCCCGCAAGGAAGCAAGCAACGTTGCTTCGGCATACACATCAAACACCCAACCCAAGACACCGAGCCGGATACCTCAAACATCTTCCAGCCGGAAACCTTCGACGTCCACGAGGAGGCCACCACTGACACACGAATCGCAAGCTTGGAGCAGCAACTCTAACAACAGCAACACCCCCTCCACAGCATATGTTCTCAACAGTTCATCATCTTCTGATGATTACCATGTTGAGTCTCAGCCGCCGCGGAGAACGCTACGCCGAAAGCAATCAAGTGTATCGCGGGGCAGACCCAGTCTTCCTGACAATTCCAGAACCGACTCAGGAAGGACCAGGTCTTCGTCTTCGATCCCGAGGTTACATGAATCACCGGCCCCCCATACGCTTCATCTGGATCGCGGAGTCGCGGCGAGTCCTTCGGGCATGGATATCGTACAGGCAACCGAGGTACCCAAAGCCGTCGCACACGACACATCGATCTACCCTGAACTAGACAGGTACCGGGGCATACAAATCCCTGCGGATCGGCCTACTGGTGACATTCTATTCAGACTCGCAACTCAGGATCTGCCACCGCCCACGCCCCTTTTCTCGGGTGCCAGTAGCCACAGCCAACTGAGTTCGTTCAGCGGCAGCCCGTCCACACGATTCTCGGAGTCACCTGGCGCAGGCCCATACAGTCGAGACACGACACCAACATCAATGTCCTCAGCTTCACCAGGCCTCGTGGCACCACATCGCAATGTCACTCCAAGATTGAGACATGCAAGTCCAGCCGAGACAAGGCCCCCGGTCTCCCACAGAAGAGCCGGTAGTGCATCAATTGACAAAACTGCAACTAGTACCGAGGCTCAGGGTCTTGCACCGGTTCGGGAAACCTCCTTGACGTCGTCCTCGTCTAACTCGACGGTTCGAGGTACCGATGACAAAGAGGACAGGTTGAGGCGGCTGCTGCCCCCCGCTCCTCCTAACCCTCCCCCCAGAAAAGAATCGCAAAGCTTAGGAAAGCCCGGGAACCCGTGGTGTCGCCTTCCAGACCGAGTCAAGACAGGAAACCGTCCGTTATGAGGTCGCCCTCGCCAGCGAAGAGCCCCTTTGCTTCGCGTGAAGGCCAGAAAAAGTTGGTTGCGTCCCCGCCGCCACGGGGACCACCACCAGCGAGGCCAAGTCGGGAGGGAACCCCCGATCTCGCTGCGCAATTCGGTGGACCACTCCCTGTGATTCAAAGCAACCACCACCGAATCACTCGCTGCGCAATTCGGTGGACCACTCCCTGTGATTCAAAGCAACCTTTCCACGTCGAATGTCAACGAAAGACGACAGAGTGCTCAACTGCCCCCGAACTCTTTATCACGGTCCGCTACCCCGTCTGACCGTCCAAGTGGTGTCAAACGCTCAGTGAGCCGCGAGCCAACTCCAGCTCCGCGCTCCGCGTCCTCTACTGGCTATGTTCCTACAGCGACGGAAAATGGAAAAGCATCCCGAACACCAAGCCCTGGCGTCTCAGGTTTCAGAAGCCGAT
This sequence comes from Arthrinium phaeospermum, assembly GCA_006503535.1. Taxonomy (NCBI): domain Eukaryota; kingdom Fungi; phylum Ascomycota; class Sordariomycetes; order Amphisphaeriales; family Apiosporaceae; genus Arthrinium; species Arthrinium phaeospermum. The sequence continues at coordinate 4,257,474 of QYRS01000001.1, read as the reverse complement.
TTGGTTTATTCGGGAGGCGGACAAAGACCGAGACGAGCGTACCTCAAATCGACAAGAAAGACAAAGTTCCTCGGAAGGGCCCCGCAGCCGGTACAGGCCATGAGGGATACGGTAGAATCGGTACTATGAGAAGACGTAGCAGTGCTGCGGGAACCCTCCCCGAGGATTCGGTGGCGCTGTATCGTCTTCGGAAAGTCTGGCCAGTGCTCAATCCACAGACCCTTTTCTGCTCGAGCGCATGAACCCCGTGGTTATTGCTGGAGGCGAGATCATCGAGAACCGAAATGCGAGTTCGGAGTTTCACCGTTCGGAGAGTAACCAGAGCCTGCCGTTCCCTCGACCAAGCCTGGATTCTCGCAATCCGTCTTCCGTATCCCTGTCGTCCAGAGAGGAGCCCAGGAATACCCTCCAAGCCTGGATTCTCGCAATCCGTCTTCCGTATCCCTGTCGTCCAGAGAGGAGCCCAGGAATACCCTCTGGCCGTCTGCGTTCCCCCGCCGCTCAGTCCAGTCCCGCCGCCCTTCGGATAGCAGTGATTCGGAAGCTTTGGCAATGAAGTCAACCCTTGCTTACCGACGCTCGGTGCAGCGGCTTCGCTCCTCGCCCGACCAAGAACCTTTGCGGTTGCCGAAACCTATCGTGACCGGGGCCGCTGCCTCTCCTTCACTTGGTAGTATGGACACGACAATCTTCACGGACGACTCTTTGGCGGAGTCGCAGCCAGAGCCAGTTCGTGGGCGCGTGGAAGCCCCAACCGGACCCAAGAAGTTGACGAAGCGTGTCAAGTCCCCGCGCAAATGGAACTTGTTCAGCAGGTCCCAGGATAAGACCAGCACAGATGCGAAGAAACAGAAGAAGGACGAGGCTGCCAAGGTTTCTGCAACAGTCAAGCCTGTTCAAAGCAAACCAGTGCCGTTTTATGCCATCATCGACTCGTCGGAGCAGGAGGATACTAGCCCGCAAGACATGACTACAATCCTCCGAGAGGCAGAGGTACTGCCTCCCCCGCCATCAATGGTGAAGGCACACGCACGGAGGCCATCGACCAGTAGCCAGGTAGGGCTCAGACGTAGAGCAGAGTCTCGCGAGCCGGCGCCAGAGAAGACTAAGGCTGTTGCGGAGCCAGTTCAAGCGAAGCCTCCTCCTACCAAACCAGTCTCTGCACGAAAGCCGTCGGAAACAACGACAGGCCGACCAAGCCGATTGCCGCAAGTTGGTCGCATCCCGAAGGTTGTCAATACTCGCCCGGAGCAGACTTCTCCCAAGAGTTTCTCCCGTCCTTTCCATAGGGTCAGTATGCAGCATCCTCCGTTCGGAGTTGATATTGCAGACCAGGACTCGGTTGCCAAGGGCCCCAGCCCACCAAGGCCAGCAACACCCGAACTTATGCCCGATGGATCGACCACGGCCACGGCCGAGAGCGCATCTCCTAAACACCAACCACCTGAGAAGGCGCCAGAGTTCCTGGAGTTCCCGCCTCGCAACAATTCAGACTTTACTACGAGCACAGCCTCCAGCGGCGAGGGCATCCTGGCTTACATATACCAGAACACTGCAGCCCCGAGCCAGTAAGAGCGTCTCTTGCTGAAGATGAGATTTGGGACGAGTACAACGACCTCCTGGGAGATGTTCCGCCCTCGGCCACATCTTCTCGAGGCATCCCGTTCCACCTCGAGACTTACGAATCGAAGCTGGCAAAGAGGATGACCAAGCCTCTCGAGTCGCCCACCATCAACCTGCAAGCACCCAGCCAGCAAAAAAAACTGTCCGCGACTCTGTCGATACTGGCAAGGCGGAACAAACTCGAGCCACTACAGCGCCGACATGACAGCGAGACTCAATGCGGCGTTCCGATTCCCGTCCTCAGATGCTCCAACTACGCCCTTCTCAGTTTCTGAATTTGTGTCTGGTTATGGCGACCGCAACAACAGTGAGGAGTCGAGCCAGCCTGCAGCAAATACACCCGAGCGCATCAGTGCTGCGTCGGACAAGGCCGACTTGGCACGAGCGGCGGTGCGTCACTCCATTCTAGTGCTTGATGGACTAGGCAATGATGACTGGTCTTTCTACGCAGCCGAGACTTACCCTGCAGCCACCTCTTCAACCTCTTCCCAGAGCGCCCATCTCTGCTGAAAGTCGGTCGCCCACATCTTTCCCCATGTCACCGCCAAACCATCACCAGATTCAGTATCTCTCGTACAAGGACAAACTCCCCTTCGGACCTGATAGTTTCACTACGGTCGTCTTCCGCTTTCCGTCCGCAGCCCCCGAGTCTCACTACCGCAACATCATCTCCGAGGCGCGACGAGTCTTGAAGCCCGGTGGCTACATCGAGCTGTCCATTCTTGATGTCGATTTGGTCAACATGGGAAACCGCACCAGACGTGCCGTTCGACGCTTGAAGGAGCGGGTCCACATGCAACATCCGGACTACAATCTCAGTAGCTCAGCTGATCTCATCTTGCGCCTGCTGGCCAAGAAGGGCTTCGGCGAGGTCAGACCTGCCGCGTCGGCGTGCCGGTTGCCAGCGCCGTCTCTTCCAATGTCGCGCCGCCTGCCGAAGGCGGCGGCAAGCGCAAGAAGACCAAGGACGAGCGCAGCCTGGCAGAGATGATGAATGATGAGACCGAAATGGGCGACGAGAACATCACCAAGATGGTGGCCAAGGTCGGGCGGTGGTGGTACAACCGGCTCTACGAGTCGGCGGCGGCGTCGAAGAACAGCATCTGGAATGACAAGGCCTTGCTGGCGGAGTGCGAGGAATGGGGGACGAGCTTGAAGTTGATGGTCTGCCACGCGAGGATTCCCGAGACGCGGACTCGCGTCTCCAGCATCTAACCAACTGTCTTGTTTCCTCTACCGATCTACTGCGACAAAAACAACACCTGGTTTTACTTGGATGGCTTCGTTCAACTGCCATCCATGCTTCTTGTTATCATCCCCGAAAAGAGAAGTTGCGAACGGAATTCGCTCTTTGGTTTCTTGCATCAAATCACCTCTTGTACAAAACTGGCCCCCTATTCTCACCTCAGGGGCGTCCAATCTACCTACCCCCTTTGGATTTTTTTCTTCACTGGCATAGCATTGCGCAGGAACCTTGCACAAGTGGGCATTTACAGCCAAGATTTTACCAGGGCGCGAGCCCGTATTGGATCATATCATCTCATTTACAAAGACATCAACACCACATCATACCCTACCCCTTGTTAGATGGGCAGGTACCAAAAAGACAATAACAACTATAACAACAAAGCTTCCCAAGAAGCAAAAGAGGGGGGATCCAGAATATCATTCGGACCAAACAGATCAGGATCTACAGCATATGGTACCTAGAGAGCAAAAAGCTTCATGGGCCCAACTTGCGGTCTTTTGACTGTTCCATATCGAACCCTCCTCCTTCACTGGGCGGGCGAATGGGACAGCCCAGCAACCAAATACTTTTCGATTCAGCACATACATACTATTTTTCTACTTTTCTTTTTCGGCGGATTCACTGGTTGGCAACGCTCTATTTAATTGGGTATACACATATTTACTGGGAAAGTATACCGGCGGGGACGGGCCTCCGGACTTCGACTTGGCTTTGCCTCTCTCTTCGTCGCGAGGAAAAGGAGAGGCAGCAACGCTGGCCTGTCGATGTCTTTTTCCCTAGAGAACGGGAATCTTTTGGGAGGCTCAGGGTTTTTAATGGGTTTTGAGGGTGGAGGGCTCTGGAAGCGATGGGATTGGTGAGAGGAAAACAGATTGAAAGAGAGAGGTACTGGATACTGGAGGAGGAGGATAGGAAGAGAAAAAGAAAAAGTGTCTTTCTTCAACAACAAAACAACAACAACAACACGAACTACCAAACATTCGCTGGACGGACACTTTTTATGATGGGATATGATATGACACTGCTACGAGGCATGATGACTACTTACTTTTCCGACGGTCTTTGGGAAAAGAGAGATGGGGAGGGAGAGGTTCCTGCTCAGTCGGGGGTGGGGACGCACTACTGCTACTACTACTACCTACCACTATACCTTTTACCGTTTTGCGAGCGCCATTTGCGTTATTAGATACCCCCCAGTCTTTCCCGACAAAAATGGAAACATTCACATCGCAAAGAAATATGTCTATTCTTGAACCTTGTTGTTTCGTGACTTGTTATCGTGCCATGAGCAAGCAGCGCTGCACTTCGATAGTCCATCGCTGCTGCTAATATGACGTCTGCCGTTCTTGCGTCACTTGGTCTCGAATCGTGTCATTGGCCTATTGGTCTCGCGCGCATTTACTTCACTGGTATGGAAATTGCAGACCCGACGATCACAAGTGCAAAGAGGGGGGAATAGACTACCAGTATTGCTTACCCTGGAGTTGCTGGATAGAGGCAATGACAGTCCACAAATATCAGACACGAAAAATCTTGTTTCTTGATTGTTGGATATTTATTCTCATTGTTGTTTGCGATAGATACGATTCAAGATCGGCCCGTATCATAGCCTTCCAGTTCCCCAAACCCCTCACCAAGAACGCCGCCGAGTATGCTATGCTAATTGTATGCTGTGTGTCCTGAACGCCCCGGTGTCCGTGATGACGCTGATGATGAAATGTACGCATCGCCCGACCCAAATCCCAAATATGTGCAAAGGGGGTATGCCAACCCCCCAAAAGAAAGCCGCCCCCATCTCAGTGGTAAGGCGGCCCCCATCAACTATGATTGTTGATTATCGTCGAGAATGTAAATATATGTGCAGTTGTACCGACAGAACACACCCTCTTTCTTCATATCCGTCTAGTCTTTTGGTGCTTTCTCCTTCGTAACCTGTTTAGTTCTCCCATGTCTCGGTAATCAAGGACGTATACACCAGGAAGCTCCAGGCCCCCAGGAGTTCCGCCAATGATCCGTCGTCGACAGCGTAATCTCTATATCCGTGGGGTATCATGATATTTCCCGCTCGCTCGTATCCGTTGTGCGATCTCTAATCGAATTATCAGGTCATGGGCATGCTTTTACCACATGCCCCTGTAGCCGTGCTGACGCTTTCGTTTGTTTTCTTTTTCTCACGACCGCCGCCGGAACATGATCTCGGCCTTCTGGTTCGGGCTCTTGCTCATCATGAACATCATGGGCTCGGGACGGCCCTCGCCCTCCTTGAGCTTGATGTCGTAGTGGAGCAAGAAGTTGGCCAGGATGAGCTTGATCTCGTTGCCGGCGAGGAAGCGCCCCGGGCAGGCGTGCTTGCCGAGGCCGAAGTCGAGGTTCGACTGCGTGATACTCGTGTACTGCCACCGGTTGGCCGCGTCGGCGGACCGCTGCCTCAGTTTCCAGAAGCGCAGGCCGTCGAAGACCTCGGGCTCGGGGAAGTAGCGCTCGTCGCGGCTGATGCCGCACAGGGGGGCCAGCAGGTTGGTGCCCACGGGCAGGTGCGTGCCGTCCGAGAGCGAGAGCCCGTCGGGCTTGACCACCTTGCGGATAAACGTCGTGACGTTGCCGGCCAGCCGCTGCGACTCCTTCATGAAGCTGTCGAGCTTCTGCAGCTTGGCCATGCTCTCACTCTTGTCCCAGCCGCCGTCTTGCACAAGGACTTGGTTCGCCTCTTCGCGCAGGATCTCCTGGTACTCGGGGTGCGCGGCCAGGTCGTAGAAGCAATCCGTGACGGCATTGCTTGTCGTGTGAATGGAAGCGGCGCTAAGGGCGAGCTGTACTTTCACCTGAGCAGCGTAGTCTCGCTTCTGGTTTTCCGGGAGCGAGTCGATCAGCCACTGGGTGAAGTCGTCCGGTTGGCTGCATCCCGGATCCAGCTCCTCGTTCTGTAGCCTTTCCTCGATGATAGGCTTCAACATCGCCTCTCCTCTGGCAAGGTCCCGCGAACTCTGACCCAATTCCGACACGAGATATTTGGCAACGGGTCGCAACCACTTGGGGAAGAATTGCAGCTTCACCACGGCGATGAAGACGTGGATAGCGTAAGTAACACTCGTCTCCATCCACTCTTCCGTCCGGCTGAGCTCCGAACCCACGAAGATGCTGCCGCTCAGTCTTGCAATCACCCTTACCATGAAAGGCTGCAATTTCATCGGCGTCCAATCTATGAGTCTTGTAAGTATTTCATGCAGAGCGAATATTGGTTCGGTTCAAGGTATAAGTCGCACCTTCACATTCCGGGAATTCTTGTCCGACGATAAAGTCAAGTTCCGATTTTTGGCGAGGGATGAATCGAGTAAGCTTCTGGCTCAACTTTGTCTTCATCAGAAACAGGAATGTGTTCGTGTGATCGCCAGGGCCGAAGTTTGTGTAGTCGAGGAGCATGGCCTGGAAGAAAGAGTCAGCGGCAAGAAAGCAATGGTCTGGCGATTTGTTCCTACCTCTTTGATAGCTTCCTGGGCGCTCAGGTGCTCCTCAGGAAGCCCCTTCAGTTCGCATATCAGAGAAACTGGGATCAAAGTCCTCAACCCTTCTGTAGCCTTGATGTTGTAGATACGATCCCGAAACTGTCGTTTGTTAACATGATGAGAGCCTAGTCAAGTGAACACCGATCCGCACCTTGCCATAGCTGTCTCGGACCAACGTGTCGGCACTGAACATCCATTTCATCCGCGAAGCCTTGTAGAAGGGTGCCGATACAGATAGTTTCGTCGTGGGGCGCATCAGATATGCAACCAGCAGCGCCACCAGGAGAGCGAGGTAGTAGCTAAGGCGACTGCCCGCCGGCTCCTGTGACTGTGACTGAAGCAGGGCTTCCGGGCCAGTAACGTTACTGGAAAGGCGCATCTCTTCCATGATTTGCGGCGATGGTCGTAGCGACTGCATTTTGAACGAGAAGTAGGAGGCCGAGCTTAAGTAAGAGATATAAATCCAGGAGATCCAGGAATCAGTCGCCATTTGTCCGTTATGGTGATATATAGCACAGGCAGCAGCAGCAAGTTGCACCGGGCTGGACTGGTTGATAACACCGCTAAGCTGTCACTAGGTCGCCCAGCTGGTAGCCTGGGAATGTCGATCCGAGGAGGAGGAGAAGGCGCCCCGCGATACGCGCCGCTCTAATTTCGATATTGTTTCCCGTATGCCATCTGACGTGTGTCGAACTCTACCCAACGCGCTGGCTCGTGGTCGCTTCAGCTGAATAAGTTGATTGGAGGGTTAGGACAAGTTGGTGGCTGATCTGTGGATGCGACTATATCGGCCACTCCACCCCGGCAAGAAGGCTTTCCGGATCTAGAGACTTTTTTCGGGAAATGATTGGTTGTGATAATGGCACCTGCGTCTATATCGAATGCAGGAAGTGTACTAACGGTCGTCTCGCCAAGGTAATAGAGGGAGAGAGCAGAAAGAGAAGAAAGCAGGCTAAGAAGACAGTAGCCGGAAACACCACTCATATCAATGGGCGGTTTCCGGCTCCTCTTGATTGAAGACATCGCTGCTGCCAAATCCGACGCTGATCGGGTCGCATACGAATCCAAGGCCGAGTGTGAGCCTGGCAGGTGGATGGACCGTGGACCATGGACCTTGGAGGAGCCGCAACCCCGTACCCATAGGTTTTGCCCATAGCTTCGGTTTCTGGTGTTGCCGTTGCGGCGTAGCTCTGAAACACGGGACAGCCAGGGGTGCTAAGACTCGGGATGCTTGTTCTCCGAAATCCTAGCTCCTACGACGTGCAGAGCTTCACGGCCTGGCGCGCATCACACTTCCCCCGATTGCCTAAAACGACTGGCAGGCCTGTTGCTAAGGGCAAATCTAGCGACGGCAATGCGAGTTTCCATGCGCTAGTGGACGGCTAGATGCAGAAGGCCGAGATTTGTGTCTGGGCGAGACGAAAACACGGCCCAGCACGGCGGACGGCCGAGCGCTTCACCATCCATCCGACCTAATAGGTATTCAGCTGTCATTTGTCGATTGATCAATTGTTTTCTTCAATGGCACGCAAGCAGCGAATGCGAATGGTGCATCAGCTGGCCTGACCTGCTTGCCTACTTTTCGTGACCTGCGAGTTTGTGACCCCCGCCCACTTTCTTTGGCGGGTCCATCTGTTGTTGTTTCGTTCGGCAGAGGCTCTTGCGCCAGAAGCCCGTCTTGAATCTCTTGGCATGTCTCTGGACAAGGTTGATCAGAGATCGTCACCCGAAATAGTAGCATCGTGAGTTGCCGCAACCCACCCACGCCTGGGGCCTTTTGCCGTTGTTATCTTCCAAGTTGGGTATTGAAGTCCGTCCTACGGCTAGACGGAAACAAGCATTGCAACTTGCAAGCATACATGGCCAAGCTTTCGAACAAAGAGGCCAAGCCTGCGGAGTCCCGTGACAGTTCCTCCGTCTTGGGGCGAGCAACTTTTGCCGCGTCTGTCTCAGTTCTCCTCAATTCAAGATGCTTCGACCTGCCTCTTTCCCTCTTTTCTCGATAGCATAGCCCGGCACACCATGCCGCAGCTCTCTCGCAAACTCAGCTACTTGTACACCGAGAGAGGCAACTCTTTCATGGTGGGGCCGAACTGAGCTCGGGATTGAAGGCAGTCGGTTTCGTCATGTTGCCCTGTTGTTTCTAGCGACCATGCTCAGAACGGGACTTGAGGAGCTCGGTCCCCGCGCAGAACCGAAACCGTTGGTCTCAAATCGAGATTATATGTTACCATTAAACCGCCGAACATTATCCAGCCCCATCCAGCGGGCTTTCGGGCAGGATAAGCCTCGGGACCCGTCTTGGAAGGTAGCCAGGGTTGCACACAGGTCGTTTGGTCCAGGGTGAAGAGGCGAGTGTTTCAATTGACGCTACGAGACATTGATATCGGCTATTCGATCTCAACCGAGATTGTGACGATGCCGAGGAGCATCGGCACTTGGGGATCAATGTTGATGGTTCGTTTTCCCTTGCTTTCCCTGCGAGATTCGGCTGCCTTACCGAGAGGTGTGTGGCAGGTGGGCCTGGCAACATGATGGCTCTGCCAAGGTATCATCGTCCGAATCCAGGTCGACATTGCTTGGGCTTGGGGTATGAATACCCTTGATGGCGATAGCGTTGCTGTTGGTATAGTACTTCCCGTGAATGATCGACATATTATTTTATCCAATCAGGTAGCCTTTCTGACGGAATAAATATCATGCCAATAGCACCAAGTGATTTCTGCCTGTATGTAAATCCTACATAGGTGATAGTAGCGCTTTCGCCATCAAGGGGATACAGAAATGAGTCTCCTCGGGCTGTAGACTGGCCACACAGGGTTCTCCAATTTCCGGCGACATCAAAAACTTCTAACGGTAAATGCTCATACTTTATGCAAAAGCTGCCGCCGATGCGAGTGATGGAGGGTGCAGGGCGGTTGAGACTGCTAGCAGTATTCCCAGAAATGTTTACCGAATGCCTTTGCCTTGTTCTCATGCCGAGATCCTCCGCCCAACTGAACTTCATCGAGGCTAGGTATCTGCGACTGAATACACCATAGCCAGCGATGCGAAATAACACTGAAGTTCAAACCAGGTTGGAGCATGGTAGTATACATCCTTTGAGTTGTGACTAGTATAGGGGAAAGTTCGTTGCATATCGGCGAGGTGTTCGACGCGAGTTCTCGATGTGATCTGCCACATATCATGGTGTCCACAGGCTTGGTGGCGTTCTTGAGTCTGCATGAACATTTGGCATTGCCGCTGCGCTTACAATGCCGATGGGTACTTCTGGTAAGATTGAATAGAGTCCCAGGCCGAGGGGTGTTTTCCCTGAGGCTTCTATCACAGGATGGTCCACAGCAAGAACGTGTCGTTATGTAACAGGTCACTTCAGAGACCTGAAAGGACCGTTCGATATCACTAAACACGAACGTGGCATGGGAATCGCTTTGCTCGACAGGTTCTGTTCTTTTGATCGACGATACGTGGACATGTGTGGTTTGTTCACTGCTTGGAGGATGTACGAGGAGATAGAGGCAGCCGGCAATGGTCCAGCTGATGAAGCGGCCCCAGTCCTCTGTCAGGAAGCTGAATGGCCACAAACTACCAACCCGATCGATGGACATCAGTATGTATCGTGAAGTAGCTTTCGCTGCCACTCAACCGGCGGTGTGTCGGATATATGACAATCCACAACTGCCAGATGCCTAGCAGCGGGTTTGCTAAGGGGAAGTTACTTGCGATCAGTAGTTCGAACCCCCCCTGAGCTCAAGATTCCGGCGGACTGCCACGGGGTGACGCTGGGCCCGAAAAGCTGGGCGCACCATAGCCAGTGGGGATGTCCTCTTTCAGTTTGCGCTCCTCGAGATAGACCGCATACATCTTGGGTCATATATGCACAACTCAGCAAATGCAATCGTCAAGTACGTTCTCTCAAGCCGTAGGAAATGAGTTCAGTTGTGTAAGAATAGCAATAGAACACTCGCGGTATCGATTCACTCACGTATCATGGCCGGGGGTAGTCCGCATGCCCATCTCAAGAGCGCGAGTCAACTGACCGGGCAACCAACTCACTGACCGAGAATAGATGCTCCTCTCAATAGATGGAGATGGGAGAGCGACGATCCCGCTGGAGCCGCAAAAGTCGAAGGACTATCAGCTTGTGAAGCTGGCTTATCACTGTAAATCATTGCCGGGGGCACTTGCCGATTACACTTTGCTCTGCTGCAAGGACAGCTGGACAGCGTGTCGGCGCATCTAAGACATGTCTTGTGGAATATCCACATTAGAGTTATCAGATCCGCGAAAACGGGGTCCAGCCCCGTTCAATCGTCGGTATTGGGTTGCTGCGCTGGCTTTTGGTGCAACAGAAGCACAGAAGTTAATGTGATGGGCAGCAAAAGCATCCAAAGTGTGGAGGCAGGCCGGTCTCGGAGATTGTTTTTCATCTTATCAATCTAATCAGATGCGCAGTCTTGGGACCCCTACCCAAAAGCCCGCCTACGACATACATGTACCTTACAGTGCAAGTTACTGTACGAGCCAACATCTAAAAGAGGAGGGCTAATTGACTCCGTAGAGAGTACAGAATCTTGTCATGGTTCCTGGTTTCAAGTTTATCAAGAGTTTTGTTGTTAATAAATTTAGTCTGTCAATCAGGTGCCCGAAAAAGGGCGGCTGGGCGGAAGTCTCCCTAGCCAGCAGCCAGATCTTGGGCTATCTCGTTGAATTACGGGGTGCATTGTTAGCAATCGCCAAGCTTGGGTGGTCGGGAGCTCCCTATCTCTACCTTTTAGGGATCTTCAGGTCTTGGGGATTTCCAATTGAGAGGACAAAAAAACACCACTTTTTGGTCTTACTTCTTTTCCTCCCTGGGCGAAGGGATCGTGAGTCTAGAAGCCCAACAGAAACAATAAATGGTGCCATGTCATGCAATCTGGTGATTGCACTCTACTCCGTGTTGGTTTTTTCCCTTTCCCCAGGGTCATTGGCCTGGTTCCCGATATCGTCCGATGTTTGGCGCGAAGAACATTGTCCTCTTTCGAGAACGTTGCCCTAATCAGGCGACACATGATTAGCAGCGCCGACGGCGGCCTTCGGGGACATTGGCGGATTTGGGAGCAAGTAGCCGTAGCCGGTGGCAACATTGCCCATGCAGGGCAGTCATTAACCCCAGAGATTGTCTCCGCTTGTTTGCCCAGCGCGCCCAGCAAGTGCATTTCTTTGGACATGTCGGCATCCGGCTGGGCTCCATCTGCACACTATTGAGGGAGCCGTCAACACACACACACAGTATGCCGCCCTCATGAGCCGAGGACCCCAACCGAGGAATACAGGCGCCATGGTGTGATTTTGACTGTTTCCCGTGACGTTATTAACGATTTTACGCATCATCCAATTCGCAATAAAGGAGACTGTCGGCTCGGCTCGGGAAGTGCTAGATGTTACCTGTACAATAATATGATGCATCAGACAGACACAGCAGCGACTCTGCCAGATGACGTGCGCTTGTTTGGGGCATCCGGAACTAGAAGCTTGACTAGGTGCAAACACTGGCGCTCCGACGGGTCGGCGTCTCCTTTACTGTATCTTTTTTTGATCGGAAGCAGCCCGTTGTCCATTCGCGAAAAGTTGCTTCGTAGCATCCATCGCATTGGGCGCGTTTCGTCGTGAATCGGCCTCCGACGAGCGAGGGTCATGCTTGCCGGGGCACTGTAGTATTGTGTAGACCTTTTTGTTGCGCATAGTAGATCTGATAACGCCCTCCGGGACTAGGGGAGGATCAGCTTGTACCCAGTAAGAAAAAGTAAAGGAGTAATAGTGGGGTGCCAGTGGAGGTGGAAATTTTAAGGCCTCCTCAGTACCCGGTCTGTCATCATTGTTCGGCGAAGCCCACCATTATTATCTGATCGGTCCCGCCATTTGGCGTGCTCAAAGGTCACCCATCCGCCTCGCATCACAAATCAAGAACACAAATCAAATCGTCCACCCGGTTCGATATTGAAATCCCTTTTCGTCATTCTTCGAGTCAGGCTGACTGTAACTTATACTGTCTAGTCGTCACTGCCATTCATTGCGAACCTTCCTCTGTTCATAAGCCGAGGCCCTCCCCCCCATTACAAAGAAACCAACCACTGAAACAACCAACCCAACCCATTGTTCGCAGAGAGCTAACGGCAGCCGAGAGCGGTCGGTTTGGTTGGTCATTGCCCGTGGGGGTAAATCCTGAATTTTATAGTCCAACTGCCTACTTACTCGCCCACCTGCATTCAATCCTCGTTTTTGGACGCAACCTGGTGGAAAGGAAAGTAAGAGAGGGAACGACAACAATAAAAGTCTACAGCGACACGGCGATCATCCACACTTGCTCTTCTACCACTATCAAGCAATTGCTTCCTGTGCGGTCCGACTCCTCGAATCTGCTCGGTCAATTATCCGTGTTCTTATCAGCACCGAACCTCAAAGTCGCAAATAAATAAAGAAGAGATGGCTGCCCGGATGGATCAGTTGCTGGTTAGCAACGCACAAGACAGCGTCCCTGAAGAGCCTCGTGTGCCGTCCATTGCTCCGTCACTTACATACTCAGAAGACTCCGCATCCGAGGACCAAGAGGAGCCGGTGCAGCAGCCAGAACCCCCACGCCGGCGGCGGGCTTCTACGAGACTTATTGCCCAGAGCGCAGCGGACATACAGCGCATCACCGGCGAGACGACCACTGAGCTGATCAGTCGATGCTGCGGTGGCGGCTGCTGCATGAAGTTGAACAAGAAAAAGCAAGACGGCGTCGAATACGAAGACATCACACTCCCAGACAACGATGCCTATCGCTCCCTGTGCCTGAAAATCGGCAACATACCCACAGTCTTGTCCAACGTGGCGGAATTGCCCGTACAGACGGCGTACTTACAACCGATGCGACGAACCTCTACCACCCCCTCGCCTACCGATTCAGCCATCTCGCTAGACAGCGAGGATAGCAGTGTTGCGCGCCAGTTCACTCAGAAGCTGAGTCTCGAGAACCTCGATACTTCTATTCAGCCTCCGTCATATGTTCAACCCCATCCGCCTTATCACGTCTTCCCTGCCAAGATTCACAGCACCCGTGAGCTGACGAGGCCTGGTGCTGAGAAGCGGACTTACCACTTCGACCTCGATATAACCGACTACCCCGATGAGGGCGGTCTGGAGTTCAAGGTCGGAGGTGCAATTGGTGTCTCTGCTCCCAACGATGCTGAGATGGTGGAGGAAGTCCTCGACATCTTGTCAATCCCTCGCTTCCTGAGAGACCGCCCAGTCCTGCTGAAGACCACAAAGGGACGTTGGCCCACCGTTTGGGGAGACGACCAGGCCCGTGAGCTGGTTACTACTCGTCGAGACCTGCTCACTTGGTGCGCTGATATCCAGTCGTACGCACCCACCAAGTCTTTGCTGCGCGTACTGGCCGAACATGCAGATGAGCCCAACGAGAAGAAGGTGTTGATGTTCCTTTGCTCTGGAGAAGGCCAGGGCGCGTTCTGCGACCTTCGTACTGGGCCTCACATTTCCGTGTCTCAGCTTCTCCATGCATTCCCGTCGGCCAAACCCCCACTGGACTCGTTGCTGTCCGTGCTCCAACCTTTGATGCCACGTTTTTACTCGCTGTCCAACGATCCCCATGAGAACTTCGAGATTCGCGACGGCAAGCAGCACCGCCTCATTGAGATTGCCGTGACGGTCCACGAAACAAACGACTGGAAGAAGGGCTCCCGCACTGGCGTGGGCTCAGGTTTCTTTGAGCGCCAGTCGCGCAAATTCACCGCACTGCAGCGTGATGGCGAAGCTGCACCGCAGCTCCATATCCCCATGTTCAAGGGGCTGATGGCGAACCCCCTAGCCAAGCAGTTCATTTCGGATGGTCCGATGCTCCTTATCGGAGCTGGTGTCGGCATTGCTCCTTTCCGTGGCTTTGTGCAACGGCGACTGAAGAATGCCAGCTGCGCAAACAAAGTATGGGTTCTTCAAGGCATCCGCGACTCTCTGGTCGATGAGATCTACAGCGGAGAATGGGGCGTCCACGAGAGCGACGTCAAGCGCATCGTAGAAAGCCGTAGCGGCGAGGGGCGTTACGTCCAGGAGGAGGTCCTAAACCAGGCCGACCTTGTCTGGTATGTTATCAACTCGGTCGACGGACGCTGCTTTGTTTGCGGAAGCTCCAAAGGCATGGGCGAGGGCGTCGAGGATGCTCTGGTGAAGGTGGCCATGCAGAAGGGCAACCTCGAGAAGGAGGAAGCCCAGCGCTTCTGGGACCTGAAGAAGGAGGCCGGGCAGTACATTGCCGAGACGTGGTAACCGGGACGGCACCTCAGGGAGACTGGATGATCTTCATGATTTCGTAGTAGACATGCAGCGTTTGCGCAAGCTGGGACGGCATTTTTGACATTTCGAGGCGCTTGGTTCGGGAGGGCATATTTGCGGCATTGCATTGAGCGGGTTAAAAGACACGGCGACACCTAGCTCTCAGGCTGGCGAATTGATGACACCATCTGTATATAATAGACATAGTGCATATAGCAAATTCATGACATCTAAGAAGCAATCACTGATGAAAAGAATCCGCATGGGCGAATGATGAATTAAATGGTTATGGTATTTGGAATCGGAGGATGGTCAAGAGCTCTGTTGAAACTCGGCGTAACCACTCCAGTGTGACTCGGCCTCGGATCCGACCTTCTGCGTGTCAGCCTGACTGACTGGTTCGATCCCACCTTTCCCTGGCTTCTACGAGGCATCGCTCTCGGGCTCGGAACGGGGTTAAGAAGTAAGCTGACTGTCTACGGAGTAATGGTATTTCCAAAGGGGGGGTATCTCGGCCGAGCTCGCACAGCCAATCCATTGCTTGCAAGAAAGCAGGCAAGCTTCCAATCTCAAGGCTGAGGGTCTTCTTCAGTGTTTCTATCCTATTATGACGAAGACCGAGTTTTCTTGAGGGGCCTTTACCTGATGAGCATGTGTCTTGCAGATTGCACGTTCCACCTCAACTTCCAGAAAGCATTCAAAGTATTACTACGCACTCTGTAAGGAGGGTCTTAGATCTGAATGATAGTTCGGGTGCGGTGCGAATGCGACGTCAAGCCAGTCCATTTACCTTCAACACATGTTGTAGCGAGAAGGAGGTGCAACTGTGCGTACATTGTAGTACGCTGACAGCAAAGCATCGGCAGCAATTGCCCGCCTTATACAGCTAGGACACATGTATAACACACTTGCCATATTTTGAACAGCAGCCAGATGTCTCTTCATGATGGCAAGCAACAATACCTAATCCTTCCGCGCCTCCCATTGTCAAAGCTCGTTCTTACTTGAACAATTATTAATGACCTTCGCGGTCATTTCAGGCTGCAACCATTGAAATGCCACTGCACTGCTGCGCCGTAAGCCATGTTGCGTTGGGATGGCACTAGGTCCAACAAGGGCTAACTCCCGCTTGGCGGCTACGATTGGGTACCCCGGATCAGCAGTCACAGTCGGAGCTGTCTGGCCTGTCTGTCGCGGCCGCTGGAGACTGCCAGGGATCTCGCCCAAGAAGTTTCCACATGTTGGCGGCGCATTTGCTTGGAAAGCAATTCCTGTTCGACGCGGCCTTTCTCCTATTCCCACCAAAAACAATACCAAGCTATCCAAACTTCTTGAATTATTTGCTTTACTTCTTTTTTTCTATCTATTGACACAAAATACAACCTACCGGCCCAGCCATTGAGCTCGACTTCCTCTTAATTACCCTGCTCCTGGGTTGAAGATGCTGCATAGCACGCCAAATCGGACGACAACTCCGCATTCCGTCACCACGATCTCGCTAGCTGCCCTGCCCGCAAGGTGCTGATCCCAGATCGCTTCTGATAGCTCCAAGCTCCTGGTCGGTGACTTCATATCATCGGCCACGCGCTTCCAAGTTACAAACTCGCCATGACACGCCGAATAGTGAGTAGTCATTATTGCTCTTTTTGCTCTTTTCTAGGTGCGCATGTACAATATAGGCAGTACAGGTTTCTGACACGCGACACTCTTGCGCACACTTAGGTTCGAACCATTAGCCAGCTGTCGGCCGCTGCGCTCTTCACCTTCCTCGTCGTCTTCTTCATCGATCGCAATTTCCGCGTCCTCCCCAATGCGATCCACGAATACATGCCCCAGCACCACCCGGGGCTGGTGGTAACCGACGTCACCATCACGACCTGCTCGTCGGTCAACCTGTTCTCATCATGCAAGCTCGACAAGGACCTATGGCACCGTGTCGAGAAGGACTTGTACCTGGGCAAAGGGTGGGTGACTAGCGCCTACGTTCACGTCCGGCGCCAGAAGGAGGAGGAGCTGGTCCCCGGCGACCAGGTCGTCATGGACGTGACGGTCGGCGTCCTGGACCCCTCGAGTAGCACCAAGGGCCAGGCCGACGCCAAGTGGGAGAAGCGGCCCGCCGGCCTGTGGGTCCAGAGGTCGTCCAAGGCGCACGCGAGCGACTCTAAGAAGGCCGTCACGGCCGTGGATGTTCTCTTCGGCGACGACGCCGTCGATGCGCGAGAGGGGTGGGACATTGTGGGCTTGCCCCTGCTGCTGGATGCGGACGCGGCGATCCCGGCGGCGCATATCACCGTTCGAAGGGGCAAGCATATCGAGCCGGCGCGGCCGCAGCCGCGGGTTAAAGACAGCGGCAGGTTCAAGATCATGCAGCTGGCGGACCTGCACTTGAGCACTGGCACCGGCGCTTGCCGCGACCCCGTGCCCGACGAGTACAACGGAGGGAAGTGCATGGCCGATCCGCGCACCATGGACTTCGTCACCAAACTACTAGACGAGGAAAAGCCCGATTTGGTCGTCTTGAGTGGGGATCAAGTCAATGGGGATACCGCCCCTGATGCGGCCTCGGTATGGCTGCAATATACTCCTACATGATCAATAATTGGCTACTAACTTTGCATAGGCAATTTTTAAATATGCCCAACCCCTAATCAAGCGCAAGATTCCCTATGTCTCCATTTTCGGCAATCACGATGATGAGGGAGCTTTGGGGCGAAGAGGGCAGATGGCCCTAGTCGAGTCCCTGCCCTACTCGCTATCTCGAGCAGGGCCGGATGACATCGATGGCGTCGGGAACTACTATATTGAAGTCCTTGCCCGGGGAGGCTCGAAACACTCAGCATTGACTCTGTGGCTTCTGGATTCGCATTCATACTCACCCGACGAGAGGCAGTGGCAAGGCTACGATTGGATCAAGAAGAACCAGATCGACTGGTTTAAGCAGACTTCTGCAGGCTTACGGAAGAAGCACAAGGAGTACAGTGGTATTCATATGAACGCTGCTTTTATTCACATCCCCCTACCGGAATACCGGGATGTGGAAGCTTCCCGGCTGGGCGAATGGAGAGAAGGCGTGACGGCACCCGTGTACAACTCAGGGTTCCGCGACGCCCTGATTGAGCAAGGTGTCGTCATGGTGAGCTGCGGGCAGTAAGTTCATTCCTGTGCGAATCCTCTCTTTTAGTACTGACACGATATCCAGCGACCACGCAAATGACTATTGCACTTTGTCCGCAGACGAAAACCTCAATCCCAAGCTGTGGATGTGTTACGGCGGAGGCGTTGGATTTGGGGGCTACGGCGGTTACGACAACTACATCCGCCGCATGCGGTTCTTCGATTTCGACATGAACGAGGGCAGCATCGTGACATACAAGCGATTGGAGTACAACGAGACGGAGAAACAAATCGACCGGCAGGTGATCTTCCAAGGAGGAAACCTTGTGCCACTCAGCACGGAATGAGCAGCTGTCAGAGGCATATGAGCTCGACTACAGCCATGCCATTTGGACATTCGCCGCTCACCTCATGATAATGATACCCAACTTATTGGATAGCTTCTAGGCTGCGACTGGAGATGCTTTTAGGGAGGGTCATATAATATGGGACTGGTCAAGGGGTTGTTGCATTATTTTATCAGCAGGAGCAAAGAACCTCCACCCTCATCCTGCCATTCAGGGAAAGGGGTGGATTTCTCCATGGTGCCCTTCGAAACTATGCACATCAGAAAAGATGGAGGGAAATACCACAAGAAGTGGTGCTAGGGCGCACGGTTTCAGTGTTACGACAAGAGGTGGCATTGCATTGATCCAAGAGTATCAGCAAAACCTGCACGCTTCTACTGCGTATCGAAATTCAAAAGCAATTTTGTACATAAAGGAAATAAGCAGGCAAAATAAGTTTTTGCAGCCACTTGAATTTTGTGTTGTCCGACACAACTCGGGATTTCCTGGGATTCCAGGCCCAGATTCATAAAGTGGATAGTTGCCAACGTTCAAGTATAGGTAGGTACTGTATGCATACCATACTCGGGCCGCAAATACAACGAGTATAGCAATGCCGTCCAACTTCCTCGGCTCTGTATTCAGCAAGGTACTACCCTATATACTCATAGTTTCTCTCATGCAGTACGAGTTTACGACGGTACACCAGTTACCTTGTCCGAGGCGGCCAGCCCACGTGATGGAAAGCCTAAGTTGGGAGGGGGTGACTTCGTGAGGGGGCGCGCGGTCATCATCCCCTAATGAAGCAGACATCCGCCGTCATTATGCACCCAATTTGCTTTTTAGGTACGAACGCCACCTACTACGTACATACCTCATGCAACTAATGGCATTGGGAGAGGGCTTCCATATTGAGTTATTAGTCATTCTGCATAGGCCAATCAATCAATCAATTGGGTAAAGGGGCTTCTTTAACTTGACGTCCTGTCTTCCCAGCGAACACCCGATTTGACGATGTTCGAAGTATCGCGATTAGGGAATATTACAAGACGAAGCATATCTCACAGTGAAGTAGGTATTTGGGTTTTTTGTCTTCAGAATCGCATTGATTTAATTGCAGTATCAGATCGAGGTCTTGAGTCTCTATGTCTAGGGGCAACCCACTCCCTCAAGGTCTGTCTGCGATCTCTCTCTATACGATCTAACAAGGTATCTATTGCGATCCTGATCATCATCGAAGAAGCCGGATCGCAAGAACCAGAAAACACATATTCATATCATGTCATAAATTTTAAGTCGCTTTGTTGAATTCCAATCATCTTTTCTTTTTCCATCCCACACTCTCAGATCAGAGAGAGCACGCTTAAGCACCGAAGACCTTGACGCGCTCCTCGACGGGGATCTGGCTCTTGGGGCCGGCGTCGCCGGTCTTGCCGCCAAAGACGAGCTGGGCGTTGAGCTTCCAGTCCGAGGGGACGTTCCACTGGGCCGCGACCTTCTCGTTGATGAGGGGGTTGTAGTGCTGCAGGTTGGCGCCGATGGCGCCCTCGGCCTCGAGCGCGGTCCAGACAACGAACTGCAGCATGGCGTCCGACTGGGTGGCCCAGCCGGGGAACTTGTCGGCGTACATGGGGTAGTCGGCCTGCTGCTTCTGGACGGTCTTCTCGTCCTCGAAGAAGAGGACCTGTTTGGAGGATACGTGTTAATAACTGGCACTCGCTAAGGGGGTGGTGGTGGTGGCAGGGGTACGGTAATCCACGATGGAGGGGCAGCTTGTAGCGGGGGGTTGCGGTTGCTTGGACCCCCTCCAAACTCATGGTGGGGTGGAATGCAACGGTAGGTAGGACACGTGAGAACTTACGGTACCGGCGGCGCCCTTGAACATGCCCATCTTGTCGGCGGTGGCCTGGAAGGCCTCGGCGGGGACAATGGCCTTGAGGATATCAGTGGCGATGTCCCAGAGCTTCTCGTGGTCGGCGCCGAGGAGGACGATGACGCGGTTGGACTGGGCGTTGAAGGAGGACGGGGTGTGGAGGACGGCCTCCTTGACGATCTCGGAGACGCGCTCGCCGCTGATGGGCAGGTCCTTGGACAGAGGGTAGTAGGTGCGGCGGTTCTTGATGAGGTCCAAGACCGAGTTGGCGCTGATGGGGGTGGCAGACATGTTGGCGGCGGTTTGGGATGTGTAGAGAACCTGCTGTTGGGCTTGGTATTGAGGTTGGGCTTTTACGGCGAAAGGATGATGTCCTGCGAGAAGGAGACCGGGAAGAGCGAGAGAAGACGATGAGGGATATAGGCGAGCTGTAGTGGATCGGAAAAGGGAGGAAGTGACAGCGAAGAGTTGGGGGCGCATCGCGACGGTATTTATTTCACAACGCTGATGGTACAACCGACTTGGGCGGCGGAGACGATTCTACTAGACTACTGGAACGACACGAGCAGGGCCAGGTTGTCAATAAAGTGGAACTCGTCTGGAGCTTGGGGGAGAGACAACTGAACTGCAACTGGAGGCAGGTGTTTAGGAAGTTGGGGGGGGACACTGACTGACGCTACAGCAACCAGATACGGGCCGCGTAAGTAATGGGCAATGCGATAGAAGAGGATGGAACGGGAATATACTAAGGTGAGGGTGGTTCCTGAATCGCCGGGGTGGTATCGCCAATTGGCGACACTATATGCTCCACCGCGGAGGATTTCAGGGGTCCGCAAATCTGGCCTGCCAGCTCTGCTTACTTTTAGATTATGCAAGCAAGCTTGGCCGATTAGTAGTAGCATGATGATCTCTCCTTTAGCTAAGACACCACTGCCACCTAATCTACATAGTAGTATGCCACGAGGCCATCTATCGGTTTATCGGAACTACCGGATTTACACGCAAATACCAACCTATGTCATGTTCATTCGCACCACGAACCCTTCAAGTCTGGTAGGTTCTTCCGGTGATGTCATATAATTTGTTCTACGATGCGATTGCCATACTGCAATGCCTCCTCCAGTCACCGCTGCAATTCCGCATGGCCGTTGAAAGGTGGACAGTTTGGTTCGGGGGATGCAGCTTGCTTGATAAGGCTTTCATAATCCCGCCCGCCTCCTGTAAATGCGACACCTGGCCGCCCGGCAGGCACCCAGCACCCCCACCTTTGCCCTCGGAATGAGGGGTTCAGGCCCGAGCTTTGCTTCATGCCACCTGCCTCGAGCCTGCTGCCTGCGTGCCTGCTCCCTATGGATTTGAGCTGATCTACGATAAACGTCCAGTTCGTTATGCTGTTATGCTGCGTTGTCCGTCTCAAACGAAGCCAAATGCAGCCATAGATTCGCTTGGGTGAAACGCCCTTGCACACGAGCGTGCGACTTAACCGGTAACAAGTGATGATCTTCTCGCTTTGCTTGACATATTACATACATGACATACAGCTTATCACTTTTGAATCTATCTACCCGCCCCGCCATTGCCCGTCGACAAA
Organism: Arthrinium phaeospermum; assembly: GCA_006503535.1. NCBI lineage: Eukaryota > Fungi > Ascomycota > Sordariomycetes > Amphisphaeriales > Apiosporaceae > Arthrinium > Arthrinium phaeospermum. Next base: position 4,235,879 of record QYRS01000001.1, on the reverse strand, counting down.
TCCAGGGTCTTGTCAAGTGCGTGCCACATTCATCCATTGGTTGATATCTGCTTACACATACTACCAAAGCTAGGCACAGTCGTGCCGGATTTAGGACCGATCCAACCACTTCCATAAAAGGCCACCTTAGTCGTTCCACACCCATCCTGCGGTGAAGTAAGTACCTAGGTGGTAGTAGTAGGCTACTATGCGCCGCTTGCAGTAGCTGCCTCTAGCTAGGTTAAAGAAGAGGTGAATGAACAAGACTAGAAGCCTGCTGGAAAATCAAGACAGGCTGAGCTCTGCATCTTGTCGATTTTCCAGCTCATGTGCCAGGAAGCGAAGGCTCGTCTACCATGTCCAAACGATCAGCACCAACCAATGCCATAAAAAACTTCAACTTGCAGTTATGTGATCCCGAGTGAGACTCGGGTCCGTATTTGTATCAACCCTCTTTGGAGAGGTAGTCGACGACCATCTCGAGGGTGGCGATATGATGCCAGCAAACACCATTACGCTAAGAAGAAATACATACAAAAATGCTGTCGTTGTTTCATTCGAATGGGTACTTACTTGATTAACTATCGTGAGACTTTTCAGTATCTGTTCCGCACGATACCAAAGCGAGCGCTGCAACTGGGCAACTTCGCTCTTGTGAGTTTATGGAGAACTGATACGTAGGTTGTTCCCACCACCTTGCTGGCCAGGAAAAGGGGCGCCCTGCCAACATAGCCTGCAGAGCCAACTTCTCAAAATCCATACACTTGGTATAGAGGCCTTGGGCAAACGAGAACTCGCCACTTTCCCCGTAAACACTTCGATTTGGACTAAAGATTAGGAATTATGCTACGCGAACATCTAAACGAGGACTATCAGATACGCCAAGCTGCTTGCTCCCTCTCCTTTCGCTGCATAAAACATAGTTCAACTATGTCACCTCGCCTGGTAGCGAGATGTTTGCCATTACCTATTAGTCCGGCTATCAGAGACATACAAAACATAACTACGAACCGCTCTCCATCTCATCCTGCATATCAAGTAGTTCCCGAACCGCCGCCCACATGGCATTACCACGCCAGGTCAGGGGCAGGTACTCTGTGCTCTGGGGCAAGCTCTTGAGGCCGAGATCCATCATAGACTCGTCACCCGAAGGCGAGCTCATCGCGCCGTCTCCTACAGGCCTTGTACCCTGCCTCATACTTCTTCGAAGCCTGTCGTTGAAAGTCTCCTGGTCTTCTGTATGTGCTGTTGCCTCCGATTCGCTTCTTAGGGTGGCCAATGGAGTACTCTGTCTTGTGAGCTTGACACTACCCAGACCAGGTCCTTCCTCATCCAATCCCTCTTTCCTCTCTTGATTTTCAGCAGGAGTGTTGCCGCCTCTCAGTGCTCGTGCTTTGGCTGCGAACTTTTCGAAAACGGCAATCCTCTTCTCGGCGGCCTCAGCTCGGTCACGCCACATCGCGCAGTCCCGTTTAGCCTCCCGCAGTTTCTCGCTCAGTGTACCGATATCCAAATTCTCTCTTGTTTCGAGCTGGCGTTTCAGTTGCAGGACCTCTTCACTCTTCGACTCCAACTGCCTTTGCAGGCGGCGTATCTGCTCGTGTAACAACCCATTCCCATTTTTGGGTCGTGAACTTTCCCCAGAAACCGGCAGCGGGCTACCTTGTGTGATCGAGGCATCATCTCCAGGAGGCTGAGCACCTATGTGACTATGGGAAGAGGATGCAGAAGGTGGCCGTGCAAAATTCAGATGCTGCGCTACGGGCGGCTCCTCACGAGGTGGAATCATGGTTCCGAGCGATGGTGGACGGCTAAGTTCTCGGTCTCGCGAAGGCGCCTTAGAGGGTGGAATCTTTGGCTCATTCCTTGCGGCGGAAAATATGAACCCGGTAGGCCTCAGAGAGACCTTGGGGAACGTGGAGGGCGTATTTTGGATACTCGAGCCTGTTGTTGTCTGCTTTCTGCGCCCGACAGAGGTGCGGCAGATACTGCCAGAAGCAATACCGGTACCACCAGAATCATCGCGGTGCTTCTTGCTGGGAGTCTGTGGTACGGCATGAGATGGAACCGCAGCTGACTTAGTAGACTTGGCAGGTGATTGTGTCTTGATGTGTCCAGAGGCAAAACTAGCGGAACTCCTGAGGTCACTGCGAGATCTACCAGCCAAGGGGCCGTCTGGCGAATCATTAGAAACGTTGTCAAACAAAGCTGTCATTGCTTTTACTGCACCTCCAACGGGACGCGAAGTCGACCTCTGCGAGAGTGGACGATTGGTCGATTTCGGTCCCGCCTTAATTGGCGAACCAGTATTGACTTTGGTTGGTGATACGTTTGGTCTTTTCGGACTCGATTGGGGAGGCTTCTCGAACACAAGTCTCTTGTCAGGCGAAAGAGTGGCTGGTTTCTTCTGGTCTTCCTGCTTCCTGGAGAGAAGTTTTCGTTTCCATTCTGGCGTGGCAGGCTTCTTCTCAATGGTCTCGTTGGACTCGGCACTTCGTTGGGGTGATTCGTGGCCAGAGGCGCGAAATAATCTTCTCTCCCTCAACGCCGCTAAGGGTGATGTAGGACTGTTCCTGACGAGCTCCTTCCAGCGCGATATAGGGCTTGACTTTGTAGTGGGAGCATCAATGAGCCGTTCGGCAGTTTTATCAGCCTGGCCAGCTGAAGGAGACTTTCTACCCAAGATATATCGCAAAGACCACGGGCCAGACTTATCTGAAGCCGTTTTCTTCTCAAGAGCTGGGTCGGTTTCGTTCTTCGTCGTTTGCGCAGGAACTAGCATTTGCTCTGGGGGGCTCTTGGCATTTTCCACAATCGACGGATGGAAACTGGGAAATGTCTCTGCTCCCGAGAATGGTGAAATCTCTTCACTCTCTGATGCTATAGGTTGAATTGTATTGGGACCATGTATCGTATTAGCCAGATTATCGACAACCTTGGGCTCCATCTTTTGATCTGTATGAAGTTGCTGTTCTGACGCGAGTACCTGACCCTCTATTGGGCTTGTTGGCAGAGGCGGAAGGGCTTTCTTCACGGACGGAAGACGTTCGTACTTCAGAGGGGTTTTCCCAGCGGAGGGAGCTCGAGATTGGGCTCTCAGACCACTGCTAGAGGCTGATTCCTGCTGAAAAGTTGTACTGGCCGCCCTCTGCTTTGCAAATGTTTCGTAGAGCGTAGCCGGAAAACCAGAATATTTGCTTGCATCTAGCCCATGAGGATTTTCGTAGAAATGTTGCCCTTCTGCGTCAGGGCCAGTTCCTTTGATAGCCTCCAATTGTTGTACACTGAAGCCTGGCATGGCTGAGTCCGAGGCTGACGCGCCGGATGCCGAATCCCTGAGGAAACTACGAGACTGCATCTTCAATGCTTCGTTACTGCTAGCGAACTCATCGTTCATCAAGCTATTGTGGGTTTTGCTTCTATAAGACTTAGGAGTGGATGAGGCGATAGGGTCAAACTCGAGGTCGTCGAAATGATGATTTGCTATGGGGCTTTCCTCGGCAGTGGGCGAGAGAGCGTTGAGAGACTGGCCCCGCGGCAGTCTGTGTGGTGCAACAGAGCTCGATGTCTGTACACGTTGTCGCCTGACCGACAGCGGCTCCATTGGAGCCGCTGAATTCATACGAGATCTTGAGGGGCCGACCTCTGTCGGGGTCAGTGTCAGTAACTCATGAGAAGCTGGGGACTTACTCGACGACGGCGTAGGGCTGGCGGCAATCGACGCGTTGGACCTTGGTCTATATTGACTGGAAGACTTATGAGCACTCCAGTCAGGGGGTTTCCGCAGAGAGAAGGTCTCCGATGCAGAGGAGTTGAGCAGATTCCTCCTCGCTCTTGAGCCAGAGTATAGAGGGTCGGCGTTGGGAGGACGCAGCGCACTCATACTCCTCAGGTGACGCACCACGTCTCTCCAGTGGACAATGAGCATCTCCGTTATATCATTTGCGACATGTATGCGATCGATAGTCGGCATGGAAGGCATTTGGTCCTTTGGAACTCTGGTCCGCTTCTGCTTTTTCGATTTGGGAGGCGAAACGGGCAAAAGCACCAACCCGGCAGCGGGATCGGCAACTTTCATGCTGTAGGAATTGATCAAGTCCCCAACAAGAAGAGGGCCAAATATGATTGCCAGTGCATTATAGCCCATCAGATCAAATGTCGGTAGCGGTCTACCCTTGGTATCTTCTCTGGGGGCAAGTTCTGCCACGCGACCAACGAGGCAGAGTATGCCGAACACAGCACATATCAGTTCCCGTCTGTACCTCGACTTGACTGTCCCAACTGCAAGCGCGATAAGTCTGGCTCGCAACTTGCCCCCTTTCGTTTCCGTCGATTCCGGGTCTGCGTGTAACTGAGTGTGTATGGCGACCAATGCATCGAAGAGGCCCAGGGACCCCAGAATACCGCCTGGGAGGCCAGCCAATAAACGCTTGAATGTAGAAGCAACATCATGTACGCTACAGTTGAGGTGTGTGGGCAAGTTCGGGCACCGAGTAGTCGTGGCAATCTCTTCATTCCTTTCATCTGCAATATAGTAGTCGTAAAGGGCGTTGACAATCCGCACCGATCCCGGAATTCGAAAGATGCCTTGACTACTTGCTGTAGGAGACTTTGTCAGTATCTTGTCTGCACTTTGAGGGGGCTTGAAAGTCACAAACCGTGCTGGATGAGATAATGTGCCGTCGCACGAAAGCAAGTCGGGAGGGTCAATAAGCCAGGCGCATATTCGACAGGTAAATAGAGGGTGCTTTTCCCACATAGTCGAACCAAGCCGCGTAGGTCTTCATGCGTTAACGAAGCCTTTCTTTGATTATAGACGAAGTTCAGCGCGATATCACTGATACTGCGGCGGTGTTGAAGACGCTCGGTTGGCTTCGCTGAGTCTGGATTCGTTTGGCCGTTCGAGGTTTGCCGCAAAACTCGAGAGATCCAGTTGTTCTTCCTTTCTGGGAGAGATTTGGACGGAGGTTCCTGGTGTTCCTGGCTGTGATTCAGCTAATGTCGGCGTGGTAAAGGCCTAGCGACTTACAGAAACTGAAGGGAAGTCTCCGGGCACGATTGATCGTATGCCATGCTAGCTGCAATTTAGCCCTAGTTGCAAAGCATTTTCGTAAAGCCTTCGACATACCTTCTTTGCTAGTTTGTTGTACTCGCCTACAAAGAAACTTCGATCTTCAACCTCTTCGTCTTCGGAGTTGAAGTCAAAATCCCCGCTTGAAGAGGTCCAGGTCGTGCTGCTTCGATAAGCAGCTTGGTCCCGATCATGAGATGTATTGAGGTTGCCGGCCGTCTGGGATCCCCCCAACGGATCCTGCGGTCGAGAAAAGGTATTACGGGAAATGCGCGGGCGTGACGGCACAGTCTGCTTTGGAAACGAAGGCAGCTGTGGCGGTGCGGGTTCTCCCATAGTCGAGATGGCCTTGGCCTTCCCCTTGCCCCTCAAAGAAGATGGCTCTGTATCATGTTTGTAAGGCTGCATTTGAGCGTTTCCAAAGAAGGGGGGCATGGAATAGAAGGGAATTGATTAGGTCAAACTTCGTGGCCAGAAAGTCAAGAAATAGGGAGAATCAACATACAAACAGAGGACCAAAATCTTGTCTCAAGTGGTAGTGAAGGGTTCGTCAAAGAAATTGTGGTTTTGCTCCTTCCGTCAAGTTGCAGACCGAATCTTGTCTTTCACCCCAATCTGCCATTCGTGCTTTCCGTTGCAAGTAAATGCACCAAATCGATCAGATAACAGTGGGAGCTCCATTGCCACATATCCATGCCGGCATCTGTGTTGTGAAATAGCAACAAAGTTGTAAAAAATGAGAGAAAGGCCAAAAGAAACCCATTACCTTCTCGGATATTGGTGTAACATGAAGACAGGTCCCAGGCATGGATACATTAAATTACTGCACCACACCAAGGCAGACATGTACAGATTGAGTTATTATTGACTATTAATTTCGAGGGTGGTCTTCACATTCTATACTGCTCGAAGGGACCAAGAGTCACTCGCCCCTCTGTCTGAAAGGCGACAAGAATATCGCAAAGGAAACCCGAATTTCTATCAGAAAGCAGATGAATTCCCAACTGAGATCCTGGTATTTCCCTTTCTCATCGGAACACGCCTTACGCCATTGCAATGCCTCCTAGCCTACCCATTTCCCTCTTGATAAAACATGACAGTCGTAGCATAGCCCGAACCTCGGCCACTATGTGTGCGGGAAATACTCTCCCTCCTCGCCGTAGAACAAGACGTATTTCAGGATATCGGAAAGGGACAAGATGCCTTTCAGATGCCAATCGTCGTCAATGACTACCAGCCTATGCACGCGAGACTGGCGTACTGTTTGGAAGATGGAGTCCAGCCGATCGTCCTCTTGGCATGTGTAGATGCCAGGGAAATCCTCAGGCCGTTGCGCAAGAGCTTCCCCAACCGTCGATTTGAGTTCCTCGTATGCGCCCCCCTTGATACACGGAATGACATCGACTGCCTCGAAGACGTTCAGCACTACATTGTTCTTGTCGATAACCGGCACAGCAGAGATGTTCCGAACCACCATCGAGTTGATTACATCGAGCACCGAGTCTGTCATTTTGCACGTTGCGAGGTCCGTGTAGGTTCCCAGGTTGATTTCCCGAATCGTCTTCTTCATCAGCGAGGTGTGTTGCTCGGTGTTGACCGCAATAAACTTCAGGATGCGGTACTGCGTTATCACGCTCACCACCGTTTCGCGTCCGGTTTCATCATCCACGTCGACTAATGGTATGCGTCTTGCCCGACTCCTTAGCATGCGACTGCAAGCCTCGTATAGTGGGCGCCCAGGGTGAACCGAGACCGTCTCGAGCGTCTGGACGTTGATCGCTTTCTCGATATCTGCACAAAGAGCTGGATGTTAGCTTTCCATGACATCTCCTGCGCCTTGCTGTGTAAGGTCGGACCGTACCTCGGAGACTACTAAGCCGAAACTTCTCGACATTATCGATCTGTTCCGGAAACTGGTTGTAGTATTGGATCACGTTGATGAAATCGGTGCTGGTGAGCAGTCCAGCAAAACGCCCATTATGCGAGTCCCAAAGGGGCGCGGACACGATATCTGTAAACGTCCAGTCAGCAATCGGGTTGCTCCCACACCGATCTTGTCTTTCGCATCTGGCGGTAAGGCATACTGTTCTGAATCAGGATGCTCAGACTCTTCCGGATCAGCAGATCATTGTCTAGAACGATCAAGCGGAACGAGAGGGGGAGGACATCGTAGCTAGTCCGTATCCGAAGGAAGTCGCGCACGCCTTGCTAGACCACGACAGTCAATGTTAGCATATGCCGACTTCTACGGTGTTACAAGACAAAGTAACCTCAAGCCATGGCATCGGCTAGTCAGGGTCTTCGAAGCGTCTCTAGCCACGCTGACAACCGCAACGCGATAGCTGGCAGGGGAAAAACAGGCACAGAAGGGGAATGTGCGAATGCGAGCTTACCAGGCCCTGCAGCTGTTCCTCATCGATGGGACTCATTGGCGCCGGTTCGAACGTGACGGTCTTTTGGGATTTGGGTCTGAGATAACTGCTGGGCTGGACAACGCGGAAGGGAAGCTGGAACTCGTGACCAGCTGAAGGGCGCCGTAAACTTCGACTCGGCATGGCGGGGTCATGCTCTTGCCCATCGGCAGCCGCCTTTGTAGCCGTGACCTCATCCATGGCTGGCTGACACCCGACTCTAGCTGCTTGGGTAGTGCCCGGGAATGGTCGAAAGGGAGGATTGTGGCTTGGTAAAACGGCGAAATGGTGTCGGAGAAGCAGCCTGCTTATGATCTGCCCTGTCGCTCTTGATTTTAACGTCGACTAGATTACGATTAAGAAAGTTCTTGAGACGGGCGAATGTTGCGAAGAGAGGTCGTTTCTTCCCAACGCCGATCTTGGTGGGCTTGGTTGCGCTTGATTTGATAAGACCTGAACATTGGAGCAATGGGCCGGCCGGGGGGCTAGGAGGGGCTTATTTGCTGGGGCGGGCCCCTACCCATTCCTATGGACAGCTACCTGCTCTCCCCATACCGCCGCATACTCCCATCTCATAAGTATTGTCCTCGTCTCCGCCTGTATCCGATATTTTTAGACCGCGCTTCGATCGCAATGCTTTTTATACGACAAGTATATGGATCATGTACACATGTATACGCTGTCCGGTTGCGGAGTGAAAGACAACTTAAACCAGCCGGCCGAGGACCACCAAGCTCCAAGCTCCATGCGACAGTGCGCGAACTATACGCGAACCAGCTCATGATTTATATATTATCACTCATGGCCAACTTCATCACAGCAAGTTGCCCGTGTGAATGTGCATATACCGGCAATATGAATTTTTACGGGACTCACCGGTGACTTCTGTACTGCAATCGAGATGCAACCATTGAAGAAGCTTGAGATCCCCCCAGCCCTCGAGTAACGGGCTTGGGCTGTGCCGATGTCGATCACTACCAGGTATTGCTTATACTGCATTGGCTCGTATCGGCTGGCTGCTGCAAATGCGGCCAGAGCCCGTAGTGTTCTAAATTGGGATTTGACGACCGCGTTGATCTATGGTAGGGACTTATCACAACGAGTGCTAGAACATCAGAAAGAGGATCTACCCAGTCCCCGAGGCAGCCACCTAGTGGTGATGTAAACGGTTGCTGTACCGCCCAGTGGAACACGTGTTGATGGGCAATAACCACCACGGCGCATGCTCCATGGGTTGTATATGTTTGCCTTGTCGTCGCTGTCGCACTGCGCGTGCAATAAATACCTGGTAGCCAAGGGGTCCTATCTGATTACCCGTTTTGCACGCACCGCAGTATCATTCTCGTCCTTTCGGTGAGAGCATGGTCGCGCAAACTTCTCAATAGGTAGGCACTAACAAATTCGGTCATCTGACGTAGAAAATGGTGTGAAGTCGCATTCGTAGTTGCCAGAGTAGGAGCGTACGGTAGGCAAAGAAAAAAAGGATGACACCCACCATATTGGGAATTAGGTAGACACCGACGAGCTTGTCCATGGGAACATACCTAGTAGCCGGGAGACTCCTTAAAATAAGGGGATAGGGGCTAGTCAAGGCTTCGGGGTCGAGTCGATGGACTTATCACAAATATACACGACTTTACACCGCTTGGTCATGTCTTTCAGACAGTGAGCGCTTTGCTTCACATACTAGAAGATGCGGTTCAGGTTTAGAATGTTTGCTGCACCGGATAGAGCATGTTCGTAATCTACCCTGCCACATGCAGGTGTATGTCTCAAGCCGAGCTTGAACATCACATCGGTAATGATATTCATGTTGGATACATACCTATGTAACTCTGATTGAGTATGCATACAGATGTTGACAAGCACGTCGCGAACCTTTAAACATTACCTAAGTCTGATTCAAGATCAAACGCCATGTAGCATCACTACATTACCTTAACCCGCCTGGGCGGGCTTTAAGGCTTAAGCACCTATGATGTATGCAGGAAGGGACCGTTGTACGTCGGTAGGGTATATCTCTACAGACATATCTCTGCTAAGGACGTACAAGCGTGGACTGGTACATTCGCTGCAGATCGCGTCGTTCAATGGCTGGGCGAGTTGCGTCACCCACCCCCAGACAAAGAGTGCGGTCTGCAACCCAATCATTGATCTTCGTCGCTTGCTGCAGAGAGGCGTCGGTTCATGTACGCGGATGGAGAGGGGAGAGGGAAAAGTTTTTGCGCCCGCTCCGGTTGGATCTCCAAAGACTGTAACCATAGCTACAGATGCGCACATGAATGTGCTTGCCTAGGATTTGCGCCCAACCTGTTGTTATCCCATTGACGCTGGGTTGATGCTAGTCAATGCCAATCTTAAGCAGATAAGCCATACAACCTTGTAGCAGGCGAAAACGCACGATTATCGTCGAGCTTGACCCCCAAAATTACAGCACGTATGCAGAGGGTCCCGAGCTATGCTACATCTTACTCGAAGCAGCAAGGGCCCACTAAGCCAGCTGTACCGAGTGCCCACCTACCCACTAACTTCCCTATGCGGCCAGTGTTAGTGGTTGAGTTAGCAACGGGAAAAGCAGCTGGGCAGCTTCCACCTCGATCTGGAATTGGTCGTGGTCCCCGACTGGTCACTGGCGCCCCCCATCCCATCCCATCCCAGCACTGACAACGCTGGGAAGGCACGCGCGCTTGTTTGTTTTATCAATACCTTACCTTTAACCGCCAAAGCATCCACGCCGAGTCCTGCGTCCCTCATTTATCTCGTCCTCACCACCACACCACCACCCATCAACACCCGCACACAGCATTGGCGGGAGCTTTGGGAAAGGGGAAAGAATCCGTCCACCGCCTAACCAAGCACCTTCTGACTCTCGCCGAGCGACCACAGGCCCCGACCAGCGTCCGTCCCTGCCTGCCGTCCTCAGTGACCGCTTGGGCCTTTAGGCGGGCCCCCCCAACAGCGGCCAAAACACAGTCATCCTTCTGCTTAAACCTCCGGACTTCACAACCGGCTACTGCTCATCACGATAGCAACAAAATGGGGGCTGCGTGCAGCTCATGCTGCGGAGGTCGCAGAGGCGATCAGCTTTATGTGAGCTTTTTACCCCAACCCGCCGTTCCCTTGCTTCCTTGGGGGAGAGGGACCAGAGCTCAGAGCAGTCACCGCATCGTCGAGTCGATACAACAGCCCGGCTAACAATGCTCTATCTACAGGAGCCTTTACTTCAGGAAGCCGAACGTGAGGCAGTTGCAGATCTGCTCCAATATCTCGAGAACGTATGTGCATCGCATACCGATACGATGGTTTCGTGTTGATACTAAAGCCTCATACCTAGCGCGGCGAGACCGATTTCTTCTCAGGCGAACCTCTCCGAGCTTTGAGCACCCTCGTCTTCTCCGACAACATAGACTTGCAGCGCAGCGCCAGCTTAACATTTGCTGAGATCACGGAGCGAGGTACATCGAGCTGCCATACCCCAAAATATGTCTACCGAAGCTAACCGTATGCTTTAGATGTTCGAGAAGTCGACCGGGATACACTGGAGCCCATTCTCTTCCTCCTGCAGAGCCCCGACATAGAGGTTCAACGAGCAGCGAGTGCGGCCCTCGGAAACCTAGCCGTCAATAGTATGTCACAAGTTGGAAGTAACGATGATATGACAAGGTTATCTGACCATCTTTCGCAGCTGAGAATAAGGTCCTGATTGTTCAGCTCGGTGGACTGACCCCTCTCATCCGCCAAATGCTATCTCCCAATGTGGAGGTCCAATGCAATGCTGTCGGCTGCATCACCAACCTCGCCACGCACGAAGACAACAAGGCAAAGATTGCGCGATCGGGCGCGCTGGGTCCTCTCACACGCCTGGCCAAGTCCCGAGACATGAGAGTGCAACGGAATGCGACAGGCGCCCTTCTGAACATGACGCATTCTGGTTAGTTATCCTCTGCACCCACTGCAACCCCCTGTCTTACCAGAAGTTGCCGTAGCTAACCTTCAGTAGATGAAAATCGGCAGCAGCTAGTGAGCGCCGGTGCCATACCCGTGCTCGTGCAGCTCCTCTCGTCTCCCGATGTTGATGTCCAGTACTACTGCACAACCGCTCTCAGTAATATCGCGGTTGACTCCAACAACCGCCGCAAGCTGGCGCAGTCCGAGACCAAGCTTGTCCAATCTCTTGTGAATTTGATGGACTCGTCATCCCCCAAGGTTCAGTGCCAGGCTGCTTTGGCACTGCGGAATCTGGCGTCAGACGAAAAGTACCAGCTTGATATTGTTCGGGCTCAAGGATTAAACCCTCTTCTCCGACTTTTGCAGTCATCTTATCTGCCGCTTATCTTGTCGGCGGTTGCTTGTATACGAAACATATCGATCCACCCGATGAACGAGTCGCCCATCATAGAAGCAGGCTTCTTGAAGCCTTTGGTGGATCTTTTGGGATCGACAGACAACGAGGAGATCCAGTGCCATGCTATATCAACACTTCGCAATCTCGCGGCAAGCTCTGACCGCAACAAGGCCCTCGTTCTGGAAGCTGGTGCGGTTCAAAAATGCAAGCAGCTGGTTTTGGATGTCCCTGTTACTGTGCAGTCGGAAATGACGGCGGCGATTGCTGTGCTGGCTCTGTCTGACGATCTCAAGACGCACCTCTTGAATCTCGGAGTCTTCGACGTGCTCATTCCATTGACGCACTCGCCAAGCATTGAGGTGCAGGGCAACAGCGCTGCTGCTCTGGGTAATCTGTCATCCAAAGGTACGTCCCTTGTTACACACTGTATACGTGATGCAAAACTGACTCGATTAGTTGGCGACTACTCCATCTTCATCCAGGACTGGGCTGAACCCAACGGCGGTATTCATGGTTACCTCAGTCGATTCTTGGCCAGCGGAGATGCCACATTCCAACACATCGCCATCTGGACGCTTCTCCAGCTTCTCGAGTCGGAAGACAAGACGTTGATTGGCCAAATCGGGAAGTCGGATGAGATTGTCGACATGATCAAGCAAATTGCCGAGCGACAAATCGAAGCGGAGGCCGACGCTGTTGACGACGATGACGAAGGCGAGGTTGTCAACCTTGCCCAACGATGCCTGGAATTGTTGGGCCAAAGCATGTCGAAAGCACACATCGAGGGCTGAAAGTCGACTTGAACGGGCAAGTCGTTGACTGGCCCCTTTTTACTACCCATTTCCAAGCCTCTTGGGCGCCCTTCTGGGCTTCAGCATCCGCGTGGGCATTGGGTTTTGGCCAGGCGTTTGAGGCGTACATTATATACAGCGGCATTCATCAGGGTCTTGTTGTTGATTCTACCTTGTTTCTATATTCGGGTGCATATCCCCACTGGCCGTCGTTCAGGAAGGGGACGGCGTATTTTGTGGAATTGGTGTGCTATTCAGTACTTGCGCCGGGCAGTTCCCCAGCTCGGCATGGTTTCTTTTGTACTGCCATTCCGGTGGCATAGTCCTATAAAAAAAACTTGTTTCGTTCAGCAGTGTACGTCAATTCGCCATCGAGATTGGGGCCATGGAGATATTTGTGGGAGGTTTGAGAGCGAGAGCCTTTACGTGTAGTTACCTAGTTTGCGCCTGAAGAGATATCCATTCTGCACATCATAAATTTGGCCCATTGCGATTCTGAAGTGATAACCAATGTAGTACAATATAAATGTTGATCGTTGTATATACAGTAGCACATTATGGAGAAGAGGCCCGGCCAGGTTCAGGACGAGTTTTCTGTTGTCAAGCCATTTGGGAGCAGCTCAAACCACTTCCAAGGGTTCCAGCCGACCATTTGACCCTTAGCGATAGCTTTGCCTTTGATAAGAGCCAGGGGCACAGGTCCAAAATCTCGGGAGTCTCTCGACCACGGCAAGTTGTCCCCCACAAGATAGCAGTGGCCCTTTGGCACCTAGCATGTGTCAAGTCAGCATAAGATACTGTACATCAATAACCCCGGCCACACAAGACCGGCACTGACCTGGAGCATCCGATCGCTGGTGGCGCCGGGGCTGTTCATCAGGACGTAGTCGCCCGGCATGCCGATGACCCGCTTCACGCCGTCCTCGCCGGGGGAGACGGGGATGTGGTAGCTGACGCAGTCGCCGACGCGGACGTCGCGGCCCCGGCGGTGGTGCTTGTCGAAGATGATGATGTCGCCGTCGACCAGGAAGGTCGGCAGCATCGAGGGGCCGTAGCCCCAGCCGAAGCTGTACTGGTGGTTGAAGAGGTAGTGCGCCAGGGCCAGGGTCTGGCCGCAGTGGACGAAGATGCGGAAGGGGTGGCCGGCGAAGTAGCTTGCCCAGCGGCCCATTGGTGGGAATCCTGGGTTGGGGGGGTGGCGTTTTTTCTGTGGTTGAGCTTGGCGGAGGTTGATTAGTTGGGGCGTGATGTCGCTCTCTTGGACATTTGAGAGAGAATATAAGGAACTTGTATGAGGATTAAGTAGTGAAGGACTTTCTTTGTACACTTGGTGTTATTTAGATGATTTCAGACTGATGCTGTCGAGGCACATGCCGCTGGAGCCCGTCAGAGTAGCTCCAGGTACGGTACCTTCCAGTAAGTATCGTAGCTCCTAGCTAGGCTCCATGCCCGCTTCTGATTGGCTCTGCAATGAAAACGTCAAACTCAAGGACCCAATCTCGCCAGTCAATTGAAGAGCGCCATTCTCATAGCTTCAACCGACAACTAGGCTGCTTACCTACCCGAACCGCGAAAATCTCCTCTCAAGATGCAACCCCCGCGATGCGTCTTTTCTCCCGCGAGGGCTCTGCAAAATGTCTTCTTGTCACATCTTGACCTCTCGGCCCGACGAAGCATAGCTACGGCACCATCTTCAATCAGCAGGCCGGCGGCGGCAATCCTGTCCACCCCGCGCCGTCTCTTCAGCACCGACGGCGGTGTCCGCATGAAGCAATTTGGGCGCAGGCCCTCCAACAATTACAACAACAACAGGTACAACGCCAACACGCCCGCGACGCCCGCGTCCCGCTACCCGGCCGACGATGCGATCCCGTACAAGTTCGTCAAGATCGCCGACGAAAATGGTGCCCTCTCCCCGCCGCAGCGGACATCGGATGTGCTCGCCTCGCTGGACCTGGAGAAGTATTCGCTGGTGATGAAGGCGCCGCCGCCGCAAAAGAAAGGAGAGGAGGAAGAAGAAGACGAAGGCGAGGAGCAGGAGATCCTGTCGTTCCAGGACATGCCCCTCGCGGAGCCCGAGGCCGCCATCTGCCGCATCGTCGACAAGTTCGCGTACGCCAAGATGATGGAGGAGAGGGAGAAGGAGGCGCGCCGCAAGAAGCTCAACACCAAGGAGCTCGAACTGAACTGGGCCATCGCGCCCAACGACCTGGGCCACAAGGTCACGCAGCTCGAGGGGTTCCTGTCCAAGGGCAAGACGGTCGAGGTCATGTTGGCCAAGAAGCGGGGCGGGCGCGTGGCCACCCCGGAAGAGGGGGAGGCCCTGATTGAGCGGCTTGAGGAGGCGGCCGCGGGCAAGGGCGCCAATGTTGCTAAGCGGGAGGGCAGCTTCCCGGGTATCGTGAAGATTAAGTTCGAAGGACGGGGAAAGGCGGCCAAGGCGTAAGGCGGAATATCCTTCGGTCCCTATGACTTCATGTATATACTCTTCGCTTAAGCCACGTGGGGAGAAGAACCAAAACGACATACAACCGGATGCAGCATTCGGGCGTTCGATTTCGTTCAAGACTAGATCTAGATGTGTACAATATCCGTGGGCTCTACATAGAGTCAAGGTGTAACCCAATGTATTACGTATAGAGAAGGCTCGCTGATCATCGAAAAACAAAAATTTCTTCTACTCTTCAACATGCTGTGTTCTTGACATGGGCTTCATATGCTGCGACCAGGTTGCTCGAGAAGCAGAAAAAGGCGAAAAGCTATCACGATCTGTCTCCAACGAGATCAGGTCAGCCCTACAAACAAACCGTTCAGCCGTTGGCTCTTCGACAGCGCAATCATGTTACAAGGTCTCTATACATACATAGCTATATATCATATTTTGAGAGTATGGAATTACCTAAAGCCAATGACTGCCTTCCTCTTATCCATGGATCAATGGCAAAAAGCTGGCCCCGGGAAGAATCTATCCACGCAGCTACTTTCAGCACCTGCCCTATGATCTCATACTTCATGTCTCCCAACTGCGGTGAAACGTCAGCGGTTCATGTCACCGCTACTCACCAACACCTAAACCATCGCCGGTCGCTAATGCTACAGTAGGGAGCATGCAACGCAAATAAACCGTCTGGTATATTGATAGAGGGTTTGCCTATTTATCAATAAAGGCTCTTAATTGCTTGAGGGAGTTCAATTTGAGTTGTCTTGCGATGAGGTCCATCCAATCTGGTCTGCCCTGTCCCACCTTCGCCTTGGACCCCAGATTAGCGGATCCTGCTCGGATGGCAGTGAGCTCATAGGGGACCTTGCCGAAGCTTAGTGGCCAATTACAGTAGCTGGCCAAGGTCCAGGACCCCTGCGAAGAAAAAAAGTTCCATTAAGTCGATCAATTAGACCAATCTAGGATATCATTTTTCACTTGACGTACTTAAGACACGACCTGGTAGCACTCATTGCCATTGCAATTCTTCATTGCTAAACACATTTTCATATCTGCAGAGAATTGGTCGCATAGTCTAAAGAACTTTTGATCATACGTCGCAATAACCCAAACAGGTACAGACA
Organism: Arthrinium phaeospermum; assembly: GCA_006503535.1. Lineage (NCBI taxonomy): Eukaryota > Fungi > Ascomycota > Sordariomycetes > Amphisphaeriales > Apiosporaceae > Arthrinium > Arthrinium phaeospermum. The sequence goes on along the minus strand of QYRS01000001.1, from coordinate 4,219,718 downwards.
TCAATTGATAGCCAGCAGCAATGGCGACCGACATCACAGAAGAGACCCTGAAGGTCAGCTACGAGCAACTGGGCGACCTCGAGAAGGAGTTTGAAGACAACGAGGTCGAAATCAGTACGTCATCCCGCCTCCGACAAATTTCTTCTCTACGTGAGCGCTCGTGTTAACTTTTGCGTGTTTCAGTCCGTCACCAAGTCGCTATGAACAAGCCGCTGTATGAGAAGCGGGCGAAGATCCTGGAGGGGCTACCCGGCTTCTGGCCCCTCGTGCTCGAGCAGGCGCCGCCGGACGTGGACCAGTACATCCAGCCCAGCGACTCGGCCGTGCTGCTGTCGTCGCTCATGAACCTGACCGTCTCGCACTTTGAGATCGAGAACGGCGGCCAGGGCGACCCGCGCAGCATCGCCATCCGGCTCGAGTTCAACGAGAACGACTACTTCGAGGACAGGGTCCTGGAGAAGAAGTTCTGGCACCGCCGCGCCAAGAGCGGCTGGACGGGCCTCGTGAGCGAGCCCGTCCCCATCAAGTGGAAGAAGCCCGGCAAGGACCTGACGCAGGGCCTGCTGGACCTCGTCGTCAAGGTCTGGGAGGAGGACCAGAAGCGCGGCGCCGACAAGGCCCCCATCACCAAGGCCAAGGACTACACGCCCGCGCAGAAGGAGCTCAAGAAGAAGATCGAGACGGTCGGCATGGGCGGCGTCAGCTTCTTCGGTTGGTTCGGCTTCCGCGGGTTCCCCATCTCCGAGGAGGAGAGCCGTGTGGCGACCGAGAAGGATAAGGAGAACCGCCGCCTCCGCGCCGAGGGCAAGCCCGTTCCCGATGAGGACGAAGACGAGGATGAGGATGAGGATGATGAGGACGATGACCCCTACGGTCTGGAGATCTTCCCCGATGGCGACGAGCTCGCTATTGCCATCAGCGAGGATATGTGGCCCAGTGCCATCAAGTACTTCAGTAAGTTTGATTGTAATCTGGGTTTGTCCAAAAGGGCACCAATAATTGCTTGCTAACACAGATTCGCAGCATCGGCTCAAGAGCAGGGCGACATGAGCGACATTGACTTCGAGGATGGCATGGACGAGGATGACGAGGACGAAGACGAGGAGGAGGAGGAAGCCACCACCAGCAAGGAGCCTCCCGCCAAGAAGCGAAAGGCTTAGATCAAAGCCGGGAGGTACCACAACTGCAGCATGGCAGTCTCCAACGAAAAATTGTACGAAGTTGTTATGTCGTGATGATACCCTTCTATCTACTCAGCTAGACACGCGCCACAGAGCTGGCGGGCTTAGCTATACTTAATTCACAGTGGCTTGAGCCCTATCTCATATACTCACTGCCAAGCAAAATTGCACGTTCAAACCACTTGAATCGATTTTCGAGCCGCTCGGATGAAAGGCGTCGAAACAGCGGCCTGGGCGATGGGCCAAGTCCTGCGTTCATTCAGGAAGTCGGCAGATCGGCAAGAGTTTCGTTTGGGTAGCGATGACAGTTTTCTTGTCTTTTTTTCTTCCCGTCGCCATTGGCAGCTTGGCCTTGGGTCCTTGATCCCTCGTGGAAATAGAAGCAGGCTCTGACACGCTAACGACATGGGGTAAGCTCCCGAACCGGCAACAGCAGCTTCCTTCTAGCAGCGCCTCATTCGTGGACCGTGGATCGTGGCAAGGACCCGTTCTAGCCGTTGGAGAAACGAATATATGCTTGCACTTTCCTGTTTTTCGTTCCCGTATGACAAACGAGATCTTCAATGACAAGAGAGAGGCACGCAGGCAAAAAAGAGCCTCAAGTGATAGGCCCCTCTCAAACATCCAATGGCTCGAAATAGTAATGATTTGATATGGGACCACGTTCGTGAGCTTATCTCATTCCTTGGAAAGACTGGAACTGGCTGTTCTCCTCCAACCGATCGTCCATCGGGTTCCTGAAGTTCCCTGGGGCTAGTTCGTTTGACAGCTCTTTGAGTTCTGCTTACGCCTGCAGGGGTTGACGCGGATATCCGCATTGATTGAGACGAAACTCCGCCAAGATCCAACTCGAACTGTTTCAGTCCGGGCTACAGCTTACACACACCTTTCCAAATTTCCTAGCTGGTGTTAGTTGCTGCTTTCTCTCTCTCAGTGCTTGCTCTTTGCTCGCGCGTTACCCAAAATTATTTTTGTGCAGGCTTGCGCAATGCGTTTGGCCCGCGTTGCATTCGAGGTGGGCAACTCGATGAGAGGCTTGCCTCGATTGCACCCCAGTCCCGGACCTTGTAACGTGCTTGACGGTTCCTGGATGTGACCGCGTTTGGTCGATCTGATGATGGTGCCTGGTCACTTGCATCTGATGTGCCATGACCCCAGGTCCCCGGGAATGACTACAAGCTTGCTCTCTCTCCACGTCTGGCGTTCCAGATCCCATGTGTCGGTATCCGTTTTCTCTCTATTCTCTTGCTATTCGTTTGCAAGTTGTGTGGTTTGTTTCTTTCTCCTGTCCTACCTTTTCTCTTCTCTTCCTTCTCCTCACCTTCACTTGGCCGTTGCTTCTAGACCGAAGCCTCTTTCATTTCATTTCCACTTTCTATTCTTGGACAGCAGGATTCTGTTGCCCTTTTTTCATTCACTTTTTGCTTGCTTGACTTGCGTGACACTCCAGGCTGAGTCTTCATTTGATCGGATCTGTTCGTCTTCGATTCCCTCGTGTCCCGGCGACTCTAGACCTTAGTTGTTATATTTTCTTCGATAAGCTTGTTTGGAAGCACTTGTAGCTTGCAGTTCAGCAGAGGAACAGCTTGTTTGCCTACGAGCCAACAGCGAAGAAGACAGCCGCAAGACATGCTCGACGTCTGATTCCGAAATCCGATTTTTTTCTTCTTCCCTCTCTCTTTTCTGCAACGGCCGGCCCTACACCGGTTGACCCGGACGACTTTTTACGTCATCTATACCTTCATTCATTATTTCATATTTCATTCTCAGTATGAGACTATCCCTTCCTGTGGCGGGCACCCTGGGCCTGTTGGCGGGAGTATCAGATGCTATTCAAGTCAACTTCAACAGCGATGGTAAGCTTGGTGTTTATGCTATTGAGTTTGACAGACGGAAGCTAATCGATTAAATAAAGACTCGATCAAGTCGGCAGCCAGCACGGTAGCATTTGGTTTATTAAAATACTACACCGGAAACAACACTGGCGATGTGCCGGGTAATCTGCCAGATCCCTACTTCTGGTGGGAGGCCGGAGCCATGTTCGGCACGATGGTGGACTACTGGTTCTACACGGGGGACACGACGTACAACGAGGTGACATCACAGGCCTTGGTGCACCAGGCCGGCGACGACAGGGACTTCATGCCGACCAACCAGACACGATCCGAGGGAAACGACGACCAGGGTTTCTGGGCCATGGCGGCCATGTCCGCGGCGGAGAACAACTACCCCGACCCCCCACCGGACCAACCGCAGTGGCTCGGGCTGGCGCAGGGTGTGTTCAACGAGTACGTCGGGCGATGGGACGAGAGTACGTGCGGCGGCGGGCTACGGTGGCAGATCTTCACCTTCAACAACGGTTTCAACTACAAAAACTCCATCTCCAACGGCTGCTTCTTCAACATCGCCGCGCGACTGGCCCGTTTCACCGGCAACCAGACCTACGCCGACTGGGCGGACAAGATCTACGACTGGATGGAGAAGACGGACCTGATCTCGCCCGAGGGCCAGGTTTTCGACGGCGCCAGCACGGACGACGGCTGCAAGAAGATCGACAAGGCCGAGTGGACGTACAACCTGGGCATCTTCGTGCACGGTTCGGCCGTCATGTACAACCACACGGGCGGCGGCGACAACAAGAACAACAAGTGGAAGCCGCGCGTGCAGGCCTTCCTCGACCACACGGCCCAGTTCCACTTCCTCGACGGCATCATCGTCGAACGGCCCTGCGAGGAGGGCGGCCTGTGCGACTTTGACCAGCGCTCCTTCAAGGGCTACCTCACGCGCTACCTGGCGGCCACCATCCAGCTGGCCCCCTTTAGCTTCGACCAGGTGGCGCCCCTGCTGAAGTCGACGGCGGCGGCGGCGGCGCAACAGTGCTCCGGGTCGCCGCCCGCGGCGCAGTTCAAGGGGATCCCGGGCACGGCGTGCGGGTTCTCGTGGGCCAAGAAGGACGCCTTTGACGGCTCCGTCGGCGTCGGCGAGCAGATGAGCGCCCTCCAGGCGCTGCAGTACACGCTGGTCAAGAAGACGACCCGGGCCGCCGTCACGGCCGATACGGGCGGCACCTCCAAGGGCGACCCCAACGCCGGCATCCCCGTCCAGGCCAAGATGCCCCAGATCAAGCCCATCACGACCCAGGACCAGGTCGCGGCCGGCTTCATCACGACGGCCGTGACGCTCAGCTTGCTGGCCGCTTGCGTCTTTGTGGTGAAAGAGGGCTAGGCGAGGCCAATGTCCCAAAGTTTTCGAGGAGGGGCAACGAGTCACTCGAGGAGGATATTCTTTCAATAGAGTATATAGCTGTTTTTATTTTTTTTATTTTTTTACCTGGAGATAAAAGCGACTGGGGTGGTTATCCTGGATCCCCCATAGTGTGGAGGGCTGGCGTTCCTGGGATAGGGGGGAAAGGTCGGTTTCCGGGTATAATCTTTTTTACTATGCCGTGCTTTTGCATATGGCGTTATATGTGGAAGGAGAGATGAGAGAGGCTTCGAAAGCTGTGTCCCCAAGCTTAATGGCGAGAAGTTGACTGGCAGCAGAGGCGATGCCGATGGCTTTCAGGTATAATGAGAAATTGATACAAACACTCCGCATTTCGTATACTTGATCAAGTGCATATTGGGGTAATATGTGCAGAATCATCTAACCTATGGGCAGCGCTAGCTTGGCTAATATGTTCGTCTGCTATCAAAGAAAAACTGAAATCATATACCAGATGTTGGGACGGCGTGTTATGTCATGCCATCTGGTGTTTGAGACATGTGCATTCAGGGGTCATCATTCTATCCCGCCCAGCTAGCGTAAGCTTACTTACACGTTGGGATGAGACCCATATACCTAATAACTAGTCGTGTATGTGTATGCGCTGTTCATTATCATGATGAATACAGTAATCGCCCATATGCCAATGATGAAGGTGTCAAGCAAGACGGCAAAACATGACTCGTCACATATAGGCAAGAGATATTGATCTTGCGCACATCCAATTGCTTCTTCCACTGCCCGGCGAATCAACCTCAGGCAGTCCGTCGTCTCTTTGCCCTGTCCTCGAGCACAGTATCCCATAAACTAGGCCGTGCCCGTTTACCGTCACGCTCGTCATCGTCATCGTCCTTTTCATGTTTGGGGCTCTTGTCTTCTTTCTCGTTCTCATCCTCGTCGCTGCGGGCAGGCTCATCGTCCTCGTCCTCTGACCACGCCCGCTCATCGGTCGCCGCCAGGGGCTTCTCGGGCACAAGGCCCCTTCGGGGATTGGTTGGCGTGATCCTGACATCGCGTCCCTGGACACGGTCGCCGCGGGTCCTGTTCAGAATCTCCAAAATTTCGGGCCGGAGTCGGATGTCGAGCTTCTCGTTGAACTCTGGCTCTCCGTCACTGGAAAGGGAGTCGGCGTCCATCATTGTATCGCTAGCCGTTTCTGTCCCTGAGGATATTCTCTTCCTGATTTCGGAGCCAAGGTCGCGGTTTACTCCCATTCCGAGCCCGGATTCCGACTCAGATCCCGACGGCGTCATTACAACAGCAGTACCGGTCGTATCCGAGTCGTAAAAGCCGTCGTCAATCTGCCTCTTCTTCACCCACTGCAACTCGTCCTGATCGACATATTGCAGACGCGACTGTGGTTGCGGTCGCGGGGATATCCTCTCCTCAATACCGACTGCAGCGAAGCCGTAGTAGTTCCACCGCGACGGATTCATTCCCTTGCGTCGGATCGATTCGGGGACGTTATTCTCGTACTCGATCGTGCTGTCGTCTGGGCCGCCAGTAACGAATAGATCCGCTTCCTCTTCCTCTTCCGGGCTCGCGGCACTGGTATCCGTTATATCCAGCGCGGCGATTTCCTGTTCCATAGCGAGGTCGAAATCGTACGCTGAAGCAAGCCTCTCCTTCCTTTCCTTATCGCTCGCGAAGAAGCGCAGCGATCCTGTATCCTCCTCATCATCACCCCTAACAGTCTCCCAAGACGAGGAAGAACCACCACTACCATCATCGCTCCGCAACACCTCATCTCCTTTTGTGAGTCCATCCTTTCCTTTTCCGGTGGTGGAGGCTACTGCTGACGACGACACGGACGCAGAAAGCTGGCGCAGGACCCGGAGCTGCTTGCACTCGTCGCAGACGACAAAACCGCGATGCCGGGCGACGATGACGACGTACGCGACCCCGCCGTCGCAGAAACCGAGGCGGCGGGCGCCGTGGCGGGCGGTCCGGCAGTACGCGTTACGGCCCTTCTTCCCGACGATGGACTCACAATCGTGCTCGAGGCAGAGGCTGAGGTATACGTATTGCTTGCACATGACGGCGAAGTACGCGCCGAGCTGAGATGAAGAATAGGAGATGAGAGGGGTGGGTGACAGGATGGATACCTTGGATTTGGGTGGCGATGGAGCGGGACTGTTGGGCTTGAGTGGCAGAGAGATGTACTCGAGAAGGGTCATCTCGCTGAGAATAAAGCGAGTCTGGTTTGGTAGACGTGGTGATAGCGCCTGGCAACGAATTTATGGGTTGTCAGGTGCGCTGCGATGAATCTATACACTGTTTGCGTGTAAGCATTCAGGCTGACATGGAGCCAGTCTCATAGGGGGTGGTCAGGTCACTGAATACTAAGTCATCAGTCCTCTACCACATTACGGTCTCGTTCCTCACTGGTCGATCACCACCGCGTCAAAGAGCGCGCGAGAGGAGACACCGTGATAACCAGGCAGCCGCGATCTGTTTTGTTTTGGAATTCCATATAGCCCCTCCGCTGTATTTCTGATCAAGTGACCAAATTCATATATCCCCAAAAGAATATTCCAAGATACGTACCTATGTCAAAGGAACGTTTGGAAAGCAGGAAATGTCCAGTAGTTGTAATATCAAGCTATACATAGCCATCTGACACAGAGCGTGACAGCCATATGAGGAACGACCAAGTTCGTGTTAGATAGACCTAGTTATCGACGTTATTGTCGGTATGGGTAGAAGAGATCCACCCTATTCATTCTCACAATGGAATTGTCTTGGTATTGAGAAGAGGAATAATCAAATCGTACGTCAGGCTTTGTTTAGGCTTCTCAATGTCGTAGACGTTGGCTGGGTCCCAATGCGAACAATACGTGAATAGCTGTTTGATGCCGATTCTTCTTCTTTCCCCTATTCCAAGATCTCGCGACACTCCCTTCTGGGGTCACGTCACGTCACGATCAGAGTCTTGACACCTTGACCAACCTTCGTCTGTACCCCGAGGAGCGCGAGCCGACCTGCTGAGTGAGAAAGGCTGTCCCCCGTGCATATCACATCATTTAGAGGCACTTGGTTTGTACGGTTTTCGGCCTCTGTGAGCCGCGGAGAAACAAAAGTCTTTTTCTGGGTTCTCGTCGAACTCGTGCTATCGTACCTCCAATCAATCAAAATAAACAATGGCGCCGTAGCGCTCTTATGATATCGCGAAATCGTCTCTACGCTTCCGCTGAACAAAGACCTCTCTCTCTTCGTTCTTTACAATCGGCCTTGCGAATAAGAAAATAAGAAAAGAAATATGCATGTCGAGTTACGCTCACTAGTCTTCGTCGAGCACAGAAAGACAAATCTTTCTATATGCTTCAACTACGAATCAGATGGCAATCAGCGGCTCTTCAGCGCCTCCGGGCCTATTGGGGTTGCCTGCTTCTTGCTGCTCCGGCCCTGCTTCATTGCCCTGGGTGGTTTCTTCACTGGCCGTGCCGTTGTGCCCATCTTGGCCAGCCTGCGTGTCCGCTGATTCCCGGTTCTCTTCGGCAGCTCGAGCAGCTTCGGCGGCGGCAGCTTCTGCTGCCTCTTGACGTTGCCGTTCTGCCCTGGCCTCGGCTTCTACGTTGGCGATATGTCGCTCAGCAACTCCTGGTGCGATACTGGCGAGGAAAAGTATACCGGCCCGCTCAAGCCTCCGAACCTGGTTCAGGAACCAGTTGGCGTTGGCTTGGCGTCTCTCTTGCACCAGGCGTTCCGCAGTGTCAGCCGGGTCCGGGTTCGTTGGTTGCTGCCCACCGCTAGCGTTATTAGCTTGGCCATGTCTACGTCTTGCGACTGGATTGCGGCCATGATTATCTGCAAGAGGCATCAAGTTCTCAAGATGCCTACGCATGGGTACCCATGCTTGCTCAGCAAGAGGATTGAGTAGCCCTGCATTGAAAAGGAAAAGTGTTACAGCGATTGTGATGACAGTGAACCACCGAGACCAACTTGAAGTCGGCGAGGTGAACCACCAGATGAAAAGTATGAGTCGAAGAATCATCCATATATGCGGCCAGACTTGTCCGAGAGCAATGGCTCGGATCTGAACGTTGGCGTGTGGGTGGCCAACACCATGGCCCGGGGGCAGCTGAACTTGCGGTGGGTTCGGTAAGCCATGCGGGGCCGGTGCCTGCACAGGGGCATGATGTCCTTGGCGATGGTGCAGTTGGTGTTGATGCTGTTGCTGCTGCTGCTGCTGTTGTTGCTGCTGCTGCTGGTTCCGAAGTTGGAAGGCTGCATTTTCAGCAGGGGTTGGCGCCCAAATACCTCCCATAGGAGCTCGTTGAGCTGCTGGAGCGAATGGTTGAGGCCCCATGATGGGAAACTGAACTGGTTGCAATGGCAACTGCGGCACGAAAGCACGATTGACTAAGGGGGCCTGCGGCTGCTGTGGTGTCACGTACGTTCCGTGGCTCCCATTAAACAGAAGTGCTCGTGGTCCTTCAGGCGAGGATAGGATGTAAACCTCGGGCGAGTTAGTGGCCCCTTGGGCTTGAGGGGGGTTGTTGAGCACGCTGTAATTACTACGGCCAGCAGCTCTAGCCGGGTCAGGAGTGCCAGCAACACTTGCAGATCGTGAGGGAAGGAAAGGGGTTGTAACTCCAGGGGCGATCGGCTGACTATTTGCCGAGAGACTGGCCAAGGACGAGGTACTGGCATTTCTTCGCATCGCATCTGCTATAATACTGGTCGCCGCCTGGCCAGCATCTGCAGCTCCTGGAACAGCACCGGGTTGAGTCCCGTACGGGACTGATCGCGGTTGAGGCGCCCCTGACGGTGGCCTCCAGAGGTTCTGCACGTCAGCCATTGAGAACGGAGAGCCGGTCCTTGGGTTCCTCTGGAGATTCGGGTTTCCGGTAATAGACTCGTTCACCGTGATGCGCCACTGTTGACCGTTGGGCCCTACCCCTTCACGTACCACCGTCCGGGTCCCGTCGGGTTGAAGGGGTGACGCGGTCCGACCAGGGGTGTGCACCCCAGCCCCACTACGAGGATTTGCAGCAGGATTACCAACGTCATGCGCACCATTGAGACCTGCAGCAGCGCGCTCCCTCTGGTTCTGGTTGATAAGCTCCTGGATCCGTTGATTCTCCATATGGGCGTTGTATGCGGTCGCCCATTGCCTCTGCTGCATAGCGACCTGTTGTGGGGTGGGCTGTTGTTGCGGGTTGTATCCAAAGGGCATATTTGCTGGTTGAGGGGGCATCATGCCGAAAGGAAGGTTAGGCCATGGTGCGGCTTGGCGAACTTGGGGCTGAGCGCCAGGGAAAAACTGATGAGTGTGGTGAATATGTGTATGTTGCGGTTGTCCCTGCTGATGGGCAGGATGTTGCGGTGCTGCTCCAGGCTGGTTCGTTGCTTGCGACATAGTAGGTTGAGCACCAGCGACGGGCGGTGTCGGCGTGTTTGTTGAACCGGGGAAGTCAGTCAGATCGCGTAGTACAAGATGGATCGCTTGAGGTTCTCCAGAACGAAGCTACAAAGGCGGGCGGCATGTCAGCAATCTGGCTCTTTCTCAAGGTCCTGGCTTGTGTATCACAGATAGCCCATTGGACTAGCTAGACCTACCGTCTCTTCGCCAAATATATCGAGCAGAGTCTCGGTGTCTCTTGCTAAAAGGCGACCTCTATGGATGAGACGCTGGGCCGCATCGGGCGGCTTCGCATCTAGAGCATCCCGCACTCTTTGCTTCAGCTGTTGAATCGTGGTGGATGCCGGCAGCTTGGAGAAAGAAAGTCGTCCGCTGGGAACACCAACAGAAGGTGAGATGACTTGTATAGTGCATTCTGGTGCACCATCTTCGGAAGCCATGGTGGGCGCGGTGTTGCCGTTGCCTGGGCGAGAAGGCGGTCCTGGTGATCTCTTCGAGGAAATAGGATTGGTCGAATTCGCTAACCAGCGCTGTTGTGGCAGCCGCAACCAGCCTCAAGTTCTTATGAATCGAAGGAAAGCATGTCAGGCCGAGGAAGGGGGGCGTTGGATATCGACGAAGACGTCCGAGAAAGTAAGGTACTGGGATCTATGGATTGAATGCGTATGTAACTGCTGGGTGTCCTGCCATGGAAATGACAGGCCGGCGCGCGAGGGAAGGAATGACAAGAAGTGAGGTTGTGGTGATGTGCAAGAGCAGTGGATTTATCAGCCGGGTTGACTGGCTGTTGGACGTAAGCTGTCATCACCAAATGATCCACGTACGGGGATGGGTCAAACCACCATGCGACTAGCTAAGTGACCAGCAAACACCTTTTTGGGCTCAGGGCAAGCAAGCCGCGGGACGCTGAAAGTTCCACGTTGGCCTTAGCGGGAGTCCAGTTAGCACCCCTGTCAGGCTGAATCTAGGCTGAATGCCCACGTGCACCCAGCTGCCAGCACCCACCTACAGTGACCTACAGTGACCTAACTGCCTTCTGCGACAGCTCTTATGTAACCTGTCAACTCAATGCTCTACAACTTTGGATCTTTCTAACCAACGTTAACGACACGCGCAAGCAAGGCGTGATCGCGCAAGCTGTAAGTTTACCTATACGAGAACCGACAGTTTGGTACATGCATCTATAGTCTCTGCCTATTTTGACCGCCCAAATATATATCGTGTTGCTTCTGGAATAGGGATAGCATTTTATGAGGAACGTCTGATGCGTCATGGGCTTGGCTTTACCCACAGCTCGGTTAGATGCAGTAACCTACTGTAGGTAGATCGCCCGCGCGCGTGTGTCCCATCTGCCACTTTGAAAACCGTGGGGGAAAGCAGACCTTGACTTGACATCACCTCACCACCCATGCCCGAGCTTTGACATAATTGCCAGTCGCAGCCACCACTTACTCGTCTCCCTCTCCCGGTTTTTGCGACACCGTCAACCCTCATTGGCCCCCTGGACATGAAGCGATCATAGCGACAATTTCTGTCCATTGGCCCGTAACAATGGCAAGCCGTTTAGCATCGAACATGCTATCTCGACCCGGCCCCTGTCCAGGCTCCATACTTCGGCATTCATGTTCGACCGGGTCCAGACGATATGCGAGGAATTTCTCAACAGGGCCTCGCCCCTCATTCCGCCACACATCGCAGAAGTGCCAGCAAAAGGAACGCTTCGGCTCGAGGCTAGGGTCGGCCCTGAAGAACACCAAGGTGCAATGGTACCCGATACCTGTCGGTCTGGGCATAGGATTTCTTGGGCTCCTCCAATTCTACAAATCCCAGGCTCGGGAGAAGGAAAGACTGGAACAAGAGGTCGAAGAGTTTGGAAAGCGGCCCAAGAAAAGACCTAGGGTACGGCCTGAAGGGCCATGGCAGGTTCAGGTCATGTCTACGCTCCCGCTGAAGGCTATATCCAGGCTCTGGGGGCAGTTTAATGAGCTGGTGATTCCTTACTATCTGCGTGTGCCTGGCTTCAAGCTGTACTCTTTTGTCTTCGGGGTCAACCTGGACGAGGTTTCGGAACCCGATCTCCGTGTGTATCCCAACCTTGCTGCCTTTTTCTACCGAACATTGAAGCCTGGCGCGCGTCCTCTTGACCCTACTCCGAATGCGCTACTGTCCCCCTCCGACGGCCGCGTCTTGCAGTACGGCCGCATTGAAGGTGGGGACATTGAGCAGGTCAAGGGCATGACCTACAGTGTCGATGCTTTGCTGGGAAAGAACAGCCCTGCTCCAAGTATTGCAAGCGGGGACCAGTCGGCGGATTCTAAGGAATCGCAGGTCCAACTGGAGCGTGACGAGGAGCTCGTCAAACAGGATGAAGAGTTTGCCCGTGTCAACGGTATCTCCTACACATTACCAAATCTCCTTTCTGGCCAAAGCAAGAAGGGCAACCCCAGCGTCCAGGACCAATCTACACAATCAAGCGAGAGCGCCGTGTCTGAAGTTGGTGCATCACTTGCCTTGGGCGAGAAGCCGTGGTATGACGTCTTGTCGGCTGACAAGAAGACTGCACTCTATTATACCGTCATCTACCTTGCACCAGGTGACTACCACCGATTCCACTCGCCTGCGGACTGGGTTGTAGAACGCCGCCGGCATTTTGCTGGGGAGCTCTACTCGGTTTCGCCCTACCTGCAACGTACTTTGCCTGGACTGTTCACTTTGAACGAGAGAGTTGTACTGCTGGGAAAATGGCGTTACGGTTTCTTCAGCTACGTTCCGGTCGGAGCAACCAACGTCGGGTCTATCAAGATCAACTTTGATCGCGAGCTGAGGACCAACTCGCTCACCACAGACACAGCGGCGGATCGTGCGGCAGATGAGGCTAGCGCACGAGGCGAGCCGTACAGCGGGTTTGCTGAAGCGACATACGCAGCAGCCAGCCCTGTTCTCGGCGGTTACGCCCTGAGGCGCGGCGACGAAATGGGTGGGTTCCAGCTCGGAAGCACCGTCGTGTTGATATTTGAAGCGCCATACCACGAAGGTGCGGATTCATCAACCGGGTTCCACTGGGCTGTTGAGAAGGGACAAACAGTGAAGATGGGACAGGCACTGGGCTACGTCAATGAGGAATCGTAGTCAGATCAATCGAATTTTGAGCAAGTACTGTATGTATTATACAACTAACAACTTATATACTAGGTACACATGTATGTCCCTTGACATTTTGGAGGGTGGCCGGTGCTGTGACAAGATTTCGCCGGGCGCGTTGGGTTATTTTCGCCAAGCCTTATCTTCTCGACTCAATGCCCCATCAGGGATTGCATATGATTCAGTCTTTTTCTATGGCGAAGCCGCCTTACGCCTCTGATTATCATCTTGAATCTGACCTGACTAGATGACGGCTTTCAAAGAAATGCATCAAGTGGAGCCTCCTTACCTCTTTCTTCCTAATGAACAAACAGAATTTTATTCTTTTAACGTAATTATAGGGTGGATTCTGGGGAAGTAAGTCCGGCTCCATCCGCTATCGCTCACACCGGTAACTCAGCCCCAGGATATTAACTAAGCACTCCCGAACCTGCCTCCAGGAACCTTTGAAGAACGGTATGCTTTTGATGTGGTTCTGTTGTATATACACTCGTTATTTATCTCTACTAAACTCTTTTTACGCCTAGATTTGATCGTTCTTCTCGCCTACCGAAAACATGGGCGGGTTCACCGCAGTGGTCAAAGGCAACGAGACCTACCCAGAGTCCCGGGTCCTTATAATCATCACCGGAGGCACAATATGCATGCAACCCTCAGAAGGCGGCCTAGTGCCTGTCGATGGCTTCTTGGAGAGTGCCATGGCCCCGCGGCCTTCTTTCAACGACAAATCTGAGAGAGGTAAGTCAGGTCAAAGAATTGCGCTCGTGTGCACAACTCAATCTGTTTCACTTGTTGTATATGCTTGCATGGTTGCATACTACAACCTGTTACCGCAATTTCTGCGGCTTCCCTTATTATCAACAACCCCTTTTCTCCGGCGTCAGACTTGGCAGGATCTCTTCTATTCCCCCGACTGACCATGCCTCATAGTCAAACTCACCGCCATCAAGGACGGCGAGAAGATCCTGCTGGACAGTCTGCGGACACCACCTAGCTCCTATTCTAAACACATTCGCTATGCCGCTCTCGAGTTCAACCCGCTGCTGGACTCGTCCAGTATTAGCTCAGATGGCTGGACGCAGATCGCGACGGCCGTCAAGGCCAACTACCACCTCTTCGACGGTTTCGTGGTGCTGCACGGCACCGACTCGCTGTCGTACTCGGCCTCGGCGTTGTCCTTCATGATGCAGGACCTGGGCAAGCCCGTGGTGCTGACGGGCTCGCAGGCGTCCATCTTCGCGCTGCAGTCGGACGCCGTCGACAACCTGCTGGGCTCCCTCATCATCGCGGGCACCTTTGTCATCCCCGAGGTCTGCCTCTTCTTCCACCACACGCTGTTCCGCGGCAACCGCACCACCAAGGCCTCGGCCTCGTCCTTCGACGCCTTCGCCTCGCCCAACTGCGAGCCCCTGGCCCGCGTCACCGGCATCGGCATCGACGTCAACTGGTCGCTGGTGCGCCGGCCCACCACCATCGCGCCCTTCGAGGTGACGCCCTACCTGGACACGGCGCACGTGGCGTGCGTGCGCATCTTCCCGGGCATCAAGCCCGAGATGATCGACTCGATCCTGCGGGTGCCCGACCTGCGCGGCCTCATCCTCGAGACCTTCGGCATGGGCAACGCCCCCGCCGGCGTCGACGGCTCGCTGACGAAAACCATCGCGGCCGCCGTCGAGCGCGGCATCACCGTCGTCAACGTCTCGCAGTGCACCAACGGCTTCGTCTCGCCCCTGTACGCGCCGGGCTACCAGCTGGGCCAGGCCGGCGTCGTCTTCGGGCACGACCTGACGACCGAGGCTGCCCTGACCAAGCTGTCGTACCTGCTCGCGCTCGAGAAGGCCGGCAAGCCGAGCAGTCAGGCCGATATCTCGCACCAGATGTCCCTCTCGCTGCGCGGCGAGCTGACCGAGTTCAAGTCCTCGGCGTTCGCGCACCCGCCGATCCTGGACCTCGAGGCCGAGAACGCGGCGGCGCTGCTGGGGCGGCTGAGCGGACCCGAGGCCGCCTTCGCGCTGCTGGGCTACGCCGTCGAGCGGGGCGACCTGGCGGGCGTCAAGGAGCTGCTCGAGGGCGACGAGATCGGGCACCAGCTGCTCAAGCGCGCCGACTACGCGGGCAACACGGCGCTGCACCTCGCCGCCGTGGGGCCCGAGGTCGAGATCCTCAAGCTGCTGCTGCTGCGCGGCGCCGGCGTGCACGCCCGCAACCGCGCCAACAACACGCCGCTCTTCCTCGCTGTCAAGATGGGCCGCACCGAGTTTGCGGACCTGCTCCGGGGGGCCGGCGGGCTGCTGTGGGAGCAGGAGGAGGCGGGGGTCGAGAAGGCGACGCAGGCTTGAGTGGGTGGTAAGGAAGAATATGGCGTTCGAAATAGATATGGATATGAAGATGACGATTTACTACTGTTTTTGTTGCTGCTGTTTCTGGTATATTTGCACATCTGGCTTTTAGAGGGTGACCAGGCCGCTCCGATCTTCCGATCGGTATGGGGAAGCTGATTTCATGTGTTTACTTATATACGTAAACGTGCTTCCTGAGACGAGGCGCGGAATAGACAAGCATATCATGCTCCTTTACTAGCTTTGATGGTCTTGCCGGTCACACTGATCCGATTTTCCGCTTCCCCTTCGTGTGCCTTGTCCCATAGGTGACTTCTTCGCTCCGTCCCTCGTTGCTTTCCCTAGAATCATGTCCTCCGTAGATCATTTAGCGGGCCCTAACCGACCATACGTCACCCGCCGAAGCTTTGACAATCTCGTCTTTTCTCAGAGAGCGGTATAGTAATCATTCAACAGATTGTAGTTGGATCGAAATGGATACCGCTGGGCTCCATTAGCACCAACCAATGATACCATCACCATATTGCAACTATCCTACCTCCAACCGGAGATCAGATCGTCAGTCAGGCACGTGAGTGGGGCGTCATAATGTCTCGAGTGATTCAATTTGGTGTAAAGACTGGTATCCTACTGGGTTACCGGGTGCTCGTCTAATATACTTGAGTCAATGCGGCCGTCTCTATGATGCTCTCCGTAGGCAGGTGAAGTAGTTCAAGGGGCCGGACCATGAGCACTACATACGGCCTTATACCGGATCGGGGTTTACCGCTTACCGTCGACGACGCCGGACCAGCCCTTGATATCCCAGAAGCTCATGCTGAAGCTCTCGGGGCAGAACGTGGCGCGGAAGTCAGAGGGCAAGGCCCTGCTTCCGGTGAGGCCAGCCGGGCGGGCTCTTGGGCGGCGGCACGGGCGGCGCGGCAGAGTCAGCTTCGGTCATCTCATCAGCGTAGAAACGAAAGACATCCGCGTCCCAGTGAGCCAGGTGGCAAAAGACCTACAATAATGACAACCCCGTTTGTACCGGTTCCAGTAACCCTCGTACTTGATCAAAAATATGGTTTGGCTGGCCCAGGCTACAAAATATTGATGTGTCGTTACCGAGTTATTGATTCTGTTCTGGTAGGAGCTGTCTTACATCATTCACTCTAGATAGATACAAGAGGCAAACCCCATGATGTCTCGGCCATATGCGTCCATCGACGGTGACACCTGTTGCAAATCATCGCGTCATGTAGTTAGTTGGCTTGTTCCTAAACATCGAGTACCTTCCTATGTACTGTCCAGTTTACTTATGATAAGACGCCGGAGCCTCGATGCTCCGGGTGCTTTTGCACAACCGTCCTGCTCCTCGGCGTCGCACATGCCAGCTTGTGACCAAGACGCACGGCCGAGGCTTCGCGCGGTACGCTCCGTCGCCCCGTCCGTTGCGGTACCGTCGGCATGTATCAAAATCACGGTGGGAGTTCGGGAACCAGGACACAGTGCTTATCTCAGTGAGAGGAGCAGTTGGTCACGGGGGGTAGGGGTTAAGGAAGGGAAAGTGTCTGGTGGATGTGTGGCTACCTACCTGTAAGATTGGCCATATCTATTCTCTTTTGGGTAAAGCAGGCGACAATATGCAACTGGCAGCATTGAAGGTACATGTACCTAATCCAGAATAAGAAACGATCTTGAAAGGGGCTATCGATCCCCGGCGGGTAATCACTTTGAGGAAAGTTGTTCAATTATCCTGTCGCCACCAGTGGCTCCGTGAATACCAATCATCCTGGGCGTATGTATGTAGTTATCCCGAAACATATTGCGACAGCTTGCAGTTTGGTATACACGGTGTAGACAAACAATGGAAGGTACATTGATGCCAGCTGATTGTAAGGGGCGTAAACGTAGCAGGCGCGGTCCGATACCATGCAACAAACACCTACCTGCCTTTCGCTCTTGCCCCAAAACATACTATTGCATGTGGTTGATGGAATGGAAGGAACTTGGGGCCTGGCTTTCGGGACTTTTCTTTCGGTCCACCTCGTCAGTAGTGCTTTCTCCCACTCGATAGTTTGGTGGCCCATTCTCGATTTTCCGTGACAACGTTGCCCATCCCATACCCACACGATTGTTCGACCGGGACACGTATCTGAGCCTAGATGCTTTGCCCGAGTCCACCTGACTCGTGCTGCCATATGACTGCACGTTGTCTCGCTCGATCAATGTATGCCAGGTGGCTGACAAGAGCGGTGGCCGGCAACACCTACCGCGACCGCGACCGTCTGCAGCTTGGGTAGACGTCAACGCAGCATGGGGGTCCATGCAAGTATGGAAGTATCATCTGCCCCGGCCATATCAGTTGAAGGTCAGTAGCTTTCCAGGAGGAAGTGCGGAACCTAGCTCCTCTGGCGTACAGGCTACCAACCCCCGTCTTGGTGTATGCCAAGTCATGTCCCCCTTTCCACTAGGCGTGGAACTTCTTCATTGTTTGTTCAAGGGTGTATATAAACGTGCTGCTTCGATGCCAGGCACAGTACTCGAGCCATGGTTGGGTCTGCTAAGGCCGTTGTCCTCTCTATACACACGCCCCATGGTTGACCACAACCGACAGGGCAATGGATCGTCAAGGCCAAGCGTCCTTGTCCTGTCTGAAGAGAGGATCGGCATCACCTTGCAGCATAGACTCAACATGGTTTTCGCTATGGGGTGCCCGGTGATTCTCGTGATTTGTTGGAATGCTCCGTCTTCAGGAGCCACCGAGGGGTTTCCTTCAGCTTCAGCAATCTCATTGCATACATAGGCCTGCCTCCAGCCTGGATAGCGTGTTCTCGGAAATCCCCTATGGCAAATGACGGCCCCTTTTCTTTTGCCCGAGAAAGCACCTCGATTGCCCCCCATCCGGCCTGGATGTATCTTGCACGTTGTCATCCCATGTCGAGTCGCGGGTCGCCCGCCAATAATGTACCACCCTCTGGGCCCTTCTGGTTCGAGCAGGTACGACAAGAGCTGTATGCAAGGGTCGGGTAGGGTCTTCGACACCGTACTGATAGATTGCCCCATCTTCAGGCTTCAAATGCCGAGTCAGTCCTCGCCCTCACCCTCGGCAGATCAGGACTGTGGTCGAGAGGACCCGACTACAGGGGCCCATAGCAACCTTGAGCCATTGATGGATGTTCGATGGTTGCTGTTCCAGATGCCGCTTCAAGACAATAAACCGAGCCTGTGCGAGACGCGGACGGAGAAGGCATCATTTTGCTACTGTGTATCGGCTCGAAGTGGAAAGAGCAACCCTGCCGACGGTGGACGAAAAGGAAGCGATCAGCTCACTCCAGTATCCCGTCCTCGTGTTCCCGTGAGGCCGCCAAGTCATTGAGGGTTCAGCTGCGCAGAAACCTGAAAAGGTTGTAGCGAGCATGCGGTTGTCTGGAGCCTCACTGCCTCCCCAAAACCAGCTTTGGGCCAAATTGGCGGTAGAGCGGCAAGCCGGGACGTCTCACAGCATCCCGTCTCATCGGCAGCACCGCAGTTCCTGCCTCGTGTCGTGCAACTTCGTCCCCTGTGATCAATCGTCACTGCCTCATTCTCAGGTACCCGTCGCAATACCGCAGCAGCATACATAGGTCGTGCCCTATCGGGCTATGCGCGCACGACCACCGCGCGTGTCGACGCGATATGATATCGCGAGCCACTACCGGGCCAACCAGCCCCGTATATGCATCATGGCAGGTAGGGTTTCGTTTGGTTGGCGGGCGGCCCCCCGGGAGGTGGCTAAGTCATCATCGGCGAATAACGGCTGCGGACGACGCATAGGCCTCTTTCACCGCCCTACCTGGCCCTATTGCCCTATGGAGTTGCCGCAATTTTTAAGTGTAGATAGAATCTGGGAGCTGAAAGCCGTTGCTGGATTCTGACTGGTCGCGTGTTTGGCCTTGCACCCGACAGGGGCCCATGGTGACGGAGTCAAGCGAATACGAGGTTTTGTCCTTGCCAACCCGGACGGATCGTCGTCAGAGGCTAGTTGACTGGCAATACTCCACGCGCTTAGCGGTAAGTATGCCAGAGAAGTATGGGTTTTCCGCCCTACAAATCGACTTTTATGCTGCTGCTGCTGCTGCTGCTACGGCCTTCCCCTCCGCTGTTGCCCGCATCACGCCCCCATCCGGAAAGGGTTTCCTCCATCTTTTCTGGCAGTCGGGAACACAGCATCTGCACAGCCATATTCAGTAACGACTCCAGTCCAATCAATTGGGGTTACACATACTACTATGACCAAAGTGCGACATAACGGGTCTGTATCGGGCCTCCCAGCCAAACTCTTCATTTGGCCAGTTCGTCCAGGCGTCCCTGTGCCTGACCGAACCTAGGCGGGCGGGCTCGATCACACATGGTCTACACGTGGCCAGCCCGTCGGCATGGTGCAACGCAGTACAGTACTACGTGCTGTGCTGCTGCTAATACTGGACACAAGAGGGCAAAAAAGATGGAGGAGATCTTCACTGACACAGTGGCAAGGCCCTTTCCGTGGTCTGGAAGCTTCGAGACTTCTTCTATGCTCCAAATCAAGTCCAGCCGTAGCTGCAGACATCCGCCTCATACTGCCGAGGATGTCGCAATTGGGTGCTGTAGTGTGGTATGCACGCTCAGTAGCGGTAGGGTATTGCCCTCATGACGTTCTCAGTCGCCTGTCGTGATCAATATGGGAGAAACGGGATTCGTTGCCCCCTTAGATGAAAATTCTTATAGCCATGCTCCCGGGATCGGATCATTCTATGCATCGGTTTGATGTAGGTTAGGTGCAAAGGGAAATAAGACCGTACCCGGACCAACTGGACTGAGATGTGCAGCTGATCTCAGTGCAGACGATCATCCCATTCGTCAAGGGAAGGTGCTGGGTATCCGTCTGGACAAGACTAGTATCAGCCTGCATGTGGCCCCCCTTGAAGCTAACAAGTTCTGCCAGCACGTCCGTCTCCGGCTCTCACGGCAGTAAGAGTAAGTACTCTTGAGAACAATGCGGGAATGCGTGATAGAGAAGAGGGAGCCAAGAAGGACAGGGGGGATAACCCAACTGGCTCCGGACTAAGGAAACAAGAATCTGACATTCCGCACAAGTGCATTTAGTGCTGGGTAAAGAAGTGGACGGGCATGGGCTGATAGACCCCCTCGCCTCTGCTCCCCTCTCGAATGATGAGACGATAGATGCGTCCGCTCTCCATGCGAATCCATAACCATCTCTCCCCTTTCCCGCCCACTGTTATCGTCCCAAGCAGGCGTCCGGGACTGGAAGAGTCTGTCTGGGCAGACGCAGGGGACGGGCGAGGAACAGCCACCTCCCTGTCCCCCGAGCTGTCAAGCACTGGTTCCGTCGTCGGCGACCTGTCAGGGGGAGGTGGGTGGGAAAGGTGGGTATAGACACTGCCCTATTACACACGTGCCGCCGCAGGTGGTAGCTGCGACTGGTGAGGAACCCGAGGGTAACCCGTGAGTATATGCATCTATACCCTATCGGCCTGTCTCCAGCGGCCACCGAGGGGGGATTGGCGAAAGATATACTGGGTTCCCACTATTTATCGGCTTGTCGGACGTATACTTGCCTGTCTATCTAGCTGATCCCCCTCCCCGGCCGGGGCTAATGCCCAGGAAGGTAATTTGAAACGAGAATACCCAGAGAGTATCCAGTTCTTGCTCTTGACCATATGCTAGCGAGGTGATTAGGGCATATCTCCAACTCTTACACTACTGTTTCAGCGAGCATGAAGATGGAGTTGTCACCACTCCGAGACACAAGCGAGAGAGTGTCTACAGAGGTAGGTTAACATGATATAGTGGAGAGAGGTAGGGGGCAAGCAGACGCCAAAGGAGCTCCGGACAGGGTACCTTCTGTGAGAATGGGGTCCAACTGCTCACTGACAGCTAGTTATGCAACTCGCCTCAACCGCTCGACAGTTTCAACCGGGGCCCAAGAGGTTACATGGTGATGTGATGATGCCAGTCGAGGAGGAGACATCAAGCCATTTCCATCCCGAGGTCGTCTTTGTCCTTTCTGCTTGGCCCTCCACTCGGACCGTTTAGGTACTCAACGCTATTGCTCGTGGAGTCTTCAAGGGGGGTTGTTATGTAAGTAGGTTGGTTGAGTAGGGTGCAAGGTGTAGGGAGAGGGTATGTAGCAAGTTGAGTCTGTACGATCCTTGTAAGCCTGGATGTCCGTGCTCTTGACAGCTTGAAACTTATCTAAGCAGATGGAGTTGAGGAACCCGCCCCCCATCTCGATGTACATATGTAAGTATCATGTCATATGGAAATGGACACAGGCAACATGTTGGGGGCATGTAGATGGGGGTGATGGCTGGATGGACCCTCCTCCTTTGGGAAATTAACCCAATCGCCGGGAAACCAAGAAAATAATAAATAGCTGTGCCCCAAAATAGCATCAACTAATCTATCAAGCCCGAGCCCATATCCATGGCAATCAAGAAGGCAAGTGAGTGCCGAAGAAAACTGGAGTTGAACGTTATTGGATCCGAAGCCAGAGGGAGGTCATAGTGTTTGTTTCCTGCTCCTGTTCCTGACCACCCCTGCCTGTTCCCTACTTTTTTTTTTTTTTTTTTTTAATGGTGTTGCTTGTTGCTTGTTGGAGATAGGAAAACCCCCACATACGATACTTATATCATTCATGTACTCCGTACATCACCACACCGAGAGCAGCAGCAGCAGCAGCACTCAGCACCGACGATGACGATGACGATGATGCTGCTGCATTTCCGAAAGAGAACCCCGGTCCCTTAGTTCGGAGCAAGATATAGCCCCAAGTGGATATAAGAAGAGCTGTCGCATCATCGCTCGGCCACGGCAGCCGGGTGCGAAGTCATCAAATGGGCGGTTGACTTGGTCATAGTGTTGTTGTTCCGCGTGGCTTGGCTGGTGGTCCCAGCTCTCTCTCCAGTCTATCCGTTTGGCTCTCTCTCTGTTTTCTGTTTTCTGTTTCGCTCTGCTCCGGGCGGCTGCGCCACGACGAGAGCGGGCTGCTGCTGTGCTGTAGGTGTCCAGTGTCCAGTGTGCGTGCGTGCGTCTTGTCTCTCTTTCCCAGAGTCCCATCCTCCGGGTCCTGGCTGTTGCTTGCAGTTGGCACCGTAGCAGTCCAGTGGGCCCCAGGTAGCCTAACTAACCTCCGTCCACCCCACTATCAATCCGACTCCCCCAGCCAAATCCAACTCGACTGTAAATTACTTACCTATGTACCTCCATACCGAGGGACCAAGGACAAAAAAAAACACATCACCCCATGAGGTTATATTCGTCAATTACGGAGACCGGAGCAAGACGATAAGATTATGATCGCTCGTTAATCCCCCCGAGAGAAAGCCTGTGTCCTGTCTTGTCTAAGAATAGAATGTACAATAATAGACCAGAGTTACTTGCAGCGCGCGCACGGTTTTGATCTTTTTTTTTTTTTGTTCTCTCTTTCCCCCCCTTCGGGATGATGCGCCTTTTAGGCGGGCTATGTAACCCCCAGCCCCATCTATCTCGTATACGAACTTCAACAACTGAGACCACCCCGGCTCGTCCCGCTAAGACTTGCTGCTGCTGCGCGCAACCTACTTACCTGTTGGTCGCGTCATGTGCCCCGGAAGAAAAGGAAAAGCACCTGGCGACAGCGGTAAAAGTGGAATAGTGCTCACCTTTGGCTGACGATTGATTGGTCTTACTTGCCAAAGTGCTGCCACTTACAGCCATAAGTCGCAAAATGGCGTCATTAGTCACATCACGATAAGAGCCCAAAGATAGAAACTGACGGAGGTGGTGTTTTTGAAGTAGAACAGCGATCATCATTCCATTAAAATTAGTATTAGAGATCCTCTGGGGTAGAATGGTAGGACTTCCGACTGGCCGTGCCCGCAGAGGAGCATCGCCAGTCTCGGCAGCCAACCCCTTCCGACCCCATCGTGTCCTGTCTGCCTTCATCATGACGAAGCATCGATACATGCTTCCGATTCGACCCTCGGTTCTATCTCCATTGACTCTGCAATATCCATGATGGAATCGTCGCTAACATGGCACTTCGAAATCGACTCCTAGAACGCCCTGGTTCCCATTCCCGGGTCATGCCAAACCAGCTATTCCCATCCGCTTCCCTTGCAAGAGTCAATCTCGCATCCAAAAACCCATTATTTCGAACATCCATTGTTCTCGGTTCCTTCCAAGAAATTCAAAGTCCAATTTTCCACCCGCAAGTAAATCAAGTAAACGCCGCCCAATGCATCGATAACCGCCAAACGGGTTATCCGTGTTGTTTTTCCCCAATCCGAAATGTTGAAACAGTCGCTATGCAATTTGGTGCTGAGGGTATCGCTAAAATCATGAACTGATTCTGGTCGCTGAAGGAGTGTGGATGCGATTCTATGTTGCTGTGTATAGAAATCGTCGTAAGTCGTAAAAAAAAGGAGTGTGGCTGTCTATAATGCAAGTTCTTCTGAAAGGAGCGTCTATACTTTGGGTATCTCGCGAGTCGTAAGGAACGGCGGGGTTCGATGTAAGCTAATAATAATGCTTTGAACGGTTGTAAAAGCAAAGGAATGTGGTGGTCGTTGTGTCGACGGAGACATGTCGGTATCGTATGATCCTATCAAAGGAATGTGCTGTACAATTGCGTCTGTTTTGAATTCGAAGTGGTATTAAATCTTGTAAGGTGAAACTCCATTGGCTCCAGGTCACATCTGGCCAAAGGATCTTCGTTCTGGCCCTCTGCTGCGGAACGGCGCGGGTGCCGAGGAAGTCGATGATGTGTGGCGGTGGTGTTGGCGGAAAGGTTCAAACGTTTCTGGTGTCAGGAAGTGTGGCGACGGAGCGGAGACGGACAATGGCGTGGTAGACCCTTCGGGGTAGCCATGCATCATCTCGGGCTGCAGGTACGGCGAGGGCGCATAGTTGATCGGCCGCGGGGATGCCATTTGGTCCTGTTGAGTAGGCGTCTCCACCGAGGTATAGCTGGAGGCAGCGAAGTGGGAATTTGAGTTGGTCCTGGAGCGCCGGTCAATCACCCTGTCCTTAGGCTTTTCACACGGGGTGCCGTAGTGGTAATCCAGGACTTCTTAGATCCACACGGTCTGAATTGGAGGCACGAACCCGACGCCAAAGTTGTTGTTGGATCCCGCAATCCCGAGGGGCGGATATCCAGTAAAGCCACCATCATACCCGTACTCTTCCGTGTCGCTGTACACAATGGATCCTTCGCCAAATGTCGACGATGCCGGGCTGTATCCGCCATACGAGGGAGACGGGATATTCAGATACTGCTGGCTGACGAATGGCGACGAAAGCGTCAGAGGGCTCACAGCGTTGCCGGTCTCCTGCTGCTCGGGCGCCAAAGAGGAGAGGTCCTCGGTGCTCCAGCTGAAAGGAGGGTTGTCGCCGTAAGGCAGGTACGAGGATGTCGAAGGCGGCGAAGCGCTCTGCGATAGATCGTCACTCACATAGAAATTGGGCGGGTCGAACTGCGGGAAAGATGGGGTGCGTGCCGGTTGAACCCAACCCATGCGATGGCGAAACTCCTTGACTGTATCAATGGGGAACTCCATGAGCGAAAGCGGCGTTTGCGAGTTGCCCTCAAGGTTGCCGGAAACGTTGAACGACATGAGCCGCCTGGCAATCTCCTCGACCGGGCCAACCGACAGGCTTCCAAAGTAGGCTGCACCAATCTCGGGGAAGAGGCGCTCCATCAACATAGCGGCCGTGTAGTAGTGTGCGATGACGACCAGCGCACTGGACGAAGTTCCGTTCTGCTTCAGGCACATCAAGGGAAGCCAGAAGAGCCAGTGTCGGAGTGGCTGTAGGCGATCAAACTGTTGGGACACAGACTGAATGGGGCTGACCTTCCTGGCACCCTTCAAGAAGGAGGTGAGTTGTTGGACGAGCTTGGTGTCCTCCTTGTTCTGCTTGAGGTGGGCTTCAACTTTGCCCAGCTGGTTGATGGTTCGCTGGAAGGCATCCAGGTCTTCCTTGCGAGGCTGGTTCGGCTTGTGGTCCGGGGTCGGAGACGGGGGCGCCGTGGGGAACGTGCTGCTTTCGGCGATGAATTCACCAAACTGAGACTCGTGCTTCCAAGGGTCCATGGCGTCGATCACCTGTAGCGTATATATTAGTATTGGGCAATCAGGCTGCGTACAGTACAGCTTGTACTTACCGAAGAGGTTCCTTGCATCAATTGGGTCCAGCTCCGCCTATCAATTTGTTAGCTAAC
Source organism: Arthrinium phaeospermum (assembly GCA_006503535.1). NCBI lineage: Eukaryota > Fungi > Ascomycota > Sordariomycetes > Amphisphaeriales > Apiosporaceae > Arthrinium > Arthrinium phaeospermum. Next base: position 4,194,209 of record QYRS01000001.1, on the reverse strand, counting down.
CAGCCCCTGAACGGGAAGCCGCATGATATTTGCTTACCAATCTGTGGCCTGCCACGACAGAACCAGCGAGGCTGCCAAAACAGCATCCGATGATTCTCGAGAGAAGGTGCCGATACCCTCGTGCAGTCCCTTGAGGGCGATACCGCGGTGCTCGTAGGCCATGTTCCCGACAATTGGGCAGTCGGTCAAAAACGCAATGTGCATGGCCGAGAAAGCGAGCAGAGCGTGCATGACATAGCTGTTGGTAGCACCGACCTTCAGGATACTTGTCTAAAAGTTAGTTTCTGTACCGTACCAAAAGTAAAGGGAGATGCTCACGTCGGGATGTGGCGAGTCCACAGGGTGAAACCGTTGGCGTCGATGTTGCCCAGTTCGTGGCAGATGGCGGCGACGTGGTAAATCAACCTCAGATCCTCCATCGAGTAGTACTGGGGCGCAGGCGCAGGGTAGATGTTCAGGCTGGGGAATGGAAACACGCCGGTTTGCTGCCACATTTCAATGGCGCCCTCGATCTCCGGGGTCCACATGAGATCAGGCTTGTCGGGAGTGGCGGATCTGTCGTCGGGCACAGGAACATCGTTGTACGGGCAGCGGACCTTGTGCTTAGTACAGTTTCGGCTAGAGTAGCTGTTAGTCGTGTGCACTCAACACCAAAGCAGGGTAGCTCTGTTCCGAAGACTTTACCATTGGGGGAAGTTTTCGTCACATCTGATGTGACGGCGCTTGCAGTTCTCGCATCCCTTGCGGGACTTGGTGTGACTGCGGCGGGGGGGACCACCACCAGGGCCAGCCATTGCGAAAGCTGTTAATTAAAAGGTTGAACGAGAGAACTGGACCCAAGCTGTGTCAGTTACATGAATAGGCGTCCAAGAAGACAGCACCAGGCCGGCCGGCTCCTTACATGAATCAAGGCACTGTATAAAGTGCCAAGTATAGCGAGCGTTTGTTTGTGGACGGGATCTAGTTTAGATCTTTTCAGACACAGATGGGGGGAGGATGATGTTTCGAGGTAGTGTGCTGCTCCTCTACTTGATCGAAGACTGCGCAGCTTAGGAGCTACTGGATTGCATGCGTTCCTCTGGCGAAGAAGGGGCAATAAATGCAATGCGGTCGACGAGAGTTGGCGGGGTGTAGACACAGAATAGATGTTGAAGATGGTTGAAGATGGTGATGTCTGATGTCTTGGAGTATTCCCTTCCAGGTGTTTTAAGCGACTGTAAATGTTCTTGAGCTCGAGGCACAAGGCAACGAAGGGCAACTTGAGACTTCCGGGTCGAGCGTGGTCGTCAAGTATATATCTGGTGGAAGAGCGACTGGTGGGGCAGAGGCTGCTTCTCCTTCTTCTTGTTCTGGCTGATGAGTTGAGCTGAGCTGAGGCCGAGATAGATAGATATATGACGATGCGGGAGAGAGTCAGGTATACGAGGTTCGATGGGCGAGTACAACGGGACCAAGTCTCTCCAAACACAAAAAAAGGAACAAGCGAATGACAGGAGTCAACGAGGACTTCCTAAATGGTGAGCGAATGTGTGGTTGAAAAAGGTGGTTGCAGCGGGAGGCTACGATGATTTTCTTATGAGATGCTATAAAGAATGGGGAAAGCATCGATGGAGAGGGGAGCGCCAGTAGTTAAATAACAGGTGTGTCGATGTTGGGTGGGCGGGCAGGCACTAACAAGACAGCCACTAACCTGGGCTTGTGTCCATCCCCATGCCTAAAAGAGGAACTGCATGGGACACTGGAGCGGGAGGGGGGGGCGTGTGCAGGTGTGTGTTTGGAGAGGTACCCGTACCACTACACTGGATGGTGCCAAGTACATTGATCAAATGCACTATACCTGATAGCTGAATATCTCCCTAGCTCCAACTTGTTTCCTGACCAGGGTCCCGACTTAGAGGCCGACATTCGTGGTGGGTAAAAAGGGCCTGGCATGGATCACCTTGTGAGCCACCCAAGGCTGGATACTACCTATCCATCCGCTAGGGACATCATGTTTCCTCTATAATTCTCTCAAGAGAAACTGCCGGTGGTTTGCACTGGGTCGGACTCGAAATGAGGATTTCATACTGAGCAAGTATCGAATGAAGCCAGGCCTGTGTTCACAAGAGTATTGATGTCCATCCATGCATGAATCAATGATACATCTAACATCAGCCAGCCTACCGCAGGGTCAGCTCAGCTCCCCATGGCTATGGCCATGGAGTGCGACGATGGCTAGCTAGCTAGTACGTAGAATTTGAAGTGATGGATGGCCGTGCTGCCAACGAGCTGCCAATTTGATGGGCCTGACTGGTGAATGTCCGACTGCACGGTGGGTGGGATACATGTAGACAGGAGGGGACGATGATGGTCCCTGGGTTATTCTAGCGTCGAGTTCTATCCAAGAGCGGGCTTCCTGTGTAAGAGGTATGTCTCTCATGCGATCGCAATGCTACCATGGAGTCGTCCGAAATGTTTCGGTAGGGCGAGCGCGCGATGCTGGCTGACCGCACTAAACCCTAGAGGCAGGGTGGGCAAAGTGCAGGTTAGCACATACACTACCGTCCAATCCTGCCGGGCAGACCACACAAAAAAAAATTCAGTTATCGAATCAGGGGATGTGCGTCTGTGTTCTGTGTCTGAAGAATTGGGACGGAGGACAGGCTTTTTGGGGCTTGTGAGATGGGTTTGGATGGGGTCATGGACGGGGTGGAATCGTTCGGTTCTGTGCTTGTTCGTTGTCACCGTTGCTCCCCTGCGTTCCTCGAAACCCCTGCGGGCTCTTGGGAGTAACCCAGCTTAAGCCCCGTTGGGTTTGGGCTAGGGAGATTGAGGCGCAGCCCATCTGATCATGCTCGCTGTAGAGCAACCCATTGGAGCACGCAAAAAGAGTCAGTCAGACGGCCAGCCAGTCACCCTACTTCTGACCCTACCTCCTGCCTGCCTGCATTCCGTTGAGTAGGACGAGCCGTGGAGCGCGCTGATTGAATGGCCTCGAAGAGGTCCCCGGTCCCCTTGCCTGCTGCCCGCCAAACATCCAGAAGACTGGCTCGCCGGCGCCCGTAGTGCGCGCTATGTGTTCAATTTCCTGCCCGAACAAAACAGCGAATTTGAGTCCCCCATTTCCAATTCCACAGGTTCGACGGAACGCTAGCAGTAGTCTGCCCGAGGCTATGCTATTTTTACTGACATGCTAGATCGTCATCTTTGGTTCAAATGTGCTATGTATTTAAATCCGGGCTCCGGGCTCGTCGGGGTGGATTACCACAACGGTACATTTTTGTACTGTCCCCCTTTTGGCCTTCTTTGGGCCAGTACGAGAAGTGATTGTGGCAGTGAAAAAAAGAGCCCATCTTACGAGCGCCATCTTAACGACGTCAATATCAAATCATCCTCGGGGCTAGCAGGTGTCGCCAATTGGATGCACTGGAGGGCGTCTGGACATAACACCCGGCGAAATTGTTCAGGCTGGCCATGCAATGCGCATTGCATTCGCCCGTACTCTGTAGCATTCGCTCGCTCGCTCGCTCGCTGGCGCAGGCTTACAGCAAAGTAGGTAGGTAGGTGAACAATGAATGCACTCGCCCCCCCCCCCAGTGGTCGTGGTCCCTAAGCCGACTGGAGTCCTCGGGCCATTCATTGGCCGCTCGTTAACAGATGGTGTGGTGACATGCATTAGGTAGACTGAAAAAAACATTCTCTGCCATGGTTTTTTTCTTTTCCTCAGTTACGCACGAGGTGTATCTATCCAGTCGGTCTGTCTCGGTTGGTCGCACTGCATCGTCAGGCAATGACGCTGTTGATGGCCGCGGAGGCAATAGCAGCAACTTCATGCTGTTCATGCATCACTAGAGAGCAGGTCCTAGTAGATATAGTTTTCTGGGCCGTGAATTGATGCGTTCAACTGTCGAATATGTACCTGAGTAAGTTTGTGTAGTAGGTATGCTGGTATGGCATGGCCGCATAACCGGGCCTATTCTCCTGATGACGGGAGTGAATGAATGAGCTCAAGCAACGGCTGGCATAATCATCAATCCTGCTGCCTGCCTGGGACCTACCTGGCTTACTTTTCTGGAGGATCTGATCTGCCCAGGCTCTATCTGCCAGTATTATGGGCCATGGTTATCGCGGAGGAATTCCCTGGTCATGCTGATCTGCAATTACCACCATAGGCAGTCGCATTTCGGGGCCACGTACTGATGAGAAGAGCCCAGCTGTTGCGAACGGTCGCGCGGAGGTCGTCCTTTCCTGTTCCATTCTGCGGCCTGTCCAAACAATAGCCAGCCTGAAGGGTCCTCCGCAGAAAAGGTTAACTCTAAAGAAATAGATCGGTTAGATCAATCAATGCCAAGACAGCATGTGACCAATGACCAACCCCCAAAATCGAGAGTTTCAGGTCAGCAAACAAGTCGAAGGCTTCATGTTGCTCGAGTGGCTAGGTAGGTAGGCATGTTGCGTATTGTATCTGTCGGCCTCGTCTTTTAGGTATGGGGGAAAGTTGTTTTACTCTCTGTTCGCAACAACCGTCTTGACTCGGCTGTGGCCTCCCCCACAAGGCTCTCTCTGTCTCTCTCTCTCTGCCTCTTACCAACCCGCCCCGAGTCGGGGGTTTGAAAATGTCTACAGTTCATCTGACGGTGTAGTAGTATGTAGGCTGCATCCAAAAATAGGTACACCGACCGCCCTTCGACGTTCGGAAAAGCGCACTGCAAGCAAAGCACATGTTTCTCGCGTGAGCTGCCGCAATGTGTATGTCTAGAAACGACGTGGCAGCTAGCTATGCCTTGCATACATACCTAATGGCAGAGAGAGAGAAAAATGAAGGGGCTGCAAACTCAATCGTAGCGTACCTGGAATACTTGACTGGGATTGGTGGACGCAAGAATGAATTTGGCTTTCTTTCCGTCTGAACCATCCATCCATGATACCTGCTTGAGCTGAAGAACTTCATGTACTGCACCGGGTCGTACAGTGCAGCTGTTGTATACATTGACTGTAGTACTACCTCATGGCCAAAAGGTATCGATGCCAACTGTCGATGTCTAGGACAGGACCAGGAGCCTAACACAAAATCCCAATCTGCCAGCCCGCCAGCCTGCGTTTGTCAGCGAGTAAAGACAAATCGTTATGTCATAGTTTTTTTTTTCTTCTCCTCGCTCATCACTTGCACCCCGGGCCCGACAGACTACTCCTCAGGCACCGCGGAATATGACATGTATGTCGTTGGTAGGGGTAGTAGCAGACGCTAGGCGTAGCTGGGCGTAGCAATGCTCCAGGATGGCTGCCCGTTTCTCATCCCCAATTTTCGACTGTTTCCAAGGTTTTGCCGGGGCTTCAGAGCCAAGAAAGAGGCTAGACGTCCGATGTTATCGTTACTTTTCATTCGTCGCGACTCAGCTGGCCAGCCTGTTTCCCAATCCAGGTACTGTGCAAGGGTGAGACCAAATAACAGAGCATGCGCATATATTAGTAATAATATAGACTTTTGTGGTTTATTGACTATAACGAACTTCTATAGCTAGGTAGATCCCGGGCTGGCTTTCCAAGAGCCCATGCTTGGGTCAGGGTTGGAAGATTCCTCCTCCGGCTTCTTCTCCGCTCACGTGGAGGACATCGCCGTTGAAGACCGGCCAGCCTCCGTGGTCAGCCCCCTCTCTTTAGGGCCAGATATGGCGGGTATGCGGCAGGAAAGCAGCAGTCTGGTGGCTACCACTTTAGCTGGCCAGGTAGAGGTAGGCATGTTGGCATCATCTTGATGGTGACATCAAATGCTACGCAGATCATCTCTAGCTGCATGTCTGTTTGCTTTACGGGCGTCGGATGTTGCTCTCGCTGAGGGGACCGCCTGGACAAACGGCAGCAGCCCAGCTACCCAGGTATGCCCTTTGAAACCGCGGTTTCTCGTGTCCCATTCTGGCATTGTGATGTCGGCCACAATGCCATGCTGCTGCGGGTCTTCGGAAACACACCTATGTTGGAAAAGGGCCATGGCGATCCTCGTTCGACCCCTGGAGAGATTGACAGGTACAGAACCTATCACATCCCGGAAGGGGCAAGGAGTTTCAATGTGTTTGTTGTCTGCTGCATTATTAGGCTACGTGCACAGAGCTCTTTCTGTGGTGGAACTTGGCCCAACGACACCCATGGGCAGCATGGGCAGCATGGGTGCGCGCGGTGATGTGCGGTCCACAAGCCCCCGGAGCACTTTTACCAGGGTACATGGGACGGTAAAGTACCTACATCTTTCCTACCCAGACAATACTGCCTCATAGCCTCACGACTGGAGACTGCCTCGGCATACAAGCTTTGAGACTTGTCTGAGATTTATACTATTACATAAGGTAGGCCAAGGTGCTTTCAACGGCCCACACCGAGCCGTAGCTGGCTCTTGCTAGTGGCGGAATTCCTCCCGACACGTCTCGGATGCCACGGTAGTGGACGCTTTAACTCTGCAGAAGGGCGAATGGTTTTTGGTGGTTGAGAGCGCCGCCGACGGCTTCCGCCCCATTGCATGTCACCTCGCTTGGAAGGCGGGTTATGCGCATATCCGAACTCCCCCCTCTTGAGTCGCAAGATGGAGAAAGAAAAAAAAAAAACAGTATCGATGATCACATGGACTGTCCGCTTATCAGCTTTTCCGAAAGACGGACCAGTTGAGTGCAGATTTAATTTTGGGCGTCTTTAGAACCAGAACCAGTGGCAAGAAGGAGGAGCAGCAGCGACGGCGGCCATGTGCCAGCAATGGAAGCATCACATAGCACGACCGGGTTCAGCAGTGGCATGACTTCACGATACTCTCCAATGTTCCAGGGCCACCTGTCTACCACTGCCACTCCCGCTGGAGGCAAGTTACTTTGGGGCCAGCCAGGAAAGACGTCGGATGTTGCCTACCTACCTATTGGTGGCATAATATATCGTTCTACTCCGATGATGACGATATAACAATACAACACCTTGAGTTCAATAATGCCATCGTTAGCTGGCATGATCGTGTGCTAGCGACGAGGCAAACGGTCTTTTCTTCCCACGGATCTGGCGGGGCGGCGAGCAAAACCATTGGCTTAAATCACCTGGAGAGAGAAAGCCCACCACAGGACCATGCTCAAAGGGCTCTACGCTCGTTTCTGTTTCTATTTTGGAGGATTTTAGGTTGAGCTCGCTGCGACACAGTCCCGTAGTATTGGGAAGTGTTGCAATCTTTTTGCTGCTACCATCTTAGGTAGTGTCCACTCCTCCGTGCTACCGTGCTACCGTGCTACCGAAATCAGGACTCTGCACCGCTCCGTCGTCGTAGGGCCCTCGGCCAAATTCCTTGGGCTGGCTGGCTGATCACCTGCCCTTCCTTTCGCTTGCTTTTTGGCTTTTGGGTTCCCGCGCGCCCTCTTCGCACTGCGGCCTATGAACTGGGCGCATCAGCCCTTCGGGTGCCTATGCTTGTATCCACCGATACAACGTTCCATTCACTCATGGGCCTTCCATCAACCATTCCAACAAACTCCAGTCGATCAACCCGTTATGTTTCGTCCCTACATGCTACTGCACTTGGGCTAACGTTAGCGACTTGCGCCGTCTCTCAGCTCAACCCTCAGCCCACTGTCTTCCTCACGAAGTTGAGACGATCAGTGGTGCCCAAGCACGACTGATGACGGTCGGTAACAGGTTTTTGACTCATGGTCACCCCGTGAGGATGCCACTCCTGTTCGGTAGCAGGACACTAACTACCCAATTTTTGGGCGTGGGGGAAAATGTTCAGGGTCTTCGTGCAGCATGGCAATTGTTTAAATTTTCCCTTTCCACTGTCTGTAATGAGAGCCAAATGAGCAGAAGGACCTTGGCCCCGGAAAAGTGTCGGCCGCGGTCGCGGCTCCGACCCTGCAACGCTGGCATTATTGCTTCTTTCATTGATTAATGTGGGCTTAAACTTTACAGCAGCAGCTGGGGGACCTGGGCCCCTGGGGGGTGGTGGCCGGTTTCAATCAATCAGCACTCAGCATTTCGGATTGCCTCAAGTCGGACAAACTTGCGAGTGTGTCGTGCATTCCACGATATTCGAAGAAGGGGTCCCTAGATGCTGCTGCAGTCCGCGACAACGTGTGGACACATGATGAGCGGTGAGCATCATTACCTGCAGACGATGTACAGCTGTGGCTGCTGTTGTGACCCCGTATGGCTTGAGACAGTGCCTCACGACTTGTTAGTAATCACAGTGCATGGTCTCTCTCTCTCACTCATCAGTCTCTCTCACACTCTCTCGCTCTCGCTTCGGATTTTATCTCCACAGTCATTATATTGCATGGCGCATAGAAGATAGCACACACACCACGCAAAGGCAACAAACAGCATAAGCACAGTCTAGCATGTGACAACCGAATCGCAAAGAGGAACAGAGAAAAAAGAGAGGGTAGCAATTGTATGCCTATAGCCTAGGAACATGCTATATGAGCTGGCTGCAGTTTTGCTTCCTAATCAGGAAACGGTGGGAGCTAAGCCAGTGGGGGTTGTGGTGCCAGACAAGCGCGGCTGCCATCACACTGTCGACAGTGTTTGGTAACGACCAAGAGAAGCAAGCTCCTACTGCTACATATGTAGGTACCAGAGGAGAGTGAAGCAGAAAATCATAATGAAAGAGGCCGTGCCCTACTGTAATACTGGGCTCACAATACCTCTTGTCACGTTAGCATCAGGCCCGAAAAGCCCGCCAAGGCGAGGAGCGTAGGTCTCCATAGAACACATGGAAGAGTGTTCTACACCGCTTAGAAGCATGAAAACTGGCACCCCCTTGCCTTTTTATGACGACAGAGAGATGGGAGATGCAGGGAGCCGATCTACCGGGCCAATTTTCTAGGGCACCTTTTATGCAGCAAGCTAGCGGGCGACCCCTGCCTCATATTGCTAAATATAGATTGCCTGATCCATCCAGCAGGCCAGTAAACCCCGAAGCAGCCAGAAACGGTCAAGGGTTCCCCATGCCAAGGAACCACGACAAAGACAAGTCAGATTGAACGTTGCTACGGTACGTCCATACAAAAAAACATGCATGCACGTGCGTGTGCGTGTGTGCACATGCAATGGCACTTTCTGCTGTGGTTTGCTTTTTGTGCTGTGTCAAGGTGAGCGGTCAGCCAGTTTGTGTCTCTCAGCAGCAGACTGCCTCTGATCAATGTCGCGATCGTCCCTGGGCGGCCGAGTAAGGAATACAACGCGACCTGCCTGCTGGCTAAATGGGCTCGCATAGATTACAAACAATTTCCACTACGTCAAAGGCGCGGATTGGAGGCTGGGAGAATGCATACCCGACTAACAGCCAAAAGGCTCCAAGGCCACGCACGGCCCCTCCCCGTTTCTTGCTGGCTAAGCCAAGTACAAACATACTGTAACAGCCTCTCTAACCCTTCTTTTTGCATATACCGCGTACAGCCATCTGAATAGATAGGTAAGCGAGGTGGGTGCGGAGGCATCCCCTGCGAAACTCAGCCCAAGTCTCCAAACCCAAGACAAGCTAAACCTTTAGGAAACACCCGACTGTCCGACGCGGCGGCCACCATGTCACTCCCGTCTGCAATTCCGAAGAAACGCACTGTTGGACGGCCGGCTCACCTACTCGTACGGGCTAGCCCCGGCCGGCCACGCTGCCTGACGTTGAATGATGCTGTTGCTGTTAGATGACGATAAGCGGCGGGCGCGAGTAGGCTTAGTGAGTGACAAGTGTGTGTGAGTGTGTGGGTGTGGTGTCACAACTGACGGGCCTTCCAGCTGGTTGCACGACAAATTCGGATCTCGTTGGCCGATCTCTTCGGTTTGTTGCTGACAAGAAATCTCCGATCACTGCGTCAATACGATTTTCTCTTCACTTCTCAAGTCCTACAAAACGTGTCGAAATGGCTGACCGCTTGCAACATCCTGCCCCCAATTACGTCGGCGGTTCGCACCATCCGCCCGCCCTCGACGAGGAGCAGCAGCCCTTGTCGAAAAATCCGTCAGGCTCGTGTAACTAATTACATGAACCAACTCCTCGCAACCTCCGCTGCTGAAGGAGCATCTGGCGACCCCCCCTAATTCGCAGCTTTGCGTACGGAGTACAGAAGGGGCTTCATCGGGGAGGCGGTGCACGTCGAAAATGCAGCTGTCGGTGCCGGACTGGCACTGTGGCTCATGTTCTCTCACGGGCCAACTGGCCAATAACCTCCCCAAGAGCATCCTGGCTGAATATGCAACCTCGCAACCCCGTATGACGCACCTCTTCACTAAAGCGAAAACGGAGTGAACCCTTGCCAAGACTCGAATTTATTCGAATCTCCAACAAGCAGGCATTATGGCACAGCTTTGCCGCACCGTTTTATTGGATTCTACATCAACACAACTCGCTCGAGAGCAGCCAGGCCTGCACACGCCAGGGTATCGGCGAAGTATATGGTCGTAAAGCGGGAAAGCAGATAAATTATAAGCGCACCCCTCAGCGACTTCTCTCCCGGCAGTTGACAGACCCATCCAGGCACCTTGACTTCTTCGCGGCTCGCGTTGCGACGCTGATCGTTTCCCGTCCCGTCATCAGCAGGCCCACGAACAGCCCAGAACGATGGCTCGTGTGCATGGCAGGTGCCGCTACACGTTGAGATATCATCAAAGCAAAGGTCCAATGGCACGCCTCTTCTGGGCTCTTCGTGCCCAAGGCCCCGGTTCGAATATGTTACTATCACGGCACAGCACAGGGTTTATAGAGAGCCTGGTCGCCAGGGACGTGGGCGGCCCACTCGCGCCTCCGATATTCAGCGGGCTCTCAAAAGCCGTTGCCATCTACGTTAGGTAAGGCTGGTCTGGGCAGACAGGGCTCCGTTGCCCGCACCAACGGAACTGCCGAGTCACCCCCGACATCCAAGGGAATTTATGGTCGACTTCTGGTTCGCGATAGGCTCAGCTGCTTAGATGAAGCCCCGTAGCAGCATCCCGTCTGTGAATGAACATGGCCCCGGGCATGGCTTTTCACATTCAGTAGGGCCAGCCATGGGGGACGATGCGGCAAAACCCGGTAGTGGAAGCTACTGAGAGCTAGGTATACACATCGAACAAGGCCCACCCTACTTGAAACTCTAATGGCTGTTGACTAATCGACACTTGACTAGCGCGGTGGTTCAAGGTGAAGAAAACACCTGCAAATTATAAGGGTCAGAGTATATTCTATTACCAATTTGCCTCTTCACCTCGATGAAATTTGCACACGGTCGTCGGCAACCAGGGCGTCCGGACGGCATGCCCGCATATCTTTAATTGCAGAGAGCCTCAACGGGCATTTGTTGAGATGAGGTCCCAAGGTCCCCAGTCTCATACTGAATCCCGACATCCCAGGGTGTCGCGAGACTGTGGAATCAACTCGAGATGGCGCAATAGGAGTGGCTACTCTACTCCATTTTTGCTACCCGGGCAGTCGGGGTTGCGGCGTACGGGGCCACGAGGTCCGCCGTCGTCTAGTTGAATTCTCGCGTGGTCATTTCAAGCCCCCGTTCAGTGCTTGTAGGTACCTTGTCTGGTATGCAGTGAGGTGAGGAGGCAGCCCAGAAATGGTGAGAAGAGTGATTAATCTCGTGAGCGGTCGTTGTCTCGGTGACCTTTTTGGTGACCTTTTTTGAGTATCTATTACCACACTATGACAAAGTGGACGACAACAGCCTCTGTTCTGCAAGAGAGCGAGCGGGACATTCCAAAAACCTTTGCCGCCGGATTTCCATGCTACAGAGAGGCTGACGGATGGGCTCTCAGAATAGTGGGTGATTATAATCGCAGGGGCAGAGTCTGATAGGCCCGTCATCTCCAAACTTGGCATTTCCGCGGGCGATACGTTACACCCGTTTCCGCCTCTTATTTTTTGAGACTTGGTATTAATGGAGTTTACTCAGCGGCCAAGAAGCAGCACATGACTCCGACCTACTATGTGCTTGCATCTGACGTGCAGTAGAGGCAGCGTAGTTTCTTGACAGGTTGGGAAATGGCATGATTCCCCAGCTCATATACAAACAAGGTATCCCCTGGCAAGCAGCATAAGGCAGAGACAGTTGAGGCAAGGTATGTAAGCTTCTAGAAACATGCACTAAAAGTCAATTAGTCGCGGGGCCGGTGAGCCAGGCCCAAAACAAAACGAATACAGTAAACGCCAAGCAGAACGAGTAGTGAGTTTGAAGGCGGGGGATCATCGCTGCCGATGGTCAGTTTTGCATAGCTGAGCAATCTTATGTACCTAGTTTCGAGGTTCGAAACAGGATTCTGGCAAGAAGCGCAAGACACAATGCCCATCCGCTTAGGCAAGGTAAGCCCTAAGCAAGCCAGAGCGAGCATTGGGAAGAGTTAAGCCCATTCGGTGATGCACTCCGAGGAGAAAAAAGCTCATTGGACGGAACAACTGCATGGACGAACTACGCCTCCTTACTGCATTTGCATCCCTTGCCAGCGCGGCGATGGCAGGACAGATGGTATTATGCCGAAACCCACTGACCCAATGCAGTAAACAAACCTCTTCTGTCAGCTGGGAGAGAGTGAGAGATCTCGGGCAATTGTATCCGGGATCCCGCTTGGGGGAAGACGCATCTTCCAAAGCTGACTCTGGAGGAAGCGAGCGGGCGAATGAGGAGAGCGGGAGGCTTGTCAGCTGCAATCAGCCTTACGACACATCATCATCACCATCGTCCCCCATCCCTTCCGGCAGCATCATCTTCCACGATTCCCTTGCCATTTCTGGATTGGGACCAGCGCCACGGTTTGCAGATATGTAACCTATATAGATCCCCATATCGGGCCGAAGACCCTTTCTGGGGGAGGAGGAGGAGGAGGAGGGCAAAAGCCCAACACCACGTAGCAATCTGACATCTTGACCTGCATGAATGACTGGCTGGCTGGCTGCCTGCGCTGCGATGCGCTGCCCATTCCTTCTTACTTCTGTGGCTTGGCTCACTCATACTGACCCTTGTGTGTCAGATTTCCTCCGGAGGAGGAGGGTTAGGAATGAGGACGCGTAGCACATGTGCGTGTGCTGTGGGATCGGTATCGGGGTCTCATTTGATCGGAGTATTCGGTATGGACCAGCCACTGACTGACGCCTGGCGGTGTAAGACTCCCACCGGCTTTGACTTGCAATACCTACCACCTACCCATCTTGTGCAGCATGCAGTCAGTGTCGGTGATCATGTAGCATACACAGATAAGCCGAGCAATACCTAAGGTTACCTGAACTGTTTTCTGTTTCCGGTCATATTAACCGTGACATCTCGTGGCATGACTACTATCAGGGGGTTGGTGCTCGCTTTTTCTGTCTCTCTCTCTCTCTTCCCTCGTGATATTGGCACCCCCCATTGTACAGTCTACCTGTTCTGGTTCGGGCCCTGGTGTCTTCGATAAGTCGATATTGGCATCTTGTGCATTGTATGCTCGTTCGATGGTGACGGTGAGCTGGGATATCAAGGTATACCTGTCCAGTGCCTGCCGGATGTGGAATGGGCGATTCTTGGACGCCCACGAAGTGTGTTTACATGGTCTGAATCATATTCTGCGGTTCTTGCGTCTCTATCCATCGGGTACAAGTACACGTATACGGGGAGATATGCCTGGCTGGTGGATCATAGGTATTGAAATCCAATATCTCTGTTAGTGGACTTGTCTTTTACTATTTGATAAGTAGACCCTGTTTGATATTCGAGCTCTCACAGTGTCAGTTCTGTAGTGAGGCGGCAGTACTTTGGTTACTTCAGGGGCGAAACACAACAACAAGCATTGAACATGGATATTTACCCAGAGCTCTGGGTCTGGTACTGTCGGACGATGGATACCAGTGCGAACTATTCGCTGGCTTCATCTCGTTGTAGTTCTGAATAGCTTGTTGGTTGGTTAGTTGGCTGGTCGACAGGAGGCCGCCAGCCAGGCTCTCCAGTCTTTCTGGGTCGCCCACCTGGTGTTCGCAGTTACCACCCATGCAGGAACAATGCATTTCCATTGTCCATCTTTCTGCAGAATAGGCAGTCCGGCGACAGTTCGAGTCAGTGTAGTTGGGAATAGCCCATGATACTCCGTCCAAAGGCCCGTAACAGTGACCCTGGCAATCCCAGCCTTGTGCCCCATAACGGAATAGGAAGAAGATCTAAACGGCTTGCCCAATCCATGGTCATTCGTCTCGAATTGTTCCAAGTCGAATTGTTTCAAGTGCAGAGACTATTGGCCGCGATATGCCCACTGCGTCATGGCGCTTGGCTATACGGGAACGCGCGAAAGGGGCTGAGCCGCCCCCCTGTCCTCGTGTTCCTATCCCGCGGCTAAAAAGCACGTTTTTGTCTATTCTACTCGCTGTGCAGGACGCTCATTGGCTCACATCGCACCCGATTAAGGGGGTGCGATCAAATGAATGGTCTGGGGTGATTACTCACTGTCGTATGATAGCCGCTTCTCGCCACGGTCCTCTCAACCTTTCCCTCCCAGCCAGTTAGATGCCCCGGTTGCCCTACTGCAGTGACTACATACATATATAGTGGGGAGGACGGCATTGGTTGCCGCTTTATTGTCTAATACATACAAGGTGATGACCCATTCCACAGGAGGAAAGGGACACAGAGATCTCATGTTACCAGCAGATTCACCTGTGTCTTGGTACTTTACGTGCCTTTAACCCCACTCCCAACCCCCAAGCCCCGTACTCTGGCGCCACCGGGGTTCCGTGGCGCTGGCTGAAGGTCGCAGTAGTTCGGGAGAGTTTGATGCAACGTCGGCCGAGAGGGGAAGGAGGAAACGGCGCGGTATTATGGGGCGAGGTTGCAACGTCGGGACAAGGCGTTTGTTTCTGGAGTGACCAGCCGACTACGAGGAAACGAGGGCGCATGGGAGGTAGATAATATCGTGAAGAGGACGCAAGATGAGATGATACGTTTGCTATTATTAGAGGTAGTGTTTCTACGATATCCGTCCGCCCGGGCAGAACCACAAAAACGACGACATCCGTTATTTGATCAGCTTAGTGACAATTGGCCCGGAAGACGGGTAGAAGCTTAAGAGTTGTTGTCCAATTCGGATAATATATCCGTCGATTTCTATCCGAATCTCGTATGGAAAGACTTATGTACACTCCTACGCACACTGCCTACTGCGATATCCGACAAGGCGTCGACAACATACTGGCGGTTGCCCTGTTGAACGACGTCTCGGAGCACCCATGAAGAATGAACATGAATATCCAGATCGAATAATATTGAAGATAGCCAATGTTTCATAATCTTGAAATCTACATCGCCGTCGAACTTGCATTCGACACAATCCCCCCTTTTAGAAAGGAAAGAAACATCCATATCATCAAATAAAAACCACACAAGCAAGCAATGAACTCCCTCATGTCTCACTGCCCATCATAACTCCTAAGCGTGCTGCTGTCCTCCAACAACTCATCAGGCTCCAGTTCAGGTATACGCACAACACGCACGATGGAGTCGCCCACCATGCCAACGCGCATCTCGCGCGCGGTGCTATCCATCTTGCCCTGGACATCGGCCTCCTTGAGCAGCGCGCGGTTCTCCTCGCCATCGAGGCCGTAGACCAGCGTGGCCAGCGCGCTGTCCTTCCACGCCGCCACGCCGAGCCTCTTCGTCTCCCAGATCGAGTAGCCCACGTACAGCGCTCCCGCGACCTCGAGTATCAGTGGCAGGGCCAGGAAGGGCCACCGTACCCCGTAGTGAATGGTCCAGCGCTTCATCGTTCCGGTGTGTGGCGGGTTGACATCCTTGCCCGTTTCGGAGGCGGCGAGCGTGGTATCGCGCATCCAGAGACTCAGACTGTCCGCAACTGCATCGAAGACCGAAGAGACGCCGTTCAGGCTGCCGTTCGTGCTGCTGTTGTACAGGATCTCGGCAATGCCAACAGACGAGTTCGTCGCCGTGGCTGGGTGAATCATCTTGCTGCTGAAGGAGTTCTCAAACCAGTCAATCATGGATAAGACGGCAGCTTGCGAGACATTGAAATTGAGGCCCTCCTTCGGGAGCCCGCGTTTCGCATTGTCCTCTGCCGCCGGAATGGCAACTTGAAAGTCGCTACGCCGGCCAATAGCTGTCTGTTCAGAGAACTGCGACTCCCATGTCCTTTCATCGCCACCGCAAGTAAGGGGCTTGTACGAATCGGGCACGGGCTGAGACCAGGAGTCCAGCACTTGCTCTATAACTTGTCCATTTTCGTACTTGGACGAGTATAACTTGGCACAGAAAGACAATTCACATTCGACTGCCGTCGGCCGCGAGTCCTGCCACAACTCCTTGCCTTGAATGTAGCCATCCGAAGCTCGCATGATCCGGAACAAAGCGAACGTGGTGGTGGTCGATGTGTTGGCTATGCTGAAAGATTTGGAGATTAATTTCGTGGAATTGGTTGTCAAATATGTAACAGTGTCGTTCAGCATGCAAGTTTGGTAGCTTGCGGCGTTTTGTAAGCCGTCATGATTCGCTATGCTGAGATTTCCCACGTTAAAAGCTGTGTAATTGTAAATACTCATCGTGAAATAATTAGCGTGAGAGCACATGTTATCAAAGGAAGCCACATTCGAGTCATCAGCATTACTGAAATAACTGTCATGTCGTTGCCTCCCAATGTGCTCAGAGATGTCAGCGCACTTGTTACAGATACCCAAGGAAGTAAAATTATCAAAAGTGCAGTTGCCCGTCGGACAGTTGACAAACGCGTTCAGTTTTCGCTTGTCTGAGATGCTTTGGAAACCATTGTACACGGCGGCTGTCATGCCAAAGTCGGGTTGAGATCTAGGTGGATCGGGTACACCGCATGAAAGCGTGTCGGAGCCATCATTAACGACTATGAAACCGCCTCCTCCCGCGCCATCGAAGTTCACTCGCCCGGAGTCCAGTCGTAGGCATCGACCAGTTGTAGCTTGGCCGTTCGAGTGATCGACGTCGAGAACACCGTATTGCGTTATGATGGTTTGCATAAAAGGTTCGTAGGCGAGGAGGGTGAGGATGATGAGGGCACCCAAAGCGCTCCAGCGGCTACAGGTTCATGTTACTATTCGCTGTTTGTGGAGGTAATGTAGTGATCAAACCTAGAAAATGGAAAAGAATGTTTACATACCGTATCCGAACAGTCGCCAGCAGTCTAAGACTTCCCCAAGGCCCTCTACTGGCCTGATCAAAGCGTTCAAAGACGTAAAGACTGTCTTGCTTCCGAAGATACCAATTCCACTTAGCCTGGCCGACACAAGAACTGACGGCGAACGCCAGCGCAGCCCTAGAGATGGCAGCTAGAACGGAGACGACGGTGTTGAGCCCGAGGAAGAAGGTCCAACTGTCGAGGCTGGTGTTGTTGAGCCGGTACAGCGTGATGACCGTGGCCACGAAAGAAAGAATGCTCAGCAGCAGGAGGAGAAGCTCCCACTTCCAATCAGCCCAGTGGCTACTGGCGTGCCGGTGAGGGGGTTGGACGCCGTCTTCCTTGGCTGGTGTCTCGTCTCGAGAATCGGTGGGGGCGCCTACTGTCTCATCGAGAAAGGAGGACGCGGCCTCCGACTGTTCGTTGACGGCCATGAACGGCGCCGTGTCGCTGCCGACCGACGGTGGTTTCCGGTGGCGGAAGGGTTCGTAGCTCGTATCTGCCTGCATCATGACGAGGTTCGTCTGGGGTGATGGAAAGAGGAGGAGGTTCGAGGCGTCAGTCCAGCATCCGGCTAAAGCACTGTTTGGCCATGTTCGTCTGCCGACCTATCAATATCAAGATACATTTTCGACCTTGGCTACACTGCATACGCTGCGGGATGGCTTTGTGGCGGATGGTTCGCAAGGGGGCCCCTGATCAGTGAGTTCAGCTACCTGTCGAATTTTAATGCCAACTTGGTGTCACAATAAATCGAGCCTGACTTACGCTGCAACCGTCTGTTGCATACGTCCCCTGGAATACCCAACACCGGCCGTAACATGAAGGCTGCTTGCTCATCGACCAGATCATCCAATCGTCGGATATAGCGTTGGACCTCGAAGCCTGGAATATTGAATCTGGTTAGTTTCCAATGGAAGGGTATCGGAAGTATAAGGGTCATTCTCTTGTGTTGGAGGAATAGTGCCAGCAAGATAAGGTCGACTTGGCTCGAGAGATTCGTCCATCACAGTATATATAGAGCTTCGACTGTCGAATACCGGCCGTGACATGTAGGCAACCTCCTTATCAATCAGATCATCGAACCGTAACATATTGAATTGAAACCCATAGCCTATAGTATAGTGGTCAACTTCGAAATAAAAAGCGTCGGAAGTACACACTCACAGTTTGACTTGTGTATCCTTGCTTTTCCGAGCGACTGCCTGAGAGAGCTGAGCTGAGCTGACGTTAGTTGGTAGCACGTCGTGCTCCCCGAATCATAAGAATCCAGAGCGGTGGTCGTAATTTCATTGTATTTGTCCTCTCATGCCGAGAGGATGTCGCATAAATGCGTCGCAGCTTGGGAAATATGCTATCTAGGTATCTATCTACTATGAGCAAAGCAGTAATCACCGCTTTTCAACTGTCGCGCTCGATCGGGCAATATCATCGTTTTGCCTACCCCGAGATTTTCGTTTGTCCATGGTCGTCATCAATATTTCTTTCCTCATAAGAGCCAGTTCCAAAACCTGGATCTTGACCGATGCCTCCCCCTCTTTTCCCCATAAGAATTTGCTTAATATTCCTTCTTCGATGAGCACCACCATACTCAACACGTCCAATTAAGTGAGCAGTGCAGTGGTGCGCCAACAAGAATGTTGGCTCGAAGTACCATGGCCCAACGTTCTTCTGCAGTTAAGCCTCGAGGTCCAACTAACTCCGATAACGCCCCAGAGGAGAATCTTATAAGTCATTCTCTATCTGAAAAGGGGCTTTAGCCACCATCGGAATATGCCAGGACGGTGAAAATGATTATGACGCAAGGCGCATAAAAGAGGCAATGCGCAATGACAACCAGTTCGATGTCACGATCTGTGACGTGCTGTGACTGGCCGAGGGAAGCCCGTACATCCAATAAAACCCCACCGTGGCCGATTGCTACCCTATATCGTAAAGTTGGTTCGGAGAGTCTGCTGATCCTCAGGCTGCATTTGGTTGACAAATGTGTCGAATTGGGGGATTAGTTGACGGTACATGCCGATCACCTGATGCTGAGTTAGTATCTCTGTAAATGCGATGAAGGCCAGAAATGCTGTACGTACCTTTTGGAAATCTTCGCTCAGACCATTCTTCGTGTCACTTCGCAGCTTGATTTCTCTGTAGCGGGCGATAGACGTGAAGAAGTGGAGCAGAGACTTCTCCATTGCCATCGGGTTCTGTTCCACAATGACGCAGAAGCCCCTGAAAGCAGTTGCTTTCTCGTCCGAAGGATCAACCTCGTCCATCGAAGTCAAGAACTCCTCTGCGAATGATCCAAGCTGTGGTGCCAGTTGCGCGGCGTTACCAAGGCCAAGACGTCCCAAGGCAATCGCGGCGTTCTCAATGACGCTCTTGGGGATACCGGGATTCGTCATGGTCTCGAGGAAGCGTTGGAATAGCTCAGGCACGTAAGGTGCCATGCCTTCTCTGTGCTGGATGGCAATCTCACCAGCCGACCAGCACGCGTTGTTGACAACGCTGAAACCGCTATCAATCTCTTCGTCCAGAATGCTGTCGAGATCCAGCTGCTTCAGCAATATCGGGAAGATGTTGCCAAGAGAGCTCTGAAGCTCCCCGAACACGTACTTCGCGCAGTCTCCTAGCAGAGCGTATGCTGACTGTCTGACCTCATCCTGGGGATCTTCCAAGCAGAAGGTCAACAGCTCGAAGAATGGCAGCTGCGATTCTTTGACCAACTGAGCAGACTTTTGCTTGTCAAGAGCTTGAATAATCGCACTGAGAAGATCAAGACTGGTCACCAAGAAATCCTTGTCGGGAGCATCCAGAGCTGGGTTGTTCGCAAGTTGCATGGAGGCCTCAAGGTTCTGGTGGATGATGTTGACGCATCTGCCGAAAATCGGTTGCGCATATGGGGTGAACGAGTCATTCAGTGCCATGGCCACATACGACAGGCACTCGAGCAGCGGGAAAAGTTCTCTCGAGTCGTCTGCAACCTTCTGCCAGCGGTCAATCAGGGCCGGCATGAGCTGGTTGACAAGGTCCGGACGAGCCAATGCGGGCCCAATGGCCTCAGCCAGTGTTTGGACGCAGTCGTAGAGGATGTAGATGTTTCTGTCCTTGTATTTACCGAAACAGCTCACGAATTGCTGGATGATTGGCAGGCTGTAGGGCTCCAGGCTCTTGCCGGCCTTTTCTTCGAGGTTGGCAAAGGCCGATGCGCCGGCCTCCTGAACCTTCTTGTTCTTGTCCAGCATCTTCATGAGAATACCCTCCATCATGGGTTCGAAGAAAGCTTGCTTCTGGCTGGGATCTGACAGCTGAGCAGCCCAGGCCGAGTACCGCCCGAGTGTCCAGCAAGTGATTTGCCGAACAACGGGCTCGGGGTCGTTGAGGAGGGTGATTAGGTAAGGTACCAACTCTGGCAGATGCGGTGTGACCACATCAATGCATCCGTCAGCTACAGCACCAAGGGCGAGCACAGCAGCCTCTCGGTGGGGCCAATCCTCGTGCTTGAGATGCTTTGTCAAGTAAGGGAGGATTGATTCGAAAACCGGGGCGCGGAAGTCTCGGGCAAAAACGTCCAGAGCAGCGGCCGAGCACTTTCGTAGTGTCCAGCGTTCGTCAGGGTTCGCGTCGTCACCGTCGTCGAGGTCCTCCAATTCGCCCTCCTCGAGGTCGTCGTCCATGTTCGCAAGCTTTTCGTACGCGTTTCCATTCTCGGCAGCATCCACCGACTCACCATTTGCCAACCTTGCGGCGTTCTTCTTCGCGAACTGTGGCTTGATGTCTTCTGCACGATCTTCCTCATCCTCGTCATCGGATGCCCCACCAAGCATTGCGATGTCTTCTGGGCTGTACACCATACACTGCAGCAAGACCGGAATGATCTTGGAGATGTAAGGCGTTAACGACTGCCACAAATGCTCGTGCTCTCCAACGGCCAGCCAGAATTCGGCAGCGTCGCAAGCCAGGTCTTCATCGGGGTTTTGCTGTTGAGTGATGATGTAGTCCACCAAGCCAGAGAGGTGAGGCTGCAGCTTGTCCGGCCGAGTCTCAACCAGCTGGACAAAAGCCCGGCACACTTGCCGACGGACGTCGTTGTTGTTGTCACCGGCGAGCGTGAACAGATGTTGCAGGAGGTCGTCGATAGAGTTGAGCATAGCCTGCGATTTTCTCGGGGTAAAGACATTGATGGCCGTGAGCGCCTGCGCGCGAACCTTGGACAGGGGGCTCTTGGTGGCTTGGATCAGTTTTGGCAGGATGAAGTTCAGCGGGCGCTGGCCATTGAGTTCTCGCTCCAGCATTTTGGTGTTGTCTTCGCAGATCTTGGCCATAGTCAACATAGCGCCCTCTTGCGCCTCGGTCGTATACTGGTTGGTCTCGTTTCCAATCATCTCGAGCAGCTTGGGCAACAATTCTGGCCAACTCAGGAGACCACCTCGACGTATCAATTCGGTGGCGATGTTACCGGCGTAGTTGCGCATTTGTGAGTTTGGATCCTCCAAGATCATGGTGATGCCCCGTTTAATAGGGGTTAAGTTGGACTCGGGAATTTGCTTGAAGCCCGTCCTGACGTTGTTCTTCAGCATGATAGCTGCGGACGAGCGGATCAAGTGCAGATCCTCGACGGTACATTGAAGGCCAGCGGGCGGCGATGTGCTCGAAAACAGGTAGATAAGATAGTTGTTGATGTCGGGCGAAGCCTTAGCTTGCGACAGCATCTGATTGGGGGGTTCGGATCAGTACAAGGGTATAGATATACAGCCACAAATCTTTGCCTCTGGTTTTTGCGATTTGTGTCCATGGCGAACGAGAAGGATGCAGACTCACCAATTCGGCCTGCTTCTGAGCGGCCTTGTCGAAGCCGCTCAGGGAGTCCTTGAGACATGCTGCAAGCTGGCTCAAGGACTCGGCGGAGGGTTGCCATTCCGATGCCATGTTGTGGGTGGTGATGGCGGGGGCGGGACGGAGCGGGTAGCTGAATGTGATGCGCTCAGCCCGGGATCTATACGAAAGGCTAATTGCTTTGGATAAGTAGACCGCAGCCCACAGGGGCGAAGTTGCGACTATTCGGTCGATCGTGGAACAACTTCCAAGAGAGAACCTTGAAGTCGAGTTGAGAGAGAGTGTGTGAGAGAAGGAGAGGGGCAGAGATGTCAAGCACTGCTAGCCGCAACCTAAAAAACACATTGATGAGTGAGGGCAGATGAGATCAATTCGCTTTTCTCCACTAGCAAGCAGCAGGTTGGCAGAATTGAGGGCCCAAGCATAGGTGGGCGTTGGTAGGTAAAGTGTGTGTAAGGCAATGCAATGTACCTTGTTGTAAGTATTGGTCCAGACAGGTTTATGGAAGCCGGTGGACAACTCGGCCTCAAAGGCGTTGAAGAATTGTAAGTAACAAATAAGGGGAATTTGCTAGGTGAAGGAAGTAGGGATTCGTTCACATTGGTGAGGTGATGGGAGCGCGGTTGCTTGGGTGTAGGTACATACTTTTTTACAAGCCAGCGTGCCAGCTTCAACCAAAGACGAGGGGCCCTCTCTGTTTTTTCTGGTTGGACGTTACAGGCGGCCCTCTGACAGTGGGGTAATGGGATTTTACTCGGGGGGTGCCAAAAGTGGATAACAGGAGGCAGCTCGTCCAGAGGGCAAGAGGGGAGAGAGCAGCCAAGGCAGTAAAGAGAGAGGAGGGCTGGAGGGGAGGAGAGAGGGAGAGAGTAGCAAGTAGGTGAAAGAAGAAGGCCCACAGCTGGTGGGATGTGGTGCATGTGGGATCTGATAACCTAGTGGATAAGAGGTAAGGTCTTCTTAGGCTTAGGTGGTAGATATCCAGTCAGCCCCTCCATTTCACTCACAATCAGTCCTCCTCATCAATAGCCGTTTCGATCATTGTATGTGTGTATGTCCTTGTAATGGTATTGGCTGCGCGTTTGGCTGTGTGAATTGGATCAAGGAAAAGCTTCTCGGATGATTTGCCTTGTTTTTCTGCCTCTTCCCCCCCCCTTGCCCATCTTGGTTGGAGTTGTCTTATGAATCAATCACACGGCCAGTACAGAGAGCCAAATGGTTTCTTGTTCCAGGGCATCCATTGCTCTTTTCACCACACCTGATGGGCTGATGGCAAGCATGAAATGGCACATGACAATCTCATCGCACACGCATACGCACACGCACACACTCCTCCTTTTCTGGTGGCGGAGATGGGACTTTTGCTTGCGAGCAAGTGGGTAGGTAGGTTTGGAAGCTTGGTTCCATGGTAGGCTAAGGGGATGTACCTTCATAACATCATCGTCGGTTCATAACCCACCACTAAGCCCATCAGGGGTCACCATTCCTCTTTGTGCAACCCCAACCGCTGGCTGCACAAGAAAGATTGACGACACAACTGTCGTACTGCTTTTCTGCTGTGTGCACTTGACGGCGGCTTTGAGGCCCAACCCGATTGATAGAAAGCTCCCTCGTATCGTCACATTCAATCACGAATTGTTTTCCTACTCACCCCTCACGCCAATCAATACTACGTGTACTGACTACTGCACTGCACAATGCGCCCATATTTAAAAATAGGTCCAAACCTTTTTCTTTTTGGCGGTTGACATTTATGAAACCCTCATATGTCGGATGGCCTCTCTTTTCTTGGTCGTTCTGATTTTGTGAAAATCACGAAAAGGTCTCTGGAGGTATCGAGTCAGGTTTTGCATACTTGGAACTCATGGCAGCCCAATCACTTGGGACCATTACCCTGCAGGGGTTTTTGGTTTGCGTCAAGGTACGGTATATGGTACAGTAAGCACAGTGAATCAAACCAGGGGCTTCTGATGACTAGGTAGTAGGTACGCAAGTAGGAGGGCGTCATTCATCCTCGGAATTAGTATCACTTATCGCATCTGCCCATGTTAAAACCTGCAAACAACGGTTGCGCCTCACCTCACCTCCATGATAAGGAAAGGGCATGGTGTGGAATGGACTGTTTGCTTCTGTTTAGTCAATTTAGGCTAAGTAGCTTGCGACAGTGCTAAGGCTAGGGGGGCCTGCCATTTTGATGATGATAGTATCATACGTTGCTGGTATAACATCGCACAAGAATACGGGACATTGGGCTGCAGGCTAATACACCCAGAAGCCTCGTCTGAGAGGCTCTCTCTCGTACACTAAGAGACTCGTACCGGCATCGCTGATCCCCATGCACCGACTGCGAAGTGCTGCTTAAGCCATCTTTTGACGTTTGTGTTGTGCGACTTGGCCATCTGTATAGGAGAATAGTTTCTCCAACGGTTTCCTCGAAACCAGGCTGCATGTCGTTCAACTGATGCAGCTTGCCTTCCTTCTGAGCCACCCTCCTACACGTGAGCAAGGTCCCCTATGCACTTAGCCGGATCTTTTCGGCAGCCCGGGATACGACGTTGACATGCTTTTGGGGGCGCCCTTGTATCGGAGCAATCGTCAGCCACGATCGGAGACCAACTGGCTGAGCGGGGAGCAGATCACTGTCGAGGTTTGCAGTGTTGATGTTGACATCAAAACTGACCAGCCTGTATGTAGCATCTTGGCTTTCGAATACGAGGACTTCAAATTCCCGCAGTGGATGCTACCACTTTTGTTGGTTGTTCAGGCGTTGCTTGTGCCGTTTGCAGCGTCGCCTACGCCAGGCGCGAGATGGCGGAGCTTGCTGTTGGCAACCTCGAGGATTTTCTTGAAAGCCTCCATCTCCTCCTCGAAAGTGCCACCAAGCCCGGTGCTGACGAGACTGACAGAGTTGGAAACATATACATGCATCTGGGTCTTCTTGACCAGAATCTTGGCCAAACGAGTAGTGAAGTCGATGGTGTGTTCCTCATGATATATGGGCGTGGACAGGGGCATGTCCGGGTTGAATCTCTGGAGAGGTCATCAGTTTCATATCGCGATATGAATAATGTGAGTTAACTGACATCGGGCAGAGCGTATACGAATGATCCCATAGGTGCCGGTCCGGCGGGTTCGTCAATAGCGACTGTTGTGAGATACATGAGGATGACCTTGGGCTTGGTGATCAATCGCATATGGATCCTCGTGTCCATCGACCGAGGAAGAGGGAAAGATACTTGCTCATCCATGGCTGCAGACTCGGGTAGACAATCTCATAAGTGGGAATGAGATTTCGATGTTTCGTGCAGGGCCAGTAAGAGAAGCCAAGAGAAGAGGTAGGTATGTAGTAAAAGGCAGACAGCATGTAAGTTGAAGTCGAGTATCGATATCAGGATGAGTGGACCGTGCGCCCATAAGAGAACCAGTATTCCATTTGACCCCTCCATCATCCCACTGGTTCGATCTACCCCACCACCGGTAAAGCTATTAGCTAATACCTTGGGTAGAGTACAACAGTATCACATCTGTTGTAATCGCCGGGGATATCAGCAACCTGTCGATTACATCCATGCCGCTTGGTTGCGAAATATGATGGCCGACGGTCAGACCAGCAAAGACGAGGGAGACGACACCCAATGGAACGGGGTCGAAGACACCGTCGAGGACCCGGAGGAGCTCCGAGTCATCTTCCAGGCCTTGGACTCATTCTCGTAAGTAACCAACACGATGATGCAAGTTTGTTTATTCGTTACCTCGAGTCAAGGTTAGTTACCATATTTGTGGTCAATATTAGTGGCTGCAGCCCTCTTGCTGTTGATTTCGGTTACGACATCGAACCAATTTGTATTGGAGCTACCATTATGTACTTGACACATTGTCGAGACTCGTTCATTTTCTTCTATTCGATGTTTATTCCCCTTCAGCTTCATGGCAGACAGCTTCTCACCCACACTAGACCCGCAACAGCCGTAACTGACATGACCACAGCCAATATGCCAAGACGGCTCACCTCAACTGCACCCACCTACGGCGGAGGGCTTTTTATGCCATGCCGCAAGCCCAATGGCAAATGCTAGCGAAGCCCCCATTCTCTTACTTGGAGACATTGGATCGCACAGATGCTGCCATCGACAGCAATGCAGGCCTGGCCCGTGCCATCGTCCAGTTCGGCCTGGCTTCCCTTGGGGTGTACAACCCATCCGCAGGTGACGCAGAGGAGAACCAGATGATGATTCCCAAGGAGTGGGTGGGCGTAGCAAAGTCCAGTAAGTGGCGACTAGGGTAACATCTCTCCGGCCTCTTCGGTGGCCTGACCAGGGCGGCATCGTCCCATTATGTGCCATGGCGTTTCTCAGAAATGAAGGCTAGTTGGGCAAGCTAGATTTGTTGTACGCTGACCAAGCTGCCTTTCTAGATGACATGGATAAGGCTAGAAGCACCATCCGCCAGTTTTACCGTGACTGGTCCGCCGAAGGAGCGGCGGAGCGAAACGTCTGCAACGACCGTGTGTTCGGCGCCCTAGACGCTGAGAAGGTGCGACAACCAGACCGCAAAGAGCCCTGGAAGGTTCTTGTCCCTGGCGCTGGCCTGGGCCGCTTGGTCTTTGACCTGTGTCACAAGGGCTACCTTAGCGAAGGCAACGAAATATCGTACCACTCGCTCCTCGCTTCGTCCTATATCCTTAACCACGTGGAACAAGCAGGCCAGCACACCATCTACCCATGGATACACACGTTCTCCAACCACCGAAATCGCGAGCAGCAATTCCAGAGCTACAAGATTCCCGACATCCAACCTCAGGAGACTTTAAGTCAGGCGCAGGGCATTGGCGCCATGCAGATGTGCGCTGCTGACTTTCTGTGTTTGTACGGCGACGATGAACACAAGGACGCTTACGACGCTGTGGCTGCCGTATTCTTCCTGGACACGGCACCGAACTTAATCCGATATCTCGAGGTGATTCGGCATTGCCTAAAGCCTGGAGGCATCCTGATCAATATTGGGCCCCTTCTTTGGCACTGGGAGAACAACGTCGCTTCCAATAATGGGTACGACGGAGAAGACGATGACAGCACTGGCCGTGGGATTGCCGAGCCGGGAAGCTTCGAGTTCACGGCTGACGAAGTTGTAGCCTTGGTGAAGGAGATGGGGTTCACCATCGAGAAGTATGAGGACAACATCAGGGCCCCCTACGTCCAGGACGAGCAGAGCATGCTTCAGACGGTATACTCCGCGATTCATTTTGTGGCGCGAAAAGTATAACCCGGCCCCCGATGAAAGGATCGGGGGGCAATGTACAAATAGCTTCCCACGCATCCGTTTACTTAATTATGCCACGGAGGCATGGACTGGCCAAAGACTATGGGTTAGATGGTATTGGTGACCTCGCATATATATGGAGCTAGATTTAATACAGCATTGCTCTGTCATGAGTAACAGCTCCTTCAACACATGGATGTTAGTGCCCTGACATAATTCTTTCAAGGGCTATATTACGAGTGTTCGTGGACTTTGTGCTCGAGGTAACCAATGCCTCTAATTTTCCTGTATTCCGTATATGCCAGTGTCTGCCTTGACTGACAATCCGCTTCGCTTATTTCTTTTGATGAACTAGCAATCCCATGGCTAGGTAAGATATAGACCAAACGCCCAATCCCCGGTTACAGCTTAGCCGAAGGCTCATCGCCCGCCGCATCCATCAGCTGGCCCTTGGCCCACAGCGCACCGCCGTCGATCTCGATGGCCGCGCCGTTGACGTGGGCGCCGGCGCGCGAGCTGAGGTAGACGACGACGCCCGCGATGTCCTCGGGCCGGCCGAGCCGCCGCATCGGGTTGCCCTGGGCGTGCTTCGCGACGCCGCCCGACATCTCGAGCAGGCCGTTGGCCATCTTGGTCGGGAAGAAGCCGGGGCAGATGCTGTTGACGGTGATGTGGCGCGGTCCCAGCTCGACGGCCAGGTTGCGGCCCAGGTGGATCACGGCCGCCTTGGAGGCCGAGTAGCCGTACGTGGCCTGCTGGCCCAGGGACCCGATGCCCAGGCCCGCGACCGAGGCCGTGATCAGGATGCGGCTGGGGTCGTCGACGGTGGCGCGCTTCTGCAAAAGGGGCGCGAAGAGGCGGATCGTGTTGAAGACGGCCTTGACGTTCAGGTCCATGACTTTGGCAAAGGCCGAGTCCGGGTGCGTCTCGAACCGCTCGCCCCACGTCGCGCCCGCGTTGGCGAACAGCACGTCCACGTGCGATGTGTGCTGCTTCACCTGCGACAGCAGCGACTCGATGCCCGCCATGGTCGCGCTGTCGGCGGGGACGCTGATGGCGCGCGCGCCCGGGGCGAGGTTCGGGAGCTTGTTGAGCTGCGCGACGGCGTCGTCGCAGGCTTTGGCTTTGCGGGACGTGATGAAGACCTTGGCGGCGCCGGCTTGGAGGAAGCTGTTTTGGTTCGACGTGGCTTACTGTCAGCAAACTTTTGTTTTGCGCGCTATGGAAAACCACCCTCTCTTGGGCAATTGGGGGCCGAGAAGAGGTGCTGTAGGTGCATTGGAGTCATGGAACGTACGCTGATGCTGCGTTTAGCCCGAGGCCTCTGGATCCTCCCGTCACCACCACCACCTTATCCTTGAGCGAAAAGAGGGAGGGGAAATCCTGAAGAGCAGTTTCGTCGGCCATCTTGGCGGCTTGGATAGTACCTATATCAGATCTCTGACAGTGTTGCTAGGATCGAACTCTGGAAGCAGCAGTTGTCGCGGTAGTATAATCCCAGGACTTTGGTTTGTGATTTCGGTCGTTGGAGGCTTTAAGTATCTTAGGACAGGACCAGGTTGTATGGGAAGAGGGTGAAGGGTGTCTTATATACCGACGCGCCCGTGTTCGGGTATGCTGGCTGTTTCAACACAGTAATGCCGTCACCGTGGCTGCTCGGAGATGGAGCTAGTTGCGGGGAGATGCCGAGGTTGAACAGGGGTTGTTGGAGCTACCCCAGATTTCGATCGGCCAGGGGTAAGATGTACTGTAGGTTAGGTGAGGCTTGAAGAAGCACTAGGTTAGCAACAATACATCACTTCACGATTACTTACCAAATACCTGCCTCTATACCTGGCTACCTAAGTAGGGTACATACACTAGTCACGCTTCAAGTATTCAAATCGAGGTACGTGGTTCACGGTCTAAGCCTCAGACAGCTAGGCACAACGGTCAAAGTCGAGCTTATCGCAGAATGGTATGGAAACCACCCCATTATATAGACTACAGCCAAGCCAAAGATCTCACGAGATCTTGACTCTACTCGCTAGGCATTCGTTTTTGGTTCGTTTGTGTTTATTCAATGTAAGGTATTTTCGCTGTTGACGAACACCCAGTTCCTTTCTCATCTCCTCATCAAATGGTCATGTGTGTACCTCTGCTTGGGTAAGTACATGCCTTCTATCAAACGCTAAGGGCCCTTCCAAGAAGAGCACCATATTTCAATAATCCAATCGGTGTGACCCCAAGAAAGCTCTTCTCCCCATGCGGGGCTAACTGGAGACGACCCTGGATAGTTTATCTTTGCTGGACGATGCTTGACGGACATCTTCGAAATAACCCCCGCTGGCGTTGCGCCGCTTTTTCAGATGCAGCGATACCTTCTTCAGTTGGTTGCGTGGATTCGCACCGCTTGGGTCGTCGCCCGGTTCTGGTGATGGCGGGGGTCCGGACTCTTCTGTCGTCTCATTTTCGGCATTGGTGCTCTATTCCAAGTGCCGGCTGGGACTCCGCGAGAGTCCTCGTTTGGGACTATCTCGAATCAAGCTCTTGCTCGTCGCATCATCATAGCCCAAGACGTGCATCAGGTAGTATAGCCTACAAAAAAATCATTAGTGTCGTAAAAGACGTATACGTGTGGGAACCCATGACTTACTTCTCATCCTGCGCCTCCGCCTCCCGTAAGTCTTCGAAGCGCTGCTGGCAGTCCGCCCAAGTCATTGCACGGTGCTTGGGCGATATCTTCTTGATTGTGTAGTTGAAGCTGCCGGTCACGGGTCGATGATCCGAGACCCGAACCTCGTGCCGCCGATAATCAAGTTGCTGAATCCTGCCGCAGCCTCGATGAAGGAGGCGGTCACACCAGGCCGGAGAGCGCTTCTTCTCGCTGGTGTCGTAATTGTCGGTGCCTACGTCGTACTTGTAGGTGGGGGCAAATTGGATGGGCATTTCGTCAAAGGCACGGAGCCGGAAACCCGGGTTGCGACGCCGTGCTACCAGCAACTGATCACGGTCCAAAAGCTTGGCCAGGTTGTTGTTCTTGACAGCAGCCACAACCGTGTCTCGAGACATGGTGTCAATACGGTAGTTGAGATCGCCATTCAGGAGGACGAGCTCGTGGTCAAGAACCATGGTTCCATCTCCACCTCCCATGAAGCTGTCGATGCGCACATTCGGGTCGCGCTCGCCTGGAAGAATTGCGCTTTCGACAATGGCTGCTATATCCGCGTGGCGGGCATTTGCTTGAGATTGTCCAGCTGCAAGATGGCAGTTGATAAAGCACAGGGAGGTGTCTTCAACCATGAAACGCACAACAATGGCACCTTTGTTTCCGTGTAGTCCTCCCATGCCACGCTTGATGTCAGCGCTTTGGAGGTTAGTAACACGATCTCGTATCGTCGATCGCACAAAAATGCAAGTAAATAGTCCGACTAGGGTCGAGGTGTGTAGTAGATGGTAAAGACAATCCGGGGGCATATAGTCGTCTAAGCTCCGGATAAGGAAGTCCCGCCAATCCCTGTACTGATGGCTCATCCGTTCTTGGTCCGTGGCGGCGTCCTTTTTCTTCGACTTGAACAGCCGCTTGGCGGTTGCCGTCTTGTCCTCGAGATCGACCAACTCTTGGAATCCAAAAACAAGTATATCTGGACAATCGCTCGACTCCAGCAGGTTTCTGATGAATGTCGAATCTTGCTCAGAGTACCGGAGACTAGTGGGCGTAGAAGCCCCGGCGTTCCACGTCATGCACAATGTCCTGATGTCTTGGAACTCGCAATACTGCCTATCAAGCGCTTTCATCTCGGTTTCTATGAAATCGTCTTGGAGCAAGCCGTCCCAAACCCTGATCATATTGTCGGCGCCCAGTGACAGAACTTGTAGGCGGTCAAGTCTGTAGAAGCTTGCTTGATCTGCGTGAAGCTTGATCACCGGATTTCCGTGGCCTACCCATTCTTTTCTGACCACCCATGGCGCTTGCTCAATGTCATATGCGCAGATCTTGCCAGTGTTGTAGCCCGCCCACAGTTGACTGCCTACTCCAGCGAGGGCATTGATTTTCCACGTGCTGATGTTTAGGACCCCGATGCATGAGAAGTCCTTTGTTGACCAGATGCTGACCTTGCCGTCGCTATGGCCGAAATAGACCTTGCCAGGCTGTGTTTTGATGGTGGCCCCTGAGCTTACTTCGCCAGCCCCTTCAGCGACCATCGGTCGCACTAGCACTTGAACCTGAGTCCTGCCGTCGAGCGTCGGCGCAAAGACACGAATCTCTCTGCCAGTGGCATGCCATAGCTCATCGCCTACAATCATGGAAAACGTGTGTCCTTTCGGCAGTCTATAGGTTTGATGCGGTGGGTTGTGAAGATTCGGCAAGCCGCCGTCACCGTCAGGACCCCAGACGTGAAGTGTGCCAGTTTCGTCCAAGGTCCACATCTGATTGAAATACCGGTAGATCCTGATGATTTCACATCGGCCATGAGCGGTGGACTTGGTGCCGATGATTGCCGAAGTTGCTACATCGGCCTCCATGAGCTCGCCGGTGTTGTTTCCTATCCATACCCTGGTGCCCTCGTTGTCCACGTGAAGTCCGCATTTGAAGGCTACGGCCGTGGCCTTTACTCCTTCTCCGTGAGCAAAGCTCATCAGCAATTCACCATCCAAGAGACTCCACACTCGCGTAAGCTGTCCGCTCGTGCAGACATATTGTCCACATACGTCGAACATTCGAGAGTCGTATTTGGTGTAGACCTCGTGGACGCCCTTTTTGGTATGTGGTGGCCGTCGGTTAACATTTGACGAATCTGGATACGCCGTAGTGATTTGGGTTGAGGGACCCGTAGGTCCAGCATTGTGCGTCTCGGCGGCGGGCCGGCTTCTGTTAGCAACGGTATTCATCCTCCGGGGCATCTCGCGGAATTCTGCCGGTGTTCTATCAGATGTCCGATCCACTGTCATCGACCTCCCATGGGAACGCGTTGGCGGCGGAGCAAATTGGGTCATTGGGTTTGACGACACGCGCTTTCCCTGCGCCGAGGTCGTGGCAGTCTCGGGGATCGTTGTGGGCGGCGGGACACCAATGCGAGGCGGCCGCGGGGGCGGTTTCATCGAGTTTGTCGCTGGTATGCGGGGATGCTGCGGATCGGGGATTGCTGGGGGTCGTGTTGGAAGAGCGGGAGGAGGTTCTGAAGCAACAGCCGCAGCTCTCCCGGGCCCGCTGCTTTCTTGAACGGCTCGCTTAGCGACGAGTGAGGGATGGACAGGCGGCGGGTCGAACTGTATCGGCAGCGTATTCGTCCTGGCAAGTTGGCCTGGTTTAAGACCCGTTGGTCGAGCTGGTGGCCGTGACGGAAGCTCTGGCGGCTGATCACGCTCTGGGCTGCTTGGCGGACTGTTAAACGGCGACTTTTCCGCAGCCATATTCGGGAATCCTGCCGATCTCTGGCCATTCTCCAGGTGCAGTGACAACCGGTTACTGGGTTTCTCGGCGCGATTAACCGGCGGGGGTACGGGTGGCGCCGGTTTCGTCTCACGCTCTTTTCTGAGTTCGACGGAGCGCCGCGGCGGAGGGGGCGATGGCGGTTGGGAGGACGGAACTAGTCTCGGCGAGAGGCGAGGCTCAACAGACGGAGTATGAGGTCGACTAGGGATTTTGAAAGAGCGGGGGCTAGGAACACTCGGTGTTGCGGGAGACTTGACCGGGTCTAGGGAAAGCTGGTTGTTGCTTTCGGGGGCAGCTCCCGGGCTGAACATCCGTCCCTTCGGAGGTGACTGCGGAGGGTCTATCAAGACAGAGGGCGGCGGCTTGACCGGTCTGGGGCTCAAGGGAGGGGGGTTTCCCAAACGACCAGTTTCTGCTTCACCTCCTGCTTTCGGTAGTTGCAAGCTTGCGGGCTTCGCGGGTGCTTTAGGCTCATCTTGTGTAACGGGCGCGTTCCGTACTGGTCTTGTGTCGGGCACTGGAGGGGGCTTCGGGGAAGGCGATAGATTTCGAGCCGGAGGAGGAGTCGCGGCGGTGGCGGGAGCTGGGGTCGGATTCGGGGCTGCAGCCTCCTGAGACTTGTTCATGTTCTCCCACTGCGCCCGCAGCGAGGAAACGGGCTTCAGGGACGAGCCGTCTGGCCCTTCACCGGTCTGTGACTCCATGGTAGCGAGAGTGGGATTATATTGCGTTAGGCCTGTATCGACCCGCGGGGCATCTCGTGCCCACGGTTGCTGGACATCCACCCCCTGCTATTGGAGGGCCTTCAGTTCATCTGCGCAAAGAAGAGCGAGCGGCCACACAGAATACGATAAACGAGCGTCGGGTATAAGTGAACACGTCTCGAGAATAAGAGGTAATGCAATGCTGCTAATGTTTAGTGGGATTTCACGAGGGGTGTCAGCTCTTTTAGGAGGCTGAGCCAGGAAATAGTAGGTTGTCGTAATAATACCCAACAAGGCGCGAAGCGTAGCGGGGCACCGGCCTTAGTGGTCTCCTTAGCATGTACTTGTATTTCGTCGGATCCGCCCAAGTGAGGTGTCCAGGCAGGGGATCAGGGAGCAGGGAGCTGTTAGTGTTGGCGCGGTCGGGTAGGTATTAGGTAGCCGGTTCGCTTCTTTGTTGCTGGGAGCAGTCCATGAAATACAAAGTCGGGAGCTGTGATGGGTCTTTTTGCCATGTGTGTTACGCGGCCACCGAGCCCCCAGGAGAAAGGATAGCAAAGTCAATTGAGGGCCATCGGGAATGAGCAGGTCGGCTCCGGTACAAATAGGCAAATCCTACCTACCTAGGTACTCACATCGGGATCTGATTGTTCATGTTTTTAATATGTGCATGCAGCCAGTGTCGAGCCCTGGGCCTGCGTTGAATGTTGATCATGCCTTAGGCGAGCTTGGCATGCCAAACACGCTGGGCGCGAGTTGCTTTTCTTCTGGAACTAGATGCAACGTCAGAACCCCCGTTGAAAGGCTGTTTTACTTCATGCATTATTGCGCATTCCGGCCGGCCCCCCTCGCATCCTCGCCTCTTGGCCAAAAGCCTATGGTCAGTAGCTCATCATGCTTGCCTTGCACGCTGCGTTATCGTCGTATTCCATGACAAAGGGGCGCGAATCTGCAATTGGTGACCAAGAGGGCCCGTCAAGCCAGATGAGTAAAACCTCATAACATTATAATTGCATGTATGCATGTGTACGAACCAAAAGTGTAACACCGGCAACATCATTGTAGACGGGCAGGTGGATCTACACAGGTGTGCGACCCCTTGACGGCCGGAAAACAGGTCTACGCTACCTACCTTTTTATTCAGCTTCACTCAAGCACGGCATCTATTTACACAGCAGCAAACTAGGAGAGACTCCAAAATGCAATTCGCCTGCCAACCCTTGCGTGCAAGCACATACCCTTTCCAGTTGCCAGATGAACAGGATTATATTGTTTTGTACTTGGCCTAAGAGGCATGAGCTATTATACACAGCCAATTTCGACTGGTAGACTTCAGGGCTGGATTACTGTACAGCACTACAATATGTAGGTACCTACATACATGTACATAGATTTGTGTTCTGACGTAGCCCACGTGAATCACAGTACCATAATCAGGCCTGGGATACGTCCGTCCAGCACGTGGCAACCTGTACCTTGGCAGTGCCTTGGGTAACTTGACGTGAAGGCTTACATCCGGGCAGAGCTGTCTTTGGTTGGGAATGAAAGCCTCCGTGTCGGGCGCCGGCACTCATGGCACTTGGGACTCAAGAAAAGGGCGGGCCGCTAGCGTTCAGACAGAAGTGCAACGCGGTGCAGCGGCGGCTTTCGGGTGCAGGGGTCAAGATCGTACGACATTTTGATGGATTGAATGGATGTAAGTGCATTTCGTAGGTTAGAGTTATTAGTACCTTTTTGCCGGTTCGACAGCAGGGCCTGGCCTTTTAATCACTTATTATTTCTCATTGACAGCACACGCCCAATTAATAAACCTCTTGCGCACCCAATTCAAGAAGCATCGCCATCTTCAAACCTATTCCCGCCTAACTTCATCGCCATCATGAACAACGTAAGTCAGCTCTTGGAATACCAGTACCGTTGGGCAGGTTGGAGCTAACGCACTTACAGGTCAAGTCTTTCTGGTCCGTTGCCTCCGCCGCACCTTGAATGCGCCCCGCGTTTCTTTTATTCTCATGTCCTAACCATATACTCTACAGGCTCGGCTGGGGCTCCCTCTGTGCCGGTAAGCATCCATGTCACATCGCATTGCATCATCTGGGCTAATTGATCCGCACAGCCGGCGGAGGCGCTTACTACTTTGCGAAGAGAGATATCAACGCCAACAGAGCTGCCAAGGTTGAGGAGCAGCGCCGCAAGAGGCTGCAGATGGAGTCCATGGAGTACTCCCAGAACGTTCCCAAGCACCCGATCTCCTCGTCCACAATGGGCGCCAGTGCGTCGAGCTCCCCGCGAACCGATCCGACCGGCTCTCCTAGCCAAGAAGCAAGCGACGATCCTGCTCCGACGAGGCACGCCCCCGCCACAGAAGGCCAGCGGGTTCTGGAGAAGAGCAAATACGAGAGTACTGTGCCCTTCAAGAGTCCAAAGGGAGACAGGTTTTCGTAACGAAGCGTAGGACGTGAGGGCCAGGAACTTCGCGGGATCTCGTCCCAGACGTTCGTTCCTATACCAGGTTTTTAAAACCGGCTATTAATACTCGCCATGTTCAATGGCAATTGTACTCTACCAATGCTCAGACTCTTACAGTACTGATAACGATCATGACTATGGGCTTTGGAATTATAAAACATTCATCTCCAACTTCTGGCCATTGAGTGGGTTGATTCCCCGTAAAAATGTGGTTTTTGATGCTATTGCTCACACCAATCGCAACGTTGAAATCTTACACTCCGCACAATATCAGAGTGCTGCACTTTTGTAGAGAATAATTACTCGTGTTTGCTCAATGCGCAAACGACAACGTCATCAAGCTCTTCTAACAATTTGTCGCAACTTAACATGGGCAATAAATAATAGTGGATCCCGGTCTAGATTCTTCCGGTCAATTGGCATTTCCAGGGACCTTGTGGCGGACCTACTGGACCGAGTAGCTCAGCCCGTCACAACAAGGCTGACCATCTCACCACTGCTTCTTCATCAACATTGATCTTTCAGCCTACCTTTAACCACACCAAGGCGTGCACCAAAAACGTGACGGCCTGTCAGGTCTGGCATCTCCTCGCCCACCATAATGGCGTCGCCCCAGCTTGCGATTGCCAAGGTCTCCTTCTCGGCTATCCTTCTTCGCCAGGACCCAATCTCTTGCCCTCGCAGCGAGATTGACGGATTCTTCAGCCTCCTCGACGCGACATTGTCGCGGTGCTCTCCAGCCAATGTCCAGGTTTGAGCAACACAATCTTCACATAATTAGCATTAGGTGCGACTGCTAAACAGTCGTCACAAATTATAGCAAAGCAAGCAATGGATGCTGGAGTATGTGGTGGCATCTCCTGCCAGGATTGCCGCCCTAGGCAAATATCTTACGGCCTTGTCTAAGTCCTTTGCTGTAGATGTCGGGACCAGCAGAGCAGCTCG
This sequence comes from Arthrinium phaeospermum, assembly GCA_006503535.1. Taxonomy (NCBI): domain Eukaryota; kingdom Fungi; phylum Ascomycota; class Sordariomycetes; order Amphisphaeriales; family Apiosporaceae; genus Arthrinium; species Arthrinium phaeospermum. Next base: position 4,157,501 of record QYRS01000001.1, on the reverse strand, counting down.
TGAGACTTCGTCTAGGCGCAAACGACTGCATGTGTTATACGTGTTGAATGACCTTATTCATCACGTAACCATACGGCAGCGCCAAGATGATTTCGCGTCCAATTTCGAGCCATTCCTGCCTGGCTTGGTGGAAGCTGCGGCAGGCTATCCAAACAGCCCCAAGCAGATGAAGAAGGTCATGGAACTGATTGCTCTATGGAGTGACAGAGACTACTTCATGCCGTCCTTTATCAGCCAACTAGAGACTATGGCCAAGGAGGCACCTACTTCACAAGCTTCGACAAAGAACACCGCCAGCGGCTCATCTACCACGACTGCGAAGCTGGCCAAAGAAGCTCCCTTTATTCTGCCATCAATGCATGGTGACCCGGGTGTCCCATGGTACGACCTTCCTGCTGGCAACTGGCTGCCCGTCATTGAGCCCAACTCATCGAGGCCGATGAACCCATCCATGATCAAGCCGCTGCAACTAGCACCAGGCCCTGCCGACAAATCCTTGGTTAAGGCAGTTCAGGACCTTCTTGACAACGTGGACAGAATCTATGGCAAGGACAACCAATCGGGTGGAGATCCCCCGGAAGACATTGATGAGCTAGGGCAAAGGGTCGTCTTGGACGAGATCACCCGGGATGTCCTGGACGGTGAGACGTACTACGGCTGGTCGCGCAACTTCTGTGACAAGATGAAGAAACGGCGGAAGCAACCAGAAGGCGGGTCGGGTGAAGGCAGTCGCGGTCGAAGTCACTCTCGGTCACGGTCCAGGAGCTCGAGTCGAAGCTCCTCGAGGCCAGCGTTCAAAAGGCGGCGCACGTCGGACAGTCCCCGCAGTCGTGGCGGAAGTCCCGGCCGCCGTCGAAGCAACAGCCGGGAACGACGCGCACGTCGTTCATATAGCGATTCGCGGTCGCCTTCGCCACGCCTCTTTTCGCGCTCTCCCTCACCGCAACGGCCGAGCGGCTTACCGTCTCGCCCTCCTTTTCTTGATGGCCCCCACAACGGCAACCCGGCGGCGCATTTCCCGCATCCTCTACCGCCACAGCCGAACCCTGCTTTTCCCGCTTTCCCTGCGGCTTTCCCTGTGCCGCCTCCTCCGCCGCCCAACTGGACTGGGCCTTGGCCTCCGCCGCCACCTCTGCCTCCGGTCATGGGTGGTGCTGGTCCGCCTCAGCCTTGGATGCCACCGGGTCCTCCGGCTTGGGGAAACACGGGCGTGCCTTCCCCACCTCCGCCTCCAATGGGGCAGAATCCGTATCCGAATCACCAAGGCCAAGGCCAAGGCGGATATCAGTATGGTCGCGGCGATGGAGGTTATAGGGGCGGAAGAGGTGGTTGGAGAGGCGGTCGGGGCAATTGGTGAGAACCTGGGTGGAGTTGCACCCAGCACTGAACTGTACGAGTATGTTCAAGAGATGGATTCGAGGAGGATCCATTGTACGCATAAGATACGGCTCTCTTGGAGGGGAAGTGGTCTGCCGACAGCAGTTAGTACCACGTACAAGCGATGAACAGTTGATAATACTGCATATCCTGCCGTCATAATGCATAATTTGATCCATAGTAACGACTTGAAGCAAGCCGTGTATTTCCGTTTACCTCATGGGGGAAGGGCTAGCAGCAGATGAGCACAGCACCGGCATGGCAAAGAGGACAAAAGAAAACATACAACACCGAGGATTCCTAGGTCGTCACCGATCCTAGTACTAGATCAGCTCTCCAAGCTATTGTTTGGAGGGAGAGCAGATGCCGACCTTGTACAACTATATAAACATGGAATGTTCCAAGAAGGGAAGACGGTGTACTATCAGCCCCTCCGAGGACTGCGAAGCAATGGCCAGCGCCTGGGAGACGTGGTCAAGTAACGAGGAAGCCACCCTGACCATACTTTCGGGCGAGATTATTATCAAGAAATGAAATCTACTCAGATGCCAAGGCGCTCCTAGCCGCCGCCGAGGCCATCAACACTGCCGTCGATTTCGTCATGGTTGCAATGGCCATTTGGACGGTCCAGAAACTGCAAATCTCGACCCGGAATAACACGAGGTAAATTATCCTGTCCGGTCTAGGCAGCTTGTGAGCTTCAGTCCACCCCCCTTTCCTGAGAATATGGCCTGCCCCCACAAGAAGTTTCACCTCACTTGAAGAGATCCCTAATGACACTTTGGGGCTGTGCTAAAGAGCCGGAACCCTGGCTATCGTCAAGATAGCCGATTCATATGAGTCGGTCGGCCAAGACGGTCTGGATGCCATCTGGGAGTTTAGTTGAGGCATACAGTAGCAATCACATCCGTTTGATCTTTCCCTCAAAAGTGTTATACTGAACAACTGGGCTTTTGACAAAGCGGAAACAATTTACGAGACAGTTTCTTTCTCACAATACTATCTGAGGTCATGGCACCCAGCCTAAATCCAATTCTTGTCCCCATGGTGAGAGACGAATGCACCACCGAACCCACTGTCGATGGTGGCCTTCTCCCAGGTCGCCCTGACCTGCCGCACCGCATCTTCGGGCGTGGATGGGCCCTTGAAGTCAGGCGCATAGGTCATGACTGTGCCCATGAACTTCATAAGGCCCTGCTTCTGCTCCGGAGTGACTAAAGTAGGGTAGAGAAAATCAGTACCAACATCCGAAGCAATCGAGTAGTGGGAGTTCGCATTACGTACTGTTCGCGTATTGGCCAACCTCGACCACCCCCGGGCTGATACCCAGGAAGAGCACGCCGTCCTTCTTGTACTGGGCGTTGAACTTGGCCACGACCATGTTCAAGGCCGCCTTGGAGGCAGCATACAAGGAACTAGTCTCAATCCCCATCAAGTTGGTCGAATCGACGTCGGCAAGACCGGTGGTGATTGCGATGACCTTTTTGGTCTTGCCCTTCAGGACAAGGGGGAGGAAATGGTGGAAGAGATGGATATTGCCGGTGACATTGGTCTGCATCAGCTGCGTGGTGACGGCGTCCAGCTCGTCAGGCTTGTCGGCGCTATTGAATATGAGCAAGTTGATTCTGGGCGCAGCTAACAGTCATGGGGCCAAGACCTACAATGTTCCGATGGCGTCAAACGCGTCAAAGTTGGGAACCCAGGCGCCGCTCGCAATGAGGTAATCGACGCCACGATCGCCGACAATCCTGGCTGCCTCGCCGGCAGCCTTCTTCAGGCTGGCATGCTTGGTGAGGTCGGCCTCAAGGATGTGGACGTTGGAACGCCCGCCCAGCTCTGCGGCAACCTTTTTCTCGGTCGCAGCCTTGTCGCGAACCAGGCCGATAACCAAGCCATTGGAATCGTCCGACAGTTGCTTCAGGAATTCAAACTAGTAGTCTGGCTTGAGCAAACAATGTCAACCGGATGGCGCAAGACAGACTCACCCCGATTCCCCTGGATACTCCGGTAACAACGTATACAGACATGATGGGTGGTTGTCGTTGTTCTGATGAAATGTTGTATGGCTTGAGTTAGGGTCTGGCGAGCTCAGCTAGGTTATATAATGTTCTTTGGAACTTGCTCGGTAATTGGTAATAATATGAACAGATGCTAATGCAATGGCATTTCGTTGTCTTACAAGCCACCAACCCCACGGGACCAACCAAGCAGATGCGTATCTGGTGAATGACAAATCCGATACTCTGTCGGAGACTTTCAGCTACCCATCGCCAGGAAAGGGCCATCTAACTGTCCGCTTGTGGCGTTTGCTATTTCGTCGGGTTACACAAATCTTACCACATCCGGGCGACTGCCGCTTACGGCGCCATGCAAGGGCCTTTCCGAGAAGGATTCTCCAGAGACTGGCTTGGCGTTACCCTGACCATAGCCTGGCAACCCCCTTCGTGATCGTAACCTAGCTCTGCCAGTTCAAGCGTGTCACTTGCGGAAAGTCCGAAAAGGATGGAAGCCGATCGTCTGGCCCCATTGGATGCCATCCATTTGTACTGCCTATAGTGACCTCTCGCCCGTTTTTGCCAAAGGCCGAATAAGATTCCGTCATCGGATTCGTTCCGATGCAGTTTGAAGGCCGGGGCAAAACTAGACCTCTTTTGCGCACCCAGAAAAAGAGACGTGAACACTTCGTGTAGCCTTCAAAAGGGCCACTTCATCCATGAGCCGGCGAACAAAGGCAAAGGGGTTGCCATTCCTTTGTTACTGGTTCACGGATGGCCAGGGACTTGGTTCGAATTTTCCAGAGTCATCAATCTCCTTGCCAACCCGGAGCGTGTCGAACAGGCTTACCATGTAGTTATCCCTTCTCTTCCGGGATTTACATGGTCTTCAGCGCCCGACCGCGATTGGACCCTCCAAGACACCGCCCGAATCTCCGACAAGCTGATGCGAGGCTTCGGATATCAGACGTACGTATCGCAAAGGGGAGACTGGGGCCATTTTGTCGTGCGCGAACACGGGGCCAAGTATAGCCAATCTTGCAAGGCTGTACACACCAACGTGTGCCCCGCAGTGCCTGATGTACCGAGAGACGAATGGACCGACCGAGAGGTTGCAGCCCAAGCCAAGATCGAATGGTTTCCTGCGGGACACATTGGTTATGGACTGGAGATGCGGACTCGGCCCCAGAATACAACCACGGTGGTCATTTTCCTGCCATGGAGGGCTCTAAAGAGTTTGCCGACGACCTCAGGGATTGCTTTGCCAATCTGCTTCAGATCGAGCCCGACGCTTGAAGTCGGGTGAATCAAAGCCTGTTTTGCTGGGTCGGAGTCTTTGATAATTGGGAGCCCTCGGGGATAGCATCGCCATCAGTGGGTGTATTGGTCGTTCCAAAGACACGCCCATGCAAGAGGATAAGCGAATGTTTGCGGGAAACGGGCGCCAGAGCCAGGACCAAGGGCGGAATTACCATTGACTCGGGGTTTTATTGGCTGCACACAGCCATGTGAAACATGACGACTCTGGGACATTGATGGAAGGGGCGGAAATACGGTGAGCGGGGATATTTCATAACGTAGCTTCCACATTCAAGAATACAAGCATCGTAGTATGGATCAATGTGAGCATTTGTCCAACGTGTTTCTGGGAAAATATGAACGAAAGCACCCCAAACAGACACAGCGGAACCCTCTTGACCAGTGCAAGCTGTGTGGCGTACAAACAAGACACACCTTTGGCAAGGCCACACTTGTTCGATTCTCTGTCCAACATAACTTCGGTATCGGTCATGATAACCCGCATCCCAAATCACCTGCGGTACAAGGAATGGCTCTTCAGCAAAATTTCTCCCAAGTCCTTCAGGATCAGGTCAGAATATTCATTAAGCTCATCGCTCTTCTTCTACTTTCAAGCTGGTTCACGTAAGAATGCCGAGGGTTATTGCCCAAGGCAGGCAGGCTCCATCCACTGATACGCACTTGCCGCTTCATGTAAACTTTTGTAGGTCATGAATGATCTTTGAAGCCCCAGCAAAGTCCAATTCTTCCAATGTCTCTTCCCACAATGTAGCTCGGGCCTTTTGACCTTCAGCGGTAAACCAGAATTTGGGGTATCTAATACCAGAAGTCAGCTCACTGGCGAGAAGTTCTTTGAAGAGATGCGCTGGACACTTACGGCTTAATCGTCCAATCGCTAACGAAGCTCCCGTGGCTTTCTGCCCCCAAAGCTAGCACAGCATAGAGATACACGGAGGCTGCTACCTCTTGAGTTCTTCCAAGTATGGAACGGACAACTCTCATGAAGACTTTCATGAATACGGAGATGCTGCCGTCCAGGCGAGAGTTTCGCGTCAGCCCGGGAGTAGACAGATTGACTAGGACGTCGGCAGGATCGACCAGTTCAGCCAGGCGAGATCCGAACAGGACGAGCAGCAGCTTGGAAGCGGCATACCAAGAGAAAGTGTCGTACGCTTTGGGGTCCTGGTACTGTGGCAGGACGAGGCCCGGCTTTTTGGGAACGCAGTCCGCATCATATGCAAGCTCAGATACCACGAGGTGTAGCACCGGCGGCCGGGAAGATTCGTTATGGGCTTTGCTGGTTTTCAGGATTGGGAGCAGCAGGATCGCCAATAGAGCTGTCGAAACGTAATTGACTTGTATGGTCATCTCATGGCCCGTGGTTGGGTGCGGGTCGTATTGCGGCCTCATGATTGCGGCGTTCAATATGACAATGTCGATGCGTGGCAGAGTTGCACATTGTTCCGCGAACTGCTGTATGGACTCGTACGATTCCATGTCTAGAATCCAGACGGAGATGACCATGATTGAGTCGGCAAACTCATGGCGTAGCTGTTGAGCAGCTTCTTCGCCTCGGGCCCGAGAGCGCACAGCCAAGATAAGGTGTGCAGGACCAAGCTTCAGGAGGTCGCGACATGCCGCCAGGCCGACACCGCCATTGCTACCTGTAACCAGGACAGTCTGGTTGTCCAATCGAGTACCGGCTGGTAACGGCTTGGGAGTGGTGAATTGCCGGTGGATGGCACCGCGAAGTGTGGCCTCGTAAGGAGCATCGGCTTCGAGTTTCGAGGACAGCGACATGTTCGTAATATCTAGGGTGGGGTTCGCTCTTTACCTGGGTATTAAGTACAATGGGGGCTGAAGAGACGTAGAACCATTTGCGACCATGGAATACTTCTCATAGATACTCTACCAGAGGATTCAGAAACGCATATAGATGTTTGCCTCGATTAGTACGGCAGCCTGTCATGGTTGAGACGCACAAGCCCCAGCTGGAGGTGAGAAGATGTTCGGTTCGGACATTTTGGTCAGCCGAGATTCATCAGCTTCGGTTTGAAAATGACCTACATGGAGGACTCATCGGAAGTGGACTTTCTAGGCAATACTGCTACCAAAGTCGGGTCCGACCTGTCATTAGCACGGCAGCAAACACGGCACGATCGGAGCTGTAGTCAGCCTGTGAATAATTGGCTATCATATACGCATCGTAATTCCGATCTACATTTGTACAACGCGACCAGTCTCTGGTCGGCACTTGTGCAACGCGATTGATAGCCGAGTTCCCGTCTGGAGAGTTTCGCTTGTTCGCGATGAATATTCAGTTTAGACTATAAAGTCACGACGGGCGTAACATTGAAGGTGGGCAAAGCTTAATACAATATCTATACTGGTATATTTAAGAGTATATATATATATTTGTCTCAGAATAAGAAACAACCCTATAAGCGAAAACACACATGAGAGTACTGTCTATCTCGCCGGCGCGGATGACCCAACATGTTTGCCACGTGGAGGTCGTCGAAAGACGACAGTGTTGCCTTTTCCGCACAGGGAGACTCATTCGATCTAATCAACAGCAGAACAAATTGCCCTAAAGCGTGCGACCGGTGCCGGGACAAGAAGGTGAAATGCAGCGGAGAATCGAGCGGTTGCCAGAATTGCCGGGCACGAGGTCACGACTGTCGTTACGCCAACGGTGCCAAAAAGCAGAAGCTGTCCCCGGCCTCGTCGGATAGTGTCGATTCCACCGGATCTCGAGCCTCGGTTACTACTACATCGACCCGATCAACCTCAATTTTGAGCGCAGATGAGCAGTACAGCCAACTTGGCGATAATGGGTCGTCCCTAGATGACTTGCTCGCCAAGCTCCCAAAGCCTTTCGAGGATTTTACCTGGACGATGGCCACGCCGCTTGACATGCCGATAAATCTGCCGTTGTCCGTGCCGTGCGACGACGACACATTGTATCAGGTCGATAGCCATGCATCAAGCGTGGTAGTCGTGGACACGGCGACTAAAGGATCTGGGTCTGGGGCTGGGGCTGGGTCAGTACCGTCCGAAACCCCGTCGGCTGACTGCCAATGTCTGTACGGCGTTATGATGATGATGGATCGACTGCCGGGGCAGCATGAGAAAATGGTCCAGGACAGAACCCCTACCAGCCTGCTTAACTTACAAAAAGAGGCGCTCGGTCTTGGCAGGAATATGACCGTCTGCTTGTCATGCACAGGACGTGTTGAGAACGTCATGGCTCTGGCCATCCTGCTGGATAAGCTGGCACATCTTTCGCACCTTGTCATTCTCGCCACGAAGAGGACTATATATCCCTTGCCCACCATAACTCTAAGTCCGGGTGACTATCAGTTGGACACGGAGGAGTACGTCGCACTCGTTCGAACCTTGGTGCGCATGCAGCTAGTTCGTCTACAAGCTCTGCTGAAGGGCCTGCAGGATATATCGTTGAACTCGGAAGCGCTCTCACGCCGCCTTGCTGCCTGTATCGAGCTCGTAGCCACAAGCCTAGATGTATTATGAGCATTTGATATATCGTCTCGGAGCACCGTGTTTCATGAAACCGACTGTGGCCGGGGGTAATCGGGATTGACTTACCTGACGTATCGATAATGAGACTTCCGCTTCTATGACTTTGAATGAGCGGGACCCGTGATGTCCGTGGCCGCTTCTAAACGAGGCTGGGCCGACCCTGACCTTGCGATCCTTCTTCTTCTTCGCGGGGCACGTCAGCCAATCTCGCTTTTTTCGATAACGAGGAATGGGGCAAACCCCAATCGGCGAGAGCCTGCTCATCCAGTGTCGCTGACCTTGAGAAATGTTGCTTTTGTTGGAGAGTCAGGCTGCAGTAAGACCGTGTCTACACGCAGTAGGAGTGGGCATGTTTGTTGATCGACCCAGACGGCAGCAGCGACTTGACCCCGGAAGCGCGGATCGTTCAGCAACTTTTGCATGCATTGGTCCCTTCACACCCTCTTCCATGGAGTTGCATCGAATCCCTCTCCAGTCAGTTCAGCGTGGTCATGGTGTTGAACGAATAGGAAAACCATGATGGCAAGTAAGCAGGAATCAGGATAGTTATCACGCATGCAACGGGCTTTTCTTTTTCTTACTGCGGTCTATCCTGGATCGGGACATTTCCGAAAACATGGCGTTCCCGAGCCGTGCGGCGCGACCGTAAGCGTTCGATCTCCGAACCCCTCTCGGAAACGGCCTTTTCCAGAATTGTCGTAAACAGGCCAACTAATGGTAGAGCCCATTGACAGCCAATGGAGGTTCTAGACCGTGCTGTGGGTATCCCGGTAAGTATCGGATTGTTTGTCGTCTCCGGGCGATCAATTCAAGTCAGTGTAAGTGTAAGCGGCTCTGTCGAGCCGAGATGCGGCCGCTGTATCGAGCCCAGGAAAAGGGGCATTTCCGTGTAAAAGTTGAGTGGGCTTTCAGTGTGAAGGACGTGGTCGTTCTGAGTGCCTCATTCGAAACATTTCAAACGACCGAAGAAATCCTTGAATACAGTACCACCATTTCCAACATGTCTTCTCCTAATCGTCCGCGGCCGGTTTTTTCGGTGCTGATCGTGGGGTGTGGTCTTGGTGGCATGGCCTCTGCATTGGCCCTTGCTGAAGCAGGCCACCAAGTGACAGTGTTTGAGCGCAGTCCTGAACTACAAGAAGTAAAGTTTTAGTCCTTGATCAATGATTCATGGCATATTATATTAACAGGAGGCGAACAGATCGGCGCCGGCATACAGCTGTCTCCCAATGCCACGCGCCTGCTCCATCGCTGGGGTATTCTCGATGAGGTTCTCAAACATGCTCATCGACCGGAAGCGGCGACTGTGCGATCCTATCGAGGAGATGTGCTGGCACACTCTCCGCCGGTAACCGATGAGCGTTTGGTCACGGACCAGGCCCCCTACATTGTAATCCATCGTGCTGACCTCCTTCGAGCGTTGCTATCCGGAGCCAAGAAGCACAAAATCGACATACGACTAGGCATGGACGTCATCGAGGTCGATTTCAACAAGCCCTCTTTACGGCTATCGACCGGAGAAATTCACGAGGCGGACATGATTCTAGGTGCCGACGGAGAGAGGTCACGTTGTAGGGCCAGTCTTTTGGGCTATGCCGACCCTCCTTACAACCCCGGCGACGTTGTTTACCGGATAGCCGTTCCTACAGGGGGGATCAATGAAGAGCACCCAGCTTGGGATCTGAAGAGCAGATACAACATCAATTTCTGGGCAGGACCAGGTGGACATGTAGTCATGTACCCCATCCAGGACGACCTGCTCAATATAGTCCTCATCTATGCAGAGGATTCTGGCGGCGGCAAGGCTGTCCCGGGGCCACAACGATCAGACCCGGAAGAGTTCAAGAGCAGGATCCACAACTGGGACCCCCTGCTCCAGGAGCTCATCACGACCCCAGGATCGGTTTGCACAAAATGGACCCTGTTCCAGATCCACGAGCTATCCGAATGGCGACACAAAAGTGGACGATTCCTTTTGATTGGCGACGCGGCCCATGCGATTCTGCCATGCTTGTAAGTGAAGTCTACTCAAGATGATGACACTCGTTGACCCCTGTTAGGGCCCAAGGCGCTGCGCAAGCCTTTGAGGATGCAGGAGTTCTGGGAGGGATATTCAGCCAGTCCCTGGGGCATGGCCAAATCCCGGATGCCCTCAGAGTCTTTGAAGAGGTTCGTAAACCCAGAGCTTCCGAGGTCAGACGACGCACCTTGGAGCAAAAGGCTTCTTTTGCTCTTGCCGACGGTCCAGGCCAGATGGAACGGGATGCGAGACTTCGTGGCGGCTCAGAAGCCAAGCTATTCAAGTGGCTCTGGGAATACGATGCAGAAGCAAGGGGTCGAGAGGCGTGGGAAAGATTTGTCAACGAACCAAGTACAAACCCCAACCCTTAATATAGTACAGTACTCCCACCCGAGCCGACGTGTCAAGGGTGAATTGAACGAGGAGCTTGAAAAAAAGTTTGAGTTGATCCTATCGAGCTACAAAAGCCCATCCTCTGAAGCCAGTCCTAACTTGCGTTACTCCGCTACGGTCTCAACACTGTTCGGTGTACTCTGGGTAAGACCTTTCGTACCTGTGGTTGAACAGTTAGACAAATTCATCAATTAGAGAGTATCATGCTTTTAGTCTTGAAATGGCCAGTTGCTTACCCTAGTACTACTTCTGCGATCCAGGCAAGCAGGTGGTGTACCGAGGCGAGCAGCCAGATTGGCATCCAATTCAGAAAAGGCGGGCATGCAAGGGAAGAAGCGTGTTCGAAGAATAAGATGAGCTGGAAAGGTGAAGGTTTCAATCCAGACTTTTGGCAATCGTCGAGGTAGCTCGTAGAGTTACGGAGGACGTTGACATCCAAGATGAAGTTGGAATCGCTGACTGGATCCAGCCAGATGGTGAAGATGAGAGACTCTTTGGCTGATTTGTGGCACCAAAACCGATGACTGTAAGTCGAATAGGCGGCAGGTGAGTCAGTCCCGGCGCTTTGCAAGACGATTGGGACCATGACTTTGAAAGCTTGGCTTACCGTGTACCGGCGGGTATGGATAAGACACCATCCTCCTTGGTAACGACATGCTCTACGCCGTCCTTGACTGCTCCCAAAACACCCTGCTCGACGCGAAAGAATTCGTTCTGTTTACGATGTATATGCCTGTAAAATCATTCCATTAGTTCCGTCTCGTTGGTATGTCCATCTGTGATGGTTTACCTACAGTGGCGGTCCAGACAGTCCGGCCTTTACTTGCGGATCCTCGATACGATGCGTCTCCCTTATCAGCGAATGACCGTCGGGCCGTGTGTATGGCTCGTACAGAACGGCATCGCCCAGGTAAGGAAAAGACGTTTGAGTATTAGTTTGAGTGCGTTGCTTGGGTCTCGGTGAGAGCCATTGCTGCCACGCCCGCACCATTTCGTTGGATAACTTCAAAAGACTATCAGGGGATGGTTTCGTGGGACGCGAGTTGATTCGAGGGATCGATTCCATCGCATAAATACATGGTAAGCCACGTCTTTACTGTATATGCTCCTCGTATTGGCTTGAACGGCTCAGCCGTATTGGCCAGAACACTGGCTGATCCCGATCGGATTGGTCTGCAGTGCAAGTAAGACAATAACGGGCAGTCAGGGGGTATGCAGCGCCTTGGCACTCGGGAATACTGTTTATAGAAAACACCCGCTGACGTGTTGGTAAGCATCAAGCGCTCGGCTTTCCCCCCTTGAATTTCGGTGGCACACTTTATGCACATGTTCGTTTACGAATATTTCCGGCCTTGGGTCACGCAATGCCGCCCGGGGAAGGCAGAGGGTGGAGGCCAAGCTTGTAGTCACACACAAGCTAAAGTGAGCAAAAGCATGCGTTCATTGGTTGCTTGCGAGACGATCACGAACCAGGAGCTATATGTCCGCGAAAAGAGACTGTAAGGGATAGTACACTCGTGGCAGTAATGTAGTGAAGAGGCCGAGAGACAGCAACAGAAACCATGGCCAAAAGAAAATAGTCACGCAGGCAGAATTGATCACGCGTGCACATGCAATCCCCAAGATATGCAGGCCGTAAAAACCATGAGGAAAGAGCTTCACCGACTCTTTGGACATGTTTTTATTTCAAAAACGAACTGTTAATCGATAACTGCAAGTATGTACCTACAATGTTAGTCATAATACGCCACTTTGTGCTTGGCCCAACCAAGTCGAAATCTACGGCTTAGCCGTCACGTCCACCATATTCCAATGCAATTAGTGGTGTGCTGGTTCTCGCCCTCACTCGGGCCTATTTGGGCGACGGATCAAATGTAGAGAATGAAGATTCGAGTTTTGATGCTTCTTGCTCAATGAGTGCCTCATGGGCAGAACCTCGACTCGTCATTGTGACAGGAAAAGGGTTGGCCACAGTTTGATGGTTGAGTTTCTGGTCGTCGATGGGTCCGGTCTAAGCATGTCACTTGTTAGAGTTGTTCGATATGTAGTCAAAATAGGTTGAAAGGGGCAATGCCGGGTGGGAAACCAACCGTGCTCATCTCGAAGCAATAAAGCAAGCGGGCGAATGCAATGAACAAAGCTTGCTCGGCCACTTTCCACCCTACGCAGATTCGGCGACCGCCCCCAAACCCCCAAAAGTTGGCCGTGGTTCTATTGTTTTCCGAAGATGGTATCCATCTCTCGGGCTGGAACTCGTGGCCGTTTTCGAACTCCCCACCGAGCGCAATCGCGTTGATCAGAAAGCTCGTGCCGGCAGGAATGACATGCCCATCAAACTCGGTGTCTTCGGTGAGCTGGTGGGGTGGGAGCAGCGGCACAGTCGGTCGCCAGCGCAAGACTTCCTTGACCATGGATGCGACGTAGGGCATTTCCGGCATATCGGACATCCGGGGGAGCCTGAGGGACGGACCATCGGTGCACACTCGGTCGACTTCCGCACGTGCGCGCGACTGGACTTCGGGTCTCGTGACCATGGCCATCAAGAAGGTGTTGATCGTCATGCGCGTGTTGTCACCACCAGCCGCCATGACAGACGTGGCCAGATACATGGCCTCTTCGTCGTCGCCGGCGTACCTCATATCCGGATGAAGAAGAACGTCTCGAGTGAAGGAGGGCGGTGCGGAGCCATCGTCCACGGCGGCTTTGACCGGTCTCCACCAGTCCTGGAAGACGCGGCGATGGAAGGCGCCCATCTGTGACCAATGCCGCCGCCAGGGCTGAAGAGGAATGGGAAGTTTGCTGAGCGAAGGGAAAAAGTCCACGAAGCTCCGGAGGGTGGACGCGACGAACTCGATGGTTACCCGCTGATACTCGTCGAGCTGCTCCTTGGTCTTGTTCAGGGGTATCCCATGACGAGCCTGTAGAGCACCGACGTGGCGTAGCGGAAATTGTGAGCATACCACTGGTCCGGCTCGCGGAGATATCGGCGCAGCATGTCCGCGCTCTCGAGCTCTTGCATGGCGGCGTATACCTGGAGGTTGGAGCCGCTGAGCAAGTGATGCATCACGCGGCGGCCCTCGCGCCATTCCTCCTCCCGTCTTAGCACGGTGCGTTTTCCGTTGCTCACCAGATCGCTCGCAACCGGCATATGAGGCCGCTCGTTGGTGATTTTCCCGCGCTTGGCTATCAGCTCCGAGACGACACGGTCGGAATTGAGCAGGATCCATGTCTGGGATCCCATGTGCAGCGTCACCATCTCACCATACGATGCCAACGAGGCGAGCTATCGGGACGAATCAGCGTGCGTTCTTGTGCTCGCTCGACGTGCTTCATACTTACCCATTCCGTCATCCCAACGAGCCCACCACGCCGTGCTAAAAGAGGCTGAAGCAAATTCCCCAACACTGGTAGCCCTGATGGGCCTGGTGGCATTTTCCATCTCTTTGAGGAGAATGTCCATTTGGAGTCGATGGGGCTCAAGTATTGAACTAGGACCGCGCAACTACCACATAGTATGAAGATGAGGTATAGAAGGGAATCATACGAAATCCCAATTGGGTACATGTTACGACAATGTGTTGGGGGGCCGCTGGGGAAAGAAGAAGGAACTCTGGTGTTTGCAATGCTTTGTGGCGTACCAAAGAAAATATTCGATAATCGTTTAAAGACCGCTATACAGGTTGATAAGAGACGGACAAACCTTTCAAATGAATCACCCAAGGAAAGGTTGAGAAGCCATTAGATGTGTTCTACGGGTATTCACTTCTGGACATTGACAGGTACGTATACAAGCACTCTTGTGTGAGTATTCCAATCTCGCAATTCAAGGCATCCCCAGGCTAAAGCGCGAAAGTAGATTCCCGACTCCCTTTTTGGCTCGTCCGAATCGGAATTGGCCATATGGGAACTCATGCATGCCGGACTCTGCATTGAACTCGGGCTCGATGACCCCCATTCCGAACATTGAGGCTTTCTTACTCGTCCGTCATCTACCATTACGCGCAGTAGCGCTCCGTCAGCATAGCCAGGTAGGCTTCGCTCTACTGGTTCCATGCACATCCCGGTGTTGGTAGATGATCACGCTGGTAACCATCCTGAGATGGATTATAAGTGATCAAAGCTGATTTGTCAAATTCGTTAGTATATATCAAAGATATATAAACGGATTATCAACCGAAACAGATGGATGTGACCAAAACTAAATCCTTTGAAATATATCTGACCCAGTTTACTTTTTCCCAGCGGGAGTGCTTCTCTCATACATTCAAATCGTCCGAGTGGCACGTCGTCATTTCCCCTTTTCCTCGTAACCGCCAGCAATCATACGCAAACATGGCCATCAGCCCAAAGTCCGTGTCTACGGCGGACATAGGCTACAAGAAGCCAAGCCACGGTATTTTTCGCTTCCTACCGGATGCCTGGGTTCCATACGCCGAACTCATGCGTCTCGACCGGCAGGCGGGTTTCTGGGCTGGCTATTGGCACTATTTGATCGGGCTCGGTTTCGCCTTGAATACCGAGCCGTTCTCGAGCGATATGGGCGTCGTATCCACTGTGGCCCTCGCAGCATATTTGGCCATATGGCTTGTCGTCTTCCGTGGCATCTGCTGTACGTGGAACGACATAGTGGATCAGGACCTCGACCGCCAGGTGGCTCGGTGCCGAGTCCGACCCATCCCGCGCGGTGCCGTCACTACGTACCAGGCGCTCTCGTTCGCCGCCGCTCTGAGCGCCGCTTGTGTTGCCATTGTGTATCCCGCGGGCCCTTCGACATTGATGCACGGCGTCGTAAAGGGGATACTCTTCTTCCTCTATCCATTCCTCAAACGCTACACGAACTTCCCCCAGGTCGAACTGGGCCTGGGACTATCCTATGGTATATTCCTGTCGGCCTCGGCCCTTGGAAAAGACCCGCTGGCCCCCTTGTTTGACCCGTCGCTGGTTCTCTCAACCCGTGTCGCCAGGATCGTCGAGTCCCCCTCGGCTCAGTCCACTGCATATCTCTATGCCGCCGGGGCTATCTGGTGTGTCATATTCGATACCATTTATGCCCATCAAGACTACGAAGACGACTTGAAAGCCGGGGTCAGGGGGCTAGCTGTACGACTGGGGAGACGGGGGACGAAACCAGCCCTTTACGCTGCTGCTGCTGCACAGATATACTGTCTGGCCATGGCAGGCGCGCTGTCAGGGCTTGGAAACGTTTATTTCACCAGTTCTTGTGGTGGAGCTGGCTTCTTACTAGCCTGGATGATTTGGACGGTCAAGTTGGAAGACCCTAAAAGCTGCGCTTGGGCGTTTGGTGCTGGGAGTATGTATGTCGGTGCCTCCGTCACTGCGGGTCTTCTGGCTGAGTTCTGGGTGAGGAAGTATGGGTATTGAGGGAGGCATGATATGGATCTAGCACCTATCGATGAGTGGTTTCATTTGAATTCTCACGTTATGGTTAATTTGACTTATACGTCACTGGACAGGGTTTCAGGAAGTTTTCCGTTAGACTGTGGGTTACGTTAGTGGACTCGATGCTACGGAATCAGAATCTCGAATCTCGTCCCATTGCTGATCACTAAAGTCTATATAAATGAATGGAGAGGTACCGGACTGGCTCTTCTATTCCAACATGATCTATGACTGGTCAGTAACGATGGGAACATAGAACCGGAAACGATTGTGTGGGTCGTATTCCGCCTTGAGGCCGCGCAGCCGTTCCAAGCGCCACGACTCATATCCATAGATTTCGTCGAGTGTTTCGTATTCGTGGCCGGCGACGTAGTTGACATAAGTTGCTGGCAGACGATCGGGCTGGCCACGGTTCCATATATCTCTTGAATCTTTGGCCCATGTCTCTGCCGCATCTAACAACCCAGATCCGTCCGGAACCACTGTGGCGAAGAACCTATATCGATTCGTGTCAGTGAATGTAGTAAGAAAAGTCAAAGCTCTGTCCTCTTGCAGGGCTTTGCTCAACTTACATGACGTGGTTCTCCTCACGATGAGGAAATGCGGTGGAGTCGGAAGGCACCGCTTGGTACCCAGCAGTCGCGTACCCTTCGTGCCAGGCGTAAGCAGTGGCTGCAAGCTCCGGATAGCGAGCCACATTCGCAACGAAAAGATCGTACAGAGCCCGCTCGGCCGTGACATTATACTCGAGCGTCAGTACACTGGCAAGGGCGATAGGAGCGCCAGAACAATCGCCATCTGTGAGTGTCGATACTTGGGGGTATGAAGCATCAAACACATCCTCTGCGACAGCTCCAATGGCGTTGAATGGTTTCAAGAGTTCTTCCGCTTCATCGGCTGGGCCGGCATAGTAGAAGCTCCATTCGAGTACCGCCTGCGACGATGAGCATCTGTCATGGAAGGGGGGTTATGTACGATCTCACTTACCTCGGTCGTGCTGACGGACGTGTTCATGGTCATGGACCCGTAATTGACACCCATCTTGGGCGGTGTAGTTCCATTGTCGCTCCGATGGAAACGGTTGAGCGCGTCAAATACCGTTTCCAACTTGTCCTGTGTCCAAACGTAGCTGTGGAAGTGCCACGTGTCGATCTCTCTGGGGTAGATCTTCTTGACGACACTGGTGACAATGGCGAAGTTATGGCCTGCCCCTTTGAGGGCCCAAAGGAGATCTGGATGGCTGGTCTCGTTCACGCCCATCTCTGTTCCGTTTGCCAGAACGACATTGTAATGCAATATGCCATCCATCGCCAACCCATAGAGTCCGCTGTAGCGCCCGTAGCCACCACCGAGGGCGGGACCAAGAATACCGACACATGACGAGGCTCCGGTGGCTAGCCAAATCAACGTCAGTGACCACTGGCCAGTTCATGTCATGGAGTACATACTTACTTGTAACGTAGCCCGCGTCCCACAGCGTTGGTACAAGATTGCGCGCAAATGCTCCGCCTTGAACTATAGCAGTCCCTTCGTCGGGATGGATGGTCACGCCGTTGAGCTGGTCCATATTGATCTGTATACCCGAGAAGGCCGACAAGGAAGTCGTGACGCCATGACCTCGGGTTCTCACCAGAAACTCGAAGCTGTTCTCATTGCAGTATGCGACCTGCGTTGTCTGAGGTTAGCAACCCTTATTACAGACAGAGCCTTTATCCAAAGTTGGAACTTGCAATTTTCGATACGTCAGCCTCGCTTGCTGGTTCTACGACGACCTGAACGTCGGGACGCACAAGGGTATCGAATCTCGAGGTTGCGTTGGTCCACTGGGGATTATCGGGCCCGAAGACCAGAGAGCCACCAGAGAGCTGGGGACCCAGCTCTGCCTCGACTGTGGTTGCTGATATAGTTCCTCTCGAGAACAAGCCTCTCTGAAAGTATCGAGGCACGACCGGTGAGCCAGCGGCCAACTGTGACAGCAGCGGGAGGCCATAACACACGAGAAGAGATTTAAACGACGGCATTTCTGTTTTCCTTGCGGTAGTATTTGATTATAATAGTCAAAAGCAGGGCGATATTGTTATCCTTTCCTCAGACAGAAATATCATGACCCCTATCTAGTTTTATATTGAGACCCTGCCTTCAACTCGAGCTGTTCTTTTGGATATAACCCTCGACGCATCGCTGAGGATCCTTCTGGTGCTCACCGAGAATCAGCCCGAGGAAGGATCGTGAGGATGGACTCGCCGCCAGCCACGCTCCTTTGTCTTGGCCAATCATCAACAAGATGATGGCTCAGCCCATGAGCATAAGCATGGGAGAACACCCAGCTGACCTTGAGGCGAAGCCTCGTTTCTATCATTGGTACCCAGTAGGAAGTGCGGCTGATCGAAGGAACCGAAAGTCTTCTTGATGTTGCTTCATCCGAACCGACTTGGGAATGCATTCCGGAAAAGAAAGGCCCAGAGGAAAAGTCCGAACTGACCCTGTGGAAAAGGCGCTCGATCGATCCAACAGGTCGCATCAATCCGATGTCCACCATACTAGCATAATACGTGAAAGCCCGTACTTTATGAGAGCTGAATGCAACCGATATTCTGATCTTGAGCAAAAGAGCTCTATTAGCCATGATGATGTCGTCGCGTCGTTGAAACAGATGTAGAACCTATTAGTAAAGGCCTCTACAGTGGGTGTGCGTCTTGAGTAAATGACTATCACGAGGTTCCGGGAACGCCATGTTCAATCTTCAAGTACAGTAGGTGGCAAGCAACAGCTGTACCAGACGAGCACAAGATATGATTCTGGTAGCAATCAAAAGTCGGCTTTCAGAATGTGGCAGGGTGTATGACTGAGCCGGATTGCGCGATCTGCTCTTGGTCGAAACCGAAATCCTTTTCCGTAGTCTCGGGCTGTTTCTTGGTTGGGCCGCGTACCAAAGGATTGCCGGTGTGCTTTCGTCCCAATATGGGCTCTCCCGGTCCCCCCTTTTTCGCTAGACCTCCGAAGCCACTCCCGGAGGCATACTTGTTTGGAATGTACAACGCACCAAGATGCCCTGATCTAAATCGAGGACTCAAGTGCTGACGTGATTCATTGAATACATCTTATGGTAAGGCCTCGTAATCCCTGATTTCCATTGGCTGCAAGGGGCGGGCGGCATAATAGGACTGACAGGCTTGAGATTTTCTTGGGGCCGTTTTGCTCTGTTCAGCGTTTGTAGACCCTTCGTGGCCACTGGTTGGCTATGATAACATAGGGCTCGGTGTAATTCAAGATATGAATGCAAACATAACGTAATCAAGTAGTGCACACGTCAGCTACTTTGAGCCGTTTCGGAGTTCCCAAGCAGGGCTCGGGAATGACACTGGTCGTCCTTGTTGCCAACGTCCAAGGGGTGAAGGCCGCAGAGAGTGACTGCAGTGAGAATGCACTCTGGCAACGTCACCGAAAGGCTCGAAGTGCGATGCAAATGCCATGTGCGTCCGTCCAAGGAACTGCAGTGCTTGCGGGCGATTGTGTCTGCTTTCTGTTATGGTGTAAGTTAGTATACAGAATGGCAAATATACTGTCGGGGAAATGCAATGCACGTTGACTTCCGGGAACACTTGCTGGTGGTTTACTAATTATAAATATTACCAAATAATGGACTCATCGGCCAATCTGAAAGCAAGAATTCACCATCAAAGCTCGTTCTTCCTCAACATTTCTGACACTGTATCCTTCGCATTGGAAACGTCAACATGTCCAGCCCAGTGTGGTCGTTTACAGACCTAGTCCTGTCTCAAAGGCCCAAACTTTCCAAGACGAACCTGCCGATCGACGGACAGAGCCTAACAATCTCCGATGTGATAGCAGTGTCAAGAAACCTTGTACACGTGGAGCTCACGCCCAAGTCAATCGATTCTATCAAGGCCTGCAGCACAATCATTCCGGAGAAGATTGCCATGGGCAATGTCATCTACGGCGTCAATACGGGATTTGGAGGTAGCGCCGATACCAGATCGGACGATGTCGAGAGGGTCCAACAAAGCTTGATTAGCCACCTGACGTGTGGTATCATTGCAGACGACTCTCAGCAGCTCGCCCCGAAGATGAATGGGCATGCCGCTGATCAACGAGACTCCCCTGACGATGGCTTCTCCGAAGGACAAGAGCAGCGCGCCGCGGTGAGGAGTTCGCTTCCCCTGAACGACCCGCTGGCTTCTACTTGCATGGCGGAATCGTGGTCCCGGGCCTCGATGCTGATCCGCCTAAACTCCCTGGCCGGAGGCGCGTCAGGCATCCGGCTCGAAATCGCGGCATCTTTGGTCGACCTCCTGAACAAGGATGTGGTGCCGCGCATCCCCATCCGCGGGAGCATTTCGGCGTCGGGGGACCTGAGCGCGCTCGCGTGGATCGGCGCCGTGATGCAAGGGAAGCCGAGCGCTACGGCCTATACCGGCCCACGGCGGCTCGGCACGACGACGAGGAGAGCTACTATAAGAGCGGACCTCGCCTTGGCGGAGGCGGGCATAACGCCCGTCAGCCTCCACGCCAAAGAGGGCCTCGCCATCGTGAACGGGACGGCCGTGTCCGCGGGGGTCGCAGCACTGGCCGCGTACGAAGCCGTCAACCTGGCGACATTGGCGCAGGTATTAACCGCCATGAGCGTGGAGGCGCTGCGCGGTAGTGACGAGAGCTTCGAGCCTTTTATCGGGCGGGTGAGACCGCACTCGGGGCAGGTGGACAGCGCGCGAAACATCAAAGCTTTCTTGAAGGGGTCGCGCCTGCTCAACCGGCACGATGACCGCGATGTCACGACGCTGCGGCAGGATCGCTACTCATTACGCACGTCTAGCCAATGGATCGGCCCCGTGCTGGAAGACTTTTGTCTGGCGTACCACCAGTTGACCGTCGAGCTCAATTCCGTGACGGACAACCCTCTGATCGACCCAGAAACAACCCGAGTATTCCACGGCGGCAATTTCCAGGTCAGTACCCTACCCACCGCTGTTTTCTCTTCCCTGGCGCGTCTCCCGAGATATGACTGACTGACACTTCTTATTGAATAGGCACGCGCTGTCACGTCGGCGGTCGAAAAGATCCGCCAAGGCCTTCAAAGCATCGGCCGCATGCTTTTCACCCAATGCACCGAGATGATCAACCCGGCCACGAGCTGGGGCCTGCCGCCGAACCTGTGCTCCGACGACGCCAACGACTCCTTCCTGTTCAAAGGGCTGGACGTGGTTATCGCCGGCCTCACATCCGAGCTAGGATTCCTCGCCAACCCAGTCGGATCCCACGTCCAGACAGCCGAGATGGGCAACCAATCCCTCAACTCGCTGGCGCTCGTATCGGCACGCTACACGCTCGAGGCCGTGGACGTCCTTTCGCAAATCGCTTCGGCACACCTCCTAGCAGTATGCCAGGCGCTAGATTTACGTGCCCTAGAAATAGAAGGTCGGAAAGAGGGCCACGGTCCGCCCGATGCGTCGCCATACATCGGCCAGGCCTCGAGACGTATCTATCGGTTCCTCCGAAGAGACCTCGGCATCCCCTTCTTGGGAGAAGAGCACTTGGCCTCGACCAAGCCCACGCCCAATGGTACTTCGCCGAGTATCGGACTATACAATACGCGCGTCTACCAGTCGATCAGGTCGGGACGTTTACTTGACGTCGTTTTCGAATGTCTTGAGGAGGTAGTTGAGCAGGAGAACGGACACGCATAGACTGAGCAAGAGAAAGGGCACTATTGGAGTGTGGGTACTGGTGTCGATAAGGGGTGCTGGTAAAGGTGTTCAGCAGGATATGGTCGTATGTATAAGTTTCAGCCGTTTTGGGGAGAAATGTACCACAGAATCGCTGTTGAATAGTCGTATTCAACTGTACCCTTTCTCGGGGCCACCAGTTGCGCGAAGCCGTGAAGCGGCAGAGCGTTGTTTGCAGCTTTTTGGCTAATCATATTAGATTTAATATGCCCCCCATACAGGAGTGACTGGAGTCATGTAATAGTGAACATGAGAGCTACTTGTATAGCCATCTACATGTCATGACGTTCAGGGCAGTGCCAGTACCCCACACCTCTTGGTTTCGTGCTACTTCCACAACCGTTTCTAGTCCATACCCATATCCTCTTGATCTCCTTGGTCATACCGTCCATGTCCGTACCCCAATCTCGATCTGTCATCTCCCCCAATCAGGCTACCATTGTTCATCATGGCCGTTTCGTCCATTTCATCGTCATCTGCATCTCCATCTGCATTCCCGTTCTCGACCTCATCCTCGTCCTCGTCCCCGCTAGCACCACTCAGGTCGGTATCGAGAATGTGTGCCCACGGGTCGTCTTCATCGGGGTTTGGCGTGCCGCCTGTGCCGCCAGCAGCGCTGCTGGGGCCTGGTGACATGGTCTCTGTGTCCTCGTCCACGGGATTGCCAAACGGATCCCGCGTGCGGCGCCTCTTCTCCCCCCTCTCGCCGAAGCCGAGGGCGGTGTAGGGATCGCGGTACTGGCTCAGGGGGCGATGCCGGTACCGCATGCCCTCGAGCCCGCTGATATCTTCCATACCGTACAGCAGTGCGTGGATGGTGACACCGGGGCGGACGCCGACGGGCAGGACGTCCGGGTACTCGCTGAGCTTCCGCAGCAGGTGGGAAGTATATAGGTAGCCCTTCTTCTTGGGGTTGTCGTCCTCGCAGCCGTAGCGACCGGCCTGGATGGCGATCATCTTGGCCTTCATGTAGGCCTTGACCTTGTACCAGAACGCCATGGGCCAGAAGCCGCCCTCGGTAATGTCGCACTGATCCAGCACGGGCGCCTTCTCGATCATCTCCAGAAGTAACGGGTCTGTGACGTCGCAGATCTGCCAGAACTTGCCGTTCGTGCAGAAGCTCTCGCCATCCCACTTGTGGCTGACAGAGATATCCTCTTCAGTCAGGCGCGTCGACTGTCCCTGTCGAATCTTGCTCATCTTGGGCAGCTGGTGGAGCTTGAAGGCTAGAGTCTGGTATGGGCGGTATTTGGGATCCTCTCGGGGGTCGACACCGTATTTGACGACGGCGTCTCGCCATGGACCGCCTTTGAATTGATACCCGACGGTGGCGATGGCGATTTTGAGATGGGTATCAACGGCCAGGGGGCCGACTCGGTTAGCCAAGGCACGGCGAGTCCAGATTGGCCGCTCGTCCATCGCATTTCTGACCTTGTCTACCAGCTCCGGGGGCACCTGCTCAAGGTCTTTATCCATGGGTCTAAGGGGGCCATTGGGTACCGGGTAGGCGTTGTGGGCAATGTAGTGTCCGTAGGTTTTTCTCTTCCTATTGATGTTAAAAACGATGGGCTTGCCTGTCTCGTCTTGTCCCTCAGCCCGTACGAAAGGGTTCTGGTCATAGAAGTAGTTGAAGGGGACGACCTTGTCTGTAAAGTGCGGCGGTGGGATGATCTCCTGACCCGGTTCCAACTGCAGATCAGGGTTGAGCTTGAATTCCTTCAACTTCGACACTGAATGGAAGCAATTAGTCGATGTCATGTCGAAGAGGTGAGGGGCGACTCGCGTTGTAAAGGTATGAGGTGCTCTGCCAAGTTCGACATGAAAGGGAAGTCCTCAGTTGCGAACTGGAAGTCGGCCAAACCACGGTATCGGTGGGTTGTCTTGATGGAGCCCACGGCTTCGACATCGTACTTATCCGCATTGTCTTGCAGTTTACGGAGCAACAGTTTTGGACTGTCCTGACGGGATACTGAATGTACCTGTTGTGCTGGGCCTGTACTATTGTGGGCTTGTTGCGAATCATCGTCGACGAAGGGCTGGTCAGTCCCACGCTTTCTTCTGCGGCCTGTTCGTCTTGGGACAGTGATTTTCAGTAGAACGTTATTAGTTGCCACACCATGCGATACGATGGGCTTGGATGTGATCGATTCTGGGCGCAGCCATAGCGGCAAGATTGCACGACCAGAGTCAGGCCTGGTGACCAGCTGTATTTTTCAGAGTCAGGAGATACCCACAGCCATAACATAGCAGGGTGACGGCGGTGGCTGGAGCAGGATCAACAGCAAATTCACTTACCTTCTGGAACTTTGGGTTCGGTCCGAACGACTTGATGCCTCTGTCCAAGTCCTTGATTATACATGGATGCTCGATTGCGACCACCTTCCTCTGGGATACCTCGTACACCGGAGCGATGTCATCGGCGTCCGTACGAGCTTGCTGTGGAAACAAGTCCTCTAGGCCCAGCATGTTTGCGGTCGGCAGCAACGCAGAAATCCGATTGTGCTGTTAAGGAGATCCCTGGAGAGCAAACCCGTCTTCAATGTACGGAAGCTTGAGCATTTGAGAAATCATTCAAACCTTTTGCTCCACTTCCTCGCAGAACCGAGTTTGGTGGTGTTCATTTGCCTGCTGAAGTTAAAATGTCCGATAGGGACATCGAGATGTTTGCGGGTACCTTAAATGTCGAGCTGTAAAATGAGGTGAAGGTATCAATGTATGGAATTAAGATGTAGGTAGGTAGGCAGGCCACGATCGATTCAGCAAGTTGAGATGTAATTCGTCAAGGCTTCCAGCAGTCCAATCTTGGGCAAAGTCAAGTATCTCTGTCAATTGAATGCAAATGCATAGGTACCTTGTAAGTACATAGCTTTTTGAGGATAACACCAAAGCTCGCCCAATAAACGTTTTTGAGGACGATGAACAGCTGGTACAGATGCAGGTGTATTAGACAAATTCCACTGCGCATTTGATACTGGCTGCAGGTGGCAGATGGGTGTTGTAATCCCAGAAACATGCAGTGACAGCTGGTGGCAGCTGCGCAGCCTAGCCAGGAACCATGAAACATGAGCAAACCAATACCTACCATAAACAATTCCTCAAAACTTTACGTGACCACATATGTTCTATCGCTGTTCTTACATAACTGAAATCAATTATCACGGCCTTGAAGAGCTTGGGGAATGCATTAACTCAAGCATAAGCATGTACTATGTATCGTTAGGTGGGTATTAACCGCCTGAGCTCGGGGAAGCCCGTACTACACCCCTGACCGCCATGTGGTTGGAATCCTGCAAAGAAGCCCGACGAATATGTACCTAAGGCCTCAGCTGTTTAAGTGACAAGCTGTCATAGTGGCTCTTTTCTCTCCTTCCGTCCTCTACCAAAGCTCATGGATGGTGATGGCGCAAAGGAATCGAACAAGTGAGGCTCCTAGGGCCAGCCCAATTACGGAGCAGATCGCAGATGCTAACCAATTAGCTCTCGCAGATAGCCATTCTACCAGCCATCTTGGGCCTACTCTGCGAGAGACTCGGGTTGCTCAGCGCTAATAACCAGGCGACTACGCCCAAGGGGATAATGCCAGACTGTGCGCATCCGAGTAACGCATAGGTCGGTGTAGACGATCGTGGTCGGTCTATAGGAAGGAATATATCAGGCCAAAGTGCCTTGAGAGCCTAGGCTGTGGAAGAACAGACCTTTCTCAAAAAGAGCCACAGGTTCAGAGCTGTTTTCGAGATATCAAAGAAGAAGCTTGGCAATTGGCACTGACACAAGATGCTGTGATATCAACGGAGGACCCTTTGATTATTTGGAACCCGTCACGCTATTCAATGTAAGGAGAGCTCCTGACCCCTGAGAGTATACCTACACTGAAAGGAGCTCAGCTGTGCATACATAATTCTATGTGCATGTGTGGCATATCTGTCTCCCTTGCTTATGCAAGTACTACGCGTAGCCATCTGCAAGCGCATCAGTGTGAGGGTGGGGTTGCTACTTGTACGGACTCGAAAAGACGGCACATGAGCTGGGTGCTTGGGCCACCCGCGGCGACTCTCCTGCAAATTGACGAGTTTCTGCATCGTTAGCGGACTTTTGATTTCTCGAGGCACACACAAGCCAGAGCCAGGGACAGGGCCACGCCCCGCAAAACATCATCAGTGCCCCAGCAGCCCAGTGTGCTTGCTCCTCCTATTACATCAAACCGGACCTCTCTCTCCCCAATTGGTGCACCCCTTGGATCATGTAACATATCCGCCCGCCCTGTACAAGTATGCAGATGTGAAGCTCTCTCACTCCATGTGACCTGGACCAATGCAATTGACATTGATGCTCCTGGGTTATTGATGTTTGTGACTGGCGATGGAATCCGGACAATACAGTCTGGATTCCTTTCGATTCAATGTTCTTTCTTTTGGTGCTACATGCATACCTTGTTGACCTGCCTAAGGTATGTAGGTGCTGATGCAGTGTGTCCCGGGTATGAACATGTTGATACAGATGTACCTAATAGCCGTGCCGTAAAACAATACATGACCGACCAGTGCGGTCCCTTTAATCAACAACACCCATTGGAGTCCATACTAACCTGCGCTCCCTCTTCCCGCGCCTGTATTACCAGGTAACCTTAAGTCAAATTGAGCAGCGCGGACCGGGGTCTAATGGCTGGCACTGGCTACTTGGATTTGCCCGACCTACCTAGCAAGCACCATCCTGTCCAGCCTCGTTTCCCACTGCTTTGTAGTTTGAGGAGACGGACGGAAACCGAGAGAGCACACACGTAGCGAGAGTGAGCCCGCGAGCCCGCCCAAGCACGGTGTACCCCTTCCACTTTCCCCTTCCCATCAACATCATCCCGCCTGCCAATCCATCACTCATCCCCTGGATCGCCAACCTGAATGCATTGCCCTTCTCCACACCACTTTCCAAACGTAAACCTCTCATCTCCGCAGGCGACACGTCTTGGTCTCGAAAGTTTTTGGTCTATTGGCGTGTCAGTCTCATTGTGATGGTTTATTAGGCTCGATCAATCAATTGGTCTTTTTTTTGCAAACAACCACCACCACCCGTCGACACAAGCCGGCTTGCCTTTTTTTTCCCCATCTAATAATTGGAGCTTGAGGTACCCGGCACCACCTGGCGACTGATCCTCGACACTGCCGCATTGAACCCCTTGTGCCCATCCCACCTTTGCTACCACCACTACCTACTGCTGCCGCGCTGCTCTCGACTTTCCATCGTCAACACGTCGGCCAGTACGCCGCAGATAATTTGTACAAAAGCACCAAAAGAGAAGGCGACCCGACGACAAATCCGAGACGGGTTTCTGCGATACTAGTAATCGAACTGCTGGGTTCAGTCTACTGTTATTGTGCACGACGCAGCTCAGCCCCCGCTTCCAGTTTACCCTTACCTATCTTGGCGCCTGTCGGCTTTCGCTGTCGAAGCAGCTCCTCAACCACCAAGAGCCGACGAGTCGTTTACTGGGGCTACGAGCGAGTCCTGACAAAAGGGCCGGAGGCCATATATGGAGGCCAAGATGAAGCGATTCAGCCAGAGAGTGGTAAGTGACCGTCTGCACGATTGTTTACCTGGCTGATTGCATCATCGAATCTTGCAAAAAACCAGCCGTGTTCGATGCTGCCGATGCTAACCTCTTACCCTCGTCGCCTAGTTGTCTCGAGGAAAAAGCGACAGCAAGTCATCCAAGAAGAATAAGGACTCCAAGGATGGCACTGCTTCACCCTCGGGCAGTTCTAGAGAAACACAGTCGCCAGTCCTGACGCCGACTTCTTCGACCTCGACCTTGAACGATCCTCGCAACAAGCCCCTTCCGTCCAACAACACCGGCGCGGAACACGGCAGCCCAGCGTCCCAATCAGCCGGCCAGGGGAACGGCGGTGATAGATTTAACAGCGGACCTTCTCCCAATGGCGCCGGTACACCCAACAGACAAGGAGGGCTGCCGCCCACCGTCGTAATCAGCCCCAGCGCACCTGTAAGTCGCGTCTTGATCGCGTCCGATATCCAACTAGAACTGACATATCTTCGCGATACCAGCACGTCCCCCCGCCGGGTTCCGCAGAGACGATGCCCCATGATCTGGCCCCTCCCAAGGCCGGACAGAAGTCTCTCATGTTCGACCGTCTTCATCAGACACCCAAGGATGTCCCCGAAGGCTTGCGCACACCGAAGAGACAACATTCGTCCCGGTTCGATATCTCGCCGCAGCGAGAACTGGAAAAGCTCCCTGGCTTCCACGAAGTGCCGCCGAATCGCCGCCAAGAGTTGTTCATGCAGAAGATCGACCAGTGCAATGTCATCTTTGACTTTAACGATGCCAGTGGTGACATGAAGTCCAAGGAAATCAAGCGTCTCGCACTGCACGAGCTGCTGGACTATGTGGCCAACAACCGCCAGGTTATTACGGAGCCCATGTATCCCCGGGTCGTCGAGATGTTTGCCAAGAATCTGTTCCGCCCTATTCCTCCACCCATGAACCCTCAAGGGGAGGCATTCGACCCCGAGGAAGACGAGCCCGTCTTGGAGGTGGCTTGGCCGCATATCCAGGTCGTCTACGAATTCTTTTTGCGATTTATCGAGAGCCAAGACTTCAACACCAACATAGCCAAGGCCTACATCGATCACAGCTTCGTCCTGCAGCTACTGGAGCTCTTCGATTCGGAAGACCCGCGCGAACGCGACTTCCTCAAGACGACATTGCATCGCATATACGGCAAATTCCTGAACCTCCGATCTTTCATTCGCCGATCTATCAACAACGTCTTCTTCCAGTTCATCTATGAAACGGAGCGATTCAACGGGATTGCGGAGCTGCTCGAGATACTAGGCTCCATCATCAATGGATTTGCCCTGCCCCTGAAGGAGGAGCACAAGCTGTTCCTTACCCGGGTGCTCCTTCCTCTGCACAAGGTTAAGAGTCTCAGCATGTACCACCCCCAGCTGGCCTACTGTATCGTCCAGTTCCTCGAGAAGGATGCTTCCCTTACGGAAGAAGTTGTCCTCGGTCTGTTGCGATACTGGCCCAAGGTTAACAGCACGAAGGAGGTCATGTTCCTAAATGAGGTGGAAGACATCTTCGAGGTCATGGACCCTGCCGAATTTGCCAAGGTCCAAGAACCGCTGTTTCACCAATTGGCAAAGTCGGTGGCCAGCCCCCATTTCCAGGTGGCAGAGCGCGCGCTCTACTTCTGGAACAACGAGTACTTCTGCAACCTCGTCAGCGACAATGTGGAAATTATTCTGCCCATCATGTTCGCCCCGCTATACGAGAACTCAAAAGGTCATTGGAATAGGTAAGAACCCCACCCCCTCCCCCTCCCCGTTTCTGAGTAGATGGCTAATACGATAAACACAGGACGATTCACGGCATGGTGTATAACGCCATGAAGTTATTTATGGAAATCAACCCTCAGCTCTTTGACGACTGTTCTCACGAGTACACCGAGAACCAGAACAACGCTGCAGCAAGGGAGGCAATGCGGGACCGGAAGTGGGCTGCGCTTAAGGATCAAGCCAGTAAGAGGAAGCCCTCCAATGGCGTATCGGAGGTTGACCCGCAAAGTGAGGATAACCAGAAACGACTTGACTCGTTGAAGCTCGACGGAGACAAAAGAGATCGACGACCAGCTGGCCACGAGCGGCAGACCTCGGTAGGCTCATCCAGAAGCGGACGATGATTTGGTGTTTTTGGTCAATTTTCTTCACATGCCTTCTACTTTCTTCATGATAGACCTTTCTAAGCGATTATGACACGGGTCACGGCCACGGTTCGGCTGGACCTGGAGACACTACACACACATACAATCATGACAACTTGCATTTCTGAAGCACATCTCTTACTCGACAGTCCCGTGCTGTGCCATCTTTACGAGTCCAACTCTGTTAACCACCACCCTCTCTACACAGGACTCTGCCACGATGGTCACTAGTGCTGGCGACAACCCGGAAGACGCTTCGCCCGACGAAGCCCAAGCTACTGCAATAGCAGCGTAAGCCATTCATAGCGATTGATCGCATTCTTGCTTTTTTGCTCTTTGTGCTTTCCGACTCGACAGGTGTTTCATTTCCCGCATATAATGATCCTCCAACCCCGACTTCCTCCCCCTCAAACCCCCAAAACGTGTGGCATCTCCCTCAATCCAAGCCGTTTACTAAACGGCTTTGGCCGATTTGCCGTGCGGACACCAATTACCAAATAGTGGAATCCATGCCGACGAGGCACGAAGTTCATCTTAGGCATTTAATAACCAAAAGCTTCTGGGGAGTCATCCCACGTTTACTCTGAGCAGGAAAACGATGTGCGCAGTACGTTCAGATTTGGAGAACATCATGACACACGGCGTCGATACACAGATTTGATTGATGGATTCATCGTTGAGCACGGCGAACTATTGAGGAAAAGGGGGAGGAAAAGTGTTTGTTGTTCCGCCACGTCTGTCAGGCGGCAGGGGGGAAAGGAGACATATGGGGGATGGTAGGCGTGGGGGTACCTGAGGGTGATATCATGTATGGCTGTGTGTGTGTCTTCTCGGAAGAGTTTTCGGCATCATGATGATGATTGATCACTGAGAATTCTGGAGAATGGCGTTTTTCTACTCGTTTCCCACGGGGTTAGTTGGTAGAGGGAGGGTGCTGACGGGAATCCACTTTCATCCCCCACGATCAGAACTGGCCAACATGGCGATGCTTATTTGGTGTTCGCATTCCTGTCTCTTGCGTGACTGTCTACGAAGCTGGTGCGGGTTGTTGGAATTACCCCCGACGTTGGCGAGCAATTTCTTTGACTCATACGAGTGAGTGGATTCGAGCATACCTCTTCTCCTGAACACATATAAACCTAAATGTCCACCGAAGTTTCTAGGACGGACCACTATGCCTTATTTTCTGCTATCATATTCCAATCTTACAATCAGGCAACAGACGCGGCGAGCAATTTCTTTGACTCATACGAGTGAGTGAACTCGAGCATACCTCTTATCCTGAACGAATATAAACCTAAATGCCTACCGAAGTTTCGAGGACGGACCACTATCCCTCATGCTCTGCTATTATATTCCAATCTTACAATCAGGCAACAGACGCCGACTTCAATATTGGTTGGGGCAGATGCCCGGGTTTGCCGTCGCCTTTCCTCTCTTGGTCTATATTACAGGCATCGGTTTCAGTCGCTACAGACTTGCCATCCAGTTATCCAGATCTTTTTTGACGAGATTCCCAATGTGACAGCAAGGGCTTCATCTTCAATTACTTTGGTTCCTTTTGAGTTTTGGGGGAGTCAACCTGCTCAGGGCACGGCACGCCAAACAGTGCAAAGAACGAACTTCGGGCCAACCAGACATCCAGAAAGTATAGATATGGGAGAGCGACTTTCATGAGTCACCCGATCCAAATAATCATTTCGAAGATAAGATATCTGCGCATTTTGGAGCAGGCCCCCCGATTTGGTCCCGACTGCTGGCACTATAAATACCTCCCCCTCGCCCTGCTTTTTTCATTTTCTTTTCCTTTCCTTTCTTCTTCACACACAGGCATCTTCAACTGCTAGACGGGTGTGTGTTGATGTCCCGCCAACTTTCAACTTGCACTCTCATCTTCTTGGCCCCCATCGCACCCTGTATACTACTACGCTGCTCATGCTCTGGCACTGGCCCTGTCATTGCATGATCAAACGTAATTAGTATATAGGATGCGAAGGGGGTCAAGGATATGGGGATGCAAGTAGGACGTTGGTGTGGCATCAACTCACTCCCCGCTTAGTAGCTGGGGGTGCCTGTGTGTCGTATGTTCTCTTCGCCCTCAGTCCGAGCTCGCATGACTGTAAACTTGAGCGTGTCCGCAACGACACTCAAAAATAACGTCCCGCCGTCCCCTTCCCTCCCCTTCCCTCCACTGCCCTTCCCTGCCCTTCCTTCCCTTTCCTTCCCTCACCCTTCCTCCCCTTCACTCACCTCCCCCCAGAAAAATGTCCAGGCTCCATTGACTATAAACTGGTAGTTGTCCGCAACGACACGTAAACTAGTATGCCAGTCCAAGCTCCATGACTCTAAACTGTGAGGCATGTCCGCAACGACATCCAAAACTAACGTCCCTCCCCGCCCCCTTCCCCGCCCCCTCCCTGCAAAAAAAAAAAGAGTCCAGGCTCCAAGACTATAAACTGGCAGTTGTCCGCAACGACACGTAAACTAGTATACCAGTCCAAGTTCCATGACTCTAAACTGTGAGCTGTCCGCAATGACGATAAAAACTAACGTCCCTCCCACCCCATTCCCGCCCCCTCCCCTTCCCCTTCCCCTTCCCCTTCCGCCGTCCTTTCCATCTTCCCCCTTCCCCCTTCCCCTTCCGCCGTCCTTTCCACTTTCCACTTTCCCCCTTCCCCCTTCCCCTTCCGCCGTCCTTTCCACCGTCCCTTCCCCTCCCCCTTCAGTCCAAGCTTCCATGACTATGAGAAAAACTGTGAGCCATCCGCAACGATGCGAAACTAGTATGCGAGTCCAAGCTTCAAGACTATAAACTGCAAGCCGTCCGCAATGACAATCAAAACTAACGATCCCCCCGTCGCCGTCCCCTTCCCTGTCGCCATCCTCTTCCCTTCCCCGTCGCCGTCGCCGTCTCTTCCCCTTCCCCTTCCCCTTCCCCGTCGCCGTCGCCGTCCTCTTCCCTTCCCCTTCCCCTTCCCCTTCGCCGTCGCCGTCCTCTTCCCTTCCCCTTCCCCGTCGCCGTCGCCGTCCCCATCCCCGTCGCCATCGCCGTCCCCTTCCTCGCCGCCGTCCCCTTCCTCGCCGCCGTCCCCTTCAGTCCAAGCTCTACGACTAGAGAAAAACTGCGAGCCATCCGCAACGATGCGAAACTAGTATGCAGTCCAAGCCCAAGACTATAAACTGTAGGCGGTCCGCAATGACGATATAAACTAACGTCCCTCACACCCCCTCCTCCTCCTCCTTCCCCTTCCCCTTCCGCCGTCCCTTCCGCCGTCCCCCTTCCCCCTTCAGTCCAAGCACCAAGACTATGAGAAAAACTGTGATGCCATCCGCAACGATGCGAAACTAGTATACAGTCCAAGTCCAAGACTATAAACTGTAGGCGGTCCGCAATGACAATAAACTAACGCTTCCGGCAGTCGGACGCTTTACGACTATAAATAATTTAGCTGTCCGCAACGACACGTAAACTAGTATACCCCCGGCCTCTCCCTCCCTTCTTCCAGTCCAAGCCCAAGACTCTAAACTGTAGGCGGTCCGCGATGACAATAAACTAACCCTCCGGCAGTCGGACGCTTTACGACTATAAACAATTCAGCTGTCCGCAACGACACGTAAACTAGTATGCAGTCCAAGCCCAAGACTTTAAACTGCAGGCGGTCCGCGATGACAATAAACTAACCCTTCGGCAGTCGGATGCTTTACGACTATAAACAATTCAGCTGTCCGCAACGACACGTAAACTAGTATGCAGTCCAAGCCCATGACTTTAAACTGTAGGCGGTCCGTGATGACAATAAACTAACGTCCCTCCCGTCCCCTTCCCTCCCCTTTCCCCTCAGAAAAATGTCCAGGCTACATTGACTATAAACTGTTGAAGCTGTCCGCAATGACACGTAAACTAGTATGCTCTTCCTCCAGTCCAAGCTCCATTGACTATAAACTGTGAGTTGTCCGCAACGACATAAAACTAGCGTCCCTCCCGCCCCCTTCCCTCCAGAAAAATGTCCAAGCTCCATTGACTCTAAACTGGTGAAGCTGTCCGCAATGACACGTAAACTAGTATGCTCCTTCCCGGTCTTCTCGCAGTCCACGCTTCACGACTCTAAACTGTGAGGCTATCCGCAACGATACGAAACTAGTATGACCTTCCCACAGTTCACGCTCCTATGGCACCATCGACACACGCTGCAGGCCTTGTTGCTCCACGGATCCCAGGATGCCCTTTACCGATGGAATGGACCTTGACGATTCTGACACAGGAAGGAACCACCGCCATTCATTACCAGCTATATAATTACTTACATACATCCATTTGCTTTGAGCCACACATGCTGACAGCCGGTTATCCCATACCATGGCCTTTCATTCGATCCCATCCTGGTTCTTCTGGCACACCACTGGGTAAGTCCCGATCCTGGCCGACAAGGAAAAAGTCAAAGCTCATTGGTGACACTTTTGGGCCTTACCCTACTGCCTACACTACCCTTGAAGCCAGTCGCCGACCAAGATTACACGGCCGTTGACCACAACAGTGACGAAGGTCATGACGAAGGCCATGACGAAGGTCAAGGCGAAGAGGAAATAAGACAGAGCATCGAGCAACTAGGTAAATATTTTGGAAGATCCGACCGACGAACATTGTTCCAACAACCTGCCACCCTTCGTGAACTTCCGGGCGGCGTCGATCCCCCAGCGCGTCAACAATCAAAGGCACCAGTCCAATTCAACATCAACTTTTGGCCGGGAATTCTTCTTCATCTAGCCCTTGGTCATCGATCCCACCTTAGACACGCATGCAACCATGAGAACACAGTTGAGCTAATAAGCGATCAATCTTCCCCTTGGTTGAATCGACAGACGAAGGCGAAGTAATCGACGCACGCATTTCGAGCAACAGCCCTGAAGGACCCGACGTGCCTGGCCCACCACCTCCGTCGTTTCGGCACACTTCAATCCGCGATATATCGTTCAACTACGACCCCATCGAGAAGGACAAGACTACCCTTCGACGTGATCGACACATGCGTAGGAATGACGTGACGGACAACAACTTTGACGATCATCACCGAAATCTAAGGTGCAGACCACAAGTTTCTGTTTTAAAGTACCCTTTTGTTTCGCCCTTTTCCTCCATTTGGACACCATCCGGATTCCTCATTGCGCTATCCGGAGCAGCCGGCGAATTAATACGGGTGATTGCTCACATTGAAGGTTTTCCTTTGGACTATGAATTCCCCTCACCGGCACCGAATCCTCTATACATGTAGCGGCCAGCCTTCGTCTATCATCCAGGCATTTCATGCCGACATTCAGGTCCAAGCTCCGAGTGACCGTGACCACTATCTAGCTCCGCCTGGTGTATTCGTTGATGTTGCGGTTCTTTATTACTTTCAGATGACAGCTCCGGCTTGAGCCATGTACTACGTTGACGCTGAGAGGGCTTTGTTTGACGGGCTCGGCGACGATAGATCAGGAGTACGAGTGTTGTAAGTAGTGCAACGCCAGCCACGCCACCGACAATGCCACCTACGATAGCACCTGTACGGCTCGCGGTGTTGCTAGGCGCCTCGCCTGCGTTCTCCGGGAAGGTTGCATTGTCGCTGCTTGGCATTGCAGGTGGGACGGTTGCTGCGCTGCTGGACGCTGCGCTGGGCTTATCGAGGGAAGTCCCTTGCCCGCTATTTGTCGCACCCGGGATGTCATTGCCAGAGCTGGCGGCCTTTCTCGCGTCAGAGATAAACAAAGCCTTGGTCTCCTCATCCGTCCAGCTCACAGTATCAACCCCTCCTTGTGAGTACCAATCCCTGACCATCCTCGGTGTTTCGTACGGATCGGCATCAGCATCATACTGGCTCTTCCAGAACATTTCCGTCAGGTCGAAAACCCCCATTCCCTGTTTCCATGGATCAGGATCCAGCATCGAATAGTTGGAATTGATCATTTGTTTGAGGGCAGCGGAGCCACCAACGCTGAGCATTTGTCGGGGTGCCTGCTTGTCCACCGCCCTAGCTGACGGGCCAACGAGCGCACATACGTGGGCAGCTCGTGGAGTGCCTGGATTGGGCAACTTGAAGAAGACAAACCCTGGCAAACTGAGCACATACATGTCGTCGACAGCCGAAGAGCTGGTTGCGTCCGAACCACCGTAAATGAAGCTACACATGAGCGGATCAGCTCTCAGCTACGAGACTCAAAACAGTAGCAGCCACCAAGTATCGCCGGGTAATCTCACATCTCATAGCTGCCTTGGGGTCCCTGCACTCCCACGGTGCAAAAGTCCGTCCTTGGCGTCGGTTGATGACCTGTCGTGGCCTGCGAGTACCATCTCCCCGTGTTCGGATCCACAAAACCGATCGTGTCCCAGCTGACCAACGAGCGGTTCTGGATAATACCCACTGGCGGCTCACCTCCTCCAAGGACCATCAGCACTCCATTAGGGCCGAACGGTGCGTATACCATCCGGCCGCTATGGCTGGTACCATATTGCCCATGCCCGATACTAGAAGCGTTTTCCCACCTCAGGCTGTCCATATTGAAACTGACCAGCCCTGTGATGGCGGAGAGGTTGCCTGCCGTAGCTTCTGACCGTTTCCAAATTGCTCCGCCCAGGGCATAGCCGACGTTACCATGAGCTGTGAAAGCGGCGTCCGAGGGCCGTGATGCGTTGTTGAAGGCCACGATATTAGACGGTGTAACCTGGCTCCATGCGCCGCCTCCCTGCCCATCCGCCGTGAACTTCCATATCAGGTTGTCGGCTGCCGTCCCGAAGAAGGTGAAGCCGCCCCATTCATAGAAAGACGAGCCCGCGGCATCTATCCAGGTCATGGGCGAGTTCTGCGGGGGCGCGGATTTGGGAATGGACCGGAGGGTTACGCTCTCATTTGTCCATGACGAGGAAAGAGGAATGGAGAGTGTTGTATTCACTGCATTTTTGGGACCGCGAGCGAGTTGGGGTCAGCGTCAACCAGGGACGAACAACTCATGTGTTCCGGTGCCTTGTTGATGGTGACTTACTCGGGCTTGAGGGGTACCTCATTCCATTTGTGTTTACATCAACCACACCTGTGCCGTCGACAAACTGTGATACCTCACCGCCATCGATATAAACATGATCACCCAGCACAGCTACGGTGGCGAAGATTCGTCGGATAAAATTGTCTGGCGCGGGATTGTCGAATCCTCGCTCGAAAAGTGAGTTTGTCAAGCTGGAGACTCCTGGAACGATGCCTGCCAATATGGCGGTTGACTGGAATGATACCATCGTACGCAAAGGTATGACGATTACACAGCAGCATGAGGCTAGGGCGAAGTAGGTGGAGGGAATCAAAAGGCACGGGGAGAACCAGTCGCGGATCCTGGTTAGCAGACTATTTAAACAAAGATTATCGACATGCATCAATCCTCTTCGAGTTGGTGAGATCGGCCCCATGCAGCAGCCCTATCTAAGCCGCCATCAAACAGCAGGCTGGGCTCTCAACTCAAGGCGGGCCACCGCTCAAATTTACAAAGCTCGATTGGGGGTTTCATGGAAATTGGCTTCCCGTACCACATGTATTTTATTGACGAATCGACGGAAAAAGAAGGTGCCTACCTACTTACTTAGCCAATAAGTTCACGAGGGGATCGATTAGAGGGGAAGGAGCGACCCGTCCCTCTTGGGAAACCTCCCATTGCGTGACCTACACCCTGGGCTCTCACAAAGGCACACAAGGAGCCTCATCGAATTCCAATTGCCGTGTTGGCCAAGGTTATATGGAAGTTCTTAGTTTTCCTTCGCTCGAGACTCACGAAGAATACTATCCCTGCCGTCTCGATCCCATTCGAATTGACCAGGAAATGAGGCTTTTCGAAGCCATGTCAAGAAGCAGTGCATGGCTGAGCAAGGCGAAATACCAACATACCATCCAAGAAAATTGCGCTGTGTATAGTTGCAAGAACATACAATTGAATATTACGTGAGAGACTGCTCTACCGTCGGCGTCTAGGCCACCCAGGAATGAAGCCAAAATCAGCCAATAGTAATCTGTGTTACACCACATGTTTAGACGCAGGCGAGGATCTGCAATTTTGGCAGATTGAAAACCCCCAACCATTTCATCTCGATCTTACATCACAGCTGGTTCGTTAAGAGAAAAAATGCATTGCGACATTACATTCATTACAAATAGAGTGGCATTTTGTCTGATATCAAAGCCCGTATAATACACTACCACGGTTGATCCTTGGCCTGAGTTCCCCCAAGGATCATATTCCTCAGTTCTTGGGAGTATCCTGGACATCCTACAGGGAGTGGTTTCGCTGTTAGCCTGCATCCCTCAAATGGGAAAGAGAAAAAGAAAGGGGTAGGCTTGAGGAGTAACGCTTGCCTTCCAGGCTTCCTCGAAGCCGGCGTTCCGGACCCAGCGCGGACCGGGCGCCTCGACGGAGTCCACGATCAGGTGGGCGACCTGGTCCCAGAGGTGCCTACCCTTTATCTGGAGCCAAGCCCTTCCCTCGTAGGGCTCGCTGATCTTGCGGCCGACGCCCATGGCGCGCCACAGCTTGATGACATGCCCGTCGTCCGACAGGGTGTGCAGGCGAGGCAGCAGTTCTGGAGTAGGGTAGAGCCCCGTCAGCCAGTCAGCGTTCCGCTCGCTGGTCAAGAACCAACCCCACAATCACAACTCGCCTGGGATTACTGCGAAAGGGAGTGCAACGAGAACAACTTACGATCAGCTGAGGACGCCTCGTCCTTGGGCACATAGCCCGCGATCTTCTCTAGAGAGAGCTTGGGGCTTCCCCGGGCGACGTATTGAATAATGTCCAGCCGGATCTTCCACTCGAGCATGCGAACCTTTTGCTCAGTGGAAATCCAGTCTTGCTTATTCAGAGTAACGAAAATCGGAGCAGAAGTAACATGATGCCTGGATACAGTCAGCAAAGACATCGCGTTCGGCTTAAGATGGAGGACCGCCCGCTTACATCAAGAAGAACTCGTACTTCGGGTCCTTGCCCGGACGCAGCGCCGCCGCCGACGCCTCGTAGATGGCCGTATTGAACATCTCGGCCGTCCGCTCCGCGAGCTCGTCGGGCGCGACCTTGACCCGGCCGGTGCACTCGACGGCCTCGTCCCAGGCGCGGGCGAGCACGCCGTCGCGGATCTTGTTGCCGTCGTCGAGGCGCGGGGAGGTTCTGAGTTTCTCGTTGCCGGCCGCCGCCTCGAGGAGCTCCGCGATGCGCGGCATCGGCATCCGGGCGGACTCCTGGGCTTTGGCCTCGGCGCCCAGGAGGAAGGGGCCCAGGTCGTCGCGGTGCACGCAGGCTTGGGCCAGGGCCATGGCGACGATGGCGGGCTGGTCCCATTCGACGCCGTACATCAGCTGGATGAGGGGGTGCAGGAACCCTTTCGCGTGTGGTCAGTCAACGCCAACACCACGCTCAGAACAACTGCATAGTCGCTTTAGTTAAGGGGGCTTCTTACCTGCATACATCCTGACCAACATATCCTGGCTCCGCTCATCCCCCTTGAGCATGTACTCGGCGAGGGTCTTCTGCCAGCCGCCCAGCCGCTCGATCTCGTGCTCGAAGAAGACGAGCCAGTCGGTGTAGTACTGTTCCTTGCCCAGGCGCTGCTTGGCCTTGTCCCAGTCGCGCAGCTCCTCGAAGAGGTTCTTGCGCGGTGCCAGGGCCGGGCGCTGGTAGCTCTCATTCTCGACGAAGGCCTTGCGGAGGTCCTCGGCCGAGGCGCCCGTGCCGTATAAGGCTAGGATGTGATGGCTGATACTACGGAGGGTATTAGTGTCTGCATGGCATAATCTGTCACTTGTGTTATTTACTGGTCGTGGAACCCTTCTTGGTTGAAGAAGACGTGGTGGTTGTTCATGTCCTTCTGGAGCAGGACGGTGGCCGTTTCGGCGGCGTGGTCATTCTGCCGGATGTCCCAGAGCCCGGTGTTATCCGGGGTAATGTGGATTTTGTACGCAGTGGCCATGTTGTTAAATACTCTTCTCTGTGGTGTTTTATAACAGGTTGCGAGGCTGTGTAACAGTCGTGATGATATACGGGTGGGCCTATTCATTGGATTCCCCAAAAGCTTCTTGATTCACCGAAGCAAATCAATTCACTCGTTCGAGTTGTGCTACATTTAAATACAAATGGCATGCAGTCACGATGTGACACTATTCGGCTTGGAACGGCCCTGAGACTGTTAACTCCCGACTACCGACGGCCGAGAACCTCTTGGATCGGAGACCTGACAAATGCGAAGCGAGATAGTGTGTGTAATAGGCAGCAGCAGTTGGCAGCAACGTTCAACGGTTGACGGGGGTTGCGGGGTGAGGAGTTGGTGCGGTGTTCAGCAGCATGTAAGGCCTATGTCATCCTTGGCCGCCGATGACAACTGTTCGCGGCTTAGTGGGCGACGATCTCCCAGATCCCTCCAACTTTGGACAGCGATGACTGGCTGACGATCCATCTGGATTACCAATTAGGGCTGTTGTATTACCTGATCTTCGACAAGCCGCATCGCGGCTCTCGGACAAGCAAAAAAGGCGAGAGTTTATCTTGCTTACGTTGCATATCAACCGGATGAATGGAAGGAAAGAGGAAAAAGAGAAAAGATGCAGAGAAGCTATCGCAGAGCCCAGCCAGCATGCAAGCCCGTTTTGTTACAGATGACCTGTCATTCTCCCCATGTTTATCGGCTACGCGATTGACAGCAAGGAGACTTGCGTACTCTCGCTCTTTCTGATGAGGGATGATCCCTTACTTCGGCTCGTAATGATGGGTCTAGCGCGAGCTGAATAAAGGATATCAAAGTCAATACAGGTCTTCGGGATCGGGGAGATCAGACGAGGTACCGGGTCTGCATTGCGTTGGACAGCAGCCAGCAGGCCCGACCCCGGTCCCCAGCAATCAAGGTGAATCGACGGCCGGGGGGGGGCACTGCCATCAATGGAGACGCAGTTATAGTAGCGTCTATATAACCCGATCGAGCCCGGCCGGATTGCGCAACGACGACGAGAAGGAGCAAGAGCAGGGAGTTGGGGGGAAAACGCACACTGGAGCAAGCAGTAGCACGAAAAAAGGGACCCGGTTTACTTGTCCAGATTCTTGCAGGGGCCCACGGGCCCAAGACTCGCCAGCCAGCCTAGGCGCGTGGTGGCTTGTCTAGATTCCAATAGACGCCACTCCTACCCCCATCGGTCATCGTCATCGGGCAAAAGAATACACACTGTAAAAGTAAGGTCCAGCGGTTCTCAACGATCAAACACAGGAGACGGAAGTTTTTTGCCGATTGTCCACTCGAGTAATCACCGCGAACAGCATGGGTGGGCAAAGTTGAGACGACATCACGGAAACACGGCCGGCTGGGTCTTTA
The DNA here is from genome assembly GCA_006503535.1 of Arthrinium phaeospermum. Classification (NCBI taxonomy): domain Eukaryota; kingdom Fungi; phylum Ascomycota; class Sordariomycetes; order Amphisphaeriales; family Apiosporaceae; genus Arthrinium; species Arthrinium phaeospermum. The sequence goes on along the minus strand of QYRS01000001.1, from coordinate 4,116,651 downwards.
CTTTGGTTGAACCCCATGACTCTGCCCCCCACAGTCGCAAAACGCATAGCATTTGCAGCATTGCCCAGCAATCGTGAACCATGCATGGCGTACCTGAGATAAACAAGATGTGCGTGCCGATGGTTGGCAGAAGCCGCTACGAACCATCAGCTTCGCAAGCTGGACGTTCTCGCCTGCTGGCGAATGATTCAGTCTCATTTATGGAGCGACCAATCGAGGCGCCCGAATCTTGGGACCAAGCAGGGTCCAGCAGGCCCGGTAAGGGCCCAGCTCGTATCAGAAGCTGGGTCGTTGCCGCAAATAGGACATGCCGCGTACCTGCTGGGGCCCACTGGCTAAACGCCACTGCCACCAATGCACCACCAATGCGCCGTTCCCCTGGATCTGGGCGTAACTGCAACGGGCAATTTTCTGTTTCGGCCAGGAGCGAGGCAGGCACTTCCGTTGGGATTCACCTCGCTTCACTTCACTTCACTTTGCAGCAGGGTCTGTTTGTTTTTCCGTTCCTCGTCGTGTTCCAATTCTCTTGGATTTCTTTCTCTTTGACTCCTTTGGAATATTTTTGGTGTATAGCGCAGTCTTTGTATTGCAGTCACTCGCTTGGCCTTTGTTCTCTTATACCAGGTCTTCTTTCTCCTGTCGCTACTACATTATTTTCGTGCCTTCGTTTGACCCACAGTCCGTTGGCGCCGGCATAGCCACTTACGTTGTGAAGAAAGTCAGAAAGCAAGAGGCAGCAGACAAAAGAGACGAGAAAGCCCTCTTTTGTTCGTTGCCAGCGCATGCTACCCAATCTACCGAGGGTTGTCATTGAGAAGACTCCCAAGTCAGATCCGAACTTTGACCACTAGGAGACTCGCAAAGAGCCGGTTGTATTATAATCCCGGGTCAGGAACTTTGCTGCTCTTCGGGAGCTGGCAAGAGGCACACCTCGTTTTGTCCTTATACCTCGCATTCGCCTATACACTCTTTCCTTTTCCTCTCGTCATACACTTACCATGGCGGGCACATCGGTATCTGTGATACGACCCCGTGAGGGCGTCAATGACATGCTTCAGTATCTCCAGGATCCTTTTAATACAGAGGTGCGTCCTTTGTATCTCTCAATATCTCTATAACATTCCCGCTGACCGCAGCCAAAGTTAACGGCCAACGCGTTTTGGTCTTCCTTCGGTTATTCCATAGGTGCAGCTGCTTTATTTGCTCTCCTGTTTTGTCTTTTGCGGCCATACAACAGGACCGTCTATGCCCCTAGACTGAAGCACTCCAAAAGCGAGAAGCATGCTCCCCCACCACTCACAAACGGCGTCTTTGGCTGGGTGGGCCCGATCATGAAGACGAAAGAACAAGTGCTCGTGGAGAAGATTGGTCAAGATGCCACCGTCTTTCTCCGCTTCATCAGGATGTCTCGCAACATCATGATCGTTCTATCCGTTATCGGCTGCGGTGTCTACCTTCCTCTCAACATCATCGAGAACGGCAAAGCTAAGGACCCCCCTCAAGGCGCCTTCGCGAAGTTTTCGCCCTACAACCTAAACGGAAAGCCAGTTTGGGTGCACGTTGTCGTCACGTATGTCTTTGACATCGTCATCTGCTTCTTCTTGTGGTCAAGCTATCGGGTTGTGACTCGTATTCGCCGCGAGTATTTTGAAAGCGCTGAATACCAGAGCAGCCTTTTCTCCCGGACACTCATGGTATGTATCTCTTGAGCTAGGGCCTCGCCATCATTCACTATATACCAAGACTCATCCTAGCGCGCTTTATACCTAGTGCTAACATTAAATAGGTTGTTGATATCGCAAAGTCGTACCGCACTGACGAAGGCGTTGCGAGACTAGTGGATGAAGTCGATACATCAGGAGACCCAACTGGCATCATTGCCCACAGTATCAAAGGGCTCCCGGAACTCATTGAAAAGCACGAAGAGGCGGTCCGGGACTTGGAAGCGATACTCTCCAAGTATCTGAAGAATCCAGACAAGTTGCCGGCTAAGCGACCTATGTGCAAGGCGCAGAAGGGTGACGAAGCCTTTGCCCCTGGCTCCAAAGTAGATGCGATCAACTACCTCACCTCCCGGATCGAAAAGCTCACAACCAAAATCCATGAGGCGAGAAAGTCGGTTGGAAACCGGGAAGTGCTTCCGTACGGATTCGCCAGCTTTCCGAACATCAACCAGGCCCACGAGATGGCATACGCCGCCAGGAACAAGCATCCTCATGGAGCAACCCTCCGTCTTGCTCCTAAGCCAAGCGACTTGATTTGGAAGAATCTCCCGCTTGACAAGAAGACTCGGAACTGGAGGAACTTCATGAACAACGTCTGGGTCGGGGTTCTGACAGCTATTTGGACCATTCCTAACGCCCTCATAGCCATTTTCCTGGCCGATTTGTCCAAGTTGGGTGCGTTGTGGCCGGCTTTCCAGACCCAGCTCGCCGCCAACCCTCGGTTTTGGGGTGCCCTTCAAGGTATCCTCGCACCACTTGTCACGACGTTGTTCTATCTGGTGCTGCCCACCATTTTCCGCCGCCTCTCGATCTATGCCGGGAACTACTCCAAGACAGAACGCGAACGACATGTCACCCACAAGCTCTACATCTTTTTTGTTTTCAACAATCTCTTTGTATTCTCCCTCTTCTCAGCTGGATGGAAATTTGGCTTGGCTGTATTTCGTACACAGCAAATTAACCACACCGATGCCTGGACTGCTTTCAAGGATACGAACCCTGGCAACAACCTCATGGCTGCCATTTGCGATGTGTCGCCCTTTTGGCTGAACTATTTGCTCCAGCGCAATTTCGGCGCGGCACTGGACATTTCCCAGCTTTCCAAACTGGCCAAGGGATGGCTGTCGCGTAAACTTTTGAGTCCGACCCCACGGGAATTGATTGAGCTCACCGCGCCACCTCCTTTCGACTACGCCTCGTACTACAACAACTTCCTCTTCTACATCACCATTGCGCTGGTGTTCGCTCCGTTCCAGCCGTTGGTCCTCCCAGTTACTGCTTTTTACTTCGCCATGGATGCGTACATGAAGAAGTATCTGCTCATGTATGTCTTTGTTACCAAACACGAGTCGGGGGGTGAATTTTGGCGCATGATCTTCAACCGAGTTCTCAGTGCGACTTTGCTTGCCAACATCCTTGCGGCGATTTTCGTTTATGCTAGAAGAGACTCTTACGTCCAACTCTACCTGATGCTGCCGTTGCTTCTCGTACTGGGCGGTTTCAAGATCTACTGCATGAAGACGTTCGACGATGATCAGACCTACTACAGCAAGGCCGACAAGAAGAAGATGAGTGACGATAATGTCCACGAGAGACAAAAGGGCGAGAAGGTGGGCACGCGCTTCGGCCATCCGGCCCTCTACCGAAAGCTTATGGTCCCCATGGTTCATTCCCGAGCCCAGCACATCCTTAAGGATATCTACCATGGCCACCTAGACACAGGCCTCGACCATGACACCGGCTACGGCGACTCATACCGGATGCAAAACATGGCCAAGCCCAAGCCTGGTCAGATGGGCGGATCTGCCGCGCCGTTCGAGCTCGTCAGTGACTCTCAGATGGACTACGAGCACTTCAAGAACCGCGCCGAATTCCGTGACGAAGCGGGCGACAGCGGCAGCATATACAGCAAGTCCATCGCAGACTCTTCGCGCGCGGGTACCCCAAGCGGTATGCGTTCGGGCTCTCCCGCACCGTCGTACTTCAAACAGCAGTCTGGCTATGATTCGGACAAAACAGCCGCTTCTACACCCGATGGTGAAATGAATGGTATGACCTATCCGGCAGGCTACTTCGCTGCCCCCACAGGTTCTGGGACCCCCGGGCGCAGCCCGCTTGCGCGGTCCGAATCGGAGGAGTCGATGATGGGCACAGGTCGCCCGACGCCGTCTGACGCGCCGCATCTGGGTCGTACCACGTCCAACAGTCCCTTATTATAGACATAGATGGGGTAGGATGATGTATCAGTCAATGTATTTAATCATTAGCGAAACAAAAAAGGGAAGGGAAACCTCCCGTCCCCCTTTGGTCGGCGGGATAGATGGATTTATATAGCATTGGGCTCGGAGTTTGCAGCAATCTTGTCCCTACTAGACGTCTGGGGTTTGAATAGCAAGGTGTTGCTTTTGGATATAGAGGGATTATGGGCATGGATTTTCATAAAGTGCCACCCAAACTTCTATCTGCATCTCATGTTTCTGTCCGGTTTGATTTGATGATAAGGAATACCGTTTAAGCACCAAAGGGCGTATCGGTCGACCCAGCCGGCGACCACGTATGATTGGCAGCTCACTTTCCAGCGAGAAGAACCTAGGCTGATCGGTTTTGGAGATGTGCTCCTTGTTTGACGTTCTAGCAAATATCGAATCGGACCATGACGTTCCAATCGCCGTCTTCAAAGACCTGACCGTCGGACCTAATTTTGACTTCAAACATGTAGGGTTGCGTGAAACACTTTTCTACGATGGCCGAAGCACTGTCGGCGATCCAGTGCCAACTATCGAAATAATGAGTGTATGGTGCCTAGGGAGTAAGGTGGCGTGTCAGTCAGCTTTGCCGTTACATTGGAGCGGCTGGGGATCCTTCTACTCACGTCGTTGCAGATCCAAATGGATGCGCCTCGCTCGCAACTGACCCGGCCGCAGTTGGAGGGCCCCGGGCCTTGTGTAGGGCCGCCTTTCAGGCCCCGGAGGTACTTGATATCGTTATCGACGTAATTAATGTCGCACTTTGCCCCCTCAAAGATATCGCACAGGAAGTGGTTCCGCTTGGCCAGCACGGCGGTGGAGTTTCCTGTTCCAGCGGCAGCGGCAGCCGCACGACGCCGAGGGATCGCGCTGGCGGCTGCTGCTTCCTGCGGATCGGCCTCGGGGACCACGAAGTCCGGGTTGATCTGCTTGGCGAGGGCGGCGACTTCTTGGGCGGTGCCGTTGAGGCGCTCCATCCGGCCGGGGGCGACTTCGATGTTCCATTGGATCTCCTCGATGCCGTAGCCTGGGATGGGGGCTACCTTTGCTGCACCGGCCTGTAGAATCGTTAGTCTGCTAGTCCGCTGACGGGCGAGGGTCGGGAATATGGGAGTTTGGGGCTGGCACGTACGCGATCACTGTGCCTGCCAAAGCGGCGGCGGCGGCGGGGATTCCTGTAAAACGCATCCTGTGTAGAGATATGTTTGAGAATGTGTGAAAGATAGGATATCGATCGGTAGTGTGTGTGTGTGTATGGCTTCGTGAGGATGGTAGACACAGGAAAACGAAGTCGACAGATGTGAGAGAAACTGATGGCTATATATACCTCTACCTAGCTATCGAACTTCAGTCGCATGGTCGGCGAAGGCATGCCTACTCCGGAAGTCTCCTCCCGTATTAGAGGTCTGACTCCATAAACCATGTTTGCCCGACCAAACCCGCCCTGTCACGAGCAAGTTCTGGCCCTCGAGCGTATAGGGAAACGTCCCATAACTCAAGAGGCATAGAACTATGATACGATGGGTGGGAAGAAAAGGTATACACGGCATCATCTCGGCCACGCTTTTTCTTGTTAGGATATCGTGCGACCCAATATTTCCATGCCGTGTGCCGTATGAACACCATCACTGAAGCCTATCAGCAGCTTCTCAAAGGCATTTCCCGCCTCGGGGAGGCGGTTAAGGGAAGCGTACCATGACTTGAGAGACAATGGAAAGGCGTTGAGTCCAGATACGGTTGTGGAGGAGAAGTAGTCAGGGTATACAGAAATAAACCGGGGATGCTCCACGGTCTTTGTTGGTCTGGGTGCTGTGCCGCATGGCACCTCGCCTGGTTTTCCATGCGGCTCGGCATTATTGCGACACATCCAGCCCGGGTCGTCCATCCGGGCACCTCGTGCTGTGCCGCATCCAAGAAATGGACAGCATTGAAAAAGGAAGAAAAAAAGGTCTCGCTACCAAATCTATCTTGCCTCGGGCTTCATTCATCAACGTCCCAGTGACAAGTCCACACAACCACCTATATACTCTGGAGAGGCCAGAGCTCTTTGGCTTGTGTCTATAGCATTGGTCTCATGGGCTCTGCCCAACACTGGTCACCGAGGTACGAACCAATGACTCGCGAGAATGTCACTGGATGGAATACACATCAATTTAGAAACACCAAGGAGGATGTATTAAAAAACAATTACATGATTCTCTATTGCTACGGGTATCGTTGTTGCCACAAAATATAACAACACATGGGACTTCCAGAATGCCCTCTCAAAATCAAAACGCTCAAAAGACCACGCTCAGATCCGACTCGACAAGCCAGGCCAACAAGTGGCAGTGCCGTCGTGAGCGTCGTGACACAGAAAAAGGAGCTCCCTTTTTTTACCCCCATTCGAAAAAAAGAAATAACCGACACTCGCTTGGTTCGTCATTATCGTAACAGTACTTTCTGCACATACACAGGATATCATCCTTTCCCATGTAACCTTCCCCGCAAGGTCGGACGTCGCCGATTCAGCTTTACATGGTGTCCAGCCTCCACAAGTCACCGCTGTCGTCCTCACCCAGGTGACCACCGAACGAACTAAGTATGTGCGGCATCGTCGGAGGCGAGCTGGGCATCGCACCATCGGTGCTGAGGAATTGGCTGAAGTCGAATCGACCGCCTCCCAGCAAATGGCCATCGCCTTCGTGTGACAGATGGTTCAAATCAAGATTGAATCCGCCGTCGCCAGCTGGAGGGGCCATGAAGTCATTGGCTTCGGTAAGGAGCTGATTGATCGACTTGGTAAACGGTGAGCTGAAAGGGCCCAACTCTTCTAGCATGAGGTGCGCAGGCACGGTTCCTGGCATCTGGGCCTTGGGGGAACGGCGCTGTGTAGACCGAGGAGTCCTCGTGGGTGTGCGCTGCAGTTGCAGCAGCGAGTTTGCCGCCTGGCTGGGCGACTGCATCGTCCTATGCAATGACCTCGACGAGCGGATCGACTTCGTCACACTTCTAGTGATCGGTCGATGGCTAGGAGTAGCAGCCGTGGGCGTCTTGAATGGGCCCTGGTTCCCCGACTTGGGAGGTGGCGTGGATGGGCGGACAGGAGTGCCGAAGAGGCCGACCATATCGTCGCTGTTATCGTGTGCAGCGAGCGCATTATTTTCCTTTTCCGCTTCTCCTTCCTGATTCTTGGAAACACCGGCCTCGGGCAGACCTTGGACGACGTTAATAGCGACCTCGCCCAACACCTTGTGCTGTCCATCCTTCCTAGGCGACGGGAATAGGAGGCGGCGTGTAGCGCCCAGCTCACCATCGTCGACAGCAATGGGGCTACCGGGTGTACCACGGCCCTTCGAGTGATTAGATCCTTGTGAGTGACTAGACCCAGGGCCCTTTGAGTTTGACGTCTGTTGCGTCACCCCGCTTGGCACAGCCTGCTCAGTTATCAGGACAACGGCGTCGTCGGCATCCTCAGTTGGTCCCAATGGATCGGTTGGGAGGGCAGCGTCCGAAGTCAGGTTCATCTGGCCATCGCTCTTAGAACGCGATTTCTTGGATCGACCCCCTTGGCCCCCGGTAGGTCTCTTCTTCCGTACTTGGGACAAGCGATCCTGGTCCTTATCCCACTTTTCTGCAGGTCTTGGGACTTTCCACTTTGAGAACCATATGCCACATGGGTTACACAAAAGCACCTCTCTCCAGTGAGCCTTGTTCTCACTAGGAGCCAAGGCCTTCTTGACCATCTCGTAACGGACGGGCCGGCCATCCTCGCTTCTCTCGAGGATATTGATCGCCGTGACACAGCCGGCTTTTTCTGAGTATTCGTGGTATTCAGGAACACCCTGATGTTCCTGTTTCCAAATCTTACGCCATGTTGGCGTCTGGACGGCCCCGCAGTTGGTACAAAACGGCGGCGTTTGGCCCTTTGCAATCGCATCTTCCAGCTTTTGCTTGATGGCCTGTTTCTTCACGTAGTTCTTGTTCGAGCGGGAATCCATGGGTCCAACCATGTCGGTTTGTGGGTGAGGCGGCTCAGATTGAGTGACCGTCTGTACCGTTGAAACAGGAAACACGGGGTCGCTCGCTGGTACGGATGGCGGTGGGAGTTCGGGCTCGGCCGTCTCTACGCTTGACCTGGGAAATGAGGGTGGTTCCATCGAGCAATCGGCACGCTCTACCTTACAGGCCGTGTCGCGCTCTTGAGACCCCTCCATGGCTCTGGGAGTGAGATCCCCCATGGGCCTAGGAGTGAGATCCAGACTCATTGTCTCCATAAGGTTGTGCTCATCATTCAAGTCGCCCATCAACACCCGCTCAAGGTCACTCATCTCCTCTTGTGGAGTTGCAATTGTCGGCGAAACAGCGTCCTCGGGGACCAACGCTGCCTGGGTTGTGGGATGCTCCGTAGGCGTAGTGAGTTCCGCAGCTACAGGAAGGCCCGTACTCTCGATGCTCTCGGGAAGAGGGTGGAGGCTCAGTTGCTCGTGCATCTCTGGCTGAACAGGGGTTTGAGACTGTCTTGCGCTCTCCTCCTGCGACATACTGCCTTGCTCGACCTCACCCGGTACGGGGGTGAATTCAAAGGGCTGGACTCGATTTGGTTCCGACATGGGAACCTGCTGGGGCCGAACGACTTTTTGAGCCTCGGTAGCCTTGCGGTTTGTTTGGTGAGGGGGGTTGTATATAGACGTCCTGGGTAGAAGCTCGGGCGGTCCCGGTGTCTCGCTGAACATGACCAGGTTGTCGGATTTGGGAGGCTGCTGCTTCTTCTTGGCTCGGCTTCGCTTCGGCTTCGGTTTCGCTACGATGGGGGCTGGCGGTGCTTCAGTAGCCGGTTTAGTGGTTTGCTCCTCATCCAAACGAGGATCCTCGAACCCACCACTCATGAAACCGGAGTCGGGCTGCGGTACTGGCATCGGAGGTAAAATCGGACTCGAAGGGGCAGGGCTTGACTGTGCGCTATACAGACGTGACCGTGGTACAGGGGGAGACGATCCAATGTCGGCAGGGCTGGGTCCATCGCTGTACGTTTGAGCTGGCGAAGGTGCAAGAGAATCGACTGGAGAGCGAGCATCTTGCGACTGGGACATGGATCGATTCAGCTCGGCAAACGATCCCGAGACCGAGCCGGATTGGTCTTGTGCGTTCGTAGACTGTTGTCGTAGATTACTCTGGGTCACTGTTCTCGACAGAGGAAAGTTCTTGGATCGATGTTCCGGTACTGGAGTTGGCGCTCTCGGAACTTCCTGCAAGTGTGCTCCGTTCGTAGCATCCCCGCCTGCGGCAACAGGGCGAAAGTTGCGGATCGAGCCTGATGTGCTGGCGGCAACCCTAAGAGAGTCGGGAGCAGACCCAAAGGTTGCGCTGTTGCTTCGCTCAACCTGTGTGATCTTGGCCCGCTTTCTAGGGCCAGGTCCGTCATCTGCATCGGTACCATCCTCATAACCCGAGGTACTACCTTCAACGGCAGCAGGCTTCTTTCGAGGACGGCCTCGTGGCCTGCCCGTGGGGGCTTTGGAGGATGCTCTCGAAGAGGGCCGGGATGTATTCTTGCTGACGAGAGTGACTGGCTTCGGCGGGCCTGTCGTATCAGGTGGTATCTGGTTCTGAGTCGATGGAGCCGACGGAGGCAGTCCATCCATAATCATAGGACTGGCACGTTGGAAGTTTGGCTCAGCTGAGCCTGGCCGGCTTCCAGGTCGGCTTCCAGGTTGGCTGGGGGCGGTGTGGAAGCTTTGTCCCTGCCCGATGTAGTCGTTCCTCGCCTCGTACGATGAGTTGAAAGGGCGAGCTGGTGCCAGTCCGGGCGAAGAGGCCATTTGATTATTCGATGATTGGTTGTAGCTGGTACCATGTTGCATGTATGAGTTCCACTCGGTATTCTCGGACATGGTCGATGCCGATCGATGAAGGTGTGGCATCTGATGAGGCATCTGATTTTGGGTTTGGGCGGGCGCTGGAGTGGGAGCTGGGGCTGGTGGCGGAGCCCTAGAGACGGCAGTAAGCCTAAGCTTGACCTCGAGGGTCTCGCTGATGCCGTTGCCAAAGATTGCTAGCATGTTCTTTGTGACACGGCCAGTCACGAACTGAGGATTGCCTTCCTGGTTGTTCTGCATGGCCCGGCTAAGCAGACCTTGGCCGACCAAGGGAGTATCCGGCTCCGAGTAGTCGAAGGCGTAGATGGTGTAGTCCCGGTCATTATCGTCAGCCAGCTCCGGGCTGTAGTGGTAGACGGCCTTGAGGCATGTCTGCAGGTCGACCAGGCCAATCCTGTTCCTATCATCGATTGGTATGGTCTGAATGTGCAGGATGGGAGCCCAGCGAGCCAGGCAGTTCATTGCGCTGTCCTTATCGAAAGTGTAGTTGACTTTCACTGTAAGATAGTCAGCAATAGCTCCATACTCGGTGAGAAAAGATTATCCTCGTACAGCCCATTGCCTTCACTTGCATGCCGGATTCATTGGATTCATTGGGCGTAGGAGCCCAGTTGGCGTTGTTGACGTTGGCCATCTTATCTGAGGGAGACTGGGATGAAAGTCACCCTGGACTAGTGGAAGGTGGCTCGTATGATTTGCGAGGTCGGGAATTCACCGAGGAATTTCCGAATCGACGAGAGTGTAATTGGAAGAATGTTCAATGTGTATTCAGATCCCTCGTGGACATGATCGTGAGTCGTGACGCGTGGTGGTTAGAGGTGTGTCTCTTCCTTCCGTCGGGGGACGTGGGACGCGGAATCAGGCCAGAGGCACGAAACGAGGAATTGTGTGGGAAGGCCGAGAAATGGAGAGGCAGGAGAAACCCGACAAGAGGTGCCCTTCTAATTGCGATGCATCTGTCCTTGGGGACAAATGTCGCAGAACAAGCAGCTCAGGCCTCGAGGAAGGGTGGAAAAGACGAACGGGTTCAATGAACTCGAGAAACAGAGGAAAGAAGGTGAGGAAGTTGCATCAAAAGATTGTACAGTAAAGGGAAGCAAATTGGTTGCTGGGTCGGAAGGTACAAAGTGGGCAGCACGATTCTTTAGTGAAGTGCAGGTACCGCGTCAGGAACTAAGAGAGGCACACGAGACGCGTTACTGCTAGGCGTTTGGAACGAAAAGCCCGCGTTTTGGTGACGTCCAGCTTAATTGAAAAAAAGGTACCTGAGGCCTGGGCTGCCGATTCAATGACATGCCATTGGCCAGAGGGAGGATTTTAGTGGGGACCGGAGCGTACGAGCATCAAGCTGGGGGAGCTGCCAGAACTTGGAACGCGCCAACGCTGCTGCAAAGCAAGGTGGCAGCGGTGGGCGGTGGGCAGGCAAGCAAGCCCGAAGAGGCGCTAACGGTAGCTCAGTGGGGCCGAGTATTCATGCAATAGGTGGAGGGGCACGGCCGGACTTTAGCGCGCTTCTCTTCACAAATGCTCCAGCGAATGCCGGTGGCAGGTCAGCACACGAAAGGGAGTGGGAGAAAATCGACGACCAATTCTCAAGCCAACACACCACCAAAAAGACGCAGTGATCTGGGACAGGTTTCAGCTGCCGTTTCCGTCTTGACGAGGGGCACTCTATGCCTCTTAAATACTTTTTCCAAACCAGGCATACGCCCCACATATCTAACAGCGTGCATCTCCTACCATGACTCAAAGTTATCTGCTGAACACCTTGCACCCCTTACCCCTGTCTCATCATGTAAGTCTATTCGTTCGCCCGCCTATCTATCTACTGCGACCGTCACACACCTCTTCTCGCACCATCCATCAATCAACCAACAAGTCGAGTCATCGGTGAGAACATAAATCTACATTTCGAGCTTCCGTAGCTGGACCAAGGTGTACTACATATACGCATCAGCAATTTGATGACAAAATCTGTTGGTATAAACATTGATTTGCAGAGCAAGGGTGGTTTCAATATAGAGCACATTTCCCATACCTATACAAGAAGCAAGAAGCTATCGTGACATCAATATGGTATTCGACATGTGTGTACGTGTACTAGTCTACAAGCATCCAACCACTCCCCGGTGGCTTCTCTGATAGTATACACGTTGGATTACCCCTTTTATCTTACAAAGGATAATTCTTTTTCTCTTTTGACGGTTGCTAAGATCATCTCCATCTATTCCTGGCTGACCGACCATGACACGACCCCCTCCTCGTCTCTGATTGTTTTCCGATCGAGGATCTCCTCAATGATGGTCTTGATGCCTTGTCGGCCTCGCTTCCTCTGCACAAACTCCTCCACAACCTGCCTGCGGGTGGCTCTGTTGTTCTTCACGAAGAGCTCGACCTCCGTCTCCGAAGGGTTGCCGACGTAGGCGTGCGGGTACTCGCTGTAGGTGTCGCGTTCCACCATAGGCGCCCACTGCCGGGGCATGCCGGGGCCGCCGGTCTGGAAGAAAGGCTCCGAGATGGAACCGTCCGCCGGCACAGCCTCGAGCGAGGCAGGTTGCCAGGAAGGTGTCCTCCGCGGCTTCCCGAGCTGTGCTGTGACGCCCTCGACAAAGTCGGGGTGATGCATGAAGCGAGCAGCGATTTGGTGCTCCCGCTGGAAGGTTTCGACAATGTCCCACTCACGGCCGACCTGCATCTGCCTAAGGGCCACGTGTACCGCAGTCGGTGAGCGCTCGTGGAGGGTAGCCAACGTCTTCTCTGCCCACTCCTTGGTGGGGCCCTGCTCCTGCTGCAGGGCAGCCATAATCTCCGGCACAGTCGGCTTGCTGAAGCACCGATCGATAGCCTTGCGGATCTCGCCACCCAGCATGATAGGCTCCCGGTCCAGAGGGGGCAGACCGGTTGCGTACTCCTCAATGGTCATCTCGATGATCTTCAACCTCATCTCCATGCTGTCGTAATCCCGGAAGCGAAGCTCGGCCAGACGCGATTCGAGGATCGGCAAGCTCGTCGAGTGAAGGTAGTGAGTGGCGATTCCGGAGTAGAAGGCATTTGCGCCATTGAGCTGCTCACTCGTCAAGGCAAGATATGTGCCGACAAAGCCAGCCATCCGGGGAAGAAAGAACGAAGCGCCAACGTCGGGAAAGAAGCCAATCGTCGTCTCGGGCATGGCGAAAACGGTGTTTTCGGTAGCTACTCGGAAGGGGGCGTGGATGCTGAGACCGACGCCGCCACCCATAGTAAAACCATCCATGAAGGAGATGTAGGGCTTCTGATACGTAGCGATGTAGTGGTCGAGCTTGTATTCCAGGCCAAAGTATTCCGCAGACTTCTTCTGACCTTCGATTCCTGTCTGATTCAACTTTGCAAGCTCAGCGACATCGCCGCCTGCACAGAGAGCCCGCCCCGCGCCCTTCATGACGACGACATTTGCCATATCCGATCGCTCCCATTCCACTAGTCGTGGGATGATCTTGCGAATCATCGATCCATTGAGGGCGTTGTACTTCATCGGCCGGTTGAGCTCGACGGTGCGCAGACCGTACATGTTGTTGAACAGGACATCTTCGGGTTCGTCGCCGGGGAGCTCTTTGATGACCTCATTCACACGGGTAGACATCTATATACCGGAAGCATTAGCAATGGATTCTACAGCAAACAACGACTATTGCGCCCGCGTACGTACCTGGGCCCGCGATGCGATGCGAGGGTCGAGGATCTTAGCTTTCAGAGGCATTCTGCATCGGAGGGGAGAAGAAGCCGTCGTAGCTGCTGACCCAGCTCGGCTTATGAGGACCCGGAAAGACATTTATGGGAATATGGGAGAGAACTCAATTGCGCATGGGAATGTGGTATAGTATTGCGCATCGAGCGAGGGTATAACCGAGGTAAAATGCCTGTTCAACTCCGCGAATCGAATCCCATGTCCCGAATGCCGTGCTACTAACTACTATCTTGAACACCCCTCGGCCTAAATTCTTCCTTGGGGCAGCTCCAGGATTTTGGCGGACGGAGGGTCGGTCGCGAATGGGCGGCTTCTTGGAGCCCCACCCAAAAACCGACGGCTGCTGGGCTCTCGGTGAGCCACCAATCAACGCCAAGGCTGCGAGGCGGCCCAGCTAGCTGCCCAGCGCTCACCGAGACTTTTCGAGATTTTGGTACTGTTACTGGCAGCAGCAGTTAGCTTAACCTTTCTCAGCCTTGCGAGTTCGCGATAAAGTCCCACGACCAGCAACTCTCCCAAACCACCCATTTATTCAAACACCAGCACCACCACTCAAGATGGCGGACGCTAAGATTCAGTGAGCACCAACACACTATAAACATCAACGCGGTTTATGCAAAATGCTAATAACCTTTCTCTTCCAGGGACCTCCTCACCAAGCCTCGCAACGAGTTGACGTACGCACCCCAAACAAACCCAGCTACCCGCCCGCACCCTCGATCGCGCCTGATATACTGACCATGACAACAGGGAATACGAGATCCAACAGCTCGAAGAGCACGAGTTCAGCGCCGGCCCCCTTTCGATCCTCCAAACGGCGGTGCGCAGTCACACACAGGTCCTCATCTCGATCCGCAACAACCGCAAGCTGCTGGCGCGCGTCAAGGCCTTCGACCGCCACTGCAATATGGTTCTTGAGAACGTCAAGGAGATGTGGACCGAGACGCCGCGCCTCGCCAACGGCAAGAAAGGGCGCCCCGTCAACAAGGACCGGTTTATCAGCAAAATGTACGTTCCAGCTCTTTGCCCTTGTCCGCCTCACGCTCTCGTAGGAAGTATATGAGAGAGGAAGAATTGGAGGTGAAGGATGCAGCGTCGTTTGAGCTGTCCGGAGGCTGACACACTGGAATGCATCCGGGGGGTTTTGTGGTAAACAATGGCTAACTATTTATATCTACAGGTTCTTGAGAGGCGACTCTGTTATCTTGGTCCTCCTCAGCTAAGGGGCTGGCTATAATATGGACGGGATAATTCGCTCAAGAGCAAAGACGAAGCGCTTATGAATGGGATGAAATACTACTACTCATTTACACCCTCTGTGTGCCCGGCGTTGGTATGTGGGATTTCTGGCGGGAATAAAAAAACACAGTTTGCAGTAGCCCTCGCCAGGACAATGAGAAGAAAGTGTATGGAAAACCGTGTCCGTCGTGGCAGGCAAGGCAGAAAGAACAGGCTAGAGAAGCGGAACGCTGCATTTACAGAAGCCGTTACGGCGGTTGATTAACCCACAGAAGAGTATGGGGGATGAAGACATCGCTGCTGCTAAGATACCAATAACATCATTTGTGCTCAATAACCTACACTCTCTGTCTTTCTCCAATTTTTATATTGTGGTTGACATCCAATTCAAATTACATCCCACCCGTCCTCAGTAGCCTTCAGTCCAGCCAGACCGAGGAAGAAGCACGCGAGGCCCCAGGCTCCAGGGTCGGGGACCTCCTCGAAGCCGCTACCTCCGACGTAGACCGTCCGGCCCAGACTAGCCTTCATACCTTTGGTGCCCAGTGCTGCATCTCTCGAAGCCTCCGCCGCCTTCTTCAGGTCGCCGGTCTTGCCCAGGACCTCTACGAAGGGGTACAGAGCATCAACGAGTGTGCGATCACCAGGTTTGGCGGGTGTGTACTTGGACAGGGCATTGCAGCTCTGGTTCAGCGCGCCGGTCCAGATCTTCACGTCAGATGCGTCTCCGGGGGCGAACGTCTTGAGCGCATGCACAAGCGCGTTCAGGAAGATGGAATAAATGGCACCCGAGGTACCGTCCATATCCACCTCTACCACGGAGACGATGTTGGCAAGATCCAAGATGGCGTCTCCAGTGAGCTCTGTCTTGGCGAGATGACTGAGGATTCCTACAGGGTATTACACGTCAGCAGCTGGTATGATATATGTGTGTGAGTTGTTGATTCATAGCTTACCTTCAGCACCTCTCTTGAGTCCAATACCGCAGTCTCCATCACCCACGACCGTGTCATATCTTGTAACGTCCGGCTCGGCGGCAATTACCGACTCGAGACCGGCAGTCAATGTCTCCTTCATGAGCTTCGCATCAATCTTCAACCCGCTCGACTTGTTTTCTCCTCCGAGAGAAGTATCGTCCTCTCGCGTCGCCTCGTTCTTGGCTTCCCACGTCTCCTTTTTCACAGGCGCCGCCCAGCCTGTTGCCTCACAGGGGGCGTCAAGGAGCTGGATCATGCTCGGGCCGCCGATATCCGTGTTCACCACGTTCAGGAGCGAGATACTGAAGCCCAGGCCGTTCAAGCTGGTCATGTAGGTGCCGCTGAGAATGCGGACAGGTCGGATGCCCCACTGCTCGCCGAGCTGGTTGACGACCTCGGCCGTGATGCCGCCGAGCTCTAGCACGCTGACGCCGCCCAGGTTGTTGACAAGCAGCACAATCTCGTTGGAGTTGACGTTGAGGAAGGAGCGGTCAGCGTCGCTCTTTTCCAGTAGCTGCGACAGCATGGTCTTCACCAACTCCGGCAGCTGCACCTTGGCTCGGCCGGAGCCGGGCTCGTTGTGGATGCCCATGCCGACCTCGACCTCGTCGAAGCCCAAGCTTTCGCCGGATTTGGGGTCGACGGGCGCGCGGCCGGGCACGTGGACGTGCTCGAGACTGGCGCCGACGCTGACAAGGTTGTTCGCGACCAGACGGGCAACGCTGGCGACCTCCTTCAGACTGCGACCCTGGGCCGCGAGGGCACCGGCGATCTTCTGCACGAGCACGGTGCCCGCGATGCCGCGACGGCCGACCTTGCCGCCCTTGGCGCGGCCCACGCCCACGTCGTCAGCAACGACGACCATGTCGACGTCGAGCCCCGCGGCCTTGGCCTTCTCGACGGCCATGCCGAAGTTGAGAATGTCGCCTGTGTAGTTCATGACGACCACGAGGGCGCCGCGGCCCGTGTCGACGCGACCCATGATGGCCTTGCGGACCTGCTCGGCGCTGGGGCTGGCAAAGATGGTGCCCGCGACGGCCGCGGAGAGCAGGCCGTTTCCGACCATGGCCCCGAACGAGGGCTCGTGGCCGGAGCCGCCGCCGCTAATCAGGGAGACCTGGTGCTCATCCTTGTTGCTGCTGCCAATGCTGCCCGTCGGCCGGCGGTACAGGATCTTGTTTTCGGCGTCCAGTGCCACGGACGGGTTGGTGTAAGTTACGGACTGCAGCGCCGCATTCACCAACGCCGTGGGATCATTAATGAAGTGCTTGGCAGACATTGTGATGATGTTGCAGACCGGTGTTGTGCCTATTGCGGGGAGCTATGCGGGGAATTTGGGGTAGCTGGCAGCATCAAACAACAAGACAAGCAAAGTGCACAGAGATGGGAACGAGGAGAAAAAGACGAGATGGAAGTGTGCCTGGATTGGTCTCCGAAGATAAATGTTCTACATACACTAGAAAGAAGGAGAGAAAAAAACGCCGTGCGGAGAAGTTACCCCCTGGCGCAGATGCAGGCGTTCAATGGAAGCCGGAGAGCCAAGACATCATATTGCTCAACAGTTTGTTCAAGTGACGTTGCCTGTACCCCCGTCATGGGGGTGGCCAGGCCATGGGGAACTTGATCCGGGGGTGGGGTGGACGGATTCTGGGTCTGCCGATAGTCGGGCGACAACGGATACTGTGGGTTACAGTTGCCTCCCCCCCGTATTGACTATTGTTCTCGTGCCTTCGTAAAATGGGTCTGCTCGGGCCTGCGGTATCCTCGCTGATATTATCGTGACTTCAAGCACCCACATAATGCGCCATCCTGCCCGGAATCGTGGAAGAAAAGAAACCGGAGCCTGTCCGAACATGCCGAGCAATAACGACGGTTCCAGCTACGTATGTAGCTGATCTCATCGCCACATCACATCACTGAGCCCCCAATACTGCCCAATACTTGTCAATGTGTTCATTGAGTCTTGATTGAGTAATTTTACCAGTAGGGTAGTTGGGTTTTACCCCGTTTTTCGGTCACAGAAATCCAACACCTGGTGGGCCAGATCGTCAATCTCCACGGCGGACAGCCGTTTTGCAGGATCAGGCTGGACCATGCCACTGACCAATTCCAGGGCTTTGGCTTTGGCTTCGGAACCACAGCCCTCTTCTGCCAAACGTTTCTCAACATTTGAAAGATATGAATCGTCTCCTTTCTGCACGCTGTTCAGAGTATCAGCCCGCTCCATTACCGTCCCAAAGGGACATAGCATCTCCACCAGCACCACTCCTAGAGCGAATATGTCCAGATGAACCCCGCTATTGCGCAGGTTGTCCCATTTCGGTGGTCTGTACAGTGCAGTGCCAACATCTCTGGAAGCACCCAGTGATTCGTGATCGGAAGAGTCGTGATGTGTCTCTGTGGCAAGTGGCGGCATTTCTCCGTGCGCAAGCTGGGTAACAAGCCC
Source organism: Arthrinium phaeospermum (assembly GCA_006503535.1). Classification (NCBI taxonomy): domain Eukaryota; kingdom Fungi; phylum Ascomycota; class Sordariomycetes; order Amphisphaeriales; family Apiosporaceae; genus Arthrinium; species Arthrinium phaeospermum. Next base: position 4,098,437 of record QYRS01000001.1, on the reverse strand, counting down.
AAAGTCTCCTATCCGTGGGTTCAACCATCTGCCAACATCCTTCTCTTGGGTTGGACATGAGAAACATGCGATGTCACAATAGCCCCCTATGCACTCAGGTTCTAAGGCAGAGAGAAAGATATTGCCCGGTTTGATGTCGCGATGTACCATGCCCTTGCTGTGAACATATCGTATGCCGGCGAGTACTGAGAGTAGAATGCGCAATGAAGGCACCAGATGGAAGCAGTGTCTTGGGCTCCCATTCCGGCCGGCTGATCGCGAAATGTACTGCGCCAGCGTCATGGGATAAAGTGACATCTGGATACAGAGGGTATGAACGTTGGTATCCCTTGCTTCCGGTGCACTGCCGGCGTTGTTTGACCGGGACCTGTCGTCCGTGAAGATGTCGCTGTCGTTCGTAACCGATTTGGTTTCTGAGAGGTCTTCTGAGGAATGTTCGGACCACTCAGGTCCGGGGTTATGCTGTTGTGTATGACCATTGCCGAGTGATGGGGTATCTTCACCGAAAACTATACCGCAGCTGGCCGATTGATCAGCATCTGTTACGCCACTGGCCTCGTCTAAAGAGCCCAGGTCGCTATCTATTCCCGGACGGTAGTCTAGTAGAAGAGGCCCGTCAAGCCTGTCTTGTATTGGCCATAACTTCCCTTGAGAGCCTGTAACAGAGGTTAGGTCTCTAGATGACATACTAGGCGATGCTGGACGAGACTTACCCTGTGTGTTCGAGGCCACGGAGAACTGTTCAGGTTCGTCAAACCATGCTTGATGGTAGCGGACAACATTCGGATGGTCGAGTCTCGCCAACGCTTGGGCTTCTTTCAGAATATGGTTCAACTTCCCGTAATCCCCATCGCAAAACGTCTTCCAAAGTCTATCAGACAAGGCGATCTTCTTTACCGCATATGTGGACTGGTCCAGAGGGCTGTAGCACCTATAGACCTTGCCGAAGCCTCCTTTTCCAAGGAGGGATAATTCTTGGAACGAGGAGCTATAATGACTTCTGCGGGAAGGCTGATGCGGCAGCTGAAGGGCATTAGATGGGTTTGGCAAAATAGAAAGCCCCTGAAATGGTTGAACCGTCAAGTCTCGAAATTGGCTGATAAGGCCAGTTGGCATGGTCTGGGCGGCTCCGGTCAGACTGTCCAGACCTGCCATGTACTGGGCACGTGTATCCCGGGAACTATCGGCGGCGGCCGGAGAAGACAGAAGCTGATTTGAGGACAATCTCCGGGTTGCCTCATTGTACAGTCGCTTCGCTAGTGGCTGTATTTCGGGCGAGTTCCGCGTGTAATTGTGGCTGCCGGTAGTGGCAGTCGAGTTGTATAGTTCAGCAGCCACGGACCGGAAATGGTCCTCGAGCAAGCTGGCAATGATCAGGTCACGGTGTTCGCCCCTGGTAATGGCAGAAGCAATACCATGGCCATCTGAGAAATGACTTTCGGTCGCCCCAGATGAGACACTCAAAACTTCCTCTTCGTCCGTGGAGTTGGACGAGATTGACGTGTCCGTAACACGCCGACTTTCCGAGTCCATGTCAGAATCCATCGCCAGTACCAAAGGGAGACAGGGCTCTTGAGAAATGAGAGGGACTCCAAAGTACTGCTTGCCAAGGTCGAGCTGCACAGTAGTCTGGCCCGATCATCAGCGATTTGTTTTGCCGCTGAGCGAGCATAGACGCATTATCGAAAGGGTAGAATCCAGAATTGATAAATGTGAGGCAGCAACAAAGAGCACATCTGTCACGGGTTAGCCTTTGGTTCTCGACTTGGATTGCCAGGTGTGATATTACTGGGTTGACAAGCCCACCTCTGTTGCCTTGTTGTCAAGTTCTATCCACCGATAGTCATTAAGGTACAGGTATCCAGGTGTTAAGCTTGTCCAGAATTATGTCCCAAACCACAAACTTCCATCTCTTTCTATGACCAGTCGTATAAGAATGCTCATTTAGCCTACACCATCAACGGACAAGTCTTTGTGGTGCTGGTGATCTGGCAGTTTTGAGAGAGGTGCTTCCCTGTTATGCAGAATCTCAATAGCCTAGGATCTTAAAGTGAAGAAAGGCATATTCATTCCTCTTTGATAAATCCAAGAGGTGATTGCACGGCGTCTTGACAAATGGCAATCAATCACTTGATCACTCAAATTGCCCTAAAAGAGCCGTTGGATGGTCTGTGCGGGGCTGCTTTGCTGGTGCAATAGTGACTTGAGTAACAACAACTCGCCAGTTCCACCGTTTTAACCCTTACCTCAAGTGCCTTGGAAGCTATAAGTAACTGGTCGTATGCGACAGCTTGAGAATAGTTGGATGTGCCAATCTCATATTCAATTCTTGTTGATAATACATTTAGAACAATGCTTATAACATGGTGTTGCCAGAAGAGTGACCCCGTTACCTTTGGTACTATCAGCCAATATGAATACCTCGGACATGAGAAAGACACTGGATTGCCTTTCGCCAACAGAGATCTCTCCAATATCAACATGTCATTTCAATGTACCAATACCTTATACTTACGCTTCTCAAGATTCTCCGGGATCCTGAGCCTAATAGCCTGCCTTAAGTTTGCCTCGGGCGTGTTATCGCCTTGTCGGTTGCTTCCGTCCATCCCATCGCACAGCTTTTAGGTAACAGGAGGGAAGTAGGAGGGGCTAGGCCAGCTACGTATTTTAGGTACGAGCAACCCCACCCCCCACCTTAAATTCATTGATCGGAAGATTGAGTCACTGGCTCACGTCAATTGGGTATTTCGCATCACTAGGAATAAAATAATCGTGGTGCTCTACACAACATATCCGCAGCAACTTGCTCGCATTCCTCCTAGACCAGGCCAGAACCACCCGTGAATACTGCCGTCCCCGATCCAGCCCACCCAAGTCCGGTATGTCAGCCGAACAAAACGGGGCGCCAGCCGAGGCGGCCCCCAAGCCCACAGAGGCTCCGAAAGAGGCTCCCAAGGAGACTCCCAAACAAGCTGCGACCAACGAAAACGAGAAAGCAAGCAAAGATGCCAAATCTGGAGCAGAGTCAAAGGCAGACAAGGCGGAGCCCAAATCTTCAGATGCGGCCGGAGACAAAAAGTTGACCGGCGCAGAGCTGAAAGCCAAGGCCAAGGCCGAGAAGGCGGCTAGACGAGCCCAGCAGAAGACTTCCAAAGAGGTCGCCAAAGGGGAGGCTGCTGTCTCCTCCTCACCCGGTCAACTGGGGCCGTCGGCAAGCGAAGTCAAGTCCAAGGGAAAGGGGAAAGATGGCGCATCAGCAGCAGCAGGTGCTGGCAGACCTGCCCTGCCCAAAGCACCACCCTCGGCAGTCGTCACGGAGCAGAAAATCCAGATACCGGAATGCTTCAGTCATCTTTCCATGGCGCGGCGCATTCCAATGACACAGGCCGATAAGGACGTTCATCCATCAGTTTTGATGCTGGGCCAGCAAATGGCAACCTTCACCATCGACGAGAGCATTACAAGATTAAAGGCTACTATGCTGGCGTTCAGAAAGGTACATACTCCGCCAGAAGATGCTGCAGGATGATCGTTTACTGACTTGCTCAGGTGATTGAATCGTACATCACACCCCCTGGAAATGTACTGGCACGCCATTTCACCCCCCATGTGCTCAATATTCAGATTGAATATTTGACTGCGTGTCGACCTATGTGTTTCTCCATGGGTAATGCGATTCGGTGGCTCAAGTTGCAAGTCAGTAAGATCGATATGGATGCGAGCGAGGAGCAAGCAAAGAAGGAGCTCTGCCAAGCTATAGACATCTTCATCGCTGAGCGGATCACGGTTGCCGACGAGTACATCACAGAGCAAGGAGCGAAACACATAAAGGATGGCGATGTTGTCCTCACCTACAGCCGGAATACGCTGGTAGAAAAAGCCATCCTATATGCGCACTCGACTGGCACCAAGTTTTCCGTGCTCATTGTGGACGACCCCTATGAGCAACTCGGCCAACAGTTGGCCAAGACCCTGACCGACGAAGGCATCAAGGTCACGTACTCGGGAGACTTTGGTGGGTTGCGCAACCACATGAGACAGGCTACAAAGGTGTTCTTTTCTGCCGAGGCTATGTTCAGCAACGGAGCTATGTACGCTCGAGCCGGAACTTGCGATGTTGCCATGACGGCCCACGAGCTTGGCAAGAAGGTCATCGCTCTCTGCGAAACCATCAACATCACCGAACGAGTGGCCACGGACTCGTTGACTTACAATGAGATCGATCCCGAGAGATCGTCAGCTGCGGCATTCCGGCTGATGTTTGATGCGACGTCGGATAAGTACATCAGCTTACTGGTCACGGAGCTTGGAAGTGTGCAGGCGAGATCAGCACCAGATCTGCTGCGAAAACTAGAAGAATTCAACTAGGAGGCGGCTTCTTCTAATTCTGCTTCAGGCGCAAACACGGCATTCGGGAAAAGGACGGCGTGTATCGGGGGCGTTCGAGTTTCATTTACGACCCATGTGTAGACGAGTCGGGACTTTGCGGGCTCGGAAATGATCCATGAAGATTTGGGCAAGTTGCTGATGTATTTCGCCGGACTAGACATACAGTAGCATTCTTATAGAGAGGCATACATTACACCTGATACCTAGGACCTAAAAAGACACAACGGCCAGCGAGAATCCAATCGACTACTAGGCGCATATCACTCTATACATCTTGAGTGACTGTAAGCAGCTCCAGTACTGATGTGAGCATCCGCCTGAGCTGAGAGATTGCGATCAGTACATTTCTTTGCACGTAGAGACCCAATATGTTCATCAAATCGACCAATTCCATTCGATATCTAATACAATCTTCTGGAGCAATATGTTATAAGCAAATCGTAACACAATTTCGATAATTTTTAGATGAGCCTTACAGATTAATAAAGGAGTATGGTATATTGAGATATAACCTCTGCTGATTCCCGGAATCTCTTCGATGTGCAAAACGACATCTTAAAACCGGGCGCCCAGCAATGGGTCCAAATATTCAGAAATCTTTGCCAGTGCGAAAACATCCACGTCTATGGGAGAGATCGTGGATGTCGATATACGCCCGAAGACGTAATCTGGCATTAAGGGGAAGGAAGGGGCAAGGGGGGAGAGAAGAAAAGCGTGATAGGAGGTTTCGACTTCACAATTGTCACCTTAGCAAGCATACTCAACCAGCCACTGCCGTCTTGCTCGGTGAAGAGTCACATATACCCACAGCTTCGAACCGCACGTTTGCGGCCGTGGATGGAAGATCCCACAATCCCATTGACTGCCACTCTCTTGGTATGTACACATCGATGCGTCTTTATCGGCCGGCCCTTTCCTGGCATTCGTGCATCGCAAAACCCTTTCCCGTCTCTCTCTTCTTCTTATGACTGCTGCTCGGCCTCCCGCTGCGCCCGGCGCGCCCGCTTGTCGAGGATGATCTGTTTGCGCTCGTTCAGGATGGACTGCTGTCGCTCGTCGACGCCCTGCAGCCAGTAGCCGAAGCTGGCGCCCGCACCGGCGAAGACGGGGTACGCCCACAGCGAGCCCCGGTTGAAGAAGGGCCGCATCTCGAGGCCGAGCTGCCAGACGCGGACGGCGACGCCTGTTGGGGGAAGCGGGTTAGAACACCAGGTATCGCGCAGGGAATGGAACAACATATGGCATGCAGTTTTGCTATGCTGAAGCTTGGAGATGGTTGGGGGAGCGTCATACCGAAGCCGGACCAGAAAAGGACTCTGTGAACCATTGTGAAGGAGTGGAGATGGTGGAAGCCTCAATGGGCTGGGGGGAGGTTCGTTTCAACTCTTGCTGCTTGTAAGGAAGGCCCTCGAATGGCCTAGCAGCGTCGTGCGATTGTGGTTGCGCGACTGGACTCAATTGGACGTTGCTGGGGGTCGAGCTCGAATTGAAGCTTTCCGGGCGTGATGAGGCTCATCCGAGTTCCAATGCACTGGGAGGTTGAAGCTGCTCGCCGGGCATTATTAGCCGGAGTTCTTCCAGCTACCTAGCTGTTCGCTGCAGCACTCAACACCGAGCAAGTGGGCAGTCGGTACCTACCTGGAAGTACCTGGACTGTCCCGCGAAATGCCTGGCACGAACCCCACTGTCCCCCCAAGATTAGATAGCTCGATAGCAGGTCGCGCCTGGAACTTCTGTAGCGTGTTTTAATCCCTGGGATTATTTGGCCTGCCTGGGGTTCAACGCCGATTAACTGCCAAGCACATGCGGAATGGGAATTTCATCCCCAAGACTGCTGCTGTCAGTCAATTCATCGTCGCATCCCACATCACACCACGAACCGTTTCTTTTATAACACTAGTTGTTGCATACTTATTTTGGGCACATGCTAGTTGGCTTTCTTGCGACATCTATATGGTGCCAGCCAACCACTAAATGTTGACGGCTTCTGGCCTGCATTCGCCATCAACATGGCAGCATCAACCGAGCAGACGCCTGCTTCGGCAAACTCGACTGCAACAACAGTCGCGCGCAAGTTCAAGGCTTCAGACTTGCCTTTGACTTCTGCTACGCGATCGGCCATTGAGGGTCTTGCCCACAGCTTCAAGAAGAAGGGTGGCTATGATGCCATTCGCAAACAAGTCTGGGAGCAGTTTGAGGCTAGTGTAAGTCTCCCATCACGTCGCTCTGCGTCCCGACAATGCGGTGGCACAGCCTAATTTGTGACATGACCTGCAGGACTACGAAAAACAAGTCACCAAATCCATCCTCGAGGTGGCGGAGAAAGAAGTCGATCGCAACCCTTCCCAGCTACTTTCGCTTGACCGTCGCAAGGCGGCTGCCTTGATCGATGGTGCCCTGGACCGATCCGGCGTGTACCAGAAGGCGGAAGAGGTGATTGACCAATTGATCGACGCCAAAGCAATCGAGGAGCGCATCCGCGATCTACGCAAGGCGGAGATCGGCGAGGAAGCCGCTCTCGCGGAACAGCAGCGCGGCGCCAAGACCGACCAGGAGTACGCCGAGGATGCTGCCCAGAAGTTGGCCGAGCGCGAGAAACTAAGACGCGAGCTCAAGGAAAAGGAGGAGCAGATCCTGGAAGAGAAGCGCAAGATCGAGCGCGAGGAACGGAAGAAGCGTGAGCGTGAGCAAGAAAAACTCGAAGCTAAGCGCATCGAGGAACGCGAAGCGCGGCGGAAAGAAAGAGAAGCCAAGGAGGCGGAACGTGAGAAGCAACGCCAAAAGGAGCGCGATGAGCGCCGAGCCGCACGAGAGAAGGAGCGCGAGGAACGTGATAAGGAACGGGAAAAGGAACGCGAGGCTAGGAGACTCGAGCGAACCCGGGAAAATGCCGACCGCGACAAAGACCGCGATAGATCCAAGGACAGGGCCAAGGACAGGCCAAGGGAGAAGTCCAGGGACAGATCTCGCCATCGAGATCGCGAGCGAGAGCGAGACCGTGACCGTCGGGACCGAACCCGCAGCCCACGGCGACGAGACAGCAGGGAACGACGCAGAAGAGACTCGTCGCGCACACCCCGAGACACTAAGGATAGGCGCAGGCCAGAAGAGCCTAAGAAGCAATTATCGAAGGAGGAGCTCGAGAGGATTGAACGGGACGCCCTGGCTGATCTCTTACGCGAGAGCAATGGCAATGCCGAAAAAGCTCCCGAGGTTGAGATTGACGAAGCTCTCGCACCCCCGCCGCGTAGGGTCAAGGCGGCCTCTGCCATTCAACCGCTCCGCCGGGACTCACCCAAGACAGCAGTGGAAGGAAAGAGGGTACCAGAGCTGACGAAATCCGACTCCAAGGACTCGGTGCATCCCATCAAGGAGACCTCACAGGCCCCAGCGGAGTCGAAGGAGGCCAAGGAGGTTAAGAAAGAAATCAAGATTGACATCAAGGGCCTCAAGGAACCACTGCCGGCCAAAGATACAAGGAGCCACTCGGATTCTAAAGAGCCTAAGTCATCGACGGATGCCAAGGTATCCAAGTCAACGGACGACCGCCGTGGTAGTATTGCCACATCCACTCGTGATCGGGATCACGCACGCACTCGTCCTGAGGAGGATGACCGAAGGCGCGATCGCCCCAGAGAACGGAGTCGGTCACACGCCAGGCCTGAGCGACGAGACAGGGAAAGAAGTAGGTCCAGGGACCGCCGAGATCGCCGAGAACCCAGCCGTACACGAGAACGGTTTCCCTTCGAGAACAACTACCGCCCGGGTGAGAATAGAAATCGCAGTCGGAACCGTACCCGTTCTCGTTCTCGTCGTCGTACTGAGCGCGAAAGGGACGGAAGCCGCTCTAAACCGCGACGGGATAGAAGCCGGTCCCGGGATCGAGCTAAGGTTAAGGAGCGTAGCCGGTCTAGGGTTCGTGAAGAACGCGACAAGCCGCGGGAGCCCAGCCGTTCCAAGACGCGTACCGAGAGACGTGACAGGTCTCGGTCGCCCCGTCCTCGCACGGAGAGGAAAGACAGAAGCCGCTCGAGAGTGCGAACGGACCGCCGCGAGCGCAGCCGCTCCGTAAAGCGAGACCGCAGCCGAGACAACAAAGATCGCGAAAGATCCCGTACCCGAACTATAGGTGAGCCACGTCGAGACCGGGAAACCCGTCGCAGCCAGTCACGATCTCGCCATGGGGCCTCGACTAAACCATATGAAGTGCAACTTACTGACGCTGAGGCATGGAAAGAAAATGAGATCAAGAGACGCGAGCAAGAGGCAAAGGCATATTTGGCAGCCCAGCGAGAAGCCCGAGAAAAAGGATTACCCGTTCCCGGACTGGACGAGCGACGCAGCACCGGTGACCGCTCACCCGACGTCAAACGCAGCCGCGCGCCCGAGGAAATCGATCGTTATCGCCCCGCTGATCGCGAGCGCGACCGAGGCGACAGAGATCGACCCGTGGACCGCGACCGGCGTGAAAAGGATAGCTACCGCGAGCGAGACCGCAGCCGGGAGTCTCGGAGAGACGACCGGCGAGACCGAGATCGTGATCGGGACCGAGATGCCCGGCCAGAAAGGCGACGTAGCCGATCTCGGAGCCGCCGCCGAGACCGCGATAGGAGCAGGGACGGCCGGCGCGATCGAGATAGGGGAGACCGCGACGACAAAGACGTGCGCAGTAGTCGGCGGGACCGGAGCACCGAGTCCCGCAGAGACACGCGGCGGGCGAGGAGTCGGGATCCCGTACGTGACCGCAGACGCAGCCGAAGCCCGCGTTAGGAGACGCGTCCTTCGCCGAGCGCTGTTGGTCTCGGCGATTTCTTCCGACCCGCCGGGCGCAAACGGGAACCGCCCTCTATTGGCCGCGGTGTTCAGCCCAAGCCCAAGCGTCCTCGACTCTAAAGACGCGACGGCGTTCATTGTATTAGTACCCCTATATGGGCCTGTGCCGCTACTGCTACCATGGAATCTGCAGCAGCAAGCAAGCAGGCTGGCTGTTCTTTATTGCGAGCAACTATGCCCAGCTAATCATCCACCCATAATACCCTTCCACACATGTGCTTCATGCCATACAGTGTTCTACGCCAGCGAGGGGACGGGCATCAAATCATACATACGAGCACTGTTTTACACGTCCATTGCAGTCCTCAAACGAACATACCTCTTTTGCGTCGACAACGATGAACCAATACGAGATACCCCCTTATGAGTAAGAGCGTGGTCGACAAACGGGCTGGAGAAGGACGGATTTGGAGGGCGTTATTCTTCATCTTTTGGCGTGCTAGTTAAAGCGCACAAAGTAGGTAGTTGGCAAGTTTGGAGGCGCAGGGCCTCTATCCAGATGTTGTAGAGTAGTAATTCTGCCGGGCTTGCCCCGGCTTTCGATGTACGATGATCCATTTGCCCTCATCTTGTCACGACGGGGGATCCAGACTAGTGACACTCAATACAGAGACATTCACATAGTCCAACAGGTAACCATTCTGCGTCTTTACATCTCGCTGGAGAAAGCAAAGTGGTATCGGTCACAAATGGCCCCTAATTTGACGGCACGCATACGTCCTGGCCCTGAGCACGTAGTAGCCAGGCCAGCAAGCAAAGAAGCAGAACATGTGAGCTAGAATGATATTGTATTGTCCGTTAGTGATGCATAATAACATGCTTGTTATGTAAAACATACAAAGGCCGAACAAGTCACGGGGCATTTCTAGGAACTACACACCCGCCTTTCCTAGTACTGACTCTTGTTTTTCTCTTGGCTCCTTAAGTGCTCAGAGGACCCTCTTCCGCTCTATTATGCTCGAGAGGTGCAGCCCCCAGTTGAAGTGGTATCATAAGTAATGAGGTACGAATCCCGCCCAGTAGATCCCCATTACCCTGCCGTCGCGCTCTCTCCAAAAACCGAGAGGATGAGGACGGCTGTAAATCCAAATTTCGTTGTATGCCCAATCCTTGACTCCGGTCCCATGTTTTGGCGAAAGAAAACAAATGCTGTACTCAATAATATCAAAATCTCAACCGAAGTCGTCCCAAAGGTTAGCGGCTTCGGCGTCCAGCCATATAGCTTTCACTGCGGCTCCTGTCCCGCCCGGCTCCTTGACGGAGTGCGTCGCTATAACTGGGGATCGGTGGCTGGTTTGGCCTCACTGTAGCTGCCGATGCGCCACGACTCCGTGTGTTTCTAATAAGGGGTCGTCGGTCACTTTCCGAACTGCTCCTTGGGCTCTCGTCCTCCGAATGCTCGGGGCTCGTGTACTCGGGAGGAGGGTGTGCTTCCTGTCGAAGACCTAATCCGACCACGTCCACGACGTGGTCTCCCGCGGTACCTTGTGCGCTGCTAGGCTCCCCCTGCTCATCTGTCGGCACAAGCTGAGCCAACGAAATATCAGTTGGGCTCCGTTGTGGACCTGGGCTCGTGGGGGGAAGTACCCTGTAGTTTCCGCTTCTCGTCCTCGCGTGGCTCGGGTCTAACACGGGGCGGCTGCCATATTGCGAATATGTAGGACCGCCAGCAGGTGAACCACTATACCCATCTTTACGACCAGATTCCAAGAGAATGCTTCCTTGCTCGCTACCATAGGGTGGCGGTGGGGCTAAGCTGCCCGTCATGGGAGCCAAACCCCATTTCTTGACGTTGGCCTCAATAAAAACGAATCCTGCCTGGCCAAAGTTGACGTGGACAATGCAAGGGCCGTTAGCACCAACAGAAGGGAAGAAGTTAGGCCCCTTGAGACCATGGACGACATCCTCGAGCTTCTTCCCGTTGCGGGTGAAGAAGATAGTACCAGTACGAGGTCGGTATCCGATGCCAATGACATCGCCTTGGACGAAGGGCGGGCCATAGTGCGTCCCGTTGAATGGCTGGTTATATCGGCGATGACCCGTGGACGTGTATGCCACCGAGTATTTATGGAATCCTAAACCAATCAGCGTCATGCCCACTTCAATCACACATGTCCACTCATACCTGGAAGCCTAAACAAGGGGTATGGCTTCGTCGCCATGCCAATGCTCAGCAAAGTATTGTCGGGCTTGTCGTATATCTTGGCCTCCCAGTAGTAGACCTCGTTTTGTTTGGGGACGGGGAGGTTGCTCATGACGGTACACTCGGAATCAAAGAACTCGATCTCGGTTCTGGCTTCGACAAAACAGTTGGCAATTTCTAGTTCCGGCTCAAACTCCCATGCTGAAACGCCCTTTTCTTGAATAGCAAGGTATTGTGACAAAGAAATATCCGTCTGGATCGACTCGGGCGGGTTGCCTTGGATGAATGCTGCAAGCGGTGCGTGTCAGTGTTCCTGTGCCATGCGACATGGTAGGAGGGTTTTGTCTCCGTACCTTTAGCTCTCAGATATTCTGTCCTTTGCATGTCATCCATGGTCTCGAGGGCCTCGGCCTCCTCCCTCGCGAAAGCCTGCTCATCGTCATATTCGCCAGGGCGGCCGAAGCGATCGAGGAGGATGCGACCCGACGGGGTATATAAGACAAAGTAAACGATGAGGAAAACGAGTGCGATCAGTATGGCTGAGCCAAAGGAGGAAAGCAGTCCTATAATGACGCCGTTCATCATTTCAGGCGGCAACATTGATGATACAGCTGGGTTGTTGGGTTGGTTTGTGTCGCCGAATGGGGTTTTGCTATCGACGGGTGTATGAGTAACCCAGCGGGTGGCGAGAGTCGATGTGGTCACCGTCCGGGGTCACTCATTCGGCTGGCGTTTGGATCGAGGACGAAGAACCTCGATGCTTTAAAGCTGCGTGGGAAAGCAGTTCTCGCAATATGCTCGGGGAGCGAAACGTGGGGTGGTTGTCGGAAATGAAAGACGAGGCTCGCCTCGATAGTAGCTAAAAAAGAAAGGAAAGAGGAAGAAAAGATGATAAACACGTGTGGTGTGTGGTTTGCGAATTGAATTTGGGATAGTCGGAAAGGCCGGTGAGAGATTGGAGAAGAGGACGAGACAGAGACGACGTTGGTCCTCTGCTCGCTAGAAAGGCGGGTTCAGGATGTTACCTAGGATGGATGGGGTTGGGATGCCCGGGCCGGGTTGCTGGAGTGGACGGGCTTGAATGAGCAGTATTGGTACTACCGTAATCGATCGATCAACCTGATAAATGTCTCTTTCCTTTCTTTTCCCGATCGGGTTTGCCTGGGTATGCGTTGCTTTGCTTTGCCTTGCTTTGCTTCGCTTCCCACTCAGCGCATGCAGTCCTCCCAAAAAGGCCTCTTTCTCTCTCGTGATGTCTCTCGGTGTGTTTGTGTTTGTGTCGTGCGCGCGCAGCAAACCCCGGAATTTAGGTAGTAACCTTGGTTGGAGCAAAGCAACGACAGTGCTCGGTTTTGACACCGAGCCTAGGTTCACCTTAAAACACACAGGAAGCTTGGAAAGCAGGGCTTCCGGTCGCTATGGCCGCAATGGTATTCAAGAAAAAAGAAAGCGATCAATCGTTGGTGTCCAAAGAAGGAAAAAAAGAATACAGGAACGAATCAACAACGACAATGGTCGCCGAAACAAAATTGATTTTGCTAGGTAGGTTCTCTAAGATATGTAACTTCTTGACTTGACTTGGATCCAATTGATACTCCTGGGGAATCGTTACAAGCAGGGAAAAAGAGGAGAGGAAACAACAAGGAGTTGAGTTGGGTAGGCGGCAACCTGAGGAGAAAGATGACGAATGATGGCTTGACGAGACTGGAGCCAAACTGGAATGGACATTGGGAACTTGAAGTTGGGGGGCCAGGACACTGGTCAGGACACAGCAGGGCTCAGGTACCTACATGTGTCAAGGTTCAGATGACTGAAGGAGGAGGAGGAGTTGGAGCAGTGCATGGTAACTCGGCATGGGCTCTGCTGTGCAAGTTATTTTCGAGTACAGCATCGCATCGTTTCCTTGCCTTCCTTCTCTCTCTGCCAGCGTCTACTGCTGACTGCCTACGATGCCCTGAAGATCCTCTTATCCGCTGCATTCAGCTGAGCCCAGGCCGACTGTGACCAGTCTCAAAGCAGCGAGAATGATCCACCTCGTGCATTGAGGTCCTGAGTCGTTTCCGAAATCGTTACAGTGAGACGTCATGTACTTCCCTGTTAGCCTCCTGTACACAGTTTAGCCTGCGATCCCTAACGGGTGGCGGGGGGGCCTTAAAGTATATGCTGACATGCCCGTACTGTCTGTGGCATTGTCCCAAAGAGCCCACTTGCCTCCTCCTCCTCAGCCTTGATATCACACGACCTGGCGCCTGATCCCTGAGAGCGCCCCTTGATCAGCCAATAACCAGGGACGCTGTCCGGCTAGACGCCCATTCCGCCATGCGCATTGCTATACTATTCTCTGAGCGGAGCCCATACTGTATGTAATAGGCTGGCGAGGTATATGAAGACTGTTTCTGTGGTGTCTATAATGCTCCGGGCAGTGGGGGGCTGTTGAGGCTCTTGTCTAGTAGGTACATGTATTAGGGGGCATAATAGTGAATATGTTTTCGGTGTCCTATACAGCGGGCATCCTCACTGATGATCCGACCCTGTCGAAACAGGCACATACTTCTTCCCACACGACGATCGGCAAATATGTCTTGCGTTGGCTGAGCCTCACACTTGACACCTCGTTCTCGGGATATCAACACTGCGCTGATCGTGACCTCCGCTATGCACGCGTACGCAACTAGGCCAGGCTTCTTTTGTTCTTTTTGTTGACTGCCGCATAGCATAATCCTCCCTTTGATGCAATTGTTTCAACCAATGCGTACGCATAGCACACGGAGGCCAAGGGGGTTTTGCTGACTTGTTTCATGAGCCGCAAATCTTTTGTTTCATGACTTTTATTTCGTATTCTTGTTCTCCTTTGGTTGCGCCCAGCCTAGTTACCGGACTGGTACTCCGTAAGCCATTCGGGGCTATGCCACGACAAAGCAACCAAGGAGATATAAACCGAAGTACGCCGCTTTACACCGTACCTCGCAGCAATCTTGAATATGGGAAATGACAGCGCCGTAGATATTGCATTTTGCTGTTCGCCTTTCTATTTGGCCTTTCCATCAGATGAACCCGGGATACGTCCATGATTTGCCATGTGTAGACGTACCGGTACCTACAGTGCTCGGCTCGCTAACCCCCACTTCCTACACAGCCAGTCTAGCCAAACAACACTTGACCTTGAATCAATAGACAAGCTAAGTATCGCGGCGCATCAATATTGAAAGCATCCAGGCACGCGTGAGCATAAACCCAAATCATTCCGCGTGAAAACCAAAGGCCTCCCCATCACCAGAACAACGATATACCCTCAGCATCAGCCCATCATCATGGTCCGTCAATCCCTTCCCCTCCCCTCCTTCAATATCGGCGCTCCAATCTCGGGAATTCGTGATGATCAACAAATGAGCCAAACCAAACCAAACCCCCAGAGTACAACACTAACGCGGCTGTCCCCCCTCCAAAAGAACAAGGACGGCCACTACACCCAAGTCCACATGACCCGCGCGCGGGACGCGGACCTGTTCGACGACTTCACGCACGACCAGCTGCCGGCCGACGACATCTACGTGCCGCCGCAGCACCAGCCCATCAACCCGGAGGACGAGGACGACGTGGTGCCGGACCAGCACGCGGCCTTCGGCATCGCCAAGGCGACCCAGAAGCAGCGCGAGCCCGCCTGGCGCGACCTCGGCCTGCACGAGCTCATGAACAAGGGCCCCAGCGCCGCGCGGGTCGGCAAGGGGTCCGCCATCATGGCCGGCTCGGGCGGTTTTGGTTCCGGGGCGGCCAGTGCGGGCGGTGGTGGTGGTGGCCGCGGTCTGCCTCGATAAAGGAGAGGATGCTGCGATACACTGTGCTCGTGCTATGACCAGCAGACTGGTAGAGGCGTTCACGGGGTTATGGACTGGAAGAGAGGCGCGATATGATGATACCCAAAGTTTTGTATGAGAACATGATATTCATACACGGCATACCAGGTGTGTGGTAGGACACCAATGGACAAAATAGAAGTCACACTTGTAGCAACGACATAACCTCGATGGACACGAATGTATAGCCTTGTGGTGATGTGATATGACATACACACGGGGGCCTCGCCTGCCTTCCCGTCTCTAAACAGGATGTTCCGCGCCAAAACTCCAAACCATTTATTTGCCAATCCGTAACTCCGAGCAATGAACCGCAATCATCTTGAAGACCACTGTATCTGTCTCTCTCCATTTCCCAACGTAGCCCCTGCCCTAGCCCTTGGCCAAGAAGCTCTCCCGCTCGAGCACCTCGGGCTGGAACTTGACCAAGAACACCGTCCGACCAGGCCACATCTCCTTGCCCTCGCCGCCCTCCTCGCCGTCGGCCGCGGGGGCCGCCTGCTGCTTGCCGACGCTGTGGGCCGTGACGCGCGCCGGGAACGCGGAGCCGTCGCAGACGCCCTCGATGATGCCCGCCACAAAGGCGGCGCAGTTGAGCTGCGACATGTCGCGCGGCACGCTGATGTAGCGGTTCACCAGCGGCTCGTTGTCGATGATCATGTACTCGTCGGGCCGCGCCGGGTCGCTGCTCTTCTCGAGCCCGTCCGCCGCCCGCCCGAACAGGTGCGTCCAGAGCTGCTGCTTAATCAGGTGCAGGAGCGTGATGATGGTCAGGGGCCGCGTCTGGGTTCGGGCCGGCTCGCGGTGCAGGAGGAGGTCGAGGAGCTTGAGGCCGATGGGGTGGCCTTGTGTGTTGAGCCTGATGTTTCGTAGAAAGGTGGTTTGTCAGTTCAGCGATCGGGGGTTGTGTGTGTAGGTATGTGTGTCTGTTGGGGGCCTGGGTAGTTGGTTCTCTCGCTCACCTCTTTTCCAGATCCTGTATACTGACGATGCGCTTCGAGGCATAGCCCACCATTTCGGAGAAGAGGTACGCGAAGCTGGCCTGGCTCAGCTCCGAAGTCTTGGCTCGGTTGAGTGGCCGGTGGTAGATGGTCTTGCCGTTGGATGGGTAGCGCAGGCCGGGCTGCTCCTTGCCCTTGACGGGCGTCATGTTGGACATGGCGATTGATTTGTACTGGACGATGCGCGGTCGTCGTGGAACGTCCAGTCGGGGGTTTGCCGTAGAGAGAGCTGGGCGTTTTCGGTGCGAGAGACTCTCAAGTTGCCATTTGGATCTTTGGTTGTGAGGTCGCAGGTGTGCTGCTGCTACTGAAGGTGGGCCCCCACCTTTGGGCGGCACGCAGCAGAGCTGCAAGGCAAAAGTACCTGTACCTACCTGGAGATCTTCGCGTGGGGGGGGATCGATCGTCAATGTCAACTCATTCCATCTCAGTCTCGACGCAACCTCAGCCTATACCGAACCATTCTGGTACCATGGAGGGCTTTCGATTAATGGTATAAATAGCAGATGCGCATATCGGTTTTCTGACCTTGATCCGGTGCTGTATTACTGTCACAATCTACCCATATATTCAATGTTTCTCATCTGTCTATGTCTAGATTATTTTGATACGAGATGAATGCGGTCTTGTTTATTTGGAATCTTCGACAACAACAGTCGGGGGCTCGTCGACCTTCAACTCCTTGAGCTTCTCGGCAACGGCGACCGCGTCGACGCCATCCTGCGCTGACTCGTCCACAGGCGGCGCTGGGCAGCCAACTCCTTGAGGGATGCCCCCAGCAAGGTAATCCTCAAACTCGCCAATCTGCTTGCCACCAAGCTCCCACTTCTCCTTGCGCTCTGCACGTCTATCGTCACACAGCTTGTTCAGGGCCGGCCAGTAGGTAGCGTGGTCATACTCGAAATCGGCCTCGCCGCCAAACTCCTTCCAGAGCTGGTCCTTCGGGACATATTGCGACATGTCCTCGTTGTACTTGATCTTCTCCCGGGTGATGGGGTCAATGAAGGGTGTGATGAGTTTGAAGAAACCCCAAACCATGAACGGAACTGTCATCGGAGTTAGTTAAGACTTCATAGAAGTTGCAGTCGGTCTTGGGTGGGATGCTTACCGTTGATAATCAAGGCCCGGCCGAGTCTCTCGGGGTAGTGAGTCTGAAGGATGTTCAGGACTTCACGTCCTTGGCTGATACCCGGCGCGGTGTTGGAACGGTTCTTGCTCGCCTTCATGTTGATCAGAAGGGCAACCTTCTCCTGGCCCGGAGGCATGAGCTCGATGGAGCGCTCCAGCATGTAGACCAGATGCTGCGTCTGGCGCGGCGACACATCGGTGTTCTGGCGACCCGGGCTCAAGTACTGACAGGTACGGCCGCTCTTGTCCCAGCCTAGAATGAGCTGCTTGCCGGTCTCGTTTTCCGGCGAGATGTGGTCGGCGGTGAGCTCTTCGACGCCGAATTCTCTTCGCCAGGCCAAGGTCTCCAGCAGACGCTTCTCAGCATCCTTCTCGTTCCATTTTACAGCACGTAGGAAGCGTAGCAGACACTCTCGAGTCAGCCAGTACTTCTCGTCATCAGTAAGAGGGCCGGCCTTTCCCTCCTTGCCGTCCTTGCCCTTGGTGGCAGGCACATCGGTCCAGGTCTTGACTTGTTCCAAGAGAGCCTCGTATTTCTTCTCTTGCTCTTCGGACAGTATGACCTTGTCAGAAGGCTGGTTTTGCGCCGTGAAATGTTGAAAAGGAACCTTAAGAGGTCCTGCAGAAGCCTTCTCCGCCATCACCGATGGGGTTGCTTATGGAGCTCTTGTTACCGGTAGTGTGGTAATGATTGGGACGTTGCAAGGGACGATGACGTGAATGTAACCACTGCGGCGAAATGAGGAAAACAGAAGCAACGAGCTGACCGCTAACAAAAGGGGATTTGAGGGCAACGGGAGCAGTTTGAGTGGAAAGGGAAGGGATGAGCAAACGGCTTTTGGAAACAATCTAATGTTGGGCCGAGAACGAGAACAACAATTCAGCGGATGGACCCTTGTACTGTGAGGTGAGGGAGACACCGGTGCAATACCTACCTGACACTAGATTTGCGTATTATGTCACGAGGCTAGGCCGTAAAATAAACAAGATAGGGGCCCTAAGGACCCCTAGGGCCCAAAGATTCGGACTTGGCGGGTGCAGCCTGTACTGTACGGAGCTTTCAGTCAGCCCATACCTAACGATGGAACGTTTTTAGTGCCGACTGCCCCGGTGGGCGGTAAAAAGGCAAAAGCCCAGAGGCGAAAGACCCAAGACCCCCACCACTTAACGCGGGCTGCCGAGGGGCCCAGCGCAGAAACGCGTCTCTCGGGCGCGTCTCCCCGAAGTGCCAATTGCCGTGCATTTCAATATCGGTATTTGGCGACAGACAGACAACACAGCCTGGAAACCGCATAATCGCAATCCATATTTTTATACGCATTTCTGACAATCCCACCGACCAAATAATACGGCAGGATAAATTGGGTCAGCTACAAACAAGCAATATGGCCGACGCAGACGTTCAGGAACTGAACGAGCGCTTCGCCGTGGGCGACCAGCAGCTGGAGCCAGACATGCTCGCGGAGCTGCAGTCCATCATGCGCATGCACTCACTCTCCGTCCAGGACCTGTTTTTCAAATGGGAGTCGTACTGTATCAAAATGGACATGGACGAGATGAGGCTGTCTGTCGAGAATCTTCGGTCTCTGAAGCGCGAGATCCAGGACGCACTGGAGAGGGAGAACCGCGACCGCCTGGCCCACGTCGTCAAAACCGAGAGGAAGACGGGCGCTACACCGCGGACGAATATCAAGAACAATTCGGGAGACTACCTCGGCATGTAAGCAGGAAGATCACGTCTCTGAAGACGAGATGGGCGATGCTGACTATTTCACCAGGCTGGATGGACTCGCCACCCCATCCTCGACCAAACTCAACAGGAGTTCTGGCCCAAAGAGGAAAGTCGAGACACCATCATCAGCTACCAAAGTGAAGAGCGAGTTCCCAAACAGCTCGTCAAATGTTAAGGTACCGGCAGGTGTAGACAGACGCTTGGACACCATGAACTCTATCACGTAAGTCTTATCGTCAGCGAGCATGCGAGCCCCTTATTGATGGTCAATAGCGCGGTGCCTTTCAATGACCGCCAAAACGCTGGAGAGGTCATTGAAATCCTTAACGACAATCTGCCAGCCCCCGAGGCTCCGATTGCACCGTATGCCGAGTCTCGTATCAAGCTTACGGCTGCGTCGGACCAAAAGAAACTGGCTTACAAGCCCCTGGCTATGAAATTATCAGAGGCTTCAGAGATCTTGGACGACCGGATAGACGAGTTTATCGGCCTAGTTAAGGACTACCACAAGCTCGAGGACACGGCGTTCGGCAGCGCGGCGACCCAAAGCACCTCAGAAATCTATGCTGTCGGAAGGATAGCCTCTGACTCTCCCGAAGGCAAACTTAATGCGGCCTCTCTTGTCCTAGAAACCTCTCGCAAAATCGGAGGTGGACGTCGGATACCACTGGATCTGAAGAAACTACCCTCCTATCAGTTCTTCCCGGGACAGATTGTCGCCTTGAAGGGCATCAACACCTCGGGTTCCGAGTTCACGGTCAACGAGATTGTCGACATCCCCCTCCTTCCCAACGCGGCCTCGATACCCGCCGCGATCGAGGGGCACCGGGAGCGCCTCCGCGGCGGGCCCGACGTCATGGAATCGGACGACGAGCCGGCCCCGCTGAGCATTGTCATGGCCTCCGGGCCCTACACCGCCGAGGACAACCTCGACTTCGAGCCGCTGCACGCGCTCTGCTCGCAGGCGGCCGACACGTACGCCGACGCGCTGGTCCTCTGCGGGCCGTTTATCGACATCGACCACCCGCTCATCGCGGCGGGCGACTTCGACCTGCCCGAGGACGCGCCCGTGGACCCGGACCAGGCCACCATGACCACCGTCTTCAAGTACCTCATCGCGCCCGCCCTGAACCGGCTCGTGTCCGCCAACCCGTCCGTCACGATCCTGCTCGTGCCCTCGGTCCGCGACGTCATCGACAAGCACGTCTCGTGGCCCCAGGACCCCTTCCCGCGCAAGGAGCTCGGCCTGCCCAAGACGTGCCGCGTCATCGGCAACCCCATGACCCTGTCCCTCAACGAGGTCGTCCTCGGCGTCTCCTCCCAGGACGCCCTCTTCGAGCTCCGCCACGAGGAGCTCTACAGTGGCGCCGGCCGCGTCGGTGGTGGTGCCGATCTGCTGAGCCGCCTCCCCCGCCACCTCATCGAGCAGCGCCACTACTGCCCCGTCTTCCCGCCTGTCGACCGCAGCAAGCTGCCCAAGGTCGGCACCGAGGACGGCCGCCCCGTCGGTGCCGCGCTCGATACGAGTTATCTGCGCCTCGGCGATATCGTCAACGTGCGGCCCGATATGATGATGGTTCCTAGCTCCCTGCCGCCTTTTGCTAGGGTAAGTTCTTCTTTCTTCTCCAGTCACTTGAAATATATAGATGAATGTGTTTGCTGACAAGTCTTTAGGTCGTCGAAAGTGTCCTCGTCATCAACCCGGGCTACCTCTCGAAACGCAGGGGCGCCGGTACCTATGCGAGGGTGAGTCTGTACCCGCCCAAGGCGGACGAGGAAGAGGTGGGCGCGGCCGGTATGGTCAGTCACAAGGTGTTCAGCCGGGCGAGAGTGGAGATTACGAGGATATAATGTATGCATATATACGATGGTTATGGTAGCAAAGATGCCTGCTTGTACAGGGTAAATATCACAGTAGGAACGTTATGATATGAAGTGAGTTTGCTGCTGTTGTATGCATGGAGTGCATATTTATTTTGATATGCAACACACTCGTCTTTAAGTCTGATGAGAATACTTCAAATCATCAGTCTCAGCTCATGTCGTGCCCTTGTTGTATGAGCCAAACTATCGTGAATCCACACGCCGTCTCTTGTCACTCTCGTAACGATCATCTTCCGGCGGAGATCCCCTCTTTCTCCTACTGCTACCGCCACCGTAGTCGTCTCTGTCTCTGTCCCTTCTGTCCCTATCTCTCCGAGGCGACCTAGATCGCGACCTCCGACGCTCACGCCGCCGGTCGTCATCGTCACGGTCACGATCACGGTCATTACCACCCCTAGGCCGGTAACTGTCTCGATCTTTGTCCCTATAATCTCCCCGCGGTCCCACCGGCGCACCAGCAGGAGCAGCACTCTTCCGGTCGCCCAGGGGTATGGCGTTCGCGCCACCGGGCCCATTGTCGTCGCGGCGGTCCCCACGGTCTCGATCGGACTTGAAGCGGTCGTCCGTGATGCCGAAGTCGCGGTTCTCGCGCCCGGGGCGGTGGTCGCGGAACTCTCCCCAGCGGCCCGTGTCCTCGGAGCGCAGGTCGCGGTACTTGGAGGCGCCCTTCTTGCCGATCTTGGTCATGTCGCGGATCTGCAGGCTCTTGGGCAGCAGGCTCCGGTCCGTGTCGTCCTGGAACCGGGCGCCCATGACGTCGCGGCCTGCCAGCTCGGCGGCCTCGGCGTCGTCCTGGAAGAAGGCGCCCTTGTGGAAGTACTTGCCCATGAAGCCCATCTTGCCCTTGGCGTCCTTCTCGGCCTGCTGCTTGGCCATGTGCGCGTCGTCCTCGGCGCGGCGCTCCTCGTCCGTCAGGTTGCGTCGCCGCTCGATCTCGGCGAGCTCCTTCTCGCGTTCCTCGACGGCCTCGCGCTCGCGCTTGATGCGCTTCAGCTCCCGCACCTTCCACGCCGCGTACTCGGCCTCCGGGTCCGCCTCGTCGTCCGTGTCGACGTCCTCCTCCTCGTCCATGCTGTCGTCCCAGGCGTTCTTGCCCGCCGCCTTCGCCGCCAGGTCCTTGCGGATCTGCTCCTCGATCATGGCGTCCGCCTCGGCCTTCTTGCGCCGCTGCTCCTCCTCGTACTTTTTCTGCTCGTCCTCCTCCTCCTTGCCCTTCGCGGCGCCCTCAGGTCCTTTGCGCTGCGATCGCGGAACGTACTTGGGTCGCATCAGTAGGGCGCGGCGGGGGACTTCATCCTCGCTGCTCTCCTCCTCTTCGGATGATTCTTCTTCCTCGTCGTCATCTTCCTCTTCTTCGCTCTCTTCCTCTGTGACGAACCCTTCTTCGGCGGCGGCGCGCGCTGCCTTCTCGGCCGCTTTCCGCTGTTCTTCGGCCGCCTGTGCCTGTTTCCGGCGCGCTTCGAGGTCGACTTTGCCTAGGGAGCCGCTGCTGATGACTTTGCCGGCGCTTTGTTGCTTAGGAGGTGGAGGCGGCGCTGTCGTGGTGGCGGGAGCGGACTCATCTTCGTTGTCTGACCCTTCGGATTCGGAGGACGAAGAGTTTCCTGTGGGTTTGCCGGCGCGATGGCGCACGATTGCCGGGCGCTTGGTGAGTTTCGTCGGCGGCATTTCGAAAGACGCGGACACGGATGAGAGCTTCCTGCGCGTGTCGGAAATATGAAGAGGTTGTGGTAGTACTTGGAAACTTCAATGATCAAGAGCAGAGACGGGACATAATAATAATGGCTTATCGATTTACAAGGATCCATTGATTGATTAGAGGCACCTGCAGCTCAATGTGGGGAAGCCGGTAGCTACGAAAGCAGGTACCAAGTAACCGTAGCTGCTTACACCTGATATGTATAAATTGATGAGACAAGCAAAGACACAGAAAATATTGATAGCACAAGCACACAGGAATTGTTGATTACAAACTTCTCGTAATTGAAAGAATTCAGGCTAGGGTATAAGAGTGTATACTGTACATGTATATACGCAGAAGTCTGTCTCCAATGACTCTCTCCAAAACAAAAGGTCTCATGTCTGGACCATGCCTATGCCTGACAGACAGCCTGTCTCCTGAACGCCAATGCTATGCCTTTCTGAAATCAAATTGGCCACCCAAGGGATGCTATGAGTTAGGTCGTCGAAGCAAAGACGACACAAATATATCTTCTGTCGACGGCTGGGCAGTCTCTTCCTGCTGGGTGGGCTCAACCCCTTCCATCATCTCGTGTTGCACCTCATCATCCTCGGTCACAACATGTCCTTCCTCAACACCCGTGGCTTGATTGGCGAGCACGAGGTTCGGATCCACACAGTCGTAGAATAGCATGAAAACGCCACCTTGACCCAAGACCTGCTCTTCACTGACCTCAAAAACGCTCTCGTCGCTAAGACGCCACCACTTGTCTTCAGCACCATCAGCATCTTCGCCAACCATCGGTTTCTCGTCGTCCGACGATTCCGGGTCCGAAATTGGCGAATCTTCAAGCTTAAGGGGCTGGTGCGAGTGTTTTCGGTAGCAAACGTAGTGACCATTGTCGTGGCGACCTTGGTGGGTGATGACAGCCCTCAGCTCATATATAGGGCCGGTGATCTTAGAGGGTTGGAGATCGCCCGCTACCATCGACTTCGTTGGTTCCAGAATCCACTGCTCTTCTTCAGATAGATCCTTGGCGGGCATTTCCTTACCCTCCGGGAATGCGATATTCGCAGATTGGTCCTCACTGCCAGCACTCCCCAAACACCACGGGCCCAGGTCAAGCGTCCTTGGGAACTGAAGACGGGCCGAGTTCTTGAACATGGCGCCGGTACGCTCGTCGAAGACAGACCGGTTGACATGGATGGCCAGGCTTCGGGGCGGTCGTGCAATTGCCGCCTGCTTCGTCTTGGTCGTATTGACTCGGTTCTGGTCTTTGATCTTGCACTTGTCTCGCAGAGTCTTCTCATCAAAATCGTCTTCTTCGAGGGCCAAGTTTGCAGCCTCGAGTCGTGCCCTCGGCTCCAGTAGTGTTTTGTCAGACAATCCATTTTCTTGACCTCTCTTCACTAACAGCCTTAGTAAATGCTGTGCTTTGAGGAGACTGCATTTCGCGCAGTGGACACCGTCGATTGATTCAAGATGTGTGTATGAGTCCAGTCTTTCGTACAAGTCGTGTGGTACACCGTCCAGTCCGAGGTTAAGAGTGAGGCAGTTAAAAGGGATCAGGGATAGCCCTTCGGAAAATCCGCACTGGGTGCAAGCGACTCGTTGAGCAGCCAAGCCTTCCAGCGGGTTTTTGGACACGTTCACTTCCGATCCCGGCTTGGACAAGGTCGAAACAACGGACTGATAGCCGCTGTCATCGCTGTGCTGGCTTGATTCTCCGTCGTCTCTCAATCCCGTCGACTCGAGCCCCGCAGACTTGGCAGAGGCCTTGGTCGTTTTGGAGACTTCCTTGTCGACTTCGTCAAGTAATTTTGAAAAGTATTCTTGCGCATCCTGTTGCTCCCATGTGTCGAGCGACTTCAACTTCTTAGGCGTCCATAAAGTGTTGCCGTTGTTCTGGGGATCCCGCAATTGGGCAAGCAGGCCCAGCAGTGTGCTGGCCGACCCTTCATCATTGGTAGCTCCGTCTTCGCTTTGCGGAATAGCAGCCTTCAAGTATTCCGGGAAGAACTCCAAGGACGAAAGGCCCTGTAGAATGCTGTTCTGAAAGCATGAATTGTCGTAGTTTCCCAAGCCTGCTGGCGGGTATCCATGGCGCTTCTTGAGAGAGCTACTGGACAGGGTCGAGAGTCCCCTCCTGCCCGCATTTGCCACCGAGTTCATGATCCCTCCAGACTGGTTCAGCCGCAAGATCCTCTGAAGGGTTTCGCTTTTGGCCATATGGGTTGTGGGCCGAGAAGTTAGCGCAACTTGAGAGTTGCCCATTGTTGGATCTAGCCAGTTGTCGATAGCGTATAAAAGCGAAGCAGGAATAAGAGTGACGATAATGTCCCAGAGGACGAGTCCCGGATGACGCCTTGTCGAGAAAGGCGAGGAATGGAGCGATTGGTAGAATAGCGCGAAGGCGATGATGGCAACGGTCACGATTACAGTGGGCTGCTGTAGGCGTTCGAGAATGATGTTTGGCACGGATAGTCGGATGGGGACGTCGTCAGGACGAGTTGCTGTCTTCGAATGATGCGAGGAGCTCATCTTGAAGTTCGTGTGTGGAAGTGACCAAATATGTGTATCTCGGGTCTGGTTTCGGAGATGCGTGTCATACGGTCGATGGGTCAGTCGAAAGACTATTAGCCATAGCTCTCGCAGCGGCCCGGGAACATCCCAAGTTGGCTCTGGATTACTTGGTACCCGACGAACATAAAATCTGAAGAAAGCAATGGAACGAAAAGAACAAGAAAAAAATCGAAATTCGGCCAGATCGAAGATGGGGGAGAGGGCTAGTTGGAGTGGAGAGCTTTTGTTTGTTGTTTCTAGTTAGTAAATGCAGGCAGTTCCGGGCCTGCCAGTCCTGCGTATCATCAGCATGCTGCGCATTGTCTGTTAATTTTCAAGGGCACAATCCTTGTCACGCCCTGTCAAGGGTCAGCCGGTCGAAGCACGAGAGCAGCTGTACAGGGAGGCTGAAGAAAACCCACGATCCCCAAGATCCCGAGGTCCAAAATTGATGACGCTTCTATTCACACAGTAAATATCTAAACTATGTATCGAGGCTACACGATTCGTACAATGCATTGAGATGAAGAATAGGCGAATTATACGTAGGAACCTGAATGCCCATTTACAGATGAAGCTAAATTGATGGTCAATGGTGAATGGTTGACAGGGCCCCCCACAACTGCATTATGCGGATTTTGGGTACCAATTACAGCAGTCTAGCAGGGATGCTTATCACTGCTGTTATCAATCAACGAGGGGCCAAAAAAGTTCCAACTTTTGTTTGGGCGGGCAATTCTCCAAAGGCGGTGCAGGGCTTGGAATCACTGCAGGATTCCTCCGAGACATCAACAATACCAAGTGACACCAATAAATCAAAGAAAAAATGGCTAAACCCGGAGTTTCAAAGAAGAGCAAGGGTGCGTCAATTCTCCCCCTTTCCGCGGAGGCTTACCAATCTAACTGACCGTTTCAGCGCCGTCTAAGCGTTCGCGCGAGGCGCGGAGAGCCACCTCCCCCGGCATCGATACCGACAAATCTCTGAAGAACGTCAAAGCACCCGAGAGCTCGGTAGACCACCGCCCTTCAGTGCTCGCGATACACCATGGTGCAGGTGTGAGCAAAAAGGCCCCGAAGGCCAGGCCGCTGAGCTCCAAGGCCGCAAAGCGACGGGAGGAGGCGCAGGACCGAGCCATGGCCATCATGGAGCGCACACAGAAGAAGGTCGCCACAAGCAAAGGGCGGGCTCGCACAATCCAGACGCGGCGCAAGACCTGGGACGAGATCAACAAAGAGGTCCCCACGGACAACCCCTTCGCTGGTTTGGTAAACGAAGCCGACGAGGACGGCAGCGATGACGAGGCAGATGCGAAGGTGCCAGAGTTGGATGACGAGATGGGCGACGAAGTCGTAACAGCTAATGTCAAGGCTGCCGCTCCTGTCGATGAGACTAGCGACATGGTTGACGATGATGGGATTTTATAAACTTGCATGGCTCTTATTTTTCATGTGGCATGTACGGCGTTAAGGGAAAACGGTCAAGTTGCGTAAACCAGCAACGGCGGATGTGAATTTCACAACATAGTAAAAGTGTGGTTTCGTCCACGATTCTCAGTTACATTTACACCCTTTGGTCGGCTCACGTAGCTTCAAGACCGATGAATCGGCTAGCGAACGTTTTTAAAGTCCGCCTCAGGATGATATTTGATATCAATAAATATTGACCATCTACCAAGGAGTATTCGGCGCATGCACGAAATGTGTAGGCCGATTGATATGCGATTTGGCTTGCAGAATGGATCGCATCTGATGGGCAAGTCTGGTCCACTTTAATTGGGCTCAACTTGCCAGGGTCCCCCACGTTACGGTTTAGCCTCTTAGACTTTCTGCCGTCTTTTTGGCGCCATCGTAATTCAGTGTCGCGTTGCACTTTATCGACTTCAACCTTCAAGGCTCGACCCATCATTATCACTATAACACTGTCGTTTCCCCCACAACATCCGTGACGACTTCGCCGCCTGCATTTCCATCAACAGCCGATAAACACGAGAGCCCCAAACTACATATTCCGACCGCCAAAATGGGGAAAGCAGAGGTTGGCTCGGCCAAGCATCTGAGCAATCAGATGCGGCGAAAGGGGCTGCAGCGCCTGCGCTGGTACTGCCAGGTCTGCGAGAAGCAGTGCTTCGACGACAACGGCTTCAAGATGCACACGCAGAGCGAGTCGCACGTGCGGCAGAT
Source organism: Arthrinium phaeospermum (assembly GCA_006503535.1). Lineage (NCBI taxonomy): Eukaryota > Fungi > Ascomycota > Sordariomycetes > Amphisphaeriales > Apiosporaceae > Arthrinium > Arthrinium phaeospermum. The sequence goes on along the minus strand of QYRS01000001.1, from coordinate 4,071,049 downwards.
GCTGGTGGTGGGCGAGGACTCGAAGAAGTTCATCAACGACTACAGCCGGCAGTTCCAGCGCGACTTCCTGCAGCTGCTGCGGACGAGCCACGGCGAGAAGGCCGTCCAGATCAACCAGTTCTACCAGTCCTACATCGCCAACAAGGAGCACGTCCACATGAACTCGACGAAATGGCCCAGCCTGACCGAGTTCGCTAAGCACCTCGGCCGCGAGGGCATCTGCCGCGTCGAGGACCGGGAGGACGGCAAGGGCATCTTCGTCGCCTGGATCGACGACTCGCCCGAGGCCATGCGCCGCCGCGAGGCCGTCAAGAAGAAGGAGATGCAGGACAAGGGCGACGAGGAGCGCGAGCAGCGCATGATCCGGGAACAGATCAAGCGCGCGAACAAGGAGGCCGCGGCAAGAGGCGGCGGTGGCGAGGCCGAGGCGGCTGCCGGTGAGGAGCCTACCGAGGACCGGGTCCTGAAGCGAGACGAGGGCGAGAAAATCACGCTTTCGTTCGGGGCGAAGCCCGCTGCTGCGCCTACGGATACCGTCAAGGAGCCCAGCCCGGAGAAGGCTTCGGGCTCCCCAGACGCAGTCTCTAAGCCCGTGGAGGCAGACTCGGCAGAGCCGAGCACCGAAAAGAAATCTACGCCAGAGGAGGTTCCTGCGCCAGCCACAACAGCAGCCGCTCCCGTCTCATTAAAGATGACCGCGAAGCCCCAACCGAAAAACGTGTTTGCGGCCGCCAAGAAGAATGCCCTATCCGGGGGTGCGAAGAAGCCCTCTCCTTTCCAGCAGCCCAAGAAGATGAGCGAGGCTGAGCGCATCATGAAGGAGGAAATGGAGAAAAACAAGAAGCGTTCAAGCTCGGGCTCGGGCTTTGGCGGTTTTGCTTTCAATAAGAAGCAGCGAACCGGCTAACTTTAGTGTATGGTGCTTTTGTATTTACATTTTGACGTTTTTCAGTGCATTGCGAGGCGTTTTCGGGAGCAATATCACTTCATCACGAGACCAGGAGAAAGATACATATCTATAGATCAATCTGTTATGTCTTTTTCATATGTGCTCTAGCATGTGTCTACTCTATAATGCCATGCCGTCTTGGGTATCCTCTATGTTCCTACACTCCGTCTAACTCCATCCAAATATGTACCTTTAAACCACCTTCTTCACCGTCAGCTCTCCCTTTGCGCCATCCGCGAGTTGCAGGAAATCCCCCGCTTCCAGCTTCTTCTTCCACATGTTGCTCTGGTATCTCGCGAGAATCAGCGTCATGCGCAGCGTGTGGTCGTCGCTGGAGGCGTGCTCCTGGACCTCGGCCGGGACCGGCGTGAACGTCCAGCGTCCGAACGCCCAGTTCAGGATGTAGCGGTTTGACGGGTGCGGCGGCGTGGGCGCCGAGTCATCGTCTTGCGAGCCCCGCACCGTCGACGACGCCGTCAGGACCGACTTGATCCGGTACACCTCCTCCTTGGGCGCCGCCTTGAGCAGCGACATCAGCTTGGCCGAGTCCACCGCCGCGTCCTTGTTAGAGCCCTTGAGCGTGACGGACAGCACCTCGACCTCGGTCTGGTGGTCGTGGGTGTGGTCGGCGTGGCTCTCGCCGTCGGCGTGCGAGTGCGGCTTGACGTTGGTGAAGTTCTCGTCGTCGAGCGTCTGCGCCAGGGCGCGGTCGACGCCGAAGATGATGTCGATGGGCACGCGGCCCTTGTCGCTCTTGACCCAGGCGATGTCGACCTCCATGCCGCCGTGGACAGCGCCGCCGATCTCGTCGGCCATGTCGCGCACCACGTCGAAGCGGCGCTCGTCGCAGAGCTCCCACTTGTTGTAGACCATCAGGTCGGTGTAGCGGGCCTGCACCTTGGCCGTGTAGCTCGTGTCCTCGTACCCTTGCCAGTTCTCGACGTCGATAACGTGGATGACGCCGTCGAGGGCGTAGGCGCCGCCCGTCACGCGCGCCAGGCGGTTGACCTCCATGGCCAGGGTCGCGGGGAAGGCGGAACCGGAGGTCTCGATGATGACGCGGTCGGGCGGCGAGTCGCCGCCGCACAGCTCCTCCAGGGCCTTGGACAGGTCGCCCACCAGGTTGCAGCAGATGCAGCCGTTCAGCATCTCCTGCACGCCCGAGATGGCCGATGACGAGGCCAGCTGGCTATCGATGGCGACGTCGCCGAACTCGTTCTTCAGCAGGGCCAGGCGGTACGACGGGTTCGCGGCGCGCAGCTGCGGCACCAGGTTCAGGATCAACGTGGTCTTGCCCGAGCCCAGGAAACCGGTCACGATGGTGATGGGGATTGGCGCCATGGTTGCGATGTGGGGGTGGGTGTAATCGGTCTAACAGTTCGACTTGCGACAAGAGGGGAAAAAGAAGCAGAAGAAAGACCTCAAAAAGGGAATAATCAAGTCAGGCGTTGTCTATCGTCTAGTTGAGTGAGCCAGTTAGAGAGAAGGCTAATCAAAATGTCGCAAATTCGGATTCGTGGCAGAAAAGATGTCGCATGTTGGCTCGAAATCATACCACTCCGGTCCCGCCTTACGCTGGCAACTGAACAACGATGGAGGGGCAACTGGACGGGTTGAAAATAGTTTATCTTATCGTCTTACATGCATGCTCGATGGTAGGGTGGGCCTAGACGATCGAATACTCGAGGGCCGCGAGTCAAAAGGGAGAGGACCTGGAGCAAGCAGCAGCAGGCTCCACCGCCAAGCCTTCTTATTTGGCCGGCCACCGGCATCCCGCAGATCCAGAGCAACTCGGCATTACGGCAAGGGGTATGACGTAGCGCCATCTATCCTACACGCTTGCTTGCCGGCCCTGTGGCTTTTTAGGTTCTCGTTGCATCGGTCTTGCCTTGAAATTTCAGCCCGGAGTCCCAGTTTATCTGCTAATCAAATGGGCAGCGTCCGCTGCTCCTCCACGCCCCAGGTGCAAGACATGCCAGGGGTCGACGTTGCACGGCTTGGCCTGCCTTGAAATTGACCTCATAGCTTGGGATGGCATACGTATCGTGGTCCAGTCAGCTGAAAACAAGCAAAAATAGGCGAGGGCCTAGATTTGCGTACATAGATATATGGTGAACTGCTCGCAGCGTTTCCCCTCGTTCCTCGTGAGTCTTATACAAAGTGTTTTAAGATCTTCAACAGGTATATTCCCGTGTGTGTTACTGTGTTACGCCAAGTAGTTCAGCTTCATTGCCCTACTCCCTTATTAACCACATATTCAAAACAACGTACCTACTTACCTCGCATATTCATAATGTCTTCTCGGACGGCCGATGGCCAAATTGCAGGCTCGTCAGACTACAAAGAGATCCTTGACAAGAAAGCATTCGAGGCTCGGAACCCGAATGCAGGGCAGCAAGAACCTACGCTTCTTGAGAAAGGTAAGGCACTGTGGCGGCAACGACAGCCCACTAATCACCATCTTCACTTGGAAGTGCATTGCTAAACTGATCGGCAGTGACCGACACAGTGACCGAGTACATTCCGGCCGCGGCCAAGGTCTTGGGAACGGAGAAGAAGGCTGAAGAGAAGAGCCCGGAGCCCGAGACTACCCCGGGTCCTCCCGAGCGACCACATCACGACGTCAACATAGAAGAGTTCGTGCGGGAGCAGCATCGGAGCAAGAAGGGCAAGGATGGGCAGATTATCGACGCATGAAAATGGCCATGCTTGATATCTGAGGCAAGCCGAGAAGACTTTGGCTACGTGTACTTTTCGTGTCAATGGGCATTTGCATTGGCGCATGGCGTTTCCTGGAGGGCGAAGGGATACCACGACTTACGTTATTACATGGCACTCCGATTTCCAAGTTGATGCATCCTCGGCAAAAGGTGTTTACTTATATCCATGTGGGCATTGCATTGGAGGGGACATCGGCCTGGGCAGCACATTGTGTAGGATCGTAGGAATAAATTGATACCAACTTTATACCGCATTGTCAGAAGACCAGAGTGATATAAACCAATCGAAACTGTCTTGTTGAATACCCGGTCGTGTGTTCTCATGAAAGTCGTTGGCCTTTCTATGAACTCTGTCACCGGCTGTTTCTTTTGGATGCAGTTGTAATTTGTACAGGGTGAGAATATAGCAATGACGTATGGGCAACTTCTCACTTTCTATATCGAGTCACATAGCTGCAAATCGACGGCTTGTCTGATCACAATCTTGAGCTCGACTTGACCGCTGCATGCCTTCTGGTCAATTGGTTCAATTTCCTGGCATCTAACAGAAAGTGAACAGAAGGAGCGAGGAGCGGCCCACAACAATAGCCAAAGCTACAGGGAGGTGGGAGGTTTCTGGGGTGGATTGCAGCTTCCTCTTTGCTATCAACCGCTATGATGTTCACCAAACCTTCTACTTCCACCCACTTCTCTGGCAGAAATCTTTGATTCGACCTTCCAGAACATGCCTGGCTTCCTGACCACGGACAAACCTTTTGAAACATCACCTTATTTAACTAACATCTTACTCGGGCAAATGTTAACGACTTCATTCCGAACTCCTGCTATTGGATCTTCAGTGGTATTTGACCGAGTATATATTATTCATCAAGTCATCCGTTCTAATAATAAGTAAAACCCCCGCGTACTCCTTTATCCCCTGGGTATAATCCATAAAGCACGAAAGGAAATCCACGCAAACAGTAACAGCGACCCTCAGAATAAAGGAAAATCATCCGGCATTACAACTGAAAACCTGTGTGATGTCGCGTATTTCTGAAGAAACATTATCGGTTTCGGGGATGAATTGGGTTTCGTGACCTCCTAGTACAGTCCTCACCCCTGGCACAATATTCATATGACACCATGCGGGAATCCCAAGCCATTCTCGTCGTCTGGTGCTTCTTCCTGTGCTGCTTGAAAGGCTCCATAAGAGAAGTCGGCATCTGCCATATACTCGCCGCCGGGATCGTTCGAGGTACTACTAAGGAAATCCGGGGAGCCTTGGTTGACTGCAATGTGTGGAATAGATGCACTGGTACGCTGCATCATATGGCCGGCGAAGTCATCGTTGGGGTTCTGGAATCCGGCAGATGACATGCTGTCCTGGAAAAATGCCGGCGAATTTGGCATTGCTGCACTCTCTCGTTGCGACAGGCTCGTTCGATATTCTGAAGGGTCAAAATGGATGTCGCTGCTGGATGCTCCATATGCTGAGACGGGCATACTCCCCTGTGCCGCGCTCAAGTTCGACGAAGATGGCCCAGGAGTGGCGCCTAGCATGGTGTCATATCTTTCGCCAGCACCAAGCACGAATTTCTTGGCCTCGTTCTCGATCCATTTGTCAATGTTTGCGTTATGGCAGCTGGCGTGGGTCATGAGCTGGGCTCTGATCTCGCCAACCTCTTTCACCAAAGCCGAGTATTCCATTTGTAGGTGTGAATTCTGACTTTCTAGGCCAATCTTGGTTTCTTCCAGATCTTTTGTCCAATCCTTCTTCTTCTCTCGACACTTGCTTGCGGCGACGCGGTTTCTTTCTAGCGTCTTGTTTTTCTTCGCTTCTTCTTCTTGCATGGAGAGTTGTGGTTTTGGCTTTGGTTTCCGGGGCCTTCGTCTTCTGGGCGGCAGGATTGGGCCTGGTGGCAGAGGTGTTGGGAATACCGCGTCTGTCTTCGGCTGTATTGACACGTTCCTGGACCCCCGCCTGTTTTCTGGTGTGACGGCCTGAGAGTTCTTGGTGTCGGGAGTCGTCGATGAACCACTGGAGAGCCCTGGAGGTTCAAATGAAGATCCATAGGCCGATGGCACTTGGAGTTGCCTGGTGTGGCCCTGGTTTGCGGGGGTCCAGGTAGGCAAGTTCACCTCTGACTGCATGGGCGCATCGGTTGGCGCGGATGATGAGGAATCAGTCGATGGCTGACCCGAGCTGAGATGAGGACGCACCGGGACAGTGAAGTCCTCCGACGGCGGGAAACCCGGTGATGGCAAGTATTGGGTATACTCATCGGCACCGGCTGCTGAACCATCCAGCAAAAAGTATTCCCCATCGCTGTCATCGTTGATGTTGTAGCTGAATAGGTGCGAAGAATCCTCCATCTCGGCAACAACGCGATACGTGACAGCCGAGGAACCCAGCAGGGAACTTATGTCGGTAATCACAAACGTTCTTTCAGTTGTCGAAGAAGCCTATACCAGATTCGCTGTCGTTGGCAGTCAAGTTACTCAGGTAACGAATGTTGGCAGGCTACTTTGATTGGTAATGACAATGAGCGAGGAAAAATATAACCAGGGACTTCCTCTTTTTCCCCTCTTCCCTACTTGAAATGTTTTTATGCCTTTGGAGTAAACGAGGTGTCGACAGCTCGGCGGCGTGAGGGTATGTAAGACGTTATTCGAGGAGTGCACCCTAGTGGCCCTAGTTGGTTCTGCCACTTTAGGAATTATGCATGGACAGGGAGGTGCGGCGTAAGTTTGCAACAACGGCAGAGCAGGGTGACTGACAGTGCAGCTTCGTCAAATGCCTAAATCCTTCTGACTTCCCAGCTCTTTCCCCCTGCAGTTCTTGTCTAACTTTCGACGATATCGTTTGAGTTTGGTCGTTGTTCGTTGTGCGTCCAAGGTAGTCGACGTTACATCGGGGGCAGCTTCGATTCGAACTTCTTCCAGCAGGTTAGCCTCGCAGCTGAAGACGGTTACACTATGTGACCCCATCGATACTGCTTTCAAATCGGTCGTATCGTCGTTGGTGTCCTCCTGGATAGGGCTGTCAAAGACAGAAATACGTACAGCTGGAACGAATAGCAGTCTGCTACGGAAAACCCATTAGAAGGAAGTTCGAGGCACAGCGTGATACAACAAAATGCCAGCCGAAACTGTGAGCGCCGGCGACGAAGGAGGACTGGCACATTTACCTTCACAGTCGACCCTTGTACAGGCAAGGTGTAGTGGCCAGGGGGTCGAAAGGATGCTATGCCTATACATATGAGAGTACGGGCACTGGCCACATCAGAGGGTCGGAGGGTATGGACAGAATATAACGGAATTCTAGAACTCCCGCAACCGAGGACAGTATGTCTAATGTTTTACGAAGGGGCTCTGCTAGACTTGGGACCTCTAGAAAGATGCAACGCCTATTGGCCCTGATCCGGGGCTCCTTACTCTAGTCGGACAGCAGCCACTTTCAGGTCGTGGGCTCCGCGCAGCAAATCCCGGAAGATGCATTAGGTATCTTTCCACCTGGAAGCGCTGGCAACTGCATATGACTTTCACCGAGCAAGATTGCGGACCGCCCGCATTAGCTTCAAGGCACGCCGAAACTGAAATCCTCAAAGGGGGCGCAGACAAGTGTCAGCGAAGCAACCACCTGGGGACCCCTGGATATGCAGGTGTATGAGAGGGTGTCTATGCATGGGTTTGACTTTTGGCCATGCCCATCCAAGAGCTTAATTGGACAATCACCACGACAGCAACGGGGTCTTGACGAAGGAGCCACCGACAGGGGGTTCCCTCGAGACAGGCAATTCAACCTTTTCTCCAGAACTAACAGACCATGTGGCTATCTCCCTCCTCACTGGCCCAGGAACGACCGGAGTCGGGTCCGAAGGGCATCTCGGCCTGGGGACTACTGCTGCGAGGTGAAGTGTGTTGAGTGTGGCAGTCCTAAGCCCTGTCGAGAATTCGCCATCGCAGGCAACATGATGGGAGCAATATCATTGTTATGGGAAAGACACCAATGGCTCAGCCAGTCGTCTGACGGATTGAGGTGTAGGTGGTAGTACAGGTTTCTTCTGTTTTGGGACTTGGGCCGGCATGCTGATTGGTTGCCCTATCAGGGGTCTCTACTTTTATTCCTCCCCGTCGCTTCGGGACTGGTCAAGTGTCAGCACCGCCCTCCGCCGCTATTTCCTTCTAGCGTCCATTCGGTCTTGTGCGAAGATCGACAGTCGCGGCGTACCTGATCGGCTGCTAAACCTTCTCGATATGTCGGCAGCCCTGCTTGCCTGCCTGAGTTTTTCGCCTCCCGTTCGTTCCACCAGCGAATGAGAAGTTAGAATTGCCCGTCTTCCCCAAGTTCCCCAAGTATTTCACCAGCCAACTGTGGCTCCCAGGCATGGCTTTGCAGCGATAAGCCACACTTAGAGTGATACAGGGGTCTCATGTTGTCGTTTACATGCGGATATCTCATAGTAGATCAGCTGACACACACACATAGAGCAGGATGGCATGCAGCATTTCATTCGACCCCGATGGCACGGGAGCCAGGTTTCGAGATTCGCATTCTAGAATTCCATGATCGGATTCCCCTTATGCACGCTGATGGCAGTCTGCCTTGCAAAGCCTCGATCAGGTGCTCGCCAACTCGCATAGAGCGAGCGTGTGTGGTGGCGACAACATCGGTGCGGTATGGCCGCTGTGCTGCTGCTATCCGATACCCCCTTCTTTGTAAGCCATCGCCGTAAGGGTCCGGGACAGTTCCCGGCAGCTGCCGATAGGGGTCTCCTTCTTGGCCTTTGAAGTCTGTTCCCTGCTCTGGCATATCAGATGATCTATTAGTCGCAGCAGTTTGCTGACAGGCCTGGGGCGGTGTTTCGCTCAGAAACGGCCATGGCTTGCTTGTAAGTGGTATACTCTTTTTGCTGCTTTCACATTGACTCGTCAGACTGGTCGGTCTCGACCATTATCATGAGCTTCATAGCGATGCCATTTAGCACGTACAGACTCGCTCGTTTGGTGCCATCCATCTTCGTGTCAAGACTGGCTGGGCTGGTGCGTACGTCATAGGTTGCATGCATTGGTCGTGATTGGTCAATGCCCACGCATATGATAATTTCTGAAGGGATAATTACCATTTATCAAGGAAGCCTGTCCGATGCTGAGATTCGTCAGAATAGCAGATTAGAGTTGCAATCAACCGATTTGCATAGGCTGAAGACGACGCATCCAGTTCTATGAACCCCGTCCGGCCACTCGATCGCGGGCGAAGACCAGTGTCCTTGTAGACGTTGCAAGCTCCAGCTTCTTGTTTAATTGGTAACGGCAAGTATTAATGCTACAAACAATACGTCGTATCTTCAAGTAGGTAGCCGAGATTAAAAGGACAACCTTGCATATCACGGAGATTCTAGAACAATTCGACCAAAAAAGGAGGCTTGACTGAGGATATTGCGATTTCGTGGTTGCCGTTCCATGTCGGGAATGGGCCGCCTAGAAATCAAGCAAATAGCTGTCAGGTGACCCCGCGCGCGCGTTTTACGCGCTAAATGCCCCGATTTCAATAGGGCGGGTGCCTGAAGACGCGCCCTTTTTGTTCTCAATCTCGAATCTAAACCCCCAACGATCAGCCGCGAAACGTCAAGCCAGGGAGACCAAGAGAACTTGCCAACTGAAACTCCTTAGTTGAAGCCATAAAGATATCTGGTTTCATTTGATACCCAAGCATCCATATCGTCCTCCAAGATGGAATCTATCTCAACGCCCCGCATCAGCAGCCAGTTGATCGACTCCTACGTCGGCCAGAACGTCATGGTCGTCGGCAAGGTCCAGCAGCTGCGAGGCGACACGGCCGTCATTGATGCTGAGGGCCAGATCACTGCCAATTTGAACCGGGTAAGTTTTGTTGCTAAAGTCGAATAAGATGTTGCTCCTCTCTGCAAGGCATCTTAAAAACGAGGATGCGCACCCCTGCCTACTGTACTTGTATAAAGGTGCAGTGAATGTCAAGAACTGGAGTAGACGGCTAACCAATGTCTTGCCAGGATGCGCACCTTGTGAACGGCAATGCTGCTCAGATCATCGGAAAGGTGCTTCCTGACCTGTCCATCAAGGTCATGAGCTCAGTCGACCTGGGCAACAACGTAGACTTCAAGGTGGCCCAGGCCGTGGTGGACGCCACGCACCAATGCCGGGACCTCTTCGTCTTCGACGGCTCCAAGAACATGATGATGGGTTGACGAGGTACGGCGCGTCCTGTATCTCCGCGTCCTGCTCCTCCCGAGGGCGTGGCCATGCGCTCTCCCGTCAGGTCCGGACCAGCAGCCGCGGACACTCAGCAGCGGCGCGCAGTGTCTCCCCCGTCATCAAAACCATTGACACCCACCCCATCTTCGCCAGCAGCACCACCAAACTACATACCAGCAACTACTACTATCTCAACCGCCAGGACACCCACCAATCCGGGTGGTCGGGCGTATACTACTACCAGCAATGCATCTACAAGAGTGGCACCGACGCCATTGGCAACTCGGAGGGAAGGAAATGTGGCCAGTAGGAGCGTACGGGGACGGCAGGCTTTGTGCGGGGACGAGTCGTTGAATGCGGTGATCGACGGCATGGGCACGCTCTCTGTCACGATGCAGATGGACCATGCCGGGCGCTGGAGGGCCTCGAGGAAGAGCCGTGGCTTTCATGCTAGGTAGAGGAGACAGGCAGTAGTAATGAAGTAACATGAACAAAATGAGTTGACATCCATTCTTCACTTGCATATTATCCGTGTGATCTGGATAGAGAGCATATAGTTGATCCCGATGAGTTCTATCCCCTTAATGGCGAAAGCGCTGCTCCCACTACGATATGCCGTACAGTCACTTGATGCTATTGGCATACCGTGTATTCCGCTGAATAACGAGATACCCATTTGGATATACTGGCCTGTCGAATATACACGAGAAGTAGTATACCAAGAGCAGCGCTATCCCCAATAAGGGGATGTACCACGATGTGGGGCCAGCAGATGGGTTGTACCTATCGTAAGTGCCAATTGACATCGAGTACAGTGGCATAGAACCAAGCTATCAGGCATGGTAGACGAGAGAGAGAGAAAGCCCAGGAAGAAAAGGTCACGTCAGTTTGCTGAGAGGAAAAAGAAAAAGAAAAATGCATGCCGTTGAAGCAAAAGAGAAATCGCTGATGCGACCTGCTAATCAAAGAGCGACGCCTGCAGGATTCGAACCTGCGCTCCCGAAGGAAATGCCTAACCTGTTATGTATACACATAGCAGGGCATCGCGTTAACCACTCCGCCAAAGCGCCTTGGATTGTTGAAGAATAGGCCAGTTATGCTAGCCTATATCCAAGCTGCCGCTGCTGGAGGGGTCAGTAAGTGGTAGGTAACGAGCATCGCAAAGTCCCACACAAACACTAAAAGAGAGGCCAGTTGCCAATCATGTCTTGTGGTCGGCCTGATAATATTCAATACGGCACCTGTCTCTTTTGCATTGGAGAGGTATCTGGGTGTACTTACATGGAGGTCACTGTGCGCCCAATACGGCAGTATAAGGCTTGACTTGATAGTAGAGACCCTCATTAATTGGGGAGAGGGGAGGGGGCAAATCACAAATGGCCAGCATTTACATTTCTGTAGTACTTTTCGTGTCGCCAAAGTGCTTAAGGAATGGGACACTGAGTATCTATATACATATCGTTGGTCTCTCTGCTTGCGACGGTTTCGTAATCCCGTTTGAATGTATAGCTGGCATGCCAGTGCACTTCCAGTGACCTTCAACACAAGAATGGCAATGTTTGTTCATTGATACTTATCTACATCTTGGAAACCATGGTCTTTCTACCGTTGCGTATTATCGCCTCTTCAGTATTACGCCCTACAATTGGCTCGCTTGACGACATCAAGATCGGCAATGGTTTGCGGGGGGCCAATTGCCCAGGTGTCGTGGCTTGCGCTGTCGTTTCTCTCTCGACATTCCCGAATACTGTGGGAAGAGAATCGACAGACAGGCTGACTCCCGACCCAACTTTTCATGTTGCTTAACATGTAGAAGCGGAATATCGTCTTGGCCGTCGGCTTCACGACGAAAGTCTGCAGGTCGGGGCGCATACAATCTGTCCAATAAGTGTGACCCCATGAACAAGGGTTTATTAAGAAGCACCTGGCACTGGTTGGTCTAATGTATGCAACCACGAACAACTTGCTGTTCTCGAGCAGACAGTCCTCATATCTCTGTTGGATGCTAAGTAGGTATCCGTAAGTACTCTATTATGTTCGTCTCCACGGTGGCATGGGGCTAATCTTACGACCCCTTACAGACTCAATTTCTGGAAGGGGTTGGGCTCAAACATCCAGAACTAGAGTATGTATATATAACGACCATCTGCCAGCGCCAGTCCACCGTAACGGTACAGATCAAAACACCAGTCCCAGTACTTTGGAACACCTATGAGGCACATATCGAACGACGGGGATACCCGCCGCCAAAGGTTCACCAGGTAGCCATACCAAGCCGCCAGAATCACTCATGTAGTCAGGCGCAGAACTGGAATTTAAAAGTGTCCATTGATTCATTCGTAAAAGCGTCTTATTCAGTACAAAAGAGCAGTTATTCCATTTGCTCGTTGCCCATGTTTGACCACTCCCGCCTGCCTCCCTCCCTTTCTCTTTCCTATCAAAATCGTTACTAGCAATAGCTATTATACGTACAACACAATGTGGGGATATAATGCGTTTGTGTGTGTGTTTGTGTGCGGGTGTGTGGCCCCTTTTTCTTTTTATAGAAGAAAAAAATAAGGAGGACCACCTCTCCCCATTGAACGTGACTCGTTTCAGTTTATGGTGTTCATCCTCATCTTTCCCATCCGCCCCATCCTCCGTATCCTCTCCCTCTCCTAGCGGAACCGGACGGCATAGCGGGCTTGCTCAATCACTGGTGACTCGGCTCGGTCGTATCCCTAATCGTCCATAGGCGCGTCGACCAGTGTGACTCCCTGCTTCAGAACATCGTTCTCCTCGCCCACCGTGGGCTCCACAGGCGTGACCCGGCGGCCACGCTCGAAGCGCACGCTGTTCCGGCCCAGACTGCTGAGACTGCTGCGCTTGGTGTCCACGGGGCTGCCCTGGCTGCCCTCCTCGGAGTCTCCAGTCGGCTCAGTAGGAGGTGCCGAGGAGCCCGCACTGTCGGGGACTTCCAAGCTGTCTCGCTTAAGAGTGCCGTTCAGACTGGCCATGCTGGCCATGCTCGACCGGCCATGGCGGTCAGTCGTGGAGGTGGGGCTGGTTTGGATGGGGAAACGGGTTTCGGGCCCTCCAGTGCTGCGGTCACGTCGGTGGCGCGGGCTGGGTGCAGGGCTCGTCGCCCGGCTGCGGCCACGGTCTGCTGCAGTGCCGACCTTCTCTAGCAGAGCGCGTTGGCGTTCTTCCATGTGCGCACGGCGGTTGCTCTCGTCTGTGCTGATGGCACGCGGGCGGTTGTTGGTGGTCCCGACAGATCCCGAGTGGGAGAGCGACGACATGCGCTTCAGTTCCGAGAAAATGGCGGTCTTGTGCGCAAACAGGTCACGCACCAGCCGGTGGGAGTGCTTCTCCTCCAGAGTCAGGGATGACTGGGTGCGGGGTCGGATAATGCATGTTGCGAGAGATGCGGCCAGCGTCTGGACGTATTGGTCGTCTGCCGAAGTCAGGTCGATGAGCCGGGTGAAATGGTTCATGCAAGCGTCGAGGGTAGCGATGTTGGTAAGCCGAAGTTGCGATAAGGTCTGCTGCAGAACGCCAACACGAGCATCCTCTGTCGTATCTCCCGTAGGGGTGGTGTAGATTGTTCGTACGATCTCATACACGTGAGACGAGATCAGGGAATCTGAGCGAAAATCAGTATACAATTCAAAAAGTTGCGCCACCACAAAGACTTACCGGGAAGCTCGAGCAGGTACAGTTTCAGGACGTTCGCAACGGTGGGGACATCAAACTCGGCAATATCTTCTTGGGTGAAGGGCTTGCCGTTGTTGATCTTGTTGCGCAGCTTGTGGGTTTGACTCAACGGCACATCAATCAGCCATACGCCCCTCCTGGCCTCGTCGCCCTCGAGATCCGGGTAGTGATGATCCAGGTAGGTCAAGAGGGTGGTCACAATAATGGGCACGCGCTTCTTGTCAGCCCGCGCGCGGGCCTCGAGATCGACACCGAAGGTTTGCTCGTCCACCCTGTTGTAGTAGTTCTCGTACGTAACAACCTTGGGGGCAAAGCTACCCGTGCGGTAGTTCTCAAGCAGGTACCGCAGATCACCCATCGGCTGTACTGTTTCCTGGTAAAGCACCATGCGGTCTACCGTGGACTGGAGACTGGGGATAACGTTGCCAATCGTTCCTGAGAAGTCCAGAACGACCGTCTTGATGGCCTTGAGCCGGTCCAACTCGCATCGCTCGAGGAATTTGAGGTGCACAAAGATGGACTCTTCGAGATCGCAGCGCATCTCGTCCAGCTTCTGCACGCCGGCCTTGTACTTCTCGTCGGTCTCCCGGGCCTCGCGACGCAGCTTCTCGGCCGGGGTTTCGTTGGGGTGCGAGTTGCCGAGAACGTTCCATCCCTGAAGGTATTCGCTCATGGCACCCACCACAGGGGAAGACTCGCTGCCATCCTGGGACGTCGGCAGCGAGAAGGTTCGCGATACGGGCGTCTTCTTCTCCGGAACACCCGAGATCTGGAAGGCCAGGGGCCGCCATTGGTAGAACAGCCGCGAGCTGTTGGCGAATGTGCTGCCGACGTTGCCCACCAGTCGCAAGAATCCGTTAGATATCAAGTCTTGACCGATGCGCTCGGCGTAGCTGACGCTTGTGCAATCCATGTGCCGTTGCAGATACTCGACAATGTCGGAACCGGCCGAGGTGTTTTGGTAGGTTCCCAGGATGGGCACCTTGGTGTCGCCCATCTTGATCGTGTTGAGCATATGCTCGATGATCTTCTTGACCTGGTCCTTTTGATACACCTCGTCGCCAATCTCGAAGATCTCGTCCTCCTCGGCTTCCTTCTCTTCGTCCTTCTGCACCTTGATCTCGGGGATGTTTTGCTTAGGGCTGTTCTCGGCACCCTGGAAGGCCATCTTGTTCTCTTCCTCCAGGTCCTCCACCAGCCGGCACTTGTTGAAGTAGTTGCTGCGCAGCTTCTTGACTACCTCGGCCTGGCGGTCGTGGGCCTTGAGGCGCGACTGCAGCTCGTCCTGGGAGTCCTGGAGCCGCGTCTCGTGCGCGTCGCACCACCGCGAGAAGGGGTTCACGACCAGGTCCCGGATGCTCTGGGCGATCTTCTTGTGGTTTTTGGAGGCGTCCTCCATCTCGGTCCGTACGCCATCGTAGGCTTTCCGCACGCTGGCGCCGTCGTCCTTGGAGAAGCCGCCGGCGATCTTGTCGGCCGCAGGCGCAATGTCGCCCAATCGTATACCGTAGGCCTCCTCGGCTTCGGCTCGCATGCGGGCAATGGTCAGGACTTGACGGTCCTCCTCCACACCTTGCTGCAGCTTGCTGAACAAGACGCCCAGACCTGTCGGGAGGGGTTGGTGAGTAACAAAAAGCAGACGTTTGGGGCGATCGCAATGTGTGTTTATAGTTTCTTACCTGCAGCATAGTCTGGCGTCCAGAAGGAATCTGCGAAATTCGGCATGGTGGCGGTTTGTTTCGCGCGTCGCGGAAATCGAAGAAATCAAGGCCGACGAGGTAGATCAAAAGAATATTATGTTTCGGCGGTGTCGATGCATCACCCAGAAGAGGTCGGAAGGATATGGGTGTGGCCGCGGGTCGCTGGGTGGAAAGTCACAAAGAATTCAAGAAAGGGACCAGACTTGGGCTGGGCTAGTTGTGTGGTACAATCAAATGGATGCAACAATGACAGGCGATGTCGGGTTGGAGTGGTCTGGCAGTGGTAGTGGTGGTGGTGGTGCCCAAGAATGAGAGAGCGTGGGACGAAATTAGCCAGCTTGAACACAAAACAACAACCGACACTTCTAGAAACGAAGCTGTACAAAGCACAAAGCGGGAAAAATAAGGGCGTGACAACGTGAACGGCACGGGGAAATATTTTGATATAAACCCAGGCGGTTTCTATGGAGAGAGAGCGAGAGAGGCCCGGCCAAAATTAAACCATCTTGAGAATACGAGGCTGTGTTATGCGCTGCCTCTGGCCAGGGTCTCCATTTCTGCAATCAATTTTCCCAAGGTTCCCTCCTCCAATTCGACCACGCCCTGTTCTACCCCTTCTGTGCTGCAGTAGCTCGGGGCCGCCGCTAAATGTTGCGCAGGGTCAACGCAGGCTGAGCAGGAGCATACAGGGCCTGAGCTACAGTCCCTCGCCAACGGGAGCGCTCGTGATTGGCCGACCTGCCCTATTCTACTCTGTTCTACTGGATGACGCTGCAGAGGCGCGCCCCCTGCCTGTCCACTGTCGTAAGGCAGGTTTTTCCTCCTCGACGTACATATTTTCTGAAACTACGCATGCAGGTAATTCAGATTTCCATGACTAGAAATCGTTGTTGGGGACGAAAGAAGCACTTCTACCTATTCGTTCGTTGTTGTACATCCGTACTGTATGTACATTATGTACATAAGCAACAACATGGCCATTTACAGCGAGGGTGGATCATGTAGAACGGACCGACGGTGGCACAGTCTGTCTTTCCTCTTTCCTCTCTCTCCTTTGAGTCGTCCTGACTCCTGACAGACCGACTGACAAGACAATGATCGATCGGCCAGTCTCCTTATTTAGCAACTCGGATTATTAGGTTTAATAGAGAAGGATGGGTGGTCCATAGGGGGGTTTCCATCCTCTTGCCGATTCCATTGGCTTAGGCGCCGAGAGCCCTGAACTCAAAAAGTTTTCCCCAGAAGAGGGCGGCGTTTCATCTCATTTACTTGGCAGATCCCTGTGTTTTACTTTGCTGCGACTCCTGCATTGGAGCATCCACGGTACACCATTGCCGCTTAGGCGCTACTCCAGCCCCAAGCACCAAGGCAAACTCGCTGCAGTTTAAACACTGAAACCTGTTAAATGATTTGACAGCCAGCTAAATGAAGTGCATAGCATACATACAGACAGTGAGTACATCGACGGCGACGAGATGCTGTGGAGATGACGTAAGTAGACACTGCCGGCGGCCCGTGAACCAGTTACCAATGAATCTGGGTTGCACTGAATGAACGAGTCGATCCAATGCAACCCCAGTTCTTTGGCAATTGCAAGCGGCCGTCGCTAAGCAGCCCTGCCTGTCTGCAGTGCAGTATAGAGGATTTCTGTTTACTGCTGGAATCCGCATGCTAATCCTTCCCACCAGCCAGGTAAGATGATTTTTGTCATATGTCATTGAAATTTCATGTTGTTCATGCAGTCTGGCATTGGAAAAAGCAAAGTCATAGCGCAGTGGGAGCAGGCAGGGTTTGGGGTTGTTGTTGTTCAGTGTTCGGTAGGGAAATAGGCGGCCCCCGGTATTCTCGCTCAGGTGCCGACTCAGGGGCTTGGCAGGTACGCTACGCTGCCACAGGGCGAACCTGGCAAGCTCCCCTTTCTCTTAGTGAATGGAGCATTCGGTAGGTAGTCTTTGTAGCCTGGGTATTCGGATAAGGATGCTGGGAGCTGGGAACCTCTATAGGAGTGTGATTTGATGGCAGTCAGACTGTGAGATTATTATCTGTGGTCGTTTCTCATGCTGTACCTGCATAATGCATGGCGTTGTTGGTGGTTATCCTTACATCTTACCTGGCAAAAGATCTCTCAGATCCAGAGCGCTGGTACCTGTAGTATTATTAGAGTAAGCCAGCACCCAAAAATAGCTGGCCTTGCACAAACCGAGGCAAACGGGTTTTGCTAAGGGAAGGAAGGGGAATTAACGGGCTACCGGCGGAATGGCTGGGTAAACCGGCAACGGGGACAAATGGCGGAAATTGGTGGTACTACGGTGCCTCCACGGAGCAGTCCCAGGTGCGGAGCAGTTCTCCTACATAGATCATCGCCAGTTCGCGTCGCAGGCCTGCCAAGCTGCCTCCTCCATAATTGATTCAGCCGCCAAATGGCAATGGCTGTTTATGGATTTCCGAGTAGCCGTCTGCCGTCTCGCCGTCGAGGGCGACCCAGAATTCCCCAGGTCTGTCCCGCGAAATAGGATAAGAAGTACATAATGTGAGTAGTAAGCAGTTCGAGCCGTATCCAAGCTTACCACCGACCTGGCAATGGGCAACCTCCAGCGCCCTAGTCTCTGCGTCGTTCGGGATCTAGTGGGGTCAAGGTGACCCCTGCGGCGTCGTCGCAAGCTAACCTCACCTATCTGTGCCTGGTGCCTGGGTGATAAGCAACCTCTCGAGGCGCGGCTTACAAATGATGTACCCAACATCTGTATTTTAACAACAACAACTTGACCAATCTACTTCCATCAGTACTACCACCTGTCTAAACAAATTATAAGGGGCTCTGAATAGAGGCCTACGTAGTACACCCCCATGTATGAGAAACTCCCAAGCAAGGATGACGAGTCGGAGGCTCCGCCGCCCACGCGGCGTCCTCACTCCCGGGGCGTCGTAGCCTTCTTCATAATTCTGATATGCTTCGGCACGCTGCTACATCCCGTATCCCGCGCCTACCATCCGGCCTGCAAGGCGTACGGCCATGTGCGGCCCAAGACCATCGAGGACCGCGTCCGCAAGATCCTGACCAAGACGCCATTGATAGGTGCTGCTACCACTCTCCTTCTCTTCCTCCTTCCTGTCCTTCCTCTCTGTCGCGCATATCCCAAGCTTTATATAATCGATGTGACATATAACTCATCATGAACGATTGTCGATCGTGATGATGATGAAGATGAAGAAGAGTGCGCGTTTGTCTACATGGGACCCTGGCTAACCCATCCTGCAGACGGCCACGATGACTTCCCCTTGCTCGTCCGCTACATGTACGACAACCACATCTACAGCCCCAACTTCACCAAGCCCTTCAGCGCCACGGGCCTGCCGATGCACGTGGACCTCCCCCGCCTGCGCGCGGGCCTCAACGGCGGCGCCTTCTGGTCCGTCTACGCGCCCTGCCCGGCCAACGGCAGCGACTTCTCCGAGGCCAACTACCTGCCCATCGTGCAGTTCACGCTGCAGCAGATCGACATGATGACGCGGCTGACGGCGGCCTACCCGCACGACTTCTCGGCCCTGCCGGCCATCTCGTCGCGTTCGGCGCTGGCCGCCTTCCGCGAGGGCAAGCTCATCAGCCCCCTCGGCGTCGAGGGCCTGCACCAGATCGGCAACAGCGTCGCGACCCTGCGCCGCTACCACGCCCTCGGCGTCCGCTACGCCACCCTCACCCACAACTGCGGCAACGTCTTCGCCGACGCCGCCATCCGCGAGTACCCCGAGTTCGGCAAGGCGCCCCCCTTCCACGGCGGCGTCTCCCCGCTCGGCCGCGACCTCGTCAAGGAGATGAACCGCATCGGCATGCTGGTCGACCTGAGCCACGTGAGCGAGGACACCATGCGCGATGTCCTCGGCGGCCGACCCGAGAAGTGGGGAGGCAGCATCGCGCCCGTCATGTTCAGCCACTCGTCCGCCTATGCGCTGTGCCCCCACCCGCGCAACGTGCCCGACGACGTGCTCAAGCTGGTGAAGAAGACCAACTCCATCGTGATGGGTAAGTAGTCTCTTCTCATGTCCCGATATATGCTGTAAGTATGCATTTATCAATGCATTGATACTAACACCCCCTTAGTCAACTTCGCCCCCGAGTTCATCTCCTGCCTCGACGAAAACAACCCCAACGGCATCCCCACGCACTACCCGCCCAACTCGACCCTGGCCCAGGTCGCCAACCACGTGACCTACATCGGCGACCTGATCGGCTACGACCACGTCGGGCTCGGCAGCGACTTCGACGGCATCATGTCGACGCCCGAGGGCCTGCCCGACGTCTCCGCCTACCCGGACCTCATCGCCGAGCTGCTCCAGCGCGGCGTGTCCGACGCCGACGCCGCCAAGGTCGCCGGCGGCAACGTCCTGCGCGTCTGGGCCGACGCCGAGGCCGTCGCCGCCCAGATGCAGAAGGATAACGTCCAACCCATGGAGGACGACCTGCCGCGGCTCAAGTTCGCCTCCCAGGGCTGGATCAACGGCTTCGAGGCTTAAGCGGGAGAGAGAGGAGAACCCTTTGTTTGCTATGTACTTCAGCCAGACGCGACGGTTAGCCGTCAGGCTTTTATGCTGCCGGTGTTAGTAATTCACATGCAGAGCTCTGCTTGAGCCCGGGGTAGATGGGGTTTACTTTAGATTGTCGAGAGGACCGGTCTTCACCTGTAACAATATACCAGTTATGCACCTACTTTGCCAGAAGATCAAATCACCTCGCGTCCCAAAACCTATCAAGAGGTCCCATTTCGAAAAAATGCTCCGTGAATTTGCTGCCAGTGTCACATACTCATGATGCTCTATCTACATTAGTAAGTAGCCGACTTACTCTCGCCAACGCCCGGAACCAGGCGCTCAGGGAAGCAACACGTTCAGGCGCGGTGATATCGATCCCTACGGTCACACGGCACTGCATAACAATCACGGGCACAGAGCTCCAACGTAAATATAGCAAATAGAACGCTCGTATTAGTGACTCGATTGGGTCGGCAGTAAGGCGGACAACGACGGACTATCTCTGTGTGCCTCGTCCACCCGTATACCACCACCACCCATCATCCATATTCTATCGGTACCATCCCCTTTTTGGGGCGTAGCATATTCATACAGTACAAATTGGAGGGAAAAAAAGAAGAAGGGCTCCAAGGGGGAGAAAACAAATAAAAGCCAGCCGCCTAGACGCCGAACACCCCCATTTCTTTTGGTTCCTCGCAACAAAAAATAGCCCCCCTTTCCGCTCGTAAAGGATGCATCTCCTTAATGCAATAACACCATGGCCCAACTCTACCATGAAGTCAACGCTTCAAGCAAGGAAGCGTTTCAGAGGAAGATGCAGTCCACTAGCCTTCCGAATCCGAGTCATCTGCCAAACCCAGCAAGGTCTTATCCACGTCGTCGAGCTCTTCATCGTCATCATCGTCCTTGCCGCCATCGCCCTCCTCGGCGCCGCTAGCTAAGCCGAGAAGTTCCTTATCCATGTCGTCAAGATCGTCGGCGTCTTCCATGGTGACGTCGCCATTAGCAGTGCCATTCGCGCGCGACTTCCCCTTCTCGCCGAACTCCGCTCTCTCGCTTCCTTCGGCGTAGTCTCCGTTCATGTCCGGCGTGGAGCCATTGTGCGCGCGCTGCACCCTGAAGGGGCGCATGGCACCCCGGTTGGAGTACTCAGGAGCTTCCCATCGCTCAAGACGCCGTCCTGCGCGTCGGAAAGCCGAAACGTGGGACACGAACTCCTCACCAAAGTCATCCGGCTCCGATGTGAGCTGGCAAAGACCACCGAACCCCCGACCACGGTAGGGTATGGACTTGTCCATAGCATATCTGAATTCTTCCTCATCGCTATCAACAAAGGGATCCGCCATGGTATCCAGACGGTGTATTGCGCGAATGATGGCACCCTCCTGCCGCCGCGATTTGCGAGCCTTATGCTGGGCTTTCCGTAGTCCTCGGTCTAGGATGTACTCGACACGCTTGTTCCGATTGTGCTCCACGGCAAGCTGATGGGCAGTAGGCGGCCGGGGCTTGCGTGGCACTACACCATCGAGTGCTCCAGATCCAGGCCCGGCCGGCGAGGAAGCTTCGAAAATCTGGTACTTAAGAGATCCCGTTCCTCGCCTGCTGGCACCGGCCAGACGAGCGAGGGCCCTGGGAGGCGGAGTCGATCTCGTACTATCGAGGTCGGACTCGTGCTTCGAGGGTCTGATTCTTGGCAGGATTGCGGCAGAAGTCCCATCATCGCCAAGCAGCTTGCCTCTCGCTACAGCACGTTTGCTTGGCTGGTGGTCTTGGGCATACTGAGCATCGGCGGCAATGATCTTGGCTCGATGGGCTTGCTTCTCGCGGCCAAAATCGATTTCTGTTTGAGGGTCAATGTTCTCCAAATCCTCGACTTCCGGTGCCATGGGGACCAGCTTAGGGACCCCTTGATTTGACAGATCCGAGTCGTAAATCACACCAGCGCCAAAAGGGTTCTCGTCACATCCTTCTTCCGTGAAATCTGATTCCAGGTAGAACCACATCAGCCACAGGAAAGCGTTGGCACGAGAGGCACTGGTGAAGTTGGTCTTCATAATTAAGTCGTGGAACTCGCCGTCGCTCGGGAAGTGCAGCTCGGCAATGTGTGTTGCCTGTTGGCAGATGAGGAATATCAAGTTGACCGGGTTTGTTCGCGGAAGATCAAGATCCTTGAAGTCATTGAGACCATGGGGCTCGGGCCTGTCTTCGGCGGCACCCTTGAGGATGGACTTCAGCCGAGGAGCGTCCTGCAACTGCTTGTAGGCAGTGGCGTCCTGGTAGGCCTGGAGAGAGGGGATGGCATGGTATGTGCGAAGCTGGGCTCGCATCTCGGGAAAGACTAGTAGTAGACAAGAGGTCAGTACGATGACGATGCAAGCAATAAATTCAGAGAAGGGGACTGGAACGGTGACGTACAGTTCAAGGTGGTATTCATACGACCGACATTGACCAACAGGCAGACCATAGCCATGCTCTTCGCGGCCTCCCGATCACTAAGCAGTTTGTCGCGAAGGACCTTGCTGGTCTTGCTGCTCCTAGCCATGGTGTCAATGTACAAGTCGGCAAAGGTCTGCTTCTCCGTCTGGGTCAGGTCGTAGCTGTTGGTGAAGACCTTGCGCTCGTTGTCGAAGACGGCGCGGAGGAAGTCGTATTGGATGTCTTTGCGCCACAGAGGCTCGCCATCCTCCTTCTTGAGGTGTCGAATCTTGCCGATGGTCTGCAAGCCCGCATCGCGAGCGGCGCCGGCGGCATTGGACTGGGACTTGCGCGACCGGGCCGCCTTGGTGGGACGGGCCATGGTGTCGGCGATGCTGGTGTCGGCTACGCCGGTGTTGTCGTTGTCGCTGTCGTACCGGGGTTTGGAGGAGCGGTAGCGACCAGGACTGCTCGCCCGAGAGGAGGCGGGGCTTTGGTCGCCATTATCTTCGCTGGCGTCCATGGCGAGTGAATATTGGGGGCAAAAATGTTTGCGTGTCGGCTTGGGGTTTGCATTCACTGGAATGCAGCCAGCGTGTGGAGCTAGACTCAGCTCGAGTGACGGAATGGGACGATGTATGAATTCCAATACGAGGCCGCTATCGTGGGATGTGTGGTTGGTTCTTTTTTAGTGACGTGACATTGCGATGAATTGAAGAGAATGGGCGATGGTTGAGAAAAAACAAGAAACAAGGAAATAAGATGATCGAGATGGATGGGTGGGAAAATTGCACCCTCTCCCCAATGCGTTGGTGGGAAGTTTGATGCTTATGTATTATTAGTCTCAGGCTGGCTCTCTCAGCACATCACGAAGCCGACCTCCGAACGCCCTGAACGCGCGCGCTGGGGGAGCACTGGAGAGCAGCCAGCAGCAGCAGCTTCAATTGTTCTGGGTTAGGTAGGTACTGTACCAGTGAAGATGTACCTGGGTCTGGACCAACTCTACACGACACGCTCGATGGAGCTTGAGCCACAGCCAGCTCCCAATCGATATGTTTGTGTGGCACAGGTCGACTTGTGGCGTGCAATGAATGTCACGGAGATAAGTTGGAACCCCGTCACAACACGCAAACTCAGGATTTGTCTTGGTGTGAGTTAGCAGCAGGTAGTCTTCATCGCCTTGGAACCATATCCGATTCATTGTTGTTGTATTACATATTAATACACATCTATTTTGGCCTGCAATTCCCCTTTTCTGCCTTCGAGGATCAGTACGCGGCATCCAACACTACTAGCAAAACAGATTACGGGAGAGTGTGCATCGTACCCTCTTCGGTCGGCATATGCTTAGCTACGACGCACAATCTGCTGTTGCCGGATTGGAGCAACTTGAGAGTACCTTAGCGATCTTGACACGCATGACCTGTTCGCGGTACCAGGGCGGGTATGAACCATCGTGAGGTAGAGTTGAACCATATCCTTGGACTCTGAAAAATTAAGACTATAATAATCCTACCTACCAAGAAAACTTGGAATTAGGTAGTCAGGTAATACAGTAGAGTTCAAGGAAAACGAAGCCCCCACTGCGTTAAGGAAACGGCTCACCAAAGCACT
The DNA here is from genome assembly GCA_006503535.1 of Arthrinium phaeospermum. Classification (NCBI taxonomy): domain Eukaryota; kingdom Fungi; phylum Ascomycota; class Sordariomycetes; order Amphisphaeriales; family Apiosporaceae; genus Arthrinium; species Arthrinium phaeospermum. The sequence continues at coordinate 4,047,212 of QYRS01000001.1, read as the reverse complement.
AACAGCCGTGCTGCCGGCGCCCTGCCCGGGGCACAGGTCCGAGATAAGGGTCTGATGAACCGCAATAACCCCATTGCTACTAGCCGCGATCAGGAATTGCAGCAACAAAGGCACCGCGAGACACCCGGGCCGCTCCGCCAACTGCCACGGCACCCACTCGGCGTCCATGGCAATGCCGTACAGCGCTAGCGAGCCGACGAAGACGGCCGTGACCTGGGGAGTGGAATGGAGACGGGCGGGCTCGAGGGGGAAGTCCGCGGGCAGGTTCTTGAACGGCGACATCTCACGATCCCGCGGCCGGTCACGCGCGGCGTTGTAGGCTTGCGGCTCTAGGGCTGGGGTCGCGCGTGTACTCGGGCTCCTTGGACCGGCGTAGCCAGGGCTGCTATACGCTAATGAGCCGGAGGGAACCGTTGCCCGGCAATGGTTCGTAAGGTTTCTGGCAAATGAAGGGCCACGGCGACCAAAAGAACCGCGGTACCGATCAGCAAGAATATGAAGATCGATCGGAACCCAAGCTTCTGTGCTAAAGCACCACCAAGGAGCGCGATAAGGAAGTTGCGGATTGGCGCTCTTGTTGTTAGTATCGCCTTCTTCGAGGATGGAGGCGCGGGTGTTGGGAGGTGTTGCTCACTGGCCAGATAAGAACTGGTGAATGTACCACGCTCTGAAGGTGGTGATTTGCCTTGAATCAGACCACTGCCTAGGTAAGAACTATTTTCAGCAAATACGTCACTGCAACATACTTTTGGTCTTCCACTTGATCGTAATTCACTTACCGAGGATCAGCGTGGGGAAGCTGCCGCCGGGCTGGACGCCGCGGTAGAGCAGCAGCACGGCGAAGTCAGGACATTAGCTGAGGGCGACGTTGACGACCAGGTACAAGACCAGGGCAATGAGGCAGACCGGCCGGCGACCGATGGCGTCCGCAAAGGCGTCCGCAAAGGCGTCCCAGAAGACCGAGGCAAACCCCTGGACTATCAGAAAGGATGTGACTGTCAGTTCCAGTATATTCATACTGATGTTTAAGTCCTGGAAAAGGCAAGGTGAGTTCTGTCAGCACAATCCGCCAACCCCCTTTTCGAGCGGAATTCGGAGGAAGGAGCCTTACCCGTGCGATTTCATCCTGGGCCGGAAAGGACCTAAGAGATTGGGGGATAAGCCGGCGAATAAGGCCACCACCCCAGTGGACACGATAATCAGCCATTTCTGGCGGCAGCCGCAGATGTGGTAGGGCTCTTCCGGCTGTGCTGGTTTCCCCGCGCTTACCTCTTTCGTCTCAACGACGCGGGGAGCCTCCTTCTTCGACCATGACAGATCCCTTGTCCCGTATCCTGTCGGGCTCCCTAACGAGAGGGACAGCCAACTGGCCCCCACCGGGTGCCGCCTCTCGTAGAAGTCCCGCCATGAGCCCATTCCCCTCGACGAGGCGGGAGCCGGCCTGGCCTGCGATGCTGACCGCGGACTCTCAAGCCCGACGACGTGCAACCTGGGCGAGACCAGGTCGTCGCCGGACGGATGGGAAACGGCCAAGGTCCACAATCGAATGTCGGCCACACTGTAAAACAGGCCATCGTCTGTGGTCCCTGGCCATCCAGGCGTGTGGCGGAGGGGCGGACGTTCGTCTGACGTTGTCGATTTGTGGACGGCGGAGGGGAGGAGCCTAGGTATCGATACGTGGGGCGGCTCTGGGACGCGGTAGGCACACATATCATATACTGTCTGCGTGGAAGGTGCCCGACTGGGAAAGGCCAACACCAATTTTCCGAGACGGACGGGTTAGAAAGTGGCATCTAAGGTTTGCGTCACGGTCCGCAGCGGTGATCTGGTTTTCCAAGCCCTTGGCACCAAGTCCAGCGGAAGGACGAAAGGGAGCCATGGCAGACAACTATATGCTGTGCCGCCTGAATATTCGTCCAGACTGCGATTAGATCAGAGAAATGCGTCCGAATGCGCCCGAAACCCCGGGTCCGGGGGGGTTGACTCGGGGTGGGGGACCCGGGGGATTCCGCATCACGGCTGGGCAGACACAAGGGAGTCGCCACTTGACACGGCCTGGAGGTATGCACACTGACATTTGAGATCTGGGGTTGGTTTGTCGTTTGCGCACGGGGCCGAGTAGGGACGTCGAGAGGCCCACCGCGAGTATACATTCGCCTTGGCCGCATCCCGGGGTTTCACGAAGGCCCTTGGCCCCTCAGATCTGCAACTGGGACTATACCCAGCGGCGGAGAACCCAAAATATCAATTGAAACCCTTTCAAATGTCTCATGTCCATGCCGGGGGTAGGGCAAGCAGAACGAAGGGAGACTTGAAAAAATCTTTAAAAGACGAGTCGTGGGTCCAGCTGCCATGACTTGGCCATTAACCACCATCGAAAGTCCTCGACCCCGATCTGTTGAAACCCGTCAGTCAGCCGTACTTTTTGCAAGACCACATCAACACACGGACCAGACCTGGGGAACAGATGACTGCTCTTTACTATGATGCGACAACTCTGCTGTCGGCGTACATGCCCGGGAAGTCGACGGCCAGCACCACTCAATACACGACGAGCGACGGCACGCCACTCCCCAGCGACGTCACCACCGTACCGAACAATACCACAACCCAGTACATCACCACGACGACGACAGCGACATCGATATCGACGGTCTCGAATGGGAGCGCCCAATCCTCCGCCGCGACCTCCACCGCTTCCAGCACAGAAAGGGAGGCCGGCGGCGCAGAAGACACGGCCCCTAGGCCAGCACCCCCGCAGAGGCCACTGTCTCACTCGGCCAACCCAGCCGTGATTGGCGGAATCACGGGAACCTTTGGTAGGCCTCACCATCATCACCATCACCATCCAGTCTTCTCCCCGCCAGCCACAGCTATCCGGCCAGCCAGGCTAACCTACGAATGCGATGCTTCTAGCGGGTCTGGCAGTCATGGGCATCATCATATTCATCACGCTGCGGAAGAGAAAGCGGAGGACAAGGGTCTACGACGACTGCATCCGCACTCGTATGTACGAGAGGCCGGCGTACGAGCCGACATTCTAGGTCCCGCCGCCGCCGCGCCAATGGAAGGAAGAAGAAATAAATACAATACTGCACCTTAATCATGTACAAGCAAGCAAGCAAGCGAGAACTGCATTACTTTGTTATTACGGGTTAGAAAACGAGAACCTTTTACACTTTATTACTACTATACTAGGTACGATATGAGATTAGACAACAGAACTCATTTATCGACAGCAAACATCTTGAGATGCTATCTGTGTATCTATCCATGACGTGAGATGCCTTTCGATCCTACTTGATACGCAATGACGACGTAAGTCTAGTCGACACAGTATCTGCCACTGACAAAGTCCATCTAACTCTTGTCGATACATCACTCTCCGTGGGATCCCGCCTTATCACCGATGACGATGATTACGTACCGATAGTATCTCCGAACCGCCTCGTTTCTGGAAATGTCACGAATGGCCTCATTTTCGCCGCGGAAATCCGTGCATCGGCACCCGTCTAGACCGTTTTCCTCTCTTTTCCCAGAAAATCGCCCCATGTCGGGAGAAGTAGGAGGGAGACCTCCCGACCTGCGACGTGTCAGCTCTCTCGCGGAGAGGAGAATCAAAAAGCTTATTGCAGTACCATCTGCCAATGCGTAGGGAAGTATGTGATATATATTTCTTGGACGGGTGCTTGGCCAGGACCAAAGAGTTCGGACGGGGAGGGGGGAAGGTATTGGAAATTAAGGAGACGGAATCAGAATGCTCGGGGAATGCTATAGAGGTCCTCGAGGGCGGATCCCTGCCGCCAAACCCGTCTTCGAAACCCCGGGACGAGCTTAATCTGACACCTGTTCTGGCCGGGAACAAACTTCGCCATCAGACACCATCGCCGACTTGGCTCTACGATATTTGGCAACAATACGCTTGTGGTGCCCGATGCAGACAGGCACATGGTAGGAAAATGTAACAGTCTGGCTAGGATTTGGGGATACTACATATATCTTATAGATGGTCTCGACTGAAGACGACTCAAGAAACTGTTTGGAGATTCCCAAAACCAAAAACATTGCAACAGCAGGTCGACAACGACTCGCAACCAAGATACTCTGCATCGACCACTGTCAGACCGATGACTCGACCACGGTGAATCGATACACTTATACTGCCCATTCATTCATACACATCACGCAGGTCACCATGAGTTCTAAAAGACAAGCAGTTGTATGAAGCAACGTTCTTTTTTTTATTTGGGAGTTCTCAGTCCATTCATGATGGAGCCTTTCCTTTCCACCACCACGACTAAAAAACCGGAAGGGCTGAAGAACGTCTCAGACGACATTTGCGAGGCCACACTGCCGTCCATTTGGCAGTATCGTTGCCAGGGCAGATTGATCTCTAGCCTGTTCCATATGCTGCTGTATCGAAGGAGCAGGATCCCTAAATGCTGACTGACCTGCCTAATCGCCCCGAGATTCTTCAATAAGTGACAAAGAATCTAGGGAGAGGTCTGAATCCACATGCCCTGCTCACCGAGACGCCGTTTTTTTGTTGTTCATGAATCCATTATTCTCGACCTCGGTCGAAATTACCATTTCTATCATCATGAGCCCTCTAGAGGTTCCCTCGCCGTGGCGTGTGCTCGCATTGTCGAGCCCGCCTAGCAAAGAACCGAGAAATCCACTTTTGTCTATGAATATGCCATCGCACAGAATCAACTGCCAAGCAGCAGAGCATAAATCCCCTTCTATGTGAGAATGCCAAGGACGATTTCCATTCTCGTAAAGTCCTCCTCTACGAAGGTGAAAGCAGGTCGCAAATGCGTCGATTGGACCGGGTGTCCAGGATCATCTGCCCTCAGATGTCCCTAGACCGACCCAGTCTCGGTGGTGAAGGCACGTATTTGACCTTCCAAAGTCTTTCTGATGCAGCTGCTCGCAAGTCGCCCGCTGAGGGGACTTCTATGGGTATCATAAATTGCGTATGCAGCCGTAAAAAGACAAATGCCGTATCATGTGCCAGAGTCCTATGTCATGGGACTCTACCCTGCCAGTCCTCAACGGAGGCTGAATATCAAGTCCGCCGGGAGAAGGATTTATGCCTCGCAAAATTTGGTGAAGAAAATGCCAATGGTGAAGCGTCAACGCAAAACAAGTGTAAAACATGAGAAAGTGTATGTGTCGCGAAAAGAAATTCAGGGCGTCCAATCCTGTTGCGACAGAAAATCCCCATTGCAAGTCGCGGGGATCTGAAAAGGACGTCAGGTCGGTGTTTGTTTACCACCAAGAGGCCTGGCCAGGTCCGCTGGGGTTGCCGTAGCCACCGCCGCCACCGTAGCCGCCGCCGCCGCCTCCGTAGGCACCACCGCCACCACCGTAGCCGCCGCTGGGGGGACCGCCGAAGCCGCCGCCACCACCGCCGCCGAAGTTGCCTCCTTGGGGTGGGCCACCGAAGCCGCCGCCGAAGCCGCCGCCGCCGTTGTTGAACTTGCGGAAATCGCTGTTGCCACCACGGCCACGACCACCACCGCCTCCACGACCACGGCCACGACCGCCGCCTCCGAAGGAACTCTCGCGAGCAATGGTCTCGAGGAAGGAAGGAACCTCCTGGTTGGCCTCCTTCAACAGTTCGAGAAGTTCTCGCACGACACCGCGGTTGCCGCGGTTGAAGAAAGCAGTTGAGTGACCAGTGTTACCAGCACGACCAGTACGACCGATTCGGTGAACGTAGTCGTCAATGTCGGTGGGAAGATCGTAGTTGACGACGTGGGTGACGTTGGGAATATCGAGACCACGAGCCGCAACAGCAGTGGCAACAAGGATGGGGCATCGTGCATTGCGGAACATCTCCAGGGCCCGCTCACGCTCGCGTTGGGTGCGGTCACCGTGAATGGATGTGGCAGGGAAGTTTTGGTTGATGAGGAAGTCGGACAGAGAGTCGGCCATGCGCTTCGTCTCGACGAAGATCAAGGTCAAGCCAGCACCGTGGGTGTGGAGAATGTCGAGAAGAACAGAGCGCTTGTCAATGTCTTCGACGTACTCGACCTTCTGTGTGATGTTCTCGGAGGTGGAACCAACGCGACCAACGGACAGGAAGATGTAGTCCTTCAAGAAGTCGCGAGCGAGCATCTGGATGTCGCGGGGGAAGGTGGCCGAGAACATGAGGGTCTGGCGGTCATTGACGCCGGGCATATCCTCACCCTCAACGATACGACGGATCTGGGGCTCGAAACCCATGTCCAACATGCGATCAGCCTCATCCAGGACCAGGTACTTGATGTTAACAAGCGAGATACGACCGCGCTCGATGAGATCGACGAGACGACCAGGGGTGGCGACCAAAAGATCGCAGCCACGCTCGATTTGGCGGAGTTGGGAGCCGATGTCAGCACCACCGTAGACGACACATGGTCGAACCCAAGATCGGTAGGCGAACTTGCGAGATTCCTCGTAGATTTGCGAGACCAACTCGCGAGTGGGCGCAAGGATCAGGGATGTGGGGTAAGCCTTGCGCTGGCGTCCGAAGCCGCCACCAGCAGCGGGAGTAGCTGAGGGACCGGTCTGGAATGCCTGCGACAGGATGGGGAAAAGGAAACCACCGGTCTTTCCGGAACCAGTCTGGGCGCAAGCCATCAGATCTCTGCCTCCCATCACAATAGGGATGGAGTACTTCTGGACAGGGGTGGGGACGTTGTAGCGGGCAAGGCTGATGTTGGAGATCAAGTGGTCATCCAGAGGGGGGTTTGTGAATGTAGTGACAGCCTCGGGGACATCGTGACCGGAAGCCTCGACGGGGATGTCGTCGTACTTCTCGAAGTTGATACCGGTGTGCTGCTTAGAAGGGTCCTCGGGAGTACCGAAGAGCTCCCGCTCGACACGAGGGTTGACAGGGCCAGGAACGTGCTTTCCGTCGCGCCACTGACCATCGCCAGAGCCGCGAGCGTAACCACCGCCGCCGCCGCCTGCATTGGGGTTGCCGTAGCCGTTACGGTCGAAGCCGCCACCACCACCACCGCGGCCGTAGCCTCGCTGTTGAGGAGCGTGGTGCTGAGGGGGAGGGAAGTCATTGGGGCCGGGGCCGCCAGGGAGAGGGTTAGCACCGGCCCAGCCAGGAGCAGGACGGGCATCGAAGCTCTGGTTACTGTTGAGGCGAGCAATGTTAGCGAGGGCTCTTGAGTTCGCCATGGGTACAGCAGGCAGATAAAAAATCCGCAGAAAAAAAAAGAAAAACCACAAAACAGGTGGGAAGCGACATAGCGAAAATCTCAAATGGAATGTTGACTTACCCTGCCCAAGCGCTGTTGTTCAGGCCGCCATTCATGGCAGGACCGGGAGGGGGGCCAGCCGGGGGACCACCACCACCACCGCCCATCTTACCGCGCATGTGGGGTGGGATGTAAGAGCGAGGACCGTTCTGTTGCTCGCCGAGGCTCAAGCCGCCCATGTTGATCTGATCAGCCATGTTGGGTGTCGGAGGTACGAATAAAATCGTGGGGATTGATGTCGTTGGTTGACAAGTGTTTCTCGTGTCCAGCCGATTACGTTATCTCTGATGGAAAGAACGAGAGGGTGGGATGAAAAACAATGTTGCACTTCTCGACCGAAGGGGCGATGAGAAGACAAAAAAAGATCGTGAATGTGATGTGTATGAGGAAAAGCCTGGGGTCGCTCTTCTCAGTCGGGGAAAAAATGATTATGTAGAATGTGTGAAAAGCCTGTCTACTGGGGAAGGCTGCCGGTAATCACACGTCTATTGATGCAAAAGTCTTCAAGCTCCTTCGAAAAGAAAACGAAATCTTTTTCAAAGGAAAGAGAAAACAACGATGACCAAACGCAGACTGCAAGTGTGTTATGTGAGAATCTTCTTCTCTCTCTCGTCCTGGTGGGAAGAGGGAAAAAGGAAAAAAAAAGAGGTTGATAGAGGGTGGTTGTGGGATGGGAAGAATGGGTCAGGCAGGGGAGGTTTTGGGAGGTTTTAGTTGAATGGGGAGTGGGTGGGTGGCCTGGGAGAAAAAATTTGGTCTGGAGGTCCCATGGAAGCTGCATGTACCAGCGTTTGTTAAGTACAACATCTACCAAGTCTGCATGTACACATGTTGCCAACCAACCAACGGCCTGGCCTAACATTCACTTTCAGCCTGGCTAGGTGGCTAGGGACGTCTAGGAGAAAGAGAGAAAAAAATGTTCTAGTGCTTGCTATGTCCGTTGCTTGCTTGCACTCCCGCTACTATCTGACATACATGACATGACTCCTTGCATCCACTGAGGCTGCTGGATTGGTTTAGGTGAGGTATGTGGTTTGCGTTGCCAGAAACATCAGAGGCCGCTCTATCAGAGCCCAGCATGATGTACTTGAATAAGGTACCTGCCCCTACCAAGTACAACATAGAGGCGACTGCATTGCGTTGTTGGTCACCCCTCTGCCATCCACCTGGCATCCGTTGAAAGTGCACCCTTATGATATCAGGATACTACTGCATACGACTATGTCCATACCAGTACATATAGTCTTCTCTTCCTACCTGGTAAGCCCATCTGGCACTGTTACACATCTCAGTACCGACCTCTATACACTGTATCTGCATCCGTAGATGCTGTTAGAGCAAATTTTTGGTCAACACCGGCTTTCTGCTTACAGCCCAGGTCTGTACATGCAGTCGTTATTGCCTACAAGCAGGCAGGCCGCTGATTGCTGGCTGCTGGTTTCTGGTGGAGCACCGCATGTGTACATGCAGTTCAACCATCCTCCCGAAAGTCTGGAGTAGTTGGGTGGCAGAATGGGCAAATTTTTTTCTTCTCGAGTCGCTCAATGTAGTCGGGTGGCAACAACAACCTACCTACAGTAGGAGCTGATGGTCGTATTGCGTAGGTACATCTGACACCCAGACAGCAGCTGCAAAATAGGCTTAACTAAGTACATACATACCCCTTCCCCAGAGTTTCAGGACCAATTCCACTCTCAACACGCACTTCCGCAGGGTGCAGGGAAACCTGAGTAATGTCTGGACTCGGATGCCTTAACAGCACTAATATGGGTATCTAGATGACGGCCCAGGTAAGTGATTTTGACCTCGATTTCACGGTTTTCTGTAGTGCAGTTTTATTGCAGCACTCAGGTAAGGTCCCGTCGGGTGTCAGCCATCATCAATCTGTACTGGCTGGAGGTCGACACCCTGGTCTGTTTGCTGGGGCGGCCGGCTTGTAGTCTCAGCTACTTCTAGTGTCAGAGACCCTTGACTCCGTCATCTGTTGACGCACAGCGGGCCCTCTATCGCCACTTCGCCAGCTCACCTCAACCCTTCGAGGGGACGCGGCCACGCCTTTCCGGACTCTCCCCCGAGCGGGCACAGTCGCAGTTTCGACCAGAAACGAACGCCGGATGCCGGAATTCTCTAGAACCCCTACATACACGAAGCACGAGCACTTACGATGTCTGGAAAAGACCAGCTGCAGTCAAAGACTTCTGCAAAGACTACGTGAACTGAACCTGTCTCCCTGTACCCCCACCTGTCTAGCGGGCGTAGGCTTGGGAGATCCTACAGTATCCTTCAAGATAAAAATGCACCACATCTAGGCGAATTTTCTAGAAAGCCTTGGGGAGGCTAAATGTAGCAGTCTTTTTCGCTTAAGGAAACCAGACAGTGGTTTAATCAGCTGCGGCACGAAGGAGGATCTGGGGTGTGCGTCTTATGTCAAAGGGCACGAGGCGACCTACTACTTACTTCCAGTTCTGCTTCTTCGCTCCATACAGAAAGGTGACGTTTGCTACGACAATATTCACCGCCTGCCAAATCACAAACGAAGAACGTAGGTAGCCATCCATCAACATTACTACTATATCACTCCAGAGACTGCTAGCGAGGTTGACAGGGTCCTAGAGGGTACACCGCTCGCTCTGGCCGGTTTGGATCCCCCATGCCCACCCGCCGATAAGAGCTGGACAGCCACTTTTGCCGAGTCAAGTGTTGGTCTCTACTATGCTGGGCCCATCTAGACCAAACCCAAATAACTACACCTGAATAGTTTGGTATCGAGACACAAAGAATGCGCACTGAAAAGACCAACTGCAGACAACTTCGCTTAGTATACTTTAGGTAAGCATGATGCTAACACAGATTGGAACCACTATGTAGTAGTTTCTGTGGTAATTCCTCTAGCAAATACCGTGACAGGTTCCATATGTAACACATCAAGACTGGCGACACTGTCTGACTGTTGCGGCATGCCTATGGAATTCCCATCTTTGGATTAGTGCAAGTTCGAATATCGGGAAGGATGCAGAGCATATCAACATGGCCATGATTGTTGGGTAAACATCGTGGATTAGCAGTCATGGGTGCTTTCGCATACGGGTGTAAACCCGCCCTAGTACTTCTAGATAGTGTACACAGTCATTTGGCCTTGGCCTCCCTTTGCGCTTTATCATCCATTGCCAGGCAACACACCAAGAGAGGTCTGCGCTCAAGCACTATGAACAACCTTGTCATCGTTGAACTCGATGTCCACTATGCCGTTCTTCGTCATCGCCTTGACCGTCATACCCTTGAAGTCAATCGGCATGCGTCGCTTCAGCTCGTCCGTGCACTTCTCCAGCAGCTTGATGCCCTCTCCCAGGCTGATATCGGGATGGTGGTGCTTGTCAAGGATAGAGAGACAGTAGTATTGGGCGTAGCCGTGGGCGGCGTAGGGAACGGGCGCTAACGAAGCAAGGTAGTCGAGCCAGAACAGCTTGGGCTTGTGGGTGATGGGGTCAACGCCTCCCAACAGAAGGTTGACGTTGTAGGGTTTTCGTGAGCGCAGACTCGAAGCCAGCTCGCCGCGGACGTAGTGTGCCAGCGCTGTTGGTGACAGCTCGGTCTCGTTCCGCATCGAGTACAGCTGGGCATTCGCTTGGATGTATTCCGTGAATTGAACTGCAGATCACCCTGTCAGTAAGATATAATAACAAGTTTCCGGAAGCTCCAGCTCTCGCTCCCAAAGCACCGAGAGGACGGTCCATGCCTGCCCTCGCCAGGAACCATGTACGTACTTGTGTCTCCCGCTTCTCCAGAGAATGCTATCAACGTGGACTTGTTCAGCGCTCTTGTCTTGTCATCGGCGGCCTTGATGATGGTAGGTCCTCGCATCTGAGCTTTAGAAGCTGCAATCAAGGTGAAGTCCTTGCCCGTAATTCCCAGGAGCACCTCCCTGCGAGATAGATGGCTGGTTAGCTTGCTGCCCGCTGCATCTCCAGATATGCTTCGGGTTAGACGACCTACATGATGGGCAAGTGTGCAAGGTTGTTACTGGTGGTAGGAACTTGTAGTACGAGAGGCCTTGCTCTAGTTTGGTGATGCTGTACGGTTGGAGGCTCTCGGGTCTTTGGACGTCAACTGGATAAGGTCTTCTGGCTGTCGCAAGGCCGATGATGGATGCAATCACACACAGACGCGCAGTCAAGCTACAGCCTGGTTCCGTTAGCTTGAGGCCGACCCACCCTGACCTTAACACCTTGCTTGTGCTTGCCTGGCTGCTGGGGTAAACCTGAGCCTTTGATTCAGCCGCAATTGGGTTCCAGACACTCGGAGGGTCGGGGATTGAGCCACATAGGCGGGGATGTCGATAAGACGATAAGCCGGATCTAGCCACACTAGCATGCGCTCCACTTTAACTTTTTTTGCGATATGATACTGGGTCTGAAGGGCGAACTTTTTGGGAGGCAGCATCTCGGTCTTGCTGCGTATTGCTCGAGAATCAGGACAGCAGCCGCGACAATTCGCCAAAATGTCCTCCTTCTTCACGATACCAGGCGCCCAGAACAAGCGGAAGCGGGCTCCCACCACAGAAAATCCTAAAAAGAGACCTTATGGCTCCTCTGCCAAAGGCCCCGGAAAAGTGACGAAACCTGCCGCGCCCTCCAAGCGCCCAGAACGGGACGACGAGTCGATATCCGGAAGCTCTGACAGCGAAGATGGAGGCTTTGACGAACCCGAAGATGACGGAGAAGGAGAAGGTTCCGATTCGGAAAACGAAGGAGAGACTGCCGCCGAGAAGCGATTGAGGCTCGCAACTCGTTACCTTGAAAACGTCAAGGAGCAAGTCCAAGAAGTGGGCTTCAATGCCGAAGACGTGGACCGAGAAATCCTCCTCGAACGCAGACTGCGAGAAGACGTCGCCGAAGCCAAGGGCAAAGTTTATCGTACCATCGCCGGCGAATTGGCCCCCGAGAAGGCTTCCCACACTTTGTTCCGCGGCAACACGCTGGCTACGACATCAGTTGCAACATGCGCCCCTTTCGCATACACAGTACACAAAGATCGAACCCTCGTCAAGTGGAGGCTACAGGATCTTCCCGCCAATCAATTTCCGCAAACGACCAAGAAGAAGCCGAAGAAGCAAGCTCCCCCACGCAGGCAGCCTGACAAGGTGCTCTCGCGACAGGGCGACCGGACCAAAGCTGCTAAAAATAAGAACTACCAAGGGCACACTGGCGAGATTCTGTGTGTTGCTGCGTCGGAAGACGGACAATATGTTGTAACGGGAGGTAGCGATCGACGTTTGATCATACACGATGCCAAGACCCTCAAACCGCTTCGAGTATTCACACACCACCGAGACGCTGTGACTGGGCTGGCGTTCCGACGCGGAACCAATCAGCTTTATACTGCTTCCAAGGACAGAACGGTGAAAGTTTGGAGCTTGGAGGATGGGCCCCCTTTTGCCTATGTTGTAAGTGGAACTTGTTCGGCCGTACATCGCACTCGAGCTCAGAGTACTAATACTTGGATCTGTAGGAAACGTTATATGGACACGCAGACGAAGTCGTGGACATCGCGGCCCTATCTCAGGAACGATGTGTTACTGTCGGCGCCCGCGACCGCACAGCGCGATTGTGGAAGGTCGTAGAGGAGTCCCAGCTGGTTTTCCGCGGCGGCGGCAGCGAGAAAAAGACTAAGGGCGATCACATGAACCCCAAGTCGTTAGCACTTGAGAACACCATGGACCGCGTTGCCATGCTAGACGACGAACTGTTCGTCACAGGCTCTCAAAACGGCTCAATATCCCTGTGGAGCATCAGCAAGAAGAAACCATTATTCATCCTGCCCCATGCTCACGGCTTTGAGCCGCCTCTCAAACCTGAAGAAGCATCTGCGGAAAAGATACCCGATCTCAAACAGGTCTCCCCCGAACAGCCTAGATGGATCACCGCGCTTCGTACACTCCCCTACTCAGACATCATTCTCTCCGGCAGCTGGGATGGCTGTGTTCGACTGTGGCGTTTAAGCGAGGACAAGAGGTCAATCGAGCCTGTGGGAGTACTTGGACAGCCTTCCGAAGTCGAATCAGAAGATGGAGAAATGAAGGTCAACGGCACCTACTCGGACGGGAGCGAGCCCTGGTTTGTGAAGGGCGTGGTGAACGACATCTCCCTATTCGAACGCGGCCACCGCGGCGAGGACGGACTGTGTGTTGTGGCGGCCGTCGGCAAGGAGCACCGCCTGGGCCGGTGGAAGACGGTCCAGGGTGGCAAGAACGGGGCCGTCGTGTTTGAGATTCCGCGGAGGGAAAAGGAGGCGCTTAACGGGGACGCCGGCTCCGATAAAGACGTCGCAATGGAGGGTTAGATAACTATGCTTCATACATAATAATGGTTGGGAAGCATAGCGAGTGGTGTATGTGTAAAAGTGGATGATACCTCATAGCTCACTCAGATGAATGTTTATCGCATGGCCGGTGGACCAAAACTGGCTGGGCACCTCGCCGCTGTACAGAACATAGCGTTCCCCATGATGAGACGAGTGACTACTTTACATTTCACCCCTTAACCAAAGTCAATGGAGCCGGACCCAAAGCAGAAGCAGGTATGACGTAAGGGTATACGGGGGGTCTTGCACTCTACAAATGCTATATGGATCAACTATCCCATCCTCGAAGCGGGCGAACTTATAACACCCACGTACTCAAGAAGTCACTTACGGGCACGTTGTTCGCCGGAACCGAAGCGTTGAACACGCTGGCACTTAGGTATTGCTTGAGCATGAACTTGGAAGACTGGCTTTCATTGGCGACCCTCATCTATGGATCCTCTAAGTAACGCCGTCCCTACCTCTCTCGGCAGCCTTTACGATGCATACAATCTTTTCCTCGCTATCGTTCTCTCTTCCCTACTCTAAGTGTAGCGACAAGCGACTCCACGAGAATTACAGAATCGAAACCGACCAACCCACGCTACCCGTCTGCCTACAAGTGAGTGGCAAAGCGACTGGCTCGTTTCTAGACCAACCAATACCAATACAACAAACAAAGCCATGCATGCGCGTAAGCGTTCTATACAAATTACAACAGCAACAAAGGCGCTAACATAACTTTTCTTTTGGTAAGAAAAAAGAAGGAGTAATTGATTTTTACATCTGCATCCTCTCTGCAATCACCTTGTACTCCTTCCGCTGCTTGGGCTTGTTCGACAGCGCCAGCTTCGCCTTGCCCAGCGCCCGCGACAGGCGCGGGAAGACGTAGTTTTCCGAGACCCACGCGAGAACGAAGTAGGTTAGGCCGAGGACGACGAGCGTCGTCTTGAACGAGTAGCTCATCTTGGTCAGCTGCATCAGCTTGCGCAGCCAATGCGCGGGCTCCAGGACCATGTACGTGATGAGCACGAGCGCGGCGGCAATCGTAGCGACAAAAGGCCCTGTACAACGCTTAGGTTAGCAGCCGTGACGAAGAAAGCCCGGAAGGGGGAGAGAGAACGAGAAAAGAAATAAGGGGCTTACAGTTTTTGTGCATGGGTTGTCGGAAAGGGAACCCGGCGCTCATGACCACTCCGATGAAGGTATACTCGAAACAAGAGACCAGGAACAGAGCAGTGTTCTCCGAATTCTTGATGTTGGACTTCTCGTGATGGATACGAGGCGGGATGAACCAGGGTTGCTGTCTCACGAGTAAGAAGGCCACCGCTTGGATGGAAATGCAGATGAGAATCTGTCCCAACAGAGGCGTCAGGACCTTTCGAGACACCAAATCCGCATTTGGTCGCTTGCGGCTAAGGACTGGATATGGACCGGCCCAGCCCATGAAGATAGCAATTGGTAGGATAAGCAAGACGTCGATGAACAAGAACTGGAAATCTCCAAGGTTCGACGCTGATGCGTAAAGGAAGCTGACGGACGTGAACTGGATGGACGAGTAGAGGCTCATGAACTTGAAGCAGCTAAAGCTCGTGACAAGCGCAGCCCTTCCCTCTCGAATAACATCAGGCACACATCGAATGTCAAAGACGCGAGATGTGAAAGGCGCCGCAACCGATGCCTCGGCTTCCGAGAGCGAGATGCCCACGTCGGCCGCCTTTAAAGCACCACAGTCATTTGCACCATCGCCGCAGAAACCGCAGCAATAGCCGATGCTTTGTAGTTTCTCGACCAGCTCATGTTTCTCATCAGGCGACATTCTGGCATAGATCTTGCCGCGAAGCAGCATTCTTTGAAGTACGTCAGCCGGCGCAAAGTCAACAACCCACCGGAACGCATCGCCGCTCACGGCCAACGAATAGTTCCTCAAATTCGTGATATCATACGGCAACGAAGCGTCTTGGTCGGAAGAAAGAGGCAGTGGCAACAGCGTGCGATTGTCCAACTTGAGGTTCGCATCGTCGATGCTCTCCCATTGGATGTCAGCATTTGGGTCTTGGAAGTTTCCTGAGGCACAATGCGGAACAAAGCAATGCGCCGCTCGTTCGACCAGCCCACAATTCCGCGAAACACTGATAGCTGTCAAGATGTTGTCTCCAGTGACCATGATTGAGCCAATATTCGACTGCGTCAGCTCCTTGAGCACCGCTGCTGTAGTGGGTTTCAGCTTGTTCTCAAAGATGATGAACCCAACGAAATCCAGATCACTCTCAGCTTGCTCGCGCTTCATCTTCTGTGTCTTAACCCAGGACAATTTCTTCAAGTGCTTCGTAGCAACAGCAATGACTCTGTAGCCTTTGTGGGTGTATTGAGAGAGCAACTCCTCGTAGTCTGTTGGAAAGGTGTCTGCCCGACAAATGTCCTTCATGCATTCTGGGGCGCCCTTGACATAAATGTCTACACTTTGTTGCCCAAATGCGCGAACCAAAACACTCGCTCTTCGCAGGTGGGAGACAAACTCGAACGATTTCAAGACACCGAGCTCGATAGGGGCATTTTGACCTTGGACAGTACCATAGTCATCCGTATCGTAGAGCGTGACGGGAGGCGGGCGTGCGACTGATGGTGACAGCCCCCCTTGTTCTTCATCCTCGTGATCGCCTCCACCATGATTGCCTTCCTCAAAGGTCCACTTCGTGAACTCGAACATCTTGAGGTCCAAGGGGTCGCCAACAAGTTCGCCATCGACAGATCGGAGCGAGTGGCAAGTGGCCATGGTGAAGAGAGCCGCATGCTTTGTGTCATATCTGTTCTCGTCGTTGACTCCAAAGTTCGCCCGAGGAACGAGTGACTCTGCCTTTGACACCACATCTCCGAACGAGTTGGTCGACCTTGATACGAGCCTCACTCCAAGCACGTCTAAGCCTTCTTCGGTGAGCGTGCCTGTTTTGTCGAAACACATGACATCGAGCTTTCCACCGACATTGACTCTTTGCGGACTGATGCAGAATATCTGTTTCTTTCGGAGGCGGCTAAGGGCAAAGTTGGTACCAATGGTAAGCGTCGCAGGAAGTGCCGGAGGAACCACGATAGTGATCAGGTCTAACGCCCGTACGACGATGAGATGCCAAGCAACACCGAGACGAAGGAAGTTGACAAATGATACGATGAATCCAAGGACTGCTATGCCTCCCATGACAGCTATGTACCGGAAAGAATCGCGGTAGAACTTGAAGCCAGACGGCTTCGGGAAGAGCATCGACCGAACCAATGAACCCTTGGTGGTGTTGAACCCAGTGCGGACGACCATGGCAAGCGCTACCGCTTGATCATCTCTCTCGTCTTGAGGTCGGCGTACTCGAACAATCTTGGTTCCGCAGAACAAGAAGTGACGTGCAACCTCAGATGAGATGGTCGAGGCTCCAAGCTTCATTTCATGGAGGGTCTCGTCAGTGGCTGGTATTTTAGAGACAGGTATGGATTCACCAGTAAGCATGCTCTCGTTAACAATACAGTCTCCGCTTAGTAGCAAACTGTCACCGGGGAACTGCGTCAGGCTAGGATCGCTAATTTCGTAAACGTCCCCGGGCACCAAGTCGGAAGAGGGAACCGTCGTCCCTTTTCGCCGTTAGCATATGATTTTGCAATGCGTACAATGGGCAACTTACAGAATCCGCTGCGTATGACTCGAACATCGCATTCAAAGCGTGAAATGTCCCTCAGTCTTTTCATTGTCTATTATGTGTTAGCTCTGGGTTCGAGAGAGATGATCGCAGTGACACTAACAGAGCGAGTCTCAATAAGGGTAGTCACGATACTACCAGCCGACATGACGAAGATACAGATTGCGTAATAGTAATACTCGTCCAGAGACCATAGGACCAGACTGGCAATTTGGAAAATGTAGAACGGGTGGAACACCTGAACCAGAACCAGGTTAGCACACGTGAACACGATAGAAGTAAAATCTGCCCCGAGAACCACTCGGGAGGCCAGCCTACTAGCTGCGCAGGAGTGCTTGCTGCCTTACCTCGTCCACCAGCAACTGAAAGATGGTTTTTTGCTCGATATCAATGATATTAGCGCCAAATACATTCTCCCGCTCCTCTTTCTCGTCCGTGTCTAGCCCTGCACGAACAGCCCTCACCCGCTTCCAGTTGGGATCTTCCCAACCGGTCGACACGACGAACTTATCCTTCAGAGGGTGGAAGAAGAATCGCACGTATCGGTAGATCAAGACGCGGAGCTCAGGAAGAATGGGATCGGCGTCATCTTCGAGATACTGCGCATACATCTTATCGGGGGCCCCAAAGACTGTCGATAATGACCGGTCGTACAGCCTCGAAGATACTGGTAGCACTGACATCTCGCCCCATTGGTTTTCCAAGACAACCCATTCGCACTCCCTCAGCGGGCATGACTTCCCTATGAGCTTCACCTGCCACCTCGGAATCCAGCGCAGTAGCAAGTAAGCTAAGCCCAATGTTGCGATACAGAGGAAAATATACACCGCGAAACCAACACGGCTCGTACGGAAACCAGCAATGACGATCGTTAGATCCTCGTTCACCATATAGAGCTTCTGGCTGACCCGTCCGTAACCTCGACCGCCTCCGCTTGCATCTGTACGCCCACTCTCCGTTCGAAGCAACCGGGAGTGCACAGAGTTCCTGGAATAGGTAGATGATCGTCTGCGCATTGCATAATGCTCGTGGTCGAGGGCGGTTTCCAGCAGTCCTTCGGAGCTCTCTTCTTCGTCATCCGGCCCAGGACCGAACGGGATGTCGTCTATGTCGATAACGACCGAACCGTCGTCGTACACATGAGAGGCTCTGTCGTCGTCCTCAAACTCCACGACGTCTTCTTCATCCTCGTTGTAGTATACGAAACTCGTGGTGGAATCGGCGCGGCCTCGCCTATGCGCAAAGGCTGAAATGCTGGAGGGCAAGCTCTCGGCAACGGGGCCAGAGAACAGCTGAGAAGATGCGAGTTAGCCGCGGTGAAGACTTACAGTAAACCAGAACGCGTCATATTCTACAGGTAGAGTAGACGAGTCTTGGTCTTGGATCCAGTGCATCTAAGAGTCGTACCTCATCTTGCGCCATTTCGACATCCTCAAAGACACTTGAGCCGCTTTGGTTGGAGTTCAGCCGGTAGAAGGGGGCGCGCCCGCCGCCAGACCGCTGCCCGCCATTGGGCTCTCTGTCGCGTTCGTCGTTCATTTTGGGAGGAAATGTCAGTTGGCCTCGAAGGTATCGCAATGCATTTTGCGAATGTTCCACAGGATGGTGGGTGGATCAGGCGATGATGTTCAGTGCCTTGGGGTGCATGTAGACATGCCGACCATGTCTGACCCGAGGCGGCTGCAAAAAATGGCCTAGCCTAGCCGATTCACATACGAACTTGGCGATGACGATGCTGGTGGTACCTGCGTTATGGCTTAATCCAGTAGATGGCCCGGCAATCATACGGTTCGGTTCATACAATTAATACCCCAGGCCAGCCCGTCGAAAATAAAATGACAATAAGCTCCCCGCCCCACTCAGGGACGGGAGATAAGCACTTGATATCCGCGATAAGCAGAAACGGGTCATCTGTATCAACTTCACGTGGTGCATGGGTCCTCGATCGTGTAAGTGAGGCATTGCGTGAGGGAACTGACTCGGCTTGCTTTATGATCCTACCTCTTTGAGATTTCGAATAGGCATCAAGTACGCGATTGCATAACACCCAGATGCTGCAGTGTGACACATGCGATACAATCAGAGACCGCCAGGGCTGGTCCCCCATGGGAAGGAGACTGAACGATATCGTGCTCGTCAGGCATGCTAAAACCGGTGGGTTCTCAAGTTGGAGGAGGGAGGCAAGCAATCCCCAACGATCCAAATGCGGGAGGATTACGGGGAGTTTTGCACCGCCAACTGCGTCAGTACCCAGGTGGTCACCGCTGTTCTGCACCGTTCTGCACACAAAGCAAAGCATGTAGGTGGAGCTGTCGTATGCGCATCTAAATCGCCCAGTGTGTGGGCATTCGCATATATCGCTTGCGAGCGGCCTGACGGAATCTTTAACACTTGGGTTGATTGGTCCCGAGAATTGCTGAGACATCCACGGTTGCTCCTCCTATCCGAGGTTGGTACGATACAGCCCGAGTGATAATGCATATTTGCTTGGCTTTCGCCAGCCAAAGATTCGGAGCAGTCTCCTAGGGGCCGGGATGCCTAGCTGGGTATAGTGTTGACGGCTGCTTGGCTTCCTACATGGCGTGAAATTTTGAGCTGACATATCGGCGGCCAAATTGTCGGCGCCTTCAGTATTAGGCCAAATCCATGAGCCAACGACTCGGTCATCCAAGAGAATTATTCTACTGTAATAAGTGAGAATATTGTGGGTTCCTTGAGGTCCGTTAAGAAGAAATGTCATAGATAGGGCATCCTAGAATATAAACATCTGCCTCCTTGGATACTCGCGTAATGATAGAACCAATACATTGTAGGATCATTATTCCATAACCGCAGTTATCGGCAGCCTGCTCCATCGCCTGACAACACAGGAAAACTCATATTATTCACGTTGACAGATAATTGTTTTTGATGTATGCGCATGCGTACATGTTTGTAGGTATTTAGGAGCAGGCCTGCCGTATGTAGCCGATACAGCGACTATGGTTTTTAAGGTTGAACCGATGACACAGTTAGGCTTTGTACGTCCTCCTCGAAGACAAACACCCAACAGCTGTGAATCCAGCAGTGAGTGCTCTAGTTGTCTGTGTTTCGAGCAACGAGTTCTTCAAATATTGATGTGAAGTATGCTCAAACCCTCTCTAGAACTTATGGGTGGGGTACCCGATTTCTGCTGCTCCTTACTTGCAGGTGCCCAAGTCTTGATGGTTGGAAGGAGAAATTTTGCGTTTGCCTACCCACTTCTTCACTGAGTAAGAGGGAATAATAACCTGGGCATTGATACACAGAATACATGTAGGTACAGCGCCCGATAGGCACGGGTTTTAGCGACTGGAGCGTAAGAGGGATAACTGGTAGCGATAGCAGAAGGCACACTGCTTCGAATTGAATATTGTGTAGGTCCTATGTATCCGGCCGGTCCTGTCCCCTCGACTGCTGCCACCACTAAAAACTGGAGTGGGCCACGCCTTCTTGCTCTCCCCCACCTTCGCCCCAGTAGAATCTTTCATCAACCATTTGTCCCTCCTCAACCCATTCACCAACTTGGCCACTCATCGGGTCCCAGGTCCAACAACATCTCCCAGCAACAAGGGCTTGGTTAGGTCTAGCTCGTCACTCTACTTGTCTACATGATATGAACATTCTCAGTCCAGCCCAAGGCCATTCATCTTCACACTAAACTCCACCTGAACTTGGGACTTTGTTCCGCCCTCCAACTTTTTTTTCCCTTCCCTTTCCCAACTCCCAGATTCGACTCCTACATATTCGATCCCCATTGTCGCCTTTGACCTGACAACTTGAATTTTTCTGGGGTGTGTCTTAGACCTCGCACTGAACTCGTGCCTGTCTTGTTGTTGATCTGCGACCCCCCGGTCCAGTCTAAAAAATCAACGTCTACTTAGCGACTGCTGCACGGTCTTGCAGTTACCGCTACCCAACCCAAATCTTCCCCAACCAAAAATCCCATTTTCGGTCAACGACACCGCAAAACCACAATCACAATGGCCGAGCCCATCAAGAATCGCCGGGACGTGACTGCGCCGTGAGTCCCTCCTCGTCGCCTCCGAAGCCTCGCTTTTGCGAGACATGCAATCACTTTCGAGTTGGAAACTGACGTTTTATGCCATCTCAGGACCCCGCAGAACACCCCCGCCAACAATGCACCTATCTCTTCTCACGCCCAACAGCCCGGCGTGGCTAGCATCAAGGAGGGTAAGTCATGTTCTGCTGCTCTACGTAGCAGCCCCATAGGGTGCAGTGGGATGACGATGCTAACAATATGTGATTTTTTCAGATGACCTCGCTGAGCGTGCCGCTGCCGCATCAATCTTTGCTCAGAACCCCGCCCTCGTTCAGATGATCCAGGGTCGCCTAGGCTCTCTGGTTGGCCGTTCGTCCGGCTACATCGAGTCGCTGCCCGCTCCTGTCCGCCGCCGAGTTGCTGGCTTGAAGGGCATCCAGAAGGAGCACTCCAAATTGGAAGCCGAGTTCCAAGAAGAGGTCCTCCAGCTGGAGAAGAAGTACTTCGCCAAGTTCACTCCTCTCTACCAGAAGCGTGCCGATATCGTGAACGGTGGTACTGAGCCCTCTGAGGAGGAAATCGCGGCTGGTGAGAAGGATGATGACGAGGAGGCCGACGCCGAGGCTGCCGATAAGCCCAAGGAGGAGGAGAAGCCTGCTGAGTCTGCCGAGGCTGCCGAGGCCGCTGAGAAGGTCTCCGGTATCCCCGAGTTCTGGCTGTCTGCCATGAAGAACCAGATCTCGCTTGCTGAGATGATCACGGACCGTGACGAGGGTGCCCTCAAGCACCTGATCGACATCCGCATGGAGTACCTCGACAAGCCTGGTTTCCGCCTTATCTTCGAGTTCGACGAGAACAAGTTCTTCACGAACAAGACCATCACCAAGACCTACTTCTACCAGAACGAGAGTGGCTACGGCGGCGACTTCATCTACGACCACGCCGAGGGTGACAAGATCAACTGGAAGGAGGGTGAGGACCTGACTGTCCGGGTGGAGAGCAAGAAGCAGCGCAACAAGAGTAAGCCGGATCACCACAGATTGCCCCCTATTTATCGGTGATCTTGAATCTAACAAAGCCTCCAGACACCAAGCAAACCCGCATTGTCAAGAAGACGGTTCCTACTGAGTCCTTCTTCAACTTCTTCTCCCCTCCCAAGGCTCCCACCGAAGACGACGATTCCGCCGCCTCGGACATCGAGGAGCGCCTGGAGCTTGACTACCAGCTCGGCGAGGATATCAAGGAGAAGTTGATCCCTCGTGCTATCGACTGGTTCACCGGCGAGGCCTTGGCCTTCGAGGAACTGGACGATTTCGAGGAGAACGACTACGACGAGGAGGATGATGAGGACGATGACGACCTCAGCGATGACCGTGATGAGGATGAGGAGGAGTCTGAGGAGGATGTATGTTTTCCCACCCCCAGCCCCTTTCGAGTTGGGCCACAATATGCTAACAAACAACAGGACGATGGCGCGAAGCCTAACAAGGAAGCCGCCGAGTGCAAGCAGAGCTAAGCAGCTTGCCTTCAATCGACTCATTATCCCGGCGTTTTGTTGCCGATAAGACAGGCCAGATGGTACATTATTTGTTGACCAAGTTTGCCGTTGACATGTGCAACGAACTTCGGTCCTTGGGCCCTTGCCCACCACCCCCAATAATGCTCATGATGCAGTGATCGATTTCATGACGCTGCCGTACCAACCCTCCCAAAAATAGACTGGCATTCCCTCTCATGTTAATAGGGCTGTTTCGGAAATCTCATTATGCGTCCACTGGTAGTTTACAGGTTTTTCTTTGCCATTCTACGAGATTCGGCCAGATTGGCGGAGGAGGCTGGCGATCGAAGTGAGAGAAGGGTGACGGTATAACGCTAATAGAGGAATGACTTCTGATATGGGTTCTCGGTCACGAACATGGAAAGGCATCAGCTTGAGAGGTCCATCAGGGAAAACCAGCTGGGGAATATATGCCAATGAAGCCTTTGGTCACCTGTCTCACGAGAGAGCTGTACATGTATCTAGCGCAGGGCCTTCTAATTGTTACTCACGTTCCGAAAACAAGACCCATCCATCATGATTTGTTTTGGCTACCGACCTACCTGACGTACTTACATGCAATCCACGTCAAATGAGAGGTTGATTCTGTGTGCACGAGCTGGACAAGGAAGCGCGGGCCATGTGGTGGTAAGACAAGTGTGCCGTACGTTCGGAGTATGTGCTTACATACTTCTGCAGCAGGTATCCAATAACCGAGACTCTGTACAGTACCGTACTCTCTACTATATCGGTCGTTCTCGCTTTCGCACTTGTCCTTAGCCCAGGCGACGTTGTCAGTATGAGATGGGTATTTGGTGGCTATATTAGGTTCAGTGACTAGGTGAAAATATGAGCAATGATGCAATCCGAAAACCGGAGGACCAACTCGGCCAGCCCCAGGATTGCAGCGTCTCTGGATACTAGCGAACCACTAAGAAAACGCCGCCGCACCAATAAAGAGGGCTGGCTCATGTAATATTCAGCGTCGAGTTGCGTGTCCAGGCTGTCGGCCAGCAATTCCAGCAGTGATGCTGGTTACTCCCGCAGTTACCTGTTACCTAACGTGCACCCAACTTACTCCCTAACCAGCATCCTCTGGCCAAAAACTTTTCCACTTGCCAAGGGGTCCCGCTTCTCTCTCACTCTCCAAAGGCCGGCCGGCGTTTGTGTTAGTCGAACGACATGCCACTCGTCGCTCTCTCACCCTCCCTACTTCCATGATTCTGGATGAGTCAAAAACCACCTACGCTTACTTTCTTTATAACCCGGATTGCATTGCCCTCGATAGAACCAAATTCTTTCTTACCAGACTGAATCTTATTTTCGACCAACTGAATTCCGTTCATCCTACGAACTGAATTGGCCTTTTCTTCGACCATGTCGCAACCCCAGAACATCGCGATTCCTACCCGGGCGGAGCGCCACAGTGTCTCGACGTCACCCAACGCGACTTTCCACACTCCGTCGCTTGGCGCCGCGGGCAGCATGGGGGCCATGCACGGGCAGCAGAAGGGCGCTCCCAAGCCGCTGAAGCCCTTCAACACCCAGGACATCAAGATCCTCCTGTTGGAGAATGTGAACCAGAGCGGCCGTGATATCCTGACCGGCCAGGGCTACCAGGTCGAGGCTCTCAAGACCTCCCTGCCGGAAGACCAGCTCATTGAGAAGATCAAGTAAGTCGCCCCCTATTGCATTTGCTTTTCAGAGTCAGGAGAAACTGCAATACCATGAGAAACGTCACTACGGGACAGCCATGCTAACAACTACCAGGGACGTGCATGTCATTGGTATTCGATCCAAGACGAAGCTGACGGCAAAGGTGCTTGAGCATGCCAAGAACCTTCTCGTTGTCGGATGCTTTTGCATCGGTACTAACCAGGTGAACCTGGAATATGCGGCAGCTCAAGGTATTGCCGTTTTCAACTCACCCTTTGCCAACTCCCGCAGCGTGGCCGAGTTGGTGATTGCCGAGATCATCACTCTGGCCCGGCAATTGGGCGACCGTTCGTTGGAGATGCACCGTGGTACTTGGAACAAAGTCAGCAACAAGTGCTGGGAAATCCGCGGCAAGACCCTCGGAATCGTGGGTTACGGTCACATCGGCTCCCAGCTGTCGGTGTTGGCCGAGGCTATGGGCATGACTGTCATCTACTTTGATGTTCTGAGCTTGATGGGCCTGGGCACCGCCCGCCAGGTCCCGACTCTGGAGGACCTCTTGGCCGAGGCCGACTTCGTCACACTCCACGTCCCGGAGCTGCCCGAGACAAAGAACATGATGTCGACGAAGCAGTTCGCCAACATGAAGGATGGCTCCTATCTGATCAACGCCAGCCGTGGAACCGTTGTTGACATTCCCGCACTCGTCAATGCCTCGCGAAGTGGAAAGATTGCCGGTGCTGCCCTTGACGTATACCCTAACGAGCCTGCTGGCAATGGCGACTACTTCAACAGCGAGCTTAACTCCTGGGGCGAGGATCTCCGCAGCTTGAACAACCTCATTCTGACACCTCATATTGGTGGCAGCACCGAAGAAGCCCAGCGGGCCATCGGTGTTGAAGGTAAGCAACAACCCTCGGTTCTTGAGGATACTTCAGTGTGGACTAACGGATCACATTATAGTTGGCGATGCTTTGGTTCGGTACATCAACCAGGGTGTCACTATCGGCAGCGTCAACATGCCTGAAATTACCCTGCGCTCTCTGACGCTTGACGAGCCCAACCACGCTCGGGTATGTCTACTACTGCTACCCGATTTCGATAGCATCTCACTAACACCCAACAGATCATTTACATTCACAAGAACATTCCCGGTGTCCTTCGCAAGGTTAACGAGGTCCTTGGCAACCACAACGTGCCGAAGCAGACCAGTGATAGCAGAGGCGATGTTGCGTACTTGCTCGCTGACGTCAGTGACGTGAACACCGACGATATCAAGGATATCACAGAATCCCTGGAAGCCCTGGACTCGCGCATCATGGTCCGCGTTCTCTACTAAAGATGACGGGACATGGTAATGGGTCCAGAACCAAAATCAGATATGTCTAATGATTGGAAGACCAGATTTCATTTTACTCGACACACAAAATTTACGTTGGGAAGAATCTAATAAGAAGCTGAGGTGTGTTTATACCGGTGCTTTTTACTCACTGGGGATTATAAAAGGGGGAGTTCAGACGAACTCCAGGCCCGCCGATCGGGGGCATTGTAACATTCAACACGTTCAGAAGGATACGGTGGTATCTACATAGATGGTCATGGCTCGCGACCCGACTGGCGGACCGTGGGCAGGTTCAACAAGGAAAACGGAGACGACTTTCACTGGGGAAAGTAAACAAATGCGTCCATAGATTGCAGCATCAAGATGCATATTCAAGCCCAGCTGGAGCCGTCGTACTGCGTGAGGTTGCCAGCACCACCCCTGTCTGGATCTTCGGGACTGCATTGCAGCACTAACAGGCCATCCCCACGAGGTTTCTCTAGAACATTACCCTAATGGTAGTAGTCGGAGGAAATGCTTCACTGCCGGGGTTGAGCATGCCTCCCCCAAGTTTCTGTCCAAGCTGCCGCAAAGGCAGCCTGCTGTAACATGGAGGGAGCTTAACGTAGATAGAGACCATGTGTAATGTTCCTATTCTGGCCTGTCCGGGATGTTTATAGGGGACTGGACCCCCAAAAGCGTTGGTGACCTAGTGGCCAGCGACCCAGAAGACCGACAGCCAGCACGGTGCTGTCGGAATAAAGAGCCACTTTGAAACATGGGCCAAAGCGGGCAGTACTCCAGCATGAATCGTGTCTTGTTGAAGATCCCCACCCGCCCACAGACACATTGAATAACGACAACGGCGGGACTGAGAAACGCCCCCGACTGCTGCTACGACAAGAGAATGTCGTCAATGCTACTAAAATATATACATGATGTAGTTTGTTGTTCCTGCGAAGTGATGCATTAATATTGAAACCCCATGGGATCTGGAAGTGCATATGCAATATTAGAATATTGGAAAGAAGTCCAGTCGAACATTTTCCCGATCTTGGCACGCTATTGGGCACGCCTGTTCGCCATGAAAACACCATTTCCACGTTGATGGCAGATTTGTCGGTGTGGCGTGCGTACCTGCTTTTAGGAGGTGTGGCAGGCCACGCTTGTACTACCTCGGCAGGTTAATCCATCCCATCTTGCCCCCAAGGCGAATAGGACACGACCCCCGACAGTGTCCTGAAAAGCTCGTCTGCCTTAGAATTGGGTTGCGGCGACAGCTACCGTAACACCAGTTCGGATAATGTGTCATCTCAAACCAGCAACATGACTATCAAAGCCACGGCGGTTCCTCTTGTGTTTAGGCGCTGCTGAGAGAGAGAGTGTGTGTGCGTGTGTGAAGTGCGGCTACGGCTAACAGGTAGGTCATACCGCCTGTATTGAACCCTGGGTTTTAGCAAGCAACAAGCAACCAAAAAGATGGGTTTCTACCCCCGCTCGAGACTTAATTAGTGCTGGTTGGAAAAGGCCACCGTCTCTTTGTTGTACCCCCCCAACCACCAGCCTCCAGTCTATCCCGCCTCGAAAACATGCCTGGCAATCTGCTGGCTTCCTTCGACCGCCGCGGGAACCACCAGGCGGTCTAGATATCCCCCCCTCGGCAGGTAAACAATGAAAGGTCGCTCCGCCAGCAAGGTACGCTGCACACACGGCGTGCCCTTTTCTCCAAATAACCGTCGTCTATGGCAATTCGACGATGTGGGCTGTTGTTATTGTTGTTGTGGTGACACGGGGGAGAACGTAGCCAAAACGATGCCTTGGGAGCCGAGCCATAGCAGGAGATGCTATTTGCCTGCTGGCAGCTCGAGTTCATGCATGCACGGTGTGACTGCGTACACACAGGTATTGGCGGCGTTTGGTGTGTAGGTAGAAGTTGCAGATACTCCCTGTCCCAGCCAGTCCCAGCCAGGCCAGCCGTCCATCGCCGGGCATGATGGGAGAGGTTACCACGTTCTTATGTACTTGCCATCGATCACTTTTTCTGCAATCAAGCCATTGCTGAAGTTTCCGATTTGATTCACCAGCCAGCCCCCCCAGGCGAAGCTAGCAACTTGAAGTAACATGATAACGTACCAGCCTCATACTTAACAACACACAGGTATGCGGCACACTTGTACTTACCCTACGGCCCCAACGACAGCCCACATAATGCAGACCTCCTATTCCAGCCGGCCAGTTAGGCATTTTCAAGCCTTGAGACGAGCTCAGCGACATATGCAGGTACTTGGGACTTTGCCGGCTCGTTGCCGCACATTGCACATCATCTTGGAGCTTTGGGGTGTTTGGGGGTTGTGTTGGGTGTTGCAGGCCGAGCTCTCACTCTCTCTCTGTCCTACTGTCCCTCATGCAGGCTCGGAAAATGACAGCTAACCACTGCGCCAAAGCTGCTAGCAGTAGTATGTAACATAGTACTTACGTACATGCTTAGAGAGGGCCGAGTCATCAAGATGTTTGAAGCTGCACGCACAGCAACTCCAACAGTAGCAGCCCACGTCAGTGTACTGTATAGACAAGTACTCGCAGTGTACAGAATCGACCTAGCTTCAATGTTGGCCAAATGCAATCCATCCACGAGCGGACCCTTTTTCTCTCCCATGAGCAAGCCCCTGTCAGGGATTAAGGATCCCTATCCCATCCCGAAGTGATTGCTTGCTCCAGCTGCTCCTTATCCCCAATTTCTGGCATAGCGCTTCCTATCTACAATAAACTCCCTGTGAACGCCTGCATCGACGCAAGTCTACTTGTCCAACTTTTTTTCTCAAGAGGGTGAAAAGGAGACAGCAACGCGTATTTGTTGTCGAGGCCTCACAGCATCTCACCCACTATTCCCAAAGTCTAGACGAGGGCTCTCTTCCTCTCTCTCGACTTCCCTCTCTACATCTCCCTCTCTCTCGCTCTCCACCCCCACTACCCTGCTTTCTCTCGGACAGCAGCTGTAGACGCAGCTTCGTTTCACCATAGTACATAGTTTGCGTGTTCATTCTGGGTTGTCTCCAACCAAATCCCTAATCTCTACCCACGCGAATGTCTTCTACTCTGGCTGCAGCTGCTTAACGACTGGCACCGTCCCCTCGGTCTGCTCACCCCACTCTGAATTGACGCGACACGATTTCACGACGACCTTTCGTTATTCCACCGAAACCCGGCTTGCCGACCTTTTTTCCCACCCTACCTAATCCAGCCAACCACCGAGACAAACCGCCGGCCTAATGTCGTCTAATTTCGATGTCGGAACACGAGCCTGGCAGCCCGATGCCACCGAGGGCTGGGTGGCATCCGAGGTGGTCAGCAAGCAGGTCAATGGCGACAAGGTGACACTGGTGTTCAAGCTTGAAAATGAAGAGGTGCGTACGAGTCCGCAAACACTGGCCACAGAATGGTCTTCCACGCAGAGACGAGTGAGAGACTGACCAGCATGTGGCCACGCAGGAGAAAAAAGTCGAGCTCTCGGTTGCGGGCTTAGAGAGCGGCAGTGACCCGTTATTACCGCCGTTGATGAATCCTACGATGCTTGAAGCCAGTGATGACTTGACAAATTTGTCCCATCTTAACGAACCCGCCGGTATGCTACCCCTCTAAGCTTGGGCATTCCCCAGCACTTTGGCAGAACGCCAGCTGGGGAAAGCTGATGTTCCCTCGCTAACTTTGGTGCCCCTCCAGTTCTGCAAGCAATTCGGCTCCGATATATACAGAAGGAGATTTATACATACAGTGGTATCGTCCTGATCGCCGCAAACCCCTTCGCAAGGGTAGAATCTCTCTATGTCCCGGGCATGGTGCAAGTTTACGCAGGCAAGCAGAGAGCGACCCAGGCGCCGCATCTGTTTGCCATTGCGGAGGAGGCTTTTGCGTGAATATACCCGTTCTACGCCCTTCTAAGCCCGTCCGGTCGACTGACAAGAACTACAGGGACATGTTACGAGACAAGAAGAACCAGACCATTGTCGTCTCCGGAGAATCAGGAGCCGGTAAAACGGTCAGCGCAAAGTACATTATGCGTTATTTCGCTACCAGAGAACCCCCAGACAACCCAGGGGCCAAGTCGAAGAAGGGCGCCGATTCCATGAGTGAGACGGAGGAGCAAATTCTGGCAACCAACCCTATTATGGAAGCTTTCGGTAACGCCAAAACGACACGAAACGACAACTCGTCCCGTTTCGGAAAGTACATTGAGATTATGTTCGACGAGGCCACAAACATTATTGGTGCTAAGATCCGGGTATACCTGCTCGAGCGCTCAAGATTGGTGTTCCAACCCCTGAAGGAAAGGAACTACCACATCTTCTACCAACTCCTTGCCGGTGCCAGTGATGCCGAGCGAAAGGAGCTTAATCTGCTGCCTGTCGACCAGTACGACTACATGAACCAGGGAAATGCCCCTATCATCGATGGTGTAGATGACAAGGCCGAGTTTGAAGCCACCAAGAAGTCTCTTACTACCATTGGTGTCGACGCTACGCAGCAGCAGGGTATCTTCAAGCTCTTGGCTGGTCTGTTGCACCTCGGTAACGTGAAGATTACGGCGTCTCGTAACGACAGTGTCTTGGCGCCGAATGAGCCTTCCCTGGAGATCGCCTGTCAAATGCTCGGAATCGACGCCGCCAACTTTGCCAAGTGGATTGTGAAGAAGCA
This sequence comes from Arthrinium phaeospermum, assembly GCA_006503535.1. Classification (NCBI taxonomy): domain Eukaryota; kingdom Fungi; phylum Ascomycota; class Sordariomycetes; order Amphisphaeriales; family Apiosporaceae; genus Arthrinium; species Arthrinium phaeospermum. The sequence continues at coordinate 4,016,704 of QYRS01000001.1, read as the reverse complement.
GCTCATTACCCGAGGTGAGAAGATTACGTCCAACCTCACGCAACAGCAAGCTGTTGTGGTCCGAGACTCCGTCGCCAAGTACATCTACTCGAGTATGTTCGATTGGCTGGTTGAGGTTGTCAACGCCAGTCTGGCTACAGAAGAAGTGATGAACAGAGTGATTTCCTTCATTGGTGTGCTTGATATTTACGGTTTCGAACATTTCGCGAAGAACTCGTTCGAGCAGTTCTGTATCAACTATGCCAACGAAAAGCTCCAGCAGGAGTTCAATGCCCACGTGTTCAAGCTTGAGCAGGAGGAGTACGTCCGGGAACAGATCGACTGGACTTTCATCGACTTTGCGGACAACCAGCCATGTATCGATCTCATCGAGAACAAGATGGGTATTCTGTCGCTCCTGGACGAAGAGTCGCGTCTTCCTATGGGCTCGGACGACCAGTTTGTTACCAAGTTGCACAACAACTTTGCCGGTAGCGGCGAGAAGCACAAGTTCTTCAAAAAGCCCCGATTCGGCAAATCCTCGTTCACCGTTTGCCATTACGCCGTGGATGTCACCTATGAGTCCGAAGGCTTCATTGAGAAGAACAGAGATACCGTGCCCGATGAGCACATGGAAGTCCTGCGGGCCAGTACCAACAAGTACCTGGGACAGGTGCTCCAAGCTGCTGCATCGATTCGCGAGAAGGACCTGGCGGCGTCGACGTCGGTTGCCAAGCCAGCCGCCGGCAGAAAGATCGGAGTTGCTGTTAACCGCAAGCCAACTCTTGGTGGTATCTTCCGGTCGTCACTCATCGAGCTCATGAACACAATCAGCCACACCGATGTGCACTACATTCGTTGTATCAAGCCCAACGAGGGCAAGGAGGCCTGGAAGTTCGAAGGCCCCATGGTTCTCAGCCAGTTGAGAGCTTGTGGTGTGCTCGAGACCGTCCGTATTAGTTGTGCTGGTTACCCAACTCGTTGGACTTACGAGGAGTTTGCTCTGCGCTACTACATGTTGGTCCCGTCTTCGCAATGGACTGCCGAGATTCGCGAGATGGCCAACTCCATCTTGACCAAGGCCTTTGGCGAGACCACCAAGGGACAGGACAAGTACCAGCTGGGTCTGACCAAGATCTTCTTCCGTGCTGGTATGCTTGCGTTCATGGAGAACCAGCGCACCGAGCGCCTGAACTCTTGTGCCATCATGATTCAGAAGAACCTGAAGGCCATGTACTACCGATCCAAATACCTCGAGGCGCGTAGCGCCATAATTCGTTTTCAGGCCTTCACCAGAGCCTACATCACAAGACGGAAAGCCCAAGAGCTCAGAAAAGTCAAAGCTGCCACGTCAATCCAGCGGGTTTGGCGAGGCCAAAAGCAGAGGAAGGAGTACGTTCGCATCCGCAACAACGTCATCTTCGCTCAAGCAGCGTCCAAGGGCTACCTTCGACGGAAAGAAATCATGGAAACCCGCGTAGGAAACGCGGTGCTCCTGATCCAGCGAGTCTGGCGATCGAGAATGCAGAAGCGCGAGTGGAGAGACTACCGCCGCAAGGTGACGTTGATCCAGAGCAGGTTCCGCGGTCGCCAGGCCAGAAAGGAGTACAAGCAGGTCCGCGAGGAGGCTCGCGATCTGAAGCAGATCTCCTACAAGCTGGAAAACAAGGTCGTCGAGCTGACGCAGTCCCTTGGAACCATGAAGAAGGAGAACAAGACGCTCATCAGCCAGGTCGAGAACTACGAGGGCCAGATCAAGTCCTGGAAGACCCGTCACACCGCCCTGGAGACCCGAACCAAGGAGCTGCAGGCCGAGGCCAACCAGGCCGGTATTGCCGTCGCCAAGCTGCAGGCCATGGAGGAGGACATGAAGAAGCTGCAGGGCAACTACGAAGAGTCCAACTCGAACGTCAAGAGGATGCAAGAGGAAGAGCGCGAGCTGCGGGAGTCGCTGAGGACCACCAACACCGAGCTCGAGCGGATACGCGAGGAGACGCAGGCTCACGAGAACGAGAAGCAAACGCTCCGACAGCAGCTCAACGAGCTCCAGGATCAGCTCGAGCTGGCCAGACGCGCCGGACCCATCAACGCAGAGCTCGTCAACGGTCACGCTCCCCCTCCTCCCGCCAACGGCCTCATCAACTTGGTTTCTTCCGGCGCCAAGAAGGCGACGAAGCGACGAAGTGTCGGCGAGGAGCCTCGGGGTATGGATCGGTTCAGTGCCGCCTTCAACCCGCGTCCCGTCTCCATGGCACCCGGCGCTGGCCAGAGGCAATACCAGCCCACTGGTTTCGTGCCTGGCGTCGACAGCATCGAGATGGAGCTGGAGAGCCTTTTGGCCGACGAGGATGGCCTGAACGAGGAAGTCACCATTGGCCTTATCCGCAACCTCAAGATCCCCTCTCCCAACAACAACCCTCCCCCTTCGGACAAGGAGGTCCTCTTCCCATCTTATCTTATTAACCTCGTTACTTCGGAGATGTGGAACAACGGCTTTGTCAAGGAGTCTGAGCGCTTCCTGGCCAACGTCATGCAGTCGATCCAGCAGGAGGTGATGCAGCACGACGGCGACGAGGCCATCAACCCCGGCGCCTTCTGGCTGTCCAACGTCCATGAGATGCTCTCCTTCGTCTTCCTTGCTGAGGACTGGTACGAGGCTCAGAAGACGGACAACTATGAGTACGACCGCCTGCTCGAGATCGTCAAGCACGACCTGGAAAGCTTGGAGTTCAACATCTACCACACCTGGATGAAGGTGCTGAAGAAGAAGCTCAGCAAGATGATCATTCCTGCCATTATCGAGTCGCAGTCCCTGCCCGGCTTTGTCACGAATGAAAGTAATAGATTCCTCGGCAAGCTGCTGCAGACGAACTCGCAGCCGGCCTACAGCATGGACAACCTGCTCAGCCTCCTGAACAACGTCTACCGCGCCATGAAGGCCTACTACCTCGAGGACACCATTATCCTCCAGACCGTGACGGAGCTGCTGCGCCTGGTTGGCGTCACGGCCTTCAACGACCTCCTGATGCGCCGCAACTTCCTGTCGTGGAAGCGTGGTCTCCAGATCAACTACAACATCACCCGTATCGAGGAGTGGTGCAAGAGCCACGACATGCCCGAGGGTACTCTTCAGCTCGAGCACTTGATGCAGGCGACCAAGCTTCTGCAGCTCAAGAAGGCTACGCTGAACGATATCGAGATTATCCAAGACATCTGCTGGATGCTGTCGCCCAACCAGATCCAGAAGCTCTTGAACCAGTACTTGGTTGCCGACTACGAGCAGCCTATCAACGGCGAGATCATGAAGGCGGTCGCATCTCGTGTCACTGAGAAGAGCGACGTTCTCTTGCTGCAGGCTGTCGACATGGACGACTCTGGCCCATACGAGATTGCCGAGCCCCGTGTCATCACGGCATTGGAGACATACACTCCCTCTTGTAAGTTCTACTCTGGATGAGAATCACCTGGAAGGATAATGTTGACTAACACGATACAATAGGGCTGCAAACCCCGAGACTGAAGCGCCTGGCAGAGATTGTGTCTGCCCAGGCCATTGCCCAGCAGGAGAAGCTGGATGATGAGTACGATGGCGAGGGTGCGCTGACTGAAGATGTCGAGGGCGAGGCCGTTGAAGCATAGGGGCCCGGCAATCGCATCCCACGTTTCTCAGTCCCACCAGCCATCTCATTACTGCTCCCACAGTGACTTTGGAATCAGTCAGGAACTTTCAAGAAAGAGACTGACGATGATGATGTTTTTACGCAAGCGATGAGATGTCATTTGATGGATATCATGGGGAATTGAATTAGACCAGAGACTTACTTGCTCGGATTACAATGGAAGGCGTTGTCGCTTGATTACGCTCTACATAGGTGTGGCGATGGTCTATTGGAAGAGAAAAGCAAAGACCCGGAGAGGGCCTATCAAAGCAAAGACAAGACGGGGAAGAGGAGGAGACGAAGACAATCAAGAGGAATGATATGTATGTGTATCCAAGAGGTCATGTAACATCGGGAGGCGGTGGACGTAGACAGACGACTGTACATGAGATTATTGAGTATTGGAGATGATGAAAGCGAGCATCTCCGGATTTGATCGCACGATTGGTGTTTGTTGACACTGCTGCTACTACTACTACTACGACTGTGATTTGCGTGTTGCTATAATTGTATAGGGGCGACGCAAAATGTTGGGCTGCTCTGTCTCTATTAGGATTTACTGGAGGTGCCACGTGACCCCACTTTATTCGAAGAAAGTGTATGGAGTTTTTGGCATCTTCAAAAATCTTCACTTACAGAGGAGTCTAGAACAAAAACTCATCCGGGATTTTGCATCCAGCCCACTGTATCTCTATTCTTCACGTTTTCTGGAACGATAACTACACTTACACCGCCAACAGAATCGCCTTTTCTACACCCTTCATTTCCGAGGTATACATTGTTCAGTTGAGTTGGCATTCGAACCTGCCAAACAGACCAAGTCGTTCAAGTGGGGCCACTCACTTATTTGCTCTTGAATATCGAGAATTGAGGGAAGGAAATAGGAGATACTCAATTCAGCAAGAGGAAAACCCTAGCAAGCAGGCACAATCATGGCTCGCACTCAGCCCAACATCATCGTCACGGGCACGCCCGGCGTCGGCAAGACGACGCACTGCGAGATGCTGGCCGAGCGCACGGGGCTGCGCCACGTCTCGGTCAACCAGATTGTCAAGGACAAGGAGTGCCACGAGGGCTGGGACGAGGAGTTTGGGTGCTGGATCGTGGATGAGGATAAGGTAGGGAGAATTTTCCTTCGACGACGAACGCTCTGCTGTCTGGTATACTCGGCTAGATGAATCAGGAAGGAAGGGAGGGAGTGAGGCAGGTGTTCTTGTCCTCCCTGCCATTATTTTTCCATTCCTCGATTTGGCTGAGGACAGCAGTGAAGAAGAAGGGAACGCGGAAAAACTGTTGTATCGGTACATTGAGCTAATATATCGAAACAGCTGCTGGACGCCATGGAGGACGAGGCAAAAGTCGGCGGCTGCATCATAGACTGGCACGCGTGCGATCTGTTCCCCGAGAGCTGGATCGACCTCGTCGTGGTGTTGCGGGTGGACTCGACGACCCTGTACGACCGGTTGGCAGCGCGGTAAGTCACTTTCTTTTTCCCCCTCTCGACTCTTCTTCTTCTGCCCCCAAGCTCGGAGAAAAAGAAGGAGCAGTACGAATTAGCATGCATCATGGTTTCTAACTCCCTTGGTCAGGAAATACCCCGAGGCCAAGCTGCAGGAGAACCTGGACTCGGAGATCATGCAGGTCCTGCTCCAGGAGGCGCGCGACTCGTACGACGAGGAGATGGTCGTGGAGCTCCAGAGCAACACGTCCGACGAGATGGACAGCAACGTGGACAGGATCGAGCAGTGGATCACGCAGTGGAGAAAGGACAACGCCGAGGACGCGAGCGCTTAAGAACGAGAGGAGTCATCTTCTATCCCTCTCTCTTTCTCTTTCTCATTTAGACATCATTGCATGAGTTTACGGCGTTACGAATGGTCTGTTGGACAACAAGTATAGTTGTCAGATTGGGGGGACGGATGGATGGATTTACTTGATTTTCACAAAGAAAGAAAAGAGTTGGTCATGAATCATCTATAAGTCCTTAACTTTTTGAGTTCGTGGTGGTATCTTGTCTCATGTCTTGTCGTCGTCGCTTTTTCTACTGGTCGCTCTTCTCCTCCTCCTTCATGCCCTCCTCGACCCAGGTTCGCACCTTGTCGAGCGCCCGGAACCGATGCGAGATCTTGTTCTTGGCCGTCGGGTCCATCTCCGCGTACCTATGTGGCCAACATTAGTTCTGAAAAATGGAGGAAGGAGAAGAAATATGAAATTGGGTGCGGTCGCTCAGCGGGGAGCAACCTCCCCCCAAAATAGGTTACTTACGTCTCACCCTCGTACTCGAAGATGGGGTCCCAGCCGAAGTGGCCGGGCCCCCGCGCCGGCACGATCTTGCCCGGCGTCCGGCCCTGGAACAGGATCGGCTCGTGGTCCGGGCCCTTGGAGAAGGCGAAGGTGCAGACGGCCTCGGCCGACTTGTCCTCGTACGCCGCGAGCAGGTTGTTGAGGCCCTCGTGGCCGATGCTCTTCATGAACCATTTGCTGTGTGTTGTCAGCTTTACCGTCTTTTCTTCTTATTTTTTATTGTTTCATTTCCTCATTCGTTTTCTCTCAGAGACACAGATACATGTGAAGTGTAATTGTGCATGTGATTGAGCGAGGGAAAAGAGAAAGACGGTTGGCAACTTACATGTACACGCCCGGCAGACCGCCCAGCGCGTTGAAGCAGAGGCACGTGTCCTCGACCAGGACGGGCCCGCCGACCTGGCGGGCGGCGACGCGGCACTTTTCGAGCGTGACGTCGCGGATCTCGCCCTGCAGCTCCGGCAGGTCGACGGCCTGGGAGCGCACGACGATGCCGGCCGGCTCCAGGATGGCCTTGACCTCGCGCAGCTTGTTGGCGTTGCCGGTGATGAAGTTGACTTCGGGGGACGAGGCGGCCATGATGGTGGATGAATGAATGGAGTGGGTTATGGTGGAGGAACGCTTTACAGGCTCAAGATTAGGTAAGTTTAATTTGGATTTCTAGGTATGCAGCTGTGGTGGCAGTTTTTTTTGTTTCTTTGGGTTTTGGCTCAGATATAATTCGCTTTTGTCTTGGTGATAGCTGCTGTCAATAATATCCAAGATCGATCGGATCGGCTTGCCTATTTGAAAGTTCCGGCTCCGCAGGTCTAGCTTCAATTTTTGTTGTGGCTACACTCGACTTTGCTTGCTTGCGCGTCCTTTACCTGCTTGATCCCAGCTGTGGCGCAAGTCTATAGGCCGGCCAAGGCCCAGGCCAGATGGTGACATTCAATAGACACCGGTATCGCCAGATTAATTGCCGGCGCTTAGAGCATTCCCATGGAAAAATAAACGGTTCAAATACCCAAGTATTATGTAGTATACGAGTGTAAAAGCCCAAATGCTACATTCTCTTGAACCATTGCTGTATATTGCTAGTTGTCGGAGAAAGAAAGCCTGCCTACATATTGGGTTAGTCCGGTGTCTTGTCAATTAATGTCCCCAGGTACTGGCCAGGCTACTGCCCGCCGCACTTCCAATGCCATGAAGCTGAACTTGGTGTAACATACCAATCGCACACAAAGTCGAGAATGAAGAAAGAAAGGCTGCCTCAAGATGACACCAAAATAATCAATTCAATCGACGATGATTGCCACTCACGCTATGCTACAAGAACCAGTAATACCCTATATCCATTCCATACGCATGCCACCTTCCCAACCCCAATAAACCAGGTTGGCTCAGACCAAGGCAAGGCATCTCTATGTAATAAGTTGCGCCCCTCTATGTTATGCGAATTTCATTAAGTCGTCATATGCCATTTTCCCAACGGCATACTCTTCCTCTGCCTCGGAGCTGCTCCGAGACCTAGGTAACAGTGACCGCCCGTGTGCGTGGTGGCCGGCGGGGGATCAGCCTACAATAGGTACATAAGTCAGCATAATTCACACGTGATTTGAATGAGTGTATATAGGGTAACCTTACTTCAAGAGCTCGAATTCGTGGTACTTCTTCAAATATTTGTTGCCACGTCGATAAAGCGACAACGACTTGTCAGGCGAGGTCTTGTGGCTCAACGCACGCCCGATCAGCTTCGTGATGCTTTGAGGGTCGCGGAACATGGGGTCGAAGACGAGGAGCTCTACCGAGCCGTTAGATCGCTTCTCCAGCCCGACGATAGTCAAGGAGTGACCGCGATGCTGAAAGTAAATGGGCGGGAGTGAAGTCGTCCGGACTTTTCGCGATGGGTCGACATCGCCCGACTCGAAGTAGCCTTGCACATGATCGAGCAGTTTTCGTTCTGCGAGGATGGGTTGTTGGTCTTTGAAGCCTTGGGCTTCAACAGCTATATCCAGGCCGAGGAACATTGCTTGGGCCTCCGGCGTCCCAATGTACTTGCGCGTGCCCTTGACACCACCTGTCTCGATGCGCCCTTGGGCGTTGATGCCGAGATCCCACGCACGCTCTATCCAGTCTTGGATTCTGAAGATGCTGGGCAACTTGCCTCGGAAGTGCTCCGATCCTGGGGGCTTGGTGCCGACGATGTAGGAGGACAGCATCTGGATGTTCCGGTAGCCGCAGAAACCACCTTCCTTCTTCAGCTTAGAGACGTGCTGGACGCAAGGGTGGCAGAGGTATGCATATTTCGTTGACGGGTTGCTCTCCAGCAGTTGCTCGAGGACGCCGATCACCCCTTGCTCGACCACCTGGCCTTCCTTCTTCAGTAGCGTCACCAGCCAGTCGGGCATCTTGTCCTCATGGGCGTATCTCCCGAGCTCGGCTTTGCCCAACCGCTTCTTCGGTCTCTCTTCCGTTGCCTCAAACTCCGGGTTTTGCCTCTTGTGGTTTGTGGCATTGGGCATCTGCAGAATCTGCTTCCACGCCTGTATGGAGTTGCCCTGCTTGCTGCTGCCGTCTGCGTGATGGCGTCGCGTGGGCGGAACCGCGGCGGCGGGCTCCTGCTCTGAATAGGGCGACTGGTACCCGTCCCGGTTGGCGTGCTGATGATACGGAGATCCGCTGGCGCTCCGGCTGCTCGTGTCCCCCGCGGCCTCCTCGAGGTTGTGCAGCTCGATGTGGTCATCGTACTCGGCCAGCGTAATGACCTCGCCGCAGCTCTCGATGGGGCATTCGGCAAAGTGCACCTCCTCCACGCTGGGAGCTACGGAAGATGGCACATCATCCCCGTCGCCATTGTGCTTGATGGCTTCTTCTTGAGAATGGTGATGGTCCTCATCCACGGCAAAAGGCGATTTGCCTTCGGAGTGTTGCGTCTCCATGTGCTATATACCTATGATGTCAGTGAAGTGCCCCAAGGACCAAATAGCGCAAAACTCGCGAGAACTCTGCGATGCGATGCGATGCGCTGGGTGACTGACCAAATATATATCATACTCCTCAACAGTATGAAACCCGCACAGGAAGGGGCATTTCAGCGTGTCTGCCGTTGCCATTATTAAATAAGCACCCCCAGGGGAGTGGAATGAGATGCAAGCGGGATCGACGCGTCGTCGCTGCCAGAGCAGGCTTTAGTAAAACTCAAAGTTGGGCCCCTCCCCTCCCCTTCCTCGTCGCCCTCTCCGTCCAGGTGCAGAGCGTGGAAATCAGCGTGGGGAAAGGTCAGGTACTATGTGGTATTCGCTAGGCGCAGCAAGGAAGGAAATAAATGGGTGGGAACCAAAGCAAGATGGATCCCCTGTTCTTTTTCCCTTGGATTGGGAATCCGACTTCCAGGAATACACTTCGCAGTGTTGGCTGCGCAGGTCTGTAGTATGACGGCGGTTCGTCCGACTCTCTCATATGCGTGGTTAAGTCAGGTTAGGTTAGGCAGGTTAGGCAGGTTTAGGGGTGGTGGCATCCATCCATGCGTTAAAAAATCCGAGAATCCGAAAAGCCGGGAATCAGGGTCCTCCAAGGTTTCGGGAGGTTTTTAGAGTAGGCAACGGCTAATTAAGTAGCGTGCGTGGTTGCAGTGTTACAACAGGCAGTCCTCATCAGTCATGGTGAGAAAATCGCCCCAGTTGACGTGTTTGTAGAGGACAAAGACGATGGATGATTCGTATCGAGTGAGGGTGAGGCTGGCAGGTAGGTACCTAGTCAGTCTCATAGTCGGCAAACCCTGGACGTAGTAATGTCTGGAATGATGGGGGGCCATTTGAATTGCCGTCTTCAGTGTGCATTGTTAGTGGCTACTGGCTTTAAAAGTTGGGTCTGGACCCCTAAACTAGGGGGAGGGTGCTGCGCAAGGGTGGTGTAAGCAATTGCTTGAATTGATCCCCCGGATTATGACTACCCTGTCTTACTTGGCCTTGCACAAAGACACCTATAACAAAGAAACAGCAATACCCCGTCGCATAAACCATTGTCAGCCAGCCAACTATCTCATTGTCGGTCGGTTATCTCAATGCCATCTATGCTAAAGTCAATGCCAAACTTACTGCCAGCTATGCCGGCACTGTCACCAATGACTCTCACTGAATATCAAGGCTATATGACAGTCACTTATGCGCTCATTCCACTGGTGTATCATATACGATTGGTATAATCAGGTCATAATTTTATTTGAATCATGGGGGTCTCGTCTAATCATATGTAGTCTCTGTGAAGTAACCGTAACCCATTTTGCCATCCTCTCTTCCTTCCTTACACGGCCGTCTTGGCCATTGCCTCCGTAGCTTCGGCAACCGCGGCGGCAGGCGCAGCCTTCTTTGCCGCCTTCCCCTTCGCCTTTGTTGAGGTCGAGTCCTTCGGGAGCTCCTTGGTGAAAGGCAGGAATTCAGGGTTGGTAGGGATGTATTTGCGAAGCACCTCGGGCACGACGAGACCCTCGGGCGTCTGGTAGTTCTCCAGAATACAGCAGAGAGCGCGTTCCGTGGCGGTCAGGGTCGAGTTGAGGCAGTGGACGTACTTCTTCTTGGTCTCGGTCTGGGTCTTGGTGCCGAAGCGCATCTCGAGCGCGCGAGACTGGTAATCGGTGCAGTTGGAGCACGAAACAAGCTCCTTGTACTCGCCCTGGAAGGGGAACCACGCCTCAAGATCGTACTTCTTGGCGGCGGCGTTGTTCAGAGCGCCCGAAACGATGGCAACGACCTGGTAAGGGAGTCCCAGCGACTGGTAGAACTCTTCCGAGGTCGTGAACATCTGGTCGAACATCTCCCAGGACTTCTCGGGGTCGGTAATGATGAACTGCTCAACCTTCTCGAACTGGTGGACACGGAAGATACCCCAGGCATCTCGGCCGTGCGAACCAGCCTCTCTTCGGTAGCAGGTTGAGAAACCGGCGTACTTGATGGGGAGCTCCTTGGCCTGCAGCCACTCGTCGGCGTGGAAGGCAGAGATGGGCTGTTCCGAGGTCGCAATCAGGTACTTGTCGTTCTGGGGCTCGCCATCCACGACCTTGTACAGCTCCTCGTCGAACTGCTCCAGTTGGGCGGTCTTGGCCATGTAATCCTTCAACATGAATTGGGGAGTCTGCAGGGGCGTGTAGCCCTTCTTCATAAGGAACTCGAGGCCGTAGTTGATGAGGGCCTGGTTCAGGAAGACTCCCCACTGCTTCAGGAAGTATCCACGGTGTCCAACCACCTTCACTCCTCGTTCGGGGTCGTAGCCGTCGATGCGCGTCAGCACCTCATGGTGCGAGAGGACGTCCTTCTTCTCAACGGTGGTGCCCTCGGGGGCCCATGTCCGCAGGACGGCATTGTTGTCCTCGTTGTCGTGGACGGGCACGGAGTCGTGGACGTAGTTTCCGATGGAGCCGACCTTCTTCTTAAGAGCGACGTCCTTCTCGGCGGCAGACTCGAGGAGAGCCTTCTTCTCCTTCTCAAGTTCGGCCTTCTGGGCGAGCAGGTCAGCCGCATCCTCCTTAGCCTTCTTCTTGGCACCAATGGCCTTCTGGGTCTCGTTGATCTTGGTGTTGACCTGAGAGGCGGCGTAGTTGGTCTTCCGGTGGTCTTCCCACATGGCAATGACTTCGTCGACGACCTCGACGGGGGCGTATCGGCGGCGCTGCGACTCCCGAATCTTCTCGGGGTCGCCGCCGCGCTCCTTGATGAAATCGATGGCGTCGAGCATTTTGAGAGGCGGTGGAGAGAGACTTCAGGGGCAAACGAGAGAGAGAGAGCCGACAAAAAGAATGCGACAAGAGGATGGTGACTCAGAAGGTGGTATGTTTGGACTTCGGTATTCTGGTACACAGATCAACAAGGAAGGTGGGGTTGGTTTTTTGATGAGGGGCATTATCAGACGGTGGGGCACTTTGGGCTTTTTTTCGACTTGGGCTGACTTGGGCATAGTAGGAACGACCTACGAGCAATGGAAACCTCCGAACCGCACTCCTAAGCAATCTTCATACCAGCGTTCTCGTCGCCCATGCCAAAGCATTGGTAACATGTATTACATGCGGGAATAGTCTTGCAGACGTGACCTTTACCTTCAGCGAAAACCGTGTCGTATTCAAAGCGGAGGTATTCGAAGTTGGCGTAGGTGAATTCGCAACTGGAGGGGTCCCTTCCTTCCCCCCTATTACTCCCTAGAGGGGTGGTTATACAACCCCCTTACTTGCCAGTATGCCAATAATCACCGCCCATACCAGATATTCGATACATGTTATTCGCATTTGTGATGTCTCGATGCTAGTAGAGTAAACCCCGGAAATGTTCGGTTATGCGACCGATTATTCCAGTGACGGGTTGGTTGTGGAATAATCAGGGGTGGGATAGCTGACAATTGGCAATGGGATAACTGGCTGGCGATGGGAAAATTGGCGACAGAATTACTGACTACTTCGAGGGATGCACTGGGTACATTATCTGATTATCAGGTAAGTGCTCTACGTAGGCGCAACCGGATATCCTTGCCCTTGATGACTTGTCTTCTAGGACTAGCTGCAAGTGACCATGTTGGTGACTTCGAAGCATATATTGATTCTCGAAGTAACTCTGTCGGCTATGAACATTCCAAAAGCATTATGGGATTGCCTCGTAGTCATCGTCGAATTGCACGAGCTGAGCAATCTTGGCTATGTAATCTTTCAGCATAAACTAGGGTGCCTGCAGGAACATATAGCCCTTCTTCATGAGAAATTCGAGGCAGTAGTTGATGTTTATGAGGAAAGCTAAGTAAGCGAGTTGGAACTCGTCGCTACAGTTCATGTTAAACATTCCTCTGCTATAATCGATAAAGTCGAACCGTACATGTTCGTATATCTCGGGGGGAGGGGGGACCAGAACTCCAATTTATGACACACAAACTCTGGAGTCCAAGGGGCTTTCTCCAGTAGTAGTCAGTAACTGGCACTGGTGCTGGCCTGGTCAACTGTAGACGGCTTTCGACCAGTGCATTAGAGCGCTTGTTTGGATATCTCTTGGCGTGACTGAGACCGACGGAGGGAGGTTTTAGTGAGACATCGTGTGTGCATCAGGACCTCGTGGTGCGAGAGTACATCCTTTCTCTCGGCGGTGGTGCCCTCGGATGCCCCCGTTCGCAGGACTGGTTAGCACCCCGTGATGCGAGAGCATGTCCTTCTTCTCGGCTGTGGTGCCCTCGGGTGCCCACGGGCGCAGGATCGCATTGAACGCGGTCGTTACGGGCCTTGCTAAAATTCCTGTCTCGCTTGCACTATAGGGTCTCATTTTCCAGCCTCGAAGTGACCTTGTAAATAGTGGACTTACTCAGGTGGCTGGCTGCATTGTGTCATGGAGTCTATCCTCTCCCCTTCTCAGGGTGGATAGCAAACCTCTGGTACGACGTTCGTTCGTTATAGCAAAGAAAGTCGGGAGGATTACAGGATTGGTTTCTAATACCCAAGCCGCCTGTTGGAGAGGTTTGGTAGGCGAGGCAAAGGTCATAACGTTTGAGTGTTGATAGAATTATTGGTAACTAGGTGGTCTGTTGGTAGGGTCTACCGCAGTAACAATCTTGTGTTGACCTACGTACAACGCGCCCGTCAGCGTTTGGATAAGAAGACCGTCTTCTTATTGTTATTTTATGTGCCGTCTTGATTTGCTGTCCCTTGATAGAAGCCAAGGAGATAGAAACCAGACAGGGTGCGTGATGAAAATGGCATCTACCTTGCTATTGTGCTTCAGTACAATACGGGGGAGCTAACACCTTTCACCAGGGGCGATTGATGTCTGTGAGGTCAGGAGCTCCGTTTCTGTCCCGGAACATCCAAATTCAAACATGACTATGATTCTGCAAGAGAGGCAGCATGTTATACATATACCTGTGTAAAGCCTTGTCCACAACTTGATGTATATTAGTGTAGCATTATGAAGTGTAAGGTAAGAAGTCCAACAAGAAAGCTGCTAAGCCGAATCGTGGTATGGTAGTGCGAAGCCACCTATTTAAAAGTGCTAACATCATGGCTCCCAGTAACACCACCACCAAGCTCATTCATGGTGTTGTTGCTCTGCCCTAGGCATCCACTTATACCCCGAACGCTGTAGTCCTCATCCCAATGCATGATGCCATGGGAGCTGGCATTGATTCATCCACAGCCGCATCCTAACACGCTACATCCACAACCAATGTCAGCACTGTTGGAATCGGCCTGGGCGTTGCTGGAATCGGCTTGGGATACGCTGGATTGTCCAGGAAATGGCATGGCCAGAGCCACGGGAGCCACCAGAACTGCGGAGACGTTGATCAGTAAGAGATAGCCCTATGAGCCAATGATGGAATATGCTAACCTCCAAGCAGAATCTTATGAAACTGCATGTTGAAGCAGGGTGTGTTTGGGTTGCTGTGATGATGCGATGGTTCTATCCAAGTCCCTCAAAGGCTGAAAGATGAGAGTCGAGAAGCTCAGATATGATCGTCAGTTACTATAACCAAATGCCATGAATGAAGAGGGAGAAAGAAGATCCAGTCAGCTTAGATTATGCACAAACCAGAGAGGACTCATGGGACGGGGAATCATGGTCTTTAAGAATATTCTGCTCCACGTGGGAAAAAAGCTCGCCCGATCAAACTTAAGCGCCCACTATCGTGAAGTGAGCAGTTATTCCCTCTGTTCGTTGACCCAGACCCAGCAGGTCATCTAACTTTCTAAAGTGGCTGCATACTTAAGATCTGCCCGACAGGAAGAGAGCTTTGAGGAAATATTTTGAGATAACACGAGAGCAGCATCCCGAGGGAAAGTCGGCTTGCGAGAGATTGGGCAAGCCGGCTGTCGTCCCTGTACTTCCAAGAGCCAGTCTCCTTCCCGTCAGTGCCTTGTCACCGGGAGGAATAAGGAATTCATCAGTGCTAAGACAGGGGCATGTCTGTCTTCTTCCTATCCCAGAAGGGGCAGCCCTACAGACTCCTGCTTCCCATTCAACTGTTATAAGACGTGCCAAAGCGTTCCTCTCAATGGCACGCCTTTGGAAGCGAGTATCCCCTTGATGGCGATAGTGCTGCTCTTGGTATGACACTTCCCGTGATAAATCGGAAGAGGATAGGGGTACAGCACAACATCAATGCAATTTGACAGCGAACATTTCCATTTCATCATTCTCTGTGACGTGGATTCTTCTCGGAAAGATCCCTCTAGATGGTGTTTGCAACCCTATATACAGGCCAGCAGGACGCTACTCCAAACGACTATTTATCGAATCAACAACCCACATCCTGAACGAGAAAGCACGCGTCCAAACAGCATCGCCCAACTCCAAGGGAAAACCAACTCAATGTCTATGGCCACAGACCCTCCTGACTCTAAAGATCCAGTATCCGGTGAAAATGTTCATATGCCGTCTGGTCTGATCGTCTTGTCGTGAATCATCGTAACGGCTGAGCCCAGCTCGGCCGCAATTGGACCCTTGCATGACCGGACCCTTGCATGATTACATGACTTGGCACTTGCCGCCATCCGGGGGCTCGTTGGGGTTCTGTCCCTTCTCGATTTGCGCTATCAGGATCTCGAAGGCCTTGGCGACGCACTCGTTGTAGCGGGCGCTGGCCTCGGTGAAGGCGCAATTGTACTTCTCGGCGAGCTTCTGGCCGTCCTCGTTGCTGACCTGGCGCTGCTCGGGGCGGAGATCGCTCTTGTTGCCGACAATGACGATGGGCACCCAGTCAGTGCCCAGGTGGTTGAGGATCTTGTCGCGGATGACGGTCACCATCTCAAAGGAGGCCTTGGAGGAGACGGAGTAGACTAGCATGTAGCCATGGATGCCGATGAAGTGCTTCGAGTTCAAAATGCTGTACTCATCCTGTCCAGCTGTGTCGACGATCTCGGTCGCGTAATCCTGCCCCTTAAGCCGGATCAGCTTCGAGAAGGTGTTTTCGATGGTCGGGTAGTAGGACTCGACGAAGTGGCCATCGACGAATTGGACTGCGAGCGAGGATTTGCCTAGGCGTGGGAATTGCACATGTCAGTAACGCGACATGTTATAGCTGCGGGACTCGATCGGCGACGGCTGTGCAGATATATAGCTTTGTGTATAACACATGCTAAAGGCATAGTAATTGCTGTGCCAGAGAGACTTACCGACAGAACGGCTACCCACTATGGCAACCTTTCTTTGCTTAGACGGCACCGCCATCACACGCGACTGGAGGGGTAATTCGTAGGAGTCGGGAGGTGAAGGGAGGGAGGGAGGTTCGCCGCGGAACTTGAGTGCAGGTAGAACAAAAGTTGTGTGATCTGCCAGATCACGGCGACGACTCGGAGGGGACGTATTACGATTATTATGATTATGACGTAGGAATGTTGCCCAATCCGTGTAGGGGAGATGGAGGTTTGGTGGATTCGACTTAGACGAGGGACAGAGACCAAAAAAATGGAGGGCTGAGAATTTTAGCCGGCAAATGCAGCGGTAGGTCAGTGAGATGTATTCAAAGCGAGAGGCGACACGCGTTGGGCAGGGCAGAGATTATGTAAAGATATAGAGAGTCTCTCTCTTGCTCGTGTGACTGGTCGCAATCGTGTGTTTGCCAGGGCAATGGAACAGGGGGGCGGACAGGAGGCTCAATGCTTTTCCCTTTGTTTTGTCTTGCTTTCCCTGGTGAGACGTCTGGTGATTGCCCCTCCTCGAGTAGAAGTGAACGCTGCCTCGAAGATTAATACTGGAGAGCGAGAGCTCCGTCAGGTACAACTGCAATGGATCTGCACTCAGCTGGTGCCCCGCCAAAAATAACCTTGAGAGAGAGAGTTGAAGCACTTTTTGGCACTGCGGGGCATATCAGCCAGCATTTGGCATCTAGGCCGCCAGAGTGCTGGCTGTAGGCAAGTACTGTAGCAGCGCTAACCGCATAGCCGGCGGCCAGATCGTCCTCTTTCCCCGTTCCAGCCGTCTGAGGTCCCCTTGCTGAGAGCTCCAGTCGGTTCCCAAAGCAGCGGTTCTGGCTATCATGGATGGCGCGTCCGTCTAAGCAGATAGACTCGACCGTAGACTCTAACTGCTGCTGTGCCAAATAAGCAGCTGATAACAGGATGAACCGGAGGAGAGCATGCTTGCGAATCGGAGTAACGCGAACCGTCACAAAATGAAATTCCGGGGTCGATCTTTGCACGACCACACACATCTCGCTTAAGCTGTCCTACATGATCAACCGCCTTTGCACAAGGTGACCACCCGTTGTATCCAGGTTCCTTTTCTATTTGAGGACAGCGAATGTTCCTCTTTTGTCTCCTGCCGGCTGTCGCGTAGGCAATGCAGATGCAATACGATTTCGATTGAGCAGGACCAAGAAACGGGAGGCATGTGATTGGGGAGCGAACAACGATGAATCGTTCGACTTCACTTGCATGTGTCAGGTTTCCCCTCTCCTACACATGCACGCCCACAAAAACGCACATATATCTGCCTGCCACTGACGGTTAAACTTGACTAATGAGACCGAGCGGGCGCATTCACGCTCGTCATTCATATTGTCAATTGGAAGATAACGACCGTAGCAATGCTGCTTTGTCCTATCGCCTGTTGGTAATAGGTGGTAGCTGAGTGGGAATCTTGGGGGTCTGTGTCTGGGGTCCGGTGTTGTCCGCTTGGCGCCGGCACGAAGATCATGTGAGCCAATCAGCGGAGCTCAGTATTCTATATTCAGTCTATGCCAAGAAGTATACCCGTCTGGTAAATCTGCTGTCAGAGATGTGCATTTGGGGGCTGAGAGGCCTGGCCTGTTTCAGTAAATTTCAAAAATGGAGTTGTTCTTTACCCCTTCCATGAGGCGGGTCTTTTTGTACAATTAGCTAATAGAGACGATATATTTAGATGTAGAATGGATATATGTAAGATTTATACAAGTTGAAACTAAGTAAAACGGGATCCCCGTATGCGATTAAAGGCCCAGACCTTACCCAGTGACTCAATTAATGCCCAGCACTAATCACGGAGTCACTGATTCTGCGTATGACTCCTCGCCGGATTCCTCATCAAGGTCATCATCACATATTACGAGAGCGTTATCAGCCGAGACCTTGGTAACTTCAGTCGGCGACAACTGGGTCTCCTTCCGCCAGGCTGCGCAGGCATCGAAACTGCCCCGGCAGAACTCGGCTCGTCTCCTGCTCACGAACGGCCAGGCCGGTGGTGTCGATACGCTACTGTCGCTTTGCCAGTCACAGACCTCCAGCACAAGACGCCGGGGCATCCACTGGGACCTCTGCAACGAGTCGGCAAGGCAGCCATCGAGCAATTCGAGCTCGTACTCTTGCTGTTCCGGCGAGGGCAATGGTAGCGCCGTTCTCTCTGGCCGGCCCTTGGTGCTATCACTAGGTCGGCGATCCATGCAATAAACCGACACCAGTAAAGCCGTCTTTCCCCCTCCGACGCTTACGCTGTTGTGGACTACGTGGCTTAGTTGCGCCCCGAACAGCTGCCGTGCCTGTTCAAAGCATTGGGCCTTCAGAAACGCCCAGCGGAGATCGAGGACTTCTTGGTAGCGGGCAGCTACTTCCTGGTACCGAACGTGGGTCTCGTATTGCTGCATACTCAACAAGCGATTCAACCTCTTGATACGGTTCACCAGGATATTTACCCATGTTTGCGAATTGTAGCGTTGTGTGATATGATGGCGATTGGTCTAGGGGTCGCTTTGCTGCTCCTTCTATCGATTCTTAAGCCCATCTTGTTGATAAGGGAAGTCGTAGGATGATATACAATAAATAGTTGACTGCTTATTCGGACGTTTCAGTATACATTGTCAAGCTGTGAAGTGTGCACTAGCCTGGGCATGCCAAAGCCCTTATGTATCCTCGGTGTGCATCGCGATGTCAATGGCCGCCAACCATGGTCATTTCTCGCCGTCACGAGCAGTGCACAAATAAGTCCGTATGAGATTTAGCGAGCTCCGCCCCTTTGTCTGTAGGATTTCTGGGGTGCTGTGAAGGCAAAGGGCGAACAATGGGTGAACAATGGCATTGCAGATTCGCACTCCTGGCGGTGGGAGCAAGCAGAGCAGGCTCGCGTACAGCTCTGGTGACACACTCTCATCTCAACAATGGACACTCAAGTCAGTGTATTACAGTAGAAGTCATTGAGCAGAGATTGATTGTAGTAACTTTGTTTAAATTCAATGCTAAAGCAAGCAAACGCGTAGAATCATGAAAAATCCAAATGAGCCCTCTGCAGCATCAGCCCTCAGATGTATAGCTAGCCCCCCCATGCCAAAACGTCTGTTCTAATATGATTAAGTAAACCAACAAGCTCGAATAAGAAAAACACTCGCATAAGTCATGAACCCTTTTTCCGCCAAGTATGAACCCTGAATACCCAGCCCCTTAGAGCCTCCAAACATAGCCATCCCAAGAAAACCCCCAGCCTGGAACTTGATTACAGAAGGACGAAAGGCGCCGCAGCAACGGCCAGACCTGTCAGGGCCATCGAGATCTTCTTCACAGACGGGGCACCGGCTGTGACGGGCATGGTCGGGCTGCTCATGGTTCCGTTGGAGACGGAGTTGCCCATGCCAATGCCAGAGCCGGAGCCAGTGCCGGAGCTGGCGCTGGATCCAGAGCCAGAGCCAGAGCCCGAACCACTGCCAGATCCAGAGCCTGATCCAGAACCGGAGCCAGATCCTGAGCCGGAGTTAGGGCTGGAGTTGGCGTTGGAGGCAGGAGCGGAGCCGGAGCCAGCACCAGAACCGCTGCCGGAACCAGTACCAGAACCGCTGCCAGATCCAGCACCGGATCCAGAGCCAGAGCCGCTGCCAGAGCCACTGCCGGAACCAGCACCAGCGCCAGATCCAGCACCTGCACCTGCACCTGCACCAGCTCCAGCACCCGCTCCAGCTCCAGCACCCGCACCAGCGCCTGCACCAGCGCCTGCACCGGCACCGGCACCAGAGCCTGAACCACTGCCGGAACCAGAACCAGAACCAGAGCCAGAGCCGGAGCCGGAGCCGGAACCGTTGCCACCACCGATAGCAGTGACAGGAGGAACAGCGCCTCCGTTGTTACCACCCATGCCAGGGGCGCCGACGGGGCTGGCCGTGATAGCAGCAGTGACACCGTTGCCCTGGACGGTGACGGTGGGCAGAGCACCGGGCGCCAGCGTGGGCTGCTGGCCAGGGCAGGTGATGACGACATCGGCAGAAGGCTTGCAGGCGTCGCACTTGACGGTGGTGACGACGAATCCCGGGGGGATGGCGGCCGGGGTGTAGGCGGCCTGGTTGCCGGTGCAGGTCTCGGTGATGGTGTAGGTGGCCATCCACTGGCTCGTGGGGCAGGCGGCCTTCAGGACGGTCTCGTAGACGGTGGTGAAGACGGTCTGGGTGCCGGTGACGGTGGCCATGCCCGGGGGCGGCGTGGTGCAGGACAGGAAGGCTGCGGTGGAGGTGCCGTTGACGAGAGACATCTTGTTGGTTGGTTGGGTGGTTGTTTTTTAAGTGTATAACACAAAAAAGTGTACAGTTAAGTAGTAGTAGTGATATGTGTACTGGTTATCCTGCGAGGAGGGTAGTGGTTGATAAAGAGCGTGGTAGACCGAGGCCTGTTAACGAGTGACTGTTGAGATTATTAGGGGGGATGCTGTTGCAAAGGACTGTTGATTGCTGCTGATGAGGAGAAGAGAGACCATGATGAAAGCGAACGGCATGGCATCTTTATACTGAAGACGAAGACGGAAGTCCATCTCACGAACACAGCAAGTGAGTGTCTTACCATCCATACTTCCTACCTTGCTACGCAGTACACAGCAGAGCAATTCCCCATGGCTCGCAGCGGTGATTGCTGCGGTGATGACTTCATCTGGCGAAGAATGGGTGTGGGATTACAGGGCATTCCTCTTGGCAGCATACACAAAGCACTCGAGGTGAGAATGCTCAGCAGGTTGCTGTGACTGCTCAGAGTCTGGATTGCAGTTGGCGAATACCTGAAAGAAGCGAGATTTACACCCGCCGGAGCGGAATTCTCTTGCAGAGACAGACGTGAGACAGCGCATACCCGTTCCGTCGTGAAGGCGTTCGTCAACAACGTGGGAACGCAAACAGGCCAAATACGTGCATGCCAATCAAGTGTAGCTGGGCAACACTTCATAACATTAGGAGGTATGAATGCAATTGAGATTGTGCATTGGTAGGACATGCCCATAACACATGGCGCTTAGGAAGCGACTGCGATACGCGCGACATGCCGCCGTCTTGCAGGACTGATGATGTACATCGACTTGCAAATGCATGCAAATTAGAGGCAATTGGCCTCAAGAGGAATTGGCGCGCACCTGCCGTAGCAACTGCTGGCATGTTCGTCTACACGGCGTTACTAAGCCATCAATCGATCGATCCGGGGCTCTCTCGAGCCCCATCGTGGATCGCTGCTACGCAAAGAAATTGGAATTTATTACATGGAAATGTCTCCCGGTATTTCGACATTCCACGCGCATTGACTAGACGTCGCGCGAGAAACTTCCTATCAGGATATTTTGGTCTGCAAAGCGCTTCTCATGAAAATGAGAAAGGCAACGCATCACTGTAGAGTTATCGAGGTGATGGTCGTGGCGGCTTTGGGTTACTTTTTGATCTAAGGAAGGAAAGAAGAGAAAGGGAAAAGAGCTGGGCGCGAGCGAAGGCTTTTTATTCTGTCCCAGAGTGGGGCCCGCAGGCGCGGTCGGTCTCGAGCAATCAGCTTTGGCTGCCCGGTCCGCTATTGCGCCGGCTCTCTGCCAGGCCTACCGGCATGCGCTTACCCAAGAGCTTCTGTACTGGTGGGCGCAGTACTTCTGTATTCTGCAGGGAATTGTGAACTGATTTCAGACGGGATATTTCAGAGGCTGGGTTTTACATGGATATGATCTGCCATCTCAAGAGTTTTGTGATAGTGTCGGTACCTGATTTGGCGGGCTATGGGACATGACACGCCTGTAGAACTTGCAGGATCCCAAAAACCACAGTGCCTGTCCATGTAAGTGACTAAAACCTAGGAAGCCCACTGCTTCATTAGAAGCCTGTCTATGTTGAGAGCTTGCACTTTGATATAAGGTTCTTGCATTCAAATTGGCAGGCCAGCTGCATTATCTCTTGCAGGAGCTCAAGGCCTGCATGTCTGGCATCGCATCACACCTTGCTTGATGGGAACCTCCGGGGGTTGACTAACAAAACCGTCCCACTTTTACCCGTCAAAGGCGACAGCCCACCTCAGCCTCAATCTTTCTTCGGCCATTCTGCCAAACCGTCGCCCATCATCTTATCTTCTCTTACCCCTTGCAACCATTAACGTACCTACAGAGTTATTGCCTGCTCTCTCTCTCATCCGCCATGCCGGCCGACGAATACTCGTCCTTCGGCGGAGGGGGCGCCCTCAAGCTCAAGGGCGGCAAGGTGACCAAGCACAAGAAGAAGAAGAAGGACCGGAGCGGCGCCGGCAGCGACCTCGAGAAGTCGCTCTCCACGGGCGAGACCCCATCGAAGTCGGACGAGAAGAGGAAGGAGAAGAAGAGCAGGGAGCCTGGAAGCGACGAAGAGGGAGAGAAGCGGAAGAAGCGAGATGATGGCAACGACGACGACCACGACGACGGCGAGGCGAAGCTGGTGGAATACAAGACCGAGGCCGAGAGGCGACACGAGGAATTCCAGCGGAAGAAGGTAAGTCGGCAACCCACAATGGCGGCGAGGCCGTTTGTCGCGCGGCAAGAAAGATGTACTAACTTGGGTTTCAAAATCACAGCTGCTCAAGCTATCCGAATCCTCGAGCTCGCGCCCGGAGCTCCTCAAGACTCATAAGGAGAGAGTCGAGGAGCTGAACACGTACCTGTCCAAACTCAGCGAGCACCACGACATGCCCAAGATCGGACCCGGCTAGTGCTCATATGCGCCGCCACGCAGCGGCTTTTCTTCGCGCGTTGTATATATTCAGACTCGCTTTGGCGTGGTATTGTTGTCGCTGTTGGACGAGGGAGCATCCTAGGAATTGATTTGGCGTATGCATTTGCTTTATACGTGGGAGTTATACCCATCCTCGGCGTTTTGGGAAAGTTAGCGGTAGAAACGAGAGTCGGTAGAAGAAGACACATTGGTGTAAACCCTTCTTATGCTGAAATTACAATATCACCATCTTCATTTTGGCCACGTTCTCGCTATTCGGTCTCTTGTTGTTGTGATTTAGGTTTTTGAGACATTATCAACGCCACGCATCTCGATTACTTCGTCTGTCAAGGGAGGATGGAGGTACATTAAGGTATATTTATTTTACTCTATGATTACCAAATGCCAACGTCGTCGATGGACCGGACGGCCATGTGGTCGTATAACTCATAATATGCCCCTTTGTCTTCTCTCTCGTCGCCTGGATCCATCAGAATCGATCAGGCACCATGTAGCGCTTTTTGTTGTATCCCAGCTGATATCAATATATATGTAACTCCCAGTTGGCATTTAAAGGAATGTGTATGCCATCAAATGCTCCTTATATAATGCAAATGCTGACGCTAGTGTGTAAATGCTCTCTGGAAGTATGTGTCGCTTTCTATAATTAACGCCGTATTAAAAGTGAAAAAGTTTTCGTTCGCATCTTTGTATGGCCGTAAAATCTTCATGTGTGGGTGTGGTATGGTCGGATGCTTGTATGGGATCTCATGTTCTCTGTCTCTCTTTTCTCCTGTTACAGGAAAAGGCCACCGACGGCGACGGCTCCTGCCATGACTCCGAAGATGGGCGCACCGAGACGCGGCGCGGGGTTGCCGTGCTGCAGCGCGCCGCCGCTGCCGTCGTTGGTCGGGGTCGCCGCGGCGGCCTCGCCCGTGACCACTTCGACGGTGGTGATGGTGGTCTCCGAGCCACCCTCCAGGGTCGACACGAAGGTGGAGGTTTTGGACGTGGTGGTAGGCGTCTTTTCAGGCGTCTGAGTGACCATGGTGGTGTCTATTTGAGCAAGTTAGCAAACATTGAACGAATGGTAGATAGATAGCGAGTTGGTGTTGTGACTGAGTGGTTTTGTTGGTGGAGAAAAGAAAGAAAGAAAGGGTACATCGCAAAAGGACAAGTGGAGAGAGAAAACCGAGACAATACAAGAACGTCCAAGTGCGGTGTGTGACGTACCCTGAGCAGCAGAAGTTTCTTGTGTGGTTTTTTCAGTGGTCTCTTGAGCGGGAGAGCTTTCTTGAGTAGGAGACGGGGATGGTTGGGGGGTAGTAGAGACAGGAGGGGCATCTTGGGTAATGGTAACAGTGACAGGAGCAGCGCCCGACGGAGACGAGACGACCGTAACGGTCACCGGAGTCTCCTTGGTCGGCTCGGCGGACGTACCAGGCTTGTCAGCTTTGCTAGTCTCCGTCGTCTTAGCAGTCTCCGTCGTCTTGGCCGTCACCATCGTCGTCCCGGGCTGCGCCGTGGTGGGGGGCGGGTTGGCGGCCGTGGTGGTGGTCTCCGCAGGGGGGTCCGTTGGCTTGACAGTCGTGGACTCCACGGTCGGCGGCTGTTCGGTGGTCTTCGGCGTGTTGTCTGTTGACGGAGGCGGCGCAGGCGACGTTTCCTCCTTGGTTGTCGGTGGCTCTGCCGTCGTCTCGGGGGCCTTGGGAGTGGTCTCCGGGGCCGCGGTTGTTTCCGGAGCCTTGGTGGTCGTCTCCGGAGCCTTGGTCGTGGAGGGAGGGGCAGCCGTGGTTGTCTCAGGGGCAGGGCTAGTCTCCTCCGGCTTTGACGAAGGGGAAGATTCCGGCGCCGAGGTGACCGTTTCCGACTCCGTCTCAGTCGTTACGTCTACGGACGTGACGGTCGAGGCTTCGCTCGCCGTGGCGTTGTCATTTTGACGCCTCGCAAGCGACTGCGCGGTTTCAGCAGCATCATGCTTGAAGGTGCCGGGGAAGCACGAATGCAGAAACTTGTGCAGCGCATCAGGTGACGCTGAGCCCGAACCCTCCATCATCATGCCAGAGTCTTGTCCATCAAGAATTGCTCGTCCTTCAGCCGGGTCGTTGCTCACTCCCGGGATTCCAGCAGTTGCCAAGCCCAGGGTCAGGGACAAGACGAGAAACAGCCCGAGGCAGCATTTGCGAGTAGAAGACATTCTGTGTCCTTTGCAACAGGCCGGCTTTGTGACTGGGTTCGGTTTCGCGTCGTGGGTCAGGCAAGCCTTCTCGTCCCGGTACACTGGCAGTTCCGTGGGAGCCATCGTGAGAAATGTGCGTTAAGAGAGGAAGCGAGTGGTGTGAGATAAGATGAGATATAAGTCCCCGGGTCTGAGATACGGCGCGGGGCTAATGCAGCACTATAGCTGCAGAGAGCGAGAGAATAACGGAAAAATTAACGAATGGCAAAGTCGGCTATCCCTATTGCATCATGGAGTGATGGACTGCGTGAGTATTGTGGTCGTAGTGCAGGATGAGGGGGCGGCAGCGCGACTAGTATTAGTATGGAACGGGTGTATAAGCCGGTTCACCAGTTGATTAGGAGCTAATGTAGGAAAGAACCGATGTGCCGGAAGTGGCAAGAAAGGGTAGGGTAGGAGGAGTTGCGAGTGAAGAGGAGGCTCAAGTCTTTTCAATGGTCGACACAGCACGGAGAAAAAGGATCAACTTGTTGGTGGATGCCACCCCCCAAAGGCAAATACGACTGGATCGGCGGATGGAGAGATGGGAAGTTCAGCTGTCATCCTGATAACCCGAAACACACGGCGCTTGATCACAGCTACTACGACTAACAATCGTCACATCAGGGACCCTGGCCTAGCAAAGTGGGATTCTGGCAGCCTAGAAGACGGGCGAGACGGGCTGCGGTATCCAGTCGAGTACATTGTGCAGAAAACCTCGTGGAGTGTTGGGGTGTACGACCACGGTACGAAAAAAAGAGGTTGGGCCCGGGCATCAGTTCCGTGGAGACAGGCCACTGCCCAGGACAGGGGTCCTATGCAGCAGGCTATCCACATCTCACCGTGGCACCGTTAAGAACTGCTGCGCCGCTTTTCTCCGATACGACCTGTCTCTCGGTTCTAGCGATTCCACACCTACCCGGGGCCTGCTGCCCCCCCCCCTGGCACAGCTCTCGTTCGCCAAAAGGGATATGTATGTCGACACATCCTCAATGATATACACGTACAAAGAGTCTCCCACAAGAACAGTTGGACTTCTTTTGGCCAATTGCTACTTCTACGGGCAATCTTCGATGCATTTACCATAATGGGCACCTACCTACTGCACAATCGCATAACGCCACTGTAAATCTGCCAAGTTTTGGCAGAGGTATGATGCCATATGTTACAGTGGTTGATAGTGGCAGAGTGGCTGCATCGACGATAGTCTGGCGCTGGCACTGGCGCTGCTGCTCACAGACTGCTCAGCCTCTGCATCCAAGCACGGCATGCAAGAGCCGGCCGGGCTACGCACTACGAATCTCCCTAGCTTTGGCCAGTTGCTGATCCGCGAGATAGGAGTTCGCCAAATGGCCATTGGTTTTTCTCGCGCTTTAAATCCAGGTGGGGAGGCAATAATACTCCACATCGCGTCGGAGGAAGCCAATTGGGGTTGTTGACTTTTCACACTGATGACGTCTGAATACGAGAATTTCTACTGGCTTTGTACGGCCGGGCTTCACCTCGTCCGAGAGCGACCTTCAGGGCTCACGAGATTGCAGGGTCTTCTTCAATGGGCGCAACAACGTAAACCACCAGATGCAAGACTTCGTATCTGATTGCGTCAGTCTACGACATGATGACCTCTCGCGGCTGCTCATCTCAGACGACAACACACGACGCAGGTGAGCTGAGAGGACCATTGACAGAAGTTGACAGAAGCATCGGTAGGCAGAGGGTGTCTTTTGGCGCCACTCCACCGTAGCATGCACGCGGTTATTCAGCGCGGCGTACTTGACACTCGCCTCCTCCCCAACTTTTGGTGCAGCAGCCCAGCCAGCCTGTGCGACTTGATCACACATATGCGCGCGCCATGCAGCCAAGACTCTTTGCTGTCCACTCAGCGCCTGGGGAACAATCGAGGAGAATGTGTGCACAAGTCCATGAAACAGGATATCCAGCAGCCACAAAGCCCAAACTCCGGTTTATGCTTCACAGTAATAGCCTATCAGGCAAGCTTACCGTACAAAACAATGCATCCTACTCTACGTGTGGTGTTTTCGCACCCCATGTCCATTCAATTGATCAATTGAGCACAGGTTGACCTGAGACTTTGCTTTGGTAACGCGGTTTGTCGTTCACGATATCGGATGTTTGATGATCGGCTAAACGTTCAGAGCCGAGACACCTGAAACCCGGGAGAAGAGGCTCAACAATAGATACTGATACCATTCCTCAGCCCAATCTAGCCCTGAGTGCACTGCAGAAGGGAGGCAGATATGTTACAATACATTTTGACGTAAAGTTGAGGCTGACAACTCATCACATACTTGTACAGTGTGTTAGGTAGGCAACTTTAGGTAAGGTTCCTTATGCACATACTGTACTGGCAAGGTAAGGCTGGCGCTGGCGGCTGGCTGGCAACGCAACTGGCCCAGCGATCAACCCTCGCTGAATCATTCATCAGCTATTTTTAGTGTCCCGACGGTCAGGCATATCTGATTGGCCAAAGACGGCATGGGACCTGGCTCTTGCCAAAAGCTACCTAATGTACCGCGCCTACCAGACCCATATCACCAGAAGCTCCCACGTCTGCTCATAAAGTAAGTTGTGGTGCAATTTTTCCAGCCATCGTAACCGCTGCCAAAATACTCGATAACGTCTATCTCCGGGCTCACGCAGAAGTTGCCATACAATGCTCGTAATGGGGTCGAGCGTGAACGGTAGGCAGATACTCGTAGCAGGCCTTGGATGCTTGGGGTGGTGGCCACGTATAAGTCTCTTTGAGACAGCTGCGAAATATACGTGAAGTTTCTCAGAGACGAACCGACTATATTGTTCCGGACCGTTGAATTATTCAGAATGGTCTTCTTTTCTTTTCTTCTCCTCTCCCTTTACTAATTCTAAGTAACTGCGTCCTTAGGTAAGGCGTATGTAATGAGGCTCAGCCTAGAGATCTGCCCAGGGGCTCCAGCCACAGAAACTGGGGCCCCTCCCATTGGGGATTGGAGACGGACCGTAGCTCAGGTTCCTGTTGTACTGACGACAGCTTGGAAAGTGGCATCTGCATTTGCATGTGAATTCAATTCAAGCTTTCCCAACTTACGAATAACGAACCATGCGTGAACTTTCCTAGTCGGGTTTCTCTTAGAAGGAAGACAGACAACAGACAACATACATCCACATCTCCAGGCCTACTGTTTGAAACCCGCTCACAGTAATGTACCTGAGCACCCGCATAATTGATTCTCAACAAACCCCAAATCGTTCGATTGCGCTGCTGCCATCTACCCGTTAGCCACCCTGGGCGTCGATCCCGTCATGCCCAAGCAGCTAGATCCTGCAACAGCTGCCCAGAACCCT
This sequence comes from Arthrinium phaeospermum, assembly GCA_006503535.1. Taxonomy (NCBI): domain Eukaryota; kingdom Fungi; phylum Ascomycota; class Sordariomycetes; order Amphisphaeriales; family Apiosporaceae; genus Arthrinium; species Arthrinium phaeospermum. The sequence continues at coordinate 3,988,336 of QYRS01000001.1, read as the reverse complement.
CGAAACGATTCGAACGAAGAGCAAGATGACCTCCGGCTTCTGTCCAGGTCCCCTCATCCGTACGCTCGTCAACAGCTCGAACTCCTCGAGCCCTCTGGCAGCTTCGCCTACCCTCCCCGCGGTTCGGCTTCGGCGGCACGCGCCGGCCTAGACAGCACCCTTCCCCAGAGGGCCACCACCTTCCCCTCCGTCGCGCGAGACACGTCAGCTAGTAGCGACAGCGGTACCGAAGCCGACGATGAGCATTTCCTCAAAGGCCTGCCAGCCCCGCGGGCAAGACTGCACAAGGGCCTACGGGGGCGCAACGAGCTAGCATCGGGCACCTCCACCCCTCTCGCCTCGCCGAGCCCGTTCGACGACGACGATGGCAGGAGGCACACGTCCGCATCGCATGCGCCGAAGACGGATGCCGCAGTAGGAAAGAACGTGCGGTCCGCGGCAGAGGTATCGAGGCGCAACAAGGTGATTGTGCGACGACTTACCGAAGTCCTGCTACTCGGCTCCCTCGGAGTTGCTGTATATACAAACAAACAATCTCGGCCAGCTCTGCATCAATGGCGCCTAGGTAAACTCCCTTAACGATGCATGAACAGTGGTTTATGGCAAGTTGCTGACGACGTCCCTGCAGAGCTAATTGCAAGCCTTGGTATCATGGGTGCCCTCGTGCTGCTCTACCCCCTGCGACTCTTGATTTGGGGTTATAGACATAGATCAACTTCAGCTTTGCCGCCGGTTTGGTCCGTCATATCAATACCGACGACATTCGACCCTGCTCCGCTTCTATACCCGCCTGCCATCACCTTACTCGTATCCTCATTAATTTCTATGGATAATCAGGCTATCCTACTCCCCAACATAATACTCTCTCTTTGTTCCCTCCCCGCGTCCCTTTTCTTCGCCTCGTCTCAGGACCATGCATGCAATCCCTGGCAGTGGCTGGTGACGTGTATCCCGCTCTTTCTATCCAGCAAGGCAACTCTTTCACAAGGGGCAGGTTCTATCGGAGAGCTGCCCAATGCCAAACTTGCAAATTTGCTACCCGAGGTTGCGGTTCTCCTCTATCCGTTGCACCAACATCTGTGCAAAACCCTACATTCTTTGACGACCACAAGTCTTCTTACCGCAGAGCTCCAGCTCCTTTCGGTGGCTCTTATCAATGTTCTCTTGCTGTCGTCGTCACCGCAGGCAGCCATTCTCAAGGGAATGTTATGGATCGGTGGGCTTGACTTGCTTATCCTAGGCACAAACGTCGTCAATTGGGGAATCACGCTGGCGCGTGTACCCAAGTGGCGTTTCAAGCGACCTGTGAGCTCATCAAAGCGGTCATCGTCTTTTCTTGCGAATCTGATGCCGTGGAAAAGAGTGCGGCATGATTTGTTTCACGCACCCATGGACAGCTCGTCATGTAGCTCTTGTGAAGCATTCGACGAGGCTGAAGATAGTGAAAGCCTTCAAACAACAGCAAGCAAGCCTCGCAAACGGCGTCAAAGTGCTGGGCTTAACAAGCCAGGTACCATGGAGATCGGAGTACCTGCCTTTGATCCAAAGTTGCCGCAGGAAGCACGCCTTAGCTCCTTGGAGGCGAAACGAGGAATGGGTCATCTCAGGAGACATACACTCTCCAGTGTTGAGCACTTGCCCAGGAAGTCATACACCCATACCCCGTCGGGCAGAAAGAAGAGATCTGCTTCTACGTCCATCCGAGCGTTCTTCTCGTTGACCTCTGAGCAAGCTACATGGCGGAAGTGGCTCTACGCATTATATGTCTATATCTTGATCATAGGCGCCGTCTTTGTGCCCAACAAGTGGATAGGAGTCAAGGACTTTGTACAGACGAATGCACTGCACAGCTATGAGCCAGTGGGATGGGCCCTGGGCTACTTATTTGGCGACTTGCCCAAATTCCGGCTAGAAGTCGTCAGCCGAAACCTGGAGTCGTGGATTTGCCTGCCTAGCCGTCCTGACATTGATGACCTCGGATCTCTTGGCGGTGGATGGGTGCAGCACTTGCGACATGCAATTATCGGCGATGCTAACACCAGACTCCTGCTCAGCGCTTACTGCCTGGCAGTGATTTGTGTTGGTCTCATAGTCGTATTTCGACTGTCGCCTGTTTACGAAGTAGACACACGTCGAAAAGTGTTCCACTTCATGATGGTAGCCATGTTTGCGCCATCCATCTACATTGACCCAACCTTTACCGGTTTGGCCTTGTCTATTGTGCTCGCCATATTCCTGCTACTCGACTTGTTACGGGCCAGTCAACTTCCGCCTCTCTCAAAACCCCTGGCAGCCTTCCTTGCGCCCTATGTGGATGGTCGAGATCTTCGAGGTCCGGTGGTGATCTCCCACATTTTCCTCCTCATTGGATGTGCTATACCACTTTGGCTATCACTCGGCTCACTGCCGCGTAGCGGCACTGGTTATATACAAGGCTGGGAGGTGCCCACCCGTGAAGTCAGCATGGTGGCAGGCGTCATATGCGTTGGGCTCGGCGACGCAGCCGCCTCTCTGATTGGCCGACGGTACGGTCATCGCAAGTGGCTGTGGGGCGGCGGAAAGAGCTTGGAGGGAAGCGTGGCATTTGCTGTTGCCGTGTTCTTGGGCTTGCTGGCTGCTCATGCATGGCTTCGCATCGGTGGCTGGCCTTCGTCGACTGAGCTCGACAGCTTGGGCACGACGATGTCCAAGGCCGGATTCTGCGCCTCCATGGCTAGCCTTACAGAAGCGGTACTCACGGGTGGCAACGATAACGTGGTCGTACCTGTCGTCCTTTGGACGTGTGTCAAGAGTCTAGCCATCTGAAATCGGCTTATGGCGTGTAATGATCAAGTTTGGGGGAGAGAGAAAGGGATGATGGTCGGTGTATATATTACATTGCGGCAAGCGTGTTTGGCTTATCATCGTTATGACTGAGACCAAGGGGTCTTGGTCGATTGTTCTTTTTTGGCGGTGTGGTAATGGACGACGATATGAGGCGTCGGAAGCGAACCCCCAAAAGGCATTAAGGTGCATATAGATACGGGGTCTTGTATTGTCTGAAACGACGGAATGAATAAGCGATGAAATGAACATACTTGCATTCGGGAGCTTCGGGCGTTGGCTCTATAGAAAGGGGGATGATTGGTAGCTAGCTACTAGACTGGCTAGGTATGTTATACCACAAGAAGCATGAATTCAGGAAGTTTCTAAACGGAGACCTGGGATCAATAGCTCCTTTACTCGTATCTCAACCGCGATTACATGCTGCGTGGTGTATAATCCTGTTTACGTACAAGGCTACATGTGACTCAAATATGATATTCATAAGTATATGGTCTCTGTTGCGGAGTCCCTATAGGAAATGCAAGACATATTCCAGACCGTAAGCAATAAAGCAAGCAGGGGGCGTCCAGTCGGATCAGGAGCCGGGGTGCTTGCCCAGGCTGAGCCATGGTGGCCAGGCACCGTCGGCGGGAGTCGCGCCGACGGGGGGAGGGCTTCGGCGACTGCGCAACCGCCGTGTCCGCGACGCATGCATGCAGTCAGTGTGCGATTCCTCTGTAGGACAGAATGGAAAGGAAGCCATTCGACCGTTGAGGCTACACGTGCGCGTATTGCATAACTACACAAGGTGCGCACACAAGCATGTAGCCTGCATCTAACGAAGGTTTGGTTTGCACGTGGAGGATGCGGTGGTTCTAATGGAGAGGGTGATGAAGAACTCGTTATACTTCAATTCAGTAATGGTATCCTCGCTTGTGTTATGGGGAGAGAGGGAGTGGCTTTAGACATTGAGCGCGATATTACAGGTGAATATGAATAACTGTGTTATATGCCTTTGAATGGATACATGTAAGACTGCGAGGCCAAGCTCTACCAATTCACACAACGGTGTTGGGCTGACAGCTACCTGCAGTCATTGTTTTACGATGAGGATGGGATGAGCTGAGAAGGCGATCACAAGGCAAAAAGGACAATACATGAAAAGAATAAGGTCCGACGCGATGAGGTCTAGTAACTACTGCATACCTAAATAACCTTTGTCTTCTTCTTCTTTACGTTGCCAGGTACTGGGAGGGACAGGGACTACGTTACCAGGCCTGCGTGACCATATCAATTGCAGAATGTAGGCCCGTAGGTATGTCAAGCTGTCCAGATGCAGTCAATACCAGCTGTCGCAGTTTTGGATTGGAACCTGGCGTATGTATAACAATACGGGCCAGAAATAACGAGAGCGTATATTGATTGTCCTGGTCTTGCTCACTCCCAGGAATCCGGGTGGGTTTAGCAGCGGTGTTGCTGCCCGTACTACACACCTCTTATAAGACGGGCGGGTAACTTTGAGGGAGTCGGAGGCTATGCCAACTGCAGATTGATGACATTACGCAAGCGTCCCCAGCCAAGCCGCCCACTAATAGGTTAAATATTCAATATTCCATTGAGCCGTCTCCGAGCTGGCGGCCTTACTGGAAAATTTAGGCAACAGTGTGTTTTTTAATGTATCTGCACAACGGAAACAAAACATCCCGAGGTGCAAGAGAGAATATTCTGGGGCCGCGTTACTAGGCGGTGTTAATGGTGGATGGTGCCCTGCTTCCTCGGTGGTGGTGGGATTGAGAGTCAGGCTGCTACTGCTTGTTGGTACTTAGGTGTAGGACGCTGGCAGGCCTTGGGGCCTCCATCAATTGATAAGCGAGCTGCCATCCAAAACCCGTAACCCGTTCATCCAGCAAGAAAACACAGCCAAGCCAGTCCGACCGAGCCTACCTACGCAAGGTTACGGTTACCATTTTAGTTGAACGGTGTTGAATTAAACAAAGTCGCCGAAGGCAGACGGACAAGCCCAGGCTGCGTGTTGGACGGGCTGCAATGATGACATTTGGCTTATGGGGTTGACGCTGTACCTCTCTCCCTCTGCCTCTGTCCCTCTCGCAATTATCCCTCTCTCCGACCGACTCACCCTCCGTCCATCATCCATCCATCTATCTACCCAAGACCCTTCAGCTCGGCATTAGGCGTGTACGGCCAAACAAAAAACCAAGCACGACCGCCAACTGACGCCCTTGGGATGAGGTCTTGCTGAGTTGTTCACTTCTTAGCTGCTTCCCACGCCTCCCACGAAAACAGAAAAGGTCCATCGAATCCCGTTCCCATCCGGGTCCATAATTTTATTCATCTAGGTATCATATCTTGCCATCTCACAAGCGCCGACTACTTCAACTTCACACGTTCGCGCGTTCCTCCCTATTTGGCCCAAACCCAACTTTGACGTCGGATCAGAACCTTCTGGCACCTGTTTCAGGAGCGCGCTTGATCGCAATCCTCCCACCCACATTAGCACAGACGCAAACGCTTGTTACCAGCTGTTGCTCTGCCGACTTTGACCTGTGAGGTCACTCTCGACACCAACACACACACACAAGAATTTGTCCAATCCTCTCTCCAGACGGTATCGCGTGCATTTTCCTTGACATCTGCTGTGTTCGCCTCTTATCGTGTATCCTACCGCCCGTTCCGAAGGCACTGCCGGCGCGACAGTATACCGCCCGGATCCCATTAGCTCAGCCGTCACCCTCCAACTGGGTCAAGTGGGGTTGAACCTGCGTGAGCCTCAACTCAACCCGCACCGCACGCGGTTCATGACAAGAAGCGGGGAAAGACATGACTTCGATGCCGTCCGGGAAGACCCCCCGGGTCTTGTAAGTCTTCGCAGTCCATGGTTGTGTGCGGATAGATTGTTAATGATGTTTTTTGCGGTCACAGAGCCTGTGTGCTGTGCCAAGTAAGACGGCCTTTTCTTTGCAGAACGTGATGCGCCCTTCCGCTCTCAAGTCGAATCTGCTGACACGCTGCCTTTGTCTCCTTCCGTATAGCACAGAAAGATCAAGTGCGACCGCCATTCGCCATGTTCCAATTGTACTAAGGTCTGTCCACCTGCCGTGCACTCCGCCCGTGTTCCCTTGATATTTAAGCTTGATCCTAATGCTTACAAGCAAAAAAGGCGGGTGTGACATGTACACCAAGTACGCCGGCTCCCGCTCGGAAAAGAAGGCGGCCCAACCACGACCTGCAACAGCGGCTGGCAAGATGTGAGGAGCTGCTGCAGGAATATGCCACGGCCAAGCCCGCCGGCACCCCAAACGGGCCAGCCCCGGACGAGAAAAGTATGAGGCCCGTGGGAAAGCTCATTCACGGCGATAGTGGTCCACGATTTATGAACAGCTTCATGTGGGCGGAAGTCTACGATGAGGTGAGTCCTGTGGACATCTGCACCTGGCTTCGACTCCTACCCCCATTACAGTTGCTTGCTCTTCAGTCATGATGTGTGTTGACCAAGTCAATTTTAGTTACAAGCAATGCGCGAGATTATGGACAGTGATCCCGTGGATGACGAAAGCTGCTCAACCCCAGCGGACGGGCAAACTCCTGACCAAAACAACGGCCTGCTGTTTTCCGATGGCACGGATGCCAGCTTGGAAGACCTGCACCCGGATCCCGCACATGTGTTTGGCTTATGGCAGACCTTCCTGGATCGTGTCAATCCGCTTACCAAAATCATCCACGTGCCTTCAGTTCAGCCCTTTTTGGTTGAGGCTGCCACAAAGCGAGATACTTTGCCCAAAAAGGTCGAGGCCCTGATGTTTTCGATATACGTGCTGGGGGCGACGGCATTGTCCCCGCAAGAGAGTCTGGCACTCCTGGGCTACAGTAGAGACGAAGCCATAACTCGTTTCTCCAGAGGTTGCCGCCTTTCCTTTATGCGGATTCAGATCTTCAAACAATACGATATGATAACCTTGCAAGCCCTTGTCCTATACCAGGTAAGCCAGTGGCTGTACTGTGCGTGCTTGTCTATTCAAATTTGTCTGACTGTTTGTTCCAGCACTCTCTAAGTGGTCACTATGACCGAAATGCGGCGTGGATCCTGAACGGCACCATTGTCCGAATCGCTCAGATAATGGGCCTTCACCGGGACGGCGAGGCGCTTGGATTGAACGCGTTCGATACCGAGATGCGCCGGCGCATTTGGTGGCAGATCGTGCTGCTGGATGCCTCATATGCGCTGATGTCAGGCCTCGGTCAGTCGATGGTACCGCGCTCATGGGACACGAAGAAACCAGCCAATCTGCCGGACTCAGATCTCTTCCCAACCATGGCCAAGGCGGAGAGTCGGGCTGGTCCTACGGACATGGTATACTGCATGAGCTGCTACGAAGTGGCGCAGATGCTCGTAGATTTCCCCAGCCTCGACGAGGTCATGTTCCAAAACGAAACGGGCGTGGAGTCATTGCCGCCAGCGGTTTTTGAACAAGCCAGGGCTCGGATCGACCAGTTGGACGACAGGCTGGGAGAGATATTGGCCCAATACTGCGATGTGAATATGGGCCCGGTGCACGTGTTGGCCAAGGAGACTCGGCACGAGCTCGTCGGGAAGCTACGAGAAATGATATGCCCCCCTCAACAGCAACCGGAATGGGGAACCGAGGTCTTTTCGGCCAAAGACAACCTCTTCAAGATTTCGGTCAGTTCTGCCGAGCACACGATACACCTGTACAACATTGTCGAAATGGTTGATGTAGGGACCAACTTCCAATGGTTCATTAAGGCGCATTTCCAGGTCGAGGTGTTTCAGTACATGATCGGCCAGCTGATGAACCGGACAAGTGGCCCGCTGGTCGAGAGGGCATGGGTAGTGGTGGAAAAGTGCTATCATTTCCACATGGAGCTCATGGACCTGTCCATCAAGTCCTCTGCAGACGTGGCCGTCTTCGTACTGCGGGCATGGCGGAGAAGGGCAGAGAAGATACAGCAGACGACGGGAATTCCGCCGGTGACTCCATATTACATTTCAGCATTAGGCAATCTCGTGGGCTCGCACGACACCAAGAAGGAAGAGCCGAGCGAACACGACCTGGAGCCCGACAGCGTCCACGTGCCATCGAACGGGCTAGACATGCGATGGGACCAGTTGTTAGGATACGTGGACCCCCAAAGCACGGCGTCGTGGGATATGTTTGGGACCAGCGGCGGCGGGGTGCCGGACTACCGGTCTGCGGCGCCGGGCTTCGGGGTCAATGTGATGAACATCAACGGGTGGTTCTGAGCGGGATTATAGAGCGGACTTGTGACTCCTTACGGTTCAATGGATTAGAATAATGGACTACGCTGTACAGTACATAGAAGACGAATCCGGGTTCGGGTATGGTGACGAAGGCGCTGGTATTTTACTACACGGTTTCAACGAAATCAACGCTCGCGAATCTTTACGAAAAAAACAATACTACTCTAATCTTCACTTGCGGCTAGCTCAATCATGCGTGAATGGTGAGGAAGAGCAGTCGGGTTTAACAAGGCTGTAACGGAATTAATAGAGATGGGTGTAACGAGCACGACTGGGAATAGACAGATCTGTAATAAAACTAGACTGAAAATGAACACGGTAACGATGTTGCCCCGAGCCCCTGAAGAGGCTTATCCCCATGGCACTTACTCGGTTCCGAAGATTCGGTCGGTCCCGCAGATCTTAAGATGAGGATGGCAACTCATCGGCTCGGAGGTATACATATACTGTCAGTCGCCGGATTGAGTCGAGCAAAGCGCCAGTACCGTACCTCCTGTGGACATTCTCCCCCACCTGGCAATTGTTTATCGCAGCGCTAGAAAACATGTTTTTCTTCCTATTGCATGGCATGGAAAATGAGTAACACGGAAATCCGGTCGCACATTGCTAAAATCCGAGTCTTGGGGGAGAAGGGGAGAAAAAAAAGCTGGTCGCACTCGGTTAGATTCCGACCGAGCTTACTGCTTCTAGGCTGCTGGGGTCTCGGCCTGGGTTTCCCGCTTACCAACTTGCGCTATACACACTTACCTGAGTCACTGGCGGTTCCTGGGCCTGCCCTAGATCCACCCAAGCGAAGGAAGAAGCATTTGACTAGGCCGCCTGGGGCTCTAGGGGGAGCGACTACAGCGAGATGACAGACTCCGCCGGCTCGGTTGGCGGGTGCGACCATTGTGCGGCTGCACGTAGTAGTGGTAATACAATGTCCGAAAAGCGCCGTGTCGCTCTCTTGTCTCTCTGTCTCTGTGTCCCTCCTCTGGTCGTGTTGACTCATGTAGTGTAGTCGCGGGTCAGGATAATTCATAGACGACAGGAGTCAGACAGACAGATATACGTGGTCGGGGCTTATATCGCAGAGCTGTGTGTCATCGTCGTTAATTGACGTTTGGCAGGGTTTCAAAGAGGGTCGGTCCATGTCGTCGGGTGTCAGACCGAGACGGGAAAAATGATGCCTGCCTACATGCAAGCAGCCAATCGCAAGATAGTCGATGCCGTAGCGGCTACCTACCTTACATTAGCAGATAGGAGAAGCCGCCAATGTGCGCGTTAGTTGGGCAGTGGTTCTCTCGCCCGGAAGACCAGACTACTGCTCCTGCGCGGTCCTCGGCCTTTGATGATGTCCGGGCCAGCCAGCCCAGGGAATGCCACACATACGCACATCCACTCACCCACCCACCCCCCAGTGCTTAGTTAAGGTATTTTCATGACGGGTATGAAGCTGAGACATTCAATACACGTCGTTGCTAGCTAGCCCTTGCCTTTCCGATAAAAGACGGCATGACTCCCCTCCTGTCTTGGAGGTGCTAAAACCTGCACATCTCTACATCATCCATCCGTCCCTTGGCGACAACCCAGGATTCCGAATCAATACTCCAGCCCTATATTCCAGTCCACGGTATTTGACTGTTTGCTATCTCGCTTCGTCCAATCGCAGCGCAGCTTGGCATATCCCTTACTCGATTTAGCACCTACGAGCCCGCCGATCTGGAAAGCTTATAGGCGAACCATCTTCTTGGCAAAGAACAGCAAACATTCGGAATATAAGTATCCATATAAATACATATAAATACATATATAACCCAAGCAAGCCATGCTCTTCCGAAAGAGCAAGGCGCCAGCTGCACCTGCGGCTGACGCAGTAGAAAACGATGCTTCGACCACGACGACGGCAGAGGAGCACCAGCAACACGATCAGCATCTATCTTCATCAGAAGGACAGAAGGATGGCGGCCAGATCGCCAAGGCCGTCTCGCGGGCCTCGACCCGGGCCGAAAGCGACTACCCGACCGGCGTCCGCCTGGCGCTGATTCTGCTCTCCATTTTCGTGTCCATGTTCCTCGTCGCCCTCGATCGGTTGATTATTTCGACTGTAAGTGATCCTTCTCATGTCAATGTGCATCCAATTGGATCTCATGGGTTCGGGAGTTGTTTTACTCTTGTGTTCCCGTTGCTAGCTACTGTCTCAAACTTTACCTACCTTATATATTTCAGACCACCCCACGGAACTCTAAACTGACATTCGCACCAAACAGGCCATCCCGCAAATCACGGATGACTTCCACTCGCTTCCGGACGTCGGTTGGTACGGTAGCGCCTATCTCCTGACGACGTGCTCGTTCCAGTTGATGTTCGGCAAGCTGTACACCTTCTTCTCCGTGAAAACCGTCTTCCTCGCCACCGTCGTCCTATTCGAGGTCGGGTCCGCCATCTGCGGCGCCGCGCCCAGCTCCGTCGTCTTCATTGTCGGCCGCGCCATCGCTGGTGTCGGGGCCGCTGGCATCTTCTCTGGAGTGGTAAGCTTCTATCTTTCTCTCTCTCCTCGAAATGCATCAGTATCACTAAGACGTCATTCAGATTGTCATTATCGTGTATGCGGTTCCCTTGCATAAGCGACCCCTATACCAGGGTCTCTTTGGCGCCGTCTTCGGCCTGGCTTCCGTTGTCGGTCCCCTCGTCGGTGGTGCACTCACCTCCAACGTTTCGTGGCGCTGGTGTTTCTACATCAACCTTCCCTTTGGCGGTGTTGCCCTGGCTGTCGTGGCATTCCTCCTGACCATCCCTGACCGCGACACGACCAAGCTGCCCCTGAAGGAGAAGCTTTCGCAACTCGACGCTGTCGGCACCAGTGCCCTGATCCCGGGAGTGGTTTGTCTGCTTCTGGCCCTCCAGTGGGGAGGTCTCAAGTACGAGGTAAGTGAACTGATTGCATATATGCACGCACGCACTATACCGTAAAACCAGAAGCTAACTTATCGACAGTGGAACAATGGCCGCATCATCGCGCTGCTCGTTCTTGGTGCCCTGCTGCTTATTGGCTTCGTCCTGACCCAATGCTTCATGCCCAAGACGGCCACCGTGGCGCCGCGCATCTTCAAGCAGCGAAGCGTTGTCGCCGGTGTCTGGGCCACCATCTGCATCGGCTCGCAGATGATGATCTTCGTCTACTTCTTGCCCATCTACTTCCAGGCCATTAAGGGCGCCTCCGCGGTCGACTCTGGCATCCGTCTCCTGCCCCTGACGCTCTCCATGGTCGTCGCCTCCATGTCCAACGGCATCTTCGTGAACAAGATCGGCTACTACACGCCCTCCATGATTGTCGGCACCTGCCTGCTCGCCATCGGCGCCGGCCTGCTCACGACGCTCCAGATCGACACGCCCTCGGCCAAGTGGATCGGCTACCAGATCATCTACGGCTTCGGCATGGGCCTCACCTTCCAGGCGCCCAACCTGGCGGCCCAGACGGTGCTACCGACCAAGGACGTGCCCACCGGCACCTCGCTCATGTTCTTCAGCCAGCTGCTCGGTGGCGCTGTTTTCATCAGCGTGGGCCAGAACGTGCTCAACAACCAGCTGCTGACGCGGCTCGCGGGCCTGCCGGGCTTCTCGCCCAGCATGATCGCCGAGAGCGGCGCCACGACGCTGAGCCAGTCGCTGCCGCCGCAGCTGCTGGGCCCCGTGCTCGACGCCTACAACGAGTCGCTGCGCGTCGTGTTCCGGGTCGGGCTCATCCTGACGTGCCTCACCGTCTTCGGCACCGCCGCCATGGAGTTCCGGAGCGTCAAGAAGAACTTGCCCAAGAAGGGCGGGGATGCGGAGAAGGGCGATGTCGCCTCTGCCGGGGAGGAGGAGAAGAAGGCCGAGGCTACCGACAGCGATGTCCGGGCCAAGGCGACGGTGGCGGAGACGGCGGGGGCGGCAGAGCCGGTTCCTACGGGGAAGTCGTCGTGAAGGAGATGAATGATGATGATGACTGACTACTTCGGGAAGGGAAGGTTTCCGTGTTGTACTAACACTATTATGTTGTTATAATTATACCCCATGTCATTTGCTGGAGTTTCGGGTATGGCTGCGTAAAAAAGGACGGCGGTTACGTGTCACGAAGGACCGGCGGCGGGTTGTGTTGCTTGCATTTGCATCTAGGGGGCTTACGTTGGTTGAGAATAAAAGTGCATGATAGATATACACTTGCATAGCTTAGATTCCCTCAATTAATTCATATATTACCAATACCAATCAATCAACCTCAAGTCGTCTACAGTATTTGCGGAATGACGTCCTTTCACTCCTGGCTTGTCACGTCACTCTTGCTTGGCAGGCCAGTTTTTTCTTTTATATCGTGTGAGGACCAGTCGAAGAGTGTCAACGGAAATTTTGCTTGTGTGAGGCCCGCTGACCTTTTTTCTCTTTGTCTACTGGCGGGCGGCTTTCACGCTGCTGCTATTTTGGTCATCCAGTAATGAGTGGCACAAAGGCATCCTTGGAAGAAGCTGGCGGATGGCTGTAGAGACAACGCTTTGTTCCCTCCCGGAAGCCGGGTGGTATGTTGGGGACAACTCGTGTCATGTGTATAAGAAGGGTGTTTTCTGTTCGGGAACGGGGCGACTGTGGTGTGTAGCTGGGTCTCCTTTTATTTTCAAAGCACTTGCGGAACAAAAAGTTGGAAGGCCAACCACCGATCGTTCATTATTAACCGAAATAGAAAAGTAAAGAAACAAAAACAACAAGCTCACGTCATTCGCTTATACACGAAATTCATGAGAAACGGTGTTTTGCTTACGGCTTGCCTATGCACACGCCTTGTACGGAGTTTCGCGCTCATGAACCAGGGTAGCACAGGGAGGGAAAGGGTGTATTAGCTAATCAGGGAGTCGGAGCAAGAAAAAGAACAAGAAAAACCCGAGTTCCAATAGCGACAAATACAGGCCATTACGGCGGCTAATGGAGGCTGCGTTCTTGGAGGTAGTGGCGAAACACGTTACCATTAAGAAGAGGCCGCAGCATAGAGAGGCGGCACCTTGTTCGAATCCAGAAGACCAGCAGCAGCAGCAGCAAGAGGAGGAGGAGGAAGAAGAAGAGAGTCAGCAACAAGAGGAGACGCAGCAGCAAGAAGAGACGCAGCAGCAAGAAGAGACGCAGCAACAAAAAGAGAGGCAGCGACGAGAAACAAGGCGACAGCAGATGTCGGTTATAGTAGGCGTCGCCACGAGCTCTGTCGCGCTCGCCGTCGTGCTCGCCACGGCGGCCGGGCACTGGTGGGAGCGGAAACGGAGGTTGGCGCGGGAGAAAAAGAGTAAGAGTACGGATAAGGGGAAACAGGGGGCAATGAGGGCAACTACTCCTCCTCCCCCTGAGGAAGAAGAAAGGGGAGTAGGGGAGCCAAGCAAGGACAATGTCGACAGGGATGCGGGTGGCTATGAGAGCTTCCCCCCTTATGTGGACAGTCCCAGAAGAAGGGGGGGTATAGGGTCGGCGCGGCGTCTGTGGCCGCTCGTACGCAATGCTGCGCGCATTAGAAGTAAAACTACGTAGATCATGTACACATGCATATATATGGGAGGCAGACTACGTGCTGGTTTCGCTGGTCTCGCGTCTACCCAAAAAGAATAGGGGCACATTTGTCCCCTCGATCTGGGCATTACCTCCAACCGATTTAACTTACCGGGTTGATAACTAACTCTAGCTTCCCCTCGAACTCATTGCCGAATAGAAATATATATAAGGTAGGCCACCCACCGAGCTGACCTCGCATTCTCTTCTTCTTAGCCATCGTCATTCCAGCAAGTATCAAATCACACGAGACAGGAACAGCCAAAGCCCGAAGCCGTCACCACCACGACCTCCCGAAATCGCCTTCAAGATGTCGCTCTCCTTCTCCTTCCTTGCTAGTCAATCACGCCCCTGCCTTGTTGACTGTTGACATGTGTGTCTGGCTGACCTGTGTTTACACGCGCCCCTGGCCCTCCTGCCACCCTCTGGCTCTGGCCCAGCCTCTGCTGATGGCAGGGTTCCTCTGCGGCTGGTCACGGGCATGTAGGGATCCGCTGGTCATGTCAGATATCGTCATTGCGATTCGTTGTTGGGGTGTTGCTGAAGGGACAGTGGCGCCGCGGTAGCGGCAATGGGAACAAGGGATGATATGGATCGGTTACCATGGGACTGAAGGGTCTTGCTTTCTACCTACACATCGCCATTATCATTAGGATGAATAGCCCACGACGGATCCTTACTGGATATAAATGTGATCTTCTCAAAAGCGATTTATAGAGGAAGGCATCTGGTAAACTCAAGGTCCTCACGATATTACGCGCTACCCAAAATCTCAGCATTGAGTTCTGTAGTAGCACTATGCTTGGTGGCTGGGCGGTCTAGTAGTGAAACAGTCGTTGAGATCGACGAAGCCACATTGGATCAGCCAAATCAAAGTGCCGTAAGGGAAGCGCCCAATGTGGAGGGACTAGGCGCCGAGAGGGCTGTATTGGACGCCAGACGTCGAGACGTCCTACAGAAAGAAAGAGATCGACATTGATAGGCACCTCACTGACATCAACTCGATGAATTGCATTGTCCCTGGCTGGGGTTTTTACAAAGGCCTTCTTTTCCTGAACTACAAACAAAGGAACCGAACTCAAATTGTTCGGGGGGAGCTCCCACAAAACAAAACAAACCCCCTCCATCGAGGCCTTTCTCGCAAGGCCTGGACCGCCCTCCATTGTTTACCGGCAAACCCAATAAAAGCCAACCGTCTTTCCACCTCGCAACGGCCGCCATTTCGGGGCTTGGCATTTTTTGAGAGATCCTCACTTACACACAGCAATTTCACTAATACTGTTCCTGCACAACTCTATTTCCTCTCTTTCATTTCTTCTTGGGCTTGCGCTCTCCTGGACGAGGGCGACCCGAGCATATCAAGAGTTGATCTCTTCCCTTTTTTCCCCTTCCCGTTTCGGGCTTCATCTGATGTGAGAGAGAGGAACAGCTGCACATCCCCGTTTCACTTTACATTCTTCTTCAATTCTTGCACATACACACGTATTATTGGTAGCCAGCTACCCTTACCTTGCAGGCCAAAACACAAAGGAACGAGCGCAGGAAAGGAAAAGAGAGTAGCACACACCATGTCGTCAACGGAAACAGGAGAGAATCCCCGCTTCAAAGGCGACGGATCCAACTGGACCATCGCCTACGTCATCGTCTTCCTCATCCCCGTCATCTTCCTCGCCATCGCCGTGTACTCGACATGGCAAGACCGGCGGACCGCGGCGGCCAAGGCAAAGAACGACCTCGAGACCGGGCGGGCCGTCAAAATGGACAGGTATTTTCATCCCTGGAAGTACGGGGAGGCGGAGGCGGCGGGTGCAGATGCAGGTGGCGGCAGCAGCAATGCGACTGGTAGGAACGTTGGTGCTAACCGCAGTAACTTGACCATAGCTACAACAGCCACGGCTTCGGGGGCAGTCGGCTCCATGTCGCGTCGTAACAGCAACCACCCTCGGGGCGGCAACCATATTAGCAACAACATGGCGCCCGTGACTCCGTGGTTCGCATCGCCGGAGCAGCAGCAGCGGCGCGTTAGCGTCATGACGAATCCGTACCGCCCTTCCTACTACCAACCCCAGCAAAACCGAGCTCAGCAGCAGCAGCAGCAGCAACAACAAACATCCACCACAACAGAGCAAACTCGCTACCGCCGAAACTTATCTGCCGCGTCCCACTACGTCGATATCCGACGAGGCCGATACAACCACGGGGCGCCCGTCCGGAGAGGAGAAGCCGAGTACTTGGAAGGACGGTAGCGACCTTCGGTACGTCTAATCCGATCGGGTTTTTGCAGGTGGGGGTGGGGGACAAAAGAACTTGGGGGAGGAATACATACCTAAGCAATCAGCCGGCCGGCCCGTGTGGATCCCGAGAGAGTGAGATACAGACAGGCAGGCAGGCGGCACTTTACCTTCCCGAACGGAATTTGATGGCTTGGCTTCCCGGCTTGGCCTGCGTTAAAAAGAGCACTGGCATATGACATGCCTCAAAATAGGTTGAGTAGTAATTGCAAGAGAGCGAATTACATGCATGCGTCGTCTCTTTTTGATTAATCTGGTTGACTGGTGTCCCTTGCTTGCCGCGCATCATGATAACCTTATCTGAATTCCTGGGCCCGAAGATCTTGCTTTGATGCTTGCCCCGGAGCGCGCCGTTACTCCGTTCGATTGCTCGAGTCAAGAAGCCGGTATCTTCAGACCCCGAATCCATCGGCACGCATAACGGGCGACACGTGGTGGACGCCGCTCTTCATCAACATGTCACGCCGCCTCTTACCCTGCTCAATGCCGATCTGTTGGGATCGCACTTTTAGGTACACATGAACACATCTACGTAATGAGCGGTCACGATTGTTTCGCCCTTTTCCGTACCGAACAGGCTGTATCCCAGTATGTCAAATGTATCTTGCTCATAAATACAACATAAACATGTTAGTACCGACGGGGATTTCCCTTTCCCACATGTTCATGAATCGTACAGTTGGCGCGGAGGCCGGGGGAACCCGACCCAGAACCCGACCCAGCAGCAGCTTTGCCAGAGCCATGCATACATATGCCTGTGCCTGCGGCGGACCCAGAGGAGGAGCCCAGCTCCAGATATCGAGCAGCAAAGATGTGGGCAGCAAGTTCGTTCAACAACAAGCGAAAAAAAGCCCGGATCAGGCAGGTGGAGCTGTGGCCCGCGAATGGTAACCGGCGCGGTCAGCCTGATTGGCCCGGGCGACTAGCTAGCGGACTCCGAATATATGGATGGGCATGGTCCAAGTATGGTCCTGAACCAATATTGGGATGCATCTAAACAATCCATTATTTCTGGTCGTGTCCGTCCTCCTACACAGCCCGCATCGACCAGCTTTACGGTACTAGTAGGTCCCGCGGGCAGCGGCACAGCTCGAACACGAATGATCAGGAGGAGTTCATTCAATACGGAGGGGGTAAAAAAAGTCTCTTCACGCATCAAAGCCCTTATCGTACGAGTTCTTGGGGCGGTCATGCACATGGAGCCACCCAAGCGGCGAAGCTTCGATCACCAAGGCATGCGCATGCCATTCAACCAAAACTTGAACAATTGGAGCCCACGAAAAGCAAGCTGTTTCAAGGGCCGGCCTACCGCCCGCCGTTACCCAGAAGCAACCTGTTTCGACGATCCAGTGACTGAACGGGTGGTTCCAAAATAGTTTTTGTGGGGGAGGTTTGTTCCTCGTTTCAGACGATCGTATTTTCTTCCAACTTGTTGGTCCAACGCTCCAGTTTGGAACTTCTGTCGTCTGTCATTCCGTAGCCTGCAACAATAAGTTGTTTAAACACCAAGTTCTTACCAGGTGCCAGTTCGCGAGCGGGGAGAAATGGGTGTAAAAAAAGACAGTCTGGATACACTTATAAATGGCACATGCCGTTTCAGTTTCAAAAGTCGGCCAAGGGCGACTGTGATATCGGATCCCCATATTAGACGATATCGCCATTGATTCGTCGGATGGCGTATGCAGGTCGAAATGACTTATGTAAGTGGCCGGCAATTGGGAGCCGCTCGACGGAAAGGGAAAGTATGGCTGCAGGCGCCCAACGGCGCCTCGCATTCCAATGCGAAACCATTGATCACAGGTTTGCATATCACACACATTGGTCACACAGCGAATCAATACACGTTTCTAGGCGAATTAAGGCAAAAATGTGTGTGTGATGTGATGATGCATCATCTCTCGACTTGTCTTTCAAAGCCGACCGTCTCTCGTATTCAAATATACACATGCTATTGCGCCATAATGCCTGGCAAACCGATTTCGTTGGCTCGTACATAGTAATGCCCTAATACTCAGTCGCTGTGAATGAAGGACCAGTGCTGGTCCGCGTAAATACTCTAAACCGGCCCTGGATCCCAATGATGATGATGATCATGGAAGCCAAACTCCCTAAACGCCTTCCGTAAACCCTATTTTCTTTCCCTGATTCGGCAAGGCTGATATCTTGCGTTTGCCAATATGTCGGCTGGTGAAATATATACACGAAACATGCCCCGACTGGTGCAGTAATGCGTAGTGTCGTGTGTCGACCAAAAAAGGTGGCACCCTGCACACGAGGCGATTTAGACCCGCCAGAGGGGTCTTGTTGATTGTGGTTGTGAAGTACACGAAGTACATGAAGTGGTGGAAACGCCTACGAGGTCTTGGGCTTCCAGATGTCGGCCCCCAAGGGCTTGCTGATGCCGACGCCGACGCCGACGGCAAGGCCGATGATGAGGAAGGCGAGGAGGATCTTAGCGATTATCCGATTCCGCTTGCTCAGGCTCGCCATGCAGTTGCAGGACCGGTTCTTCCTCTTGGCCGCCTTGGCCTTTTGCTTCCAGTGGTCCTGGCCGGGCCACACCGAGCAGTTGGGGTTCGGGGGCGTGTGCGATATCGACCGGCGGTTCAGGTTGTCCGACGAGTGTGCCGCCTCAATGTCCGAGTCGAAGGGGTTCAGGTGGTGCGCCGTGCTGGGCGTCGACACGCTCGAGTTCCGCCCGAGCTCCATGCTCGTTTCCACCACGCCCTTCTCGTTGGCGCCCAGCGTCGTCGTCCCGGAGACGCTGCTCGAGTTGAGGTCCGTGTGGTTCACCACCACGGGCGCCTTCTCCGAGCTCTCGTGGGTAGTTTGCGACGCCATTGTTGACGATTGTGTTTATGTCGGTTGTTTTGGTGTGTGGTGTTTATTTGCTGGAGAATAGCTCCAGATTAGGAAGAAGGGTCGTCGAATTGCTTCTACCCTTTCCAAAAAATTATAATGATAAAATGGGATTGTCGGTTGTTCAAAGCATTAGGGCACAAAAGGATGTTCAGATGCTTGGGTGCTCGTGGCGTTTGCTGGAGGCCTTTTGATGAAACGAGGACAATTGAGCGAACAATGTCTACTGGTGGCAAGTTTCAAACCGAGTGAAACAGAGCAGGATAATATGAAGGAATGCCAAGCAGTTGAATGTACTCAATCAATCGATCGGGTAAGTTATTGGGAGGGCAGCTTCGTACTCGTGTAGCTTGCGTAATAAGGTGTACAGTGAAGGCAAGGAAGCTGGGGTGTGCGACGGCCTGTTATGGGACGAGAATGGTAAGAAGAGAAGGAGTGGATGGGCGTGAGTCGAACGAGTGACAAGAACAAGAAGGGAGGGAGTGTGAGGCCAAGATGTGCAAGAGCTACATACTATGTATTACAGCCGTAGTAGGTAGTCCAAGAGAGAGATAGAGGGAAGGGGGCCGCCATGCAATACCGCCGGTATGTACAAAAAGAGCAGGCCAGAACAGCAGATGATGGCCCTCCGTGTGCCTGTCTTTCTCGTCTCGTCCTCTAGCTTGTCTCGCACCGTTGCTCCATCCCAGCAAACTACCCTGCCCCCTGGACCCTGCTAGTTAATCTAGCGTTTACAAGAATGGATGGAAGATCCCGCTTGCTAGTTCATTGGAACCCAGTAATTTCAAGGTGGGCAGGTGGGGTAGCGCTCGGAATATCTCACATTATACTAAAATATCGATTTAAGCGTATTCTACTATATTATATGCTTATATAGGTAGATAAGTATTATTGCTATAATACGGCTTGTTTTAGCTATTTATTTAAATCGGCAAATTATTAATATATATATATAAAGGATATAATATTTATTAGATTTTATAACTATCGTTTAAAGCCGGTTTTCTTTATTAAATTAAGGGGATAAATGATAATATCGAGGCGGAATTGTAAGGCTTAGGCTTATTTTTATAACGTCGATAAGGATAATAATCGATATTTTAATTAGATTAATTTAAGTATAGATTTAACGGTTTAAATTAATTAGTAATGATATAATTATTATAAGTATTAATATAATTGTTGGGCTAGATTAATATCGATAAAAAGGTATTTAATATATTATAAGTATATATTAAGTAAAAGGAGTAATATCTTAAATTAGAATAAGAGGGTAATAGCCGGCTTTATTATTAATTTTTTTACATTTAAATCGATATTAATAAATAAATTAAAAAAATACGATTATTATAAAGTAAGGGTAATTTAAGCTTTATTAAAGGATAATAAGCCTTTTAATATATTAAAAGGTTAATTTAATAAAGCGATAGCGAAGGAATATAATATCCATTTCTTCGGACTTAAGAAGATTATTAACGAGGTGTTATTAAAATATTAAAAAGTTCGCGATTATTTAAAAAGAATTATCGGTTAATTACTTTTTAATATAATATTTAATATATTTAATAATAATAATAAGATCCGGTTTATAAACGTATTTATTTAAATTAATAAGGGGTTATATTTTATTAGAAAATAATTAATACCGGTTCTTTTTTAATTAATTATTAATTATTTATTTTATTAAAAAATATTTTAAATAATTTAATCGATTATAATTTTTTAAAAATTAACGCGTTTATTATCGATACCTATAAAACGATACGAACAGTTTATTAATTGATTAGTGTTAATTTAAAACTAAAGTAGGCCTTTAGCGTATTATATAATTTCTATTCCTTTTAATTATTAATTAAGGACTTATTTATTATTAAACTTTAAAAATTAACGAAAAAAGTAATAATTTTATTACTTTTTTTAAATAAACGCCGTTATAATATTTGAAAATTAGAGAGAGTATATTGGTAAGGATTTTGTAAATTATTACTTTTTTTTAATATAAATTTAATAAAGTTAATAATATTAGTTTTAGGTGGGAAAATTATTTAAATCGGTTTAAAAGGGTTTTTATTAATTTTAATTAATAAATATTATAAGATAGGGGTTATAATAATGTATTATTAAATCGGTATTAAAAAATTGAATTATGTTTAGTTTTACCTTTATTAACTTAATATAATAAGAAAGTTATTTATTTTTATTAATTTTATTACCGATTTAAAAAATAACGATAATTTCTAGTATTAATTAAAGTATTTCTTTGCTATTATTTAATCTATTATTAAAGCGTAAAAAATAAACGAATTTAATTATAAATATCGATTATATTAAACTTAAATGGCGAGTTATTAAAATTAAATAAGAAATATTATAAAATAATAGTAATTCTTTATTTAGAGATATTTTTTAAGTTATTATTAATAATTTTTAATTTATATATAATTAAATAGAGTTTTAAGGTTTCGCGATTTATTTAATTATTAAAGAAAGACTTTATCAATACTGCCTTTATTTAATAATAATTTTTTAATTACGAAACCTTTATTAAGAAATATATTTATAAAAGCTTTATTAATTACATTATTATTAAATTTTATAAATAACGTAATTAGACCGGTTAATATTTTATTAATGTAATATAACTTATTAGGTTTGATCTCTTATTAAGAATATATTAGATAAAGGTATAAGTAATTAGTTTTAATTTAGTTAAGTTTATGGTACGATTGTTTAATATTATTAATAATAGCGTTTAATAAAGAGAGCCTTTTTAAAGTATATTATATTATAATGCCAGCCGTAATAATTATAATATTAGAAATTTAATAAATAGGTTTTATTAAAATAAACACGCGTTATTTAAGTAGTTCTATTACTATAGGGAGCCGGCTTTCTATTATATAGAGTTTATTAACAATAAGATGGTGATATTAAAAGATCGATATAGTAGGACCTTTATTTTAATATAATTTATAGTTTTTTTTAAAGATATTTAATTTATATAATTTTAAATATATATATAACGTTATATACTTACTATACCCTTTATTAGCGCTTAGTTATAAATGCCGTTTAATATAAATATTATATAATATTATCGACAAGTATATTAAAACGGCATAATACGATATCGTCTATATTATTCCAAGGCTTAGGTGGGGGGCTGCTACGAGCTGGGATGACAGGGTCAATCAAGATCAAATCAACCGATGACAGGCGAGATTGCCCTGTAAATGCGCGTCGCAAAAGGGGGCGCTGCGACCTTCTTCGCACCCGCTGCCCGCTAAAGATTTTGGAGGATGCCGCTTTGGGCTAGCCGGCCACCAGGCACTAGGAGAACTGCAGCAAGGCACGTTGAGCTCGGGGTAGCTGCGCTAAGCTTAACTGACCTACAGTAAGAGAAGTTGCCAGTGGTGGTGGTGCCAAGGACCAAGGTTTCTGCTTCTCTAGGTCTTGACCACTATAGGGCCTTTGGCCGTTCTCTAGCCGGTAGCGGGTTACAGACATAGCAGCATGAACGATCCTGCTCATGATGTAAGGTTTTAAGTCAAATGACATAGACCTGTCAGTGAGCTCACCGATGGGCTTTTCCTTCTTTTGTTTCTTTACATTCTTGTTTTCCGGGCTCTGGTGCGGACGGGCTGAGACAGTTCCGTTTATTGCGTGCCCCCCGTTGATCTATGGTTGATAGGGAGACCAGGGTTGATCCCAATGCTCTCAGCGGCGTCGAGCGTACACGCTACACGCACCCGGACTCGGGCGTGATATGGGCATATGGGATATGGATGCCATGATGACACAATTTGTAGCTCACCCCGCGTCCGCATTGAAGTGCCCAAAAACTCTAGCCCCCAAGTCTGCGAAGCGACGACGAGTTGCAGTTCGATAGTGAGAACCGGAAGTGCTCCTACTGCCAGCAGGTGCAGTTGACTCTGCTATCGTTGCAGGGGCTAAGCGGGCTAGGTCACGCCTGGTACTGCGCGGATCATGCACTATCACCGGACATGGCCCAATTCTAGGCCACTATGGGCCCTCCTGGTCGCTTGGCACGTACCGCGACTCGGACACTGCGAACTTCGAGGGAACAGTCCATGGACCAAAACGACGCAATTCGCACCAGGCAAAAAAGCCGTCTAGCCGGCATATTGTAGTATGTCTGATTTATTTCCTGCCGGCAGAGAAGAGAAGCAAGAGGTGCGAGCGAGCTAGCATGAGAAGAATCGTCCGTCCCATGCGAGGGCCATGTAACGCTATCTCCGTGTCGGCAGTTTGGCAGGCATTCGTTCAGCTTGCGAAATAGCAAGGAAGAGAGGAAAGACTTACCGGCCGAAAACGAAAGAGTGTCGGAAAAGCAAGTAAACGCAGCTAGGCCGCGCGCCATATGAGTTATATCGCCGCGAACATGCATGCGGCTAACGACTTTATCGCTCGTTCGCAGGGTTCTCCATACTCGCCCTCAACGTACGTTTGTGGTTATGTACATGCCTATTCCAGCCCAGTCTGCCAGTGTCTAGACTGCCTTTGCCTTGCAATCAGCAGCAGCGGCGGCAGTGGCAGCAGTAGTAGCATGCAGCATGCCTCTCGATTGGCCACTCCGCACAATCAATCTGGTGCCAAGAACGATGAAGGGTGACGCCCGCCCATTAGGTAATGTCCATCTTCATCTTCATCTCTTCCATTGCACACAACCCCTCATCTGCTGCTACTTTGTTTGCGGCAGTACTATGTCCGTTGAAGAGCCTTATCGTTCCATCGATGACGTTCAATTGTTCGTACAAGGCTCGGAGCAGATGCTGATGGAAATTATCTAATAAGCGCGGGCCCATTGATCTACCCTCACTGCCCCAGTGTATTGATGATATCCGCAAATCTATATATGTTGCATGGCATTTTTCTTTTTGGCACTTTATGCTAGGTTACATGGGCTAGGCTAGGTGCTAGGTTCAATAGGGGGGAACGACCCCCATTCAATGTGGCTGCTTGGCTTGCTAATGTGGCTTGTCAACTCTCCGAACGCGATTGAAGGCACTTTAATTACCTACTGTAAGGTTGACGGGCCTCAACCTTCACCTTGAATTTCCTAAATTTAGTACTACTAGACTTCGAGCCTACATACGACAAACTTACCGACGCTGTCATGGCTGCTGTTGCATTGATGCTATTCGTTCAATTTTTCGTTCATCCTCCAGGATGGGGAGCATAGGGAGCGTAACCCAAGTCGATGATGCCGTCATCTACGCACCCGGTGAAGCTATTGAGGCGACTCGATTACGAATGAAGCCGAGCACAGGCTGCAGAGAGACACACTTGCCATTCAACCAATTCCCAATAGAGCGGATTTTGATGGCCGATCGCGCGATCCTTCCCAAAGAAATCAAATTTTGGCGGTGGAGCAAAGACCACCAGACAGACAAGACTGACTGAGCCCTGGCTGTGCCACGAGGCGATCGTTGCTGATCTTCGGTTCGCGGTGGTGCGGGTATGATTGCACACAAAGTGTGCCACTGTACGGAGCACATATCCGCATGTGAGACCTCATGTAGGAGCATGCGCGCCCAGCACGTGTTTCGGCTCTCCCTCTGACCTCGCACCGCGTTGCGGCCAGGCCGGCCAACCCGGAATTTCTGGAGTACGGCTTGGCTCGGGTCGGGACCCGGCTAGTCCAGGCTGTGTGCGTGGTTTTTTTTTTTTTTTTTCTCGCCGCGACAAAAGTGTCGACTGATGGTGGTGTCATTCGTAAGGCTGAGATTAGGTGATCAAGATCAGTGATCTTAAAAACAACAACTGCCGGGCCTGTCACCATCGTCCGTGACCACTCAGTCAGTTCGACCGTCTCGGCTCTCGCCGATCCAGTTGCTAGTCAGGTGTAGTCGATAACTCTGCGGCCTTTCGCAGCTCTTCCGGTACAGTATTCATGCTCCTTGTGGTTCGGCTAGTAGATTTCCACCAGCAGACTACCGCCGCCACTCGGGAGGCTATAGCCTGACGCAAAGCTCCGCCTTCATGGAGGCGCATCATCAAGGCCGATAGGACATATTCCTCCGTGATGGGAAGCGCCATGCTGCAGTTCTGGCGGTACCTACTTGAGTTATTAACCGTGTCACTACACATTCTTTTTAGAGAACGAAGAGTATGTTACTACGCACGCGGCCGGCTGTACTAGTGCGGGCTTCCCGTCGCTTTGGTCTCGGGTGCTCTGTGTTGGTGAGCTTAAAACACCTCTGATCGATGGGTTGGGTCATCACATGATAGGGCGGTTCACGCTATCATGTCCTGCTAGTGAACTTATAAGGCGCCGAGGCTCGGGAATGACAAGATAGTCCAGAGAGTCCCCGATATGAGCTCCCTTTTCGGCGAGGGCGGAAGGAGAGTTGACTTCCCTACAATGCAGCCGAGTAACTTACATATGCTACACGAGCCAAACATGCGTGGTCGATGCTCCGTCAACGCAGGATAAGATCGTTAAACTCCGTCCACCTTCCAGTGCTATGGACAGTACGAAACCATAGGTCGAACCGTCTCGGCCTGGATTCGCGTTGTTTTTATGAGGTTGCCGAGCCATCTGAGCCCTTGTAAATACTATTGATATTGGTCCCGGGGAGCTGGTTACTTGTGTATGAGGTGATTACCTACTTCGTCTGACCCATATTGATATGATGGTGAGATAGGAAAGGAGAGGTGGCGAGCAAATGCGTGCAATGGTACACTGTAAACCAGAGCATAGAACCGTGGTGTGTGATGCACGATATGTGTCCTTACAGAGACTACTTATGTGGATGGTGTCTTACTTGAATTGAATCTTGGTTTCTTTGCTTTTGCTACAAAGGGGTAGTCGAGCTGTGCCAGACCTCCCTTTATTAGGCGCATAGCATCAAGCAACGAACCAACGAACGATTTCCGGGAGACGACTTCAATTGCCCCGTGCAGACGTGGAGAGCTTCATGACGTACGCGACTACTCTATGCGACCATTGGGACTGTAGCACTTGCGTTTGGTTTGTCTAAGGTCGGTAACACACTCGCGACATCGAATGGCTTGACCGCCTCGCAGCTGGTCTCATTTGCTCGCAGGGGCACACCCGCTCAATGCCATCACCATACGAGAAGATAGATAGATAGAGCTTCATCATGAACTCCAGCGGGTGTTTCTGCTTCTTTTGGCCGCCGCCACCTCTGCCTTGGCCACGGCAGCTCTATCGGAGCGATCCGGAGAGTCTGATCATGTTCCTGCATCGAACATTCCGATTTCGAAGCCCACGGGGCCCGCCAGTGCCAGTGCTGCTAGCCCTGGAGGCATGACCATGCGGCGTGCGAGCCGCCTGCTCACGAAGCGAGATTACTACACCTGTTACCAGATCTCGGCGAGTTTATTCCGCTCTCTTCCCCCTGCAACATAGAGTGTGTGCGCGAGCGAGCCCTAACCCGCGCTTCTTCCTCGTAGCCCTACCCAGTCGTCCCCGAGGACTGTCAGACGGTCGTCGACCGTGTCGCGAGCCACGAGGGTAGTCTGAACGTGCTTCCCGGAACCTGCCTGGTCTGGCTGGAGGGACGTGCGGGGCGCGCTTCTGCGCCACCGACGAGGTCACATTCAAGGGCTTGAACCAGACCTTCCAGTGGGTTGGGGAGCAGCTCGATCAATTGTTTCGGTATTGTATCGTCAATGGCGCTTCTGCGCCACCGACGAGGTCACATTCAAGGGCTTGAACCAGACCTTCCAGTGGGTTGGGGAGCAGCTCGATCAATTGTTTCGGTATTGTATCGTCAATGGGCAGGATGGCTGGAAGGGCGACTGCGAGGACCTGAACGGTAGCTGCGGTTCTACCGGTTGCACTTGGAGCACCGGGGCAATGACTGGCCAAATAGCACGGAATCTGGCATCTGAGGGTTGCATGGGTAGACTGACATGTAGGATGGCGAGTATATAGAATGTCAAGTTGGGTTATACTGGAGGACTTCGCTGATTCGGTGTACTGCTATACGTATATGTGCAGCTGCAAGTTGTTGTCATAACACGCCGGGGGGGGGGGGGGGGGGGGTAACACCCACATTCGTTGTCATCAACTAGAGAAACTATCATGACGGATATTACTTGGATGCGAGTGAAATCCATAACGTATCAGACGTCACGGATTGCGAGAGATGACTGATGCCGCTTGCAGTTGAGTCGATTCTCGCCCGATTAACCAACATTGCAGCAGCAACTGCACTTCCCTGTGGAATAACCTATCCTCTCAGTTCCCTCTCGACCCTCGAATCATTACAACTGTCCTACCTTGTACTATCTCTTTCCCATCAAGGTCCCAAGAGCCTTCTTTCGCCAGCTTTTCGAATTTGATCCATTCGGACCTCCCCGTTTCAACCCAATCACACATCCATCGCATTTCCCCACACTAGAAAGCACTCCGATTGGCACTCCGAAATCATGCTGCGCTTGTGGATCATCTTCGTGGCCTTGCTCCAGGCTTGCCTTACCATGGGGGTCCTATCAGCGCTGTAGTGCGCTTGGCCCTTCAATTATACCCAACCATCTGCTTCCTCCGCAGCGACCGCCGACAACGTGCTAACACGGGAGGCATCGTGGCAGCCGGTCTCAGCGACGCCGCCCTCCAGAAACTGTATGTCTCCACGCCGAGGCTCAATGGCCCGGCATCAAGGTAATTCCCCGCC
Organism: Arthrinium phaeospermum; assembly: GCA_006503535.1. NCBI lineage: Eukaryota > Fungi > Ascomycota > Sordariomycetes > Amphisphaeriales > Apiosporaceae > Arthrinium > Arthrinium phaeospermum. Next base: position 3,960,872 of record QYRS01000001.1, on the reverse strand, counting down.
TCAGTGACTCGGCTATATCCAGTGTTACCCGTAAGTATTGCCCTCTCTCTCTCTCTCCCCCATACCCCCTTTACCGACTACTATCTTCCACCACCAAACCTTCCGCCAACCCTCTAACACCATCGAGCGGGGCCTGGCACGCCAACGCGACGGGGTACGGTGGGAATATCTATGTTACGCTGTTCTAGAGAAGGGAGGAGAGGTTACGGCTGTCATTTCGGGTAAAAGAATATCGATCTTGTGGGAGGAAATGGACCGGATTCGAATGATCCCGATCTGTGGGTGTTTCGTGGGCAGATAGGTCTTACCTTAGCCAACTGGGGGTAAAGGATCATCTCAATATCAAGACGACGTCAAAGTGATTTCAAGTCTTGGGGACACCATTCGTGCAAACCAATATCGCGTAGTTCTGTTCTAACCATACACGAAGGATTCTTACCCAAAGTTCCGCCCAAAATAGGGGATACCGACAGATAGCACTTGTTGTTCGACCGTCAGTATCCACCTTTCCGCTTCCTCGCTAGCCACGCCTTGCTCTCTCACTTGCCGCTCAACCCAAAAGCAGGCATATGCCACCCCTTAGTCGACGCACTATCCGCAGGTGTATCTGTATGAGCTTGGGGCAAAGACCCGGTACGGTGATCCAGGAAATCAACAGGCGTGTACCGAAACACCGCCAAGAGCACAAACACGGCCAGGACCAGGCCCAAGATCCGCCTGACCAGGGGCCCGGGGAGCCTCTCGCCCAATCCCGGAGACGCCCGCAGCCTGGCTGACCACGAGGAGTAGCCCGCCTTGAGGTCCGACCAGCTCGACTTGTAGAAGACGAAGCCGGTCAGGGCAGTGCCGTAGCCGAGGATCTGCACGGGCGCGATGGCCGTGCCCCAGATGAAGACGGAGGCGACCACGAGCAGGATGTTCTTCAGAACTCCCGTCAGATGGAGGACCAGTCCGGAAGTTTTTCCGATCTGTAGTCGTTGTCAGCATGCGGGCGTCAACGTGTGCGAAGTGGGGTGGTTTGAGTGAATAGCCAGGGGGCAACGCTCGACTTACCAGCATGACGCTCGAAACGTTCAGCAAGAAGGCGACGAGGCCGTTGAGCACCAGCATCCACGGGCCGACGCCGGCGAGGTCGCTCCAGGCGAATGTGGGCCACTCCGTCGCCCAGGCGACGAAGAGGTTGGTCACGGCGCAGACGGGGGCGTAGTAGTACAGGCTGACGAGCGGGTCCATGTTGCGCCGGCCGGTGGCGGCGGCGGCGGCGTCGTCGCCGCTCCCGGACATGAGGGCCTGGATCATGACGACGCGGACCGACTCGAAGATCATCCCGCCCAGCTGGTAGGAAGGTCCAGGAGAAGTGGATCTCGCCCGCGCTCGCCACCAGGACGCCCAGGACTATGACCAGGATCTTGAGGATCATGGGCGTGGTCGGGTGCTCCTGTCCCCACATCCAGGCGATGACCAGAGTCGAGAAGGCGAGGCCGCCTTGAAGTTTGTATGTTAGTTGTTGTGTTGGAACAAGGGGGGCTAGACGCCCCGATGGGGAGACCTGCGTGCATACCTTCAGCATCTGTATGAATGCTACGTTGAGATAAAGGTAAACAAGGTTACTGCAGACCATACTACCGCTGTAGGAGGCCGATGGGGACACGCTCTCAGGTAGAACGGCCTCGTCATCTTGACGCTGTGGCGGTTGTCGAGGAGGGTCGTCGTCCTGGCCAGGAACTGGGTTGCCAGAGTAGCGAATGTCATGTGCCACCATGTCAGGATAACGGCTTGGAGCTGTGTCAGTATACCGCATCCAAACCAGTCTCTAATGGGGACTTACGATAACCTATGACTATGTTAGTATATGCCTGCTATTTGACTAATATCACTATCTGGTTCATGGTATACTCACGAAACGAAACCGGCGTCGTCGATTAGCCATTTATTAAATAATATGGTTAAGTTGGAGAAGAATATCCAGCTACTGTATGCCGTTTACCCAATCCGTGAATGGCCTGGTCATCATATTCGTAGCTGAAGGATGCCCTTACGCAATGTAGAATGCAGGATGCAGTGATAACCCAGCTCGTACGTCCGGCAGAGCAGACGTCGGAAGTATTGGTTTCGCCATGTTTGATATTGGTGTTTTCAGTAGACTGGAAGCAGAAATAGAATACGTCTTGGCAAGGGAAAAAGAAAAAAGAGAGACACAGAGGGAAGTGTGGTATCCAATCGGTATTCAATAAGCGACGATAAAGTTCGAGGTATGGTGTATTTGAACTAGTCAATGTCACTGTTTGACAGAACCTTATCCCACGGCGGTAACAGAGGAAGAGGTAGAACAAGATGTCTCGTGAAGTGTATTACATGAAGTAAGTAGTAAGTAAGTAAGTATCCGCGCAAGAAGTGAGTGAGTTTGGAGTTGAGCAGGCACGCATGCGCAGTACTTCGTGGTCGATAGCAACCTATGTTGCCTTCGCAGGCGATGGTATCAACATCCGAGCCGAATTTTGAAGATGCGGAAGCTGCATGTGCATGTGACGAACGTTGACTTTGCAAAAAGGCCAAAGGCTTCAAATGGATGGCAGACATTCCCACCCAACGCGCTCTCCGTACGAAAGAGAGATGGCGTGTTGGCGGCTGCTTGCTGCTGAATACGCAGGGCAGGATACAAGGGGGCTTACATCCCTTGCAACACAGCCGAACAGGCAGGCCAATGAGACCACCTCGGAAAATGAAGAGGCTTACAGCAAGCGCGTGGGTTGATTGCGTTTTTTTTTTATCTCAGTCAGCTCGAACGCGGTGCAACGTGTCGCATACTTGTATGTTCTATCCTCACTTGCCCAGGTAGGTACTGATATTCCATGGTACGTTTTTGCATGTTAAACGGCAATAATCTGATAGGAGGTCAACTCTTATCCCCGCCGGCTTACAGAGAGCGTACCCATAAAATAGTGCGAGTCATCCACTCTAATCCGTGGCCTGTAGGTTAGCAGCTGAATGAGATGCGTGCGTATGCGGCAACAAGTCTCGGCAGAAATAGAAGATATATTGGTAGATACAAACAGCAGGATTTGGCGTCCGTCGATTAATTACACCAAAGCAGGTATGATGTTGCAAGGAAACAGACCAAGTATCGGTTTGCAGCTGTGGGGCAGCTGATGCTGTACCGTACCCAAAGATCCTTGCTCCTTTATTCGGCCTTGGAGGTGCTAAAGGTTTACCCCCGGCTCGTTTGTTGTAGCGGTAGCGGTTGCGCTGGCATTCCCCACCAATACATCCCCAAACTCCTGGATAACCTCAAGCCCGAAGGACATCTCTTCAACTCTACGGGCCTCCCCATGAAGGTCCTCGATTGTTCTGTGTGCATCGGTACACGCGGAGCTTTTGCTGTGCTTTTGGAATAACATAGGCAAAGCTGCAGATTGAGGCTTGTCCTCGATTGACCAGTCACCATGTCCAACTACAAAAGAGCTTCGCAGCCTGGCAGGTCCAGTATCTTGAGTACGCTGCAGGCTACGACAATGCTCGACACCAAGCCCATTCTACCAGCTGGTGAGTACCTCTTTGGCGACAGCAGTGTGCCATGCATTACGTTTGCTTACTCGTCGCAGAAATCCTGGTCTCCATTCTCGATTTCCTGCCCGTTTCGGACCAGATCAGCTTCGCGAAGACCTCCCGCCGCATGAAGGAGATGGTGTACGACGACACAAGATGGATAGCTCGACTGCGTAGTATGGGCTGCTGGGACGAAGCCGAGGCTCGGAAACGGTTCGAAGACGCCATCAAGCGCAAACGCGAAGCTGCAGAACGTGCCAATGCCGCCGCCGCCGGAGCCACCCCTTTAGCTGCCAAGCGCACTACACTATTCGATGCCGGTCTGGAGGAGGAGCGACGGAAGAAGCTGGCCGAGGAAGCCGCCAGGGCTCCGGAAACACGGGTGGACGGGTTCGAGACCCTGAGTTTGCACGCGTCGACCAAGAACTCGCAAGAAGACCCCTCGACAATCTTGGACGTCTTTAAGAATGGCGGAGCATTCGAGGATACGCGAGGCAGGAGTATGGCAAGATCTACGGAGCACTCGCCCCTTTCTACTACGACCTCGCCGCAGCGAAAAGCCACACGGAACCGGCGGTCTTCAAGGCCTTCCGTGACCCGAGAAGCAAGCGCAGATGCTTCGTAACCTTCAAAGATTTTTCCAGAATGACTGGGCCGAAGGCTGGAACGAACGGGGCGAGGTCTTGACCAACATGTGCAACATCTTCGAAAATGCCGTGTTGAGGGAGTTTGAACAAGGTTACGAGTTCATGGATGTCGAGGGAGAATGCGGAGATACGCACATGTTCTTCATGATTTGAATGGCGGCAACGCTGCCATGGAAGTGTTCATTTCTAAGCACCCCATCCTCAACAACCGTGATGCGCTCGGGAACCCCATGGATTGTATAAATCAGGCTCCACACGACGGCATAACACTCGAGCCGTCTCGAGCGTTCTTCAAAGCTATGGCCATCAAGATTAACGAACAGTCTGTGGTAATCAGCCAGATTTTCCCAGATGCAGAGAATGTGTTTTGGACGTTGTTGGACAGGATTAGAGAAGACATTATCGTCGAGTATATCACCCCTATCCTGGACGAATCACACGACAGAAACCTGGAGGCCTATCTCAAGGCGGCGTCGGGCCTTTTCGAGCAATGTATGGCGTTCGTGGGATCTCTCGACCCACCATCAAAATCCAAAGAAAGTCTCGAGACTCATGCGAAGGATTTTGGGCTTAAGACGTTCGATCTGCATCTAGACCTGTACTTCCGAGAGGAGTTGGATTTCTTCACCAGGTATGCCGAGCGGGAAGTGCTCAATTGGGAACAGAAGCTCTCCGAACAAGATGCTAGCGTGGAGTCCTTCTTCATGAGCAGCTTCAACCGCCGGGCGGACAAGAATGACTTCTTGAGCTCGTTCAAGAAGGTCGTCATGATGCCCGTGTCGGTTTTGCCCACCATCCCTATTTCGTCACCTTTTGCGTCCAGCAAAACCGCGCCGGCAGCGGCTCCGCGCCCCGATAGTATAACAGGCATGCCCGGGGCTTCCAAGACCACCACTCCAAGCGTTAGTGGAAGCCTCGAGCCGAAGACGGGTCCACTTCCATCCGAAGCACCCACCGATGAGTTGAAGGCCAAGGCGGCTCTCATGGCGAACCGGCTTGAAGGCATCAAGTCGCTCTTCAGCATCGAGGTTGCTCTTGATCTTGTCGGTAACGCCAAAGAGGGCCTGGGTCGGGTTGCCGTATTCATCAGACTCGGTGGGCAAGCTGGCGAAGAGGCCCGAGAGCAATGTGAAGCAATTTTTATTAGTCTTCTCAAGGTTCTGGGTCAGAACCACGTCAAGAACGGATTCGAGAAAGCAGTCGAGCATTTGTCCAAGTACAAAGCCCGTGAAGTCAGCGACCATCAAGCCGGCGTGGCTCCGCTCGTGACTTTCATCGAGTTGGTTAACGTGGAGACCTGATCTCGCAGATGATTGACATGTTCTACGAGCAGCAACTAGCGGCTCCCAAAATCTCCGATCGAAACGACTTCCTTGACCCCGCCGGGTTGGCCAAGAAGAAATGGGAACAGATGCTGGACGAAAGCGTAGCTGCGGGCCTGAACAAGGGCATTGACGTACTGATGGACGAAGTTGAGTACATATGCGCAACGACCCAACTCCCAACAGACTACAATCCGGCGCCCGACACCGAGGAAAAGCCCACGCAGCAAGGCGGCGATATGGGACCAACCCAAACCGCGATACGGGTCAGGGACCTGGTGGCTTCTCATACGAACATGCTTGTGGGAAGCACGGAGAAGACGATGCTTGATGTCTTCAACGGAGAAGTTGGGTTGCGTTTGTTCACGGCGATTTGCAAGCACCTCAAGCGCCAGCGTGTCAGCACCGAGGGTGCCATCAAACTCATTGCCGACACGACGCTCTACTTCGAATACATCCGTGGTCTAAAGAACCAGGATCTGCTGGCCTACTTCAAGGCTCTCCGGGAGCTGAGCCAAATCTACTTGATAGACGCCAAGCACGCCAAAGAAATGGCCACCATCATTGCGGACGGAGATCGGTTTGGAGGCATCTTCCGCGCCGAAGAGGTCTATGAGTATGCGGAGCGGCGGGCAGATTGGTACCAGGTCAAGCGCAATGTCGAACGCGCCATGTACGGGATGGACTGCTCTGTCATGTAGCAAGCAAGCTTCTGTTTATCACATACACATCTTACATGCCTACTTAGATACGTCCCGGCGAGATGGGTCTCTGCGAAAAGGAGGGGTCCCTCGCATGCGCGACTATTGGACATCAATAATACCTTGGTTTATCCATCTAATCAATCAGTACCCCCTGATCCGGGTCATCTGAATCTCTGTCTCTAGATGTGATCGCCATGGTAGTATTTGCTTTGGTTCCGGTGCTAGCAGAGTCGGACAATCTCGGGCCAAGCCGCGTTTCTTTATCGTCCTCCTAGATTTTCCGTCCCGGGATCAACAAGAATAACTAAAATAGGGGACAAATACGAGACTGCGGAGGATCATAAACGCCTCAGGTTTCAGGGGGCGGACCATGGTAGCGCGTCAGTCATAGATCACGCGCGCCGGCAGGCCTGCCTTTTTCGGGTTACCTACTCCATCAGCACAGGAAACGGTTCCTGGGTGCTGGCCCCCGATCCCAAGATGATGGGTCAATTGGGAGTGGAGTATCCCGGGTGCTGCCGAGAGGAAGGATTGTGCCAGCGGACATGTCTGGGGCACGTGAGCCACATCCGTTCTAGAAATAGTTCCGGCCGCTGACACATTTATTACATATCTGCCGAATAGAAATTCGAAAAGAAAGAAAAGGAAAACTGGATATGCAGTCCCTCATGAAATTGGTTGGATTTTCTAGTGGTAGTCGCTGGCTGTACCAATACAAAGAATTCATAGTAAGGTAACTCGGCCGTTGCTTCTTCGGGGATAGTGGCTGTCGGTTTTATATAGAAGCGAACAACGTAATCCCGAGAGTTCGTCAAATGTAACCTGCGCGGGAGCTAGTGAGTCACTGCCTGAGCATCACAAGGCCCCTTCGAAGGCAGCAATTGGGGAGCCGTGGCTTGTATTACGCAGTGCCTTGACGAAAACGGTTTGCTGGCTGAGGTCCTTGGTTGCGTTTCGTTGTCAATGGATGTTGAATCTTGCTGCTGCCTGCTAAACTAGGTATACGTTGCCAATGACACCAGGAACTGTGGTAGCCTGGATTAGGTATGCTCGGTGCTGCCTTGTGGCGCCCTCGACTCTTTTATATTGCAGGACAACGTAGGCAATGAGGCCTAGAAGCCACGCGGAACGTTCAAAAAGTACCAAGATGCAGATTTTTATTCGAAACAGTGTCATTTCATCCAGGCCAACGGGATACCGCCGTACCCCCCTTCTCCGTCCTGTCGGTAAATGTCAAGCCCCATGATGATGACGGGCCTGGTTGCACAGCAGCAGCCGCCAGAGATAATCATGATGATTATACCACACATGTGTGTGCGTGTAAAGAGCTTGCCTTCCAGTGACGGCTTAGCTGCACAGAGCTGAGCGCAGCTAGTAAGGCGCGTGCCTATCTATCGGCGTTCATAAAAGCAGTTGGCTATGATGGTTGGCCACTTTATTTGGACCTGGGGTATCTTGGGGTAAAGAGAGATGCAGTACCATGCCGTCTACAACGGCGCCTCCGCAGTCGTCACGCCGAATCATGAAGGTGTACACCATATTATGCCTACTATCAGATGCCTGGTCGGGCTGTAGCTCTCCAGAACTCCGTGTCCTAGATGACGGCCGAACTTCTCGGGGAACGGCATTGGTCCGTACCAGCTCTTAGGTTAGGTAGCCCAGCCAATGACGCCATGAGCTATGCAAACAGTATTGTACGTGAATATAATAATTATTAAATAACCTGGACCACCAATCTTCAGCTTGGAAACTGATCATGAGAAAGGATGAGTCGTCGGCCGCGCAGCTTCGCTGGCCCAATGCAAGCCATCAGTGCCCCTTGTAAGTCGCTAAAACCAGGTCAACCGGGTTGACAGCACTTAGACGCCGTTTAGCCCCTCCTAGACGATCCGGGCTATTCCCGTCTACCCACTCATTTCAACATCAAATGCCTCAGCTGTGACTTCAGCTAGGTAATCAATTGTCTCTGCTTGGGCGACGAAAAGTTCCACTCCAAGGGATCTATTTTCGTTGACTCAAATATGTGCCTCAAGCATTGATCTTCGGATCTTATCCAGATTGACGCATTTCCCCCGCCGTGGCTCTTGGGTATGACTCCTTAGGAGGTCACGCCCTTACTGTGATGGGCTAGGCGCGTAACCTCACCCAAGTCCCTCGATTGTCGTTTCCGGTGACCTCTCCCGCGAGAGTACCTAAGGTAACATCATCCAGGCCGGTTGGAGCTGGACGAGCCTCATTACCTAGCGCCCGTCTAGTATCCTGCTGAAATGGATACCATCCAACCTTATTCCCGCTGCAGTGGATTTCCGATTCTTCCCTCCTTGGCTATGGCGCCCCGTTGCTGTGCAATCCCACCGGCACTACCCCCGGCCGGGAATGGCTGGAGTGGCTGGGCGCCTGTCTAAGTATCCTCCGGCTGTCCTTGTATGCCTGTCTACCTACTACTAGAGCCTTTCGTAAGTAGCAGTACACCTACGCATTCTCCAGCTCTTGCCTTTTTCTTTCTTTTCAATAAATGGGTACGCTACCGGAACTGCCTCGCCTATACCCATCCTCTAAGCTGCGTCACCGCACGGGGGCATGGCTGACCATGAACCCTGGGATACTGAGTTGTCCTCCCTGGTCATGTTGACCTTGGGAGTCACTTCTCCATACAGGGCTGCGTCTCATCCTCATCAAACCTGGCGCTTGCGTACCTTCATGCGGTCAACAAAGTATACAACCTTAACGGGGTCTGGTCCAATGGGGGTATGTATAGGAAGGCTATAAGACCACTGCTAGCAGCGCACACTGCTAGTAACATCTGCAGCCCAGCTGTATCACCACCATCCCAACATCATCACAAGCCTCATGCTCACCTACCCTTCTGGGCAGTTGCTGAGTTTATATTATCATTGTATCTTTACTATTCTGGTTACGTTTGTTTGACTATTCATAGACATTGAATCGCCGAAGAGCTGTCGCTCTCTCCGTCCAGCCTGACCTCCACTATCTAAGCCTGCTTGCGGGTGGGATATTAGCTAGGACTCTTGAGAGATCTACACCGGTCAGGTCGTGTCTGCCTATATAGGGGTTAGATGGACACCCTTCGAGGCAAGGGTGGATCATCCTCATCGCAAGAAACTGTGATTCAACCCCAGTCAGAAAGGAAGACGGCACCACAAGGGCAGGCTGGAACTTCCTATACCACATATACCGGTTCTCCCACGGCAACGACTACTCCTATCGAGTCACCTCCTTCCGCACCCTGGCTCCTGAACACACCATCACCGGCTGCTGCTGCTACTACTGTTGAATCCGGCTCTGATTCCGAGACTCAAGCAAGAACCACCATGACTTCTTCTGGCTCGACGAAACACCGTGACTCAACTGGCAAGAAGCAGTCCTCGCCCAAATCGAAAACGCAAACGGCGGATGACTGGACAGACGTCACTGAGCCCGTAGTAAGGAGGCGTATTCAGAACAGAAACGCCCAACGGAAGTTCCGTGAGTTACTCCCCATCAATTCCTCCTATCACGGACTCCCTATCTCCATATGACGTAGGGAATGTGTGGCTGACTACGTGACGTGACCAGGAGAAAAAACCAAAGAACAGAAAGAGAAATCTGATCGCGACGCCCTGAACCGGGAACATGCCGGTGGCAGCTATCAGATACACGATTCCACAGATCTGGCAGCCGATGAAGAGGTATCCGGACTACCGTGGGGCGGCCTCAGCATGCGACACGTCGTAGCCCGTGGCCACGAGAGCGAGAGTCGCCGCAGCGGCAGTGGGCACGAGGACCAGCATTATCATCATCATCATGCTCGTGGCGGCAGCGGCGATGACGACGGCCACAGCGGGCAGCAACAGCAGCTCTACAACAGCAGCCCCACCATGGCCTTCGGAGACGACACGGCCGCCGCCGCCACCCAGAGCTACGGCGCCAGCTTCGACAGCAGCGGCGGGGCCTTTGCAGGTGATGGCGGCGACGACTTCTTCGATGACTCCGCGTACTACTACTACCCGGACGTCAACGACGATGCAGCTGGAGACGACCCCTTCTTCCACGCTTAGTTGCTGACGTGAGAAAAAGGGGCGGCAGCAGGCCGAATGACTGCATAAAAGTCGCCCGCCTGCCTGCCTGCCTGGAAGGCAGCGCCCTCCATTTATGAACCATCTCTTCTCTCCTTGTTTATTGTTTTGAGCGCTGGAACAGCATTGGCTAACGGTATTAGACTTTGGGGCCTGGCGCATTTTTTCCCAATTCTTATATGTACCCAACACCGGCGTTCCTCATTTACCCACCTCTCCCCTATTGTATAACTAACTCCCCTCTCAGGTATCGATGGATGGACTCGGGTCCTTTGCCCCGGCTCTTTTCCCATTATACCTTGCTTGTATCTTCAACCTTTTTATCTTCCCCTTTCCAATTGGCTGGATAAGGAGGTGCACCGACATTTCTCTTTCTTTTCTGTTGTTTTTATGACTTACTTTTTAGATACCCTCATCTGCGTCGGATACATTTGTACAACACCCATAGATTTACAGGGCCTGGTGCGGCTTTGGCGTGTAGGACTACTGCTACTACTACCTCCTCTCCACATAGACAGAAGGAGACAGGATACACAAGACCCCTTGGCGAAGGGATGTTCACGATAATGAATCTCCTGTAACAACAGCAACTGAATACACTCTCACGATTGCAAGTGGTTTCCTATTATGAGGTTACTACCTCTGCGAGCCACGTCAACCGGCATCGAATATTTGCCAGAACGTTACGAGAATGAGCATATTATTTTATTTACTTCTATGTCGTAATCGGGAGTAAGTGTAATAACCAAGGTGCTATCAGTTGTCAAGTACAACATTACCTTTTTGTTCCAGTGGTCGCTTAACGGCTGTACCTGCGTACCTTAGCTCTTTAGTTCATGGCATCTGCGTTTATTCCAAGTGGGGCAGATCGACCCCCACCCGAGCTACCCTGGATATCGCAAGCGGTCAAATTTTCCAGACCGGCAGAATTTATTGCTCCTTCGATATCCCCAATCCGACCGTATCGTCCGATTCTCACCAAACAACTGCAATTCCCACGGTTATACGCACGCACACCAATCGAAACCATGGAGAAGGCCGAAGCCGGATGGGAAAAGGGCGTGGATCACCAGACGATCCTCGCCCAGGCCGAGCGCAAGGAGAAGCGGGCCGCGCGGAAGGAGGAGCTGCGCCTGCAGCGCGCCGACGAGCGCCGGGAGAAGCGCCAGCTCAAGGCGGAGGCCAAGCGGGCGCGCAAGGCCAACGTCGGCCGCGCCGGCAAGTGGAACGAGGAGCGCCGCGCCCAGGACAAGCTCAAGAAGCAGGCCAACAAGGCCCACAAGGACGAGCGCCGCTTCAACCGCCTGCTGCTGCGCGCCGAGAAGCTCGAGACCCAGGCCGCCAGGCTGATGAAGGAGGCCAAGATCGCCCGCGCCCGCCACGAGATCATCTCCAAGCAGCGTGCTGTAAGCACCTACCGCCCCGGATTTTGTTTTTGGCCTGGATGGAGGATGAGTTTTTGCTAATACAATTGACCTCTTGAACAGGAAGCCGCAGCCCAGAAGAAGGAAGAGCTCAAGGGCGACAACTTCATTTCTCTCGAGGGTGGCGACGATGATGACGATTCGTCATCTTCGTCCAGCGACTCCTCCAGCGATTCCTCTAGCGACTCTTCTAGCGATAGTGAAGCCGAGGACGTCGAGATGAAGGACCCCGAGCCCGTGGCCGAGAAGCCCGCCAAGAAGTCGAAGGACAAGAAGCCCAAGGAGGAGCCGGTTGTGGTTGCCCCTGCAGAGCCCGAGGTGGTCGCCGAAGAGCCCAAGGACAAGAAGAAGAAGAAGAAGTCCAAGAAGCCCGCCGAGGCTGTTGCCGACGAGGAGGAGGTCGTTGAGGAGGCCAAGCCTGAGAAAAAGGAAAAGAAAGAAAAGAAGGAGAAGAAGCGGAAGCATACCGAGGACGACGCCGACGCCGAAGAGGCCCCCAAAGAGAAGAAGTCCAAGTCTAAGAAGTCCAAGAAGTCCGAGGAAGAGTATGTTTCAGAATCCGCACCCAATAACAACAGTAGCAACAACGCCGAGGGAGCCAAAGCTGACGGTGCTGAGAAGTGGGACGTCCAAGCCCTAGAGGGCGACGCCGCCCGCAAGAGCAAGTTTCTGCGGCTCCTGGAGGCAAGAAGGCCGGACTCACCGTCGAGGAGGGTGCCGGTTCGTCGAAGCGCGACGTCACCAAAATCCAGAGCGATCTGGAGCGGCAGTTCGAGACGGGCATGCGTATGAAGAATGAGCAGCAGGGTCACCGCAAGGGGCTTGGCGCTTAGATCAAGGCACCCCTGATCAGCCATTCATGTATGCATTTCAAACGGAGTTCTGTCGGAATCGAAAAAAGGAAGGGGTTATTGTAGTCAGATTATACCATGGGGAGTCCCCTTATTTTCACTCAACCTGAATGTTTACGCAAGGCTGCTTATTGCTGGAATAAATCGTACTGCCCGCTAGCAGTACCTCATGATTCTTACTCCGAATACTATGATATAGTGTTCGATATATTGCATGTCTGTACGGTGATCCTGCTTTGGCGGCCGTCAGACTGGAACATTAGCTTTCCGATTCGTTAGTGACTTGACCGGCTTGTTCTCGCAACCGTACGATTGCGCATGTTTTGTTCTGATTGTATATTAAAATATGAAGCAAATGACACGCTCCGATGAGACTAGGTCTCTAAGCCAGATGGTAAGAAAAGCTGAATGTGAGGCAGATTTAACCCCTAGCCCCTGATCCGGTGTTGCAATGGACCGGATGGCACCTGCTGCCCTGTGAATGGCATGATTTTCCCCAGATAAATCTGCTTCTCCGTTATACTTCCCCCCTTCTACCAAGGCCGCTTCTGGCTATGGCCCTGACAATTCACTTTTGGTCCTCGTCGCATTTCCCGCGGACCTCGAGTTTAAAGGAGTCGAGAGCAGCAAACACTTGAACGGCCGATGGCCAATGATTGGCTATTTCTCTCCAGGTTCTTCCCACTCGGCCAGGTCAAGGTAATAAATAGTTCCTTAAACGGCCGAGTAAGTACTCGGTTCGCCCTCGCTCTCTATCGGAAGAAGACGCGCTGGATCAGCTCGAAGATCAGACCGCCGAAGACGACGAAGCCGAGGAGGACTGTGTGTCGCGCAGTCACGTTAGCCGGCGTGCCATAAAGACCAATTTACATAGCAAGTGGAAAAGGGAAAGGGGCGGAGGGGCTAAGGGGTTTGTTTGTGCGACTTACCCAGCCATATGGGCGAGATGGGGGCCTTGGAGACGGTCTTCTGGTGCTGGTGCTTCTTGATGGCGTCCTCGGACTTGCCCCGGCGGGCTTCCTGCTCCTTTGCGAACTTGGCGTTGCGGCGCCTTTGCTCGGGTGTTTGGGCCTGGGGGTTTTATGTGTTAGCTGCATGTGCAACAGTACGGATGGCTCGAGTTGCGCATGACAGACAAGGCAACGTACCATTGCGAATGTGGATGTGGTTGGTCGAGAGAAATGTGCTCGTGTGCGTCGTGTCGCAAGTAAGGAACTTGGTAGGCAGTGGTGGTGATGTTCAAGACAACCTCACTAAGTATTGTGCCGTGGTCGAACTTATAGCCGTCGCAATTGGGTGTTCCAGGAGCTTCGAATGGAGTCGCAGGACAGATTGGCTTCAAGAAGTATGACTGTCACGTCGCTAGCAGGGGGGACGAGGGGAGAGAGTGTGTGTGAGGGAAAAGGAAGGGATGTGAGTAATTAGGAAATCGGATTTGGGGATATCTGGTCTCTATTCCCATGTAGAATTACGTGCAGTAAGTAACCTTCCTTTCTTAGCACCTTTGGCTCCAAATGGGCAATGTGTACTCTCCGAACCGCGCTGGGCGCACGCCGAGAGAGGGAGGGCCAGTGGACACCTGCACCCTTTTTAGAGCGGTTGAGCGGTCGGTACCTACTGCACAGCACACCTAAACAGCCTATTGCCTACAGCCAGCCAGCAAGAAGCAGGGATTGGTGGATCTCTTGTCCGCCGCCGCCGCCCATTTGCGAAATTTAGCGGGAAAAAGGGTCCAGTTCAATTGTTCAGTAGAACGATTGATTGATCAGCTAGCGCTCTTTGCTTGTCCAGGGGGGCTTGCGTGCGAGCGTGCCCGGAGCTTCTCTCTGTGTTCGATTGCTTCTTTTTTCCCCACAGCGGGATCGAAGCTCGACTGAGCTGGTGGGAAACGGCTGGGAAGCTCTACCACCTACACGCAAACCTCTGACGACACACACGATATACCTTTCGCAATTGACACGGACGACCACACCGCCCAGACGCAGACAGACGCCCCGAGTGAGAACAGCCCAACATCATGAACAGCCTCACCTCCATGCGCATTGTCGCGCGCCCTCTGCGCAATTTGTCGCGGGGAGCCCTACCAGCGCCGACGACATCGGCGCAACCCCGACAACTCCTCTCCCAGCAACACAGCCGCCGCCTCTACTCCTCTGAGCCGCCCTCGCGGCCCCAGTCCTTCAAGAAGACGTTCTCGCGCCCCATTCTCAAAGTGGCCCTCATGGCCATCTTCACGTACCAGCTGGCGTACTACGGCTGGAAGCGGCTGGAGCAGAACGAAACGAGAGAGGATCTGAACAGTAAGCCACACAACAGAAACAAGGGTTCTTATTATATATACTTCTGTGCACTTTCGGGTGCGAAGTAAATGAGTGGGGTGGAGTGGGCGTTGAAGCTAACACCGAGATTCTCGCCATTCACAGAGATAATCGCCCAGCTGGAGCAGGATCTAGCCAATGCCACCATTCCCGGCATGAAGAAGGACCTACAGGATGTGATAGATGTGCTGAAGAAAAAGAGCTGGAAGAAAGGGAGAAGGCTAACCAGAAGAAGGCGTGAGAAGGACGACGACGACGACAATGATATAATTGCGCAATGGACTGACGGCTGGCTAGTTTGGGAAGGGTGAGGGAGATGGAACACACAAAAACGGAATAGAATACCCCTTTCATTGTTTTGGGGCACTTGGTCGGGCATATCGACCTTTGAGGGGGGCAGTGTCCTCGGCCGTGGCTAGACGTCCGCTTCGGTTGCTGCCTTCGGCGCTAGTTGCGACTTCTATTGGGTTTCTGCGATTCGACGATTTCATGAAAAGGGGGCGCGCACTGGTCATGTATTACAGCTGGTCTGCTGGGTACTGTTATCACAGCAAAGAGTTGCGTGGCGCCGGCGTCGAGGGCGCGGTGCTGGAGAAGTCCTATGAGTTTGACCGGGCAGCACCGATTATCACATCATGCAATTTCAGGAAGATGCGATATGATCAAGTGTCATGAATAGTTGTAAGACCTGTCTGTTGGACAGGCCAACTTCCCATCCTGGGTCGAAATTGTACACTATAAGTTCTGTACAAG
The DNA here is from genome assembly GCA_006503535.1 of Arthrinium phaeospermum. Lineage (NCBI taxonomy): Eukaryota > Fungi > Ascomycota > Sordariomycetes > Amphisphaeriales > Apiosporaceae > Arthrinium > Arthrinium phaeospermum. The sequence continues at coordinate 3,945,231 of QYRS01000001.1, read as the reverse complement.
TATATAGAACGACAAAAACGTAATCGCAAACACGCTAATAAACTATCCAGCGATGTCAGAGGTTCGCCGGAGGAAGAAATCCAAAACAGACAAATCATCATCTCATCCCTTGTAACGCCGAATCCCATGCCAGTTTGCCATCTCTATAGATAAGGAGTCGGCCGTTGCAAAAACAATTCGACGGCAAGGCTACCTTCCAGAATGAATCCGACCCGGAAACAAAACGCCATTACTTCCATGCCTTCGCTGCCCCTTTTGATTCTTAGGGACATCATACCACCAGTGAGAGTGTGCCGCCCAGCAGCCCCACCCACAGCACCCACGACATCGCCACCAGCACGGACGCCGCGTTCTTGTAGTGCGCCGAGCCCGGGTAGTTGCAGGTGACGTCCGTGTTGTTGGTGGTGTGGTTCTCGTTGAGCTGGCCGTAGCTCGTGTTGAAGCCGCGCTTGCCCGGCAGCGGGCAGGCGAACTCGAGCGACGCCGCGCAGCTCTGCACGATGTCGTAGCAGAGGTAGTCGCACGGCAGCACCTCCTTGTAGGGGCCCGGCTGCACGTCCTCGTCGATGCGCGTCAGGCGCGAGCCGTTAAAGGCCATCTGCTGCCCGTACGTCGCCGTGATGTTGGGGTCCATCTTGTTCGTGTCGTTGAGGAAGGGCGCCATGATGTTGCGCATCTGCAGCCACGGCGCGTTGTTCGAGAACTCCTCGCAGCGCGGGATCGACACGGTGCAGAGCCAGTTCTTGTAGGCCGTCCGGCAGTCGTCGCAGTTGCGCGCCAGAGAGTACTTGCCCGCGTTCTCGGCGTCGCATTGGACCTGCGCCAGGGCCTTCTCGAAGTTGCTATACATCTCTTTCGCGAACGCGTCGTAGTATTTCCCCAGGGCAGTAGCGTTGGGGAAAGTCTTCAGGTTGCCGGGCACCCTGTATTGAGTTTGGTCGCAGAATTCCAAATTTTGGATCAAGAAACAAGAACCCCCGGCTATAAGTAGTAGTGGTGTTAGTGAAAGCGTCAACGAGGGCTAGTACACGGGCTGTCCTTCACTTACTCTGCGAGGTTTCGAAGCCCGTCTGTTTGAACACGATACCGCCACCTCCTGGGATGTTGTCGTCTCTCTTGCGGCCCGCCACGGCGTTGGGGTCGCTGGCCAAGACCGCCGTGTACTTGGTGCTTGCATTGAGACCGCTGAGGAAGAATTCCTGTTTCATCACGCCCTCTGTCCCTCTCTTGGCCAGGCGACTGACCATTGTGTCGTCTGGCACGTGTCTCCGGGTCCCTCCAATCAAGGAGTACTCCTTCAGGCCGCAATACGAGTTCCGAATGCCATTGATCGACATGTCGCCGTCTTTGAAGACAAACATGGTATAAGGGGGCTTGTCAAGCGCAGCATCCTGATCCTGGGGCTGCAATACTCCGCTAGCCAACAGGGTTGCGCCCGAGTCACTGTCGACCCAGAACACGTTAGGTTCCGAGTCGGCGTCGTAGGAGTAGTAAGACTTGTCGACCGAAGCTGCTACGTTCACAGTGTACGACTTCGTGTCGAACTCATCACTCGCTACGTTGGGCGGACCGGCTATCGTGAAGTATACATCCCCGCTGAGGGTCGTGTTGTACATGACAGCGCCCTCGCTGAAGACCCGAACGTCTTGTTTCTTCTTGTCGGCCATGGGGCCCGGTGAAGTGTTGTCGCTCGCCGTGGAAACGTACAGCGTCAACTGTGGCGGGTCCACCTCGGTCTGGTCGGCCTTTCGTTCGGGCTGTACGCAGGTGTTGCCCGAAATCCATAGCGTCTTCGTTGGCGACTGACGTCGCTCGATATCCGACAAGTTGTCGCCGTTGCCTTCTGCGCCATCGGTGGATCCTTGCGCAGCTTCCGCTTCCACATCTCCGCGTAGTTCAAGCCGATTGCTGTTGCTGCCTTCTCCGTCGCCCCTGCTGTTGACAACCGATTTGGCCTCGAAGACAAACGCCGCCAGGGTCCCCGGCTCTATATTCGTGTTCTTGGGGGCGTTGTTGGCCAGCGCAACCACGCCGTTCGGTGCCCTGCCTAGCAGGCTCCGGTCGAAGAGCCCAAAGTCGGGTTCGTACATGATCGGCTCATTGAAGGCCACCTCTTCGGCGGTCCTCTTCACCTCGCCGTCTCCTATCGTGGGTGCCTCTTCCAAAGAAGAGGAAGTCCATCCGTTTTGTAGGGCGTCCAACGGGGCCGTACTAAGCTCGGCCGCAAACGCGAATTGGGGCGAGAACATCAGGAAGTAGATGGCCAGGACGAGGCATGATGCCGCCACGGACGCAGCCAGGCGCGACTGCAACGGGCTGAGCTGCATCATGTGGACGAAACCCCGAGGGGCAGTCTTCGAATGCTGGGGTACAAGCCGGATCCCTTATCGTTGTCGCAAAGGGCGATTAGACAGGGCGGCTTACTCTCTCTTGTTCGGTGAATGCGATACACGGTACTTGTCAATGGGTCGTCGGCCGGGTTTCGTTCGTCTAAAATCATATAATCGTGGAATATTGCCCCGTGTACATGGTGTTCAAAAGACTAATGAGTTGAAACAGGGCATTCGTCTTCTGCGAGAAGGGAGTCGGCAGGCAATGCGATCGTCGTCCTATTTAGCTAGTCCAGGCACCGTGGGGGAGTTTCATAAATCTGGGGACTGTCACCAACTTTTGGCGCGCTTGGGGAGTGTCAGTCTGGCAGTCAATTGATGATGGAGGGGGGTGGGGGCGCCTACCTACGCAGTGCCTACGCAGACAGCCTAAAGCACACCCGAGTTAGCCACATTCTGTGGCTTTGCTTCTGACACCCCCCTTTTATCCAGCAAGTCCATGTTTGTTTCTTCATGCAGTAATGCAGGTACCCAGCAGCAGATCAACATGCCAAATGACAAGAGTCAACCGTCAACCACATTTCTATGTATAGCACTAGTAGTTCGAGCCTAACAGGAAGCTTCTCACGTGATCTGGAGCAGTTGGAGGCATCAGACACATTGGGCAGCGGTGAGATAGCTGGCGATAGTTAGCGGCAGCTACCACTACAGGCGGCATTCCGTCAAGACGTCTAGGCACGTTCACAGTAGCGAGTCTACTGATTGTAAACCACTATGCGTCGTGTACAACCACTTGGGACTACTCCCAAGTATCACATTCGATCCATGGATGCCTGGAGTCCAGCAAATATCAACTCTATTGGCCAACTGGCCCAACTAAAGACCTTGGTCCTATACTTCACTGCCGTGATATAATCTCAACCCCTCCCCCTTTTTTCGACAAGTGACAGTCTTCCTTCAGCTATGGTACTGTGGCCATTTCGTTACCGTGACGCAGCTACCAACCATCGTCATAGACTAGCGCGGCTTCAGCTTTCGTCATTGCCGTACCCTGTACGACTTCATAGTGGAACCGTAAATAGAGAGCTAGCACCCAAGGCATAGGATTAATTTGGCATGTGTGTATGCATCAGTGCTGGTAGCTCTAGTGCCTCTCGATTAGGCCAATTTACTCGCCCTTGCCGAGGGAGTCGGCCTTGGCGCGGAGGTTAGCGGCAGTCGACCCGGACTCGGAGAAGTAACGGCCGAGCATGGGCTGGAGGAAAGATCGGAAGATGAGGTTGGCGCCGCTGTAGAATGTGTTAGCCGGGTCAAGAATGGCCGGACGGCGCGAGCAGCGTGCGAGAGGATAACTTACCCGAACATGGGCAGGGAGAGCCACAGAAGGAAGATGAACTTGAAGGTGTAGTAGAAGGGGAACCAGTACACGACGCTGAGTAAGCTCTCAAGGACCGTGAAAAAGGCGAAGACGACCCAGTACTGCGGCGCGTTAGTCAGGTGATAATCACAAGCAAAAGTTAGGGTCGCAACATACTGTGAGCCATTGTGTGTCGTCGGCCTTGTTAACGGTGAACAGCGCTTGCATAGAGTAGTAACCAGGGATGACGAAACCGGCCAGGTTAGTGAGCAGCTGGCCGCCGAGGTTGAAGATGATGAAGAAGAAGTAGAGCGTGGCGAAGCCGATGACGGCGTAGACCTTGGGGACCGAAGTCTGCTTCTCCAGGTTGTTGAGAGAAGGGTATTTGGAGAGCTATAGCCAATTCGGGTCAGTCGGCGGTCGTGGCGGTGGAAGCATGCGACACCCTCCAAAGTGATGGTTGCGCACCAACGGCGGGGAAGCCGTGGTGGTTTTTTCTTCTTCTGCGGAGGGGCTTTCAAGGGATGGGATCACGTACCTCGCGGTCGAGCTGGCTCACGTATTGCTGAACGCGATCTTGGGCCGACATTGTGAAATTTCGTTTGTCAGAATATCGAGTTGTTGTCTATGGCAGGCTGTTGAGTCTGAGAATGAATTATGAGTATGATGACTTGCAAGTGGGGGCGTTGTGATGTCAAGTTGGAAAGGTGTAGAAAGTCAAGAACCAACTGAGAGAGTTGGCAGTGTTAGGGTTAGTTTGGGCCACTTGTTAATTACGTAGATATGGAGGGAATGATACAAAGACAGCAGTCAAGCAAGGATACGGTAACATGAAACTGAGAGGGGGGGGCCAACAGGTAGGAGCAGATCCGGACGTACATGCAGGTGATTCGGTGCCTCTCGCTACGCAGCAAACAAGCTCTTTTTTTCCAGTTATTTTTTTTTCTTCTCGTGAGGGGGAAGAGAATAGGTAGGTAATGGAGAGTGAGAGTCGGAAGGGACGATTGAATCTTGGAAGGGTTGGGCAGATAACAGGGCAATCGTTAGATGTAGATTGTGGAGGGTAGGAGGAGACGGCCACACGGGATATACTGTGGCTACTAGTATTGGCCGTGGGTTGACCGAAGTATTGGAACCCAGCTGGAACCTATTAATAATACCTGGTCGCGGGTACTGACTACTAGTGACTGGACCGGGAGTGCCCAAGACCTGACTGACCTTCGCCTAGTCACCTAGCCCGGCAAAGGAGCTTGAGCCACGATGACAGAGCTACGCCTATGACGAACCGAGGGGTCCGTCTTGTGAAAGTCGTTGGCCGAGCGCAGACCTACCCAAGTCATACGCTGCCGACGTGGTCGTCCATCGTCCATCATGTATGATGATGCTGCTGCTGCTGCTACCTATTGTTGACATGCTCAGGTATGTAGGTATGTAGCAAACGTATCCTCAACTGCAGGATCTGCGTTTCTATCTAAGGAAACCCCCTATCCTACCTAGCTGCCTGACCCAATGGATCTCGCCGTCGGTGGAGGGGAGACTTACCTGTAGGATCCGTGGACTCGTAGGGCGGTGGACAAATCCCAATACGACGGATGCCGGCAAGGACTCCGCGACCGCAGGATAAGGTCTCCTCCTACCAACCTCGCAATATTCGGTTCCTACCTACTTAGGTATGTTTTACCTCGTTTTGCTCTGCGACAGTGCCCGTGCGGTTATTTGCCGCCTTTCTAGTAGTAGCGAGAATGTTGAGCTTGCGCAGTGCATGGAACCATTGAATTGAACATTGGACAAGACATGCGGTGCGGGCCACTACATAGCGAAAATGCGGTGCAGCGTGCCCTTGCCGTTGCAGTGCATCGCAGCAGCGTCGGCAGCAGCAGCAGTGGCATCAGCCAACTCGGCTCGAGTCCATTTCCTGAGAATGCCATGGTAAAGAAGCAAAGAAGCCGGTCCCCATGGAAGCAGAATACTTGTAAACGGGACCATATTAGACATGCAGCCTAGTCCATCTATGCATATAACATCAATCAAATCAAGTCCATGCTTTTCATCAAATGCCTACTCGTCCTGTGTACTAACTATGCGGGCATGTATGTCCCGAGTATGTAAATTATCCCCAATGCCAATGCCCATGCCCAATGCTGAGCGAGTGCATGCTGGGCGTGTAAACAACACACGCAGCAACAGGAATTTCGGACTAGCTTGTGAGCTTCTTCTCGAGCTTCATCTTCTCCTCCTCTGGATTGTTGCCCCGCCTTTGCCTCTGGGAAAGAAGGGCTTGGCGCGATGGAAGCGAGCTTCCAATCACGTGAGGCTGGGCTACGAAGTTGGGACCGAGAATCGCGACCGTTTCTTGGGGTGTAGAGCCAATCGCGTTTCCCAGCAATCACGGAGATTGGCTGAAATCCCAGCAAGGGTGGATCTCTGATCTGATCGACCACTAAGAATGAGACTGAGAGAGTGTACCTCTGGTCATGTACCTTTTTTTTTTCTTTTTTTCCTCAGCCTACCACCAGAAAGCTAGCTACCTCTGCTTTGCTTACCTGCCCTTCCAACCGCTGCTGTTTCGCCGGGACAACCAAAACAAGACGGAGGAAAACAAACCTGGGCAAAATCCCATTGCCAAATTACCAGCCACAACAAACCTACAACACCCAACGCCAGCACGGTTTGTCACTTTGACGTCTCTCTCCCAGACGATCATCTGCCCGCGCTGAGCAAGGACCAAACCTTCTGTTACTCTGCATACATAATTTATACACTCGACGTGTTGTCGCTTTAGGCGCGCTTCACTTTGCTGGGCCTAGCTCAGAGCGAGCGTTGTTATCTCATCTCGCCGCATTGCTTGCCTGCTTGCTGGCGCCCCACCAGCCGGAGGGCCAGTGTTTATTCTGGCTTATCCAGTCCACTTGCAAGAATAAACATTGCAGCCAACCATGAACAGAGGTACGCTTCGCATCTGCCTCCCCCTTCCAAACCCTGGACTCTGAAGAAACTGGATTCACGAACTGCATGCATCCATTCGCTATCATTCTCTTTTTCATTTCTTCATTGGCCGACAAGTCATGATGGACATCGGTCCCAAACGTCGCTTTCACAGCGCATTTCCTAACTATCCTCGCGCAGATTCCCAGCCTCCGGATGCTGTTGCCATGGCACAGAATATGCCGATAAACAGAGCTCCCTCAAGGGCCTCGACTGCCTCCATACACAGCACCACCACCCAGCAACAACAGCAACAACACCTGGACCAGAGCTTTCCGGGCCATCAGTCCATGCAGGCTGCTTACGGCGATCAATGGGTCCCGAATGGCCACCCCCAGGGGCGCGAGATGTCCCAGCCTGTTCACCAGATGCAGGCAGGCGAGATGATAATGAGGCCGAACTCCCAATTGCAGCAGATGCACCCCAGCCAGTCCTTTCCCGTCGACTCGAGCATGCAGTCGGCCGTTGGCCCCCCGATGCAGTATCCCCATCATGCCGTTGTGCATCACCACGCACTCTCCGGGGACTCCTTCGCAAACACCAGCTTCGGTGACGATAGCCAGTTGAACGAGCGAGACGAGAACGAAGAGGTCGATTCCCAGGGAGGCGCGGCCGCCAACTCGAAGCCGTCCAACAAGACGAGCGCCAACAATGAGCTTGAAATGCGGTCCTTGTTTCAGGCGAACAGGCAACGCTCTCTACAGGATGTCGCAACCGAGCTGCATGGCAACGAGAGGGGTCCGAATTCCGAGCGTACCCGACAAGTCTTCGCCATGCTTTGGTATGTGAAATGCTATGAGATTGGCATGCTGGCTATGCATGATCTTGTTCGTAACTGACCATCGTATCTAGGATCAACCAAGTCTGTACCAAGGGCAAGGGATCCGTCCCACGAGGAAGAGTATACGCAAACTACGCATCGCGCTGTGCCACAGAACGTATCACCGTCCTGAACCCAGCAAGTTTCGGCAAGCTCGTTCGCGTGCTCTTCCCAGGCCTCAAGACGCGTAGGCTCGGTGTCCGAGGCGAATCCAAATACCACTATGTTAATTTCATGCTGGGAGACGATATGCCCGACGTCCCCGAGCCCATTCAGCCTGCCATTCCCCTGCCGGAGCAGCAAACGAGCTTTGCGCAGAGCTTCAGGTATGTCTTGCCATTGAGAATAGCGACATGCCGTATAATGCTGACCGTCATATTCTAGCACTATAAAAGCTCCATCGGTCGAAGCAAGCCAGTCCAAGGCACTGTTGCCTTCGCCCGAACCTCCGCAGCACCCCGAAAACAGCGCGCCGCCGCAGTTCACTCACAGCAGAACTCACAGCCTTTATAACCAACCCGACGTAGCCAACCTCGACCAGCTCCAGTCTTCTACCGCGAAGACCCCTTTACGCTTACACTTTGCCACGGATAACGACGAGCTCATCCGCCAGAACAACTCGCTTGTATTGCCCAAGATCGAGCCCTTTTTACCGTCCAACACCGACCCAGATGCCGCCATGTCGTTATCGGCACTTTACCGTTCCCATT